>OZ018318.1:224755051-226137551 GCA_963969495.1 Ceratothoa steindachneri
TCAGTGAGCACGATCGGGACAAGGCGGTGGATGTGGTGTACCTAGACTTTCAGAAAGCCTTTGATAAGGTACCACACTGCCGCCTTCTCCGGAAAGTGCGAGCGCTTGGCATAGACGGAAAGGTAGCCGGCTGGATCGAGAACTGGCTAAGTGGCAGACGGCAACGGGTGGTGGTAAATGGACAGTCTTCTGAGTGGGTGCCCGTTACTAGCGGGGTGCCTCAAGGTTCTGTCCTGGGACCACTACTATTTATCATCTACGTCAACGACATGGACGGTGACATGGTTGCGAAGATTTCCAAATTTGCCGACGATACCAAGCTTGGTATGAACGTTGCAAAGGATGGAAATACTGCCCGCCTGCAGGAAGATCTTGGGAAGATTGGGGAGTGGTCGGACACGTGGCAAATGCCTTTTAACGTGGGCAAATGCAAAGTGATGCATATCGGCCACAGAAACCCCCAATCTCAGTATATCCTTAAGGGCACTGCTATTGAATCCACCGACACTGAGAAGGACTTGGGTGTAACAATCACTAGTGACCTCAAGTTCTCGAAACAGTGCATTGAGGCGGAGAAAAAGGCCCAAAGGATGCTAGGCTATATTAAGCGCCAGTTTGGTTATCGGAACCAGGAGATTGTACTGTGCCTGTACAACTCACTTGTCCGACCGCACCTGGAGTATGCCGTACAATTTTGGAGTCCTTCATTGCGAAAGGACATCGCGAGATTGGAACGCGTACAAGCCAGGGCAACCAAGCTGATTCCCTCTATCCGACATAAAAGTTATGAGGATAGACTAAGGGAGTTAGATCTGTTCTCACTGGAAACCCGTAGACTGCGTGGTCAGCTCATCGAAGTCTTCAAAATACTTCGAGGGTTCGACAATGTTGACTACCGGGATATTTTCACACTGAGTGAGAACAGAACGCGCAATCACGGCTTCAAACTTGAACTGAAGCGTTACAACCGCAATCTGTGTGGAAACTTTTTCACCTACAGTATCTGCGGTAAGTGGAACGCACTTCCAGTGGAAGTTGTCAACAGTGAATCTGTTGACCAGTTCAAGTCAAGACTAGACAAAGTCTTGAAAAGTGGCCGTTTATGGACGCAAAACAATTGAGCAGGCATGTGCCCGCTCAATTGCTAGTCCAAAGGTACCCTCTTTGAATGGACCGTAAGGTCTCCTAGGGTACTTACTTTCCTTGTTACTCCTTGTTACTCTCTCTCTCTCTCTCTCTCTCTCTCTCTCTCTCTCTCTCTCTCTCTCTCTCTCTCTCTCTCTCTCTCTCTCCTTTACTACATGCCTAATTTCGGACTTATCTTCTTACCCCATTAATTATGTGGGCAGATTTACCATTTGAGCAGTCTAAGGTTTAATTGATGTACTTGTTATTTAGTTTATATATATATATATATATATATATATATATATATATATATATATATATATATATATATATATATATATATATATATATATATATCAACGTGCAGCTCGAGCTAGAGACCGTACTCCCAACATCTCGACGTCCCCGAGTTGAGGGCCATTATTAGAAGAAGCACGCACCGACACGTAATTCCGTTTGTAGCGCATAGTTTCCCCGTTCCCCGTCTTCCATTTATCCTGTCCCTCCCTTTACCTAAAATTTAGATATCAAAATCTCACCCTCCATCTTATATATGGTTTTGTAACGCATAGTTTTGCCTTCTAAAATTTTTGCCCCGACTTCCCTTTGCCATTGCCTTCTTTACCTAAAATCTAGGACATTGGACATAAAAAAGTGGTGAAATTTAGGTAGAGTTAGAGAGAAAAATAGTAAGAGAGGAAAGTGGTTAAAAGGGGGAATTTAAAGAATAGAATATGTGTGGGAGACAGAATAAAAAGGTCCCTGCTAAAAGAGTAGCTCTGTTGTTTTGGTTTTTGTATGGATGTTGTTAATTTTTTTTTGGTATTTCTATTTAATAAACTATAAATTTATAGTTTATTTAATTCAATTAATTGAGTTAATTTAATTTTTAGTTTTTAAGATCTTAATGATCTTTTGGCATTCAAGCCTTTATTTGAAACGGGGTTTTTATTCCCGCTGTGGGTATTTGAACAAATTTATTATAATTTTATTTGAGTTTGAATTTTTAGCAAAGTATGAATTTGAATTTATTTTGGAATTAATTTTCACTAAAGAAAAAACTTGCGCATTACACTAGTCATTTCCTGTCTATTGTCGATTTTGTCATGTGTATTTGGGAGTCACGTCACCGTCAGACTGTATTTTGCTGCTTTTGAATGGTCTTATTTGTCGGTCGGCTTCGATGTCTAGGTGTGTACGAGAGAATTCAGGGGTCAAGCGGGCGCCAATGGCTTGCCATATCCTCTTAGCTCTCTCGTGGAGCGCCACGTTGATCGGAGATAATCCAACCGAGTCGTAGAGCTCCCTCTGTCGTTTATGTTATCTTCTTCGGGTGTTTGTAATAAGCAAAACCGCTTTATTCTGGATTACTTGTAGTTTCGCAATGTGGGTCTTGGCGCTCGCGTTCAACGGCACCGGGGGGTACAAGAGTCTCGAGCGAATACACGCATTGAATATCTTTAGTATATTTGAGGGATTTATGTCACGGAACCTATAGAAATCCCTCAAATCTCTCTTGCTATTCGCGACTGTTCGTTCGATATGACTCTTGTAGCCCCCTGTTGTGATTTTGAGCCCCAGAACCGTCCCTTCCAGGCAGTAGGGGATTCGCTCCCCTTCTACCCGTATGTCATTGAAGGTCTTGCGAAACATGGGAATTATTTTGAATTTTGGGGCATTGGTTGATATCTTCCATCTCCTCTCGAAAGAGTTGATGTTAGAAATCTCCCTAGCCGTATTTCTCGCATAAATTTCCTGTGAACATAAGCGGCGGTACAAATTTGCGATATATCGTCAGTGAACTGAACTTATATTGTACCCTCGGAGAAAGGTTGTGGTAGGTCGCGTGTATAGATGTTGTATAAAAGGTGACTGAGACAGCCCCCTTGTGGGACCCCTACTTCGAGCTCGAATTCGGGGCCTTTGTATCCTCTGATATGAATGTATGCTCTCCTCTCCATTATGTAGTCACATAAAATCCTCTCAAGAATGGGGTTGAGGCCCACTTGAAGGATCTTAAATTGTAGTCCTCTCTTCCAAACCTTATCAAAAGCTTTTTTGACATCGCAGAGCACCAGGTCGGCATGCCTTTTGTCTGCCTTGATCTTGGCAAGCTTTTCGGGGATAACGGCTAGTGCCGTGTCAGTCCCTCTTTTCCTTCTGAAGCCGTGTTGTTGCTCGTTATGCAGGTTGGCTTTGTCGAGAAAAGAGTTGACTCTATTTGCCAATATCTTCTCGAAGACTTTGCCAGCAAATTCTAGGAGAGGTATCGGCCGAAAGCTGGCAGGGCAGTCCGGGGGCTTTCCCGATTTGGGGATGAAAATTATCTTGGCCACTTTCCACTGATCGGGGAAGTAACCTGTGTTCAGAGTGGCCTTCATGATGTTAAGTAGCCCACTCCAAACGTTAGGCGGGTCTTGATGAAATTCTCCCTGGTCAGCTCCTTAGTACCCGGTGCTCTTTGACGAAAGGATTTTAGAGCAACGGAGAGTTCTAAGGCAGTTATTTTCCTACCATAGCCCTCCATCACTCTTTCCTGCGACACGCAATGATGAGGAGAGGTTCTGTGTATTTGTCTGTTTAGCTGTTGGATTATGTCAGTCTCGAATTCGAAGTAGTAATTGTCATTTTCTTCTGGGGTAATTTGGAAGATTGAGGACCAGAAAATCCTAAACATTTCCTCAATCTCAGTCTCGTCAATTTCTTTACCGTCGTTTATGAGTGTAATTCTTTTTTGTGGAGGTCTTCCTTTTAAACGTTTAAATGTCTGCCAGAAAGTGCGTGAGTCTCTTTCTATGTCGAGTCTTTCTATCAGTTTGTCCCATATAAGTGTTTGTTGGTCCGTAATTAGTATCTGGAGTTCGTCTTTAATCTGTCTTATTCTTATGTGGGCATTGTGGTTGGGGCCTATCAGCGCTACTACATTGGACAGGTCCTTATATTCTTGGGCCAGGGCTTTCATGGGAGGGGTCCAATGAGGAGCTGTAAGGGTTTTATATTTAATATGGGGAATACTATTTTCATCGGCTTTAATTAGGTAATCAGTGATTCTATCCAGCTCTTTATCTATTTCTTCTAAATTGGCATCAAATAAAGGGTCTGGGATATAATTTAGAAGGTAATTTCTGTAGCTTTCCCAGTTCGCCTGCTTATAGCTTTTGCGTTCTGGTATTGCTATTTGAATGGGATTTACTCCTACTGTAATTTTGATAGCATGGTGGTCACTCTGAATGATGGGGCCCGGTTCAATGTAGTAGTTGTATGGAAACCTGATACTAGATAGGACTATATAAGGTTTCGTTGCTGCTCTTCCCGTTATGTATGTCGGGAAATCTGGTCCGATCCTTGTCACGTATTGTCTGTCAAGTAGTACTTCGATGTTTCTGCCTGCATTGTTGTAGGAGGTATACCATGCCGCTGCACACCTTGCATTCAGATCTCCAGCAAAAAATACATTTTTCTTATGGCTGAAAATCTGCAGAAGGCTGTGCATGGGCACATAGCCACATCTTGGGGGTTGGTACCCCGTAGCCACGACCAGCCTTCCCCCCAGGGTAGTGGCTACCTCAATGGCAAGGTAGGATTCATCTAAGTCACCTAGTTTTCTGTACTTTAGTCCTTTTTTGACGGCTATTGCGCAGCCGCCATACCGTTCCTGGCTATGATTTTTGCTAATGACGTCGTATTGAAATATTTTTAATTGTTTTTGCGCGGTCAATCCGTGTTCGGAGATAAGTATAATGTCAGGGTCACTTTGTCGCACAATATTGCCATAGATAGAACCTTTTCCGTCACGTCCATCGACCTTTATTCGTATAATTGTAAGTCTGTTGGTCATTTTGTGTAATGTTTTTTTTTTTTATTGTGTGCGATTAAAGTAGACGCTTATTCGCGATCTACTTTAGCCCCATGAGGTGTATTGGGCGGGGTGCACTCCCTGCCGTTTCTTTTTTTTCTGTATTCTGTGCCCGTGATCGTGTTGAAGCATTTCGTGGTCAGTTTAATCTTGTTTTGTGCGAGGGCCTCCTCAACTTGCCGCTCCGGAACCTCATCTGAGCATTCCCACTTGTATCTTCCGGTCCTAAGACCCTCCGATACTTCGCGGGAATCGACTTCGGTTGGGAAGGGCGCTGATTCGGGGTCATATAGCTTGAGATTGAAACCTCTCGCATGATATTTGAGTTGGTGTTCCCTGCCTCGTGATGAGGAGGTTGACCTTGGGCCACGAGTTTTTGAAGTTTTTCTCGACCGTGGAGACCTGGTCTCTTTTGGTCGCACGGCTTCCTTGTTTGGTGTCTGGGTTTGTGTTTTTGTTGTAACGGTAGTATCTTTTTGGGGTGTAAGTGGCGCTTGTTTTGCTGTTTGTGTTGTTGGTTTAGGTTTGTTCAGACGTGGATCGCGTGTGCTGGCTGTGTTCTGAGGTGCGGGTACCTTTTGGCACGTTTCTTTGCACTGTGGGGCTACGCTTATTCACATAACCTCCTCTGAAGGAGGGTTGTCCGGGAACCACATCTCCTGCAGGCTGTTCTTTACGAGCATGCGGTTGACATCGATGGCAAAAGTACCTGGGCGTGTTATGTTGGCTATGTGTGCATAATAAATCAGCACATTATTTTCGTTGGGTGTTCATTTTCAATGTGAAGGAAAGTCTTTTGGTTGTTCGTCTCGGCAATCGCGGCTTTGGCTACTTTTGCATAAGTTGAATTGGCCTTCTTTTCCTCCGTTTCACGTTTTAACTGGGTTTGCTTTTGGATTTCTTGTTTTCTGATCTGGCATGCCATGGACATAGTCCGGTGGGGCCCTTCACAGTTTAGGCATTTTGAAGAGGTACTCTTACAGTCGCGCCAAAAATGGTCGCGACCGGCACAGATCGAGCATAACGTAATGTCTTTCTCAAAGCAGCTTAAAGTGGTGTGTTTGCCGTACTTTTAGCACCGAAAGCACATTTGCAATTCGACAAATTCTTCACGTTCAATCTGCTCTGGGCAGACTTACGTTACAAAGAAGCAAACCATTATCTTTAGCATTTTGAGCCATTGCCGTGTCCTCGAAAACAACCTTGAAAACGTGCATGTAGTTTTTGAATTTAATTACCTCCGCTATTTTTGCCCAAGGGTGGTTCCTTTCCATTTTGTCCTTAATGGTTTCTGCCGAGTGGCTCCCGACCCAGGAGTCGAGACGCCTGCAGATAACACTACGGTGTGTTTTAATTTGTGGCGGTGTGTGGGGTTTCAGGTTTATCGTCTTCAGGCATTCAACTGCTTTGCTTGAGGCCAAGGCTTCGCAGTCAGCCTCCCTTGCACAAATAGCAAAGTATCCATTTTGTATGTCGATGAGTCTGACCAGTGCAATTCGTAAGTTTCCGTAAATTTGTTCGAATACCTTCCCCCTGTCCGGTTTTAGGCCCTCCGAGAGGACCCGGGGAGTGATACGGAGAGTCTCCCTCATTTCTCCTCCATCCTATCGTAGGTTAGGTGATGAAATTTTAATAAATGTAAATATGTATACTCAGAGACGATTTGTAAAATATAAGAAAAGGGGGGAGAAAGAGAAAGAGAGAACTAAGGGCCAATGTCCAAGTACTTTGATAAAAACTTTACCTTAATATTTCTCTTTGCTTCCGGCTTGCGAGTGGGCCAATTGAGGCTTCAGTCCTTCTCTCCACGAAGGAGTGAAGATTCGTCCTTCACATTCTTTAATCGAAGAAGGCCAGTGGTCCACTTTTCGAACGTATCGAGCTTTTTCACTTTACCCAGTTTTTATTATCACTACTCAAAACGAGTCACAATTTCACTTTTACTTTCGCAGAAAATTCACTTTTGCAAAAATTTCCGAATAAGATTTGTCACAGCGGTGAAGCAGACTTGCTAAGGCAACCAGAGCAGTCTACCTAAAATCTAGACATTGGACATATTAAATGTGAAAGGAAAATACATACACGCATATAAGATTGCAATTGCACTCGTGTATGCATATATGTATGTAATAGTAGTAGATTGATAGATAGGGATAGATTTCCCTGGTGAAAAGGGTAGAAAATCCCTGGTGATAGGGAATCGCAGGCGTTATTTGAGTTTGATGTTTTTCTCAGTGTTTCATCTTAATATTCATGATCTTTTGCATACTCTTTTATGTTTTTTTCTTGTGTTCTTCTTGGTTCGTGATTCTTTTGCATGTTCGTTTGTGTTGTTTCTGATTTGTGTTGTTACTGTTTGTGTTATCGTTTTGTTCCGTGTAGTTTATGGTAGTTTTTCTTGTAGCATTCAAGCCTTTGTAGGTGTTTTCTATATCTCTCATGTTCTTCTCGTTTTATGTTTGTGTATTTTTATTAAAGTGTTCTGTTCATTGGGTAATCTTTGCGACGTTTATTGCTTGTCGTTGTAAAGTCTTATGTGTAGATCGGTTCTTCCTGCCTGTCGTGGTGTGACGTTATATTATATTAATACCATATTATATCTATGGGGGAAGGGACTAATAACTCAAAGGCGAACCGACAGGTGGGGGCGACGCCTTGAGTTTCGATGCGCGGAGCAGCGAGAAAAGAGTTCAAAACGAGGTCAGGTAAAATTTGGGCAATGGCAAAGCTCAAGGTTATTTAAAGAGGTATGTACAAAAATATAATTTTATTTACATAAAATAAGAGAATCAATGGGTAAAATTGAATTGGTAAATGAGGGAGGAATTGCAGAGTTATGCATCAGATTCTGAAGTTAGAAATTAATGCGTTACAGAAGGAAACTTTTCCAATGGGGAGGATTAACTCAAATGGGTTGCTGAAGGGGCAGAGGGGTTGGTTTACGAAGGATTCCGGGTGAGACGTCAGGGTAAGGTTTCACGGATGTCTTCTGCAGGCATTAAACGTGAGGGCGAGGGCACTCGGAGCTTCTGAGCGGGAAGTGACGTGATGACGGTTCTCCAAAGGGGGGGGGGGTAACGTCCAGTCCAGGGGAGAGTATTTCAGCCACCTGAAGACGAGGAGGGAACGTGGATGGCTTCGACAGGAGTTGATGAGTGGAGTCGGAAAAATCGCTCGGTGGCGATCGTCAAATGGAATTACCTCACTGGCTGGGCTAATTCCAACACACGAAAAGTTCAGCCGTCACTTTGCTTCGTTGTTATCACCTGACTTGGAACTAGGGGAATTCTTCTTGATCCTGGCGGGACTCCTCAACTCTGTCTCTCCCACCTGGAAGACGAGCCCTATATATCCGAGGCTCCCCCCGCAGGGGTGGGGGTAAACAGCGCTACTCTCGAATGGCCTCGAATCTTCACGCCCAGGCGATTCTAACCCGCAAAAAGGTGGTCCGAGGTGGACGCGGTTCGAGGCTACCGCTTGTGAATGGGGAGGGGAGGCTTACCAATTTAAGCCTAAGCAAATTCTAGAATTTTCTTTAGCGCATGGACGTCACTCCCATGCTGGAAAAGAAATTCCACGTGGAATTCCCCCACGCATCTCCCATCCGAAAGATGATGCTTTACAGAGCAGTTGCGTAAGAAAGGATCATCCCACCCGTCGAACTAGAATTATCAAGGGTCTAGGGAAATTCTGACCTGATGCGACAGGTGTAGACAAAAAAAAACGTGAATCTGAGCTCAGCGGTGAATTTACGGACATAAGCCTTAAACGGGTCAATTCTAGAGACAATTTAACTAGCACAATTTTAAACTAAAAAATCACAGGAGAACATTGGCGACATTTCAGTGGAACTTCCCCAAAAGGATGCAATTAAATGAGGCATGAATATGGGACTAATGACTAAACAACTTAGTGAACCAAAAAAAAATCATAATTAAGAACATTAATGAGATAATATATACAATTCACGTGGAAAACCTTCGCTCCCGCCGGAGTACAGATGAGGTAATCCACGGCTGCTCTAGCCTCGAGGACGGGGTAGGGTCCCTTCCACTAGCTAAGGAGTTCGTTGCTTTCCGTTAGAAGTAGTACCAGCACCTCTGCGCCAGGCTTGAATTTTCGTTCTCGTGACTTAAGGTCAAACTAGGTCTTATACCTCTCAATAAGTCCTTCACTAGATACGACACTCGTTCGTTACCTCGGGTGGACTCACTCTCTCAAGTTTTAGTTTTCTCCCAAGGGGGGAGGAGATTTGCGCACTCCTTCTGGGCGTGGGTAAACTTGTCGCTCCGGAGGGCTTGGAACTCCGGGTCGATAGCGGTTTCCAGGGGAACGGGTGCATGGGATTCCAGGGCTGCCTGTGTACGGGTAATCGTGGGATGGTCGTGGATAACGTGGTTCTGACCGATCAAGACGGAGCAGAACTGGATTGGAGCCGCTTCCACTTCGGCCCACCCGGACATATAGTCACACTCGATATGTGAAGTTCCATTGTGTGTTCAAACTTTGAACTAATCAAACCAGATTTTATTACGCTCCTCAACTTCTGGATAGATAATAAATCATAATTGATGATTTTAAACAAAAAACTATTAAGCATTGAAACTTCTGAAAGTTTACTCTACTTCACTCGCCCACTTTTTTTTTCTTATACATTTGTATAATAAAATGTAGATTCTCCGTTCTAGTTCTTGTGGTTTACATGAATCCATTTAAGACCATTTGTATGCCAAATTGCTCTTGATTTAACGGTTTTATATATGACCTCTTTTTCTCTTTTATTATTCTCTTACCATATCTTCATTTGTTTGGAAAATTGGGAAATGCAGCTATCAGAAAACCCCTCTGAAATTGTTTTTTGCTAAACTTTTTACCACCAAGTCGCGTCGTTTAATGCTGTTCTCTGTGGTGACTTACAGTATAATGTCGAATCCGAATTACGCGTCTCTACACCATATCGCAATCGTCACATACCTAGTCCTAATCACGAAACAATCCAGTGAATAAACATATCTAATTGTGCTTAACTCTACTTAAATTGGGAAAGCAGGATTATGATTCGGGTAGGCCGTTTTAAAATACAGATGGATGCATTTTGCCTCTGCTAGATTTAATAGCATATCAGGTTTTTGTTTTGACTAATCAAATGGAATTAAAATATAACATAGGTACATACGTCAAGTTTTTTTTGTATGAATCTAATTATATTTCTATTAAGTATGATTAGTTATAAACTTCTACAAGATTCCGACCCTTTTCGATCAGAAACTGGAGTACAAGCCTACATAAATACACGCCATAGATTACTGGCGTAGACTATGCGCAAAAATGACACGATATTAGGCCTATGCAATACCGTTGGCTTATGTTATTCGATATTTCATTATTAACCATTTTTCATCGTAGGTCCACGATTTTTTTTCACCATTTTTTTATTTCTCCACATAGGAAAAATATATAAAGTTACTAAAACGGTCAGTTTATACATAATGTAAGAAGGAAAGATGAGATTGCGAACAAGCTAGACAGCAAGTCAGACAGATTTTTATGGAAGATGAAAGGAAGGAACAAAATGGAATAAAAGGAAATAATTGTTAAATCATTCCCTCAATATTTAAACTCTGCATTATTTTCTTTATAAAGGATATTCCGCATTTGTCCTGTAAACTTTGGCTTTAGGAGCCCTTATACATCCTAGTTATTTTGTTTTAATCTCGGTTTTTTACTGATGTATTATTAGCATTTGTTTATCATTTTGTATCTATATAATTTGTCTATCCTACGCAAACAAGGTCTGCTGACCCTAAAGTCGCGTGCATTCACTTATTCTGATTTATGACCTTAAGACCTTCAAAATTTTCAATAATTCCAGGACTAACTTTGGGAGGACCTTGGCAATTCTATCATTGGAAAGAGAATGTAAACACCTTAAGGGTTTAAAATTTTGTTAGAATCGGCCTAATAGTTATGATGTTATTGCCAAAACAAAATAATTCCAGGGCTAACCTTGGGAGGACCTTGGTAATTCTATCATTCGAAAGAGAATGTAAACACCTTAAGGGTTTAAAATTTTGTTAGAATCGGCCTAATAGTTATGATGTTATTGCCAAAACAAAATAATTCCAGGGCTAACCTTGAGAGGACCTTGGCAATTCTATCATTCGAAAGAGAATGTAAACACCTTAAGGGTTTAAAATTTTGTTAGAATCGGCCTAATAGTTATGATGTTATTGCCGAAACAAAATAATTCCAGGGCTAACCTTGGGAAGACTTTGGCAATTATATTATTTGAAAGAGAATGTAAAACAATATAAGAATTTCAAATTTAGTTAAAATCAACCGAATAGTTATGATGTTATTGCAAAAAAAAAGAAAATTCCCGGGTTGCTTTTTAATGGAATTTGAAGATGTGGTTGATATTTTTAATGTCACTTCATAAATTCAATCCTTTCCATCTTGAACATCAGCTATTTGTTCTTCATTTTCTTCAGAAGAGAAAATTATTTCACTGGCACATTGGCCTACTTATACATAGTAAGCAACTCTTTTTCCTTCACCTTCCTGTCACTTTTACTTATTGACTTGTCTATTTTACTCAAGTTAATCTCGAAAGCAAACCTGATGTGGTCCAAAAGAAGTAATCATTTCTCTCTGACCTTTAATGAAAGCAAGTTCCTTCACAGAAATCTTCATCTCCATAGTAAATTTAAATTAATTTGAGTTTCGTTTTTGCAAAACCAGAGCAGCTAAATTCACAGCGAAAACCAATTTTACACTTGCGCCTGAGGATATCAACAGGTTGTCTAGTTTTGTAATGAAAGTGTCTTAGGCCTGTAGCTCTCCTCTCCCAAGGGATATGTTTTTTGCCTTTTCCCAGTTCTTTTGACTCTTTAAGATTTTGACTTGAATTTACAACGGGGGCTAGAAAAGAACTGTTCCCTCTTTCCCACTTTTCAAGCACTTTAGGGTAAATATCCTTTGCAAGATTGACTGCTGGGTAGTTTCTCACATCCACATTTCAGAACGCCAACCAGAGTTTGGAATTGAGATGGCAACAACTCTTCTATTTTCAATTTAGGTGTTCAAATGTGTGAATGTCGCCACTCTTGTCCTAATTTTAAAAGCAATTGTAGGTCGAATCCCACTGGCAGGATGTTAATACTGAAGGCCACGTAATCTTCATCACACTGATGAATATGTTTCAAACGGTGAAATAAGAAAAAAAAAAGTGATGTAGATATAATCATCACCACCTCTATAATTTAAGAAGGGGATTTTTTTGAGTATTTGAATAATAATTTCATCTTAGTTTGGTTATGACTTATGTAAGTATATTTTAAATTTTTATCAAGGTAATTTCTAAGAATTTCTTTAGAGTTTGAAAAAAACAAAATAGTTTAGTTCAGAAAAAATAAATATGATTATCCAATTAAAAGAAAATAAATTACAATTGGTGAAGTTCAGAAAATTTATAAAAATTTAACCATGGCTGCTTTTTTTTAGATTTTAAATTTTAATCTTAGTAACGAAGCGCAAGCTCCTCCCGTTGGGGGAGGGGGGAGTGGCGAAGCCATTGCCTGGTTATTAATATAATAATAATAATAATAACAATAATAATAATAATAATAGTTATTTCATTCCCCAAGATGACAAAAATAGGTCAAAACTTTTAAGTAACTTACCAAGTAGAACTAAAATTATATTTAAACCAGGCAATGGCTTTGCCACTCCCTCCCCCCAACGGGGGAAAGCTTGCGCTTCGCTACTAAGATTAAAATTTAAAATATAAAAAAAGCAGCTATGGTTAAATTTTATAAATTTTCTGAACTTCGCCAATTATAATAATTTTAAAAAGGAACTCGAAACTAAATTTCCCCCATTTCAAAATATCACGTTGCTAAAATATAGTTATAGAAGAAGATATATAAAAATAAATTTTCTGAACTTCTCATTTGTAATTCTTTGGGTTTAAAAAAATTCACAAAATTTCGATACTTATATTTATTTCTAAACTTTTATATAAAAAAACATAATTCATAACCAAACTAAGATGAAATTATTATTCAAATACTCAAAAAAATCCCCTTCTTAAATTATAGAGTTAGTAATAAAAAAACTTTAGAATTCATAATTAAGGCTGCAAATTTTGAGCACCCCTCATTTATGTAATTAAAACGTTGAAAAGATTGACACACACTAATAGCACAGTATTCCATAGTATCGCATAATATACTATTGCAGATTAGAGGATAGTATATAATAAAATATTATTGCATATCATAGTATTGTACAGCATTGCATAATATAGGACGGCATAGTATATTAAAGTATAGCATAGCACAGAATAGTATAGCATAGCATAGTAGAGAATAGCCTAACATAGCATAGCGTAGTATTGTCTAGCATAACACAGCCTAAACTTGCCTAGTATAGCATAGCAAGGCATAGTATAACCTTCCTTATTTTAGCCTAGTATAACCTAGCCAAACAAAGGATAGCCTAGCCTAAAATAAAATAGCCTAGCTGTGCCAGGCCTAACCTAGCCTAGCTTAGTATAATCTATCTAGCCTAGTATAGCCTAGCATATTATAGCCTACTTTATCTTACCTTAGCTTAGTATAGCCTAGCTTAGTAGACCCTAGTCTAACCTAGCATATTATAGTATAGCTTAGCCTAACCAGGTATAGCTTAGCATAGCATACCAGAGCCTAGCCCCGTCAATATATCTTTGCATACGATAGCCTAGTATAGTCAAGCTAGAATAGGTTACTATATCCTAGTCAATATATCCTTGCATACGATAGCTTAGCCTATCATACTATAGGCTAGCTTGGTATAGCCTATCTTAGCATAACCACTCCTAACATAATATAGCCAAGCGTATCATATTATAGCCTAACCTAGTATATTCTAGACTAGTATAACATACCATTCCCTAGACTAGAATAACCTTGCATAGCTTGGCCTATTATAGCCTTGGTTAGCTAGCCAATCGTAGCCTAACATAGTGTTATCTAGCATAGCCTAGCATAGCAAAGCATAGCCCTCCCTAGCCTATTTTACTTTAGCTTACCCTAGCATAGTGTAGCCCTATCAAGCCTAGTATAGCTTAGCATAGTATAACCTAGCCTAGCATTAACTATGATAGACAATTATAGCCTATACTATCCTATTATATCCTAGTCAAGCATAATATAGGACCTATTTTGACCTATTGTCTAGCCTAACATACTATATGCTATCCTAGCATAGAATTTTATAGCCTAAATTAGCATAGTATATCTTATCTTTGTACATTATATCTTAGCATAACTTAGCATAGCCTATAATAACCTAGCATAGTATAGCCCATTCTAGGCTTGCCTAGCAGAGTATCAGCCGAATAGTTATGATGTTATTGCCAAAACAAAATAATTCCCGGGCTAACCTTGGGAAGACTTTGGAAATTATATCATTCGAAAGAGAATATAAAACAACATACGGGTTTCAACTTTCGCTAGAATCGGCCCAATAGTTATGATGTTATTACAAAAAACAAAAAATACAAAATGGGGACCTACCGACCGACATAGTGAGATAGATGTAGAGTCGCACGCGACTAAAAATTATAAATTTGACCAAAGAAAGAGAATGGTGGCTGTAGCGAAACTAGTCCACTTTCTCCGCCCGTGGTTTAGGTATGCACTTTATGCAATGCACTCAACTAAGCTAAAGAAAAGAAACTAAACAAAATACGTGAATGAATGGCTGTGTGTAGTTTAATTCCACAACTATTTTAAATATATAATTTTGCGCAGCCAAGTTTAAACATCAGAAAGGCGGCTTTTTGAGACGAGTATTTGAGAGTCGTTGCAAGATTCTGGTGGAAAGCAGTTCTTTCTACCTTGACCTTTTCAGCTACAATTCAACACGTTCTTGTAAGGCGCTGTTCAAGGCCAAACGCATTCACACAGCGTCTAACCTTAGCCAGCAATCGATACTTCGGTGATCTTTTCTATTCAACCTTGAAAGCTTCGCGTAGTTTAAGCCCAGCTAAGCGGCTATTATACACTTTTACATCTGAATGTGATGAAAGTACATAAAAACGGCTGGACTGTTGAAGGAAATACCGTTTTAAAGGTGAACCTGATTTTAGTGGCCATTGGTTGACTCCAGACCAGTAATTTGACCTATTTTTTTAACATTTCAGTCAAAGACGCTCTTAATGGGGGGTGCGAAACAGGTCTGATAGGGGTGTGCGATGATGTATTCGAAGATGATCGAATGATCCTTTGATGATGCAATCCCCTAAGTAGAAATGCAACGCAATAATATAAAGGAACATTAATTAGTAGGGAATTTACCCTAGATCTGAACTCATTTTAAGATGGGGACTAACTGATTAACGCGGGATTCAAACCCGGGCTATCTACGGCATATGGCAGCTGCAAGGAACTAACTCACTCTGAAAGGAACTCCATCCGGCGATTTACCGCATTCGATGTGACTTAACTTCGCTGCGATTATACATGCTCTTTCCACACCTGTTTCTTTTTAACCCTCAGTCTTCCATGTTCTTAGTCTGATTAAACTCTTAATAGGGGGCGGGGGGAGGGGGGTCTTCCTTGCACGCTCAACCACTGGCAAAAATCTGCAAATTTGAATTTGCCATGCTGGGTTGTATTGGTTTCTGAGGGATGGAAAATTCCCGTCTTTATCGCCACTCGAGTCTTTGTCACTATGGATCTCTTTGCCGCTATTGATTCATGGAATTCTGTATCACTATTCAGTTCTTTATCAACATTGGGTTCTTTATCACCAATGCCTTAATTATCAGCAGTGAGTTCTTTATTATCATTTTAGTTCTTTATCAACATATGTTTTTTTATAACATTTGGTGTCTTTATCGTCATTGCGTTCTTTAACACCATTGGATTCTTTATCACCATTGGCTTCTTTTTCGTCATTGCTTTTTTATCGCTATTGAATTCTTTTTTACCATTAGGTTCTTTATCATTATTGGGGTTTTTATTGCCATTGCCTTTTATCACCATGCGATTCTTTACCGCCATTGCCTTCTTTATCACTATGCGATTTTTGCCACCATTGCCTTCTTTACCACCATTGTCTTCTTTATCACCATGGGATTCTTTGTCACAATTGCATTTTTTATCACCATGGGATTCTTTGCCACAAATGCATTCTTTATCACCATGCGATTCTTTAACGCCATTTCATTGTTTTTCACCATGCGATTCTTTGCCACCATTGCCTTCTTTATCACTATGTGATTCTTTGCCACCATTGCCTTCTTTATCACCATGTGATTATTTGCCACCATTGCCTTCTTTATCACCATGTGATTATTTGCCACCATTGCCTTCTTTATCACTATGTGATTCTTTGCACAACAAACATTAGCCAGAGACCGATCTAACTGTCGCCTGTACTGTACACTTAACAAGAGATGGCAGTTAGTCTTTTTCACCTACCAGGCTCGTTCGTATTAGCCCGAGTTGCTGGATATTTTTTCTTTTCTCTAAGAATATTGTAGAACGGAAACCTTTCATAGATTGAAATTTAAAACCTAATTTCTATAGAAATCTATTGTTTCAAGAAAACAGTGAATTTTAATTACTTTTAATTTTCATGATTATAGATAACAACTCGGGATGTAACTTCTGAGCCCGAGTCAAGCGCGTGTGAACGATGTCGAGAGAACGTCTCGATGTCGAGAGAACGTCTGCTACGAATGATATTTTTTGACGCAGGGCACCTCTAAGACGACCGCCAGACAATGATTGAAAATATATGAACTGCGAGCAGTCTTAATAAAAGGAGCCCGAGTTATTGGCTACAATTACTTACTTCAAGTTAGTGTTGGCAGAAATTAAATCAGTTTGCCGCCAATACATCTTCACTTTGCTAAATTTATACTTGGGCTAAGCCCGAATGCCGGAGTCGCCACTGATATATATATATATATATATATATATATATATATATATATATATATATATATATATATATATATATATACATTGGTGATCGAGTCGTTCCTTGGGAACCTTATTCGCAGTAGGAATATGAAGACATATGCGATGGTTACGAACATTTGATTTTCCGGACGTTTCGGTCAGTAACGATGACCATCATCAGCGAATTCTAAATACAAAGAATTATTTTTCTAAGATTAACTAAACACAGCAATAAAAATCAAAACAAAACAGGACAGGAATCGAAAATGATGACTGAAAGCAAGAAGTTAAAATGAAATATATTATCCTAAACCGTTGAAAGCAAAGGGGTGAAAATCTATTGATAAGAATTTGATTAATATCATAAAAATAACTAAATTAATTAATAATCCCATGAGTATAAAATATGCATAATAAACATGAATTAAATTCTGATTGGCATACAAAAATTATAAACTATAGCAATGAAGTCGAAAGCAAGGGATGAAGAAATCGATTAATAAGAGTGACAAAAGAATGATTAAATAATCCCATGAGCAGCAAATTTGAATAATAAACATGAATTAAATTTTAAGCGGAATACAAGAAATAAAATATAAACTATAGCAAGAAAGAATTATAAGGGCAGGGACGTTGTCCGACGATTTCGCTGCTTAGAATCCACCTTCAAAAAACTGGAGAAAGCCAAACTGAATGTCCAATTAGTCTCAACATAATTCGCTGATGATGGTCATCGTTAATGACCGAAACGTCCGGAAAATTAAATGTTCGTAACCATCGCATAAGTCTTCATATTCCTACTACGAATAAGGTTCCAAAGGAACGACTCCATCACCAATATATATATATATATATATATATATATATATATATATATATATATATATATAAATATATATACCAGGCAATGGCTTTGCTACTAAAATTAAAATTTCAAATATTAAAAAAAGCAGCCATGGTTAATTTTTTATTAATTTTCTGAACTTCGCCAATTATAATAATTTTAAAAAGGAACTCGAAACTATTTCCCCCCTTTCAAAATATCACGTTGCTAAAATATAGTTATAGAATAGATAGAATAGTAAATATATAAAAATAAATTTTAGGAACTTCACCATTTGTAATTCTTTGAGTTTTAAAAAATTCAAAAACTTTCGATACTTATATTTATTTCTGAACTTCACCATTTTGTTTTTTGGTATTATAAAAGAATTATTAGAAATAACTTTGATAAGAAAAAGATAAGTCATAACCAAACTAAGATGAAATTATTATTCAAATACTCAAAAAATTCCTCTTCTTAAATTATAGAGTTAGTGATGATGATATATATACATATATATATATATATATATATATATATATATATATATATATATATATATATATATATGAAAAACTCACAACGTATCACGTGAGGGTGGCAAATGAATGCAATGTCCCGCAGGAAAAAATGAAAAGGTGTTTCCAAGTACTTTCGAACTTAATAAAGTTCGAAAGTACTCGGAAACACCTTTTATTTTTTTCTGCGGGACATTGCATTCATATATATATATATATATATATATATATATATATATATATATATATATATATATATATCCCATTAGTGGTATGCGAAATGAGATTTGAATCTCAGATGACTTAGAAAATGTCTTAAGTGAAGACGAACAGGCTAAAGCAGAACTCAGTAGTGACCTCGATCCAAGTAAATTTTTGGTGTTTGCTGAGATTGTGTCGATGTGGTCCACTTTAGGTTGCAACCTAACAGTTAATCAAACGATTACCAACAAACCTCAACTGCCATCAGATTTACCGCTTAAAATTAAATAGTGCTCTAAAAAAAAAGAAGCATTTTCTGATCAATAGCAATATCCCATACACCAAATAACACATCAAAAATTATCGAAGAGTTCGGCTGAAGAGAACTCTCACACACGCATTCTCCACACCATATTCCATTAGATTACCGCCTATTCTGAAGATTGTAGAGCCATTTTGACGAAGAGGTGGAAACTACGGTCTCTGCATTCATTTCGTCCAAACCTTAAAAGAGTTCTCTATAAAGGACAATAAGAACCTCACAAATCGTGGGAAGGTCGGTGACGAGTTTGGGAATTAAGGAAATGATGAATTCTAATAAACCTAAAATTCTTTTTTTGTTGCTCTAAATTTCGAAATTTACACATTACTTATACGATGACCTGATATATAGGTATTTATATATTAAAGAAAAAGAGTACATACTGCCAGTGGAGTACCTAAGGGGGGGGGGCGAGCTTGGCAGCCGCCTTCCTCGAAAATTTGCTATATGGAAGAGGGTAGGGCGACCGCCCCCCCGAAAATGTGGCAATAATTTTTTGACTTTTGGCAATTTGCAAATGTAATTAGATAGCAACATTTATTTTAGCGATAAGTTAGGTTGAGTTTGAAAATAGCACAAATTGAGTTAAAATGGGTTGAGGGGACTGCGAGTGGTTTCTACTGTCGCCTCGGGGGATTTGGAATGGTCGGGAACCCCCAGCACGTGGTTAGCCGCGCGCTACCGGAAGACAACTCCAGCGGCGAGTCACCGCCGGAAGCTACACGCTACCTACAAGGCACTGATGACTGGAACATTAGAACTCATCTCTAGAAGTTATATAATAAGTTTCTTGCCGATAATGCACCCGTTTTTGTCATATTTAGATAGTTATTGTACAGTGGTGTCGCCTCCTGTGATTTGGATTGTTTGGGGACCCCCACCACGTGGTTAGTTGCGCACTACCGAAAGACAACGCCATCTAAAAGTCACTGGAACATTCTAGAGCTCGTCTGTAGAAGCTATATAAGCAGCTACTTGCCAACAGCGCGCCCGTTCCTTGTCGAATCTTACAGTGATAGTTATGTTGTATGAACGTCGGTGTCTGTGCTTATAAATAGTGCTTAAAAGCGTTAGCATCCCACTGGTGATTAGTCTCTTTTCAACTAATCGATATCTCATAGAAAATATTTTGTTCCTTATTATTGTTTACATTCTGTCGTCTCCAACGCAGCTGTATCTCTCCTATATATAATATATCCTTCTTACCTTTAATATTTTTTACACTTAGCGGTTTAGAGTTAACAATTTGTCTCATATCGTATCATTTTTGCTACATCACAAACAATCAAACAAAACAGAAACTGAACGCGCTCCACTTTCGTTAAGATGTAAACTTGTAGATGAGTTAACAATATCTGTTTTAAAACAATTATTTATTTCTCTATTGTTATTCTGTCCATTGTTTTTATTTTATAGATCTATACTCAATTTTATTGGGATATGCCTTATGAAAAACGCTTTAGAACAGGTCATCTATATAATAAACGTCCATGTCAATTTATATGATAAACGTCAACAATATACGCTCTGGATGATCAAAAGTGCTATTGTCTATATAGATTTTCCAATACGTTTATTTGTTCATGTTTTATATTTGCTTATATTTTATACTTTAATACTTATATATATGTTTTGATCTTTTTTAGGCTGGTAAAGCCTAGTAGTATAAGAAATAAATGTATTAATTATAATTTGAATTATAATTATATACATAATTATTTAAAATATTGTTCATTATTATTGAATGATTTTTAAAATAACTTAGCTCTTACTAAACATCATTTTTCTTCTTACCACAGGTTTGTGCGATGAAGCGTGGTAGTATTACGAATTTCTTTCTGCCTGTGCCAAAAAGTCAGAAGTTACCTGTGTCTGAGTCTTTGAGTTCAAGTTCTTCGCCTTTGAATTCTTAGTCCTCTACATCGAGCGTGTCCACCAGAGAAGATCCCGGCGCGTGTCCCGGCCCGTTGGACTCTCTGTCCACTTCGTCTGTCAACCAGAATGTGATGACTACCCCGTCACCAGTTAGCCTTGGTCAGCTACTAAGGATACATCTGGGAGGATCTTCTTTAAATGTTCATCAGGTGAAGGATGGGGCAGCATCAATGTCCGGTTGATTCAAAGGATGTCAAGCCATCGTGAAGGCTAAGCAGCCTCTTGCCGTCTACGTACATTGTTTTTCTCATCGGCTGAATTTGGTGATCGGGAAGGCCTGCGACCGTATGAACACACCCGTGTCATCAGGCAGAAGCTTGACAAAATGAGAGAGGAGTCCTCGACTGCATTTAAGCCGATGTTTACTGAAGCAATGGAGATGAGCCCCGCCATTGGGACTGAAATCTCTGTGCCTTGACAGGCCCAAGAAGGGTCGACGCCTGAATTGTACTATGAAAGAACCTTGCTAGTCCCATTTCTGGATGCGACGATAGCAAAACTAGTGAGCCTGTTCGACGACAAATGCATGTGCCAGGTAGTGAAATCGCAAGAGCTCATATCCCGATTTGCTTGGGAGGACACTTCGAAGAAACTACTCCCTGTCCTCAAGATCTACGAGCAAGACCTCGCTGATGGAATCGATAATGCTAACTCCCAAATTCAAGAGTGGTTGACAGAAATAAGTGGAGTGGAAGATCGAGAGGATTGGACTCTTGAAAAGTGCATCAAAGAAGCGACTCGAATGTTGCTGCCCGACGTGGCAACAATCCTTCGACTGTTCGAAACTGTACCGTCGTCTACCGCCAGTTCCGAGCGATCCTTCTCTCATCTTCGAAGACTCAAAACTTATTTGAGGTCGACAGTGACTCAAGAGCGTCTCGGTGCTTTGGGGTTAATGACAAACGACATTGAAGTGGACCCTGACAAAGTTATTGATGTGTTCAGTGATAAGTGCAATCGAAGGCTCCTGCCTTAAACTTTTGTTCTGCACTCGTCAAAATGATTCATGAAGGCACTGAGGCAGTCTTTGATGAAATGTCTGTTAACTGCCTAAAGGTGGTTAATTCACTAATTTTATAATTTGATATTTGTACCGATTATTATTAATACAATAAAGTCTATGTTGAAGCGTGTGTTTTGTATCTTGTTCATGTAACAATACAAAAATAATTCTCTGTTTCATTCTGTTCTGTGCCTTTCTTCACTTTTAAACTCGAGAACTTAACTGCTGATAGCATGAATCTGGACCATAAAACCCTCGATGCTAGATGAAAGTGAGTAATTGAAGTGAAGATTTAATTTGAGTAAGTGAAGAATTGTGTTTCTCTAATCAAATTAAAATCTAGGTTTCGCCCCCCCCCCCCCACCCGGCCTAAAATGCTAGGTACGCCACTGCATACTGCATACATATATTTACTAAGTAGAGAAGACTGGCCAGACAGAAGAAAACAACAAATGAGAAAGAACAGGTGTGATGAAAGCAAAGATATAAAACAATTTTAAATCCAAATCGCAGGGTCCGTAAGAGTGCACCATGGCCTTCGCAAACCAGTGTTAAAAGAATACAGGAACTCACAACGTTGAATTAAGACACCCTTGAGGACTCCTCTGAATAATGAACAAATGGTTCCTTCGCCAGGAGACTTTTCTATGATTATATTCGATACAATTTTAAGATTCAGAAAGCTTACTCTCTTGGACAATTGACGCTCAGTAGCAATCCACATAATCAGACATACTTGGGAAGAAAATGCACAAAGATGTGGATAGTGCACACGCACATAACAGGTAATTTGAATGATCCCTACACGCTATGCAAATAACTCTGTACGCGAGGTCATTCTTCATGTAGAGGTATATCATCAAACAATATTGATGACGTAAATCCACATTCATGTCCGTACATATCCTCAAGTTCCTCGAAGAAGTAATTTGCATACAATGACGTTTTCTGAGCTCTGTTTCCCAAATGTAAACAGACCACATGGGGATTTCAGGAAAGAGGATAGTCAAGGATCCCCATTCATCCTAGCTTTCCTTTAGAGCTCCCAAAATGTGTCTAGGGACTCGGTAAATACGAATACTCAATAGCCGGAGAATCGGCACTGCAAATGTTTGCCCTGCAGGTATTTAGGGGCATTCAGGTATTCAGCGTCCTGTCATTCCTTTCAAGGTTCCCTTTGGCAATTTATGTCATTTGTGGATTCTTCTTATTTTTATTGTCGCATTTGTGGTGATGTCAATTTTTTATATAACACTATGTAACACAATTTTTGTTTCTGATCAGTAACTATTATTTTCCAACTTCTTTTATTGCAAAACAATAGAAAATAGCCATTATTTTTTTTTTTTTAATTCGGCTCTTGTGGCTTGTATAAAGAAATATTTACTAAAAATAGCCAAATTTTGATTTTTCATCCAATGTAGGGCTAAAAGACAAAAAAAAAACAGTTAAATTTATACAATTTTATTGAAACTTCCACAAGAAATATATGAAAACAAGTAAAAAGTTAGAAATTAACAGTTTTCCTCGATTTCCGTTTCTAATGTAAATCACTTTCTAGTACAAGCCCCCCCAATGTAGTCACCCATCATGTTTTCATTGTATACTCAAAGTTCAGTCTATCTTGATGAACCACTCCCCTTGCTCCTCTGATTATAACCCCATATTCTCCTTGAACTTGTCAAGATGGGCATCAAGGATATGCACCTTCAGGGACATCCTGCAGCCCATTTGGCCCTAGCTTTTCACTAAGTTCTCAACCAGTTCCACATAATTTTTAGCCTTGTGGTTGCCCCAAAAGCCCTGATACACCGAAACAAAAACAAAACTCTCCCAAGCTCCTTTTTCCTTTTTAGTAATTTTTTCAGGGAATTCTGAACACACTATGATTTTCCTAATTTGTGGTCCAACAAAAACACCAGCTTTCACCTTTGCCTCAGCGAGTTTAGGAAAGAAATTTAAGGCTGCAGACTCTTCGTTAAGAGCTCGAACAAACTGTTGCATGAAACCTAGTTTTAAATACAATGGAGGGAACACCTTTTGAGGGCGTATCAATTGTTCATTCTTGACATTATGCTCTCCAACAGATAACTCAGTCCTTTGTAGCCCATTCTTCTTGTGGTATTCCTACTTTTCCAAAGACAGAGATGACATGGAAACCAGGTCATTGAGGTCTCTTCGGTTTGGATAGTATGGAATCTTCTCAACAGCAATATGTCTGACATTGAAATTTACTTGTTCATTGATCTTGTCAGCTTCTGAATTGTTGCTTTCTTCTGAGGGTGGCTTATTCCGCTAAGGAGGGGTAGGCACGGGAAGATCAGCACTCTATGGTACGATGCAATAGAGAATGGAAAATCCAGATAGAAAATAAGAGGGGCATTTTTGCCACTTCGATGTTTGGTAGAATCATCCATGCAGAAATAGCAGTGGGTTCACACAAAATCCTGGAATGGCAAACTTCATGGCTCTTCGTTACCTTCTATACCATCCTGTAAAAGTAAAAGAAAATATACTTTATTACTTTTTTGTCTTACAAACAAGCTTAATAGCTCAAATACTTGTGACATTTAATATTATACTTTTTATAACAATTTTCTTACCTTTCAAATTTTCTTGCTATGCTCACAAGCAAAATGAGGTGCCCAGGATTTTCCTTGTTCCCCAAAGAGCATGTCAAAGTATGCTTTGTAAGCTTCACATATTCTCATAGATGCTGTCACACCGAACTTTTAGGCTCTTGTTTTGATGATTGCAGCCTCTTTATGCCACTTCTCTTCTAATGTGTTCAATATGGTGGCTAGAGCTGAAAGGATAACAGATCTGTGCATCCCTTTATAAATATTTCGGAACTAATATTCCAGAAGTTCCCTAAGTTTCCTGAGGTTGTGTTCTGACAAGTTCTGGAACATTTTTGAAAGTTCATAAAATTTTACTAAATTCTAGTAATTTCTTATTAAATGTAGACTGTTTTGAAGGTTTCCTCAAAACAAATATTATTCTACAACGTTCGAACTTTTTAAAAATAAAACCTTTTATATATTCTCAATTTTTTCTCGAAATTACTAATAGGCATTATTTTCCAAATGGGCAAATATAAAATTTTGCCTACAAAAAGCAAAGTTTTAGGGTCAAAATAGTATTTTTTTCCATTTACTTTAGTTATTAGGTTGAGGAATAAGTTCTTGCGGTTTTTTTTTAATATTCTGTTGATTTAAGTTTTGTTGACGTGATTTGTGCACATATTAAGAAACAATTACACAGGCCTGCGTTGGAAAAAAATATTTTTGTTCCTCAGGATTTCTTGGCGGTTTCTTAATGAATCAAACCTCCTGAGCTCAAAAATGAATGTATTTTTGTTCAATCAGGTCAGATTTTCTCAGTAGAGCATACACCATTTTCATTGAGATTACCTCATTTTTCCTGAAAAACAAATTTCAAAAACTTTTCTCTATCTAATAATGCATTATTATTGTTATATCATAGAAACAGGAATAAACGTATGTAAACTATAATCCTTTTAATAAAACAAAAAATAAAGAATGCAACGTAATAAGGAAGATAATTCTAATTTCCAACAAAAGACGCCCTTGATGATTTTCGTTTGTGCTTCTCATCTGGTGCATCACGCTTCAAACACCAACAGTAGTCAGCAAGCATGTTTACCTCCCATTTACCCTTGTACCTGGATTCCATTGTTTTCATGTCCTGGTAGAATCTTTCCCCCTGTTCTTCACTGTAATCCCCGCAGTTGTCAGGAAAATACTCCAGATGGGACTGTAAAAAGTGTATCTTTATAGACATTCGAGCTCCTAAATGTTTGAGACTTTTAGGAGCTGATTGACCAGGGCAACATATTTTGGGCTTCTTTAATTGCCTAGAAAATTGTTAACTAGAGCCTTAAAAGCTTTCCAGTCATCTTTTTCTATGTCCGTCATTGATGTCTCAAACTGCTGATTTCTCATCAAGTTCCTGATCTGAGGGCCATCAAAAATTCCCGCATGGAGCTTAGCGTCACTAATTTGTCGAAAATTTTGAGGAAGAAATTTAAAAGCTTAGCCTTCTTTATTAAGGGTTTTGACATAATTTTTCTTTATACCAAGCTTTATATGCAGTGGAGGAAGCATTATTTTGTGAGGAGGCACTAAAGGTTCAGCGATCACATTATTTGATCCAATTCTAAATGCTCCTTGTGGAGGCCAAACCTTCTTCTCATAGTGCATACTATCTGCACGACGGTCCCATAAACATAGGAAACAGGGATGCTTCGTGTAGCCTGTTTGCATCCCAAATATAAGAAACACGACCTAAAAAGAAATTTAGCAGGGTATGTAAATTCAAAGTGTAATATTTCTAAAAACAAATTCAAAGTAATATTTCTTAAAACAATAAGAATATGAACATGTACTGAAAAATCCTGTATGCCAATGCATTAAATCATTGTATTAGAACTAATTGGATATATGTACATCTTATTTTGAGTTTATTGAGTTATGTTGTATACCTTCTCAATTAGGATAAGTTCGCCATTAACCCAAAAGGATGCATTAACCCATAGGAACACATTTCAACAAAAGAATATAACTCAAAAATGACTCATGGATTCCAGATTTGCATTCTTGTAAAATGTAAGTTGACCAAAAGGTATTAACAATTAAAAATTAAAATGTTAATATCAAAGAGCTTAGAAATGCAAAGTGTAAAATGATCTTACCTTTAAGTCACCACATATCCTCCATTTGTGGGTAGAGTAATTTATTGCATCCAGCAATTTTTCATATTTTCAGAACTTTCAGTAAGTTGGATTGAATGGCCTATAGGAACGGAAACTATCTTGTTACCAATATTCAATAACACAGCTTTTAAACTTCTACTGGAGGAATCTATGAAAAGTCTCCATTCTAATGGGTTGTAGGGAATTCCAAGGGCCTCAACAAGTCCTTTAATATTGGCGGAGCATACTAAAGAGCTGGAAGAATGCTGTAAAAAATAGCTTCGAAACTCTTGTTCTCTATTTCTGTACCAAGAGAAATGTTGTTTCTTTAGCGAGAAGATTACTTTCACGAAGTCGAGAGCCAAGAAGTTGTGCATTCTCCTTTGAAAGCTCCAGATCCCTGGTCAGGTCATTTAACTGAACTTGAGTGAATGGTCTTGCGACCATATCATGTGTGGAAACCTGATAAGACTCAGATATGTCATAATCTTGATCAACTTCCATATTAATCTCTTCTTGGACCTCTATATGTTCAGGAGAGAAGGTATAGAAATTCCTGGAGCATGGGGCAGGGGTTTGATGGCAGAAGGAACATCCGGATATGCCACACTATGTTTATTCTTCTTATTTGTACCTGTGGAAAGTATAATTGCCTATTACATAAAGGAATTGATTTGGAGTTTCAGAGAGTACATAAATGTTTAGTAAAATATATGTTTATGCTGAAATGACATTTTCAGGAGCCAGTATAATACTGAAAGCTCAAATACTTGATACAATGCTCACCTTTAAGATTTGTCATGCAAAAATAGCAGTCCGTAGTGTGGTCCTTGCCCTCTCTCTACACCATGGGGACACTGTAAGAGAGACTTCTGTTCGCCCTGAGTCCAGCGTCCTAATCTTATGTAGCATCTCTTGCAGTAGATATGTGGTGCAGAACTTTTATCTTGATCTCCTCGCCTTACTCCAAAATATGCATGATACAAAGATTTAATTACAGGAGAGATTGTACATTGCTGCTCGGAAAAAGTCACTTTGCCGAAAACATAGCAAAATCTGTCGGAGCTATTCTTACATTTTCTGTTCATTTTTAACTCAACCGCTATTATTATTATTATTATTATAATGCTAAGCAATTTCTAACCTGCAAAAATATAAACTTATTAACATAATTACTTAAAATGTACACAAAAATTACTGCGAATAAGCTAGTGCCAAACTATTGAAACTTTTATGTAATACCTATATTACATAAAAGTTTCAATAGTTTTGCACTACCTTATTCGCAGTAAATTTTGTGTAAATTTTAAGTAATTATGTTAATAAGTTTATATTTTTGCAGGTTAGAAATTGCTTAGCATTATAATAATAAAAATAATAATAATAATAATAGTGGTTGAGTTAAAAATGAACAGAAAATGTAAGAATAGCTCCGACAAAATTATTATCACCCCCTCTATCGCAAAAACTGGACCTGATAGAGAAAAACGGATGCCAGATTCGGATTTAGGAGGTCAATTTTATTAAGAAACACTACAGAAAACCTAAGGTACATTTTTGACGCAGACCAGTGTAATAAATAATGAGAGCAAAATTTGCAAAGGTTAGGCTACGTCTCTTAACAGCGTAGACTATTAGGCTTTTGCTTAGACTACGTCTTGAAGTTGAGTAATACGTCATTGCGGTTTATTTAAAAGTTGTGTTAATTTAATTTTTGTTCTGTACCCTCAAAATGGAATGTCAAGTTGGAAGAAAGGCGCATTTTCGACACTTGTTGTTATTCATTTTCAATCGAGACGGGAACAATGCAAACGCAGCCAAAGCTCGTCGCGATATTTGTGCTGTGTACGGAAAAAATGCTTTATCAGAAAGGACACCTTAATGGTGGTTTTCACGTTTCAAAAACGGTAATTTCAATCTTAATGACGAAAAACGTTCTGGTCGCCCCATTAAGTTGGATGAAGATCGATTGAACGACCTTCTTCATGAAAATCCTCATCAATCGACTAGAGAATTGGCTGTACAATTGGCGTGTGATCAGAAAACTGTAGTGAATCACCTTCATTCGATGGGGAAAGTTCAAAAACTCGGTGCATGGGTTCCGCTTGCTTTGAGCGAAAGCAACAAACTTCAACGCTCCACGATTGCCGCAGGTTTGCTTGCTCGTCACAAGGCTACTCGTGGATATAAGGACATATTTCTTCACCGCATCATCACTGGCGACGAAAAGTGGTGTGTTTATGTCAACATGAACCATCGAAAACAATGGCTTAGCCCCAATAAAAAAACACTTCAGCTATTAAAGCAAGGATTTCATCCACGAAAGACGATGCTGTGTGTGTGGTGGGATTGTGGAGGCATCATTCTTTATGAGCTCCTTGCGAACAATGAGATTGTCAATGCAGAACTCTACGTTCAACAAATGTATCGACTCGCTGAAGCTATTCGTAAAAAGCGACCTCATCGACGTTATGGAGTCCTTCTGCAACACGACAATGCTCGTCCTCACATTGCCAATATGACAAAAGACGCCATCCAAACGCTTAATTTGGAAATCCTGCCGCATCCTCCATATTCGCCAGACTTGGCTCCATCGGATTTCCATCTGTTCCGATCGCTCTCCAACAATTTACGCGGTATTTCGTTCAATACTGATGTGGAATTAAGAACCTCGTTAGACGAATTCTTCGAGTCAAAATCCAGAGATTTTTATTGCAGAGGCATCGAAAAACTAGTTGAACGTTGGGAATAAGTCGTAAATAACAACGGAGAATAAATACATTATTGATTAAATTGCATATTGTTATCAATTAAAAATTAAGTTTTTCTAAAATTGTTAATGGTAATGAGTAAATTTGATAAAACCGCAAGAACCTATTCCTCAACCTAATACAAACAACTGGGAAATAACACTTTTATCCCAGGAACAAACAAAGGATGAAATTTTGTTGGTGTTGCGTGCCATTTCTAGTAATATCAAACTGGTTTTTCTTAATGTTATTGTTATACAAATTCATTATTTTTTGTGATAATATAACCCCCATTGACTTCAAGATTTATTTATTTTTGAAATTAGAAAATTTCTCGATTCAGTCGATAATGAGGTGGTTGGAGGGGGATTTTCAAAAGAAATGGAGTAGAAGAAAGCTGGTTATCAACCCGATTATGGAGGTCTTAGAAAAGAGAACCCCCACAGTCAAAAGTAAAATAATAGGAGGAAAAATAACCACAGAAAAGAACCCAATGGTAATGAATACGGCTAGAAACTTCATTCCTAAATATGGTGGATGGGGGAGAAATCAATACAAACCAACAAGGCAAATTCAAATTTCCAGATTTTGCGACCAGTTGAGCGTAAAAGGGAGTACAAAAAAATATATAATAAAGATACAGCGATAAGTTTCATCATAGGTTATTTAGATGGTACCAACGTCTCAGCTTGTATGCCCATCTTTAAGGACTTTTGAGAAATTAAAATTATATATGCGTCTTATAGGTGTTTGAGAGTCGATTTATGTTTGCATTTTAATTTCTCAAAAGTCCTTAAAGATGGAGGATCGAAGTGTAGCGTTGGCATCTCATCCTTCAGGTTTAAAAAAAGCAGTTGTTGCTGGGATTTAGAAATATAGGTAGAAAGGTGGATATCAGTAAAGAAAGTGGCGAGGATAAAGCAAGAGAAAATGAGTCGAAGATAAAATAAAGTCTCAAATATCAGAACGCTTGTATTTCTATCACAACATCTTCAATAACTTTTACCAGGGGAAATCTAATTAGGTTTCAAAAAATTAGTGGTCGATAACGTACATGTATAAACTACGTATTGGTAAAGTTTATGCAAATTTGGATGAATAAAACTAAAGTTATCAGAAGATAAGCAATTTCCTAAATGTGTCCAAAATGATCCGAACGCTTAGGTTTCTTGGAGAGAGAACCGGCATAGTTTGTTTAACAATTAACTTTAGTTCAAACTCGTGTCTGTTATCTCATTCTATTGTCAGCTGTCGTCCAGGTAACATGTCTAAGGAATCTATCATCCCTCTCTCTGTCCACAAGCTGATCGTGAACATGCGCCACCAAAATACGTAGTCTTTCAGTTGGAGCCATTGCAGAGAATGGCAAGCGCTCCAAAAGTCTAGTCCATAATATTCTGTTAACCTATAACAAAACAGAGTTATGCAAGGCTGGTAAATCAGTTGGTGGGCAGAGGAAGACCTAAAAAGGGAAGACCGATCCATTAACCAAATGAAGAAGGACCGTTTCAAGGCGGCTGCAGCATTGATTTTGGTAAACCATATATATATATATATATATATATATATATATATATATATATATATATATATATATATATATATATATATATATATATATATATATATATATATATATATATATATTTGAAAATGCTCGTCTTAATCATAAATTCTGCACTGGCATAACCGAGATGGATAATCGTTTCCCTCCACCCGTCGAGACAGGTCTGCTTGGAGACATCGTTTGCCAAAATCTCACTAATCTTTCGAAAAAATGCTGCAGCCGCCTTGAAACGGTCCTTCTGATAACTTTAGTTTTATTCATCCAAATTTGCATAAACTTTACCAATACGTAGTTTATACATGTACGTTATCGACCACTAATTTTTTGAAACCTAATTAGATTTCCCCTGGTAAAAGTTATTGAAGATGTTGTGATAGAAATACAAGCGTTCTGATATTTGAGACTTTATTTTATCTTCGACTCATTTTCTCTTGCTTTATCCTCGCCACTTTCTTTACTGATATCCACCTTTCTACCCATATTTCTAAATCCCAGCAACATCTGCTTTTTTTTAAACCTGAAGGATAAGATGCCAACGCTACACTTCGATCCTCCATCACTTACAAATACAACTGCTTGCAATGTAAATCCGAGTACTATCTATGATCCTCGTAGATACATTTCATGCTCATATTTACTCAGCTTAACATTATTAGCAAGAGAACACAAGCCCCCATCAATAATCCGGATTATTCCCACATCAGATTACATTCTCTGTCGCACCACCCTACTCACACATACTCTATATATAGACACTGCCAACAATGGAAGTAATGTAAGATTTCTGGAATCCATTTATATTGAATTCACAAACCCTACTCTTAACTCTCACAAACCCTACTCTCAACTCGAGTAAAGTTTTTCCAAAATGATTATTACAATTATAACCAATTAACACCCTCTTCTTTTCACTCTCCCTCAATCCAAACCTTAGTGCATCAAAAAATTCAGTATCCGACTTTCTTATACATTTAAGAAACAGCAAATATGTAGTCTTTGATCCTTCATTATCCATCATATTCCTCCATGTATTATTGTTAAAAGAAATAGCGTATAAGAAGATTCCTATAAAAGACTTCAGTTTGTCCTCTTAACGCATCATAAAAAGAAAAAAGTGCGAAGTTGAAGCGTAAAGCAACGCCGACAAATGTCAAAAAACGACACATGGATACGCAACTCTCTTCTTTTTTTTTTATCAGAGATTAGTTTCAGTGATGGGCGAGGAGTCTCCTCATCACGTTGTCTGTGTGGCCTTGTGGTTGTGAATAACTTGGCAGGCGAGTCCTTATTTTACAGGTAGTGCAGGCCTTGGATTGTGACAGGGCTTAGATGTCGGGTGTATTAGTGTATTGGTGCCGTTAAACATTTGTTATAATGCGATGGAATAGAAGGGACGTGAAAGTGTTTAGTTTAACCATTTGGGCTAAGGGAAAGTATCTTTCCAGTGAATATAATAATTTAGAAAATTTAATTCTTGGTTATCCCGATAATATTGTGCTAATTTCTCCCGGGTACTTATTTGTTTCAACTGCTAAGGGCATCTTATCTCCGTCCATCTCCAGACATGCCTCAGCGTTGTGATGTCGAACTGAAATTTAACAAAACAAAAGCATTACAACGATTTCAGATTATTCCTTAAACATAAGACTCTTTCTTGCTCAATACACATCTGGTTCTGCTAAGAACCAGTTCTTTTATCTTCTGTGTGGTTCTTGCGAGTCAGTAATAATATTTACCGAGAAGCAAAAAAAAAAATAGTATCAAAACCTAAAATAAATGCGCATATTTAATGCCATCCTAATGCATCGCCGAAATGGCTCACTAGTTCGTGTTTGTGTGTGTGTGCAAAGGACTATTCTTGCGCGCTGAAGCCAACCGAGAAATTGGGATCTTGCGAACAATGGAAAGTCGAAAAGGAAATCAAAAAATGGAAATTCAGGTAATTAGATGATTTATATTTGATATTTGCTCAAACTTGAAATGCATCAATTAATTGTCGCATTCTATGCTTTCCCGAGGAAAAGGACTTTCACTAAGGACTTATAGCCTAAGATGAATTGAAGTATGGAAGAAATGACACCTCCCGAACAGTGAATTAAAGAGGTCCAACCTCGCAAAGACACCTGTCTTTATGCGATCATCCTTTTCAGGAGAGTTGTGTATCTTTCCTGTTCCAAGCGCCCCATTGTACCTTTTAGACTTTCACTCCTCCTATTCGCCCCATTTTATTTTATAAAACCCTTTGGAACAATTTTCTGGTCGAGTTATCATCGTTGGTTGGGGGGTTTCTACTTTTTGTTCCACGCAAAAATAAAGACATTCAGAAATTAACAAAGGCAAAAAAAAAACAAGGACTTTAACTCTGCCTGACCTTTGGCTCTCAAAAGAAATGCCCTTATTAGTATTCGTTGGACTTAATGAGGGAATTTTCAATTAATGAATATAATAGTCCTGGGAGATATTAGGTTGCCAAAGAAATTAATGTTGTTCGGACTATGAGTCTAAAAGAACTGTTTAGAATACCGTGAATTGTTCCAATAATAATATTGCCTCTATCAAAAAAGCGTTGGTAACATATAAAATAATTCTAGGCTTCTAATTGCTAGAGTCAGTGATGGCAAGGAGCTAGATTAGTTATTGATGGCAATTCACCCCAAATACGTGGCACGTGGCAGCAAGAAAATTATAATTGGCATCGTTTGGAAAGGTCTCCTTCGTCCTTCATATTCATGCACCAAGGTCTCCTTCGTCCTTCATATTCATGCACCAAGGTCTCCTTCGTCCTTCATATTCATGCACCATCTGATTATTTCAATGACTTCAACTTTTTTTACTATTAAAGTTCATATTCAAGACGTCATATTTTCTATTCATTTTTATTAAAACGACAATAATTTGATAACAATATTTTCCGGCATAAAATTGTTAATTTAAGTGGAAAATCTTCTCAGATGTTGAATTATATATAAAAGTACCGCGAATTACTCCTTCCCTTCTCTTACTTTCATACACGGAGATTCTACTTCGCACTTCCGAGTTTTTGCATTTCAATGTACTCAAGCTACTTCTACACAATTTCATTTTCCCTCTCTAAACCACTTTCTTCAATAACCTCTCCTCCCAATCTGGTGTAGATGCATTCGTTAATTTTGGCTTCTTAGTTTTAAGTAAACAATAATAATTTTGAGACAAAAGGAGAGTTGATCAGTGCTTCTAATGGCCCGATTTCTTTGTTTAGATGCATAAAAAAATATATAATTTCTCTGCATCCCATATATGCCTAAGTAAAACCCTCAATTCCGTATATTCACACTCCATACTTTGGCTAAAAATTGCTTGTTCCCCACTTAAACATCAAGAGAATTGCAATTCCTTCTCTTTGTGTTTTTCCGAAGGATTGAACGCGAGACATAATTAAAGTCATATGACTTTTATCAGTTAACAGAGGCGCCGCGAATTTCAAGGGTTCCTTTTGATCAGGGATTATATACAAAGTTTTGCTAAATAAATAACATTTATTCAAACAAACTATACCTAATTAATCTTCAGTGGGAGAAAATCCAAATATGTAAAGCCTAGTCTCCGCATACAACGATTTCTAAGTATTATAGTAAATAAATCAACCGAATTTCCGTTTTCATGGTAAACTTTCTTACTCATAGAGATCACATAGCCTGCGCCTAGCGTTATATAGTAACTAAATCAACCAACTTTCCGTAGCCATAGTGATCACATAACCTAAGCATAGTGTTATATAGTATAAATTCAACTGAATTTCCGTAGCCATAGCGATCAAATAGCTTATGCATTGCATTATATATATATATATATATATATATATATATATATATATATATATATATATATATATATATATATATATATATATATATATATATATATATATATGATGAATTAAACCACATTCTCCGAAGACAATTTAATTCAAAACAGTTTCGGTGTATCTCGCACCCCTTTTTCAACTGACACTGGATAGAAAATATAAGAAAAGTGCTTACAAACATAACACAGGGTCAGGTCGTGAAAGATCCCCTCTTTTTGGCCCCAATCCCTAAACATATTGAAGGGCTGACATTTTACTATTTTGTTTATTTGCTTTCGTATTACAGGATTAAAAGAAAATTGGCCCTCAGATAGATTTAAATTAGGAACTGACGATATCAAGCTCGATTCTACGATTCTTCTCTTAACATAGTTAGCCGATTTAAATACCATTTTACTTCCATTGAAATCGATCGAATGATTCAAGTCTCTAACATGGCAAAATATTCCACTGCTTTCGCTGCCCACTCTAATATCTTTTTGTGTTCATACAATCTCTTGTCTAGATTTCTCCCCATTTCCCATATATAAACTTTATGGCAATCGTTGCATGGTATTGCATATACTCCTATGTTATGATGTTCTTTGGGTTTCCTGGCAATATCATCAATTGGTTTAAGGAATTATATTTAAAGGCTAGATTAATACCCGCTTTTCCAAATATGTCCTTTAAACTATTTAATTTATTATTAAATGGCAATGTTGTACATTTGTTGAAGTCATTAGAGCGGGAAGGCTTATTACCATAGAATGTTTTCCTACCTGCAAAATGAGCAGACGATATGAACCAATCGGGGTAATACAAATTAGAAAAAATGGTCCTGATAATGACAATTTCTTCATCTAAATAGGAAGGATGACATATTTTGTATGCTCTAAGGAAATATTAGAAATTACCGATTTTTTAACAGTATCATCGTGAAACGAAAAATAATGTATATAGGCATTCGAGTGGGTTGGTTTCCTATAAACGTCAAGTTTTAATGTATCGGTAAATACGCGGTAATTGAATTTAATTTATCGATAAATTACCGGTATTTTTTTATCAGTTGCGACCCCTAGTCACATTGCGTTTTGATCATGGCAGGATAAATAATGTATTTTGAAATATCTAAAATTCTCTTGTAGGTGTTCCACATCTCAATTGTGAACTTACGTGAATGAGCTCGTCTTCTGTCGCGTGCAATACTTGTTTCTGCTAAAGGTTTGATATTACAACACACAATAATAACTCGTTTCTTCGAGCAATTTTGTATTCATATGGATTCTCAACACGTGCCCTTACATTTACATACCGATGCGAGATGGTTGTTAAGAAAAAGTAATAGTGGGCGTGACACGCCCACTATGAGGGAACCGTTGTATTTCGCTTCCCTCATCAACGAAGTTGAAAAATCTTAATGACTTGCTCAGCCCCTTTCAGGTGGCGTTTTCATCACTGTTTCTTATAGGACACCTAATTCAACACAGAAGCTGTCCCAAACCTTACATTTATCCTGGAGTTTACAGCATCCCATGCACTTCCTCCACAGTTTGTGGAGAGAGACTAGACGCTCACTCCAGCAAAGCATCAATGAACACGAAAATGATCTCCGTAGAGGAAATGAGACCTCTAGTTTGTTCAGCCAGTCTTTGGGCATATATCACCCTATCAATTTGAACAAATAAACGTTTATTTTCAAATGCAGGCACAGAGTTAAAGGAAAACTAGCGAATCTACATTAATCCGAGAAATTCCAAATTTCAATAACTCTGAAGGAAATTTCCGTTCCAACCACACTAAAATCTGATCTTAAAACAAAAGTCTAAAATTAGACTTCAAAGCGTTGGTTGATTAAACTTCTTTTTTTTTCTGCCCATGTAATAGTGAAAGTGGTTTTAATAATGATAATATTAGTTATTATTTTTTTTAAATGGATATTTTTTTATCCTTTTCTTTGATTTTATCTCCAACTTACGAAATATTTATCTAGCTTTTAAGTATAATTTCTTCAAGATGATTTTTGACAGTAATAATTTTAATATCGTTTTATTCCTCGTTATATGTACTAACGGTTCATTTCGCTATTGCTACCATTTTCAACGTGACTATATTGACACTCGCCATAGGAACTTTGGAAATGACTTTGTCATACAGGAAAAGAATAGTGGTGAAAAATACGGAAAACTATAAAATTGAAAGCCCTCGTCAAGGGGTGTTTGGTATCTCGGTCATTTTACTTTTGTTTTTACAAACATTAATTCCTATTCAACCCTTTTTTTAGATCATATATTCACTGAGTTTAGGTGTTCATAAGCGATACCATCTCTACCACCTGGTAACACATTTCCTCTTTCCTCGTTAACATTCATGTACATAATTTTAAATTTATGTATAAGTTGATCCATAGTTGATAGAGTAAGGGTATGGGAAAATTATTACTGTTCCTTTTCTCTCCTCCGATTTTGAAGACGGCGAGATGGTGTGGTTGTGTGGGCGCGGCAGCTGCTGATTCTTCTTCTTTTTTTTTAATTCGCTCTGTGAAAGAGGGCGTAAATGGGGTTGGGGGGCTAAACTTACTGGTCTTTGGAGTAGGGCTTCCTCAATTGTGAATTTCGTTATGTTGGTAGCATCATATGGTACATCCCTCCATAAGGACTTTAGTTATCTCTCTTTGTTTTTATCAATGGAAAATGGGATTTTTTTCGGAGGCAAAGAGCCTTAGGCTCACTTCTTTTGAAAAAGTTGTAATTAAAAAAAAAAAATCCCCAATTTAACTCTCCTCGGGGAGCGTTGGATACAATTTTGTTCCTTCGCAATAAATAAACCTAAGCAATATAAATGTTAGCAAATTTTTATCCAGTATTTGGAAATAAAGCAACTTTTTAGTTCATTACCACAATATTGCATTACTGTCTGTCGCCTGCACGACCCTGAACTAGGTTTCATTTTTACCTATAAAGGATGAATGCAGTCATTTCTGATATCTCCTAAGAAGTAATTTGATACTTTTCAGTGTTAATCAACTTTTGAAAAAAGTAGCTTTTTTTCTGTTACTCTAGCAAATAAAATAATACATTTTCTTTGAAGATGTGAGTAGGTAGTGATTCGTTCGACAATTTATATATACGTACCAAACTCAGTCGCAATTTTTTCCCAGACAAAGTAAAATTAAAACTTAATTGTTACATTTGTGATTAGGCCTATTTTAACATTATTAAATAAACTTAAATACTTTCGTTACATTTGTGATTAGGCATATTTTAAGATTCTTAATTGAACACGTTTTTTACACTTGAATTTGCTTCAATCCAAGAATAACCATCAATGGTATGTTTCTTATTTTGAAATGTATCTATTTTATATTGGTGTATATATATATATTAAATATAACAGAAACAAATAAAATGCGCAATAAAATACTGCGTCTGTGTCTAATTCATACTTGCTACAAACGAAGCTACAATCTGGCACCATTGCACGACAACAAGCATTTTATGCTGCCAGGCGTACCGTTTTCGTTTACATTTTGAGATAGATAAATGATTTAGGAAGAAGTATAGCCCCGCGAATTGCATATTTAACAGTGACACTATTATATATATATATATATATATATATATATATATATATATATATATATATATATATATATATATATATATATATATATATATATATATATATATATATATATATATATATATATTGTACCCAGGGTAGTCCATGTTATAGAATGATTGAGAGCTCACCATACCTACGAGTTAAAGGTGCAACCAAAGAAGTCAAATGCATTGAAAGGAATTCAAAATTAGACACTAAGTATTGCACTTAGTTTTAGGGTTTAATTTCTGAATTTGGAATATATAAGTGACCTTACTGCACATGCGGTATTAACGGCAATCGTTTGACACTCAACCTGTATTCATAATATTATACTATAAGGGACCTTACTGCACATGCGGTATTAAAGGCAATCGTTTGCCACTCAGTCTGTATTCATAATCTTATACTATAAGGGACCTTACTGCACATGCGGTATTAACGGCAATCGTTTGCCACTCAGCCTGTATTCATAATATTATACTATACGGGACCTTACTGCACATGCGGTATTAACGGCAATCGTTTGCCACTCAGCCTGTATTCATAATATTATACTATACGGGACCTTACTGCGCATGCGGTATTAACGGCAATCGTTTGCTACTCAGCCTGTATTCATAATATTATACTATAAGGGACCTTACTGCACATACGGTATTAAAGGCCATCGTTTGCCACTCAGCCTGTATTCATAATCTTATACTATAAGGGACCTTACTGCACACACGGTATTAACGGCCATCGTTTGCCACTCAGCCTGTATTCATAATCTTATACTATAAGGGACCTTACTGCACATACGGTATTAACGGCAATCGTTTGCCACTCAGCCTGTATTCATAATATACTATAAGGGACCTTACTGCACATGCGGTATTAAAGGCAATCGTTTGCCACTCAGCCTGTATTCATAATCTTCTAATATAAGGGCCCTCACTTCACATGCGGTATTAAAGGCAATCGTTTGCCACTCAGTCTGTATTCATAATTTTATACTATGCCGATTGCGTTCCCATGTGCGTCACTATGAGCGTAAACAAATCCTGATATTGTAAGGATTTTGATAAAAAGACAAAAACTAAGTAGCAAATAAGCTAAAATTCAGATGGGAGGGAAGTGAGTGGAGGACGATCGACGTTTGGATATGATAAGAAAAAGCAGAGGTGCTGAAAATGTGGTCTGGGATTTGACGATGAAAAATCGTTGCTTGAGTGTTAGAAAAAATGGTAATGAAATAAACGAAATTTTAACTGATGATTTTGGTATGCCAAAAGTTGCCACCAAGTTCTTTACAAAGCTTCTCTCTTCTGAATGAACTCCAAGGATAAAAGTTGCTCAAGTGAGGAGATCAACATGTAAAAGGTCGGAAGACTATTACCACCGGAAATTGATGAGATCGGGTGTACGGGCACAACTCAGATATCAAAGCACAGCCATTTCAGGAGAAGCATTTCAGAATCGCTTCGACTAAAAGAAAAAAAAAACACATGATAGGCCCACAAATATGTGTGGATTCGACTTAAATAATATTGAGCAGCGCGTCATGTATCAGGTCAATATGAGAACGCAGTACTATCACGTATTAGCGGCAAGTTAGACGCTTCAAGCTGACAATGTTTTTCCCATTCTCTTCAAAGGATTCAGGAATCTTTCACAAAGTACTACAGCATTTTCCAGGTCCGGTAGCCTCCCTACTCACTGGATATGGCTCCGTTCAACTTTTAGTTACTCACCTAAGCTAAAAATTCTGCCAAAAGAGTTCCTGATATTAAAGAAGAGATCATAAAGAATGCGGCGAAGCTGCAAGCGACCGAAAGATCTTTGAAAAATCTTGGTGCTTTTTTCAAGTGAGAAGGGGTCTACTTGGAGGGAGATTAGTTATTCACATTTTATAGCCTAAGGCAATGTTTTTCAACCTTCTATGATAGTGGCACCTTAATTGCTATATAGAAGCCGCCGCGCCAACCTAATTGCTATCTAGAAGCAGCTGCGCCATTCTAATTGCTATCTAGAAGCAGCCACGCCACCTTAATTGCTATCTAGAAGCAGCCGCGCCATCTAATTGCTATCTAGAAGCAGCCGCGCCACCCTAATTGCTATCTAGAAGCAGCTGCGCCACACTAATTGCTATCTAGAAGCAGCCTCGCCACCCTAATTGCTATCTAGAAGCAGCCGCGCCACCCTAATTTCTATCTAGAAGCAGCATTGCCACCCTAATTGCTATCTAGAAGCATCCGCGCCACCCCAATATAATATAATTACGTGAAGAGCATTTCAAAATTAACCACGATTGACATTTGACCTAATTTAATCGAAATAAAAACATACAAATTTGAAAATAAATAAATCTTACTTTTAAAAGTTAGAGGGGAAATTTGAGTTCGATACTGCCTGCAATCTTTCTCTTTCGTTGTTTTTATGTTGCACAGTGCAGAGAAGTTAGTTTCAAAATACTTTCAAATGTCGTTAGAATTTTTTTAGAAATGTTTAAAATACATATTTTTTTGGCAATTAGGCATTTTAAAAAATGATTTTTTGATCGCTTCCCCGGCACTTTTAGTTGGCTCTCGCGACACCCTGGTTGAAACCACTGGCCTAAAGTTTCATATTTCATGTAAATATATAATAAAATCAAATATGTAATTAACACCATTGGTATTAACACTGATACTTAGAACTACACGTCTAAATTTGCAGAGGAAACAGAACTGAAGATTAGAACAAAATAGATCTCCAAATAAAATAGTAATACAATTCAACGTAGAGAAACGTTATGTAAAACACATTCGTTCTCTAAACAAGGAATGTAAATATGTTAGGATGTGCGCTTAGGAAAGTAACGAACGAAGTGACTTCAATAATTAAAAGACAGTTGGTATTTACAATGCATCAAGGTTTCAAAGACAGTTAGCAAAATGCTAGGGTTTTAGTCACAGGTAATTTATTTTTTTTAATTACAATGGACATAATGATAATGGTACCCTTGGATCAATTTCTGGTCCCGATTCATTTGGAGTTCGATTCTGCCGCCATAATTGCAAATTGTTAAAGTTCTTAAAAAAGTGATTTGCACCGCCCAGGTTATGCCGGGTTGAAACAAACCGTAAGGGACTGTGATGTGTAGCATGGGCAACTACACGCTGATGTTTGAAGGATTGCGTGCCCTTCCTGCCCCCAACACACACTGTTGTTTGTCTTCCCGGCCCCAATGATTGCAGGAGGATCTCCGGCTCTAAATGTACATATACTTTCCATTATTTTCGCTTCCTCTAACCTCACCACTTTCTTTACAGATCCTTCCTCACAAACTAGTCAGATACCCTTGTTGGTGTTCATTTTAACAAAAACATAAAAAATTCCTTCCTATGGAAGAGCACAGAAGGAAGAGAGAGAGGAGCCATTTCAAGTGTCTAACAGTATGATGGGCATCGCCACTGTTAAAATGGAGAATATTCTTCTCGTGAAAACCAACGAAAGAGCTAGAAACCATGGATTTAAAACTTCCAGCACCTGGATTTTGAAAGTGCCAAAGCGAAGGTCATCGGCATGGTCCTCCCGCAGAAGCTCTTAAGGGCAGTTCTGTAAATGGATTCAAGAACAATTTTGCGATCATTTAAAGAGGTTGAAAAATACTCGAATGAGGCTGACCTTGCCTGCACCTACGAGTCTTTGTTGGTCCTGCTATAATCATGTAATTTGGGGCGAAAGGAAGAAACCAGGTTATGTAATCAACATTAAAGCCCCCCCTCCCCCCCACCTCTACCTAGCATGATAGTTCAGGTTCGTCTTTTTGACTTCTTTCTATCTACTATTTTCTTTCATTTCTCTCTCTTCAGCCCTTCTCGACAGTAAAAGTACCCTCGTCGATTACACTTTTCCTTTACTTCTTCATGCCAGTTTCTTTCACCCCTTTGGCAGTGTAGCGATGATTCCTAAGTGTAAAAAATTCTCTTCATCGTCACTTCTTTCTATTTCTTCCTCGTTTCCTCGGTGGTAATAGAGCTGCCCTTAGAGGAATCCACCTCTCGCGTCGCTCCTCTAGACTCGAATCCTTCGTCACAACAAAGACAAGAAGGATGAAGGGAGAATTGTGCAACCTTCCAACGCAGGGGGTCCCGTCGCTTAACAAGGAAAGTCCCATTAAGCACCTCCTGCCGCCATTAACGACAAGATGAGCCCTCATCATTGTCTACCTTGGTCTCTTTATAGGCATTTTCAGTTCGGATGAATTCGTTGTTAAGAGTTGATATGCGCCATAAAAAGATCGCCGACACAGCCACCAGGCCAGAGGCCTCTCGTTTATAGACGCTATTACCCCCCCCTCCCCTCTTACCCCTCCACAAATGCAGACCCCGCAAGTGAGATCATATTTGCCACCGTCTTCGTAGAGAATTTGGTCTTGAGGCTTCCCTGTGACTTCCTCTCGTCGGCATTTAAGGCCAATAGGATTGCTTAACATTTGTTTTTTATCAATTATATTTTCTACTACTTCGCTTGTTTCTCTTTGTACGCCTTTTATTTCTTTCGTCTGCCCTTTCTCACGGAGGAGTCGACCGCATTATGGGTGAAAGACAGCACTGCATTGCTAGAGAATGATAGAGTTCCTCCTCCGCAACTCTGGTTTCTGGTAGCTCATTCAATTTCTGCCATGGATGTATGAGGGTTCATGAGTATAGAGAGTGAGACTTTGTGTGTGTGCTGTTCACGGAGAGAGTTATCGAGACTGACAGATAGGCATTTTATGAGATACTTGTTGCTCGAGCACGTCATGAATTAAGGTTTACTCATGTGTTTCCATGAAATTAGCACCGTCCCCCTAAGCTGCCAAAAGGGCACGTTCATATGTTCTAATTCATCGTCATTTTGAAAATGTCTATTCTTGCTTGTTCGAGTTCCGTCTTATTGCCTCATCTGCGGTCGTTAATTACTATTATGTTTCCCTCTTCCTTGGGTTAATTGTGGTGCTCCACTCACTTGGACCAATTTTCTTTTTTTTCCAAATTAGCCACGCAACCTGGTCCAATGCGACATCATTAAACGAAATTGGGAGTGTCACTTTTCGGTGACAGCAGCATTTTTCTGATTTTAGCTTCCAATTTGAAGCAGCCTTCCAATTTTTGCCCTTATCTGCCGAGACCTGTAGTTTCAGATGCAAATTAAAAGGAAATAATAGAGGAAAACTGTTGAAATCTGAAATATTGATTCAATGCTATCGTATCGACGGAAATGATGCACAATAGTCTATTTATTGGCACGCAAATTACTTTATAATTTATCTTTAAACGGTTACCTCATCGGCACTTCTGTCCCTTCCGTCGATTTATTTATTGCTACAATTCAAAGATCATTCATGTTCTTGTTTCATCTTCTGTATCTTCACACATTTTTACCCCTAATTTTACTCATTTCTTATCTTCCTCTTTTTCTAAAATTTTCTCCACTGATTTCCAATTGTTTTTGTCTTTTCTTAAAAGAAAAAAAAATTGTTCTTCAAGAAGCGAGACAAAACCCGCGCGCGAGTCAATATTTTAAAAAAGGACGCTGCATTTTTAACCTTTCGGCCATATTCGACCATCTTTTTTGTCCCTCTCTCTATCTATTCAGGCTATCGGTCATTGCTCTTTCAGACTCAAAATGCGTGTCATTAATTCATGTGCCGAGGCCCCTCAAAACGGCATGTTAGCCTGGAAACATTTTTCTCTTAAAAGGTTTTAGACAATTTAAGATAATGCCTAGTGGGTTCCCGACATAGGACTTTCTTTGTCTTCTGTACTTTAATTACAAGCCCATCCGGCTTGTCTTGTCTTTATGTTTTCGTGTCTTTACATTTGTCGCGTCACTGTGGGCACAGGGATAAATTTCCTTCTTTGCCTTGATTGGTGTAGGTTGCAATTGAGAAGATTAATGTACTGTTACAAAAAGCATGAGGGTCCTTTAGCTCCATTTTACATATCAGTTGTCAGGAGGGCGGGATTAAACGCCCTTCCCTTTAGGGTTTTTTTTTAAACATGAGAATGAAGTGAAAAAAGATGAAAAATGGTTGCCGGGCTACAGAGCCCAACTGTGAATTCAGTTCAGCTTCAAGACTCTAATGCTTTTTGAGATTCCTATGAGTTAACTATATAGAGTATTATTCTCAAAGCTGTTTACGGACTTCTGCCCCGGACTCTCTTTCCGGCTCGTGCAAACTCTTGAATAGTTGAGATATGCATTCTTGTGATCTTCATTCATCTCGTTTTACTTTTCCCTTATTTTTTATACTTATTGGGGAGGAGGGGGGTAAACGGTCTGAACTTCAATTTCCAAATATAATAGAATAGCCTACTATTATGCACCATTTCGATTTCATTTTTTAACGGTAGTTTGTTTCTGTCGTCTCATTTTTCCGTTAATATTTTGGAGAAACTCAATAGAGGCCTTTTAGGACGATGCTATCTATGACTGAGCCTTAAAGAAACCTCACTGAGCAATCAATATTAGGATCATCCATCTCTATCCGACGAGGTGTGATCATGCTTGATGCCCTCAAGGGACATCAAACATGAAATATTACTTTAAAGCCCCCTGTTAAGGTATTCCTGTGTAGACTATCTCGGCGCACAGAGTCGTACACAAGCACTGGCAGACAGCTGACCACAGGCCGCTTGAGATATGTTCGGGGGTGATTAATAAAGAGTGGGATTTACGGTTGCCCGGGTTTTGACTAATGGCTTGCCAAGTTTCAGTTCAAAGGATATATAAAGACAATACCCTCCAAAATAATTTCAATCTCTCTCTCTCTCTCTCTCTCTCTCTCTCTCTCTCTATATATATATATATATATATATATATATATATATATATATATATATATATATATGTATATTAATATATATATATATATATATATATATATATTAATATATATATATATATAAAAGGGGTGAACAAATTACTTATGGTAGTTCAATGAAATAAGTGAAGATTAAGGAGGTAATCTGGGGATGACCATACAAGATCGCTTTACCTTCAAGCACAGGTGAATTGGAGGGAAAGGGGGTGGGGGTGGAAGACAATGGCACAGGTCTTCAAGATACTTCGGGGAGTCCTGACGATGAGAACTCGAAGATGGGGTTTTATTACTTCGTGATGAAGAATGAGATTTTTTCTGCTCCAGAGAGACGTAATCTCAACTCGAGACGATTCTGCAGATCCGCAGGGAGTCTCAGTCTCGAATGAACAGGAATCTTGAAGGCGTAGTGAAGATGAGAGGGCTGCACAACTATCCATGAAGAAGGGGGCTCGATAGCTTTCCTCTTAACAGGGTCAAAGCTTAACGAAGGTAGGGCTATAGGGGTTCACGGGAAACATACGGCAGTCTGAACGGAGTGGATGGCGGGCTTTCAATCTCCTCGAGAGATGGTGAGCTTCGGATTAAATACCCGGATGGCTGGTCCAATAGACGCTTCAGGGCCTGGCGGTCCCTAGGGGATTCTTGGCGCCAGTCTAAGCAAACACCTTTCATGATGATGAGACGGTGAAACTTGCATCGCGATATGGAGGTAGGGTTAATGTTGCTGCGCACGGTGTTGTCGCAGGGGAGGGGGGGGGGCAGTGGCGTCCAAAAGCAAACACAGCTGTGGCGGGACATTAAGCGAGGGACTGATTCTTTCTCGAACTTTCTAAAATTCTCACGCTAGGCGCACGTGGTCTTGAAAGAAGAGACGGGTATTTCCGAGAGGGCTTCCTCTCACGGGGTTCCTTCGAGGGCCTTCCCCCGACCCACTCTTTCCACAAGTCTTGGTAAACAAGTTTCAAAACATAAAGAAAATCGACTTTTTTCCCCACGGATTCCTTCCAACTTCCGTCCGTTGAAAGATTGTATTTTAATCACTATTTTATTCCTGAAGATCGGCAGTTACTTAGCTAATCAATTGGTTAATTAGTTGCTAATTAATCATGATGGTTAATTAATTGGCTAGATAATTAAGATGGTTAATTAGTTGAATAACTAATTAAATTAATTAATTAAGATAATTACCTAACTAAGTGCGATGATTAAATAGCTGGCCAATTAATTCAGATGAGCAATTAGCTAATTGAATGTGATGGTTAATTAGTTGACTAATTAATACAAATTGTTACTTAGCTAATTATTCGCGATTGTTTATTAATTAGCTAATTAATTGTGGCGCTTAGCTAGCTAACTAATTGCGATGGTTAATTAGTTAGCTCATTTATTTCGCCAACGGTTCCTTTTCAATCGTGGACGAACTCACACCGATCTGATAATGAAATTCGCGTAAAGATCAGAATGACAATCGCTGAGAGGCCCGAGGGTACCTTGGGGGGAGAGGGGGGGATAGTACTGTGTGTTGCCGCCAACCCAATTGAGGATTTAGGGAGTAAGCGCTCTGACTGGGATTGAACACTGTATTGGTGAGGGGGGGGGGACTAGGATAGACAAGTCATTAGGGTAAATCCTTAAGTCTTGAGATGTTTCGGTGGTAGTGAGGGGGGGACGGGGTGAATGTTGTATAAGGCTTCCAGAGAAAATCTGTTTCATTGGGTAGATTTTTATTATTATTAATGCATCTCAGAGATTCGTAAAAAAAGTGTTGAAAATAACAAGGGTACAAATGTGTGGAAGGCACATGCGAGTAAACTAAAGAAGATACTACTTAGACCTCTCGACCCCTTAAAATTACGCGATCCTCCAGATGTCAGCTGCAGCATAATTGCTCATCACGCGCGTGATACACCCTGGTGGAGTCCATGAATCAAATATTTAGAAATGGATCAGTCTGACATGCGGTGGTTATTTGCGGATTTCGCAGTATACAAACACGGCATAGCTCGCCGCCACATGATTACAATATGCTCGACACTTGCATATTTAAGATCAAATCTACAGATAACCTGATTTATGGGAGAACCCCACCCTTATCCTCCGGCGGAGCTGGTCGAGTCATGGTCTATAGGAGACCGACCGCCGTTGCCAGGGGCAACTTAAGTAAGCAGTTAACATCATACGAATTTCTTTCCCTAAATGTTCTTCGATATTTGGTGAGCGCATTGAAGCTTTTGTAAATTCCTATTGGATATGAATAAATCTTTACACTTTTTCATCGTCATCAAGACAATGCATAAAGGATTTATGTCGGCAAGCGTCTAAATATAAGGATGAAAATAGGTCGAAGATAAAGTCAGAAAGCCGTAACTTTTTCCTAGACGTCTGATAAAGTTCCCGATTCTGCCCTGGCGACCAGTGCATAAGCGTCTGGTTAAGTAATGGTTTCATTTAAAGGGTTAGGGAAAGGGGGACAGGACCGGTTCGAAAAGAAATAAGCTTCGAAGTGGTTACGAGATTCGAACCACAGCCTGCTGGAGATCAATGGACAGAGATGATTAATCCACGGTTATTCCTGAGCCTAAAGAAAGACTTTGCCCACGCACAGCTTATAAGCCACCTGTCTCACACTCACACGCCACTCTTACTAGAAGTGGAGCGTATTTTTTGTTCAAAAGCTATTTTAAACTGTCAACCAAGACATAACACTCCACCCATTCCGGGGTCTCTAGTTAATTGACCTTTTCATTAGGGGGCCCCCCGCCCCATATTTGCCACCTGTGTAAGAAAACAGAACAAATGGAAACGGTACCATTATAAAGAGCGTTTTTTTTCTAGTTACTAAAGAGTGTAAGGAAAAGCAGAATAAATGGAAATGATGCCATTATAAAGAGCGCTTTCTTTAGTTACTAAAGAATGCAAGGAAAGACAGGAAAAATGGAAGCGTTACCATTGTAAAGGGCTTTTTCATGAATTATTAAAGAATGTAAGGAAAAGAAAGAAATTGGAAAATACCATTATAAAGAGTGTTTCCTCTAGTTATTAAAGAATGTACGGAAAAGCAGGAAAAATGAAAACTGTACCATTGTAAAGAGCGTCTTCTTTAATTAATAAAGAATAGAAAAAAAGCAGGACAAATGGAAATGGTACCATTGCCAGAAGAAAACAAGGAGACTAAGAAACTACCACAATCTACATTAAGCAAAAAGAAAACACACAAACAAACATGCACTAACATCACAAACCAAGAACAACAGAAAAAAACAACTACAGAATACGCAAAAGCTTGAAAATATGATAAATGAACAACAACGAGAAGAACACCAATCTCACATAAACGCTTGCGATTCACTTTCACCAGTGACTTCTACCCTTCGATAACCTATTCACCAGGGATATCCATTTCTATCTTCATTTTCTACTATTATTTATATATATATATATATATATATATATATATATATATATATATATATATATATATATATATATATATATATATATATGCATATATGAACGCAATTGCAATGATATATGCGCGTATATACTTTCTTTTCACCACTTATTATGTTCAATGTACAATGAACATGTCAACAGTAACGAAGCTTTAGCCTGGGTCGCTGAGATAATTGGTCTAGACTCTAGAGGCATGATGCTCCTCGTCTTTCCCTGCGTTCTAAAAGACTCGGTTCACACCATAAAGAACAAGACGACCGCTTCGCCGTCGCCCTTGTACACACACGACAAGCCTTGGAGTTAAAAACGTATTCTTAGAAATCGTCTGCCTGTGTGATTACGACACAGGGACCTAACCCTCTTGGCTCTTCAGGTGTATAAGTAACAATAGTATATTTATCGGGAGCTATTCCCACTAGTTGCACTATTACAGTAGAAAATAGAAAGTAATTACAATGCATATATATTTATAATGCCAAAATTTACCCGTGAATTAGTTTACATTGAATAAATCGATATGCCTCAAATAATTTATACTAAATCTTTTAGTTTTTCTTCGTGTTTACCTAATTATTTTCATATATCTTCATGCGTCAATATTCATTCTTCTTGTGAGGAGGTAGGGGGGGGGGAACTGGCTATAATGATTACATCTCGTATCAACATATCAACAAGTTAAGAAGATAAGCCAGTCGGGCGCTCGTCTGACGTAGCTTTCATCTGTGCACACTAACAAACCTGATAGGGCGGGAAAAAGATCAGTATCTACAGGGGCAGGTGTGTAATTTGTCGCCTAATCATCATCGTCATCATCATCACTAACTATAATTTAGGAAGGGAATTTTTTGAGTATTTGGATAATAATTTCATCTTAGTTTGGTTATGACTTAGGTTTTTTTTATCAAAGTTATTTCTAATAATTCATTATAATATCAAAAAACAAAATGGTGAAGTTAAAAAATAAATATAAGTATCGAAATTTTGTGAATTTTTTTTAAAACCCAAAGAATTACAAATGGTGAAGTTCAGAAAATTTATTTTTATATATCTTCTATAACTATATTTGAGCAACGTGATATTTCGAAAGGGGGGAAATTTAGTTTAGAGTTCCTTTTTAAAATTATTATAATTGGCGAAGTTCAGAAAATTTCTAAAAATTTAACCATGGCCGCTTTTTTTAGATTTTAAATTTTAATCTTAGTAGCGAAGCGCAAGTTTCCCCCTACGGGGGGAGTGGCGAAGCCATTACCTGGTAAAGATATATTTTTAAAGTTATAGGTTAAAGAATTGCAGGATTGTACTATTGATTTTATTCAAGAGAAATCACCGTCGGCCACAACCACGGTTTCCTGGCTACGTTGGAACCTCCCCCAAGCCTTCTCGAAAGTTCCCCCGTTTAATTGGGTGAAAATTGTGGTGATCCTGGACCTAAGATAGCTCGACTTTGGTGGTGCACGGGGACATGATGGTTTATCTCTCAACTAACCCCCACACAAGGGAGTTACAGGCTGAGGAGTTAGAGGAAGCCAGAGGGTCGGAGTGATGTGTTCAAAGAAATTGTCTTACCGCCAAGACTAGGCCCTCTTCCTCGTGTACCATGGTGCAGGGTCCTACCGACACAAGTGCAGTATTCCAACAGCCACCTCGTGGATCAAAGGCAACACCAGCTCCTCCAGCCATCAGGAAAGACAAACGGGGGCAGGACGTGTCCCTCGCTACTGACGACCCCAAACCCCATGATGCGGACTGGGATCTTGGTCCTCATAACTCTCGGTACATCTTCGGGGCACACCGCAAACCAGCGGTTGTTTTGAGTGTTTACCATCTGGCCCCGGCACAAATTTTTCTCCTCTCAGAAGCAAAGCAGGCGTCAGGCTTGAGGCGATGCCTCAAACTTCGCAGCACCTTCTTTCCACTTGTCCTTCATCTTCCGCGAGAGAAGGTGTTTCCTTTCTCATCTTGTATGATTAATAGCGGGTGGCCTTCATGCACTAACTTCCCGATGAGGGACTCTGACTCCCCCTTGTCCCTGGTTATGGACCCCATTGACTTCGTTGTGAATGATGGCCTGAATCTCCGCTACAATGTCATGGGGGGTTCTTTTCTTATCACAACGCTTAGATTGAGGTTTCCCAGCCGTCGCCGACCCCTCGTAGTCGCAGTCGTGACTCATCGAACTCTTTTCCTGATCCTCTGCACCGCCCTCGATTTACACCCGAGTACTCGTAGACCTTCGCATTGGAGCTCCCAGGGGGGGGGGGAGAGATAGCAAGCGACACAGCTTGACCTTTTCCAAATTTTTCTAGGATTGATTTAAGTCATGGAATTATTTCTTTTACATAAGATGCACAGCTGAGTCTACTATGATAAGAAGAGATACTCGACGGCAAACAACACGCATGCGTGGAATTCAGAGTTGCGAACGGCGAAAAATTACCCACGGCACCCTGTAATCCCTTTAATGAACAAGATGTTCTTTATTGCCTCGCAAAATAATTTAATCTCTAACCCTTATAAAAATCGAGGACGAGATATGGTCGTGTTTTAGTCGTAGCGTTAGTCTCTGCTTTAAATCATAAGTGGACAACAGTGAAATTCGGTCAGATTTTTAAGGTTGTAAAATACATCCGTGGCCATGGTTGCGGCCATATGTGCACTTCACACTATTATATCAATCGCTATAAATATTTGGCTTTCAAAACATGTTGACAATAAGTTCGTACTACAAGGTTCATTCGTTTTAATTTAATGACATGACACAGAGAATTACAGCTTGAAATTCTGGACATTTCTCGGAAACGGAGACCTTAATACGACTATACCACTGCCATAAACGATCATATTATCGAATAATGCTTCAAAAAATCTACCTCGATTTTTATTAGGGAAGTCGACTCAAATAATGTGGTTAGCACTTTAGGGGAGGTGGCCATGTTTTGAGGGGGGGTGCAACAACGTCCCCTTTTACCTTAATCTTCCTAACTTTGCTCTAACGAATCCCTCTGTTTCGTGTATTATTATTTTCCTCACCGCGCTCTTACATTGCATCATGATAGCATCAGAACAGTTGAAAAGGTCCTTCCTCTAAAGGGCATTGCCATGAGGTGTAAAAAAGGGGGGTAAAGCAGAGGAAAGTAGGCGTAAGGTTAGTTGAGTTTGATGGCTGCTAATTTTATTAACCTATTGAAAGGAAAATATAAACAGGGTTACTCTCAGTCCTAAGAACAAGCGAAGGGGCTGGAGCTAAGCGAAGGTGATGCAAAGTGTGACGACCAACGAGGAACAAACGCTCAACCCGAGCTGAAAGAAGAGTTAGCGAATGGATAGAATAAGATAAAAATGAGATAGAGCAGAAATAATGGGAACCATGTCAGGAAGGTGTATGTCCGGACGTACGGGAATAACTCTTGGGATCTTAGGTACGTACTTAGCCTTGAAACTCATGAGTTACGCTAATGACCTATACAGTATGGTTCGTTACTTTCAATATATTTCCTCCATTCGTTGTCTTTTTTCCCCTCTTTACTTCGTAGTTTCATCTAAGATTGCCGGGCTGGGTTTAATGTTTATCTTTACTAGGTGGAAGGAGAGTAGTGGTTGATAAGTCAAATTAAAATTGATACCCTCGCTTACTCATTTTGGGTTCCCCCGTGATGAAAGGAGAAGAGTCAAAAAACGACTATTTTATCGATAAATTTCAATGTCCTTTTGTCTGAAATTAATGTGATTCATTTAAAGAAAATAAAAAATCAAAACATGCTTTAAAATGTCAAAGTAGACATGGTCCCCAAATCTTCGAGAACAATTAATTCCCCGTTAGGCAATTATTCGACGAGTAATTTAATTGCCAGGCGGATCTTTGCTAGTGATATTGGAGTTTAAAGAAGGGCGCTACTCGCCTTCTCAATTTTAGGAGTATTTAGCACAACAATGCCGCTCTAGTGCTTTAAATCGAAGGTAGTGATTACGATTCCTGTACTTAACGATCCCAGGATCCGGATGATGAAATAGACATAAGGGCCAACCATGGTGAAAGTCTTTAAAAGAGGGGTGCAGGAAATATTATGTAGGAACCTTCGTCGTAGCAGGGTGGGGAACCTGTTCCACGTCAGAGGTATGTGTATATAGATACCCATGTACCATTCCTTGGAAAAGAGTGTGTGTGTAGCTGCTTGTGGTGCTGCGGAGACGGGAGAGGAAAGGCTGTGTGTGATGAGAAGTGTCCCAGTCGAGGGATAAGCAAAGCGCGTCCACCAATGTGTAGCCAGATCTCTACTTCCGCTGACGTTTGTGTCGGCTCATGCCGGGATCGAACCCGATACCGCGACGTTAGAAAACTAACGCCGTATCTACTTGGTCAGCAAGTTACTGTTGTTCAGTAAAGATTGCCCCTTCAAATGTATATTTTTGGTTGGGCATATCTGTACAATGTATTTTAGTGGGACGTCATATTTTCAATTTCACTCTGCCATTATTTTTTATCATATTGGCAGAAAAGTGAGAAAATACCCAATCTCGCAATGCTAACGAAAATCAATAAGAAATCCACCATTTGTATCCGGATCCATCCCCAAATCTAATTAACTCAATTTGGGCCCTTCTCCAAAATTCCATCGAAATCTTTCAATAACCTTTTGAGATAAGACAAACAAACAGACAAACATGCACGACTAATCACATAACCTCCGCCAAACTCTGTTAGCGGAGGTAAATTTGGACCTTGTTAGATTAGAATCTCGTATTTTAAGTCTTCATAAGGAAAAGAGTTTAAAAGGGTGTTGGCACAACTATGAAAAAAAAACCCCGATCAAGTTTGAAAAGGCTTTAATTAGAAAATATCTCCAAATAATACATTGGAATATATAAAATGGTCCAAATGCAGTAATCAGCAAAGTGTATTTTCTCTCCAAAATTTCTCCCAGGCAATTTGAGTCCCCGATGCCCCGACCAGAAAGGGCCCAATTAGAATCTGAATGATCAGCAACTATAATCATATACTGCGGACTAAGAAGCTGAGCGCGAGTACTCATTAGCCAGAAGACAGTTAGCTTGTATGTATCTGTACTGGAACGTACGATCCGGAATTTCATCTCGCACAATTTTGCCTAGAGGAAATTCAGGGTGAAGGAGCAGCCGAAACTTGGATTAATTGGAGGACTTCCTATAAGGCACGAGAAGGAAGGGCGTTGGAAGGCAAAGAATTTGGGAACGGTGAGTAAAATCGAATCACTGATTGCAACGTCGCTGAGATTAAATGGGGCAGACGCGCCTTACCTACTATGCCATCCCGTAGCTTTATCATTGGATACCTTCTCTCTCTCTACCAGTAACATAGTTCCATATTGGGGTAATCAAAGTCCCCATACCGGTGCCAAGGAAGCCCTTCAAACTAGTTCGTGAATAGGAAAAGCAACGTTGTAAAGACACTTTGGAAATCTCAAAATACTGAGAGGAATGCCCAATTGAAGGAGAAAGAAGGAACTTATTGACTAAATAATGAGCCAGGAAGAGTAAAATAAAAGAAATGGATAGAAAATAAAAGGTAGGTGAAAATTCGCTACAATGATGTGTTTCTCACACTACTCTGCTCGGTTTATGAGATGGAAAATTTCACTAAATGTAACAATACCTGATTTAAACAACGGCAGGCATCACATGGCTCACAGTGCGTATCGCCTGAGCGTTGTACATCGCATTTCCCACACTAGCCCACACGCGTACCACTCTTTCCCGCCCGTGAGTAACTCACTTGCCACATCAACAACCACAAACCTCTAGTATCACAAAACCTATTCCCCACCATAGTGTAGTATTGATATAGGTGACATCCTTAAACCCACACAACTCCAGCATGGATATAATAGAAGAGAAGAAAGTGGGATGGAATAAAGGAATAGTGTTCGAGCCACACGCCACCTTCCCCCCTCCCTAGCTCCAAGGAGCAAGGGAGGAGGGAGAGGGTAGGGAAGGCAGCCCGGACTCCCACGCTTCCCCATCATTCTCCACTCTGTAGGGAAGAGATAGGGAGAGGAGAAAAAAGAGATAGTATAGTGGGAAACTAGGAAGAGATTAAATAGTTGTTTTAGGTGGTCTTGGCCAATAACTAAACGTGTATTACAGGGTGCCCCCCTCCCCAAAACGGGCCCCAACTTTCGATAGGCCTCATTTCTTAATTTTCTGCAGGATTGAATGAAACTTTGTTGAGAGTCTTTGTACTTTTCTTCTTTATTCCTGAACACTTATTCGAGATGACCTCCATTTAGCTCTGTGCATTTCTTGAGGCGCAGCGCAAAGTTGTCCATGACGTTCTTAAAAACCGACCGACTAATGACTCTGATCTCCTCCCTTATGACACTTTCTCTTTAAGGTAGCTCCAGAGAAAGAAATTTGGGGGGCTAAGGTCTGGGCTGTGAGGTGCCCACTCGAAATCAGTCTTGAGACTGATCACACGGCCATCCATAGTTCTCTTTCAGCCAATCTCGGGACAGGTTTGAGATGTGAGAGCTTGCTCCATCTTGCTGGAACCAGAACTTCCTCCTAAGCGAGGGGAACAGGGTCTCTAGCTCCCTCTTAAAGGTTTTGAGGACCTAAACATACTGCTCCTTGGTGACTATCACTGTCGTGCCAGATTCCTCGAAGAAAAATGGTTCGATGATGTCTCTGGCTGAAATTAGGTGAGTTTAGGGGCTTGATGGCTACCTCATTTATTCTGGAGGTCCCCCAGAAGATATTTGTCTTCTAGTTTACTTTTCCTTAAAGATGGAAGTGGAATTCATCTGAGGTCCAAAGGAGCGAGCCTGTTTGGTAAGAATGTTTGACGCAGTATATTCTTTGCTGGAGCTCCCATTGAGATCTAGTTGTATTCACAGGCGTTGCTTCTGTCATGTCCTGCAAAGTAAGGGTGATTAATGAATGAATGAAGGATATATCACAAAAAGTGTGTGCAGGCCCGTTGTACTTTATCTTTTTCTATTCATTTTTATTCATTGACCCAGGAGGTTTTCAGTGCAATACATCCTTTTATTATTCATTTTTATTTTCTATTATTATTATTAGTCAATTTTTAGTGTGTGCAACCCCAGATGATTATTTATCAGAGGAAAAAAATAGTAATACCTTCAGATCTGGGACCTTCTCCAGGTCAGTAAAAATGATAGTAAAACTATTCTAAATGGCGGATGATATCTTAAATTTTAGAATAGAAATTTATGGATTTTAAAAATTGTAGTATTCCAGCTAGCTCTGTATTTATTTACAATAGACATACGAGTCACAGATCTTAATTCTTGAAAAGAATACTTTAAGTTTGTAGTGATACCGGAGAATATAGCATCCTTTGTAGCAGACTCCACTTTTTCATTATCCCAAATTCCAACAAGGATTGGAATCCCTAGAAATATATAGGAATAATTTTTTTTTTATCTTAAATCTTGTACTATTAAATCTTATAGCAAGTCAGGGCCGTATTCACGAGGGAGAACTTGGGAAGGCAGGGCTTTTGCCCAGGGGCCCCTGTCTCCTCGGAGGTCCCGTGATTTTTACCCATATATATATATATATATATATATATATATATATATATATATATATATGCTTCCAACCTCTACCCCATGGAGTGGTAGGGGCAAGGTGGTGTCTGGTGTAACATGGGCCAGTATGACACAAGTGACATGTAGAAGATTGCGTGCCGACCCACCTCCAAAGCGCGTAGCCTTATCTGTGTCTCTTTCTTCCACACATTTTTATTTCCTCCATCATTACCACTTTTTGCGAGAATCCCTCGTCAGTTTTCGCTTTATTTTTTTTTTTTTAAGTGTAGTGTATGGTCACTTTGAGTATGCCTGCTCCTTTCCGGCTTCTTGTTTTTTGTTTGGAGTTTTTATGGACTGATTTTAATATTAATGCAACCTATTATTAGGTTTGGGATCAATGTAGTCAATTATTCGGCTTGAGATCAATGTAACCTATTATTAGGCTTGAGATTAATGTAGTCTGTTTATATGCTTGGGATTAATGTAGCCTATTATTATGCTTGGGATCAATGTAGCCTATTATTAGGCTTGAGATTAATGTAGTCTGTTTATATGCTTGGGATTAATGTAGACTATTATTATGCTTGGGATCAATGTAGCCTATTATTAGGCTTGAGATTAATGTAGTCTGTTTATATGCTTGGGATTAATGTAGCCTATTATTATGCTTAGGATCAATGTAGCCTATTATTAGGCTTGAGATTAATGTAGTCTGATAATATGCTTGGGATTAATGTAGCCTATTATTAGGCTTGAGATTAATGTAGTCTGTTAATATGTTTGGGATTAATGTAGCCTATTATTATGCTTGGGATCAATGTAGCCTATTATTAGGCTTGAGATTAATGTAGTCTGTTAATATGCTAATTAATGTAGCCTATTATTAGGCTTGAGTTTAATGTAGTCTGTTAATATGTTTGGGATTAATGTAGCCTATTATTATGCTTGGGATCAATGTAGCCTATTATTAGGCTTGAGATTAATGTAGTCTAATAATAGGCTTGGTATTAATTTAGCTTATTATTAGGCTTGGAATCAATGTAGCCTATTATTAGGCTTGAGATAAATGTAGTATATTATTAGGCTTAATATTAATGCAGTCTATTAATAGGCTTAGAATTCATGTATCCTATTATTAGGCTTGGGATTAATGTAGTCTATTATTAGGCTTGAGATTTATGTAACCTATTTTTTTTAGGTTTGGGATTAATGTATCCTATTATTAGGCCTGGGATTAATGTAGCCTATTACTCGGCTTATGAGCAATGTAACCTATTATTAGGCTTGGGATTAATGTAGTCTGTGGCCTACGGTTTATCATGATTCTTTTTTTTCATCTAAATTTGCTCTAATAATTTCCATTCCAAAATTTTAATAAATTTTCTGAACTTCACAATTTGTAATTCTTTTAGTTTTAAAAAATTCACAAAAAATTTGATACTTATATTTATTTCTGAAATTCACCATTTCATTTTTTTTTGAGATTATAAAGGAATTATTAGAAATAACTTTAATAAAAAACTTTGAATATACTTCGGTGACAACCGAACTAAAAGAAAAAATCTTATTCAAAACCTTCAAAAAATCTCGTTCTTAAAATTTAGCGTTATGGAGGATAATGATCTCCAAGAAATTGGCTAACCAAATTTCTAAAGAATTAAATAAACGTCCAAGATTTTTCAGACTTTTCTATTACGAAATTTTAAGCGTTACAATAAATTTAGGAACAATTAAACTTTAATTATTAATGCTTTGTTATTACGTTGGGTGCATAACTTGCCTATTCATAGGATTAGTAATTTGTCAAATTGCAGCTTCACACGATTCCCACTCTATTTGACATAAAAGAGTTCAATCACGACGATGTTGTTGGTTTGGAGACATTTTACCTAAAGCCTTGTTTAGTGATGACCCACTCGTCTTTTATAAGGTTCATGGCTATGGTGAGCAGAATACTTTTTTACCTAAATGTTGGACGGAAAGGTTTAGAAGCCCGAAATACAGCTTACAGTCGTACATGGGCCTAGATAGGAATCTTAGTTAAGTTGCAATCTAGGCGGCGGTGGTATACGGTTACTTTAACGCTAATTTGCCCCTTGACATTGCACCTAGAGTGCCACGGGAACCATCCTCATTCTCGCCAAGCAGGTGACTGTATCCAATCGATAACAGTACTAAAAAGAACTGTTTCCTTTGGATAATTTTAACCTTCAGCCTTGTTGCCGCATTACATGAGGGTTTTCACCAACCTGTGGGGCCACGCTATATGTTATCTAGATTAGAGAAATATTTGTCTTAGTGTTTTCATTTTCTAATGAAAAAAAACAAAACAGTAGCTTGTTGGACAATCCAACAAATGATGGACACCTGGTCATACTCACTAGCCATGACAGGGAGGGGGGGGGGTGACGGCTGATGAACTCTTTGGGTGAAACTTTGCTGCTTCCATTCTTTTCTCTTATCTGCAATATGAAAAGATAGCTTTTTTTCAATAGGAAACATGACAATCTTGATCTAAATCCTTTTTTTAAGAGTAGGAATATACTTGTCTGTGTTAATGAATACACTCAAGATGTTTGATCGTATGTAACCCCAACTGCTAATTCAACAGATACACCATGATAAGTTTCATATGGATTTAACCTATTTTCATATGTCTTGCATGAGTCACCCCCATGTCCTTATACGACCATTATAAAGATAAACCCTGAACAAATATCAATTTACTAGAAAAGAACTTGTTACTAAAACCCGGAGACTTGTTACTCTATTATTTAGGCCTACATACACATCCACCCCTCTTAAGATCGGCACAAGTTTTTTTTAATAGTTTTCTCGACATCTCTTCAAACCGGTATGAAGACGACTGTTAGGTAATTCAGGGAGTTTCTTTAAATAGGCCTATTATTTGTTAGTAATCCAAAATGGCAATTCGAATTTATCTAGCTATCTTTGCACCTAACAGATTAGGAAATTCCTTGAGAATATTACACTAGCAACAAAAAGAAACAGACATTACTCATATTATTGGCGAAATACTTTGATACATAGATTGTATCATAAAATTATGGTTCTCTACTTTGTATATGTCTCGCTACTCCCCGCAAGGAACTAGTTTTTTATAGTTCAGGTTTAAACGCTTATGGTGGCATTGAACTCCAAAGCAACAAAGATTAATAACCCTTTTTCCTGCAACCTTTTCTCTCTGCTGGAGTAGAAGGGCTACAGACGGAGCTTAGAGAGAGCCATCTATCATTCTAAGCGCTGTTTCGAATCGAGTTGTTCCAAGGAAGACTTTTTTTTTCAGAGGCGATAATTTGACGGCCATGCAAGGAAGCTTAGATTGTAATAAATGTTCCTGAACGTGGTTTTCGTCATCAGCCTTCCTCGTCATGGCTGAGGTAGGGCATTTTCTCTATAGAAATTCAAGCCATCTTAGGTGATAGTGGGGAGAGCGAATTCCTTCTTTATTTCTGGCTTGATGCAACTCTTAAATTAATGGCATAGGTCTCTGGGAATAGGAATAGCTGAGTTTTAAGAAAGGTATAATGTAAAATGGTGTTCTTTACGTATCGCAAATGACAGATTACGAATGTTGTAGAAATCGAAGACAAAAGATGTTATTCCCTGGAAACGTTTTGCTTAGAGTTTCTCGGCAGAGCTTTGAAGTCTGCCCAATGATCATGGATATTCTTAGAATTTCCGTCGTGATTTATCTTTGAAAAAACATAAATATATTATTTTTTCCTGCCCGAGTTGTTCGGTGTTTTTACGTCATACAATGAGTCATATATGTCATCATTTCATCACGTCCCTATCTTTTTATCTCATTTTGAGTGCATAAAGTCAAAAGCAAACCTTTCTTGGTAATTGTTAAGATTAGTGGTGCACGATTTTGTTAGTGATTACTACTGGATTATTATAAATAGCGGGTGATGGTGGTGCACCCCCCACAATTAAAGGGAGTTATGGGGGCGAAGCCTACATTTCGAAATCCCCTTCAAAATGATATATCATGCGACCCAAAGCTCCAAAATCGCTAAAATGATCGTGCGCCACTAATCTTAACAATGACCTTATTCTTGCTGTCGATATAAAGCAGGCTCAGTTCAGGTGAAAGTCAAGACCCCACCAACACCTATCGAATGGTCACCAAGGGGTTCAATTAGCTAGAGTGAGTGGTCCATAAAAATCAACAATCAGACAGGCCTCAACATTAATTAATTAAAGCAAGATCGGAATTCAACGATTGAACACGCAGACATTGCAGATGCAAGTGAGATAAATCCGTCCCCTCCCCAGAAAGTAAACGATAGCAACAAAAAAGGTGTAATTAGAGATTGCAAACTCTTGACAACACTAAACAATTCTCCAAGTCAGAAATGCATTTATTTGGAGGGGGGGAAGGGATATCGTGATATTACAAGTTCTGCGGGTGATAACAACCACAACAGGGCTTTCGCCATATTTAGTTTCCGCCTTTCAAAACAATTTGTTCATTATTCGCGCTGTTTTAAACGCTAAATTAATTCATCGTGCTTTTGCTTTTTTGCCTGACAAGACTGAAGCAACGTATAACCATTTTTTTAATAAACCAACAAAATTGGTACCAATCATGAACCCACAAGAAGCAATGATTGATTTTGAAAGAGCACTTCGAAATAGTTACAGTCGTAACTTTACTGGTGCCAACAGCGTGGGTTGTCTTTTCCATTTTAGTCAGAATGTTTATAAGAAAATAAGTCAACCGGGATTTAAGGTTCAATTCAGTACTGATTGGCAACTTTGCGACTAAGATAAAAATGTTCTGTGCTTTGGTCTTTTTACCCCCTGAAGATGTTATTAGTGCCTATAAAGATATATGCGAGGATGAATTAGTGCCAATAGAATTTATAAGCTATTTTGAATTGACATACATTGGCCTCAAAAAAGGAAGACGTGGTAGGCGAGAAGAGCCTTTGTATCCAATTAAATTTTTTGGAATGTCCGTCATCGAGTGATCCATGGATTGCCCAGAACAAACAAGGCTTTAGAAGGCTTCCACTCGGCTTGGAGAGCATCAGTTACCTGCAAGTATGCTAATATTTGGAAGCTCATTAATGCTCTTCGAAAGGAAGAAGAACTCACGCAAACGAAAATTATCTACAATAATCCACAAAAGAAAAGGAAGTATGAGAAAATAGATGAAAAGTTATTAAAACTTCTACAATCTTACGATAAAGATAACAAATTAGCATTTTTAAAAGCAATTTCTTATAATCTTAAATAATATTTTTTTCAAGTTTTGTATAAAACCGAAATTTCTGACACCGAATTTTCTTATTTTTTAGGTACTTTTAATAAAAGCTTATGAGAAAATTGTGTTTTAATTGTTCCTACTCATTTAGTTTTGAGTTAGTCTTTAACAATTATAATTTTTTTAGTGTTCTTCAATTTATGTTGTTGTTTTTTTTAAGTATTTAGGATATTAACTTGTGAAATTTTAAGACCGAATTTTCCCAGACCAAATTTACCTGGCGATCAGCTGATCGAAACACTAGTTGCTGACCAAACATATCCCCTGTAAAATATAGTTTCCGCCGTCCGTAAATTTGACCATTAAACAAACACCCAAGAAATAACACAGTTATCTTGACCAAAAGCACATTTGTTTTATTATATCATATAAAAAAACCCCGTTTATTTACTTACATATTTATGTGTCGAGGTTTAGTGAGTGTGTAATCCCAGTCCCACTTCCTGGACATATATTTTATTACTGCACTAAGGTGAAGCGGAGGTGAAGTGTATCTAATACACCTACCGCAGCTACTTCCGGTGAATAAGAATAACCCCGGTGCTACCCTTTTGATCAAAATTAGGATAATGATCCCCTGAGTGTGTCCTCACTCAGTAAAAGCCAGTCATGGGTGGACTTGTGTAATATTGAGATTTAAGCCGAGTGGATTGCTTATTAATTGCCAAAGGATCGTCCAAAATAGTTAAACACACAGATACAAAAATAATCTGTAATGCACATGAATTAGAAATATGAATCAGCGTATATAGGTATAAATAGAATTAATCTTTGCACTGAATAAGTAAGTCCACATAATGTCGTGAGGATTATACTTGAGATTTACTCCTCACTAAGGTCCTTGCGTCTTAATGGCACCCGACAGAATGAATGGAATAATATTATTGAATTAAGCACTGAATTAATCACTTCTAATTCTCCAGGTTATGGGCTCGGGATAGGAATTCTAGTTAACGAATATACTGGTGAAGTTAGGGGAGGGGATAATTCACTTTAACGATACCTTTGAGTTCGTAAGTATTTTTGAGAGTGACGGTGAAGATCTTCTGGTGACAATGATCGCACTTAGTCCGGCCGTCCGATGTTACCGATTGAGAAGGTAATCTTAGACCGGTCATATAATGATCCTATGCCGAACCACGAAGGCGAGCCAAACTGTGGCTCAAATCGGACTTCTTCTTCCTCGAAGTGACCTTCCGATTATTCGGCTCCTGGAGTGGGTAGCCAAAACCGATTACCTAACTACGTCTAGTGTAATCCACAGAGGGAGGTCCTGTGTAACCTATGACTCTGAAGGGGGAGGGGGATCTGCGAGAAGTTTGGCACCTACAAGTACCGTGACGGCAACACACGGTTTCCCCCGAGAAGTTTCTTCCTTGCAACGGGTGAACTGTTTCCTTTGTGGAACGAGCTCCACACACTCAACGTAGGTCCAAGATCTTCTGCCTGACTCCAGGGAGAATTTTCCCTTTTATTTCCTTCACGATCAAAAATCGGGAGAGAGCACGGAATTCTCATAAAATCCGTATCGCTGCGCGAAAGACCTTTTCATCTGCTGCCAGACAGGGTAAATCTTTCACACCTTCGAGCTATCCTTGCTCCACGTCGCGGTTTACGACGGCGCGAAAACTCGGACCTTCGTCGGCTAGCAGGTGTCCTTCGAAGCCGACATTTTCCTGAGCGACCGGCCGCAAATTTGGTCGTCTCTTTGGTGCGAAAAGGGGCAGAGGGAATTCGAGGCGAAAGGCGAATTTGGAATACGGGAGAGACTCACAGCTTGTGTCGGGGTATTTCTGCGTACACTGGTTACGTGGTATTTAGACTTCTATATTATGCTTTAGGGTAAAATCATCATCAATAATCCTGGAAATGAATGTCAATAGCTTTCCTTCCACTGCTAGAATACAACAAAAATCACTTGTTTGTCGAGGTAACTCCAGGTAACATGCGCAACACTTCTAATGGCGGGCCTCCTTTGTGCACGCATGCAGCGTTGCCAGATTTGTTTCGTGGAACTATCGTACAGAGGCTTCATAATTATCCTATATTCACAAAAATTGCCGTACACAAGAAATTGTCCGGGTATTTTCTTATAACAATTCTGAAAAAATCAAAAGCCTGCCTTGTTTTGGGAGGCATCGGTAAAACGAGCGATGATTTATGAGTGTTGTGTATTTATTTTTTCTATCCTTCTTTTTGGTCACGACCCATTTTATTTATCTCGCGACCCGTCTGAAGGGTCGGGACCCACAGTTTGCGCAAATCCCAGTGCTAGATGATCCCAGGATGGCATACAGTCCATCAGAGCACCATGGCGACCGGACCAAATTATGTCCAAGTGAGAAAAGTCATCTTGGTACAAAGAGCGGGTAGAAAAAGTTGGGCGATAGCCGTAATAAATAATAATAATAAATAATAATACCATACTAATAATAAAAAAATGATAATAATACACAGTTATAATAATATACAATAATAATGATACATAATAATAATATATAGTGATAAATAATACTAAATAATGACTTATAATAAAAATAATAAATAATAATAATAAGAAGAAGAATGATAATAAATGAAAACGTGGGAAGGATTCAAGTTAAAGGATTTGTGAGTCTCGAGTCCGATTACACATTAAAAGGCAAAAATTTAGAATGGAGGACTTAAGAATACTGATTACCAAAGACTTGAAGTAGGCTGCATTTAAACTTCATAATTTATTAGTATGGCCACATTCGTAATATGTAGTAAATATCTGGTGCCCATACTTTCCAAAGGACATTGATCATTTGAAAAGGGTGCGAACCTGGCTTACTAAACTGCCCCCCATCGATTAAGGATAAGAGTTTTGGGACTCGTCCTCATAGATATCTCTCGCTAGAGACCCAGAGATCGCGCGGTCAACTGATAGATGTATTCAGCATTCGACACGGTTTCAAGAGTATTGATTACAGGATTATGTTCACCCTGAATCTGAAGAGACATCGGAATCAGGGGTAAAAGTTGGAGTGTCCCTAGTTTCGGACTAGTCTGGTTGGGGAACTACTTCACCTACAAAGTTGTCGGATACTGAAACCAGCTTCTTGCTGTGATAGTAAACAGGGATATTATTAATCAATTTATAAAGCACCTAAAGTTTTTCAGCCGAGCAAATAGCTAGGTTATTTTTCTCTTGTCCCCACCTGCAGGGGAGGTGGGCCTGGAGAGCTTTCATACAACATATGTTAGATCCTTTCTGATACCTCCACTGGCAATGGTTCCAAAGATTCTTTTGAGATTTTTTTTCTTTTGTAACTTTCTTTTGGGACTCTCGTAAGGGTGACATACTCCTATGTAGAATTGTACGCTCTCTTAGCCTCAACATCAGCTGGGGACGGGGGAGCTCCCTTAATTAGGGAAGTTGAACATTTTCGGGAGAGTTGCGCGATCGGCCCATGTAATCTCTCTTTACTCCTCGAACTATATGTTTTTTTACACATTTTATCTTTAACTTTACTTTCTTTAAGAATCTCTCCTCCTACACTTTTTGCGAAGATGCCTTCGGTTTTGTTTTTTTTCATGTCTCGTCTTTAGTAAGAAAATTTCAATCTCTCAGTTGATATTTTCGAGTTTTACTCAAGTCCAACCATTTGAAATAATAAAGGGTCGGGGTGGGGGATTTACCCAAAGGCTGCTTTTAAGGAGGGGCGCTATGCAATAAAAGGTTGATAAACATTTCTTTAGGATACGTGGGTATAAAATTATGGCAGCGATCGTTTCTCGGATAACCTATAAACTTGAGAGCAAACCCACAGCTGCAGTCTCTTGGGACTGACTTATCTCTTGTCATGTTTGCCATTGCCACTCATGATAGTATAATAATTATCGAGTTAGTGGTAATGACTTTATTCCATTGATTTATTCTGGCTCTCGTAAATAGCAACTCCGCCTCGTAATTGCGAACGACCCGCTTGAGGCAAGTAGCGAAGCTGTACGAAAGGCTTAGCTCGTAGGCATCTTTCACACGAGGTACACTTGTCAACATATACTGGTCTGGCACCAGTGCCTCGAGCTGTCAGTGCGGAGGTGGAGTTGTTCGCTCTCTCGTAATGCAGATTCTGGCGTGTTGTGGTGCATTGTGACTCAGTCGCAATAACGTCAGTTTTCACGCTCACTCACAATTTAGTGATCACGTGGTTGCAACCACCAATAAATACATAGTCGTGTACGTATAGTCGGCAACGCACAAATTATGGTTTTTCGGTTCCATTATGCCTTCCAACAGTGATTTGCGTGAATTGGGAGTGATACGTTGCATACAGTAACGGATCGGATTTACAATTAATGGTGTCATTAAGTGCCAAGAGCTAGTTAATATTCGTTATTGCTAGGATAAGGCGGTAGAATTAATTGGGGTCGGTCTTTTATCCCGGTGATGAGCAGGTAAATGAAAAGCGGTGATTCGTGTAAGATTATTTAAATAGAAAATCAACGAGGGCATCTCGGCAAGATTTTTTAATACTGGTGGACAAAGAAAGTGGTGACAGGTTGTTAATATGCGCTTTAGTTGCATAAAAGTAGCCCAATGGGGAGACTAATTTAGGCTTTCGTGACCGGGAGGGAGTAGAAATCTATTAACGAATGAGGCACAAGGGAGGAGAGGGCGAACGAGCTTCCTAAACGTCTCCCTTTGCCGCAACATTGGGATGAGAGGAGGCGCGAGTTTCCCGCAACATGTGCGATAAAAGATTTCCTTCTTTCGCCACAAAAATGAACTCGGTGACAGGTGGTAATCTTGCGATCCAACACTCACTTTTTTTTTATTCTCCTTTTGCCATCCTCTTTTCCAATGTGGCGAATCTCGGTTGAGATTCTCGACCTAGCCCAAGAGCTGGTGGAATTTCTGCCCCAAATAATCTCTGGTAGCGTGAGAACAAAGGCAGAGAAAGTTCTCGAAGAGCCTTAAAATCAGCTCTGATACCCCTCCCTCCATTTTGAGTGCGCTCTTTTGGAAATGTTCAGGAACAAGTTCGCCATCCTCGAAGTGTTTGAGTGGAAGCAAAACACCATTTTTAATCTCTTTCCTTTTTTTTTTTTTTCTTCTGTCTTTAAAATTAATTTTTTTTCATCTCTTTCTCCGTGTCCGGCCTCTTTCTATTCTGAGAATACTGTCCTTCATGATAACCACTAATCGCCTTGATAAATAGGTCAGAGAGGTGTGTGTATGTGTTCTGGCTAATGAAATCAAACTACAAATCATCTTTAAAGGAAATGCCTATGTTGTGAGACGATGCAGGTTGATCATATAATTCCATGCTCCTTATTCCGCTCTTCCTCTATCTGAGTACCCACGTTTGTCATTTGGAGATTGCCTGCTTTTTCCATTGGGTTTTTGGTGTCGTGGCTAACTTTCACCCTCACCTCTCCTCTCCATTTGCCCCCCCCCCCTTCCTTTGTATTTACCCCTAAGCGAATGAATCTCATCAGCGGTGGCATTTTGAAATCAACCGAAGCCCTTTTAGTTGTGGCTAACAGCCTTTCTTTAGCTTCCGGACAAGGGCAGGACGTGGCAGCGACGCTTGATTTACCTTTATCCTTTTCTTCCAAGTGGCCTTGGGATACTGCGGCACCGTGTGTGCCCTGCATCCTGACGTTTAGGAGAAAGCAGAACCTTTTAATGATCAATGGCGCGAGACATCTGTGAGTTGCAAGATGAAAAGAGACGTGGATAAAGACAAGAGAAATCAAATAATGAACGTAAAGGGGGTATTGGTAGTAAGAGCGAGAATAATAAGGACGGCTCTACTCCTGCTATCCTAGGAGAATAATGTCTTTTAGCGTATAAAGGAGAGGGGATAACATACAAAAAAGGGTATATAGGAATAATGAAGACCTTAGGATAACAAGGATCGCGACCTTGCCGCAAGAGCTAGCGGGTGGCTATTTAAACCCGCATCGAAGTAGTTCACACACAGAGTACAAACACTTGGAAGAGATCGGAAATCAAACACTAATCCATAGTCAAGGGAGAGGAAAAGCTGTAAGAGGAGTAAAGAAGACTGGAAGGTCAATACTAAAGGATTTCTCATCTATCCCTTGGTCTCTAGAGCCACAAGTTGTGCCTTCATTTGGACGCGCATTTTCCTTTCCACTAACTTCACCCATTTCTCTACGAGGACCTCTTCTCTCAAATTTTATGGCAGGGATGCTCGCGTTAGTTTTGGCTCTTGAATAATTAAACCGAGTCCCTTTTCTCGCAGTCAGTGATTGGATGTTCTGGGATTATTATGACCGTGTGTGGCTTACCACGAAGTCGTTTCCATTGCAGAAATAAGTCATCAAGTAGTTTCTATTGCAGAAATAAATCACGAAGCCGTTTCCATTGCAGAAATAAGTCAGGAAAACGAATAATTTAAGTGCTATATAATTAGTTGTTACGTAATCCATCTCTCCACACCAAACCCACGGTGAGAAGTAAACAGATTCCACCGGCTTCGGCATAAAACTAGATGCCTTACCAATCGGGGTAGTACGAACGCCTTACCCATATAAACACGAGTTCACCCATGATTAGGTGTTGGTCCTCGCAATTGTTGTGCCAAACTAACAATTGAAGTTTTGTATTTCCTTGGGAAATGGAAATGAACTATTGTGTATTATAGTGTAAAATAAACGAGTATTTAGCCCACAATGACATGCCCATGGGACGTGTAGCAAAAGAACGAAGAGGAGGAGTTTTATAATCTGAAAGGTCAATCATCTCTTTGGCTTCTTCTCAACTGATCGGAAAACATAGAAAGTGCGATATTGAAACATTAGTTTGGTCGATCTTCTATGACTTAGTTCCTGGGGGTTTGGTGGGGTTATTGCGTGAGAATTAGCGTTATCTTGCCTCTTCATGTGATTGGTCGACACGAGAAAGAGTTACTGCTTCTGATTTCTATTAAAAATGAAGAAAGACGTGATGGGTTATGAGCTCACTTCCCAAGACTTCTCTGACGCTCCAACAGACAAACCGTCGAGAATTCGAACAGTCTCATTTGGAGGCACTTTTGAGATCAAGGTAATAATCACTTTTTTATAATCATTTTAATTAATGAATTGTTAAAATTTTAAGTTTTGTTAAATACATATACTCGTATAGATAATAAAATACAGCGAATTCTAAGGAAAAATCTTTGAGCGTATTATTATTGTTGAAGGAAAAAGTTCGTTGGTAAATGTTTGACATGGCAATAATTTGCAACCTAGCCACACGCTTGCGAATCATTCAAACACTTTAATGAACATCTTCATGTTGATGTGCTGTTTCACATAACTTCTATAGGATATTTAAAGTTATTTTTAAACTTGGATATCATTTAAACATGGATCCTCGACTAATTTGTGTGATTTTTATTATCATTGGTCTCTTGTAACCCCTGTGATATTTTTAAGTTAACCGTACATAGATGTAAAGGGTTGATGATTTGTTGCATAACCATTTGTGTCTGAGTATTACCTTCCAAGGTTCCGAAATGTCAGCTATATAAATAACGAGAGCAATGTCACAAATCACAAAACGTTGACTGTTTCATTTTGTCGAAGAAAGCGATTTATTAGTCATTTTAGGATAGATATCCTTGAAACGATTAGATTTTTTTCATTTTATAATCTCGTAATACGACCGTCATCGAGAGGATCGCCGACCCCTCCCCCCTAAACTTTAGGCCCAGTTATTTAAAATCTCAATTATGAAAAAAAAAAAAAAAACTAAAACCAAACGAAAAAACAACAAATATTTACAAGGCTCAGGGGCCGGAACAAGGCCCGCATCCCTAAGTGGGACGGAGCATGCAAACAACAATATGAAGAATTAAGTACTGTGGAGGAGGCCAGACTCTTTCAAACACTCAATCACACCCCAACCTGGATGCAGGAGTCCCACCCAAGGACTTGCGACAGGCGGTAGCGACCCCGCCTGTCCTGGTACTGGGACAGGTACAGCTCAGGAAACTCTCTCAGTCTCGGGCATCCAATTCAAGAGGGGGCTTACCGTCTTGAGGACCAAGCAATTACGCGTCACGCCAGTGTATCCGATTCAAAGGCAACAAAAAATGACCTGATACCGTAGATGCATGAAAGGAAGGGGGGGGGGTAAACTTTAAATTCCTAGCTGTCGTTTCCCATCTTCTTTGCCATGGAGTCCGAAGGGATCACCTGATTCTTGTTGTGTAGTCAGAGTGGGAGACACCCAGACGCTCTCATCAGCGCGCTTATTTCCCGCAATCCCTATATGTCCAGGAACCTAGAAGAAAATTTCAAGATCCTCCCGACTTACATCAGCCGTGGCATCACGGATACCGTGGACAAGAGTAAGCTGAAATTCTAATGCCTCAAGGGCACTTAACGCGCTATAAATTACAAGTGTCACCGAACCGAGAATGTTGCGTAATCCCTAGTACCGAGCGATATATTGCAACCAGTTAGGGCGGCTTCAATTTTTTTTAAACTCAAAAGAGTCATTCTGGCGACCGCCAATGAAGTTACGGGCGCCGGAAAAATAGTTCGCTTATTATTTAGGCTATATTAAAAAGGGACATGACAAAACCGCCAGAAAAAAAACGCCACAACAGCTAAACAAAAGAAACAAAAACTACAAAGTTATTCTCTGACGTCGGAAGAAGGCACGCCTCCCTCCGGCGCCCACTCCTGCAAGCAAGGCTAACAAACTATATAAACTGGAGGAGGCCTGCCTCCCCCTAAAATTCAATTATGCCACAATTTGGTCCGACAGCTTCAAACAGGGGAGGTGGGGTTACAAGAAATACAACTTTCCTTCCGGTCTTGGAGCCATCTGTTTACACCAGCACGGCTCCACTGTGTCTCCAAAAAAATACGAAAGCAATGCTCCCGGGAACAGAGGCATGGCGACAAACGTTTAAAGGTTGTATCCTCCATGGCGGCGTCTTGGGCAGAATCATCTGTGTTGATGGTCCGAGAGACACAAAACTCTTAAAGGAGTTTCCTAGATCTAAACCTGAAAGTTTTAGGGCACCATCTGCGTCTCTCGTCGCTATATGAACTGTCGAGATTGGCCACGGACAATATGAGAGGCGTTGACGACTGGAACAGACGCTGAACCCCGGAGTACAAGCGGATAGTGCACTGAGAACGACGTAAAGCGAATGGCATCTCCCCCGCTATGGGTCGAATCAACATAAGTAGTCTAGCTTGGAGCAAACAAAGGAGTGGAAGAAGAATGTGTATATCAAACAGCGCCACAGGTGCTCAACACCACAGGACGATGAATTTGCATGGTGCGGGTGCAAGAGAAGTTGCGCTTGTTCTGGAATTCAAGATAACCAAAGTCTTAAAAAACGCCTAAGGGGTATGTGTTATAGCATCTCACCCAATGAGAGTTCATCCCTGAGCAAAAGGACCGTAGCAAGCCCTCTCACTAACCCCCTCCATCCACACCTATCATACAAAATTGGTCAACTTCCTCCTCAGTAAGCCTCTTCTCTCTCAAATACGCAATCACCCCCCTTTTAGGGTCTCACACCCTGATACTCACCCTCGTATATTATATTTACAAGTCTATTCCCATCAATTCTTTTTATCTGTCCATACCACCTCAAAACACTTTCCGTCAAAACCTTATTCATAATCTTTCTTCACACGAGAAAGATCTCTTACACCCTTTCGTTCCTCACTTTATACACCTTTTCTCACACCAAGCATCCATATCAAGTTGTCCATTTGCACTTTTCTCAGTCGAGATCTTTCCTTCTCCTGCCATATCATAGTCTCAACCCTATACATCATGTTGGTACCAGCATATTCTCTCACAGCTTCCTTGCACATTCCACTTTCAAACTCTAACCTTTCACTAGCACTCTTAATCAGCCCAGAGACTTTCTTACCATTTAATACTTTGTGGTCGCAATCTGCTTCATCTATACCAGTGGTTCCCATCCTGCAGACACATGGGCAAAATGGGCCATGGCAAATTTAGGGTGAGCTACATAAATTTTATAATTTTTGGTGAGCCATAGGGCTAATATATGGGCCATAAAAATTTTATTGACTCCTAGTCTTTGGATTAATGAAATTAATTAAGTCCATGTATATACTTAAAATATATTTAGATTATGGTTATTTACTAATTACTTAGTGTTTTAATGATTTTTAATTAGTCAGCCGTTGTAAATACCGTTTCTTTAATTGTAAAAATAGATTTTCTAGTTCTTATTACTGCACAGTTTATAATTGATTGTACCACCATTGCAGTTCTGTGACAATCTTGTTTATTGCAGTTATAAGTGTTCTACACTGTTTTTTACTATGTTAGGTGAGAAACTTATATTTAAACTGTTCTACTCAGCTCTAATATTAGTTATAGTTATCTTGTATAACAAATTATAAATTATAGTTTTCAGTGGCGTACCGTGAGTTCCGCAATAGGCTTTGCTTCTATACCAGAGCCGGCATAAAAGTAAATTACAAATAATTGGTTAATCCAAAAATATTTTGGGTTGAATTTAATTTTTAATATAACAAAGTCTGCTGACCAAAAGTCATGTGCTCTCACTTATTCTGATTTAGGACCTTACGACCTTCAAAACTTTTAATAATTCCCGGACTAACTTTGGAAAGACCTTGGCAATTATTATATCATTCGAAATATAATTTAAAACAACACAAGTGTTTCAAATTTCGTTAGAATTGGCAGAATAGTTATGATGTTAGTGCCAAAACAAAATAATTCCCGGGCTCGTACATCTCCATTTTCACTCCCGCTCTTGCTTTCACCTCTTTCACCACGCCATACATATATAGATTGAACAGCCAGCGTGACATCACGCATCCTTGTCGGAGTCCAGTTTTTACACTGAACCAGTCACCTTCCTTTCTCCCAACCCTCACACATGATTTACAGTCATCATAAAAGAGTTTGATAGCTCTTATTAGTGTGTATTCAATCCCAAGCATTCTCAACACATTCCACATCCCCTTTCGGCCCACTCTGTCATACGCTTTCTCCAGATCCGTAAATGCCATGAACACACTTTTATTCTTTTACAGGTATTTCTCACATATATTCTTTAAGGTAAAAATCTGATCCACACACCCTCTCCCCTTCCTAAACCCCCCTTGTTCCTCTCCACCTAGATTTTCCGTGAACCTCATAACTCTTTCACTCAAGACTTGTCCATATACCTTTTCAGGCACACTCAACAAACTTATACCCCTATAACTACCACACTCAGTTATTTAACCCTTTCCCTTGTAAATAGGAACAATACATGCATTCCTCCAATCTTCCGACACACAACCCTGGTCCATACATACATTAAACAACCTCACAAACCACTCTACTACACACACTCCCCTCGCTTTCAGCATCTTACTTGTTATTCCATCCATACCCGCTGACTTTCCACTTTTTGTCCTTTTTCACTGCCTCTTACACTTCCCTTTTGCTAATTATTTCACTCTCTCTGATTCTTTCTGATGTCATCCCACCTATTCCGAGACATGGCAGCTTGTACTTCTCTACTATCGTCCACATTTAGCAAATTCTCAAAATATTCTCCCCATCTCTTCCTTACTTCTTCATCTGTACTGATTACTTTACCCTTTTTATCCTTCACTCTTATTTCTATCTCCTCTTTCTTCTTTCTCGCACAATTTACTTCCTCACACAATTTACTTCTAAAGCACTCAGGCACTCTTTCATCCCACCTATCATTCGCTTCTCTCTTCAGTTCAGCCCCTCAACTTTTCATCTCCTATCGCTTCCTCCTATACACTTCCTTGTTTCCTGCGCTTCTGTTCTGTCTATACCTGTTGAACAGTTCACGCTTCTCTCTCACTAGCTCTTCCACTTCAGTATTCCACCATTCGCTACCCATCTTCCGCACCCAAACCCTCAGACTCTCTTATCACTTCCCACTCCCTTGCAACCAATTCTTTATATTCTTCCCTGCACTTTGCTAATTTCAGCTTCTCCACCCTTACCACCTCCTTCTTTAGCATGCACCTTCGTTTTCCAACCCATTCACTCTACTCTTACTTCTGCTATTACTAGATGATGGTCGGATAAGTCTCCCACCATCCCCTCCTTTACATCTACATCCAAAAGTCTCTTCCAATAATATAAGTATATTTGTGTTTAGATTCTTGGTCGTTATCAATTTATTTTTTGCTCACAGACTACCCATGGCTGATAAGAAGAAACCATGCCGATAATACTCAAGCGAGTTCTTAGCATACGGCTCTATACAGTCTCCAAGTAATATAACAAAACCAATGAGTCTCATATGATTAATAGAACTTTCTAACGATAGTATGCGCTCAGGTAAACTTAAATATCATCTGAAGAGTAAGCACAAGGAAAGGAAAGACAAATCATTAGATTATTTCCAAAAACTTCGTGTTATTTTCAAAGACAGAGCACTGTTACTTTCTTATTCCACAAGTATCAGAATACTCGTACACTAGACACAAGGTTTCATCGCATCTGATGAAATTTCCAAGCTAATAGCAAAAACCGGAAAAATTCATGCTATTGGTGAAGATTTGATTTTGCCCTCAATATCTGTGGCTGTTTCTACTGTTATGCAACAAATTCCCCAAGAAATTACTGATTCTATTACGTTGAGTAACAATACAATACCAAGGCGCATCAAAGAAATGGCAGAGGATATTGAAAGTCAACTAGTTGCACTTTTACAGGTAAGAAATTTTGCGTTACAGATTGATGAAAACTCTTACCTAATAATCAAGCCATTCTTATGGTGTATGTTAGGGTTTTTTGATGATAAAAGTGAACTCAGAGAAGAATTTCTTTTACTCGCATGCTTGTGACAGATACCAAAGGAACAACAATATTTAAAAAAGTATTGGACTATTTCCAAGAAAAATATATTCCAATGGGTAACATCATAGCATGCGCAACTGGTGGTGCTGCTGCTATGGTAGATATATACAAGGGCTTTATTGCCTATGTAAAAGAGACTGTCTCTCATGTGTTTTGTACGAGTATACACTGCGTTTGCAAAATATTTGGGAGGACGTTTGAAAGATGTTCTTGATAATGTAATAAAGGTTGTCGATCGTATCAAGTCAAATCCACTTCAAGATCGTCTTTCCTGCCAAGTTTGTGCTAATAATGAAGAGGTTAGAAAACTAATTTTGCATACAGAGGTAAGATGGCTCTCCAAAGGTAATTAATTGTATGCGTTGAGCTATGGGAAAGTGTTGAATTATTCACGAATTGCAGGGAGCTTGGAGAAGAAATCAAAGCTGCAAAATCCAACATTTTCTACCTTTCAGATATATTGGAAAAGCTAAATATGCTGAACAAACAGCTACAAGGAAAAAGTACGAATCTTTTAATTTGCAAAGAGGCAATCTGTGCTTTTCTTGGAATACTTCATTTGTTCAAGATTTAATATCTTGAGGAGATGCATGAAGATGATATTTTCATTTACACCGATCATTTGGAAAAACTGAACGATGATATGGAAATTAGGTTCAAAGATCTAGAAATGAAGATTCCAAGTTGGGTGGTAGACCCATTTGACGAGTAATCAAACTGCTCGACCTAAATTTAAACAGGGACTCCATAACTTGTGGACAAGTAATAAATTGCAGCAAAATTACCATTGCTCTGAAAGAATGTTAAATTATATATCATTGCCTTTCCATCGTCTTACCTAGTAGAATCAGGTTTTAGCAGTCTCTTAGCTATTATCAGAAGCGGAGGCGAATGAGGTAACACAAGAGCGAAAAAAAGGAGGCAGAGGATTAGGATGATAGGAGGATTTGATGATCCGGGCAGATATTGGTGAAGACAAGCTAGTCGACCCTTCTAAATTGGATGGTGTTAAAAATGGATCGAAGGATGAGGAGATCGTTTGACTTCATGCAGAATAATGTTCCTAGCCATGTCTACAAGTTCTCTAAGAACAAGGATTTGTAAGAGACTCAATTATGGACAGGCCTCCAAACAATTGTGACATAAATCTAATAGATAACTTACGGACCATCCTGGAGAGAAATGTTTAGGGAAATGACAAGCAATGAACAACAAAATGACTTAATAGAAGCCACCCAAGATGTCGCAGAGAATGTTTCTGCTGATGGCATACCAATTTTGACATCATCAGTAGACAGCAGATTGTTAAAATTATTTAGAAGGGTTCCATTGTTCAGGAGCTCTTGAACAGTTCTTTTCCTCAGCGAGAATAACCCCACCCGACCTGTGGGTTACCCTTGATTGGGATAGGTGCACGGGAGCACAACCCCGAATGAAAAAGCTGTGAGTGGGGTCGGTCCCAAATTGGGCGGCTTTCGACAAACAGGATGTCCGACAGACCTCTGCAACCTCTCACAGTCGATGGTCGTCCTGATTAACTCTTGCCACCATCAATTCTGCGCGAGGTTAAGCTGTGGGGATAGGCCCAGCACAAATCCTTCTCCACATTAATCAACTCACTGCGCAAGCACAGCTTCACTCATCTTTCATCTTTTCCTTCTCCTCCTCTCTCTTTCACTCATCTCTCTCACTCTCTCTTTCATTCAATCATCCCCTTCACACACTCATCCCTTCATTAACCCCTTATCATCTTATCCCTAAATTCATCTCCAGTTTTCATCGAGTGAAGCTTGAGTCGTCTTGGTATTCGAAGGACAGCTATAACAACAACAACAATAACAATCAAAAGAACTAAACTGCTTTCCCCCCTTTTTTGAAATGGGGGAAATTTAGTTTAGAGTTCCTTTTTAAAAGTATCATCATTGCCGAAGTTCGGTATTATTATAAATTCAAAGGAAATGTAAAAGATTTAAATAGTATTTAAATATCATATTGTTCAGATATGCTATTACTTAAGCTCTGAAATGGATTTGACGAAAACCTGCCTTGCCGTATAAATTGAAACAAATTTATATATAAAATAAGTCGTTTACAACTTCTCATCGTTCATTTTTTTCTGTTTTTTTTCCAATAAGATTTTATGTTTTGTGTATGAACACCTGTATTTCTATCAACAAAATTCGATGGATGATTTAGTGTCTCGTGTGCGAATCCCTTATTGTTCAATTCAAGAATAGACACCTGGCGCAACCTCCATTTAAGAATAAGCACCTCATTTAGGGACCATTCAAGATGAGGCAATCAGGTGTCTCACCTTGAATTGATCCAGATTTTTTTATAAGGAATTTTAAGCGCAATAGCAACGAGGGCATTTCACGCAGAAAGTCTGTAAGGAGAGATCTGTAATGAAAGTGGTGAAGATGGAGATAGTGAAAATGAGTAGAAGATATATCATCCTGTAGGCATTGGGGTCGGGAGGGCACACTGCGGGTGTTGGTGCCGTAAGGGCACACAATCTTCCGTATGTTGGTATATTCTGATTCCCTGGTGTTGTTGGGTGAGAGTGAAAGGAATTTGCAACTGTCGAATGTAGCATTTGACACTGTGCGTGAGAAGGAGGGAGTGGGGGAGGGAGGTAAAGTGAATTCAGAAAAGAGTAAGCTGATTGGGGCTGAGAATGGGGTGGGGGATGATATCCGAGTCCGTGGTGTCATCCTTGAACAAGGGACAAGTTTCAAGTTACATTGTAAGTGATACTGGTATAGATCAGGGCTTCCCAACCTCTTTTAACCCATGGCCCGGAATTTTTCTGCAAAATACTTAAATTGTTCATATATTCAATAAAGATACCAGTCATGTCTATTTATTGCACATGCACAATTCCACAAGAATCAAGAATATTTTGCATCTCCAATGAAACAACCATTTATAACCATTATATATTTTCACAATTTTTCTAATATAATATACAAGGCAATGGCTTCGCCACTCCCCACTACGGGGGAAGCTTGCGCTTCGCTACTAAGATTAAAATACAAAATCTAAAAAAAAAGCAGCCATGGTTAAACTTTTATAAATTTTCTGAACTTCGCCAAATATAATAATTTTAAAAAGGAACTCTAAACTATTTTCCCCCTTTCAAAAAATTAAGTTGCCAAAATATAGTTATAGATAAAATAAAAAAGCAGCCTTACTTAAATTTTAATAACTTTTCTAAACTTTACCAATTCTAATTCATTTTCTTTTAAAACATAAAGAATTGGATAATCACATTTATTTTTTCTGAACTAAACTATTTTGTTTTTTTCAAACTCTAAAGAAATTCTTAGAAATTACCTTGATAAAAATTTAAAATATACATAAGTCATAACCAAACTAAGATAAAATTATTATTCAAATACTCCAAAAATCCCGTTCTTAAATTATAGAGTTAGTGATAATGATGATAATGTACATCATTTTTATTTGTTCCATTGTTTTTTCAAATTAAATTATTATTATTTATTTATTTTTTCTTATATCTTGTAAAGATAAGGCATCACAAACTTTTTTCGTCCCTAATGTAACCTAACCCAACCTAGCCTTTTCTAGATTAGGTTGGGTTAGGTTAGGCTGAGTAAAGTTAAGTTAGGTTAAGATAGAGGTCGAAAATACCTCGGGATGCCTCATCTTGCCAAGATCCTTTACTTTTTCCTTACCAGAAACATTATGAGTCGTATACAGGTCATGGCCGCCTTTTATTTGCGCAAGGCACCGCCTCTTCCTGAATTGAAGCCTTTAGGTGCCTATTCTTGGATTGATGCAAAAATCTATAAATATATTAACCAAATATAGCGACATCACACAGCCTTGTCTTCCACCCTCACGTATGTCCATCCACTCAATCCAACTATCTTTCACCCTAGCGCATGCCTTATTTGCAACATAAATACTATTAACCCCATCCAATACTTTTCTATTCATTCCATTACACCTGCCACAATATTTCTCTCTCTTCGTAATCATATACTTTCTCCAGTTCCATGAACACAACATAGTCACCAATTCCACCTCTTATCCCTTCTCTTTTTTAGCTCACTATCTCGCTGCAAATACTTGATCCACACACACCCTACCCGCTCTACTCACGTTGTTCATCCTTTATCAATCTCTTAGTTATCCTCATTATACGGCTAATCATAATTTATCAATAGACTTTACCTACAACATTGAAAAGACATCCCCGTGCTGTGTAGTTCTTGTCCCCTGTCCCCGTAAGGGGCAAGGCGAAGTGTTTCCTGGCCGCCGTGCGGGCGGGACTCAGCGCCCCGCCCGGCCTCAGCTTAGCATCTTCTCCGCCTTTCGCTAACATCTACTTTCTCTCTTTCTGTAACACCTCCTCTTCTCCCTCAAAGCATTTGATTCGAGTAGATAGAGCTGCTCCTTCTGGGTTTGGACCCGGGCTCGTAACTAGTAACGGGAAGGCCTGATTCTTTGGGACTAGCCCTGCACCCCCCCCTAGTACTCCAAGGGGAATATTGGCACCCACTCCCCTTCACACATTTGGCTACCAAGAAGGGGTGGAACTCTGCAGTCGGTGTTCGGTCCGTGGAACAGCTCTTGAACCAAGAAGGGACGCGATAAGTGATAATGAAGAACCAGGATAAGTTCTGTATGGTCCGCATAGGTTAATCCCTATGTGGGGATGACCGTAGCCCATCTGCATAGAACCCAGCGCTCGCACCTACATGCCAACTCTGTTTTTTAGAATCGGCCCGTTGTCTGCATCAATAGGCATCCGCTGTGGTTACTGGAAACCAAACTTTGGTTCTTTTCTCAGGTTTCTAGCCCCTCGCCGATGAAAACAAGCAAAACGGAACGTTCACGGATGGCGTCAGCTCTATTTTGTCTTAAAAACTCTTTATTTCTAAAAACAATCTCCAAAACTCCAATGAATAGTAACAATGGAGGGAAAAGCAACGCCTTCCCCTTTCTCTCCAACCCTCTCCCGTGAACTTCATATTTTGCTAACTATACACTGTGTAACACGTTTTTTTGTAGCAACTGTTATTTTCTATTTGCTTGTGTCTAGAATACATGAAAAACACTGTTATTTATTTCAAACTTCGCTTTTGTGTCCAGGATAATGATATTTATATGAAATTTACCCATTTCCTCTGGAAGGAAGTGGCGAATTTAAACTTTCATTTGCATAAAGTAGAAACAAAATGACATGATACAAAAATAGCATTTATTAATTCTAGGATTACATAAATGAGACAATTAAAATATTAGAAATTAATTTCACGAATCAACCCAATTTTAAGTGCAGAGGAGGAAACAGTACTTTTCGGGGGTCCAACAAAGGCTCCCATTTGACGTTGTTTCTCTCCACACTAAACTTGGTCCGTTGTGGCCAATCCCCCTGATGGTAGTGTGCTACGGTGTCTCTGCTATCCCAAAGGCAAAGATAACAAGGAAACTTGGTAAAGCTGCATTAGAGACCCATCAAGAAGGCCACCATTTGGAAGTCTCCGATAACCTCCCAACCGTACTCTTCATATTTCAATGCATCTAATAAGATCTTAACACTGCTGTATTCCTCTTTGAGCTGGACCGAGTGAGCAAGGGGAAGAGATAGATACATGTTCCTGTTATAAAGCAGCACTGCTTTGAGGATCCTGGACGAGCTGTCAATGAAGAGGCGCCACTCGTTGCGATTATAGGCGATTCCGATTGCCTCAAACAGACCGGTCACATTGCGACAAAGGCAAAGCTCACTTGACGTGTAAAAAGGTTTGAAAAACACTGGTGACGCTTTCTCTGACCTGATATTTGCAGTCATCTAACAAATCCTACGGCTTCAATCTCGAAGTTAAAAGCTCGGCATTGGACTTTGTGAAATGATATCTGACAAAGTCATTGAGAATTTTTGAGTTGGAGTAGTATGGGTTTCTTTCGTCAGTTGCACCTCTGTAATCTGGATCAATGATTCATCTTCTTCTGAACTGCTTTTCCTTTCTAAAAGCGGCTGCTCTCTTTTTGAAGGAGTGGGTACGGGGAGCTCAAAACTATGTTGCACTGGCGAAATAAATGACTGAAGCACTAGATACATGATAAAAGGCGCATTTTTACCTGCTCGTCGTTTGTAAGGGTTTACCATGCAGAAGAAACAATTGCTTGAGTGGTCATTGGTTTCCTCCAAATTCGTGGGATTGCGAAATTCATAGCTCTCCTCTCTCCTTTGTACCAACCTGTAGGAAAACAAAGTGAAAACATAAGTATAAGTATACAAATACTTTTCACTTAGTGTTATTAGAAATGTTAACAAAATAGAAAATCCAGTATCCAAATAAACAAAACACATTATATATATATATATATATATATATATATATATATATATATATATATATATATATATATATATTATATATATTAATCCAGCAAACCGCAAAAAAAACAGAAAAACAGGATAATTTTTCTTCGGAAAAAGTTATTTCCTAATTCGAAAAATTCCGTACAGGGTGGGATTCGAACCAAGCACACTGAGGCAGCGAGCAACTGCTTTGATCTCAATTAAACCGTCCCTTAGACCACTTGGCTACGCGGAAGACAAAAAGCCTCCGAATAAACAAGCTTTTAAGGCACGCTTGGCAAGGTCGATCGGGACTATGAAAGAGTGAGAAATTAATTTGGAATTCAAAGGACAAAGGAGAAATTAGAGTAAACACACGGCGAATATACTTATATATATATATATATATATATATATATATATATATATATATATATATATATATATATATATATATATATATATATATATATATATATATATATATATATATATATATATATATATATATATATATATGGTTGAGGAATAAGTTCTTGCGGTTTTAGCAAATTTATTGATTACCATTAACAATTTTAGAAAAACTTCATTTTTAATTGATAACAATATGCAATTTAATCAATAATGTATTCTCCGTTGTTATTTACGACTTCTTCCCAACGTTCAAATAGCTTTTCGATGCCTCTGTTCTAAAAATCTCTGGATTTTGACTCGAGGAATTCGTCTAACCAGCTTCTTAATTCCACATCAGTATTGAACGTAAAGCCGCGCAAATTGTTGAGAGCGATCCGAACAGATGGAAATCCGATGGAGCCAAGTCTGGTGAATATGGAGGATGTGGCCGGATTTCCTAATTAAGCGTTTGGATGGCGTCTTTTATCATATTGGCAATGTTAGGACGAGCCAATATTGTCGTGTTGCAGAAGGACTCCATAACGTCGATGAGGTCGCTTTTCACGAATAGCTTCGGCGAGTCGATACATTTGTTGAAGTAGTTCTACATTGACAATCTCGTTGTTCGCAGGAAGCTCATAAAGAATGATGCCTTCACGATCCCACCACACACACAGCATCGTCTTTCGTGGATGAAGTACTTGCTTTAATCGCTGAAGTGTTTTTTTTTATTGGGGCTAAGCTATTGTTTTCGATGGTTCATGTTGACATAAACACACCACTTTTCGTCGCCAGTGATGATGCGGTGAAGAAATCGGTCCTTATATCCACAAGTAGCCTTGTGACGAGCAAGCAAACCGGCGGGAATCGTGGAGCGTTGAAGTTTGTTGTTTTCGCTCAAAGCGTGCGGAACTCATGCACCAAGTTTTTTTTAACTTTCCCCATCGAATGAAGGTGATTCACTACAGTTTTCTGATCACACGCCAATTGTACAGCCAATTCTCTAGTCGATTGGCGAGGATATTCATGAAGAAGGTCGTTCAATCGATCTTCATCAAACTTAATGGCGCGACCAGAACGTTCTTCGTCATTAAGATTGAAATGACCGTTTTTGAAACGTGAAAACCACCATTGAGCTGTCCTTTCTGATAAAGTATTTTCTCCGTACACAACACGAATATCGCGACGAGCTTTGGCTGCGTTTACATTGTTCCCGTCTCGATTGAAAATGAATAACAAGTGTCGAAAATGCGCCTTTCTTTCAACTTGACATTCCATTTTGAGGGTACAGAACAAAAATTAAATTAACACAACTTTTAAATAAACCGCAATGACTTATTACTCAACTTCAAGACGTAGCCTAAGCAAAAGCCTAATAGTCTACGCTGTTAAGAGACATAACCTAACCTTTGCAAATTTTGCTCTCATTATTTATTATTGTTTCTTAATATGTGCACAAATCACGTCAACAAAACTTAATCAACACAACATTAAAAAAACGCAAGAACTTATTCTTCAACCTAATATATATATATATATATATATATATATATATATATATATATATATATATATATATATATATATATATATATATATATATATTACAGTGCAGCTACACCTGGATAAGAGGTATACTGTAATTTCTGCGTAAATTCTACCATCAACACACTACGACGCGGGGGATATCCGCAGTGTCGTGGCACGTTTTCTGAGGGTCTTTCACCTGCTCTGGGATTTGAACGGTAGACACCCCTCTGGAGGGATTACACGATAAATTCCAAGGGTCAGGTCTTTGTTGACTTGATCGACGCGCTGAAAATAGGTGTATAAATATGGATGAGTTTACGCATCATTGCGCGAAAACCGTTTCATTTACTGCCCTGATATGTCCTTGTACTCTCTGGATGCACAGAATAATTTGGGGTGGGAGGTGGTCGATGACCTGTATGATGGTGACAACTTTCCCATTGAACTATCATTTTCTGGGCAACAAACGTCCGAAAAACTTTTTCCTGGTTGTCGAAGCGGCCTTAGTAGTCCGCATTTCAGGAAATTACTGATTTATCTGGCCGATCGAGGATTTTAGGTCAGTAGATCAGGCCGTTGAGTTTTTCTCCGGCAACCTCATCGCCGTGGGCCAAACTACTATTCCTAGAATGTCTGGCTGTTTTACACGCCGACTGCTTCCGTTGTGGCCAGCCGAGTATGAGGGCCCTTAAACAGAAGCGACATGCCTACATGTGCTATAAGTGCCACCTGAAAGATTTCTTCGTCGGCAAATTTCATTGAGTTAGGGCTAGGTTGCGCTCTGGTTTTAAACACACCAACTGCTCTTTCTGGCGGGCATACATGTCTTGCATAGGTTTCGAAGCAGTCAAAATGATTTGTGGTAAGTTCTCGCATGCCCGCTCCCCCCTCACTTTAAGATCGGGATCGCAATATCGGACCCCGCATCGTGGCGTAGTCTTTCGCAAATGCTTTCTCCACATCCTCTAGCCAAGATGCCTCTTATCCAGCATCTTATCCAGCACTCAATGCACGTCTTGATGTCAATGTGGGATGCCGACTGGACTTTACCTCCAGAGACTGAGAACTCTTCAACGACAGGTTTACTTTGAGTCAGTTGCGGACACTACCCCTGGTCAGGACGATGTCCCATATGCCTTGCTTCGACACCTGCGTGAGCGATGCATGGTCTTTCTGTTAGATTTGTTCAACATGATCTGAACAGAGGGTATCCTACCAGACTCCTGGCGAAGGGCTACTGTGATCACTTTTCGAAAACCGGGGAGATATCACTCTAACCCGGTCGGTTTCTGCACAATTTCTTTAACCTCTTGTGTCTGCAAGTTGATGGAGAAATTGGTAAATGTTAGAGTAGCCATTTTTCTGGACAACAGAGGCCACCTGACTCCTCACTGTGCAGCCTCGGCCTATTCCACTCCAAGTTGAATGCTCTTCTGAAGCTAGAAAATGCTATCTGCGAGGCCTTCCTTCGTGGACAGCACTATGTCACGGTATTTTTCGACCTGGAGAAGGCCTGTGGTATCGAATGGCGATAAAGTATCTTGGAAACACTGCATACGATGGGGAATAAGGAACGCCTGCCATTTTTTTATATTTAAAGTTCTGCGAGATCGTCTACCCGCGTATGGTTGGGGAGAGCTCTCTCTGGCCCATAGGGCAGGAAGAGGGCATCCAGCAAGGAAGTGTCCTCAGTGTCAGTTTCTTTGCCTTGAGCAGCAACAGTATCATCTCAGTGCTACCGGAAAATGTTCTCGTTACACTCTCCGTAGATGACCTTTCAATCTATTTGGGCTTGACCCAGATGCCAACTCAGCAGCGTCGACTCCAACAGGCATTAAACCGCATCTCTCGCTATGCCGAAGCGCATAGGTTTCGGTATTCCTTGAGCAAGGCTAAGGTTGTGTATTTATGCCGCCGCCCACGGCTCTACACCTACTCGACGCCTCACCTGTGAGGCTCATATTGCAGCCTTTGGGTCTATATTACCCGCACCATGGACATTCTTCGTTCCCTGACGTTCAGCACTTGAGTGCGCTGCTAGGCCTTACTTTTCTGACGATCCTTTGTTCATTCGATGCTTAACAACGGATGTGAGTTTTCCGCATCCGCAGCCGAGCGTGTAATGCGGAAGATGGACTCTATCCATCACACCGGTCCCCGTTTGTGAGCGGTGCCTTCCGCACATACCCTACTAAAAACCCACTTCTCGATGCCGGGGAGATGCCACTTGCTCTGCTCCATGCACACTGCATTTTCTGCTTATATGCGCGGGCCCGATGTCTCGCTCAGTCACCACCGGCTCTCACTGTATCCACAGCCGAGAGACACTAGTCATACCCTAAGCCCTCGCTCTCGTTTTAGGGCTAGGAAACTCTTTCGAGAGCTCAGTTTACCTCTTGGCTGGAGATGCCTCTGGCTCTATCCAGAACGCCACCCTGGATGGTACCACCTTTGACTATTTTTCGCCAAGCCTCTACTCCCAAATTATACACAGCGCCGGGCGTATCGTTTTCTACCTATTTGGAACACACTTCTTGACACGCCGGATCCGTGTCAATGTTCACATATGGCTTCAAGTCCCATGAAGGAGTATATCTTCTGTTTAAAGTCAGCGGAGCTCTATCAGGCGCTACGTTTGTTTTCACGGCCGAACTGGTTGTAATAAATGCTCGGTGCGAGAGATAACGCCCCGTGCCCGCTTCTGAGACCGGATTTTGATCTTCAACGACTAACAAAGCGCCCTGAGTGCTCTCTGGGCATTGGAATCTCCACGCAACCTGCCCTGCTTCGCTATATCTGTGACGCCACGGTTCTCGCAAGCCGGGCGGATGTTGAGATTACCTTCTGTTGGGTTCTTGTACAGGTGGGAATTGTGAGGAATGAGTGGACCAAAATATAGGTGAGGACTGGTGACCATAGCAATGTTTCGTTTTTCTTCACACTAACTACATGGTAGGAATGAGGCAAGCCTCCCGGTTCCTTGACAAATAAGATTGAAGACCGTCGATAAGAACCTAAAGTTGCGTGCCATTGAGCCGTGACTGTTTCCATGGACTTACTCCACAATGCCGCAACAGCTTCAGATCGCTTTTTGTCCTCTTCGAATTGGAACGTACCGCCATTTGATGGAGCACTCCTGATACAACAACAGATTTACGCTCACGAAGTCAATCATAGTTACATTTGTTTCACTTTCCATAGTCACATTCACAACTATTCAAAGTATTCTTTCCTCAACTTTTGACCTCATCATTGTTTACCAGTACCCTGCCATTCTTCTAATTGTCCACACCGATTTTCTTCCTTGGTTCTTCACCCTTCTCACTTCATTCCGGAATATCTTCCTGTTCCTATCTGGATCCTCATTCAGCATATGTTCAACTGCTTCAGTTGAGGCCCTTCTACTCTGTTTATCCACTCGTTTCACTTTCCTTTTCATCTCCAGCCTGACAGGACGGGGTCTGCGATAGAACCGTCCATTACCGCTAGTGCATGGAGCCTTTAGTGCTTCACTGAAGGCCAAGAAGTGTTTCAAAATGGTTCGGTAGGATTTCGCAATGAGGAAGCTCGAAGTAATACGATAATTGAGGTTTGTAGAGTGATCCGGAGAGATTGAAGTGATTAGTTGTTGAGTTGTCCATTCTTTTGTTGGGTTGAACCTTAAATGGATTCCAAGTCATGTGAACACTTTGTACAGGGCACGGCAGAACCCATTGGACAGTTTCGAGGAGTCAATGCTTGGGAAGGAGGGGGAGGGGGGGGGCGCATGGTTTCGCTCTGCTCCGTAGACATCCCCATTTCAGTAGCAAACATGGTGTGGACGGGAGCACATCGCGGCTTTGCCGTGCGCACGTATTTTGAGAACAATCAATCTGTGATTGCGACACAAAGAGCTTTTCGGCGACGGTCCAATATTCCGCGCAACGATGCCGTTCCTCAGGCGAACACAATTCGGTCCTGGATCCATCAGAACACCAGAAAATGTGGAGATGGTGAGAGCAGCGATCGTGCAGTCGCCGAGACGTTCTGCTTGAAGGTATGCTGTTGCTTTGGGAATTTCCGACCGCAGTTTGAGGAAGATTCTGCATGTGGATTTGAATTTCTATCCCTACAAAATAATGATGGTTCAAGAATTGAACCAAGCAGACTTTGCCAACCGCTAAAATCTGTGTGAAAACATGCTTGCACAGATCGCTCCCAGGGCAGCTTTCTTCAGTAGCGACGAGGCACATTTTCACTTCTGTGGGGCTGTGAATAAGCAACATTTCCGTAACTGGGATGAAAATAACCCCGAATTATCCAGGAAAAACCGCTACATCCCCCTAAACTAACGGTCCGGTGTGCCATATCCCAATTTGGCGTGATAGGCCCGTACTTCTTTAAGGAGGAAGGAATGACCGTGAACGTGAATTCTGAACGTTATGTCTCAATGTTGCACAATTTTCTGCAGCCCAGAATGGATGAGATTGTTGAAGATGAGGGATTGGGGGACGTGTGGTTCCAGCAGGGTGGGGCTACGGCTCACACAGCCCGAAATTCATTCAATGTTTTGAGACGAATGTTTTCCGGACGTCTGGTTTCTCTGAGGGGTGATTTAGGGTGGCCTGCGCGGTCACCTGATTTGAGAATTTGTGACTTCTTTCTTTGGGAATATCTGAAAGAAAAGGTGTTTAAACGTCGCCCTCACACCCTACCACACAGCTAAGGGACGGATTATTGAAGAAGTTAACGTCATGCCCCGCAGTATGTGCGAACGTGCTGTACGAAACTTCAGAGATCGACTCCAACAGTGTGTTGCTGTTAACGTCCGCCATCTTCATGACATTATTTTCAGAACTTAGAGATTATAAATGGTAAGTATTACTAACCTTGAGTATAATAACATTTCTTCTATATATACCCCCCTTACTCTTTTATAACTCCTTAAAACTGCTCAATCGGTTCCGCCGCACCCTGTACGTTGTTGTTCCCCTTCGCTTTTCATTTGTTCGGTAAATATCCCCGTGACGTGGATTGCTGTTAGATCACCTTTTATTATTTAAGCCATGTGACATTTGAGTAAGGTTTGTGCAAGGATATTTGAGAAATTTAGCGTGCGGCAACGGCCAATCTTAGTAGCAACCGTTCCTATGAACCTGCATTCGGTATGGGTAGTAACCATATGGAGTTTTGATTATGGTCCAGTTCGCGGTGGCTGGCATGTATTGTTATGACCAATGGCTCGAATTCTTGTTTTTCTCCATCAAACGGCGCGAATATGTTGCAAAACAGTACAGCAGAACATTCCGATCAAACAATCCTGATGAGGTTGCCTCATCATTTATTTTGAGCCTTAATTGGTATCCACCGCTTTTTTTTATTATTTCCTGTTTCTCAGTCTATTTTTAACATCCCCGTTTACCACGCCTGAGCACCAGTTCTTTTATTTTCACCGAGTCAAAAGAGATTCCGAGCTCTCATTTGATGCTATCCCACGATGTTTCTTCTCTCGACCAAATAACAAGAAGTCCTGAGCGGACCTTGAAAAATTAAGGCGCAGAAAAGCTGCCCTTTCGTTTTCATGCGCAGACCGATAATTATAATCAGCCATCGCCACTTGTATTCAGTTAAGCGAAGATGGTACTGATATTCGAGGTCAGGTACTCAATGTATGTTGTATTTAGGTTATTTAGTTATTCAGTTGTATCGTAAAGTAACTAAAATTTAAGTTAAACGCTTAAATGAATTTTCGTTTGTATCAAAGCGAAGCTTATCTCCCAAAACAGGAATTTCCGCATGTACAAGGTTGAGGCGAAGTTTTTACGTTTTCACTTTTTTTTTATTACTCAAAATTGTCCTTTTCTTTTGATCTTTCCACCCAATCACTTCATGGAAAGATTAACTGTGTATTATTAATCTTTTTAAAGTTATTTTGTATAATTGCCAACGAACCTGTGAAGCAAATAAAGCATGTATGGTAAAAACTTCAGCAAAACAAAGGCGGATAAGAAATGACCACGAATAGGCGTGACCAGAAAAACGTAAATACAACACATTTCGAGCCAAAAAATGTAAGTAGTGCGAAGTATTTCTTCACACGGAACTGAATGAAGCGTAAATGCATGACTTCGTTGTTGGATCGTTGTTTCTATAATCAGAACCGCCATTTCGCTTTTTATTCCCCATCGCATTGATGATTTAACCATTTTATCATTGATAATATTTTTTATTAAGGTTCATTGTTACTCGCATTAATCTTTTGACCAAAATTTCGGTGCCGGTGTAGTATGTGATCTACATACATTCCAATTTCTTTTTTAGAAATGTGCAATTCTAATTAGAGGATTGAGTTAATCATTAAAACATATTAAAAATAATATTAATTATAATATTAAAAATAAAAACTAGCCTGTGATATAATTAGTTAAACAGTAAAAGATAATATTAAAAATGTATAAAAATCCATCGATTATGGGAAAATACAAAGAAAAGAATACTAAATTGATTATTATTACATACTAGAAACATGAATAATATAACTATCTGTATACAGCACAAATATCATTTAAAAATGCAATGGAGATGATAAGTTCTACCTTGTGATTTTTTACACTTAAAATGGAGAGAAAAAATTGTAATCTTTTAGGTCGGTGATAATCTATCGTCTGTAGCTTTGCCATTAGGTGCGTCTATTCAGGATTTTTCTTATGGAGTTTTTATGGGCTCAAGACTAAAAGTGTCTAAACTATAAAAGCTGCTTTGTTTTATATACTTGCTTTGGGAAGTCAATCGAGGTCGATGATGACGGATGCCCTCTTGAGAGCATCAACCTGCACTACGTTTAAAGGGGTAGGAATATGTGCAGTCTTCGGACCCGTATCTTGACCGAGGGGAGAAGAACCCTGGTTCTTTGCCATTAGGTGCGTCTATTCAGGATTTTTCTTATGGAGTTTTTATGGGCTCAAGACTAAAAGTGTCTAAACTATAAAAGCTGCTTTGTTTTATATACTTGCTTTGGGAAGTCAATCGAGGTCGATGATGACGGATGCCCTCTTGAGAGCATCAACCTGCACTACGTTTAAAGGGGTAGGAATATGTGCAGTCTTCGGACCCGTATCTTGACCGAGGGGAGAAGAACCCTGGTGGCAGGAGAGGCACGAGACGACTAGGCTTCATCCTCGGCTGCAGGGACACCGGTCTGTTGGTTCTCGTTTATGGGCACTCCCGATCTTGGTTTGTGATCGAGGTATCCTTCTTCTAGCCTTTGCCTAAAAAGGCAGTACCAACAAGGCAGGGGGGGGGGGTAGGCGCCAGGGCGTGTCCAGACACCATATCAAACAAAGAAGCTGCCATAATTCCAAAATGAGTGAGCTACTTAATATTTAATGAATATACAAATAAGTATATAAAAATGGTTGCCATTATCTTGATTTCAATGTTTACAGCCATGCCGAAAATTTAAAGAAAATATATAACTAACCTTTGAGAAAATATGTGGCATATTGCGTGGAAAGACACTAGCAGTTATGGATGAGATTCATCCCTTCGGAGATCTTCAAATATTTTGAAATTTGCACAAGACTTTAAAAATCGGTGTGCCCAAGATCAAAGAAAGTCTAAAGGTTGCCGCAAGTCCTTGTCATAGAGCTCACTCACTTTTCCATACTAAACTAACCGGAAGTCAGGTAGATATTATGAATTTCCAATATAGATCACAAGCTATACCTTGTGATTTAATGTAGATCACAAGCTATACCGGAAACATGCTTGTAGATCACATACTCTACTGGCACCAAAATTTCTTTAGGTTCATTGTTCCTTCTTTAAATGCTCTTAGACCAGATTAAAGGGAAAAAAATATGTTCACAGAAGCCCTGGTAACATACAATGGGGCGGCTCAATGGCGGACAAGAATCAACTCAAACATGAAGAGAATGTGTGAAAGAAAGAAAGCCATTTGTGAAAACGATTAAATATGATGGACAGCGCTATCGAATAAGCCTCTTCACAGTATAGAGGCCATACATACCTCAAAACTCCATAGATGCCGGACACCTTTCATATCCCTTATAGTTTAAATAATCTTATCACCTCCTTAATCGTTATGTGAGATAAAATTCTACGAAGACCATATGGTACATACAATGAGACCTTTAGTATGCATTGTAACACATAAAACGAATGTTGAAATAATTATTTATCATGACATTTATCCACCAGAGGCAACATCCTTGAACAGTCCTTGATTATAGTCTGCCGATTCTTATGCAAATTTAATTCAAGATGTATTAGTCTCTTTCTCGTGTTTTGTTTAGGGTTTGGTGGTCAAAGATGGTTATGCAGGTATGGTAAAAACACATTTTTGCCTCAGGCCAAAGTGACTTGAGAAATATACCAAGGTATTGTAAATCATACCCGTTCCCGCCTCGTCGCAAAGCAGGTTTAAACCGGGTTTCCATGTTTATATTTGGAAAATTGAAGTTACTTGTGTCAAAGCTGTTACATAAATACACGAAATTATGAGGGTAAGTTTGACAGTAATTCTAATGTATGAATATTAATTCGTCGGAAAATGTACAAATTATGGAAATGTGGATTAGTATTTACTCAAAATTATTCCCTCAACTAGGATTTATCTAAAAGTTAAAGTACCATTTAAAATGAATGATAAATATTCAGTGAAGAATCGATCCATAACTATATTTTAACTTGAGAAAGTTCCGGGAGAAAAATTCCTTAGAATTTTGTGGAAATTTGAGAATGACCATGTTTGTTACTCTAATTATTTTTTTTAATAAATATGATTATGGAATGTTTTGTAATTTTTTGAAAGAAAATAGATTTGAAATGGTGAAAGTCATAGAAATAAATATGATTATCGAGTATTTGTGAATTTCTTAAAACAAAAAAATTATAAATGGTGAAGTTGTGAAAAAAATAGGAGGTTTGTACTGGAAACCTTTAAAAATTTTTAGACCAAAAGCCCGTTGCCAGAACCGGATATACCGTAGGCCATACACTAAAGGTCTGCCTGTGAAGCGCAAGCTCATACTGTAAGGAGAAGTACAGCAGGTTCACTCGATACTTATTCAGTGACCACTGGAATGAGACCTTTATTCGTAATTGCAACTTACAGTCATGGAGAAATGTCGACTAGCTTCATTAACTAACGGGTTCATGGTCGAGTACTCTGACATAGGTCTCTACTTCTTCCAACACTTTCAACTTCAGGTCTTTCCAAAAAATTCCAATTCAGATTGGCACTCTTTCTCGACAATTTCAGAAAATTAATATTGCACTCCATTTACAATTTCTTTGAAAATTTCCGTGTTCCTTTGGATTGTTTTCCTAAATGAACAAAAAGATATTCACATATTAGAGTTTTTTCTTAGCTAAGCTAAGAAAAAAATATAAAATAAATGAAATTTCCTTTCCGTTAGAATGACATCAATCTTTAAGAAAATAACATTATATGTAGAGTTCCAATTGATATCTTAAAAATGTTTTTATATTGAATGAATTTTGAAATCCTTTTGTCTTTTGATTTCAAATTATATTTGATTTGTACTTGTATATTATGTCTGATGTCCTTGGCTTGGGTTGTCGAGATGAATTTTCTTATCTTTTGTTGTCGATATATTGCTAGAGATTTCTATCCATCATTCTTGGTGGAAATTTATTATCAGTTAGCTTGTTAGGATGATGGTACAACTTTAATTGCTCCAACTACGAAGATATCATTTTGATTTAATCTGTTTCTAATAGCATTGAAAGAATGCCACCACAAAGATTTATTATTTATTTCTTGACCGATATCTTGGCTTCTACTATACTCGCCGCAGCGAGAAATGGACGATGGGGTGCGGCAAGCACCGTCACAGGTGCTCCCCCACTGTTGTCATATTTCCACAGATCAGAACGAAAGACAGAGACAGAGAGTAAGGTGGGGAAACGGGGTTGGAAAGGAAGGCGGGCAGCTGATATGTGGAGATATGACAACAGGGGGGGGAGAAGCACCTATGACGGTGCTTGCTGCACCTCATCGTCCATTTCTCGCTGCAGCGAATATAGAAGTGTTTCTTTCGATTGTGAACTTTGGTTAAAATTTCGGCATTTTATTGGAAGTGTAAAAAAACTTGGAATTTGACAGAAATATTTGATTCTAATCCTTAGTTATCTTGAATTATACCCTATTCCCTCTATTCTCCCTTAGTCCGGCTTCCTGGCATTTACAAATCAATTGTAAACCGATACTTCTGACCAAAACCGATGGTTCTGTCCTTCCGTTAATCTTTTACTTGTGGGCGAAAAGATACAACGTAAATTCAAGCATGAATATCTCCTCATGGATCATGCGCTTATGAACCTTATGCTCCGCATAAGAGAAGACCAACAGCGGATGTACACAGGCTGTTTGCGTCAAACAGAAGCCTTTTGCTAGTTCGGATCCACGAACATAATCACAATCAGGCCTAGGCATTTATTTCCCGTTTCCCGCAGCTCGTCGCGCACCGTTGTCTTTCTCCCCATCATGTCGCTCTCTGGTGCTGTTGCATGATGACCCTGTTTCACAATGAATTCAAGGATCGATTTTTCCTATCTCTCATCGTCCAGTGTCACACATATTTCCTAGAGGACGCATTCCCATTACGACCCTCCTTATCGCGACGATTTAATGTCTACCAGCGCACCCTTCATCTTCCGACGTCACATATTTTTCACGAAGACGAATATTCTAACAAAGCTGTCACAAACCTTTTTTTTTCCCCGTGCTCTTTTCTGTAGCCAATCCACTGACGGTTTGAAACCTAATTCTCTCAACGTCGCTGGAAGGTAAAGTTTTCTTTCGTCTCTTCCGCTAGCCATTGTTGTTAGTCTTTATTTTCTTTCATTCCTACATTCGATCACTCGTGCCATTTAACTAATATTACCCAGCGATATTTTCTTATCGTGAACGTTGCTCATTTTTATTTATAATACCTTCCATTAATCTCTATATCTTTGTGCGAGCCTTATTTTTACCTTGTAAAATGAGCCGTCTCTTTGTCTTTATTTTACCTTTCACTCAGGGAATTCAGTCTGGGGTCATGTTACATAGTATTAACTCTATTCTTTGGTTATTAATGGTGGAATCATTTAATCCCTGATTGTCCTTATCCGAGATTAATTATTTTGTTGTGTTTATTCTTTCGTAACAAACTCCATAAAATCCCATTACGATTTATTTGAAATTAGAGAATTAATTCGTTATAAAGGAAAATGTATTCGATAGTTCATCTGAGATATCAGGCTGGGGGATTGGGGGGGAGGAGCTTTGGTCGACAGCGTTGATAGAGACCCATCAAAGGAGTGGCGGCTGTTAATTCGATCTCGACCTCCTACTTCAACTTCATCCTCAGTTCTCGCTTGCGCCTTTCATCTTCCTCACATTGCCGAAAACGGAAAGGTTCCCACGCTTCAACCTCTTTTATTTATCAGCCCCTTACCCCCTAGCGCATACATTCCTGCTCCACATTTACTTTCACTTATTTCACCACTTTCATTATCAAAATTGTTTATTCCAAACTTTGCATCACTGATGTCCCCGTTGGTTTTCATCTTTCTTTTAATAAGAAAAGTAATCAATAATATTTCCAAGGAAATATCGCATTAAATGGTCTTAAGTGAGGCCAGAAACCTCAGTCGGGCCGTCGTTCCTCCCATTTTACAGCGTCCCACGAATTTAAAGCGCATTAGCTACGATGCCGTATCACGCAGAATGTTTGTAAGGAGACATGTGTATTGAAAGTAGTGAAGCTGGGGGGAAGTGAGGTGTGTGGAAGATTTATAGCTACAGGCATTGGAAGAAAGAGGGAAAACTGAGTTTTGTGGGAGCCGGGAGAACACGCACTCCTCCAGATGTCATCCGCAGTAATGATGCCTATGCTATAACTGATATTCCCTTGAGGGTGACTAGAAGAAATAAAAAATAAAAAGAAATATGGGGAAATAAAAGGAGAAAATGTCGGGAAGAATGCAGAAATGTTAAAAGACTATGCATTACTCGGAGTCAAGATGGATGGGATGAAGCAGCATCCCTCCCCTCCCACTCCAAGCCCTGACCATGGATGAATGGACGAAAGCTGGCTGGCGACTCGTTTGCGAAATCATCAGCCGACCAAGGAAATAGGTGAGGAGGCTTGTGAAGAAAGTGGCCAAAAAAGGGTAAAAGTCTAGAATGAATAGAACCTAGGTCGACTCAATCTAGTTTGCAACTGCGGTGGCACTTGGGTCGGGATGGGCGTCCCGTTTCCCCTGGAAGCAAGTGTAACGTCGAATTACAGGGCGTCCGCCTGGATCCTGGAGGGACGCGCAGCGGTTATACTTGATGGGCTTGTTTAAATGAACTACCACCCCAGGGATAATTATCATGTTGGAATGAAATTAATGTCCGTTTTTAGAATATATATTAAAAAAATGAAAAAAATTATGACTATAGAAATATTTAATCATAAACATAACCTCCATCGTTTTCTAGAACCTCATTCCATTTGATAATGAGCTTATAAATGCCACGCTTGTAAAATTCTTCTGGTTTTGAAGCAAAATATGAATCCAACTCGGTTTCAACCTCTTCTTTTGATGTCAACCTCAGACCATCCAAATGGTTCTGCAATCCCCTAAACGAGTGATATAATCGGGAGGAGAAAGATCAGGAGAATATGGAGGACGAAGCAAGGTTTCCAACCGAGCTCCTCCAAGAGATCTTTGGTCATTTGAGCTGTGTGAGGACGGGCATTATTGCGATGGAGGATGACAACTCCCTTCTGTTGACTAAGGAGGGTCGCCTTTGGGTCAAAGCGGCTTTCAAACGACGAAGTAGATTGCTGTAGAGATTAGCATTAATTGTTCAATCGTTGTGTAATAGTTCGTAATGTACACGCTCTCTTCACAATCTTCAGCGTATTCGTTTGTACTGCAACCTTACGAGTCTTTAAACTGTTATCCATCATTCTTAAATACTTGTGTCGTGATAGAATGGCCAGAAAGTCTTTAGAAGTCTTTAAATACTCGGGCTGGGATAAAATGGGAAGGTTGTTTTTAAAAGGTTAAGTTCTTGGGTAGGGAGAAAATGGACAGAGAGTCTTTAGATATTTCATTAGTGAGAGAATGGTTAAAATGTCTTTAAAAATTTAAATACTTGAGCCGGGAGAAAATGGCCAGAAAGTCTTTAAATACTTGGGCCGGAAGAAAATTGCGAGGTCTTTAAATAATAGAGCCGGGAGAAAATGGCCTGAAAGTCTTTAAAAAAAATTAAATACTCTGGCCGGAAGAAAATGCCCGGGGTGTTTCTAAAAGTTTTTAAATACTTGTGTCGGGAGAAAAGGGTCAAAAAGTGTTTCAAAAACTCGAGTTGTCCCCTACTCATTCAAAATATTTAGCTCCCTCAGGAAGTGAATCGCAAATCCCCATCTAGTCCTAAATATTTCTATATTTATCTCAAACTGCAACGTTACATTGTATAGAAACGCAATTTCATTCTTTCATTTCTTTTAAAAAGAGCGAAAACCAACGGGGGCATTAAAGTAAATCTTTCGAAAGGAGGTTCCTGAACAAAGTGGTAAATAACAGAGAAGTAAAAACGTGCTGACCCATAGATACAGAGCCAAGATCTCTTCACTATGTTGGCAATTTGGATGTTGGTTGAAAGCCCCCTAAGGGTCTTGAGCCATCCTTCAAATTATACTGTTTTGTAGGTGGGATCATTTCACTGATTAGAAATAGTTGTCACTAAATGATCAAGATTATGCTTAAAAATCCTCGTGGGAGGAATATTAAGAATGCTTTTTGTGTGATTAAATCGAGTATTTATAACTTCGGATGAATTTAGCAAAAATTTCGTGCCGATTCTGCCGTTAGTATTGGTAGCTTCAAATTCTCCCGGTTCATTTTCTATTTCCCACCAGTAAGTGCTGACGTATCCTCTTAAGTCACCGTTCAATGGAATTGACTTTGGAGGTGTGTTGAAACTGTTCTGAACATTTACCCGTTTCGCAACGAAGGCGGTGGAGTGTAAATAAGAGCGCCGTGGCGTGGGTGCCTTTGACGTTGTTTACGACGCGGGTACGAATGTCGCCGCTCGACGCCATATTGGCAGCTTCCCAAATGAGGCTCCAAATAGAGACTGATTAGAAGCCCCTTCCTCTTACCCATTCTTCCCGTATGGGGAAGGGGGTCTGAGCCCTTTAAGGCGGGCGGTTGCGAGGTACTCTAGGGTGGTGATTATTATGAAAATGGTAGCTTGTGTAATCTAACGAGGTCGTCATTTGGAAAAAGGTGGGGAATAGAGCATTAAAAGGTGAAGGGTAAATACATGTAAAAGAGAAAATACCTCAACATACTGAACCTTATGAGCTCTTAAATCAGGAGCCCGCAAGGCTTATTTTATACTTACGCGAACAAGTTCGCATACAAGAGCAGACATGATCAGAAGCGCGAACTTGTATTGCTCATTTACGAGTATATTCGTTTTATGTAAACGGTTGGGGGAGTGGGGGTGTTAGATTCCGTTCCTGGGTCACTTCTTCCCTCGTTTTGAATATCAGCCGCTCATTTCATTCACAAGCGTCAGTCACAATGAAAACCAGGAAGCGTTTGACGGTCGTCAAACATGGAGCAGATCAAGACAAGACAAAAGCTTATAAAAGAGTTCATCTGAGACTCATCATCCGTGATTTTAGAAACAATTATAATACTGTTAAACGTTTATTCACTACCAGGGGATATCTAATATTACAGTGCTCTTCTAATATATGCAAGGTATATTTCAGGTAATCCAATTCCTCGACCCTGGAAACATATCCCTAGCATTTGGAATCATGTTTATCATTAGGAGTTTGGGAGTTATCATCAAAAATATTTTTCGTAATGGAGGAATTAATTCGGATTTCTACTCCAGATCAGCCAAAGGCAAAATTAAGTAACACCATATAATTCCTTAGCTATGTAAACCTTTGCTTCACATTGCCAATCACTTTTCTGTATTAAGGAGTTTGGGAATTACAACAAACAGCTGTTTTTTACATAACAGATGCGGATCTCGCATTCGTCCACATCTCTATATTTCTACACCTCTCTACCACCGCAATGTGACCACTTACCCATATATATATATATATATATATATATATATATATATATATATATATATATATATATATATATATATATATATATATATATATATATATATAATTTGGTATCATAGATCCGGACAGCCACAAGTTATCAATCCCCGGATACTCTCAATTCGAATACTCCTTTTATGATATTTAGCGCGAATGTCCGGAGTTGCAGGACAGTCGCAATGTTAAAGGGAACAAAATCATAATTTTCTTAATATCTCACAAACCGATTAATGCTATGATTCCTAATGATATATATATATATATCCATTTCCTGAGAAAAATCAAGAAGTGTGGAGCAAAGAAGAAAGCAGAATAAAGAGACCATGAATAAAAACGATCACAAAAGTCGGAAGACAATGCTGAAAAACGCAAATCTGGATGGATCCGACCCCAAATCTACACCCTCCTCCCTTAGTAGCGAAATTTTGTTGAAGGTGGGGGAGCATCCACAAGATTTCACCGCGGAGGGGGGGGGGTATAGCATAGGCATTAATTACCCCGGCTACAAAAAATACCTGGAGTAGCAGCACGCCCCTCCCCCGATCCCAGTGCCCCCAATGCCCCCAAGAGAAGCTGGTACTCTCTCGGGTCAGCTTTAGCACTTCTTTTAAATCTCCTACTATTTTCCACGTCTGTTTAGGCCCAGTAAAGGGGAAAAGAGGGCGTTAAACATTCTTTTAAAAAAATTAGCAAAATCCATCGATAACCTTTTGAGATATGTTGTACATAAACAGACACGAAAACGTACACCGTTATCACATAACCTCCAGCAAACTATAGTAAGATAAGATAAGATTTATTAAGAAAGATTTAAGATGAGTATTTTTACAAACACATGAGTAAATAATTAGGTTAATAGTGGTGAAGAACAGAAAACACAAAAGGACGATAGAGAAGGAAAAGTTACATCGAAAAGTAAGAAGAACGAAGCTCCAGGATCGGCGGAGGACACTCCTAATTTTTACAATTTACATAATTAATTTATATCCATACATGTTTGGAGTTTATAATAATTTGTATTATTACTTAATTTTTTTTTTTTTTGCTATATTCTTATATTTAACAGATTGATTATATTCTTTTTCTATTCTATATTTCACATTTTGAATTTCCAGATAATTACTATATTTTACACGTTATCATCCTGATTTTGTTTTATTCGTAATTACTTTCTTCCTTTTTTTCTTTTATTTAAAAATATTATATTATTTTATTTAACATTATATTATTATATCAAATTAATTTTATTTATCCTGGTTTGTTCAGTTTTTAACATTTCAATTGCCTAGTTATTTTGGGTTATGTGCTTAGTCACTTTATTTATCCCTTGTTAATTAATTATTCCCTAGTTATTTGTTTATTCACTTATTAATTTGATTATGTGCTTAGTCACTTTATTTATCTTCAATTCACTTATTACTTTTAACTCTTAATATTTTCTTTCACTTCTATTAGTTTTTAAAGGTAGCTTACTTTGTAGTTTAATTGCCCCACTGACGTTATTCTTTGTCCGTTTCTAACCTTTTTAAAAGAGTTCTTACTCACCTCACGGCAGTACGAACCCGGGATGTAAAGCGTCTTGTCCGCCAGCTTTTTTTCCGATCTCATTTACTGAGTTTGGTCCATCGAAGATCCACTTAAACTTCCCATCATTGATTCCTTGGCGCAGTATCGTCTGGTCTCCAACTGGAGGTTTGCGCGTCCCGAGGAGATGGAAGTTCAGGACCCTGGCGTCGTAGAAGCATCCTCTCTCCAGGATGTACTCTTCCTCCGTGAGGGATATCACCTGTTACTTCGGGTGTTCTGCTTCCTCTTCGGTTGTTCCCTCCTCTTTCGGTGTTTCCTCTTCTTCTTTAATCTTCATTTGTCTATGTCTATCCTTTTTGTTTGGATTTTTGCATTCCATTATTTCTTCCTTCTCGGACTCTTCCTCAGTAGTAGTGGTTTGTTCTTCTGTTTCGATTGTTTTCTTTTTTCCTTTTTTTCTTCGCTTTTCGGGACTATTCCTTGGAGATATATTCGATTGTTCTTCCCTTTTTGGTGCTTCTTCTTCATTTTCTGTAATTTCTTTAGCAATATTTTCCTCTGAGTCATCGGCGAATTGTATTTTTAATATTTCTTTAGACTTGGGGTTCGGTGGAAACCATAGTTTCTTTCTCACCCCGTTCATCTTCAGAAGATGGTTTATCTCTTCCGCAAACATTCCGGCGTGAGCCAGGTTTGCTAGATGTGCAAACATGATCATTGTCATTATTTCTGTCCCTTCTTTTGGCATTTGTAGAGTCGTTGCTTGAGTTTCACATTTTCTTGTCGTCGTCGCTGTCTCGAGATATGTCCTTGACTTTGCCTCCTTTTCTTTTTTCAGTTTTTCCTTTTTCTCCTGAATTGCTTTCTTCCTGACGGGGCATCTCATGACCATAGCTTTGTGCTCTCCCTTGCAGTTTATGCCTTGCGGGTTTTCTGCTCTGCATTCCTTTCACTCGTGCCCGAGTCTGGAGCAGTTGGAGCAGGCGATACTTGCCAGGGGCCAGTCTCTCGTGTTATGTTTTTCGACTGCGTAACACTTGAAGCAAAGGTTGATCAGGATAAATTCTTCTGCCTCAATCTGATCGGGTGAAACCCTAAGGTAGAACCCTCTCAGTCCTTCGCTCATAGCTCTTCGTGCCATTTCAATGTTGACGAACACTACTTTAACTATGTTCTGGGCATCGCCGAATTTCTCCACTCTTGTTATTTTTGCCCCTTTATGATTGGCACTTAATTCCTCTTTTATTTCTTCAGTGGAATTGTCAGTAAAGAATGGGTCTAGTCGTCGCATGATTATAGCTCGTTGAACCAATATCTCGTATGGTATTGTGGTTTTCAGACCGATCCTGTTTAGGCTTTTCTTTGTTTCTTCGGAGACCAACTTTTCTACGTCCTCCATGGTATCGCAGATGGCTGCGTACTCAGAGGGCGTTTCAATTACCCGTAGTAGTGAAATGTTTAGGACTCCAAAAATCGACTGCATGACAGTTACCCTCATCGGTTTGGTCCCCCACCCCACCTTAGCGCTCGAAGAGGGACCCTTTGGTTTTCCTGTGGGGCCGACCCCATGGGCCCCCTTTGGGGATGGAGCTCCCCAACTTGCGAGATTCGCTTATTCTTCTTAGGTAGCAAAACTTCGCCTTACAATCAGTTAGTTAAAAAGGACTGGAGTAGGCTATGAGCGTGCCTGCGACTTTACCCCTATTAACCTTTCCTCCTTTGCCACGACCAGACATGATGAATTCGCGCTATCGAATACTATATTTTAAATTTAAATTTACTAAAAGAACAGAGTTTACAGAATTGAGTATTTTACATATAAGCAAAACAATTTAGATTAATAGTGGTGAATATACACACAAAAAAAGGAGAGTAGAGAAGGAAAAGTTGTCATCGAGAAGTAAGAAGAACGAAACTCCAGGAACTGTGGAGGTCATCTATCTTTTTTTCTATTTAAATAGTTATTATATCTATTTTAATTATAAACAAATTATCATATCGAATGTTACATATTATTTCTTATTTATACATTTTAAAATTATAACTTTTGAGTGATTTAATTATTATTACTTTATTTTATTTCACAATTTTAACGTTTAACACATTCTATTTATATTATTTCACATTAGTACCGATATTTTATACACTTTATTATTTTTATTTTATATTTTGCCTTATTCTATTTATATTATTTCACTTTGGTAATTAATTTTCACTTTTATTTATTCACTTATCGTTTTGCACTTTAATTTATTCCTATCGTTTGATTCACTTATCACTATTTGGCTATCTGAGAGGTTTTTGTCCATTCTTAATAATCTTGAACACATTCAGGTTCACTGTCTGGATGCAGGAGTCCTGATATTTCCTTCGGTGAGTAGGGTCCCTCGTAGGTCCATTCGAATTTGCCCATTCTTATACCTTCCGTTAGTTCTTGGATGTTTCCTTTTGCCCATTCTTATACCTTCCGTTAGTTCTTGGATGTTTCCTTTTGCCCATTCTTATACCTTCCGTGAGTTCTTGGATGTTTCCTTTCGGCTGTCTGCTTGGCGGGGGTAATTATTATATATTAGGACCCCCTCCATTATTAGCACGCAAGTTATGGACCTATCTGAGAGCGTTCAATCTTAAGTTCTTGCTAAATGAGGCGATCTGTTTATTTTATAAATTGGTGTAGCTAAAATATTTATTGACTTAATATAGAAAATCAGGTAAACATAGGGTGGGTAACTAAATTAATGTTATATATTGCCTTTTTAATAATAATTATATTATATTGCACTTTCTTTTTGAAGATCGCGATTGCCAATTGTATAATAATGGACCAATTCTGTTTTCTTTTATTAAAGAATAAAAAATATAATTGTAAACTTTAATATAAAGCTTAGGTTTGGAAGAGTGACTGTGTTTATAAACACCTTCCTTCCCTTTTCCTCCCGTCTGTCTCTCTTGTTTCTTTAATCTATTTTTCGTATTATTTCCTAATCCTAGAAAAAGTGTGACCATTTATTTATCGCTATAGTAACACGATCACGCAAAAGTAGAGAACAATATTGCAAATAGTCAATAAACGTCCTACAACAACAACAACCATGATATCAAAGTTATTTTTTTCCTTCAAAATAAAAGGCGTTTGCCAGTCAACCTGACACATCATTATCATCCTCACCTGTACCATACCCAGATATCACCTTCTATTCACAACCATCTCATCAACATTATGCAATATAGAGTTTTTCCTAACTATTCTATCTTCTTCTCTCACATATTCACCCCTTTTTCTATCCCGATCCCCATCCTTCAAAACCGACTTTATTGTGTGTTATAATTCTTTACATTTAATTTAACTTGGTTTGGGTTTTAAACTTTTTAAATCTGTCTGTTAAAGAGATGTTCAATAAATCAAAATATCTTGCAGTTAAATTACTTAGTATAATTGATTTAATATTATATTTTAAAACTTTTAAGCCCACGCGCTTATTGGTGTCACCTTGATCTGTGTAACTAACTAAACTTCTTCAAAACTTCAACTTCAACCAGTTCCACATATAACCTCAAACTAACAAAACCGAACCAAAAGCAACTAAAAACAAAACCAAGGCAAGAAGGAGAAGAAGGAAGCAAGCACACTCCGCTGTCGGGGGAGAGAGGGCTCCTCCAGAAGCAGGAGCGTGCTTCTTTCTTGCTTTTTTTGTGATTTATTTTGGGGGGTTAGCTCTGGATTTGTTTTGTTTTTATTTATTTTTGTCTTTTTTAATGTAGCCTACTACATATTAGGCTGAATTTGTGATTTCGACGACTCATGCGGTTGGTGGCAGTCACCAAATAGGCGCAGAATAAAAAGACAAAAAGGGGATCGACGCGCGTCAGGAAGAATGGCCAAACCGTCCTCCGGGAGGGTCGTAAAAAGTGTACCGACTAAACACAAAAAATGTCCATTTTATAAAAAAAGTCTGAAACTTCTAAAATAATTACTGCAAGCAGTAAGGTTTATTTCAAGATGTGGAGGGAAGTCGGATTTGTTTGACCTCTGAGGACGGCGAGAGGTCAAATTTAAGATGGCCGCCCGTCCTCCTTGTGTAATCTTCAACACGGTTAATTTTGTAACCAAATCGTGTGGATAAACAATGCGTGTGTCCTTTATAATTATATTAGGGAGTAGCCATTCATTTGGAGATACTTTTGAGATCGTCCAAATTCAAGGAAATCCATTTTTGTCGACTTCATATCAAGAAATGTACCCGAAATAGCCAAACAGTTGAAATTTGCAAAGGAATAAATTCGTCTCTGTGGCGAATTTAGTTGTCATTGTCCTTTTCTTGATTATCTTTTGCGATGTTGATCATCATTTTTTATTTAGTATAGTGGAAGGTGCTAATAGTGAAGGGGGGAGGGTGTCAGAATCCTCTCCTGCCGTAATGATTTCCTCATGGCCCTACCCAGCTCTACATTTAAGAAATCCAAGCTACCACCAGCACTAATTGAGACATTCGTGTCTTCTGCCAAGTTGTAACAGATGTAAGGTTAGTGTCTACTTAGATCAATTAAAGAGCACATTGTTAATGGTTACACATTCCTGGCTGAAGACCTTCAGTTCCACAGCCTTCAAAACATTCCATTGGACCTCAACCTGGAGTGATTGGATGACGGAGATGGCATATAATCTATTCTGAAGACAGACAAGACTGAGGGGCATAATAACTGTTGATTAAACTTTAACAAAAAAGCACCTCACTAGAAAAATCGGGGAGATTTAAGTACAAGACAAGACCCGAGTACTTCTACTGTGCACCCTCGATCTACTCACAACCATTCACAGTACACAGAACCTTCTTGTTTCTTTTATGATGACAAATGTGAGGAAGTGTGTCTTTAAATTTGAGGGCACTAATCTATTGGTTAAGCTTGCAACAGGAGATATAATTGCCATTGAGGCCAAGTACCATCATCACTGTCTATGTTCACTTGTACAACAGAGCCAGGCAGGCTCTGCCCAAGGTAATGATGGAGATGATTTGTACCTGTATCTTGTCGAAGAGTATGTCAAGAATGGTGAATCCGTGATAATGACACAGCGTGCCTTACGGATACGTTTGGGAGTCATGATCCCGTTCCAGATGGGAAAACAATTCGTCGTTGGGTTTCGAACTTTAGACGAACAGGGTCAGCGTTAAAAGGAAAAAAGCCTTGACCGACCTAGGACTGCAACAGGGTTAGACAATGTGGCAGCTGTGAGAGCTCCGATACAGCAATCTCCCAGGCGTTCTGCACAGAAACACGCGGCTGCCCTGCACGTGTCTAATCGAAGTGCCCGCAGAATTTTACGCAAGGCATTCCACATACATCATACAAAATGATGGTCGTGCAGGAGTTGAGTGAGGGAAAGTATCAAACCCTACAACTCTGTGCGGGAACATTCTCCAAAGCTTCCCCCAACAGCTATTCTGATCTTCCATTTATCGGGGAAGGTCAACAAACAGAACTTAAGGTTCTTGTCTAACACTAACACTCGGTAACGCCACCTGTGACCACTCCACAGTCTGAAACCTAGTGTCTGGTGTGCCGTAGGTGATTTAAGAGATCGGTGTTACGGTCAAAGTAACTTCAGATCCTTATTGTGAACTTATCGAAAATTTACTCCGTCCAAATGTCAACGAGTTACTTAACGATCATTATCCGGAAGATGTATGGTTCCAGAGAGATTGTGTCACACCGCATAAGTCTCAACGTTCATTCGGAATTCTCCGAGAATTGTTTGGGGGCATCTTGTCCCTTTATAGGATGATATCAGATGGCCCCACGTTCGCCGGATTTGTCCCCTTGTGATTTTTTTTCCTGTGTGGACACCTGAAATCACGAGTGTACCAACACCAGCCAGGAAATTTGCAAGACTTCAAGACAACAATAACGCAAGAAATCACTACGATTTCACGCGACATCATCCACGGGTCAATGGAAATCTTCTGAAAGAGATTTCAACATTACACCAACATTCATGACCGCTTTGGACAAGTAACTAACTTTCCCTGAACAGCATCGCCATATCGTTTGATGTGTTTAGCTAGGAAGGGATCAATTTCAGCAATGAGCTCTAGCAATATTAAATAATTCCCATTAGAAGGTCAATTAGATGATCCAAAATGCTAATCCTCTGGAAGGGAGAGCTTTCACAACAGCAACTACCCTCTTTAAAACTTCTCTCCAATATTGCTTCTCTTTTTGTTGCTGATCAATCAGTTATTTATCAATTCTATTCCCTAAGGCAAATCTTTTTCTAAGCAACAAAACATTATTCTTATGAACTTGTGAATCTTCGTGTTTTTTTAAAGGTTTATGAGCGTTTTTCCAGTCACAGAACCCTGAACATGAAGAAAACTGACATGTACCACCAAACAGGCGACAAGATGTTTAAAACACTGCTCCAGTTTTCTTTGAATATGTCAGTCAGACCCTGTGACTGACTTCACCATTCTTCAGTTTCCGATAAAAAAATTATTTGGTCATATATCTTGTTTGGTCACTATACTTTCGTGTCGATGGTGCAAAATCTGCTTCAGCATACTGAAGAAATCCGTTGAAAGCAATATGATCTATTAATTCATTGTTTATTTACCATTCAGATGGATCATCAGATGTTAGACATTTTTTGAGGGATACCTCTTTCTCACTGTTTTGCTCGGCACCACATTCATCAGATTCAAATTCATCTTTTGTTTCTATTATATCTTCTGAATCTACATCATTTATGGGCTTACACTGATTAGCTGTGGACTGACAAGGAGCGAAGAAAGTATCTAACTTTGGTCTACTGGCCAATTGTTCTTCCAGACGCTTTGCTTTTTTCTTGGCAAGTTCTCTGTAGGCGTCCGCTGAGTTTTTTCTTTTTTCCGACATCTTTAATCTGCGAAGAAAAACAAAAAACCAATCACAAACCACAAAGAAAGAACATGAAATAACTGTTACAAAAGTACTAGTGGCGCCACTCAAACCGGGAAAGTTGAAAATAACAAAATACTATATAGTTTATGGTTTTAAAACAACCACACCCTATAATAATAAATTGCTTATGGAGTACAGTTTACATAAACTCATAAATAGAAATGAATATAATTTTTAAGTAAAGTTTATTTTATAAGAAATAGAAAACAAAAATAAATGATTTAATAAATGTAGAAAAATTTATATAGTTATTGGATTGAAATTGTTAGAATTATTACCCCGAAAGCAAGGCAGGGCTAAGCAAGATGGTAGAGCTTAAGTGAGAGACATTAGTGTCCAATTGATTTGGAAAGTATAGTGATCTCTCCAGAGAACTTATTCGAAACGAAGTTTAGTTCCGAATGCCCTCGTTAGTTAGAGTTTAGTTTAAGGGTAGTTTGAGAAAAGTTTGATGGCTCAGAAATGGATAGAAGGTTGAGTTTGAAGGACCGAAGGTTAAATGAATTTAGGCGAGAGAGGGGGGCAAAGGGCAGAGAGAGTTTGATGGGAATTCGAGGGAACTCGCAGAACCAATGCGAGAAAGAGGGTATAAAAACTTACCTTGGCCGGAGAACCCGGGCAAGGACCTTACTTGCGAGGAGGAGTCGTTCGCGGTGCCACACACTTCAGAAGTTTCCGTCCGGCCGAGTCTCAGCGTTTGTAGAGTTTTGAGTGTAGACGGTTCGTTCTTCCACCAAGCTTCGCAGCGGTTCTGCCCAGAGGCCAGGAGTTCGGGGAGATAGGGGTTTCAGCGAGTTGTTTGTCCCTCCTTAAAGAGGGTTTTCAAGGAATGGGAAAGAGGGGAGTTGGGGTATGATTAGGGGAAGGAGTCGAGGGAAGGTGTCCGAGCCCAAAAACCCTCTACCCATAATAAAGCCATAAACCAGCGTGTCCACTGCGCCGATCGCCGAGGAGGTGGGGAAGGGCAATATTCGTCCATCTGTCCAGGACGATCCTAAGCGCAGAACCCTCATAAACCATAGGCCACTCGCTCTGTCTTCAATAGCCTAGAACAAGAATAATGGCGCAAAATAGACGGGTGCTGCGTAAGTCCAAGTGGACATGCTCGCAGCCATTTTCAAAAAGAGAGGATTCATTAAAATTTCAAATGTTCTTTAAAAATCTAAAAGATATATAAAAAAAGGAAGAGGGAGTAAAAACGTAGAAAAATAAATGCCTCTAGAATGCTGTAAAATCAAAGTAAAATTATAAGACACGACACGTCTATCTGGTTCTAAAAATGATAAAACATAAATTTCCTTTAAACGATTTGTCTCTGATAAAAATTTAAACACTCGATTCATGTTCGGAAAAGATGCTCCTCGGAACCTGCTGAGGACACATCCCTTGGCAAATATAAGGAAAAAGCCTTTGCCTCAGAGTATGGAAACGTAGGCATTCAGCAAATAGGTGGAGTACAGACATTGGTACTCCACAATGAGTGCATATTGGAGAGGCTGCTGAAGGCCTTCCATCAGAAAGCCATGTCAGACGACAATGCCCAATTCTCAGACGGCATGGAATAACATCCTGAGTACGGTACCTAGTAGTGCGTGGAGAAGAGCGGACTGACTGTTTGATGGCATGCAGTTTAGTTGGAGGAGTTCATCCCAAGTCCTCTGCCATTGGCCGACCACGTACTCACGGATGTATGGCACGGCATCACGGAAAGGAAGAGGAGCAGGGATGGAGGTTCCTAGAGATACAGCTGCCTTGGCAACAGCATCTGCTCTCTAATTTCCTTTTAAACCGAGGGGGATCTTTGAAACCAGCGGGTGATCTGGAAATAAAATGACTAAAGCCTCCAAAGAACTGAGGGAATCAGAGAATATTGTATAAGTTCCCGGTGATGAAGAAGCGATGGTATACAGTGCAGCCAGTATCGCGACTAGCTCAGCCGTGAAGATAGAGGCTGTGTTGGGCAGGCAAACAGATACATGACGAGAGGGGAAGATAGCATAAGCTCCTACTCCATCAGAGGATTTAGATCCACCTGTGTAGATAAAAGTGCTTGATTTGTGGCACAAAGTGTTCATAAAAGAGGCTTCGTAGAACCGAAGGCAAGAACTTGGTCTTCGGTTCGCCTGCCAGCACTTTGCAAACCCTCACGGATGGCCATAGCCATGGGGATACTTTAGAGATCTGATATGGAAAAACTGATAATTCCCTCAGTTGACCTATATCTTCAGTCATACGCAGGGCAAAGGGGCGAGTCAGCGAAGGAAACCTGTTATATGAGGTCACCGAGTGAATATTATAGGTGCACTCATATAAAGGTGAGTGGGGGAACTGTTGCAGCCTGAAAAGATACTGCAAGTTGAAATTAAGGTGGTGAAAGGATAGTGGAAGGACCCCACTCTTTGCTGGCAGACTCCATACGGGGGAGGACTTGAATGCTCCCAAAGCTAGACGCACTCCCTGGTTCCTGATAAAATTGAGCTTATCTAGGTTTGAGGATGAGGCTGAAGAGTACACCTGTCACCAATAATCGAACTTAGACTGGATCAAGCTTGTATAAAAGGCCACAGGGTACGGCGATCACTTTCCCACGAAACATGTGATAGAAGTTTTAAGATATCCATTCTCTTCAAGCAGGATTTTTTCAAGGCAGTTATATGGGGTTTCCCAGGAGAGCTTTGAGTCAAAGAAATTTACAATGAGGCTCAAACGAAATAGGGGAGCCATACATAGATAAGGTTGGCTGTTTCCAGTCAACTTGACTGAAATTGTAGAAATGAACTGCCTTTGTTTTTGAGGATGATAGTCGGAAGTTTTTTGCAGCGGCATTCTTGGCAATGATGTTAATGGCCAGTTGCAATTTATGGATGACAAATGGCAGCCGAGGCGATGCTGAAAAAAATGCCCAGTCATCCACATAAAGAGTTGTCATTACCTCTGCAGGAAGATCAGTAAAAATGCTGTTGATAGCCACCGAGAAGCAGGTGACGCTCAAAACACTTTCCTGTGGCACGGCCTCTATCTGATCAACGGGCTCCGATATGACATTTCCTACCCTAACACGGAACGTGCATCCAACAAGAAATTGCTGTATGAACCTAGGAAGATGGCCTTTGATACCCCATTCATATAGTTGCTTCAGGATACCATACCTCCAGGTGCTATCATGTGCTTTTTCTATATCAAAAAAGACAGCAATGGAGTGTTGTCTCTTTGACAAAGCTAGCTTGTCTAATGCAATACTCCATCCTGACCAGCAGGTCTGTGGTGGATTGTCTCCTTCTAAAACCCGACTGTGAGGGAGAAATAAGGTTGTGTTTCTCCAGAAACCATAGAAACCTGGCATTCACCATCCTTTCAAAAAGCTTGCATAGGGAACAAGTAAGGGCATTTGGGCGATAGTGGGTCGGAAGTGTCCCTTCCTTTCAAGGTTTACGAAGGGCAAGTATGATTGCTACCCTCCAATTGGAAGGGAAACCGCTATTAATCCAGATATAGTTCAATATATCGAAAAGATGTGAAATGAGTGTTGAATGCATATTCCTAATCATATCATAACAGATACCATCAAGACCAGGTGCGGTGTATCCACATCTTTTAAGAGCACTTCGAAGTTCATGAATGGAAAAGTGCTTATTGCATGGTTCATTATCCCATACAAGGATCTATGAAGTTCAAGAGGCACCGCTCTTGTATTTTCCTGGCATGTTGAAATTCTAAGGAATAATTGTTAGGGCAGGAAATGTCAGCAAATGTCTTTGCCAGGACATTTTAATAGCCTAGAATGGGCCAGTAGGAGAAGGGGGAGGAGAACTCAATACTGGAGAAAACCAAATAATTCTCTTTTGACTTACATGCGTTCATGCACGCTCACACAGACACATGTGTAAGACTGTGCAATAGGCCCTGCAATCCTAACAAAATAATTGATGACCTTGAACTTGAATTGGCAAAAGTAGGTCAAGGATAAATGTATAGGATAGGATTATGTTATAGCAACTGACTATACAAAAGAAAGAGTAAGAATTTAAGTGACAACCTATTTCTCTCCTATAGACCTGAAAATAGAATAAAATAAAGAGAATTACTTTTTGTGAATATATGTAACAAAGTTAGGGAATACTAAAAATAAAATAAAGAGAATTAATTTTTGTGAATATATGTAAAAAGTTAGGGAATAATAAAAATAAAATACAAAATTAATGTATTCTGAAAACAATGTGACAAAACTTTTGGTTTAATATTAGTTAAAGCAACTTTGATTAAAATGCTTGAATAAATAAACTACAAGTATATAAAGTCTGCCACATCGTGTAGAATACTAAAGAATAATATTTACCTCAAAAAAGAATAGAAAATCACAAAATATTACAAAATACTGATGGCCATCTGATTTGTCAAGAAAAGTATTGCGTCAGACAATTTCGAGACTATTAGGTTGATTCTTTTTCGGGCATCTGTACCTCTACAACCAAATTATGGAACAATTTTCATAAACTGCCGCCCTCTATCATTCTGTCGCCCTAGGCTCTAGCCTAGAAAGCTTATATGGAAAATCCGGCTGTGGGTGGCATCACTTTGTTGTTCCAAAGAACATAACAAAATCCAAAGGATGTCAAAAAAACCGAGGGCCTATCAAAGGTCATCCGAGTCAATACATAACCCATAAACTGCATAAGAAGGCATCACCATCGTGGCTTATCAAAAACAAAATTATGCAATACACATCAATAATATATATATATATATATATATATATATATATATATATATATATATATATATAAAAAAATCTTATTCGGTTCTTAAATATAATAGGCGGTTCTTTAGACCCATTGCCAGTTTCTCAATCCAAGTGTTTTTTTTAGACACCCAATATGTTTCTGGGGGTTTCTTAATTAAAAGCTTAGGGAGACTGGGAGGGTGGGAGATAAGTAAGAGGAAAGAGAGAGAAAGAGAGGGGTGGGAGAGGCGGGATAGGGGGAGAGGAGGGAGGAGAGCGGGAGTGACCTCAAGTGGCTGTGGAGCAGGAGAGGATGTGCTTAGTCCTGGAATTCCAAATAATTTGAAAGGCCCGCATCTTCCATTGTGACCAGGCTTTGCAATGACGATCATCAAATCGTAAGGTGAAACTCTGAAAGGGTTGGTAGTGCAAGAAACCTCTTCTACTTTAACGCTCCGGGAGGAAAAACTAAAAATGGGGTTTACACGAAAGTTCTTAAATGAATTTAGAGGATTGTTTTACAACATTCCTCTACGTGAATAAATAATTACCATTTCCTAGAAATACAACCCATGTTAATCGAACAATTTGGAAATTCCTGTTTATTGCCATAAAAATAGCAGGAGAGAGAGAGAGAGAGAGAGAAAGGGAGAAGGGGAGGAGGGAAAGGGGGGGATGGAGGAGAAGGATGACGTGGGAGATGGGTGGAGACGCGAGATAGGGGGAGAGAAGGAGGTTGGGAGATGGGGGAGATGAAAGAGAGGGGGAGAGGCGGAATAGGTGTTAAAGGGAAGACAGAGGGAGTGGTGAAAGGGAGAAACGGAGAGGGGAGAAGGGAGAGAGCTATTTTGGCAGGTAGCGGTAGCATTTTAAAAAAAATACTGAGCCGTCCTTGGGCGGGTAATTTCAGCGAGTAAAATAAATACACAAATCGATATTAACATAACAACATAATTTCACGGATGACCAAACCACAAGGGCCTATCAAAGGTCATCCGCCTCTGTCAAAACCCACCCACAAAATGCATCCATAGGACTGTGTCAGATCACACATCCACAATATACAATTTAAACAATCCATAGGATTGTGTCGGATCATGTATCCACAATATACAATTAGAACCATCCACAGGAATGTGTCAAAAACAAAAAATATCATCATTGAGACTCGTCAATATGTAATTTTCCCCAATACAACTTAAGTATCATAATAACCTCTATATATGCTTCCATTCTTTCCTTTGGTTTGGATGCCTTTCCTTCCCTTCAATTTATTTGTCTCGTCAAAAGACTCGGCAATGATAACTAACCCCCCGCCCCGCGTTACAAAACGCAGCCCCCTTACACCGCACACGTGGGTGAAACGAGGCACCGAGCCAAAGAAATCTGAACTGGTTTCAACTGGTTTTGATTCCGGTTATTCTCGCCGCCTTTCCCTGCAAAATTGATTAGCATCAACCCATACATTATTAGTACTAGTTTGGTGCGATGGGGTTAAGGAACGAATTGGTGGTATTTAGTGGAAAGGAAATTATTGTAATTCAACGAGTTCCATTCCCTTAGAATGGGAGCGGAATGAGGAAAAGAAGAAGATCAAGTAGCAAGGGAAGAGGAGCCATAAGGAGTCGATCGAGAGCTTACCGCCGCAAACTTATTAGGTGGGAATCTATGAATTTGATAATGGTTGAAAGATGGAGTGTTTTGCTTTCATGTTTATCTCTGAACATTCACTAACTGTCATGAAAAAGTCTCGGAACGACGTAAAAGACCAGCCGTGGCCTCCAAAGCTTCCCCGTCTTGTCTCGCCCCTTAGACATGGAATCTAATGGAGGTAAATTTACATCCACACCACTGTATCTTACCCATTTCAATACGCCCCGAATGCAATGTAATGCATACTGTATGCATGAAGTATCAAAGAACAAGGTCAACATACCAAAGTCGCGTGCTCTCAATTATTGTGACTTACGACATTCAAAACTTTCAATAATTCTCGGGCTAACCTTGGGAGGACCTTGGCAATTATATCATTCGAAAGAGAATGTCAAACAGGGTTTCAAATTTCGTTAGATTCGGCCGAATAGTTACGATGTTATTGCCCAAAAAACTAATTGAAAAGTAAAATGGTTACCTACGGAAGGACATAGTAACAATAGAGTCACGTACACACGACTAAAAACCACAAGTGGTACTAGGTACTTTCTTACTGACGTTTCGCTCCTCTGGAGCTTCCTCAGAGTAACGAAAAGACTAAGATCAGTCTTAGTTTCTTGTTACTCTGAGGAATTTCGAGAGGAGCGAAACGTCAGTAATAAAGAACTTAGTACCACTTGTGGTTTCTATCATCATCCCTGTCCAATACCTAACTGCATATGCCTGTAAATTTTTCTACACCCCAGATGGATGTGTTCTTTCTTTCAATCTAAATCTTCCCAAATAACACCCAAAACTAATAAACATTTCATGTCATTATTGACGTGTGAAGAGAAGACTCTATACCCGACTTGTGCAAGAACTGAGCTCTTAAGATATATATATATATATATATATATATATATATATATATATATATATATATATATATATATATATATATATATATATATATTAATATATATAGCAATGATGAGCAGGTCCGATTAGAGCAGAGCTGACACCTATTTTGTCCATATCAAAATCTGATCTTTACAGGAGGAATTTAGACTCTTCCAGTTTTCGCTTAGCGTAGTTGACATCTGGAGAGTTGTGTGGTCTTTCGCCCACAGTTTGTCTTCCCGTCCCCAACAGCGAAATCTATTAGGGATCACTCAGATAAAAAAAAAGCTATACGTTGATTAAGGAATCTAAACACGGTTTTACTTGGACAAATCGGGGTTTTCTTTATAGAAAAACTGCATTATCCTGACGATAGAGATGAGGATTACAATATTGTTTTGGCTTTAGTAAGTCTTTCGACAGGATGCCACACCTAGGATTTTTGCCTAAAGTTAAAGCGCATGAGATTGGTGGAAGTATTTTAGGTGGATTTAATCCTGGTTTAGTGACAGACAGCAAAGAGTTAATATAGAGGATTAAATCTGAGAGGGGAAATATTACCAGTGGAGTTCCTCAGGGGGCAGTTTTGGGGCCGTTGTTTTTCTTGATTTACATATATTAATGATCTTAACAGGTATAATTAGCGACCCGAGCAAGTTTGCTGATGATAATATTAGGTATGAAAATAAGGTCTGACTCTGATGCTGAGGTATTAACAACGAATTTACCATACTATAACAATGGGCAGAGAAATAGCAAATGGAATTTAACATAAAGTGTAGAAAATTTAGTTTACTTAGTATAGGTAGATGTAATCCACTGCATAATTACACTATGTAACATACTTTTTGTTCCTGGTCAGTGCATTATTTTTCAACTCCTTTGTTTGCGAAACAATAGAAAATAGCCATTATTTGTTTTAAACTTTGCTTTTGTGGCTTATATAGTGAAATAAGAGTGCTGATGTCATTCTGAAACTGTAGCTGACATTATTTAGGCCTCATCTTGACTATGGGTTGCAATTTTGGTCACCATATTATAGGATTGATTCTGTGAAAAGAAAGATGAGTAAGATGATTCATGGGTTGAGGAGCTTAACTTATAGTGAAAGGCTTGAGATTAAATTTACATTCATTAGAAAGGAGAAGAGTTCGAGGGGCCTTGATTGAGTTCTTCAAGTGGGTAAAAGGTTATAGTAGGGGAGAAATAAGTAAGGTTCTTATTTTTAGTGAACAACATAGGACAGGTAGCAATGGGCTTTTAAGCTGGACAAGTTTAGGTTTAGGAAAGAGATTGGTAGAAATTGATTTGCAATTCGAGTGGTTGATGAATAAAATAGGCTCACAAGTCATGTGATAGAAGCGTCCTCCCGATTTCAGGGTGACCACCAGACGGGATTGTCCCGTATTTATAGCATTTGTCCCGCGTCCCATATCGACCCTTCCTGGGACGCCTTTTGTCCCGCGTCCCATATCGACCCTTCCTAGGACGCCTTTTGTCCCGTGTCCCGTATTGACCCTCCCCGGGACGCCTTTTGTCCTGTATTTTCAATATTTGGAGAGAGAGGAAAAAAAATGACAATTTACAACAATATTACTTAGAAAAATACAATGTACTAATGAAATTTAGCAAAATACGGGGTAAAGGCGGCCGCCCCAAATTGGCAACAGTGGCGTGATCGCGGCGTGATTCATCACTCAGCAGTGATGAATACTAACAACAATGGGGAAAAATAATTTTAAAAAGGATTATGGAAAGGTTTTCATCATATGTATTTTATTTTAGGCAATTTACTCAATCTATTATGGCAAGTCACTTTAGTTATAATATCCCTTAAAACGACATACAACCTATGCATGATTGCGATATTATAGTGCTTTGTTGACACATGTAATGAACACCTGTTTGTAACAAAATGCACAATGAACACACCTTAAAACAAGAAATGTCAATGAAGACGGTCCTGGACAATCTTGACCCCAGCTGAAACGTGCCTAACTTCACGTAAGTTGTGAGTCCTGTAGAGCGTCCAACTACCTCTCCAATTTAGGTGTCCCTTATTTTATTTTTCAAAATAGGGTCCTCCTCTGCTCCCTGTCGAGTTTTAAGAATAGATTGGATAGATTTATGGGTGAGGAGGATGCTAGGGGCAATGAACTTGATTAGCCTTTTGCAAAATCCTTTTCTTATGTTTATATGTAGTGCCTACAGGAGGATCTGAGGCTATTTATCCTCCACATATTTTCACTTTACGCTTCACCACTTTATTCACTGATCTCTCTTTACAAACCTTTTACCCGAGGAGGCCTCGTTGCTAGAGCGCTTTAAATTCTAGAAGAAAATAAATCCCTCGTACCTTCGACAAATACCTGCGTCAAGTGTACCTTTCACAAAAACCTACTTCACGTGCACCTTCCACAAGGCCCTGTCTCACCTATCTTCTCCACAATTGCTAGTCTCTAGTGTTCCTTCTACAATTACCTACCCCCGTACTAGTAGCATAAGTACCTGCTTCATGTGTAACTTACACAACAACCTGTCTCACATGTACTTTCCATTAGAATCCCGAGTCACGTTTACATTCCACAATTACTTTTTTACATTACCTTCCAAAAGTACCTCCCTCACGTGCACCCTCCCAAATTACCACTTTCAAAAGTACCTACTTCAGGTGAAGCTTGCAAAAGTTCCTGTCTCTCGTGTAACTTCCATAAGTACTTGCCTCACGTGTCCCTCCCACTCATTTTCCTTACTCCATCCTTTTATTTATATCCCCTTTTAAGAGGGTGGGGATGCCTTCGTTGTTTCCTTCTTTTTACCGCCCCCCCCCAAAAAAAAAATCAGTTTTTCTTCCTCCTCTGGCTCTGACGCCTTGTCGGCGAAATAGAAACCCGTCAGAGAATACCCGAGAGAAGATAAGAGCGAAGAACTCCCACAGACAGTTCATCCCTAAGAGGGAATTCTTCGAGCGAAGGGCGAATGGTAGCTGATTCCTTTTTAACCTGACAATTAAACCTGTCCACTTTGCTAAAAGTGTCCATTGTCTTATACCTTATATTATATCTTTTTAACCTGACAATTAAACCTTTAAAAGTGTCATGAGTCCTCAGCCTTTCTCTGAGGCCCATTGTACGAACTTGCTTATAATGCAGAATGTGTTTTCGAGGGTTGTTCCCTCATCTTCCAGGTCTACAATGACAAAGGTAAAAGTAGGCATCTCTTATAAAGAGGTACTCGGGAAGAATGCATAGGCCCTACCTAATTCATCGGTGCATCATATACAGTGTCCACTAAAATGAGGCTAAGAAGAAAATTCAATAATTTGTAAATATTACATACAGCAGAAGAAAAATAATACTATATAAATGGAAATTAAAGTTTAATATTATATATTACACTTTAAAAATACTATATTTTAAATACCCCAATTAGGCCTAAGATGATTAACGTACTGTTGCGAACTATGTACGTATAGCGTCAGAAATGACGCCAAATATGAACCATTTTTGAATGGGGCGAGCTTTTCACCCCCCATAAATTGAGTATTTTCATGTTGTAGAACATAAAGTCCCCCCCCCTCTTTCTAATGATATATGTATTTGTCCCCCCAAGGTAATTTTTTTTTAAATTACTGAATTTTCTAGTCCCCATATTTATGGACACAGTTTATTGTGCTTTCATTCTTCATGTTTCATTTTAGCCTTTGAAAAATGAAGCACAATGCATCGAAATTAGTACTATCCATAGTACAAACCACTTAACTTGATCTTAGTGATTTTATTTTGCCTTCTAACGAGTACAGTGCACGTCAAGATAGGCAGCAGGTGCCTAGGTGGTGAAGATTGAGCGTGATCTCACGGTCTCGTTCGCCTCACGCCTCAAGTAATATCCTTGCCTTTACTTCACCATATCTTTACGAATCTCTCCTCATAAACTTTCTGGCGGAGATGGTCGTTTTAGTTTTACTTCGTTTTAAATAATAATACGTAAGAATGATTCTGGAATCGACTCAGTGCTCAAATTATATAATATTATTATTAACTCGTTTACTCTACAATAGATGAAGGCTAGATAACTGAGCGACATCTAGGGATAACACAAAATTTATTTTATTATAAAATAACGCAAACTTGGAATAACTTGCCTAGTAATTTAGTTAAAAGCACCACAGTGAATATATTTAAAAATAGAATAGATAAATATTGAGTTAAGAATTAACAGAAATAAAATTTATTAAACTAATTACCTATCAATATCCTCTCTTCCTTTTACCTGCCCTTCACCTCTTCTTTCAACCTTTTCCTTTCTTCTTGAACTACCATCAACTGGAATTTAAGTTCTTCGGTAGTTTGTAATTCTGTAATAGTTCAGTTGTTGTTCTGATAAATAAAAACACCAATGCTAGAATGACTATTCATATCCAAACTTGCATTGTACAAGTTCAAACTCTCAACCCATCAACAATAACCCCCACCCCTAACTCCCTGGTACGGTCATAGCCCATTGTGTTTTGTTTTTACTCTTATTTTTGTCTTGAAAATGTCTCGTTTTTGCATCTCAATTCCATTTGGCCTTGAATTTAAACCATTTTGGGTGCCCTGACACGCCTCGCTTATGTCCACCGCCCTCACGTATTCTCCTTGTTTTGGCAGAATGATCTCGTCACGGGAGAAGATGAGGACGCCGTTGTGGCCTTCTTTAATAACAGGAGAAGAAGTACCAGCGGCTCCGTTTACCTCCCCTTCGATAAGGAGGATGACGCTGGGAACCTTGAAGGATCGTTAATAGACCTCCCAGCGGAGCTTCCCCCGCCCCCTGATGGGGGTTGGGGCTGGGTCATAGTACTGGCGTCCTTCCTTGCAAACATGACCTTGGACGGGATCGCGTACTCCTTCAGCCCCTTTCTCGACTCCTTCTCGAAGTACTACTCTGCCCCCAAGGGCACCGTCGCCTGGATTTCGTCGCTCCTGGCTGGAATGTACCTCAGCGTAGGTCAGTTTTCATTATAATTAATTACGTTGTTTGTTGTTAAGGAAATCCTGTTTTTCATTAAATATTTTTTAAAAAAGAAGATAAAAAGACTTTTCAAATTATGAATTCTAATAATATTAGGTTTGTGATAAGTAAAATTTGCAAGTACATTGTTTCCAATGAGGGTTGGGGCTGATCCATTGGTATCTTCGTTTATTGCTGTGATGAAGTGAAGATGAAGTGAAGACAAATTAAGATATCTGTTCTTCACGCTTTCTTCATTTTGGACCACGGAATAATAATGATCTCCGTAGACTCTCCCACGTCGTATCAGGCTGACCTTGAACAGCTTCCTGCAATTAACCATTAGGATCCAATTTAAGGACTCTAAACATGTATCACTCTCAACCTTCCTTCTCCCCACCCCTTCTCCCTCATCCTCTCCAATACTTACCACATTTGATAACCTGCCCATCTTTCCCTCACTACACTTATTCTCGAGAGCTCTTGCTAGCCGAGTGGATCCCGGGTTGGTCCGCTATCGTCGCGGTACCGGGTTAGATCCCGGCATGAGCCCACACAAACGTCAGCGCGCGTAGAGGAGGAGATCTGGCTACAGACGCGCTGTGCTCACCCCTGTATTCGGGTGGGTAGATCTTGCACTTCTCATCAAACAATTACTACTGCTTTCTTTCCTTTCCCGTCTTCGCAGCACAACACATACACACACACACTCTGTTCCAAGGAATCCTGCTGATGGGTATATATATCCACATACCTCTGACGCGAAACAGGTATCTCTGCCCCAAGGCGATGAAAGTTCCACCTGAACGCCGTTTGGTTTCGAAACATAATACCTCCTGGCCCCTCTCCTCAATGAGGACCGGCCCCTGATGCCCTTCTGGCTCACCAGCGATTGTCATACTGATCTTTATGTCTTTTTTATTATCCGGTCGGGATCCGCCTGGATAAAGGCAACGAACCACAAGTACACTTATTCTCGAATGTAAAGAAGTACCTTCAAGCAATTAATGAATCAAGCATCTTTGAATAAAATCATCATCGTCATCTTCCTCCCCTCCTTCTTCTTGGTTTATAATTTCATCGTCGCTTCTGTAAATAAGTGTAAGCCCTTTTCTCCCATTTCCCCTTCACTCGTAAAATTTACCCTCACTTATCCTCTTCCCTTTTATTTATTTATTTTCCTCTCATGGCTTTCCTAGAGAGGGAAACTAAGGGTCTTTGCTAGTATGTAATTCTTCTCCTTCCTATTATTTTTCTTAATATTATTCCTCTTCATATTCTTTTCATATTTTTCTTCTTATTCTTCTTCCTTTCATAATATGGTCATTGGCATTCCCCTTATAAATTCTCAAAGTATTTTCCTTGTATATGGATAATTTTCAAAATTACTCTTGATGAGGACCAACCAAGGCATCTCTGTTAAATAGCTTGTAAGGAGAAATCTGTCAAGAAAGTTGTGAAAATCTGTGGAAGATATGTAGCCCTGGATCCACCTGCGGGGCGTTTGGGCCTGGAGGGAACGCACCTGACAGATGTCAACTGCAGCGTGGTTGTTCATGCTACATCTGACACCCCATTTGCGTGAATCACGATACTTGTGTGTTGGCAATTTGGGAGAGAAACTGGGCATGCAACACTTGTGCTCGTTGTATGACTTTGTTCCTGGACTCTTCGAATTGCCCCTTCTGGCCCCAGCATTACAATGTTTTGCTCTAGCAACCCACTCCTTGTTCTCTCCCACTGGATCGATACGACTGGGGGTAAAAGAGGGAATTGAACCCCATTCAATACAGAATAAACATAAAAAATACGCATAAACTATCCTTTTTCCTGCGCAATAATATTCCCGTTAAGAATGTCCGAATTCGTAATTTTTCTCACAAAATGCTGAATATTTTAGGGCCTAAATTAATTTCATGACGAATCGAGTGAAAATTGAGATTTAGTTCTAGTTTTTCTCAGGTCTATCGAAAGAGCCTCAGTTTTCGTTCGTCACTCGCCGACGGGTCGATAAGGAGGGAAGGCCTGGCCAAAAGCAGTTGGAGGGCGGGGGGATTGTCCCGTCCAGGAGAGTTGCGTACGAGAGGGGGGGGAGTGAACAGGGTAACCACTGCGGACCCCGGGGATGAGCCGGCGCTCCTATAATGTATTTCGACTAGTCTTCTCAATCTTTTATCATAATTTGAGAAATACAGCATAAAGATGGACATTTAAAGACCCTTAAAAAATTAAAATAAGGTGAGGCAAATGTTACAGGACAGATAAAACTAATGAATTAGTTGCAGATTTAATTCAATAGAGTAAATTCAATCAGATGGAGAGGATTCAATGCATTGGTGCAGATTCATTCCTCTGTGGAAGATCGACTCCATGTGGAAAATCCTATTCTATTTGGAAGATTAAATTCTCTCGGGAAGAAATAATTAAATGTGGAATATCCTATCCACTAATATGGGAAAAATCCGAGCCTATTTGGAAGATCCGAACTTATTTAGAAAATTCAATCCTCTGTGGAAGATCCAATCCTATTTGGAAGATTCGATCCTATAGAGAAGATCAGAACCTATTTGGAAGATTTAATCCTATGTGGAAAATCCTATCCCATTTGGCATATCTGAACTTATTTGGGAGATCCAATCCTATTTGGAAGATTCTATCCAATTCAATTATATAGGGAAGATCCGATCCTATTTAGAAGATCCAAACTTATTGGAATTATTCAATCCTATGTTAGAAGATCTTATCCTATGTGGTAGATCCAATTCTATGGAGAAGATCTGATCCTATTCTTTCTATGCGGAAGATCCAATTCTATGGAGAAGATCTGATCCTATTCTTTCTATGCGGAAGATCCAATTCTATGGAGAAGATCTGATCCTATTCTTTCTATGCGGAAGATCCAATTCTATGGAGAAGATCTGATCCTATTCTTTCTATGCGGAAGATCCAATTCTATGGAGAAGATCTGATCCTATTCTTTCTATGCGGAAGATCCAATTCTATGGAGAAGATCTGATCCTATTCTTTCTATGCGGAAGATCCAATTCTATGGAGAAGATCTGATCCTATTCTTTCTATGCGGAAGATCCAATTCTATGGAGAAGATCTGATCCTATTCTTTCTATGCGGAAGATCCAATTCTATGGAGAAGATCTGATCCTATTCTTTCTATGCGGAAGATCCAATTCTATGGAGAAGATCTGATCCTATTCTTTCTATGCGGAAGATCCAATTCTATGGAGAAGATCTGATCCTATTCTTTCTATGCGGAAGATCCAATTCTATGGAGAAGATCTGATCCTATTCTTTCTATGCGGAAGATCCAATTCTATGGAGAAGATCTGATCCTATTCTTTCTATGCGGAAGATCCAATTCTATGGAGAAGATCTGATCCTATTCTTTCTATGCGGAAGATCCAATTCTATGGAGAAGATCTGATCCTATTCTTTCTATGCGGAAGATCCAATTCTATGGAGAAGATCTGATCCTATTCTTTCTATGCGGAAGATCCAATTCTATGGAGAAGATCTGATCCTATTCTTTCTATGCGGAAGATCCAATTCTATGGAGAAGATCTGATCCTATTCTTTCTATGCGGAAGATCCAATTCTATGGAGAAGATCTGATCCTATTCTTTCTATGCGGAAGATCCACTTTTATCAAAGTTCATTTTAATAGTTCAGAAAAATAAATATGATTATCGAACGTCTTGAAATTAAAAAAATAATAATTACAAAAAGTGAAGTTCAGAAAATGCATTAGAATTAAGGCATGATTTTTGGTTGTTTTTTTTCGTAAATAAAAGCAAATTTAGATGTAAAAAAAAGAAAGAGAGCTCTAAGGATTGTTTTTTTCCGTAAATCAAAAGAATTCACATAATTCTTTCTTGCTTTTAGGTCTAAACATTAAGCATGGATCTGAAAAAAATATATACCAAGAGTAAATTATTATGAAATATGTACTGGAAACCTTATTTTTTTTAGACTGAACCTCGTTGCTAGATAGACCGTAGGCCACAGACCGAAAGTCTGCCTGCGAAGCGCAAGCTAGGGTTGAAGCCGTTCCTCTTGTTCTTATATACAAAGAAAATCTGTCTTATGCGTATTTTTTCTTTTAATTATATGTTTACTAAGTCTTGTAAGTTTTATAACGAGGAGAAAGTACGAGGGTTATCCCTCACACCCACCTCACCCACGATGGCGCTTGCATCGTTGGTAAGGGCTTAAAATCCTCTTTCCCTTGTAGCCAGGGTCTACCCGGGCGTAATGAGAGATATGAAAAAAAGTGAAGATGGTGTGTGGAAGGCCAGCAATGCTTCAGAATTGAGCGGCAACATCGGACATCTCCTTGTGTGGGTGTAGGGAAACAACGGGGAAGAAGAGAGGAAGACAACAAAATATCATCATCTTCATGCCTGCACACATTCACCAAAGTGTGCGGATTTGTGCGTCAACGCGATAGGATACGAGTATGAAACGAGAACGCTCTAGGAGGAAACGGAAAATGAACGACATAAGCTTGAAGGGAAGGAGAACTCCATAGGATAAATGGAAATAAGAACGCCCTACGATAGACGGAAATGAGAGCCTCATAGGATAGAAGGAAAGAACGCCATAGGATAAAAGGGAAGGAGAACGCCATAGGATAAAAGGGAAGGAGAACGCCATAGGATAGACGTAATCATAATAAATAACGAAGCGGCACACCAAAGTGCCAGAAACCATGACAGCTCGTCACATGCAATCATCCATTTTAGAAGATTACGCCAAGCATTCGCTCCCCCCTCCCTCTCTTCTCTCCGTTCCATCACGGCAAAACACAACTGAAAAACCTTTCTAATAACGACTTTGTTCATGTTGGTAGCACTAGTTTATTGGCCCTTTAACACGACCACAACACTTCATTCACTTTTCTCATATTCATTCTTTTACTCATTTTATCCACTCTTTTTATACCGAGCACACTCTCTTAAGTTATCATTTGTATTCCATTTACTCCACATCGCCTTTCTTCCACACTAATCTGACTCCGATTCATTAAGTTTAGCCTCAAAATATTTTCATGTACAATTTTACGGCACTTACACTCACAACCTTGCAATCGATAAGTGTACCTTTGACTTTTCAAGCTATGTCGGCGGGGTTACCTCTTCTGGGTACCCCTGGTAGGGCTTTATTGTCGACTTGGTCGGAAACGAGGTTCCAGACTAAGTGCGTCATTCTTTCCTTTTTCTAATCTATCCTGTTCTTTTTTTTACTTTTATCCTATCTCCCACTTATACAAAAATAAAAAACAACAAAAAAAGCCTACTCCTATCATGTCACTTTCCCTTTTTTCCCTCTATCTACATATAAGGACCTGGCAGCTACCTCACGCGTCAGAAGAGAGGCTTTGGAACCTCTATAAACAACGCCAATCGACGCTCACTGGTTGCGAGAGACTAGGACTAGAGGTGTCCTAGGCGTTGGGGTACGATGAATGGGATGAGGGTAATGCCCCGTTAACCCCTTCCCTGGCGCGTAATTATTGACCGTTCTCAGTGCCCGTTGACGGGTGCTTTTGGTAGCATTGGTCCGAGGTGACGGGCCTTTGTCCCCATGCTGGTTGCCAGGCCAATTAAAAGCCTTGGGTCGAGTTCCTTGGTGTGGCGGGATATCCATTGAACGCTACTCCGAGATCCTGGCCATTGTGAAGGGAACTAGTAGGAGTTTAGTAAGGGGCGTGCTTCGTTTTTGTTCACCTGGTGAAAAATCGATGGCCCCTTCGGGGACCGTCTGTGCTGCTTGGTTGGGAGCCACGGCACGCCGAGGCTTGACGACTCGGTCGGACGAACAGCAGCACATGGAGCGTGCCTTCTGGAAGACTCCGAAACGACTCCGATCAATAGGCGGGAGCGACTCACGCGGGGATAACTCACCAAACCCCCCTTTTTATATATTGATTGGTTACAAGCATAAGAAATATAGTGTGTTCAAAATGGCAGGCAAGAAAGGTCCAGCAGCGCTAAAATTCACGTGTGCCACATGTAATAAGTTCAAGTGGTGCGTTGACTTCCCGGAGGGCTGCTATGCGAAATGCCACCCAGGCAGTGTATGTACCACTTGCATCTTAAAGAAGGAAGTGGAAGAAGTAGTGGCCTACCACAGGGAAAAGACGACAGACCTCGAAAAGATTATCGAGAGGCTCAAGGAGGAGCACTCCCACCAGATCCGAAGGCTCGAAGAGAAGTTAAACGAGCTCTCGAGTCCTGTGGCAAACACCACCTCTGCAGAGAGGCCAGGCCCAAATATGGCAGAAACGCCAAAAGGAAAAAAGAAAAAGAGAAATAAGACGAAAAAGGGAAAGAAGAAAGAGGAAGAGAGAGAAATAGAAGAAGAAAAGGTAGAAGAAGTTATTGAAAAGGATGACAAGGGGGAAAAGATGATAGAGAAGAAGAAGAAGAGGAAGAAGAAAAAAAAGACTGAAAAGACCATGGCGGAGAAGATAGAGGAATCGGAGAGCTTGCCTCCGAAAATAAAGACTCCGAGCTCAGCAGGCAAATGTGCCAGGGTCAGCCTTGTGGGTGATTCCCAGGCACGGGGCCTGCAGCCCCTGCTAGCGGCCCGCCTTCGCACAAGCGTTAAGGTGAGCTGCCTCCCAGGCTGTGGGAATAAGAAAGTAAGAGCTGAGGCCGAGAAGTCTCAGATTTCTGAGACTGGTAAGTGGCAACGACCTCTACCTCAGAGGAGGTAGGGTAGGCCCTACAGGCGAGATTAAGAAGACGGTTATGGGCGCTGTCGACGACTGTGGATTAAAAACCCGCAGACGCGTCGTGGTGGGGATGCTCCCGAGGTGGGGTCCAAGCCGGACCCCCCACGTGAGGAACATGTCGCTAAACCGGCGCCTTGCAGACCTCTGTACGGCGGAGGGGGGCTTTTTTGTCGACCCGTACACCGTATTCTATGGTAGAAAAGACCTCTACCAAAGAGATGGGGTGCACCTCTCCTTTAAGGGCAAGGCTTTCCTAGCCAACTTCATTCAGGATGTCGTGGAGCGAACCCAAAGGAGTGTCCGGCCCATTGGGAAGGCGGACGTACGCCAGTACGCCCGAGTCACTCCCCAAACAACCTTCTCGGAGCTTGTCAAAAATGGTGCCACCGCGACAACCAAGAAGCCGGGAAACGGAAGATTATAGGGGGTCCTACATTAGGGGACTCTCTGAAAGTTCTTCTGTTCAATGCGAGGTCAATCAGGAACAAAGTTTCCTGAGCTCCGTGGCCTCGTAGCGACGGAAGAACCCGAAATAGTAGCCATAACAGAATCGTGGATAAAAACCTCAAACTGAGACTTTGAAGGCGAATTCACGGTTCCTGGCTACCAACTCTTCCACAAAAATAGGCCAGACAGAGAGGGTGGCGGTGTAATGTTGTATGTCAAGGATACAATCAAATCTACGAACTCCAACATTATATCTGATCACTAGCTCCTAGGCGTTGACCTAGAGATAGGTCCTGTCAGATACAGGACCCTGGTGCTTTACAGACCCCCTTCCCAACCCGTTGAGAAGGACAGGGAACTGTGCCAGCTGCTGAATGAGCTTGTTCAAGGCAGAGTGTGCATCGTTATGGGCGACTTCAACAGACAAGTTGACTGGGAAACCAGAGCAGCCTGTGGCGAGAGCGCGCTACTCTTGGAGTTCGCCAACAACGAGTTCCTCACTCAATGGGTCAGAGAACCGACGAGAGGAGACAATATCCTTGACTTGGTCTTCACCTCTGAGGATGATATCGTTGAGGATGTCTCTGTAGGCGAAGAGCTCGGTGGCAGTGATCACCAGCTAGTTAGATTTAGCGTCAAGATCCCGAAGGTAAGGTCTGTTGCCAGTCAATCAAGGAAACTTGACTTGAGAAGAGCAGACTTTGCAAGCCCTTGTGCTGGGTTGACTGATGTAAAGCTAGCGGTATGCGAATAGGTTGAGGATTCGTGGAACAATTTCAATAATAAGTTCATGAGTCTTCAATCAAGTTGCATCCCTCTGAAATGCCTCCGTCGGTCTTCTGTTCAACCAAAGTGGTTTAATCGAGAAATCCGCCAACTGCTTAGGGAGAAGAGAAATGCGTACCGGCGATCGAAGTTCTCGGGTGCCTTTGATAAGTACCGGAGGCTAGCCAGGAGAGTGAAGTCCAGCATAAGGGCGGCTAAGCGTACTGAGTCGCGAAGAATCCTAAAGAGTTTGGTTACATCCCCCAGCCCACGGATTCCTACTCGGGGAAAAAGCTGGAGGCAATGGACTTCACCGAAGGAGAAATAAAGAAAAAGAACGCTGACCTAAAGACGAATAAGTCCCCTGGACCACACGGGTTTCTATCCAAGGTGTTGAAGGAAGTGTGCGATGAAGTATCACGACATCTGTGCGCTATCTTTAACATGTCAATCCGGACCGGATGCGTTCCTAGAGACTGGCGTGAGGCGGAGGTGACTCTGATCTTCAAGAAAGGAGACCCCATCCATTCATCAAACTACCGACCTATCAATCTGACTTCGATAGTCAGTAAACTCATGGAAAGCATCATGGTGGACAAAATGACGTCGTATTTAGAGTCAAACCTGCTTCTGAGGAGTTCCCAGCACGGCTTCCGAAGGCAACGGTCATGCCTGATTAACCTTGGGGAATTCTTCCACTTCGTGTTCAATGAGCACGATCGGGACAAGGCGGTGGATGTGGTGTACTTAGACTTTCAGAAAGCCTTTGATAAGGTACCACACCGACGCCTTCTCCGGAAAGTGCGAGCGCTGGGATAGACGGAAAAGTAGCCGGCTGAATCGAGAACTGGCTAAGTGGCAGACGACAACGGGTGGTGGTGAATGGACAGGCTTCTGAGTGGGTGCCCGTTACTAACGGGGTGCCTCAAGGTTCTGTCCTGACATGGTTGCCAAGATTTCCAAATTTGCCGACGATACCAAACCAAGCTTGGTATGAACGTTGCAAAGGATGGAAATACTGCCCGCCTGCAGGAAGATCTTGGGAAGATTGGGGAGTTGTCGGACACGTGGCAAATGCCTTTTAACGTGAACAAATGCAAAGTGATGCATATTGGCCACAGAAACCCCTAATCTCAGTATATCCTTAAGGGCACTGCTCTTGAATCGAGTGACACTGAGAAGGACTTGGGTGTAACTATCACTAGCGACCTCAAGTTCTCGAAACAGTGTATCGAGGCAGAGAAGAAAGCCCAAAGGATGTTAGTTAGGCTACATAAAGCGACAGTTTGGATACCGTAACAAGGAGATAGTACTTTGTCTGTGCAACTCCCTCGTTTGGCCGCACCTGGAGTATGCCGTATAATTTTGGAGTCCTTCGTTTCGAAAGGATATCGCAGGGTTGGAACGCGTACCAGCCAGGGCAACTAAGCTGATCCCCTCTATCCGACATAAAAGTTATGAGGATAGACTAAGGGAATTAGATCTGTTCTCGCTGGAAACCCGTAGACTGCGTGGTCAGCTCATCGAAGTTTTCAAAATACTTCGAGGGTTCGACAATGTTGACTACCGAGATATTTTCACATTGAGTGAGAACAGAACGCAAACCACGGCTTCAAACTTGAACTGAAGCGTTACAACCGCAATCTGTGTGGAAATTTTTTCACTTACAGTATCTGCGGTAAGTGGAACGCACTTCCAGTGGAAGTTGTCAACAGTGAATCTGTTGACCAATTCAAGTCAAGACTAGACAAAGTCTTGAAAAGTGGCCGTTTAGGGACGCAAAACAATTGAGCAGCCATGTGCCCGCTCGATTGCTAGTCCAAAGGTACCCTCTTTGAATGGACCGTAAGGTCTCCTAGGGTACTTCCTTTCCTTGTTACTTCTTGTTAATAGAGTGAATGCCCTTCAGGCCTCAACGCCCGCATATGGCTCTACGACTATATATCCTTCACACATTTGGTTTCCGCTAACTTTTAAGTAAAAACAAGCAAGATACGGAAAGTAACTCACTCTAACACCACACCATCTAGAGTTTTAATGTAAACCTCAATATCCTTACCATTGATTACTGCTACTTTACTCTTTTCCTCATTCACTTTCAAACCTCTCCTCTCACAAAATCATCACCATAGAGCAAAGGTTCAATCACTCAAGAGGACCCCTTTTCAACAGTGTCCCACCTTTCCTATTGTATACATCTCTCATCACACTGCATTCGGAATACAGTGAAAAACTAGGGTAACAGTGACTGTTGGTGTACACCATCCTCTCAACTTTGCATCCACTCTACCAAGGCCTCATCCTCCAAGTGGAAACTTCGCTGTTGGTTTTTAACTTAGATTTTTCCCATTTTTTTTATAACCTCGGTGAGATTATATATATATATATATATATATATATATATATATATATATATATATATATATATATATATATATATATATATATATATATATATTATAGTTTCTCAGTTTTTCTTTTGCTTCTATCTATTCATGTACTCAACATTCCCACCCTTTATTCATCTTTCTCCTCCTCTCTTTGTTTTTCTTCTTAGCTCCTTTCTACTTCCCTCGGAATGTTTATCTTTCATTTCTCTTTTCTCCGACAACAGAAAAATACAGAAGCTAATAAAGTCCTCATTCTCTTCTTGCAAGCGTGGTCTTTAACATGTCCGTTGAGTCGCCCGTTGAAATGGCATTGGTTTATAGACAAACTTCATAGTAACTTAATATTTCACATATAATTTCTCGAGAATTGACGTGGGAGATGTATTTAAAACATTAATATTTTCGTTTTTCCTTTTGGTCCTAATTCAAAGAGTAAAAACGTTCCCATTTCACTCAAATTTCATTCGTTGGAGCCGCCTTTGAGAATGTCGTTGAAAGACTACGTGCTTGCGAAGCTTAAATGTTTTTTATATTATTTTATATCCTCAAGGCTAGAATCCACCCGATCAAAGGGTACAAGATGGCTCCACTGTCTTGTGGATACCTTAAGGAGAAGCAAAGGCTACAGGGAGTAAACCCTGGCGGAAAATTCGGAGTGGGGGATTACCAACGACGGCACTTCACTGGCAACCATTACAGCCAAATGTATCGCCCTGCTTTTACCCTTGACCCCATCGGCTAGACTGAAAAGGAAATCCTGACAACTAGGGATCAAGGATTCCCATGCACTTGCCGATGCCTGCATCCTTAAGAGTGCATTTCAATGATACTGATTTCGGTGGCAGAAACCACAGCAGACGATGCAATTTTTTTTTTTTTAAGAGCTCATCTGGCGACTGCCTACATGGGCATTAGTCGCCGTATTAAAACGGGCCTAGTTCTAGGCTACTTTAAAATAAAATTAAAGTGAAAAAAAACGCCCTAAAAAGGGGTAGGAAGCAAGCTGGTGCGTCGGGGAGAGGTCCCCCCGGCGCAGGAGCGTGCAACCAAAGGGAAAAAAAACAAAAAAAAACAAAAAAAACAACCAAACCTTGCTTAAATAATAGGGAGAAGGCCAGCCTCCCCCAAGAAGTCAACAAGTCCACAAGTCAATGTGCACGAATCTGTCCCGAGTACAAGGGACAGGCGGTAGCGACCCCGCCCATCCCGGTACCGGGACAGGTATCGTGCGCGAAGATCACCCAGACTGGGACATTCGACAAGAATGTGCCGAACAGTCTGGGGGACGACGCAGTCGTTGCAATAGGGCGCAGGCGAGTAGACGATGCAAAACATCCGCGGACTGACCCATCCATCCTTGGCGCAAACTTCATTCTAAGACACTCATGCCACACATTTGTGATTTTACCCCTGCTAATTATCATTATAAAAACAAATCCTAGACTGTGATTATCATGAAGCCAAAAAGAATGTTAAACAGACAGACAATAAAATGCTATAGAATGTTGTCTTCCTCGTCCTGGAGAGAATTTCAAATGAGGAAGAATCCGGCTCTAGGGAGGAGGACGGAGGCTCATTCGATCGACAACACTGCGAACTTTCATTTCCTAGATCGATGCACCGCCGCTGCAGATCGAGTCGATAGCGAATTCTTCAGCAAATCTGAGACGTGATTATTTTTTCAATAGATGACGAAATCGCGTCTGTTAGAGAGACACGAACAACACGTGTAATTTCTTGCGTGAATTACGGCTTTTCCCGACCAGTTTTTTATTTAATGCGAAAACCGACTAAGAAATTTCCACCTCAATATTTATAAGAAGAGTTCTGTAAAAAAACTAAACAAGATTGAGAAAGTGAAATTGTGTGGAAGATATATACCCGTATTTCACCTACAGTTGTTGGGGGCAGGGAGGGAACGTAATCTAGATATCAGCTGCAGTATGTTTGCCCATGCTACACTCGACACTCCCTGCGAGCTCGGACCGGAAGGAGCAAAGAAAGAACCGGGTGGGGACAGACAAACCGCGTCTCCCGCCCAATAGGGAAAGAGGGAAATGACAGACAGGAAAAGATGATAAGGGCACGAAAAATACCCCAACGCCGAAGTTGGAAGCTTCCATAAATGAGAGAGATCTTGTGGCCGAGTAGATAAGGCGCTAGATGTCTCCCCATGGGTACTCAGGCTCGATTCCTGGTTCGATCTACCCTTGGGTAGCCCCCGAAGGTTACCATGGTGTAGGAGAGGTAAAAAAAACTCGCTACCCCTGAAACCTGGATGAATGGTACGCTCTCCAGGCCTCATTTTGTACCCTACATTGGGGTGTCGGGTTTAGCATGAACAACAATGTTGCAGCTGACATTTGGAAGCTTTTGAGCCTTCCTAGTCCTAAATCCCACCAGAGGATCTGAAGCTATACATCTTCGGCGCATTTCCACTTCATTTATCTTCACTTTCTTTTCAAACTTTTTGCAGTAGATGGCCTCGTTAGTTTTCGCCTTAAATAATAAAACCCACCTCTGAGTAATGTAGTTCGATTATTATTATATATTTTTTTAATTTTGGGAGCCCATCTGCGACTACCTACTTGGGCATAAGTCGCCGTACACAACACAGCCTACTACTAGGATATATTAAAAAAGAAATCACAAATAACAACAATGTAAATAACAAATAACAACGATAAAAAAGGACAAAGGCTAAAAAATAACAACAAGAAAACAAGGCAAGAAGGAAGAGCGTTCCGGCGTCGGGGGTAGGCCCGCCTTCCCTCGGCGCAGGAACATGCGACCTACAAAAACAAAACAAAAAACAGTCAAATAAAGGGGAGGAAGTCAGGCTCCTTCAAAATATCGGTATAGTCCACAAGTCTGTTTGCACGAACCCGTCTCGAGTACATGGGACAAACGGTAGCGACCCCGCTCGTTCCGGTACCGAGACAGATAACGTGCGCGAAGATCAACCAGACTGGAACATTCAACAGAGAATATAAAAAAACAGTCTAAGGTACAACGCAATTGTCGCAATAAGGCGCAGGCGAGCGCCCCATCAAATAGCGGTGCGTCTCGCGAGTGTGTCCAATTCGGAGACGACAAAAGCAACCTGAAGCCGTCGCGGAATTGGAACAGTCCATGGGAACAGGCACGGCGCTATGGCACGTAACTTTAAGTTCCCCTCAACCGTCTCCCATCTTCTTTGCCAAACAGCCCGAAGAACTGCCCGTATTCCTGCCATGTAATCGGTGTGAGGAAGAGCGAAACGCTGGTCTGGTCGCCCAGTCATCGCAGACTCATTGGAGCCCTCATCGGCGTGCTCATTCCCCGCAATTCCTACATGTCTAGGAACCCGGCAGAAGATAATCACGACATCCGCCCGGATCGCCAGAACCGTGGCGTCACGGATATCGTAAATCAGGGGATGCAGAGATTTCAATGCCCCGAGAGCAGTCAAGGCGCTTTGTGAGTCATAATAAATCACAATCCGGTCTCCGAACCGGGCACGTCGTGTTATCTGCCGTACCGAGCGGTTTATTGCAACCAGCTCAGGAGTGAAGACATACAGCGTCTGGCAGAGCCCCGTTGACTTCAAACAAAGGGGATACGACATGAAAACCGACCCACTCTTGGGAGTTGGAACCATCCGTATACACTAGCACGGTTCCAGCGTGACAGGAGGTGTGCTCCCCAAAAGTCGAACGCAATACTCCTGGCGCTGTAGAAGCTTTAGGAGCAGAGGCGTGGTGACAAATAGTTAAAGGTGGTACCCTCCAGGGTGGTGTCCTGGGCAGAACCAGGGGCACCACCGGCCCGAGAACTATATCGAATAATGCAATGTGCACGGTGCAGACCGAGTGGCATCTTCCCAGCATCGACAAGCAGGCTCTCAATGGGCGACCTGTGGAAGGTCCGGTCGCCAGGCGAAGGACGGTGTAGTTGATCGAGTCCACCTTCCGCAATATATGGTCGGCTGCAAATACATAAAACTCGCATCCGTAGTCGAGCTTCGAACGAACAAATCATCGATAAAAAAGGTAAGGCAGTAGCCCTATCAGGGCCCCAGGCGCTGAACGTTACCGAGCGGAGAATATCTATGGCGCGGGTACAATAGACCCTAAGGCTGCGAATATGAGCCTCCAGGTGAGGCGTCTGTCAAATACATGACTAAGGAAACGATGCGAGTCCATCACTTCAAGGCGAACCCCATCTAGAAACAAGTCTGGGTCAGTGTGGAGCCGTGGATGGCGGCAGAAGTGCACCACTTCAGTCTTGGCCAAGGAAAACTGAAGCCTGTGCGCTTTTGCATAGCGAGAGACGCGGTTCAATGCCTTTTGGAGTCGACGCTCCAGAGTTGGCATCTGAGCCGCACCAAAATAGATCGAAAGGTCGTCCAGGAAGAGCATAGCGAGAACATCTTCCGGCAGCACCGAGGTGATGCCGTTAATGCTCTGGACAGAGAGTGTGACACTGAGGACACTTCCCTGCGGGGCACCCTCTTCCTGTTCCATCGGGCCGGGGAGGGCTCCCCCACCACCCGAATGCGGAATCGACGATCTCGCAAAAATTCAGATATAAATATTGGGAGGCGTTCCCTCGCCCCCATCGTGTGAAGAGTCTCCATGATACCGTATCGCCATGCGCTATCATAGGCCTTCTCCAGATCGAAAAACACCATGGCGTAGTGCTGTCTACGAAGGAAGGGCTCGCAACGGCATTTTCCAGTCGGAGCAGAACATCTTACGTAGAGTGTAACTTGCAGAAGCCGCACTGTGCAGAAGACAGATGGCCTCCGCTGTACAGAAAAAAAAGACTAATCTAATATTTACCAATTACTCCATCAACTTGGATACGTAGGATGTTAGAGAGATTGGGCGAAAACCGGCTGGAGTAGAGTGATCTTTTCCCGGTTTGCGAAAAGCGAGCACAGTAGCGATTCGCCAGGAATCTGGGAGTATACTCTATACCCATATCCTGCAGAACAAATCTAAGAGAAAGGCCATGCCTCGCTCACCCAGATGTCGAAACATGGCATAGGGGACATCGTCTGGACCAGGGGTGATGTCCGCGCACAAAGCGAGAGCGGAACGCAACTCACTCAAAGTAAACCTGTCGTTGCAGGGTTCTCCGCCTCTTGCGATAAAGTCCAAGGTTAAAGAATGCGGAGAAAGCGGTGGCGAAAGATTCCGCCACGGAAGCAGGGTCCGAGATTGCGGTCCCATTCTCCTGGAGAACGGGAGGGGGGTCCTGCGAGAACTTGCCCCGAATCTTTTTGATTCGCTTCCACAACTTTGCTAGAGGGGTCTTCCTTTTAAGTGAAGACACGTATGCCCACCAAGAAGAGCAGCGGGCGAGCTTCGAAATTTACCGGAACCTAGCCCTAGCTCGACGAAATTCACCGACAGTCAAATCGTTGGGGGCGGAGCTTATAGCGCATGTACGCTTCTCTTTGAGGGCTTTCTCACACTCGGCTGGCTACCACGGGAGGGGTCGCCATGCAAAACGGCCAAACGTTCTAAGGCTAGTAGTTAGGCCCCCGGCGATGAGGTTGCCGGAGAAAAACTCAACGGCCTCATCTACCGACCTAAACTCCTCAACTGAGATAGAGAAATCAGTCATTTCCTGAAATGTGACCACTGCACCCGCGCCAATCACCACCGGTGGGCTCCCAGGTGGCAGTGGTCCAAAAATGATATTTGAATGGGAAAGTGATCACTACCATGGAAGTCATAACCTCCATCGTAGTGATGCGTAAACTCATCCACATTTAGGATACTTATCTCCAGCTCGTCGATCAGGTCGGTAAGAACTTGACCTCTGGGATTAATCCAGTAGCCTCCCCAAAGGGGATGTCTACCGTTTAAATCTCAGAGCAAGAGATAGGGCCTTGACACCTTTTCCACGACGCGGCGGAAGTCCCCCCGCATCGAAATCGGCTGACGGTGGAATTCACGTGGAAATAACAGTATACCTCGTATCAAGGCGCAGCTTAACAGCTACTGCCTGAAAAGAGGTATTTAAAGCAAAGAGAAGAACGTAGACATCATGTCAGGTGTAAATCGAACATCCTCCTGGCCGGCTACCATCCCGTGGTGGTGGGGTCGCAAAACCCTTATATCCGGGATGGTGTGCAAAGGGCACGCGTCCAGAATGGTCTTCCGCAAAAATATAACTAACACGGAACGGGAGGAGTGAGCCTCCACAGGTTCTCACAATTGGCCCGGAGTCCGCGGCAATTCCATTGAAGGAATATGCCCCCCAGGCTTAGCTCGGAGGAGATGCGGGTCCCTCTTCGAAGAGAAGACCTTCACCGGAATGGTCGTACGCTTACTGGAGGCTGAACTCCCGGCGCTGTTGTCCGGACAATGCGCCGAAGGCGCTTTCACCTTCGTGGACTTATCGGGGAAGTTTGGGCTCGCCATGCGAGTCTTTTCCTCCCTCCGCCTCGAAACCTTAGGCAGGTATGGCAGCTTCGGAGGCAGAGCCCCTCTTTCCGAGGATTCACCGTCTTCGAGCCACCCAGCCTACACTGGTGTGGGCGAATGAGCCGAAGCTCCTTTCGTGCTGTCATCCTTTCAGAGGGCTACTTTAGGAACCCCGGAAGATGGCCTCACGACCAACTTCAGGGCTGCTGCCTATGTAGGATCTTGCCACCTAGTCTAACGTCTAGATGGAGGCGCGCGGCCGTTTCCCCTTACGCGAAACGGTCACGCTAGGGTAAGGGAGGGGAGCCCTACTTTTAGCCGGGACTGGGTGTGAACCCTTTATGCCGCCTGCTTTACAAGGGGAGCGCCTAGGGTGGGTAGAGCCTGCATAAGGGTTCCAAATGGGCGCGGAAACGACCGTGCTCGGATACCAACTGGCACGCACCGACTCAAGGAGCTTGTTACAATCGAAAGTGACGAAGAGTGTAGGGGTAGGTCTCGAGACCCCTCCCTGTTTTTTCATCACACATTCGGCCTTACCTCTCCATGGTCGGCCAGCATTAAGGTGATGTAATCTATGGAGTAGTCCACGAGTTCCCTCGCATAAACTACTCCTTTCACGAAGTTCATGGTAGATTACGGCGTCACACTCACTTGCTTGCCGTCAAGTATCCGAAGGGCACTAATCATGACCCCCTCGGAGGCATTTGACGCATTCGCCAGAAGGCTAACGTCCGAGAAACATGTCACCTTGGCTCTCTACCAATCACACTAGCTAGAACTCTCCTCTGATGGATCTTGTTGCCCTTAGCCAACATGGTGCCATCAGCGGTGCGAATAACAAGGAAGCGTTTGAAGCCAGCGGGCTCGAAAACGCCAGGTAGCCACTGAATGAGGGTCCCCGACCTAATCGAGCCTCTGCTCTGCGGACTTTTAGTCTTTATCAGGCACTCCCCACCCGGGGGAGCACCGGAGCCGGAAGTGTCGATCTTGGCTTGGCCGCATACCGAACCGGCAGTGGCCCCGGCAGAGGGAGACGAGCCTCGAGTCTTCTTTGTCTTTTTTTCGAGTCTTTTTCTTATTAGGAGAGGAGGGCAGGAAATGAACCCGCTTCTTTCCTCCGCCGGTAGGAGCCCCTAGGCCATATGGGGCGGCCTTGGCAAGCTCCTCTCATGAAATGGAGAAGGTCATAGGAGCATCAGCTGGGGGAGGAGATCCTTGCTCTCCTTGTGAGGCCTCGGGGACCCGAGCCGTATGATGAGGAGCTTGCATAGTGGCGGACACGGGTTCTGTGCTTGACACCGAGCCCAGATTCGACCCCATGGAAGATCCTATCGTCTGGGGCTGGGTCACTTCAGGGACCATGTCCATCTCAGAGATGACCTCCATGTTCCCCCCCCCCTCCCTCAAAGACATCACAGGTCCCCTTCGAGGTACGTTTCATTCTTGGGCCGGCGAACCGGCATCCGTCAGGAAAGAGATGGGCTCACGTATAGTGACCCCCTGTAAGCACGGGGGGAGGGAGGACCTCCATTTTTTTCGATGGAGCTACCCGAGGGCGGCTCCGGCACTGGTAAAGGGGAAGGGGAGAGAGGTTTTTTATTTCAATTTTCATCATCGTGCATGCTGGCCCTATTAGTGCCACGGGACGTAAATGCTCATCACCCCACGCAGTAGCCCGCTCTGTGAGGGGTGAATACGGGGCCAGCAAAACCAGCTGCCGCCATTTGAGGCCACTCCTCCCGCCTAGTGACCTGGCAGCCCATCGGCATGGCGGCTCCACCTTAGGCACGGCGTAAACTCGATAGACTGTGAAAAGGAGAGTGAGGAAGGTGTTGGTTGGGATGAAGCAGGTTGTTAAAAACCCACCACCCCAGAACGGAGTTTAGGGGTGAGGGAACGTTGTCTACTTCCCCCTCAGCCTCGATCTGAGATAGTTGGGTGAAAAGAAGCTGGTCGGCGTCTACCCTGTAAAACTAGAGGCCGTCCAGAGAAAGTTGTGGGAGAGGTTGTAGGAAAAGTAAGGAAGAAGACAAGGTGTCAGAAAGCTCAAGAGGCTAAGCTGGAGCCGGACGGGGCGCTGAGTCCCGTCAGCACGTCGGCCAAGAAAGCAAATCGCCGCGCCCCTTACGGACTGTAGTTTGATTAATGGCGGAGCGCCGAGTCTGGTGCATACGCACAAGCGTATCCATCCGCATACACACAACACATGACTCTTCCTTCTTCGAAACCTGCCGAAGGGACGTTTCCACTTCTCCTACTAGTGGCTCTCCCCTCAGTCACGAAGGATTACAAACACTAGCAGGTGGTCGGCGAAATACAATACTACCGTTCTTCCTATCTTTTACTACCCGCCCTCCCCAAATAGAACTAGGATTTGGTCGCCTTGGGTTTCCCAGCGGTTGTCATACTTATTTTTATGTCGATTTCATTATACGGTTGGCAAACCCTGGCAAACGAACGATGTAGGTGGTGATTATAATAATGAATTAAAATAATCCCATAAATGTGTCCGTATGAAGGAGGGATTCAACCTAAATGTACGAACGTAGCATTCGTTTTTAAAGGAGACCCTCCCGCCCCCGCTCAAATCGTGGCTGATTTCCTAGCTTCGGCTGAGTGGAAACACCAGTTCCGATTTGAGAGAAGTTAAGCCAAATCGGGTGTGGTTAGTCACCGGATGGAGTCCCAATTCGGGTCGCCTTCACGGTAGCTGCCATACGCTGGTTCGGCTCCCGCGTAAAACTGTTGGCCCCTACCAGGAATGAACACCGGGGGCTAAGCCCTATCGAGAGTGCAGGGGGATGGGGGGCGTTGGTCAAACTCCTACAAACAGTGATAATCGGTGGTAAAATCCTTAGCGAGATTGCAGGCTATTGGTAAAATCTTAACGAGGGTGCAGATTGGTAGTAAAACGCCCCCAAAGGGTGCACATCAGTGGTAAAATTCTATCAAGAGTGAAAATCGTTAGGAAAACCACTACAAAGAGTGTAGATGAGTGGTAAAACTCTACCGATAATATAGGTCAATGGCAAAAACCTTACTGAGAGTGAAGATCGGTGGTAAACCCGATATCAATAATAATAATTGGTTTATTCATCAAGAACCAGTGCATTGTACAATGTACAATTACTGAAAAGATCTCGAATTACAAATTCAGTGAAAATATATTGACTAAAATAATTAAAAAACATAAGATCTTAATAAAAGCAATTATTGTCCAACATGTGCAAAGTCCATTTGTTGAACAGGCGAGCCACATGGGGTATGGTGGACCGCCTCTAGCGGTCTGTTCGGCACCTGGCCGGTAGCGATCTAGCACTGTGTCGTGTCTGGTAGCGAAATGGTGCTCTTGCTGGCAGAATGCTCGGGTGGTCATTTTCCCTTAGTTTCTCTACAAAACTAAAGGTGAGTTGGCTCCTCCTGTTCTCCAGCGATGGCGAGCCAAGCGTGGAGAGCGTGGCACTATAGATGTTGTAATGGCCACCTATAATGATGCGACACACCCATTTCTGTACGCGCTCCGGAGCGGGATGCCACACCGGACACGCATATTCCAGCACAGGTCGTATGCGCTGGCAGTACAGTTGTACCAGCTGCTCCTGCAATGCCCCAAATGATCTCGCTCGGAACATCATGAAAAGCCGCTTGGACGCCTGGGTGACGATGTAATCGACGTGGTTCTGCCAAGTCAGGCTTGAGTTGATAATCAGCCCGACCACTTTGGCTGTTTCGACACAAGGTATGACGCTCGCGTCGAGTTGCACCTCAGGGAATACCACGTCCTGTCGCAGGAAGCTGATGTTGAGCATGTCGCATTTTGTGGGATTGGGAGTTAATTTCAGTTCCTGGCACTGATTACTGATGGTGGTGATGAGTTGTTGTAGGTGCAGATCGATGGTAAAACCAATACGAAGAGTGCAGTTCTGTGGCAAACCACACACCCAATTATTGGTATCATTATTATTTTATTTCAATTGTTCCCCATTGTATTTTGCATAAGGGGAGGAGGGGGGGGGGTAGATATCCCCGAATACTTGACTGAGTATGAGGAGGCAGAGGAATTCAAGGAGATAAGATCATAATTTGCTAATTATTGTAGGGGAAAAGGAAGTTTGTGCTCTGTAATGAGGGCAAGTCAATTGCCAAAAGAGGACCAAAGATAAAATATAGAAAGAAAACAAACAATTTCATAGTAACGTACTTACACTCATGTGAAGAAGTGTTAAAGGGAAAAATTTGTATTTTTGAATGTCTGTTCTTGATGCCAACATGTTCTTATAGCAATTCGCCCCTTTGCCTTTGGATTAGAAATGGAAGCAGCCCATCCCTCATCTCGTTCACCACTCCTGTTTTTCTGTTCATTAGCCTTTTTGCTTTCTTATTCCATTTGCTCTCTCCCGTAGTTGCTGTACTCCGTCGCTCAGTTCTTGAACGATGGTGTTAGGTAGAGAGACTCAGGGTTGAAACTGTCTTACTTCCCACTCGAACCGGTAGGGTAAAAACCTATTGGTTTCTCCTTAAACGTCCTGGGACCAGCGTCGCGTACCGGCAGACCCAGCAACGGTTTGTTCGACATTCGTATCGACGTTCAAAATTTTCGCCCTCCTTCGACCAGCTGAGGTACCCAAGCATCATAAACCTTTCTTAAATAAACCATTTAATAATGGGGTGCTGTCGATTTAAATGGGTTATATTTTGTGAGTCCTTACACTTAACATGCTGTCGAATCAGAGCACCAAGCAATTTTCTCGTGGTCTGAGCAGCAATCTTGTATCCGCGGAATCTTTTTGTCGACTTAACTTCTTCCACCACTGAGTTTCTGCTCCCAATGTCAACTCGAACTTGCGCAAGTTATTTTAAAACGCTCGATTTGGTAAACCACTGGTACAAGTGACCATAACTTAGATTCCAAATTAAGTCAAGCATAACTGCAAATGAGAGCAGACAATTAATACCACGTTATGGGAGCTCCAATTTCGATGTTTTTATGACCGTATGATGTCTAATGACATCATACGGTTTTCATAATAGGGACGTATAAGAAATGTATTCCCAGTTACAACGAAGTGTATTCAATGTAAATTACGAATTAGTTAAATGCGTACGCAGTAAACATGGTATGGCAAAGAGAGCCAGCCTCCGGGATGAGCAACGAACTCATAAACTCAATACGAGAGCGTAGTAGACGCTACCAAAACTAAAAAAAACAACGATTCGGAAGTTAATCGAGTAACGTATATATTATATCGTAGAATAATTAAGCGGAGCGTTAGGAAAGCCAAAAAATTATGCAAAAGACCACTAAACTCTAAACAGGAGACTAAGCGTTCCTATAGTTCCGTGAACTTGCCACGACTATTCACACTAAGTGAAGAACTCAATTTGGGGGAACATCAAATTCCCTCAGACGCAAATAAATGGGGAAATAATTAGATAAAAAGGATGAAAGGATCGAAGGAACCCAGATCTTATTGCGTTTACCAAACTCACCTAAAGGTGTTAAAGACCTACTTAGCGTAACCGCTGTATACGATCTTTAACTGGTCTATTAAGGAAGGGGTAGTCCCAGTAGAGTTCAAAAGAACTAATCTACGCCAATTTGTAAAAAAGGAGAGGAATCCGATCCTATTAACTTTCGTCCCATTAGTCTAACGACAGTAATTGGTAAACTCATAGAATCGATTATAATAATTAGAGATAGGATGGTTGGTAGGTCATCCTGAGACAAATGAGCTGATCATGGATACACAACACCGATTTCGGGGAAGACGCTCGTGTTTAAGTAATCTCCTAAAATTTGTTCATATCATGATATCTATTTACGACGACAGCAAAGTAATGGGCATAATTTGCCTCGACTTTCCCCCCAAACTATAATACCGTACCGCATGAGAGGCTCTTGCTGAAACTTAAAGCTCACGGAAGAGAAAATTGGCTCTCAAATCGGTAATTGTTCAGTGTTTAAATAATCTGATGATTTTTTGGTCGATTATGCTATTTTTAAAATTTTTGTCAGCTATCCCACTAGCTAATCAGCTATCTGTATTAAACACCGCCAGATAGAAAAACTAGAGACTTAACGACATTTAGCAAAAAGATAGCAAAATAATCTAATAAATTGCGCGCAAAATCATCTGGTCATAAGATGAACAATTACCATCAAATCGTTCATAGCCGGTTGTCATAACTACGGTAAGCTCATACTGTGCTCCAGTCACTACCGGGGTATCTCAGGGGTTAGTAGTGGGCCCACTCTTGTTCATTGTATATATTAATTACTTTGATAAGGAAGTGATTAGAAGATCCAAATTCGCTTTTACATGTGATGTTGTGGAACTGCAGCGATACCTGCATATTATATTTGTCGTTTGGGCAGATAAATGGCAGATGAACTTTAACATACGCAAATCAAGGCCATGCACTTATGGCAAAATTTAAAAGATGATTACTAAATGAACGACCAATTTATAGAGTCGTTTACCTTAGTAAATGGCCTAGGAATTTTAATTTTGGAAGCTTCAATGTGTCAAAACAAAGCGTCGAAGCTAGTAAGAAAGCAAATCGAATGCTGGGATAGATTGCCCGGAAATTCATGTTTAAGTCGAAAGGTATATACAAATCGCTCGTCCGTTCGCATCTCTCGAATACGCAGTGGACTTTTGATCTCCCTACCTCAACAAAGACGTAGCGCTGTTAGAGAGATTGTAACGTAGGACAACCAAACTAATTCCTGAGCTTAAAAATAAACTTTACGAAGAAATACTTCGATCCTTAAACCTATAATCTTTTGCAACTAAGCGATTACTTGGACAATGATTGAATGTTTAAAATCTTAAAAGGATTCATTAATATAAATTGTATATTACTAAACTCGTGCTTTAACACATATACCTCAAAATTACTTTAGTTATAAAATCCTACAAACGTGGAATATCCTGCTTAACCAAGTGGAAAACATATATGTAAATATGTTTGAAAATTGAGTATTTTTCAAATGTAAATACTACTTAGTAAGTGACATAGATGAAAACGTCTAATGAAAACGATTAGGAAGGAATGAGAAAAAAAAAATGATGCCAGCGAGTGTCCCCAGTAAAACGTGTACAAAATGTGTATTCCGAATTCCTTTGTGACTTTCCTCTCACTACAGTCCTTTCAACACTAGCTGGCGAGGCTCAGGGGAAGAAGATTTGTTCCATCCTCTCCTCTGTGTGATTGGGTAATTGTTTTGAACTATAATAGAAACCTGCCTGAATCATAGATGCACACGTACTCGTATATAAGTATTTATTATAATTCTAGAAATAGTAAAAACATGCACATTATTTTAATTGATACACACGCAGATGTGTATCAGAAGATGTCTAATAGGGTTAGTCTTCTGATAGAGTTTGTTTTGTTGTAGCTTTCACCTCCCTGTTTCTCGGGCTGGCCTTGACTGGATCGAATGATTTTTGTCATTCTTTATTCTGTAGTCCTTTCTCACGCCTGGATAACCCGACTAAGAGTGGAACAGGATGTTAAATCCGTCTACAATTTAACATTTAGTTTTAATTCGTATAAATAGCTAAAAAAAAATGGTTAGTATTTCTCTATTAAACTGTAATCAAAACTCTCAAATCAGACATAGATGAATGTGATTCACCACCTTAAACCTCGGTCAAAACACGTACGAGTAAAAGAAAACGGCGACATTTCTAAAATAGACAGAATTATCGAAGGTGAAACAAAAACAAAACAAGTAGTTATCCTTTTATTCACAAATCAGGGTTAAAACTAATTAAGTTAGCTTTTCGCGTAATTGTAGCCATTATTTCATTTTCCCTTGACCAAATTCAATTTATGTTTTCTCCATATCTCGATATTTCTGAAGTTCCAGATCGCATACTCTGGATAGCTGGTTTCACTGATTCAGCTTAGCCCGAACGCTTCTCGCATCTCAAAAGGACCTTTTGAATGGGTCTTTGTTCGCATTCTTAGAGGCCCCTCGGGAATCTAATATAGGCTCATTTGATTCAATGCTTCGTTGAGGAAAATAATTTATCTACGATGAGAACTATTATAAGTTGAAAACAATGGCAATTTTTAAAATAAAAAACAAGGAAAACCAATAGAGGCATCTCGAAATACTCACCCTAAAGGTTTTTGTAAAGGTTCGTAAAGAATGAGTAAAGTTAGGGGAAATGAAAAAAACAGGTGAAATATTCAGTCTAATTTTGTTTAAAGATCATCAGGTGATTGACTACTAGGTCAAAAGTCACCGTAATCACATTACAGCCTAATACTAGGCTAGATTAGAAAACCCCAAAGCAAATAACAAAAATACACGAACAAAACAAAACCAAAGTCAAACAAACAAGCCGAAAAAAACAATGAGCAAAAAACCAGGAAGAAGAAGGAAGCACGCAACGCCGTCGGGGAGAGGACCTGCTAGGGACGGTAAGGCGCACAACACTCTTCGTTCTGACCCAACCCCATTCTACGCAACATCACAAAATAGAAATCTCGAGGATGCCAAAATTATTGTTTGGGTCAACTGTACTGACCATTTGCTATAAACATATACATTTAGATAACAAATATTTGTACACTTAAATTTTTAATATTTATGAAATATTTCGAGCTTTCGTCCGGTTATAAACCTAACAGGAAATTCAGGAAATATATATTTAACAGAAACCAGGCAATGGCTTCGCTTCGCTACTAAGATCAAAATTTAAAATCTAAAAAAAAGCAGCCATGGTTAAATTTTTAGAAATTTTCTGAACTTCGCCAATTATGATAATTTTAAAAAGGAGCTCTAAACTAAATTTCCGCCCTTTCAAAATATCACGTTGCTAAAATATAGTTATAGAAGAAGATATATAAAAATAAATTTTCTGAACTTCACCATTTGTAATTCTTTGGGTTTTAAAAAAAATTCACAAGATTTCGATACTTATATTTATTTCTGAACTTCACCATTTTGTTTTTTGATATTATAAAAGAATTATTAGAAATAACTTTGATAAAAAAACATAAGTCATAACCAAACTAAGATGAAATTATTATTCAAATATTCAAAAAAATCCCCTTCTTAAATTATAGAGTTAGTGGTGATGATGATGATGACCAGGCAATGCCTGGATGAACCGCCCTTAGCAAGATCCTTCTTCGAGATGAAGGTCTGGGCTGTCAAATAGGCAACAGCCGAGGCTAGGGGGTCTCTCATCTCTTTGCGACTCCTGAGGAGGAAGGGGGGCACCAAAGAAGAACCTAGCACAGGGGCGGACTCAGGTCCGGTGTTTGGTATTGGGCCCGGGTTTGAACCCACGGAAGATCCTGCTGTCTGGAGTTGGGTCACCTACTGGACCATGTCCATCTTAAGCGGGCTTCTATGTGGCAATCCTTTCCCCACCCAAAGCATTACGGATCCCATTCGAGGCACCTCTTGTCCTGTCTCTGGCCGGGAACCGACCATTAATTGGGGAAGAGAAGAAGCACGCTGACCCCAGCGAAACTGTTAATGCAAGACTGTTTATGGCACGGACTGACAGGCACTTCTATCCTTTGCCCCCTTAAGGGGGTTAGCCTTATTTGTCAGAGGTGGAGCTGCCCTAAGGTGGCCCCAAAAATGGAAAAGAGGAAGCCTCTTTGCCGCATGATGGTGGTGAGATGGAAGCCCTTCCACTGATCGAATGGGTGCCTCAATTTTCCTCGTCCTCCCCGACACCTAGGGGAGGGGGGCGAGACCGCGCTTGGGTGGATCTCCAGGCGCTTTCCCACTATTGCCCTCTGTTCTAATCATATTATATAAGGAGAAAAAAGAACTCATATTAAGTAGATACTATGACCTCCCACTGGCTAGGAAGATTAAGAGAAAACTCTCCATAGGATCAGAAATTCCAGAATGTGATCATTTACACATAATCGGTCCCGGTCCAGCGTTGATGGGCTTTCCTAACCCGGACCGCCATTCAGGCGAAATTGTCCTCGAGCTTTAACCAAAAAGGATGGTGCCGGTGTAGCCAACTTATATGTGTAAATAAGGAAAGTGAGCAGAGTCGACGGCCCAACACACCTTGTACCTAATACTTGCCTTAGCTAGCTGGCTTTCGGCCCTCGTGCAGGTAGGAACCTCAAGGTATACTCTGCCACTTGACTAAGGCTCATAAGACGACGAAAGTGCGCCGGGCAACTAAACCCTATGTGGATAGAAGAGCAAGTTTGGAATGGAGTAGGAAGGTCTGCAATAAAGAGAAGTAGAGATAGGCGGGTCCACTAACAAGTAGGGTGGGTGATCATCTATTATTATCATACCCTCGCGCTAGGTGATCACAGGATTGCATGCACTCCACCAAGGCATCATGGCTACCGGACAGAACTCTGTCCAGGTGGGAACAGTCCTCTCCTGGTACAGAGTGTGGGTAGAAAAGGTTGAGGGGATAGGTGTAATAATAATAATAATAAACATACAAATTATAATTAATACTAATAATAATAATTACTGCTACTACTAATAAATAATACTAATATACAATAATAATAGTCAGTGAAGGTCTGCATGCTCCGTCCAGTAAGGAGACGTGGCGAAGTCACTCCTTAGAGGCTTAGATGGCCTGCGGGGAGCACATCGATGCATCAGCTCAGGAGAAACGGCAGATGTATTAGGTGCTGGTGGGCCTACCTCTTGACGCTCTTCTCGTATAGGCGTCAACTCTCGCCGCAACCCTGTAAATCACTTCATCAAGCTTAGCAGAAAAGAGCGCGACCCCTCACCTCCCTCTGCTTCAGGGGAAGAAATTAAACCTACGAGAAGCATGGAAGCAGGTGCGTCTCGGAAGCGGTCGGCTCGTGGACGAGCACTCGACGTGTCAACAGGAGGCGAACATCAAGCCTAGTTAGATGGCCACTGAGGAAAATATCCAACGGCGGAGTGAGCGGACGAACCTACTCGATTTGGTCAACGGTCAAAGGCCGACGAAGGTTGCAAATAGATCAATAGTTCCGTCGTCTCGATCTTTCCTGCCACTGAAACAACCGCTGTTCTGATGAAGATCGTCACTTCTCTGAGAGTGCTACAGGTTCCCACGCTAAACAATTCTACGCACAGGTGTCTCTTGACTCCTAGAACTTCAGATGCCCGGTTTGCGATCGAGCATGCGGCTCTCGCATCGTGTTAGTAAGTCACGAACGCCTTCACCGAAGAAGATAGAAATACATTTCAATACTCTTTAAGAGTGAAAGGCATGAATGAATGAATAATAACACTGGTCAACAGCCAAAATGGTTCACATATGAGATTATGGTCACACAACTAATTTCATATTGCTGAATTTGAATCTGATATTTGTTTTGTTCTATCAGACGATGTTTTATAAAAAAAATCAATAGTTACAAATATTCAATTCAATATTGCGTCACTTGTGTAGTGCAACAGATATTTAACCCAAAACAGACCAGCTTTGTCTTATGTGACTGTGCTTACATGACTAATTTTACCTTGTTGAATATGATTTAGATGTTTTACTCTACTATCAGATCTACTTTATTAAACAATCAGAAAAATAATAAATATGATGACATTAATTGTTTCACGCAAGATAATGATATTAAACACGTCACAGATAAGCTCATAAGAAATTGTACCAGAAAGCATAAATTCAATTCCTTTAAAAAAATACAAAATATGAAGTTTAAAAGTGCTTCTGAACTTTGCCCTTTCGTTTGTATAGCTCGCTCTCTTCTCGTTGCAGCGTCCAGCAATAGTCCCCCATCAGGTTAGGACTGAATTGTCCCTGATATCTGCTCTCCATTATGGCGATGTCTTGGTGAAATCTTTCACCGTGTTCATCACTAATGTCTCCAAGGTTATTTGGGAAAAAAATAATATGAGAGTGGAAAAAATGCAACTTCAAGGATATCCTTGATCCCAATGCATGATAATTCCTCCGCATGGTTGTAACGATTTCTTTGTACATGGCGGAATGGTAGTTTCCAAGAAAAAGCTTGGACACATTGACAAATGATTCCCATGAGTTTTTCTCCAGTGGGTTCAAGGCCTTGGTGAATTCGCTATCATGAACTAGTATGCGAATCTGTGGTCCATTCCAAAACACATGCTTTCAATTTGGCTTCGGAAATCACACCACCTAGTTTCTGACATAAGTATCGAAACCCAGCACAAGATTGATCCATAGCCTTGATGAAAATTTGAGCCAAACCGAGCTTTAGATGCAGTGGAGGCAAATATATATTTTCTGGATCTACAAGAATATTGTGAACACAATTGAACCTTCCAGGCGCATCTCTTGGTCTCGTCGGCCATTCCTTTCTCACATAGTGCTCTGCATCAGCTCTGCTGTCCCACAAACACAAAAAGCACATGTGTTTTGTGTGGCCACTCTGAAGGCTCAGTAGTAAACAGATGACTTTGAGATCTCCACATATTTTCCACTGGTGTTTCTCGTACTCTATAGCGGCTAACAAAATCCTCATTTTTTGATAGCTCTAAGCCATCTTTGCTGCATGTGCTATTGGGACAGATGGAAACCGATTGCCATTGTGTAATAGAACAGCTTTCAGGGAGAGTTTTCCAGAGTCTATAAACAGCCTCCAATCATCTAACTTGTATGGTTCAGACTTGCAGAATTGTTGCATGAGAGATACTGCGTCCTCACAGTAACAAAGGTTGTTTGCCATCTTGAAAAATGCAGACAGCTCTCTAGGTGGGTAACGAGCTGTAGTGATACGCACTCCAGCTTCCAGCAGGTTAAGCTGTTTTAGACTGGATTTCAGAACTTCGGCCTTTCTTTGGACAAGTCTAGGTCCCTGATGAGAATCATGAAGCGCTTCTTAAGTAATGAGTGAAGGCGCCACATATGTAACAAAAACGATCAGCATCGTTCACGCACTTGCCATGTTACATGTTTTGTTAAGTTCAGAGTAATTAGAAATTAGGGAGTATGAGATATGCATTATCATGAACCAGTAATTTGAAACAAAGAAAAAAAAACACATATTAGGAAAATATTCTTGTATAAGAGGAACCAATGAATATATAAATTAGTGTATGAATAACCTGGTGCACCAAATAGATAGATATGTGGGCTCTGGAAAACTGAGCCCGATACAGCTATACGAATGTCATTATTGAATTCACACTATTTTGATCCAGAACCATAAGAATTTTTGTTGTTGTTGACCAGTGTAATAGTAATAATAATAAATAAGAAAAAAACAACTAAATAATAATACCTATAGCTAATACTAATAAATACTAGTAATAAATAATAAGAATGATAATAACAATAATAATTAATGCTAATAATAATAATTAATAATAAAAAGGTAAAGTAATGCTGAGTGTGGGTGAGGGAAAAGCGCACCAACAACTCTCCCAGACCCCATCAGAGTTCAAGTCAGCTCAGTGCGAGACGGAGCTTCCCTAATTTGCACTCAGGCTGGGGGAGGATGTGCAGTTCCTCCATGTAGCAAGTGTAATAGGCTACACAGGGTGCCCTTTCCCCCCATCCCCCTGCTGGGCCCGTGCTAACGACTAAAGGGAATAAAAGAAGAATTAGTAGAGTGTTCCATCGTAATGATCTGCATTCTTTCACTCCCGCAAAACTTCACTTCTTAATAAAAAACATGTAACGAACCGTTTAAAGTCTGTCAGATCGCATCTTGAAAAGGGGAGGGGATTTTGGAACAATTCTACACGGTCAGATGAGACTAAAATACAAAAATGATGCTTGCTACGTTTGGAGGGAAGGAGGAACTGCCTATCAAAAGATTGTTCCAAATTTTTTAAATTTAAAATGAAACTATTTAGAACGAACAGATGTTAGAAAAAATAACAGGAGAAAACAGCAAAACTAACACATCTCTTTCTGAAATAACACTTGATTTCACGCCAATTTACCTAAAGTTTCGATGCTCACAGTCATCAGTCTGAAATAATTGTTGGTAAAAAGACATAGATTTCCAGTACTTATTTTTTTTCTAGATAATATGAGCTTTATACATAATTTCCTCTTGAAATATTTTGACTGCATATATGATTGAAAACCGACAGGAAAATACATCAAAATTAATACTCCTCTTTCAAATATAAGACTTGATGTTACGCCTATGTACGAGTACTTAAAGTTACGATGCTCACAGTCACCGTTTTGAAATGAATATTGTTACATAGTCATATACCTCTTGCAACTTTTTTCTTCATCGAGAAGTTCAACCCTAGACATGGGTTCGTCTTGAATTTTCTTATTATGCCTATGTACCAATATTCATTTCAAAACGGTGACTGTAAGAAACGTAACTTTAAGTACTCGTACATAGGCGTAACATCAAGTCTTATATTTTAAAGAGGAGTATTAATTTTGATGTATTTTCCTGTCGGTTTTCAATCATATATGCAGTCAAAATATTTCAAGAGGAAATTATGTATAAAGCTCATATTATCTAGAAAAAAATAAGTACTGGAAATCTATGTCTTTTTACCAACAATTATTTCAGACCGATGACTGTGAGCATCGAAACTTTAGGTAAATTGGCGTGAAATCAAGTGTTATTTCAGAAAGAGATGTATTAGTTTTGCTGTTTTCTCCTGTTATTTTTTCTAACATCTGTTCGTTCTAAATAGTTTCATTTTAAATTCAAAATTTTTCATTTTGATCTCAAGTTTATTTTTTCTCTTACTCCTCAAAATCTTGTAAAATATCCTCAAATACGAGGGGTGGTCAATAAGTTTTGCAATTCGGATATAAGGAAACGAGATATGAGGAAAAGTGTTTTATTATTTTTCAATGTAACTACCCTCAACTTCAATGCACTTGCGCCACTTGTACCTGAGGCTTCGAATTGCCGACAACCAGAAATCTCCCGACTGCTGTTCACTCATCTCCTGGGCATCTTCATCGTCCCCAAACCGGCGTCCACGCAGTGCAGCCTTGAGCTGGCGGAATAAAAAGTAGTCGTTAGGGACCAGATCTGGACTGTAGGGGGGATGGTTGAGCTCCTCGAATCCGCACTCGCGCAGGGCAGCTTGTGCAACTCTCGCCTGGCCTTGTGGATAGGGGCATTATCGTGGAGGAGCAGGACACCGCGTGTCAACTTGCCGCGCCACTTCTGACGGATGCACTTCTTCAACGCAGCCAGTTCCTCGGCGCAATATTGGCCTGTGATGGTCCTTCCACGAGGCGCATAGTGAACCATCAACACTCCCTCAGAATCCAAGAAGATGGTGGCCATAATCTTCCCGGCTGAGTGTTGAGTCCGGAACTTGATGGGGGTCGGAGAGCCCCTGTGCTTCCAGGCCATGCTTTCGAGCTTGGTCTCGGAAGCCCAGTCACTATGCGTGACTCGAATCCCACCGGTTCTTGGTTGTACAGGAGCAGCAGCTCCTCCGAACTTTGACGACGTTGAAGTCGATCATGGGGCGTGGGGTTTCTAGAGACCCAAGGTGCAGAGACCTTGGTCATGGCCAAATTGTCGTGGATGATGTTGATAACACTTCCATGTGATATTCCAAGTTCTCGCTCGATTTTTTTTACCTTCACCCGTCGATTTTCGAGGATCATCCTCTCCACACGGGCCACATTGTCCTCGTTGATCACGACTGATGGGCCTCCTGGACGGGGTCATCTTCAAGGGACTCACGACCATGGCGGAACTGTCTATTCTAGCGAGCAATGGTTGCATAGGAAGGTGCGGTGTCGGTGTACACTGCAACCATGCCTTCATGGATCTCTTTTGCATTCTTGCCTTCCTTGGTCAAAAGTTGATCACTGCGCAGTGCTTAACCTTCTCCATTGTTGAAAAACTAGTGACTGACGATGTGCGATCAGCTACTGCTTCTTAAATAGACGAGGCAGGAGCGTGCGGCTGCAGGTCCCGACTTGTCATAACTTGTCCTAACACTCCCACGAACAGCCATCCCCCTTCCTCTGTTGTGCCCTACCGATTCGCAAAACTTATTGACCGCCCCTCGTATTTTGTATTTATAGAGCAGAAATTCATTAAATTTATCAGTATAGCCCCTGAAGATGACCAATGTGGTTGAAAGGAACCTCGGGCGAATAATAAATAATGATTTAAAATTATATTTATGGTCCCCCCTCCTTTAAGGGATAATCATTTATGAAAGTTATCAAGAAACTAAAAAATGCCTCTTCTGTTGTCAAATATAACTATTACTATATCCAACATAGCCTCTTTATAAAAAAAAAAATATATATATATATACCCCCAAAAGTTGACCGAACTTTGAATTAATATTACTCAAAAACTATTAGAGATGTCTACCAACTATTTATCTTTCGATTGTGTTAATTTCATTTAATTTCCTTTTACATATTGGTACAGTAAAGGTTTTGCTGGAGGCCTAATGCGAGCGCATTGTACCATCGTGGCAGGGATGTCACGGTCCCGGTCCCTTCATGTCGGTGCTGTCATTGATACGCGTCAACCCCCAGTTGATGATGATCATGAATTTGAAATTCGATTAATGTTGGACAGATCTTTTTTAACAATATTATATAAATATGTGTAAAAGATAAATAATTTGTCAATGAATTTGCTCTATATTGTTCTATTATTGTGGTGTTTTTTAGGCTCCTGAATAGTATTGAAGGGTAGAACGCCAAGCACCTTGTTAACAAGGTATATATGCCTCCGAATACGTAGGCTTTCCATGCATAAGATCTGTATGATCATATCTCCTCTTGCGGTTCATATGCGCATACCTTTTATGGAGGGAGTGTGTTCTTTATACTAATTTAATCATTTTGACTTTAACTGCCCCTTTTCTATCCCGGCATTTAGAGAAAACGAAGATTGCTTTTGCTTTCCTCGTCACCTTATTTCTATTCTCTTGGGTTTTCTGGCTCTTTCTGTTCTCTTCCTTATTGTTTTTCTTCCGAAGAAATTGTCCTCCTTGAATTCCATCCTTTTCCTTTTCTTAATAATCAACAAAAGGAAAGCGGATGAGAAATCGACTACGATGGGGTATCTTCAGCATATAAAGAGTTTGGACGAGGAACAAACTTGTTTCCTTTAGTTAGACATATTGGCGTGTGCCGCTCAAGGAAGCAATTAAGGAGAGTGCTACCAACGTGGCTGGGGTCTTCCTGTGATGTGTTCCATTCTGGTTCCCAATTACGGAACTTTCTTTGAACTGCGTGACTTTTTCAGCTTTTGAATGCTGAGATGTGTATGTGCGCACTCGGGTTAAAGGGAGAATGTATGAATAAACACGCAGCCATCAATATTTTGTTATCGTATCTAACTCCCTTCCTTCTCTGTGCCCATAGGTCCTGTGGTTTCATCGCTGACGAATCGGTTTGGGTGCAGAGCTGTGTGCATATGTGGTGCTTTTGTTGGGACTGCTGCTTACGCCAGTACCATATTCGCCACTTCAATTCCCTATCTGATGATCACACAGGGCGTTATTGCTGGTAAGATTGTGCATGAAATGTTAATGACTTCATCCCGACTCTTTCCTGAAGGTTGAAATATAAACTGAACATCGCCCGGAAGAGAGAAGTAATTTTCTTAAGCCGCAGTTCAGGAGATAAAGAACCAGAACGTGTTTCTTGCATTTGAACTAAGATCCACTGCGAATATCAAGGCATGATAGATGCGCTTAAAGTTCATGGTCTCATTTCGCATTTCATTACAGAGGAAATTATTGGGTGGTATAATATTAGAAAAGTTAGCAGAATGGAATAGTGGGTCACATTTGTTTGAATAAACAAAATGGGGAACTAGTATGGATATTCTAAGTTGCAGAAAAAGGACTAGGAGAGAAGAGGTTTTAAAACGACATATCTAAAGAGGTCGGGCTAGAAGGGAACATTTGAAAAAAAGAATAGGCAAACCGTAACAAAAACTTATAATCTGAAATATACAAACTTATAATACCCTACTAATAGGGACCATTAGATGATCTTAAACATAAGAATATTAACATAGAATTTAATTTCCCAGAAGAAAATTCTCTTTTATAATAAGATTTCACTTAAGGAGATAGCACATTTGTCCATTAGTCACTTTTAAAATTCTTTTGTTCAAAATTCGCATTTTGGGGGTTTTGTATATGATTTTATTGCAAATTTTATGCACTTTTTTATAGTATAATAATTCTTTTTGCGACATGAGTAGAACATAGTGAAAATTAAAATAATGCAAAATTGTATATATTCGTGGAAAATATTTCTTAGATATTTAAAGTTAATTTGTGAAAAACAATACAAAACTACACCATTGAATTTTATATCATTTTATTGCAATTTTTATGCACTTTTTTATAGTATATAGTATATTTTGTTTTAGCAAAATGAATAAAACATAGTGAAAATTATGATAATGCAAAATTGTATACATTCATGGAAATTCTCCGTAGACATTTAAAGTTGATTTGTGAACAAAACGCAAAACTATACCATGCGATTTTAAATATTTGCTAAAAAAATAACGGCGCCTGAGAACTGGTTTATATTTTTAGCCTCATTCGAATATGGATTGAACTAAATTCCAGGTCATTCAGAACACGACTTCCATTCACCAAAACACCCCCTTTTCCAACTGAGAACAAAACCTATAGTTGACCTTGTCCGAAAAATATATGTTTTAGTCCACCATTAACACAAATTTACAGGGAACTAAAGAAAACTTATTCAAATGATAACTAAATCATATGTGCATCGTTTGCTCGTGAAATGAGTTCGAATGCTTAATTCTATAGCCATTTATATGATATCTCAAAAGCGGCGGCATAGGTTATTATGATTTTGGCAGGAAAAAAGGGCTTTTAATGAACTTTAATTTCACATATGATAATCTAACGTAGTAAAAAATTGAAATGAATGTGGTATCCACTTAAGTCCCAAAGCAGAAATTTCAATTTTTTCGGAAACACTTGTCAAGGAACGAATTTTCTTATTTATATACAAAAAAATTAAAGCCCCAAAGTGCTTTGGGTTTTAAAAATAAGAGCTTAAGTTAAGGAAAGGCAACTTTTGTTAAATTTAAAACGGAATTAATATTTTTTTTTATTTATATATCTCATCTGGCGACTGCCTTCTAGGGCATAAGTCACCGTACTCAAGCTAGCCTAAATCTAGGCTATATTAAAAGCCAAATTAAAGAAAACTAAAAAACAAAAATACAAACAAAAAGCAAAAGAAAAACAAACAAATTAAAAAAATATAGAGCAAGCTCCGTCGACGGAGGAAGGCCCGCCCTCCCCCGGCGAAGAAGACCGCGATCCATAGTTGATTATTAAATAACGGGGAGAAGGCCGGCCTCCTCCACAAAGTCTAAAAGTCCACAGGTAGGTGTGCACCAATTGTCGCGAGTACAAGGTACAGGCGGTAGCGACCCCGCCCATCCCGGTACCGGGACGGGTAACGTGCGTGAAGATCACCCAGACTCGGACATTTGACAAGAATGTGCCGAACAGTCTGGGAGACGACGCAGTCGTCAAAATAGGGCGCAGGCGAGCGCTCCATTAAATGAAGATGCGTCACACTAGTGTGCCCGATTCGGAGACGACAGAAAGCGACCTGAAGCCGTCGCGGCATTGGGAGATAGGTCCATGGGAACAGTCGCGGCGCAATGGCACGCAATTTAAGTTCCCCTGGACCGTCTCCCATCTTCTTTGCCAAGCAGTTCGAGGAGCTGCCCGTATTCCTGCCATGTAGTCAGTGTGAGGAAGAGCGAAACACTGATCTTTTCGCAGAGTCCTCACGGACTCTTTGGCGCCCTCATCGGTGCGCTCATTCCCCGCAATTCTTACATGTCCAGGAACCCAACCAAAGATAATCTCGACATCGTCCCGGCTCGCCAAAACCGTGGCGTCATGGATATCGCGAACCAGGGGATGCGGAGATTCCAATGCCCCGAGAGCATTCAGGGCGCTTTGTGAGTCGCTATAGATCACAATCTGGTCTCCGAACCGGGCACGTCGCGTAATCTCCCGTACCGAGTGATGTATTGCCATCAGCTCGGCCGTAGAGACAGACGCAGCGCCTGGAAGAGCCCCGTTGACTTCAAACAGAGGGGATACGGCGTGAAAGCCGACCCCCTCTTGGGACTTGGAGCCATCCGTATACACTAGCACGGTTCCAGCGTGACACGATGTGTGCTCCAAAAAGGTCGAACGCAATACTTCCGGCGTTGTACATGTTTTTGGAGCTGAGGCCTGGCGACAAATAGCCAAATGTGGTGCCCTCCAGGGTGGCGTTCTGGGCAGAATCAGGGGCACCACCGGCCCGACAGCTATACCTAGCTCTCGAAGGAGTTCCCTGGCCCTAAACCAAAAGGGCTTAGGGTATGACTGGCGTTTCTCGGCGCCATAGGCACCGTCGAGATCAGCTGCGGATGCAGTGAGATCTGTTGGCGACTGAGGGAGGTGCAGGGCTCGCGCGTAAGGCGAATAATGCACTGTACACAGCGTAGAGCGAGTGGCATCTCCCCAGCATCGACTAGTATGCTCTCAATGGGGAGAGTGCGGAAGGCACCAGTTGCCAGGTGAAGGCCGCTGTGTTGAATCGAGTCCACCTTCCGCAATAAACGCTCGGCCTCGGATGCATAAAATTCGCATCCGTAGTCGAGCTTCGAGCGAACAAAGGATCGATAAAAAAGTAAGGCAGTAGCCCTATCAGCGCTCCAAGCGATGAACGTCACGGAGAGGATAATATCCATGGCGCGGGTACAAGAGACCCTAAGGCTGCGAATATGAGCCTCCCAGGTGAGGCGTCGGTCAAATACAAGGCCAAGGAAACGGTGCGATTCAACCACTTCCAGGGGTGGAGCCGTGGATGGCGGCAGAAGTGCACCACCTTAGTCTTGGCCAAGGAAAACCGAAACCTGTGCGCTTCGGCATAGCGAGAGACGCGGTTCAATGCCTGTTGGAGTCGACGCTCCAGAGTTGGCATCTGGGCCGCGCCAAAAGAGATCGAAAGGTAGTCCACGTAGAGCGTAGCGAGAATCTCTTCCGGTGGCACCGAGGTGATGCCGTTGATGCTCAGGGCAAAGAGTGTGACACTGAGGACACTTCTCTTCGGGACACCCTCTTCCGAGTATGTGTATGCCCGATTTTGAGGGGGAAAGGGGAGTTTGGAGAAAGGAGTCATAAGCTCCAGACATCTTAATCCGGAGGCGGAGTCGATTCATCATTTACCAGCAAGGTGAAAGAAACAGCGGCTCTTTCTCGCCTCGTCACCGGGGGGGGGGGGAGTTTGGAATAAGTTCGCAGGATTGGAGAATATTTCCCCAATGCGCTCAGGAGTCAAAAATTTGCGAATGTTCGAACAGGAAATGACGTTGCCCATGGCGGCATACCATTCCACATGGTCTCCGATAAAGTGAGTGGAGGGAGGGCAGAGGTTGTTCTACATCCCTCCCTTCCATACGATGGAACTTTTCTGAGAGAGGGGAAAGAACAAGGGGCATCACAAATTTTGATAGGAGGAATTATTATTAAGGCGTTAGACTTATAAAAAACCCCCCGGAGAACCTGACCTGTATTCGACAGGCTTACAAAAAGGCTATGATATTGATCTAAGCAATATATATATATATCAATGTGTTGACAAAAAAAATATATTTAAATTAAGGAACCAAATTAGAACTTTGTTTAAAAGGGTAGTGGAACAACAACAACACACAAAAACAAGCAAACACTATATTAAATGAGTATATACAGGGACCATAGATATATGTACAGAGTTAAAAAAAAAGAAAAATAATATATACGTGATTAACTTACTGGTTTACAGGCGACCTAGAATTCAGTGGATTAGCCAGCATTGTCGGCTAATGGATTCCGGCTAAGACTATCAGCTATACAATTCTCCGTACCACGTATATACCAAACTTTAAACTGATATTGTTGCAGTATCAAAAGCCATCGCATTATACGTCCGTTCTGGCTCTTAGTATTTCAGAGGTACGACAAAGGGTATTGGTCCGTTTCGACAATAAACTCTTTTCCTATTTAATACATGTTAAATTTGGGAATACTCCATACTATAGCTAAAGCTTCCCGTTCTATTACCGAGTAATTAAGTTCACGGGGCAGTAGCTTTTGGCACGCGTAAGCCCCACGGGTGGCTTTCACCTTCGTCAGAGTATTGGAGCAGCACACATCCAATTCCTTCGTCACTCTCCTCCGTCTAGATGCCGAAGGGTTTTGAAGGATTAGGGAGCCTCAAAATGGGGGCGGACGCTAGCTTGTCCTTGAGCTGCTCGAACCTGGCAGTAGCTTCGGGATTCCATGAAAAAGGATCTAGTGATCTCTTCTGAAGGAGGGCACTTAAAGGGGCGCAAATAGACGCGAAGTTAGGGATAAATCTACGGTAAAAGGAGGCCTATCCCATGAATGACCTCAGCTGTTTCATCGTGCGGGCAAGGGGCATCTCGAAAATGGCTCTGATCTTTTCGTCTTGTGGGTCCATCTGATTTTTCCCAACATTGAAGCCCAGATACTTAATGGTATCGTACGCAAAGTGGCACTTACTAGGGCCAAGGGTGAGTATGTGCTCATAAGCCTAGTAAGTAGTGCGCGGAGAGCTATCACGTGTTGGTCCCACGTAGAGGTAGCAACATAAAGGTTGTCGAAGTAGACAACCTGTTATAGTTGTTACATGGAGTGACTAACCCGAAAGAGAATCATTTAAACTGCATTAGACCCTTGTAGGTGGAAAAGGCAGTATACTTACGTGCGTTTTACGGAGGGGAATTTGGTAGTAGGTTTTGCAGGGGTCCGATTCGGAAATAAATTTAGCTTCCTCAAAAAGGTGGAGATTTTCGTCTATAAAGGGAGATAGGTTCTGCATCAAACACCGTGACCGAATTTAATTTTCGAAAATCGACGCAAATGCGAAAAGTTTGGTCGGGCTTGCGAACCATGACTATCGGGAAATATTAATCTGACTTCCAGGGCTCGATGATATTTAAGGCTAAAAGATTGTCCACTTCTTCGTTAAAGGCTTTCCTAAGGTGGGTGGTAAGAGGATAGGGCTTCGATCGAACAGGTTCTTGAGTGGTGGGAACGATGTCATGCTCAGATTGCTTGGAGTAACCGGGGGTCTCTTAGATGATATCTTCGAATCCATTTAGCAATTGCTGCAGTTGACGCTTTTGAAGAGGCGCTAGCCTGGAGAAGACATCCAGCACGGGGGATGATGATTCCAGGGGTCCAAGTAAAGATGGGATAGGATAATCACCATCTTGTTCAATTCATACTACTTGCACGACATGAGTCGGTCAGCGGGAAACACCGCTTCCAAAGGGGACTGACTCTTCATCGAGGGCCACAATATCGTTGAGACTCGTACGGCGGTGATATTTCTTCAACATATTGATTTGGAAAATCTTATCTCCTGAGGGGGTTCAAATTAGGTAATCCACTGGTCCTTTCACCTCTAAAACGGAAAAGGGGCTTTTCCACTAGTTTAGGAGTTTGTTACTCTCCGTGGGAAGTAGCAACAGCACCTCCTAACCAGGCATAAAACTTCTTTCCTGCGCCTTTAAATCGAAATAAGTTCGATAATTCGCCAAATTTAACTCAGCATTTTGGTACGCGATGTCGGCACATATCTCAAGGCGCTTTCGGAGGTACGAATAGGAGGATTGGATTTCGTTATCCAGACGGGGATTGGTGAAAAGTTCCTTTAAAATAGCAACAGGGCCTCGAACATTACGGCCATACAGTAATTCAAAGGGGGCGAGTCCTAGGGCCCTTTGAGGGATTTCACGACACGCAAATAGTACTACGGGTAAAAAGCGGTGCCATTCTCGGGGCTGATCTATACACAATTTTCTGAGGATTGCTTTCAATGTGCCATTTACCTTTTCGCAAACTCCGTTTGCGGCTGAGTGGTATGGGGTGGTAAACAGAGGTTTTACCATGAGGAGCTTGCCGACATACTCCATAAGCCTGGAGGTAAATTGTCTTCCTCGATCCAACAATACTTTTTTTCGGAACTCTTACCCGACGAAAAATGGAAATGAGGGCTTCGGCGCAGGAAAGTTATCAATGCATTTAAGGGGAACTGCCTCAGGAAAACGGGTAGCGAAGTCTACAAAGTGAGGACGTAACTGTGTATTTCATTAGACGGGGAATGGATAGGCGATGGAAAAAATCAATGGCCACACGAGAAAAGGGCTCCGAGATGATCAGGCTTTTCTGAAGGGGTGCTGGCTTGACGCGCCCTTTTGTTGATGCCCTTTGGCAGGCATCGCATGATTTGCAGTAGTCTGCATTTTCTCTTCCCGCACCTGACCAATAAATATACTTAAAAACCTTCTAAGAGGTTTTATTATGACTAAAATGACCGGAGAATAAACTATCGTGAGAAATCTGGAGGACTTGGGGGCAGGGTGGGCAAATCCAAAAACCGGGTTTAATTCCCGGGTTTTTTTTTTGTCTTTTTCAATTGAAATTTGAAAAAAACCCGTTTTTTTTTTAAATTACTGTTTTTTTAAGAAATGAATGCTAATTATCATTATTTTATTCAAAATTCATATTTGTTTATAATTTTAACAAATATGTATCAAATTAAGGTTATTTCTCTGATAATGACTCATAATAATTCATCTCTCCTTCTACAGGTTATGGCTATCATGGGTACCCACAATTCTCGATCAGTGATCTGTTACTATCATCTGTTCTTACTATAATATATTTATTATACTAAGCAATTATTAATATTATATAAAAATATAGATAGCTATTCTTTCTCTATGTTATTCTAATGCTTGTAGCATTTGTTTTTTGAAAAAACCCTGAATACAACCCAGGTTTTGTTTTTGTTTTCAAAATTATACTTTTTTTTTTTCAAGAAATAAATGCTACTTATCATTATTTTATTCAAAATGCATATTTATGTTTATAATTTCAACAAATACGAGTATCTATCAAATTAAGGATATTTCTCTGATACTGACTCATAATTTATCTCTCCTTCTACAGGTTATGGCTATCATGGGACATGGGTACCCTAAATTCTCGATCAATGATCCGTTACTGTGATCTATTCTTACTATGATATAATTATTAAACTAAGTAATTATTAATATTATATAAAAAATAGAGATATTTATTCTTTTTCTATGTTATTCTAATGCTTGTAGCATTTGTTTTTTGAAAAAACCCAAGATTTGAAAACCCCCAGAATAAAACCCGGGTTTTATTGGGCTTTTTCAAAATTTTGGGTTTTTTGCTAACCCTGCTTGGGGGACGTGAGAGCGGGGAACACACAAGGAGTGTGTTTCAGGTTCGGTCCCGTCGGAACATTTACAATGTAACAGCTCATCTTTGACAAGGTATAGGGTGCTTTTTCCTCCATGGGAAGACCCTTGCTCATTAGTCCTGGTTTTCTCCCAAAGAGGGAAGAGAGTTGCGCACCCCTTATGTGCGCGGGCAAAATCCTCGTTCCGGAGGGTCTCCATCTCCTGATCGACGGGGTTTTCTAAAGGAACGGGTTCCAGGGAAGCCTTGGCGGCCTGCACGGATTACCACGGGTTGTGCTACCGGGTTACTTGTAACCTTAGGGCGCTGACCAATCAGTACAGAGCAAAACTTGATTGGAGCTGCTACCACTTCGACCCAACCAGTCAAATACTCACATTCGATGTGGCATTTTACAATAGGGAAACGATTTTCTCGGCCGATGTAATCATGGACCACAGCGAACTTTTGGTGGTCAGGACCGACTGGGGGAAGTAAATTCTCGGATACCACGATGCATGTGCACCCAGTGTCACGTACAATGGTAGACACGCGGCATCCGTTCACAGCTCCATTTTCAAATTTCCAACCACTGGGGGACCTCTTATTAAAGAGAAAATTTATTTGGTGACCGGAGTTGTTGGTTGACGAGAGAGATGTAGGGGTATCCTGAAGAGACGGGGGAGGAGCAGGAGTGGCACTAACTTGGTGTACCTGATGGGAGGATACGCTTCTAAATTGGGAATTTTGAGGGGAGTTCGTGCGTACATGACCTTCTACTTCGCACGTAAAACAGATTATCTGCCTTCTGGAGAATAACGACGCGGGGGGAGTGGTAATTATGAGCTTAATGTCTCTTGGTTCCGAAGGAGGGGGGTTCCTGAGTTTCGAGGAGCCTTGAACTTTCAGGAATTTAGGGGTATTTCTTGGAGGGGGCCTGGAGTTATTAATCTTAAACTTGAGGGGAGACGGGGAAGACTTCTTATTAACCTTGAGTCAGGGAAGCTAAGAATTGATCTATTAGGACGAAGTCCAGAAGTGTCTTGGACTCTTGGGGGATTTTACACGCATCTAACCAAAATTGGAGGTGTTTCTGGAGGGTGTAACCAAAATGGCCAAAGGTCTGACCGAGACCGATCTTTTCGTGGTGGAAACAGGCACGATAGAAGTCTAGGGTCATATTTACGGAAGCTAAGGGTTCAGACTTGAGGGTAGAGTAGTCCACAGTGGACTCTGAGGGAAGGGAAATGAATATATCTCTCAACTGTGAGCTTAGGAGGGGGAGCAATTTGGCCACACTATCTACCTCGATGTCCTAATTATTGATTTCAAAAATCTTCTCGAAATGCGTAAGATATGATCCAAAGTTTTCTCCTTCTTTAAAGACGGCTAATCTCACTGACGGGGACTGTGAAGTTTCTGTCCGAGAGTTAACTGAGATTGACTCCAATTGATAACGGCTTAATTCCAGTTCATGCTGCCTTATTCTCTCACGCTCTTCCATCTCTCGTTGTTCTCTTGCTCTTCTCTCTTTAGCTTCTCTTTGTTCTTTTTCTCTTCTCTCCAGCTTCTTTTAGTTATTTTTCCTGTACTCTTAGTTCTTGTTCGTGCGCTCTTAATTCTTGTTTCTGCACTCTTAGTTCTTGTTCCTTCGCTCTTCTCTCTTCTTCCTAAATATAAGTTAATAATTCTCGGCCTGACAGGCCCAACGACTCTCCTTGACTTGAAACGGTCAAACAAAGAAGACATCTTGTTGGCTTAATAGGAGGAACGTAACACGCGAACGGGGCGGGGATATTGACGTAACGAAATTTCTCGGCAATATACGTGAAGCCTAACTTTTCCCCAAAATTAATATTTAAAAATTATCCCACTAAAGGCACACTAAAACTCTTCCTACACGGTTAGGACGAGTTAATCTTTCTAATCCGAATGGAGATTAACTCAAATATTCCGGTAAATGGAATACACAAACACAAAGAACGGGTCCCAACTAATAATGTAAATTTTAAATAGTTAATAGACTAAAGTTCCACTGAGCTAGAACTAACTTGAACATACTTCAGCCAAAAATAGAAAAATATAGAAACTTCAATAATGAGAGGGAACTACTAAAACTCAAAGGGATGTAAATCAACTAAACTGATTTACTATGTAATATACCACACAAACTTGACGCCAGTTTTTATAATATAGAAGTAATATAAATATTTTATATATATATATATATATATATATATATATATATATATATATATATATATATATATATATATGTTGTGGTACAACACTTGATACCATACACTACTGGTATATTATGTGGGGGGGGGGGGGGGTGACTTAATCACCTACTACAACGCGAACCGTTGAAGGACTGTTCGCAGGGATTAACGACCGACTAGTAGGTCAAACTTGAGGCATTGGTTTTCAAATCCTTAATAATCAGACAGATTACATAATTGGTTGGCGAGATTTACTTGAATAGGCCGAGAGTATTGTTCAAGGTTAGTTAAAGATGAAACAACAAAAATATAATTTTATTTACAAAGATCAAAATAAGAATAATAATAGGCAAAAAGGAATTATTTCAATTGAAATAGTCTCTTGATAATTATTATGAGGAGGAATTCTTAAATAGAATTAATTAATTAATGTAATTATGCTCAGATCAAAAGAGGGAACTTGACAATACTAATAATGGAGGGGGTTTCAGTTTTACGGGTCGGTGACTTCGAGGAAGGTCCTTCTTGCGATGAGGTGAGTGGGGAACGATTCGATGCGGAAAGTGGGGCATGATCCGATGAGGCAAATGGGGCACGGTCCGAATGGGGCAGGTGGGGCACGATCCGAACTAACCTTCCAATGAAGATAACTAATCTTCAAAGATGGCGTTCGACGGGGACTGTGGAATTACTCGTAATTCCACTGGAAGGGGAAACTTCTTTTCCTCAAAGGTAATCGATTGAATTTTCTTCGGTTCGATTAAACGAAGAGAGACTGTTGCGCAAATTCAAAGGCTTGCCGTTCACAGAAGCTACCAATTGACTGGGATAGAATCACGGCGGAGAAAGTCTTGCTGTCAGACGAACGCTCCCGAGACTTACTTAGACTTGAGACGATGAGGACGGCCTTGAGGTGCGGGCTGGACTCCTCGAACTAGAGTGAAATCCGAGTATTTGTATTCCTGGAGGCAGAGTTGATTCATCATTTACCAGCAAGATGAGAGAAACAGCGGCTCTCTCTCGCCTCGTCACCGGGGGGGGGGGGGGGGGAGGGGAGGGGACGAGTTCGCAAGATTGAGGAATGTTTCCCCAATGCGCTCAGAAGTCGAAAATTTGTGAATGTTCGAACAGGAAATGACGTTGTCCATGGCGGGATACCATCGCACGTGGTCTTCGATAAAGTGTGTGTGTCTGGGGGGGGGGGTCAAAGGTTGTTATTTTACAATAATCTTATTTAGCTCATTTCTGGTCGACATATAATGATAATGATTTAAATTGCCAAAAGTACTTTATCTCTGTATTCTCTCGTATGACCTTTTCTTCTCAGAATTCTTCCTAACTATCTCCTGATTATTTTACAATAATCTTATTTAGCTCATTTCTGGTCGACATATAATGATTTAAATTGCCAAAAGTACTTTATCTCTGTATTCTCTCGTATGACCTTTTCTTCTCAGAATTCTTCCTAACTATCTCCTGATTCCACTACATTTCTTTCTAATAGCCTTCATTTCAATACACTGCTCTTGGACTATGTTTAATATAGTCTTAAAAGTGTCCCACATCTCCTAAGTATTCTTTCCACTGAATTCTGTATCCCACCTAATCTGATTTAGCAAGTTGCGTAATTTATTGTTATCGCCCCTATAAAAATTTGGAGTTTTCGTTGAGTTTGTTGATGTTCTATCTTTCACTATTCCCAAGTTAAAACGAACTATCTGATGATTGTTATTTACTAAAATTTCTGAACTAAGTGATCATCATTTGAGAGAACCAGATCTTATATATTAGCACCTCTTGTTGGCTTATTAACCAATTGAGTAAAAAGATTATCCTCAAACTATTCTATAAACTTACAACTTGTTCTATCCATTCCTATCATATTTTCCCAGTCCATATAATTTTAATTAAAGTCATCAGCAATAACTGTATCTGCTTCACATCCTTTACTTATTTCCCTGATCATTAACTCATCAATACAATCAGCCTGTCGAGGTGGTCTGTAAAAGGCTCCCAAGTGTATTATACTATTTTTACTGACCCTAATATCTATCCAAAGTGACTCAAATTCTCCTTGCTTTATAGAATTATCTAGATTTGAAGAAATGCTATTTCTAATATAAATAATCAAACCACCACCAGTCCCCTATCTCTCCTTTCACTAATGTGCATATCATAACCTGTAGTTCAAATTCACTCACATTGTTATTTAATTTATTTTCATTAACCCATGATTCTATTACACATTATATCTATATCTTCATCAATAATATACCTAAATAACTCATCCTTATTTCTAAAACTACGAGCATTGCTATAAAGACAACTCAGCCCTCCTATCCCTTAAGCACCTCTTTTAGCCTGTATATCTTCCGCTCTATCTTCTCTGAATCTCTTTAGTTTCATTGCTTCTCCCTATGCCCTTGAATTTCCATGAACACTATCAGTAACTAGTTTCCTGCCTGCAAATACCTAACGACACCATCTTACTCCTGCCACAACACGTCAACCCCAGCCCGGCTTATAAGAGTCCATCCAATGCATATATCGTGGTTTACGGCCGAGTACTTATGTACGTCTGATTCGTACATGATTAAATAAATCGGTTCCACTTTTCTCTAAGAGTACTTTAATTTAATCTTTAACCAGGGAGCATTCGTATTATGATATATCTATTGTCATTTGCAGCGTTCGAGGATCTAATTAAACAACTCAAATAAAAATATACTTTTAATTACATAAAAGAATGAAATATTAAATAGACTTTCGCACGGAATGTGAAATAACAAAAAAAAATGAATAAGTTTTGGATTCGTTTACCTTTAACTCAAAGGGAGTCGCCAGTTGGGTTACTTTGAAAGTGAGTCTACTCGCTTTGGTGATTTGAGGCGAGTTGGACTGTAGGCTGCCCCACTTCGACGAAGAGGGTTAGGAAAACACTGGGTAGGTGTAGGCGCGTGGCGAGGCTATTGGGAAAAAACAGCTGATGCTTCTCACTGGGTAGGTGGAGACGCGTGGCGAGGCTATTCTCGGGGAGATGAAGGCGCGTGACGAGGCTTCTTGTCTTGGAAATGTAAGTGAGGGGATCTTGGATGAACGGAAGTTATTCCGATTCCTGTGTTACAACCAAGAGGTGAATCTTTTCTCGAATGGGAATTCACGTTGGTATTCCTCAATGGTGAGTGGTATCTGTTTTTATTCAGAAAACTGAGATAAGGGATTTTCTCTGGACGAGAGTAGTATGAGAGTTGGTCTCGATACCAAAGGTCTGCTCCTCTAAGCGATCAAAGGAACGGCCTCGGGAGGAAAAGTCCCGCTCGGTTCCACTTATCTTTTTGATTCCCTGTATGACTCAGGGAATCGTATTCTTCTCTCGATTGCCACGCGGATTCTCTAAATTTCTAAAGATCGAACTATATATACGTCGATTATTCCCTGGGGGAAGGGGAGACGAGGGAGTTTAGGAGGGGCGAGCCCTCACTAGCCGACAGTTAAGCCCCTCTCCTAGGGCAAATTTTTCAACGTTGTGACACTTCGCCCCTTCAGGTTTACGTACGGAGATAGTGAGATTTCGTCTATTTGGCGAAAATAGACATAAACAATCGGAGAGGACAGCGAGCCTGTTCATAAATTTTCTGCCGACGAAGGCTTAGGCAGCAAGATTTTCATTTTAAAGGCTCTTACACCCCCCTATGTTTATATTAACGGACTACGAAATCTGCTGGCCGAAATCCTTCTTTGCGAGCAACTTTATATCTTGGGCAGCGGGGAAAAAGAGGGGGGGGGTAAAGTCTTGGCTCACGTGGAGAGTAACGGTTGACGCTGTATAAATAGACTAGCGCCTGCTTGCCCTCGTGATATTCATTCATCCACAGCATACAATGCCTTATTCCCCCAAAAGCCATTCCATACGTCAACAACACACTAATCCCGACTCTTTGTACAGGCCTTTCACATACTCATTCAGTCTAATTGCACGAGACAATCATTCCATCCCGACATCCAATCTCGGAAGCACACCTGAAACAACATCTTTGACCCTACTTTCGCTCATCCTTTCAACTAAACTTTTGTTCCTCTGTCGTAACTCACATGAACTCACTTTCTTTACATCATTTAATACCACATGCGTAATCACAACTGCATCCCTTTCACACCCAGACACCGAACTATCATACTTCTCAGACACATCATTTACACCAGTACCCGGCAAACAAACTCTCACTCCCTTCCATTTGCTCGCACTCAACTTCCTATATAAATATCTAATCTGAGAGTCACCCATCACAAGCACCTCAATCTTCCTCCTAGTTCCCCTAGGTCTAGCTTCACCTACCCTCCTGTTCTCATTCAAACTACCACTAATTCCACTTTCTGCAACAACCACATCAAACAAATCACTTTCAACCTCTTTCTCTCGCAGGGCATCGAATCTGTTAGTCAATCTAACAGGTTCCATGTCCCTCTTACTCACACACCTAACTTGTCCTAATCTATCTATTCTATCCATATTCACCCACTATTCATCTTCACTTACATCAGTCACTTCTTTCTATCCAGTCCCTAGTCTAGGCGTATCTTCCACCCTCCTGGTCCCAGCCACGTTCTACATGCGTACACTCGCATCCCTTCTCACTTCATGCACCAACTCACTTACCCTCTTACCTTCTTCACGCAACCGACTCACCTCCTCTTCCAAAGCCACATTCCCACGAGTCACATAACACACAGGGCATTCAGATACATTTGCTCTTCTTTGAACACCACGAAAATCACAAACTACATACACACAGCTTACATCAAAGGGCATACTCACTTTATCCAAAGAAACAGCCATATTGAGGAATATTTTCAAAACCCTTTAATTAGGCAATCAAGAAAAATGTAAATAAAGAGGGGGGGGGGGATTAGGCTGCTCTGAAACGTAAACAAACGGAAGCTATTTCAAGATAAACTTTAAAATATCATTAAAAACTCATTCTTGAGTATTTTGTCTTACACTCAATGTTAGCTATCTTCCCGAACTCTGCAAATTACAAAACAAAAAAGTCACTGAATAGAGAGCTCGCTGAGAACACGTCCGATCGCTACTGCGACTTGGCAGCCTTTTCTTTGATGGCTTTCAGCAAGGTTATTAAATGACAATAATTAATTATCTCTCAATGGCTTTCAACAGAGGAAATGACAATAATTAACTATCTCTCAATCCTTTTCAACAAGGTTATTAAATGACTATATTCAATTAGCTCAGAGTGGCTTTCAACAAGCTTATTAAATGGCAATTTTTTATTAGCTCACGCTTGCTTTTAACAAGATTATTAAATGGCAATAATTAATTAGTTAAATAATTCTTCGATTAATATAAATAAGATTAAATAATTGGTTTAACAATTAGTGGACTAAATAATTTATTCAAAGAATTTCCCATTTCGAGACAGATTCTATCTTTTTCTGTTTTCCTCGAGGAACACATTATAATTCGATATACTTACTATAGAAGGATGATTGAGATGTGAAAGAAGGGTCATGCATTTTGCTATTCCTAGATTATGGAGAGAGCTGAAGAACCTCCATGATGACTTCTATTTTTGTATGAGAGATATTACAAAGTACAGAAAAGTTAAGAGAAGACATGCTCTTCAGTATCCAGACATACCATCATCTGTAGCATCTGTCCCTCATTATGATAACTTAACAGTACCACCTCGACCAGGAAATGAAATTAGGGTAACTTCTCGTAATATTTTATATAAATTATAGTTTTATGTGGAATGTAGTGTTAATTCCATTCATGTTTTTGTTGAAGATGCTAAATGTAGTCATTTATTTTTGTAGACAGATGTAATGGATTTTTCATCAAAAGATTCAGCAAGTTGCGACAGCAAAGAAATAGATGCAGCATTCGTACCAAGAATGAGTACACATCTCCACTTTCCACATCAAAGTGAATTAGATGATTCAATCAGGAACTTAGGCTGAAAGAATGTAATTTATTTGGGGAAGACTACAGGACATAGGTGTTCGGAAAGACATGATGAATTTGAAATTCACATTGATGTTAGTGGGAATCTGTGTTTTTGCAAGCATGGGAATAGTTTGCTTACTACTGTTGTATTGAATCATGATCCTGAAGAATGGCGTCTGTTTATGGACAGTCTCAAAGCAGTGTTACTACACAATGTAAACCAATATCCATCTTTGCCTCTTGCACACTCCGTACAGAAGAAAGAATACTGCGATCATGTTAAAGAGCTTCTTGACAAAATCAACTATGTTTAATTTAAGGGTGTTTGTTAGGACTTCAATATGCTTTGCTTGCAAAGAGGATGCATAAAATATTCCCCTTTCCTTTGTTTATGCGATAGCAGCTGATGATCTTCATTACTGGAAGGTTCAGTGGTCCTTGCGACATGAATTACAGCCAAGTTAGTTAAATGTTTTCAGACAACCTCTTGTGGAGCCTGCCAAGGTTTAATTACCCTCACTCCATATAAAATTGCGATTGATAAAACAATTTGTGAATGCCTTAGATTTTGGAGGCGTAGCCTTTGAAGAAACTATATTTGTTGGACCACAAGTAAACGCAATGTTGAACTTTGAGAAACTTGAAAGAACGAAGACCAAAGTCGAAAGGAAAAGCATGTTGTGCTGATTGAGAGCTTCAAGGACTTGGCTATTGTATGTCCTTGAAGGTGCATTTTTTTACATTCCCATCTAGTTTTCTTTGGTGAAAACTTGGGTCATGCCATTGAGGAGCATAGTGAGAGATTCCATCAGAACATCGCAACAATGGATTGAAGATACCAAAGATGAAATTCTGCTATGATGGGAAACTATATATGGTCTCTAGAGTTGTAAAAGATAAAAGCGTTCACACTCGAAAAGCAGGCTGTTCAAAGCACTTCTAATGTAATTTATTTTCATTATTTTTGGCTTTTATTTTTTGTACAGTTCCTAAATACGTTTTAATACGTTAAAATACATATATTATTGTTTCAATATCCTTAAAACATTGGAATAGATTGAATTAGACATTGCCCTATATAAATATCAAATTTAAAAATAAGAAAACCTCTAAAATTACTAATGATATGCCAAAACTGAGGTAATATTTGAACTCAGCAGAAAAAAATACCTATAAAAAATGGAAAAAAATCCAGGTAAACAAAAACATTGTTACGTAGTGTAATGGAAAATAAGAAAACGTGCGCTGCGTGAGTCTAGCTGCGCTCAGGAGGATTGAGTCTTTTCACAATTGAAATTTATGTTGCGATGAGACCCCACGCAAGCCCTGTAATATAAAAAACCACAAATCACACATTAAAAATTACAGAACGGAGTTGCCCAATGAGCTATTATCTTTCACCTACTCTTTAACCTCTTCACTCACGACATACCACAACCTCAATCACCAATCATCCGCATGAACATCTATCCAGACGACATCTCTATCACAGCACAACATTGTCACCGCTGCCAGAACACTCCAACAATACATTAATACACTGGAAAATGGCTCACATAAAACCGGATGACAGCATCCGCAGCCGAATCACCAATAACATTATTTACATTAGCAACCACGAATCAAACAAACACCCCACAATTAAACTAAATCGACAAACACTCCCCCTGAACCCCCAAAAAACACCCTCCTAAGCATTACGCTCCACAACCACGTGACTTTCAAAGCACACACTACCAAGATAATAAACAGCTACAAAGAAAATTAACGCCGTCAAAAAACTAACTAACACTTCATTTGAGCAACAGATGGAATCCATCACCATACTAAACAAACAATTCATATTATGAACCATCCTAAACTACACTACACCGGCCTGGCACCCAACACTCAGAAATACCCACTTTAAGTAGCTCCAAATTACTCAAAATAACGCACTCAAAGTCATCAAAGGATGCACAAAAAACCCCACACCAATCTCACATCTCCACTCTAAAACCGACATATTATTCACTAGAGTACACCTAGACATGATAGGAACCCAACACTTAAGCAGAGCACAAAACTCTCCCCACCTAACCACCAGAACCCAGACAAAAAAAAGATATCCCCAGTACCCTTACTTCCAAGCTAAGTTCGATGACCTTCCCCCCAATCTCCCAAACCACACCTTAATAAAACATATCCACACAGTCCTCCACACTCGCGAACATCTACACACTGCCGCTCATAACCACATCCTAAACGAACAACCCCCACAAATCCAATCCTCAGAAAACACAGCCTACCACTATCCCAACTACGAACTGGCCGATTACCCATACTACAACAATACAAACACAGAACAAAGCTCGTACAAACACCAACATGCCTAGGTGCAATTGAGCACCAGAAGGCAATAAAAAATCTTCTCGACGATTGCCCTCACTCGCACGCAACGCACACTCTATCACATCATTAAGGGACCTGTATGTAGGATTTTTTTCTCGAAGAACGGCTTAGATTAAAGTTTAAGTGTGTAAGACTCTAAGCACAATCTCCGAGGGACCAATGATCCAAATCTTTGATTCCAGTTTCCTCTTCAGTCGTCTTTCGACAAACCGAAGAACTGTAATATTTCAGGTTCACGTCAGGGGAAACCTTAGTGGTTACGAAGCTCAGTATAAAATCTAGAAAGGAGGGAAGGCAAGCCCCAGGGAACTCCCAGGAAACAACTTCTAACAACATATAAGTTTAAGAGTAATAACCTAATTAAGTAGGGTAGAAAAGGCCTAAGTTGTTCTGGTACCGGTACCAATAGCTAGACAACAGTTAAATGCAAAGGAAGCCTACTTACTGATAAATGAGCTATGCCCCAACCTTATATTATTAAGAGAAAACTCCTTAACTCCGTAGAAAACCAACAAATTTTCTAAGGAATCTTCTATACAGTGAGTCGCTCAGCCGGGAATAGCCTAATTTACTATTAGAGAAAGCAGAGTAATGGTTTTGCCCTGAGGAAAGAATGACCACAGTGCACCGATTGATAGGCAAAAGTAGACTCCCGCACGAAACACCCAAGAATACCCTCCACAGCCAGCCCTTAACTCTCTGATGTAAGCCTAATGGGTCCCAAGCTTGGCTGAATTGAGAAGACAAGTATAAATATAGGATTTAAAATAATAAATTCCACACATTCCCACCAAAAGATCAACACCTTAGCTTTAATCTGAGAGCTGGCCAGCTAAGAGCGTTCGTGCAGCTTTAGCCGCGGCTCTACGGATGCGATCTAGTAAGCCTCCTTCGGAATCCTCGGGAATAACATTTTGAGATTCACTCCTTATATTGGTTCTTACCTCTAAATGCAAGAACCAGTTAAGAGATACTATCTCGTTTTCTGCCCTGACCTCAGCGGATTGCACAACCCAGTGCAATTTAAGGATACGCACCATTTGCCACAGAACATGATTACCGTCATCATTAACGAAGAATATTTCTCCAACTGACAGCACGATGGACTGAACCATATAATAAGGATGTTTGCGCTCCCTTAAGGAAGGCAAATAGTTAGACTTCCATTATTTCAGAAAGAGACTTTCAATGCTTACATCTGTTTTTGCCTTTTAGTGAGAAGTTCTCACTGATTAAAATTAAAGTCGAGATTTGGGTTTACCTGAGGTAAGGCTGTGAGTCCGTAGTCCATAGAGTAAGTGGGATGGAATAAGGACTTCAATCTCCTCAATATCACTCACAATCGCGGTAAGTGGGTGGTCATTTAACGTGGCTTTCACGCTGGCTACTAAGGTTAACATAACATAACATAACATAATTACACGGATGACAAAAGCCACAAGGGCCTATCAAAGGTCATCCGCCTCCGTCAAAACCCACCCACAAAAAGCACCATCACCAGGGAAAGACAAAATCAAAGTCCCCCACAATATAATATAACGGATGACAAAAGCCACAAGGGCTCATCATAGGTCATCCGAGTCAAGCGGCCTCTTTTTCAAGGCACCCAAACTCCCAGGAAAACTACATCCAGAGGATTGCATCCAGAAACAAGGGTATCACCAATCAAGGCTTGTCAAGAACTAAATCATGCAGCTATAGATATATACAAACAATATTAATATATACAAAACTTAGGAATCATCTTCGGATATAGGTTCTTGCTTATAGTCCTTTTTTGATACAGGACTTAACTAACCCAACGAGACGATCACATATCCCCCCAAACCATGGAGCCTTAGCCTGGTTGAATCTCCACTGGCAGTTGCTAGTTATCATAAAGTATTGGAATTGAGGGTCATTTTTAAGGAAAGTGATAATGCTACTAGCGGAACGGAAAGTGATTCTATTACCACTATTCACCATAGCAGGGCAAGAATTGTAACTGATAAAACTTGTAAAAGCTCGGAGGAAACCTTCCGTTAACTTATCCTCTACCACTTTGGGGTGAATAGCACGAGTGACAACGCAAGTGTAAAGAAGACAAATATACACTTTAATTGTATCATTTCATTATGCTTAAGGTATGGTTGTAGTCTGGTTTGGTTTCGGTGAAAGGAAGGGCTTCCTCTGACCTGTTTTCAGGAAGGGGTGGATGAATTGGGGAAGGATAAGGAGCTTCATGAGCCCGACTGCAAATTACACAGTTATGCAGCACAGCTTTAACTCTTTGACGCAGACAGAGGATCCACCAGCGCTGCCGTAGGTCAATAACCGGCTGACACGCCGCAATGATGGAGCTTAACATGGGAGTCAAGAATAAGCAAAGAAGCGAAATGATGCTTGGATGGCAGAAGAGTTGGATCATTACTTTCTCCGGAAATAATCTTTGGCTTTTTCATAGAACATAGCCAAATTGCGAGGATTATGAGTGGTGAAGGCAAGGTTATCCACATAAATATTAAAGGATACAGTTTAAACCTCTTCCGAAGGAAATTTGCCTAAGTGGTGTTGGTTTGTGGAGTTCAGCAAGAACTGGCTATAAGTGGCTCCAAACAAAACCAATCTAAACCAATCAGTTTGGAAGGATCCGTTTTCCTGGGTTGGATCCATTGATCACAGGAACCGAGTCGCATTCTGATCCTTTGGATCTAATCCAATCATGAGTTGGGCGTTAGAAATATCAGAGGTGCAAGCATATCCATTAAAACGGAACCGAAATCAAATTTGAACCATATCAAGGTTTAGGGATGGACAAGTGGCGAGGCAATCGTTTATAGATTTGGATTGCCAGCGGAACAATAGAAAATAACACCCACAGGAGTGGTAGAAGATTCCTCTCGCCAAACGGGAGAGTTTGTAAATAATGAACTTTATCTCTGGGCTCAGAAGAGGAAGAAGGGACCTCTTCAATGAATTCCTTTTCTAAATACTGCTGAATACCCGAGTGTAAGTTTCAAATGCCCCTGAACTCTTCTTAAGTTGTTTAATAGTAGCTCTAATTCTACGTGCCGCCAAGCCGAAATTATTTGGAAAAATGTGGCAATCCCGCTTCTATGGTTACCGGGAGAAGTACTTTCCAGCTTGATACTTAATTTGCTTCTCGAAATTTCCAAGTGCTTCTGATTCACTTTTCTTCCCATCAAGGCGCTGAATGCCCACCGAATCTAGTTCCCATAGGCAGCATACGGATACTCAAGAGCATTCCTCCACCCCACATCGGTATACTGAAATGTGGCTAACTTGGGAGGAAGTCGATACCGTGCAATCCTGCATAGGTCCGGCGACGATATCTCCGAAAATAAATTTTACAAGATAAATATTTTGAACATCCCCAGAGGACTTCAAAAAGGAGTCATAATAATCCCTCCCCACCGGATTATCAAAGCAATGGAATTATGATCCGACTTAATATTAGAATTGGTCAACTTGACTTTAGCCTTGAGCCTCTTAAGCTAACCTTTAGCTAACCTCAGGTTGGTAACGGAAGTAGGTGAATTTTCCACCGCCTAGCATTCAAATTTGCATTGCTTATTGCGTTACAGAACCAGAAACAGCAAAACTCGATAGCACGTGGGTGCGGATCGGTCTCCAAATCCGCTAAGCGAATGAACTTCACGCCTTAAAATTCTAAAATTCATTCTCACGGCCTGATCATTTGCAATAAAGGATCGCTGAGGCCTTAATCAAACAGGGCGTGCTGATTAATTATGCCGGGAAATCCCATGATGGGAAGCATAGCCATAGGCAAGGCAGCATTGTCACCTACTGTAGCCACCGTGACTAACACTCCCCTGATTAGAAGTGGGTTTCTGAGCTTTGTTGTTTTCTGTGAGGGGAAAGTTTTTCTAAGAGGCGTCGAGTTTAAGATTCCGCTGCTTATTTTTACTTTTTTTCCCATTTAGCCGCAGTTGGAGCTTGGAAATACAGCAAATGGTTATGGGCACTATCACAGAAAGATCAATAGGGCATATTACAGGGACTTGCCTCTCCGGAGTGTTTAACTAAACACCGAACACAAAGACCTTTAGACTTCATTATACGGTGTCGCTCCTTCGGAAAACACACGAAGTCTTGTCACTACCTACGTTAAAGCTCCTAATAGTGGAATAGGTCTTTTTCGGCTCTATAGAGGGAAACCGGCTCTCCCGAGATTGGTGTTGATCGGGCGGAACTTGGCTCGTGAGATATTTCTCTTTCGATTGCTGCTCGGAATGACTGAATTCCAGGTATCTCTCGAAGCACCTCGGTTAATATTGTCATGAACTTTGGTTGGCAATTAGTAACAACGCGAAAGTGAATTTATAAATTCACTTTTAAAAAAAAGTAGGGTTTTTACCACCAACCTGCCCTCAATTAAGTTGTTTTATTTATTGGCGGGGACCTACTGATTAACGTAGGATTCGATCCATGGGTATCTACTGCCTATGACAGCCGCCGTGTAGGCGACCCCGTTAAGAAAACAAGAATTAAGTAAGGAGGGGTTCCTTTGTGCATCCAAGTTTCAATTACGTCTTTGGCTTTGGTGTTCAGATTCAATAAATTAATTATTGTTGTTAACCCTTATTTCTGTGGAACCCACAAACCCCACAGAAGGATTCATGTTCTTAGTTCGAATATTTCGGTTCTTCTGTATCAATTTCCTCGAAGTAATTTCTTCCTCCTTCAGCTTTCAGTGAGACGGAGCTTGCTATTCGACCTTGCAAAGTTATATGCTTTTGCATTCATGTCTCCTCTATTCATCTTTCTTTTCTTTCATCCGTTAATCCCTCATGTAACTCCCCGCCCCCCTGCGTCATTTGATTAAACAACCCAAGAGACTTTTACTACCTTAGTTTGATAAATACTCGTAGATCACAAAAATAACACCCAATTTTGTGTGTGCCAACACCTTCTCGGTGGTTTCGCTTTTACCCACAATTTCGTGTTAATGACGTCATTTGCGCGCTGAAAAGACATCATTGAACCACGTGGCCTGTGACGTCATCTCGAATCCGTAATTAGCATTTTGTACAAAAGTCTAATTTGAGTTAGTTCATCTAATTATATTTTTATTTCTTTTTGCGGGTGACATTGATATTACTTAAGAAGTAATGCTTAGAGAATGCAAGTGTTCTGAAGACTCCTTCTGCTATATTTGCGGAGTGGTGACACTGAAACATTCTAAAAGACGTTTGTCTCCACACGTCAATAATTTACGTGAAGTTGGTAATCATGACAAAAGATGGACATCTCATATTTGTTGTGTTAAGTGCACAGGTACAATTTCTGCATAGGTCAAATGCACCGGTCATGATTTCACATTTGATGTACCAATGGTCTGGAGAGAGCCGAACGACCATTGTTACTTCCGTTTAACAGATATCATAGGTAAGTTTACTTCCTTCAATGTTCTCTGCTAGTTAGAATTTTCTCACAAGAAATCTATTTTTTTTATAAATGCAAGATAAATGATATATGATGTTTTTCTTTTCTTAATATAGGTCTCAACCGGAAGGGCGAAAAAGGGTATACCCAAATCTTCAGTCTGCTATTCGCCCTGTTAGATACTAAGCGACATGAATGTGACAAGAAAGCGCTCTCGTTCTCCAGTCTGAACTCAATGATTTACTCCGCGCTCTAACCTTTACTAATGGAATATGTTGGATAAAATGCACGGATTACAGCATTCAGGAAGCGTTCGTTAGATCAGCAGCAATTCTACTCAATGGAAAACAACCTTTGTTTCTACAATGATATCAGAGGACTCTCTGGTGTTCTTGAATTGAGCTATGACACAAGCCACTGGAGTTTGTTTTATTGATGCATCAAGCTGCATATTGAAAACACCATGCCATCCATTCCCATTGTTCACTGTCATTTTAAGAAAGACATGAAAAGTTTTCTTTCATTTTAAATCACAAAAGTTATTGTAAGCATGAATAGCTTATTTGTGAAAATTTGAAACTTATGGGCTTTCTGTGCAAGTGGGATGGCCGAGTAAGATCAGAACATTCTGAAAGTTCAGCAGGGCCACCTCGAGAGTCACAATCCCCGGATCCCACAATGTTATTCATGAATCACTACTAAAAAAGATAAGATAATTTCGCTCCCTCTACATATAAAATCGGACTTGACTAAACAGTTTGGCAAAGCTTTTCAGCATCATAAGCCGCCTTTCCAGTACCTCGAGGAATTATTTCCATAATTCAGTGATGCTAATTAAAGAAGTGATTTTTGTCGGCCCTCAGATTCGTCAACTTATGACTGACAAGAGTTTCGAATTAACGATGGATGAAACCAGTGGCGGATCCGGAAAAAGCGAATGGGGAGGGCGATGCCAGGATTTTTTATGAGTGGAAATTTGTTCAAGCTGCTTATTTTGGTACATATTTTTACGAGTAATACATGTATGATCGTATAAATAATCAGTGCTGAATACATACGAATAAGTTATAGGCATAAATGATGAATATGTACATGCAGTTTAGACTATAATGATGTAGGCTGCTTACAAGTCACTTCGCCCACTGAAGTAACAAGACACATGATAGAAAAAACATTCTTATTTTCAAGCTGTAGGCTCTCTCAAACTCGTAGGCCCATGCCCAATGTCCCCCTTCATTTACTTAAGCGAAGGGAAGACGGCGGCTTTTCTCCGCAAACTTGTCAATGACTTGATCATTCGAAACTTGAATGTCATTGTGGACGGCGAGTAGTGCGAGGCCGTAGAGCCGACCCTGGCCAATGGTGCTCCTAATGCACGTCTTTAGCTTATTCAAGGCTGAGAATGAGTGTTCGGCCCCTGTATTTGAGACCGGCAGAGTTATTATGATGGTCAGGAGCTTCGCAATGTTCCGGAACATACGGGTCTCGGCGTACTCCTTCTCATTCTTGACAGTCCCGAAGACAGGAGCAGAATTTGTCCACCGCTGTGCCTCCGCCTGCACGAGCACCAGTTACTCAACATCGCTCTTGTAGAGCTTGGCGGCATTAAGGACGCCATCCAGGTCTGCTTTTGAGCCCTCAAATCTTTTCTTGAGCTCGGTGATCACTTGGTCAACGAATCGAATATAGATCGAGCGCCGATACTATGCTTCAGCAGTCCTGGCATGGATATCCGCGCGCTGTGTCTGTCGTGTACAGATTCGAGGGACAGGGACGTCATCGTGAGCCGAATCTACTTCAATCAGGAGATCCTTGGTGGCTTTTGCAAATACAGTGTAGAAGTGCTCCTCGGCATTCTTTCTGAACTTGGTGAAAACTGCCTCGATCTCACGAATCAGTGCGTACGCAGATGCCAAGTCACCGTCCTTCTTCTGCTGGGTCCTGCTCGGCTAGAGTGTGTGAGCCAAAACAGACTCCGCCACAACCAACCCAATGAGGAAGCGAGGGTTTCTAATCGTGGTGAGTAAGATGCCAGCATTGGCATCAAGCTTTATTTCCTCTTCCAGGAAGACCGCGATGTGAGGCAGAAACTAGAGGAACACGAGGACTGCATCATGCCGCTCAACCCATCTGATGGGACACAAGGGCACCAACTTCTCCCGCTTAGCTGAGGAAAGCTTTACGATTTTGGAGAACCGGACCGTCCGCATGTTGCTGGAGTAAATGAAGTTATGGACTTCGTTGAGTGTCTGAAGGGCGAGTTTCACTTCTTTCACATCGCAGGCCTTGGTCAGCACCAGGTTCAGTCGGTGATTAAAGCAGTGGATCGGTTTGGCAAGGGGGTGGGGGGTATTGCTCCATGATGATGCTGGCACAACCTCTGAACTTCCCCATCATGACAGTCGCTCCGTTGAAGCTGAGGGTCCCGGCAGTTTGACATGTCGAAACCAAAGCCATGCACGGTGCGAATGAGCAGTTGGGCTAGGACTTCACGGTGAGGTTCTCAGCATGGACGAAAGTGAAAAAGTCCTCCTTGATGTCATCTTCAACGTGTCGAAGGATAATGGTGGCTTCCTCCTTCCCTGAGACGTCCGTGGTCTCGCCCATTAGTACCGAGAATACCCCAGAAACTCCGGTTAAGACCTCTTCCAGCACCAATCGACCTGTAAAGCGAAATGTGATTATGGTGACAACTGCTCATAATGTCAAAATAGCATGAATTCTACTTTTGGAATAGGAGACCTATTTTTTGGACAGAAGTTGCAGTGTCACCTACCTGTGATATCGATCAGCTCGTCCTGAATGGTTTTGCTAATGAGAGTAGAGTTGGCTCGGCTGGCCAAGCTGGTGAGGAGGCGGTTGACGTCGGCATCTCCTCCCTGGGCTCGATAACGCAGTTTTGCTCGAAATAGAGAGGTTCAATGGACCGTCATCTCGATGCCTACGGAGAGGCTGGATATTTCGTCCGCAGAAGAGGATGCTCTCAATGATGGGAACCAACAAGCGCTGGTTGGTCTCGATTTGCTCCTTCTTCGCCTGTAGTATGGTGTCGACAGCCCTCGTCGGCTTTCGCAAAGTGTCGACAAACCCCTCTATTTTCGTCATAGCTGTCGCGTGATATCCGTGCTTATTGTGACTGCTTGGACTTGGATTTGGACATAAAAAGTCCTGAGATTTAGGGAGAATTAGAGAGAAAGATAGTAAAAGAGGAAAGTGGTGAAATAGGGTGAGTTTAAAGAATAGGTCCCTGGTGAAAGGGTAGCTCTATTTGTTTTTCTTTTTGGATGTATTTTGTTTTTGTTTTTATTTAATAAACTATAAAAATTATAGTTTATTCAATTAAACTAAACCTGTTAGTTTAATTCTTATATTTTGTAGATCTTAATTGTCTTTAATGGCATTCAAGCCTAAATTTGAGGCGGGTTTTTTTTTGTTCTCGCTGTGGGTTTTCGAAAAAGCTTGTTTAGTTACATTTGGAATTTTTTAATTTTTGCAAAGTTTGAAAAAGGGTAAATCTTAATGATGGTTTATGAATTTCTACTAAAGAAACTTGAGCATTACACTAGTCGTTTTTGGTGTTTTGTCGAGTTTGTCATGTGTATTTTGGAGTCACGTCGCAGTCAGACTGTATCTTACTACTTTTAAATGGTCTTATTTGTCGGTCGACCTCGATGTCTAGGTGTGTACGAGAGAACTCCGGGGTCAAGCGGGTGCCAATGGCTTGCCAGGTCCTCTTATCTCTCTCGTGGAGCTCCACGTTGATCGGAAATAATCCAACCGAGTCGTGGAGCTCCCTAAGTCGTTTGGGTTCTCTTCCTTGGGTGTTTGTGATGAGAAGCACCGCTTTGTTCTGGATAGTTTGTAGTTTTGCAATGTGGGTCTTGGCACGCGCGTCCCGCGGCACCGGGGGAGGGGGGGGAGTCTCGAGCGAATGCACACATTGAATATCTTGAGTTTATTTGAGGGATTTAGGTCACGGAACCTATAAAATTGCCTCAAATCTCTCTTACTATTCGCGACTGTTCGTTCGATATGACTCGTGTAGCCCCTGGTGGTGATTTTGAGCCCCAGAACCGTCCCTTCTATGCAGTAGGGCATTCGCTTCCCGTCCACACGTTTATTGTTGAAGTTCTTGCGAAATATGGGAATTATTTTGAATTATCGGGCATTGGTTGATATCTTCCATCTCTTCCTGTATTCCTCGCTATAAAATCCCTGTGAACATAAGCGACGGTACAAATTTGCGATATATCATCAGCCAAATGTACGTATATCGTACCCTCGGAGACAGGGTTTTGTAGGTTACGTGTATAAATGTTGTATAATAGGGGACTGAGACACCCCTTTGATGGAGCCCTGCTTCGAATTAGGGGCGTTTATATTCTCTGATTTAATATATATATGCTCTCTTCTCCATTATGTAGTCGCACAAAATCCTCTCAAGAATGTGGTCGAGGTCTACTTGAAGGATCTTAAATTGTAGGCATATCTTCCAAACCTTGTCAAAAGCTTTTTTGACATCGCAGAGCACCAGATCGGGATGCCTTTTGTCTGCCTTGATCTTCGCAAGCTTTTCAGTGACGACGGCTAGTGCCGTGTCAGTCCCTCTTTTCCTTCTGAAGCCGTGTTGCTGCTCATTATGCAAGTTGGCTTCATCGAGAAAAGAGTTGATTCTTTTAGCCAATATCTTCTCGAAGACTTTGCCAGCAAATTCTAAGAGATATATCGGTCGAAAGCTGGCAGGGCAGTCCGGGGGCTTCCCCGGTTTTGGGATGAAAATCATCTTGGCCACTTTCCACTGATCGGGGAAATAGCCTGTGTTCAGAGTGGCGTTCATGATGTTGAGAAGGCCACTCCAAACGTTAGGTGGGGTCTGGAAGAAATTCTCGCGGGTCAGCCCCGTAGTACCTGGTGCTCTTTGACGAAAGAATTTTAGAGTAACGGAGAGTTCTAAGGCAGTTATTTTACTGCCATAGCCCTCCATCAATCTTTCTTGCGACACAGAGTGGTGAGGAGAGGTTTTTTGTGTTTGGCTGTTGGATTACGTCAGTTTCGAATTCGGGGTCGTAATTGTCATTTTCTTCTGGGGTAATTTTGAAGATTGAGGACAAGAAAATCCTAAACATTTCTTCTATCTCTTCAGGCTCATTAATTTTTTGGCCGTTGTGAATGATTATCATTTTTGTTTGTGAAGGTTTTCCTTTAAGACGTTTAACCGTCTGCCAGAACGTGTGTGTCTCTTTCTATGTCAAGTCTTTCTATTCGTCCGTCCCATAGTAGTATTTGTTGGTCTGTAACTAGTGCCTGGAGTTCGTCTTTAATTTGTCTTAGTCTTCTGTGGGCATTGTGGTTGAGGCCTATCAGCGCTAGTACATTGGACAGGTCCCTATATTCTTGGGAGGGGTCCAGGGGGGAGCTGGAAGGTTTATAATTAATACGGGGAAGGATATTTTAATGGGCTTTTATTAGAAAGTCAGTGATTTTATCCAGCTCTTCATCTATTTCTTCTAAATTAGCATCAAATAAAGGGTCGGGGATATAATTTAAGAGGTAATTTGTATAATTTTCCCAATTCCCTTGCTTGTAGCTTTTGCGTTCTGGGATTTCAATTTGAATAGGATTTACTCCTACTGTAATTTTGATAGCATGGTGGTCGCTCGGAATGATGGGGCTCGGTTCAATGTAGTAGTTGTATGGAAACCTGATACTAAATAGGACTATATCAGGTTTCGTTGCTGCTCTTTTCGTTATGTACGTCGGGAATTCTGGTCCGATCCTTGTCACGTATTGTCTGTCAACTAGTACTTCGATGTTTCTGCCTGCATTGTTGTAGGAGGTATACCATGCCGCTGCACACCTTGCATTAAGATCTCCGGCAAAAATTATACTTTTCTTGTGGCTAAATATCTGCAAGAGGTTGCGCATCGACCTTTATTTGTATAATCGTAAGTCTGTTGGTCATTTTATGTAATGTTGGTTTTTTTTTTAGTGTGTGGGATTAAAGTAGACGCTTATTCGCGATCTACTTTAGCCCCATGAGGTGTACTGGGCGGGGTGCGCTTCCTGCGATTTCTTTTTTTCCTGTATTCCGTGTCCGTGATTGTGTGGAAGCAGTCCGTGGTCAGTTTTCCCATGTTTTGAGCGAGAGCATCCTCAACCTGCCGCTCGGAAACCTCATCTGAGCATTCCCACTTGTATCTTCCGGTCATAAGACCTTCAGCTACTTCGCGGGAATCGATTTCGGTTGGGAAGGGAGCCGATTCGGGGGCATATAATTTGAGGTTGGAACCTCTCGCGTGATATTTTAGTTGTTCTCTCCCTCGTGATGAGTTGGAGGTTGACCTTGGGCTGTGGGTTCTAGAGGTTTTTCTTGCTCGTGGAGACCTGGCATCCTTGGGTCGCACTGCTTCCTTTTTGGGTGAGTGATTTTGCGTGTTGTTTGTATCGATGGTGTCTTTCCTGGGTGAATGTGGCGCCTGTTTTGTTGTTTGTGTTACCTTAGGTTTAGTGAGACGGGGATCGCGTGTGTTGGCTGTGTTTTGTGGCGTGGGCACTTTTTGGCATGTTTCTTGGAACTGAGGGGCTACGCTTATTCTCATAACCGCCTCTGACGGTGTGTTGTCTGGAAACCACATCTCTTGCAGCCCGTTTTTTTTACGAGCATGCGGTTGACTTCTGTGGCAAAGGTACCTGGGCGAGTTATGTTGGCAATGTGTGTATAATATATGCAGCACATTATTTTGGTTGAGTGTTCATTTTCGATGTGGAGATATGTTTTCTGGTTGTTAGTCTCGGCAATGGCGGCTTTGGCTAATTTAGCATAAGTCGAATTGTCCTCTTTCTCTTCTGTGTCGCGTTTTATTTGGGTTTGTTTTTGTAATTCCTGCTTTTTAACCGGGCATGCCATAGACAAGGTCCGGTGGGGGCCTTTGCAGTTTAAGCGTTTGGGGGTGTTATTTTTACAGTCGCGCCAAACATGGTCGCGGCCGGCACATATAGAGCATAGCGTAAGGTCTTTTTCCGGGTAGTTGGACGTGGTGTGTTTGCCGTATTTATAGCACCGGAAGCACATTTATAAGTCGACAAACTACTCACGTCCCATCTGCTCTGATCAGACTCTTACGTTGAAGAGAAGCAAACGGTTTTCTTTAGCTTTTTGAGCCATAGCCGTGTCCTCGAATACAACTTTAAGAACGTGCGTGTAATGCTTGCATTTTATAACCTCAGCTACCTTTGCCCATGGGTGGTTCCTTTCAATTTCGTATTTAATCTCATATGCCGAGTGGCTCCCGACCCAGGAGTCGAGGCGCCTGCAGATTAAGCTACATGGGTTCTAATTTGTGGCGGTGTGGTCGGTTTTAAGTTAATCGTCTTCAAGCATTCAACGGCCTTGCTTGAGGTTAAGGCTTCACAGTCGGCCTCCCTCGCGCAAAAATGGCCGAGTAACCATTTTGGATGTCAATAAGTCTAGCCAGTGCAATACTCAAGGATCTGAAAACCTTTTCGAAAACCTTTCCTCTATCTGGTTCTGGGCCCTCCGAGAGGACCCAGAGAGTGATGCGGAGACACTCTCACTTCTCCTGCATCCTATCGTGAGATAGGGGATGATATTATGACATTTAGATATGAATTTTATGTATATATATATATATATACACTGAGAAAGGTTTAGAAAATAGAGGAGGGAGGGGGGAATGAGAGAACTAGGGGCCAAGGTCAAAGTAATTTTATACCACTTTACCTTTAACTTCCTTCTTTCGGCTTGCGGGTGGGCAAAGGAGCGAAAAATTCGCCCTTCACCTTCCTAAATCGAATAACTATTGGTACACGCTTTGAACGTAATCGCGCTTTATCACTTTAACCATTTTTTATTGTCACTACACCAAGCGAGTCGCACAAATTCACCTTCACAAAAGTTCAGTTTGTAAAAATTCCAAAAAATTGGGCACAGCGGGAAAGCAGACTAGCAAAGGCAACCAAAGCAGTCCGTGCTTATTGTAACTGCTGAGCAGTTCGGTGGCTTTTTGTACCTTCACATCGGCTTTAACACCAAGGTGCCCAGCCTATGGTCTCCAACACTGCCCGTATTTCCACCAAACAGCACACATGCAGCGCATTATCTACCCTCGTCCAGCAACGAGCACTTCAGCCAGGGGTATGTGATGCACCAATTTGGTTGGAATTGCCTCTTATAGCCACCTTCTTCAATGAAGGGTAGCGATTCGACAGACGGACAGTCTGGTTGATTAAGGCCGCTTTCTCGGAGTCTCTGGCCGCCTTGTTCCCAATGAAGTTGGCAACGTCCACTGGAGCTGCGGAGAGTATTAGTGTGTCATGCACAAAAAGGGAAGTGAGTTCCTTGCCATCCTGTTCCTCATGGTGAGATTCGGCTTCGCTGTCGGATCTACAGGCTGTCGATGTCGAAGTGCTTGGCTGTTACTCCAGCTCATTGACATCACGATCGCAATCACCACTCGTCTTGGCCACTTTGGTCTTGAAGAACGAGTTGATCTGCATATCTTCGGTTCGCTTCATGGTACACGCACTGCGAATGAGGAGGAACTAATGCATCACATGGAAAAACCCACCAGCTCATATCACCCCATGTCCGTAACAATATATTATAAAAAAAAATCACTTTGCACTGCTGTGTTTAAGAGAGAGGATGACGCGGAGATAATGCTGATGTAGTTGCGAGGAGAGAGAGAGAGGATGTTGGAATTAGTTCTGAAAGTGAAAGATGCCATCAAGCACATGGCCCAGCTCAGGCCAGCTGACAAAGAGCGGAAGCGTCAGGTGTGTGAGTCAGGATGCGCGATCCGACTGGTCAGCGAGTCAATCGCACACGCCGTGTGTCCGCCGTGACTCAAGACACGAGGTGCCGACTCGAAAAGCAATGCAAGCCTGGCACGCTGTATGGAATTTTCCCTTGGGCCCCCCCCCTTTGGATCCGCCCCTGGATGAAACGCACTTAGCTGCATGGTGTGCATTAAAAGGTGTGTGCAATGAACTACTGGAAAAACATACCTAGGCCCAACGTAATGTTTATTGGATGAACTAACTAATCGAGCCTTAAGACGATCTTGGGTGTAGCATGTCAATGAAGCTTCATTTTCTGCATTCTCATCTGCCCTTTTCCCCAAGGATGTATGAGATGAACACGCAGAGGCGTTTCATCAACAGATATCAATAATGGAGAGAAGGTACAAATGGAAATGGAGTCCAACTATGATAGTCTATTTCTGCTGGAATCTAAAGCGTGACCAACCAGAGACCACCCAAACGCAGAAGTAAATACTAAGTACAGAAAGACCGGAAACTCATTCTATAATACTTATTAAGTGCTTATTTTTTAATGTGTATGGAATATTAACAAAGGAGATATTTCATTTGCCATAGACAATATCATTATTTTATTTTCTTAGTCTGAACGTATGAATGTTTAGTAGATTGATTACGAGAAAACGTACCTTAATAGAGAAATTTGACTATCAGATTCAAATTAAGCACACTTGAATTGATAGTAAACCCATAAAGAGGACTACCCTTGGGTGGGGAAGCAGAAAATTATTATACAGTGTTGTCCAAAAATGAAGGCCAAGATTTCTTACGTGCCCCTCCCCAAATATGGGAAGGGGTTTGGGGGTAGACATTAAATATGAATGATTTGATTTAGTTGAAGCTTTATAACTAATTTAAATACCCAGGCCATAGAAAATGTTAAGAGAGATGACTAAGGAAATATTCTTGTCTCCATTTTTTATGTGTAACAGTAACACTTATAAAGCCACCTTGGCAGTGGATGTTTGTTGTCAGTGTGATTCTTCCTTGCTTTAATTGGAGTTGTTTTAAGGTTGTTTAGAAGAATGTCTATTTTGGCGGTCTTGTTTAATTTAAAACTGCCAGAGTACAAAGCTTATAAGTTAACTGCCTCACCAAGTTCTAGCATGATTTTCTTCAATGTTCTCCTTTCAAGGTAGTACAATTTGTACTTTTAGCTATTTGTGTTCTTTCTAAGAGCTTGTTCTTGTCTATTTTGCATTTTCGAATGTTTGTGCTCGTTGTATGATCTTTCTAGATGTTTATAATACACCATCCAAGTCGTGTGTTTAAGGTTGAGGTTTTCTATGGTAATCTGTAACATCTCTAACCTTCTAAACTCTTGTTATTTTATTATTTAATCACCCTTTTACTTCATTTGTTTGTTTCTCCTCTCCTCTCCTTCCTTTTTTGCTACACGAAAATGTCCCCATTTGCTACCTCTCAGAATATCTGACTTCTACTAGTAGATCCATGGTATTGTAATATTCAGGCAGGTTCCGACGGAGATAAACGAATGGTTATGGTGCCCAGTCTTCAATCCTTTACCTTAATATTTAAATAAAAGGCTATTTCACTAGCAACCACCTGCCCCATTGAGTGCCTAAATCGTTCGACCAATGAATTGTGCAGGGAAGAATTACCACCAATATTTTAATTAATACTCCAATAATACTTGGAAGAAATCACCCATTTTGAAATGACCTTCTTTTTCAGGCTTCGGGTTCGGTCTGATCTACCTGCCGGCGGTGGTCTGCGTCGGGTATTACTTCGAAGCGCGTCGTGCCCTTGCTACGGGCATTGCCGTCTGCGGATCGGGTGTTGGCACCATGATTTTTCCACCATTGGTCAATCTTTTGATCGCTAATTTTGGATGGCAAGGCACCAATCTTATACTCGCCGGGTTGATTCTCAACTGTTGTGTAAGAGAAACGTCTTGAAGATTTACTATGTTCAGTTTGTGAGTTTGCGCATGAACATAATATGCAAAATTATGGTTATTCAATAGCCGTGGGAAATTAAGCCTCGATTCGCGCATTTAGTGATTTGTAGGATAACGCCATTTTCTGTATATAATATTGCAATATTGAAAAATAACGTTTCATGTTGCAATATGATACTTGAAGTGGTCGTTTAACTTTAAGGCTTGCAATATGATACAAGGTGGAAACATGAAGTGTTGACTGATATTTATTTAATTATTTTCAGCACACGTGATATTTTATAATCCTTATACTAAAACGAAATAAAAATAAAGGAAATAAAAATAAAGGAAGCCACATGATGATGTAATTAATGTTAAATGAGACTGCCTTTTGCGTCGATGACACGACGAAGTATAAGTCTGACCTGAGCGCAAGTCGCACGCAGAGTTTCATTTGATATTTTCTTCCAGCATTTTTCCAGTTTGCATTTCGACACTTTGATGAGATTTGGTACAGGTCTTCAGCACAAGCATCGACCACACTGAAAAGTTCATGGGGTTCAAATCTGCCGTAATGGGAGGCTAAAGTTCATTTGACCAAAACCTCTCAAAATTTGCCTGACACCACCAGTCTGGGCATTTTTTTGTTGCGTGTGAAATTGCTCCATCTTGTTAAAGGGTTACAACGGCATTTCCTATGGTGTGAATTCATCCATGAGAGGATGAATTCACAGGACTTACCTGCACCATTACCGAAATTAACTTGTCTCCTGAAAGACAACCACTCTTCACCCGGAATCTCATTTTTATTTCATGTCCAAACACGATCATTTTGTTGATAGTGGCTTGGACGAAGAAAAACTTCTTATCCGTCCACAGAACTGGAGGCTGCGAGTTATCAAGGAGCCGTTGAAGGAGCACCTTTGCTCTTTCGACTCTTCTTTTTGGTTGGGTTGAAAAGCAGATGTCCTTTAGCTATCTGGAATGGACGAAGTTTCAGATCATCCTTCAGCAATTTTGCGCGTGGCCACATAGCTTATTTTGGCCTCCAAAGCAAATTGCCTAACACTCCTCCTTGTATTTCGCCTGCTCTTGGTCATCGGGTTCTTGATGAGGGTTGGGCTCCAATGGTCGGGGTAGGATGTTCCTTATTTTTGGAAGACCAATGCCTGTCTCTTTACGCCGATTGATAGCTTTAAAAATCCCAGATCTTCTCACAATGGGGTTCAAGTATGTATTGCCCGCTGTCTTCTCGCTTTTCTACTGGTACTCGATTGCTTCACATTTTCCAGCCATATTTATAAATCGGTGTTATTTTTGATGAATTTACAATTGGATTCACATAATTCAATAAATCCTGAAAGAACCTGCATGGAAGTAATTAATTAATGGTATGTAAACATATTTAAAATGATTTGTAAAACGTAGTCTACACTTCGTGTTTCAACCGTGTATTTGAAGTGGTCGTTTAATTTGAAGGTTCAATTTATCATTTCTGCTACGTTTTACAAACGGACGTTGAGGAAACAGATGAACGAGAGCAATGTTGTTGTTGTTGTTGTTGTTGTTGTTGTTAATATCTCCCCAGGAGAAGTCTCCAAAGTTCTGCGTATTTTGTTTATGGCGGCCCTGTATTGGTTTCTTTCATTTTCAGTGGATGGGGGCCTTGATGCGCCCGCTGGAGGTACCCAAAATGAAAAGAAAGGATTTATTGCATCGCCTTGCGGAAGAAAGGAAAATTGCCATGGAAAGGGGTTCGCTGTATGGTTCCAATTACATAACTATCACACACCAAGACGGCACTGTTGAAAAGAGAGTTCGTCCAGAGGTAACTGAAAGAACGAAATTTTAGCCTTGTTTTTTCCTCATCCTGTCGACTTAATTAAGACCCAATAGGAATCCATTCAGTAATTAGTTTGCTTTTTTTCCAACAGAAAATGCTTAATTACGATCCTGGGGTTCATTCTCACTTAAACCTATCAGAATACTTGACTCCTACTAGTACTTCCGTGGTATTGCCCACTATTCAGGAAGGTGGCCAAGTAGATCCTCAACCCAATGGAAATGATTTTCAGTCTGCACTACTCGAATCACAGACCACTACCGAAGGTAACTACTTCTGCAATAGTTCTTATGTCAATTCATTAAAATTATAAAAGGTTTCATTATAAAATTACATGTGAAACGATGACTTAGTTATTTGGGAGGGAAAGCTAGGCATGTGTGTGCGGAATTTGGCTTTTATGTTGGATTGAATCGCTCTTGCGAAAGCTAAATTTATGCATAATGGAAATCAAAGTTTGGAAAAAACATTATTTGGAAGTTCTCGACCGGAATGCATTAGGTCAACATATTTGAGACGCTCCAATGGGTAATCCTAGTAAGTAAGAAGCCATTATTTTAAGTGATTAGGTCACCTATGAAAATTTCTATATTAAATATTGTAAAGGTTTGTTCATTTTAATTGAGTTAAACCTCAATGTACGCGGTTCTGGTATGAACTTGTCGCAACAATGGCTAACCACCTTCACACTTATATTTGGTATGTCTGGGGTCCTCCTTTTCATGGCTGTTATATTATTCTATTGGATACATTCACTTGTTGGCGTCGGTCATGAGAGTATCCCAGGCATTCTTGATGTAGTGTGAAGGCAGCTAACCATTGCTATGGTCATTTTAACCTTTTATGTAACTGTTCTTGAGAATATTTGCTTTTACACACCTAAATCTCAAAATTTGCTCTCAATTTAGACTGACATTAATAATAATAATAGGGATTTTTTTTGTATGGCGCTCTACAAGGCTACGGGCCATCACATAACACCTGTCTGGTTGCATACTTAGGAAAGGCTTGGGAGAAAAGATGTGTCTTCAAAGTATACTTGAAGGTGCCAAGAGAGGCAGAGGGGCGTATTGCATCTACTCCAGCTACCTTCTCAATTGCCAGACCTGTTTCAGCAGTAACAACCTCTTACATACTTTTGGTTCTATGCCGTGATACGGAACCAGGTTTATACCCTTCAAGGAAATCACATTTATATTCGCTTTATCTTCATACCCACAGTCAACTCGTCAAAGTACCCTCACCATCGATTTTTTGTAGTCCTTATTGCTAAAAGAGTTTCTGCCTTTCTTATCTCTGATGTTCATGCAATCCTTCTTTTCGTATTTTTCCTCCTTTCTCACTTCCTTCAAAAATATCTTCCTGTTCCCATCCGTATCCTCATTCATATTCCATCACAATGCTTCATTTGCTGCTCTCTTACTCTTATACTTACGCATTCGTTTCACTTTTCTTTTCGCCTTCATGTATGCATTCATTCGCATCTTCCTAACATTCTCAACACCCGCTCAATTAAGTATTTGCAAGTAAGTCTCTTTCTTGTTCTCCACTGCATGTTTCACATAGTCATTTCACTCATCAGAGTTCTGTTTTCTCTTTCCGGTTTCATCACAACCACATACGGCTCTCTCTCTCTCTACTCACATGTTCACACTTAGATCCTCTCTCATACACTGAAGCACTCTCTCTGCTTGGAGAGCCTTTCATTTTTATTTTCCCTTCCTCTCCAGCTTCCTCACTTCATTCCATCCACACAATAAAAAATTTAATCCTATACAGCACAATCATGATGTCTGATAGTCCCGTACCCTCTCTGACAGATTTTAAATCAAATACATCATCTATCATATCCTTTCTTACTAAGAACAGATCATTAACACTTTTACAGTTTGTTTCGTTCCTTTGCCCAACGCATGGGTCTTTATGCTGAAAGGTGCTTGCCTTCCGATACCCATTGTGAGGATATGGAACGTACATACTCGCATGCCGCCAGACAATCGTGGGAATGAAAGAAATTTGTCGTTTGAGTTGACCTTCGTCTCCTCTCTTTCCCCCCCACCCTTCCCCAACGGGCGACAGGAAGTCTGACGAAAAAAGGCCTATCTCACAGAGAAGCCTAAATTCTATTTGCCTTCTTTATGATACCATAGAGATTGTCCAGAAGGCGCTGCGATAAGCGAATTGTCGTGAATGGAATCTCTCTCTCGATTTCACACAGTCCGCGGTATAAATGAAAACGCCGTTTATCCCACTACAGCAGTGTCCCAAACCTACTCACGTAACCATCACGTTGAACGAGAGTCGTTGCCGTAACGTATCGACTGCCAACGCGCCGCTGAGTTAACTTGGTCGCTGTCTCAAAGTGTTCCTGAGGCAAATCCCGCCCCGCAGAGTCTGTGACTAGAAGAATACGCTCTGTTGCTCAACGTAACTTGAGAAAGAAAAGGAACATCCAAATAGTACTGGAAGTTACTATTTGTTAGTGTCCCATCCAATTAGGAGTGAACTAACCGGAACTGCAGTCAGCAGCCCCGAACCCGTCGTCTTATCCTCCCCTCTCCCCAAGAACTCGTGTTAACGCCACCCGAACCACCCCGTCTGGACCTGAGTAGTCGTCTCTCCAATCCATCACAATTAATGGTAATCTGTAAACCCAGTGTCCCTCTATTCTTAAATTACCTATATAATTAACAGTGATTGATACTCCCATTGAGTCATTATAAATCTAGACGCTTAACGTCAGTGTTTAATATTTAATACTTATTTACCTGAATGCCCGTTTAACTATTGCCCCTAATTATTATATTTGTGTAAAGTAAAGTTTGTTTTTTTTGTACGTGTGTTTATTTGTGGCTCCTCCTTTTTGACGTACCCTTGGCAAGACTTTAATTAAGAATCCCTTCGGCTAATTTATTCAACCCGTATTATGCACTCATAGAATTTAACAATCACAAACCTCCCCCCAGTAACAAGTGGGACTTTTATAGTGAGAATCCTGGCTACGGCACAACCCGCCTCTAACCAGCTTTCACACGTTCAGTAAGAATTAAAGCCTACCTATATATTTATATATATATATATATATATATATATATATATATATATATATATATATATATATATATATATGATCGTAGATTGAGTCATAGGGTCAATACCATCGACTTAGACAAAAGCGGTGTGTCCAGATCAAGGACTAGAATAATTATTGGACCAGACTATGAGCAATTCTACGATACCCATCAACCGATACCCATTCCCAATTTCATGTACAACCTGTCCCAAGGCATTCCACAACCTCTCTTTTTTATCCATACTTCCTGCCATCCCGCATTTTTAAACAAATTCACTACCACTCTCTTCTTTCCCTCATCACATATACCCATCGCATTCCACACACCTTTAGGTCACACATTGGCGTGAATCAACCGGCTTGGCTAGAAGGGGTCCACGACAGCCCCGCCGATTACCTACATTGCGTATTACACTCATAGGGACTAAACTTTCCGGTACGCGGGCCCCCATGCCCGCGGACCCCATCTGAATTCACTCCCTTTTTATGCCACGCGTCGGAAGACGATACGGGTATACAGGTTGCGATACCAACCGATTTTATGAGAGTAGCTGTAAATTCTAAATAAGCTGGTTTTAGATCCCTCCTTAACAAGTTCGTAGAAAATAATTCATCACCTAGAACTATATTTGCCCTCTAGGGCAAATAAAGTTCTAGGTTAACTAATATCATTATTTCCCCTATGCAAATCCTTAATAAAATTGATATTGAAATGAAGGGGGAATACAATTTCTCTTATGATTCATTCCTTTTCTTCACGTCCATAATCCTCCTCATTGACCCATTGAACGTCTTATCTCTATTATTTATCTCTTTCCAGAAGAGGAAAGTTTAGTGAAGAAAGCTGTTCCAAGCCCAGTTATGATACCTGCTAATCGCAAAGATGTCCCCGACATGACAAAGGATAAAAACGACAAGTCGAAGATTCCTCGCAACAACTCCCAACCCGCGATGGGGCGGAATGGCACTGTGGTCCCCAAAAGAGGGTCTGTCCCCAATTTCGAAAGAAGGATGTCCAGGATAGAAATTATGACCAATCTCAAAGTAAGTTCAGGAGGTCGAGGAAACTGCTGTTAATTTTCCCGTTCAGAACAATTTCTTACTCCTACAAGCAAATGGTAGTTGAGAGGCAGGGGTGAAGAAGAGGACGGACTCAAATTGATATAGAATGCGAAAGAGACCTAACTAATGATAGAAACATCTACCATGGCGTTATCTTTATTTCATGGGCATTAGTTTGGGTATGACCTTCTGAGCAAAGTGAATGAGCAAAATGGTGAAATACTTAATTGAACATAACTACTATTAAAATTTTAAATCACACCACGGTGTGTATGACGATGGTTTTCTTTTTCCAAAGGTAATCCCCGCCACACCGCACGCTTCTTACAGCAACCTTCGGATGCTTGGGTCTGGTGACGTGCGCCGATATGCCGGTGGGGCAGCCCCTTCAATGGGGTCATTCGGGGACACAGAAGCAATGGCAGGCCTTCGTCAGCGACGCCATTCTAAGGTTAGATAAGTTGCGGCGACTTTGTTTACACAAGAGTGACTGGAGGGAGAACATTGAGTGACTGGAGGGAGAACATTGAGTTACTGGAGGGAGAACAATGAGTGACTGGAGGGAGAACATTGAGTGACTGGAGGGAGAACAATGAGTGACTGGAGGGAGAACATTGAGTGACTGGAGGGAGAACATTGAGTGACTGGAGGGAGAACATTGAGTGACTGGAGGGAGAACATTGAGTGACTGGAGGGAGAACAATGAGTGACTGGAGGGAGAACATTGAGTGACTGGAGGGAGAACATTGAGTGACTGGAGGGAGAACAATGAGTGACTGGAGGGAGAACATTGAGTGACTGGAGGGAGAACAATGAGTGACTGGAGGGAGAACATTCAGTGACTGGAGGGGGAACAATGAGTGACTGGAGGGAGAACATTGAGTGACTGGAGGGAGAACATTGAGTGACTGGAGGGAGAACAATGAGTGACTGGAGGGAGAACATTGAGTGACTGGAGGGAGAACATTGAGTGACTGGAGGGAGAACAATGAGTGACTGGAGGGAGAACATTGAGTGACTGGAGGGAGAACATTGAGTGACTGGAGGAAGAACATTGAGGCCAATGCCATTTTTAGTCGCGTGCCACGACTCTTATAAGTTAGTATGTCGGTCGGTCGGATGGTAACATTTTACTTTTCAATGAGTTTTTGAAAGTTTTGAAGGTCGTAAATCAGAATAATTGAGAGCACGCGACTTATGTGTGTTGACGTTGTTTCTCAAATTGTTGGTTGATTCTTTACTTTTTGAGCGCTTCGAAGTCTAGAAGCATCCGAGTAACCAAAGGTATCATCATTTTGACACCTTAATCTACTTCGATTAGCCTCCCTCGTCCTGACATAGAACAGGAATGGGGGCGGGGGGGGGGGGGTCATTTGCTTTTGCTCATGGCTCTCTTATATAACTAATTAGATGTTCAGAAACCTGTTACTGGGTTCCAATTTTCGTAATTTTGAGTTTCAAATTAAGTAGGAAATTGGGTCTTTTGTTTTGAAATGCAGATATTCTTCACCCTTGCTACTTCTATATCTAGAAATTGTCTTTTAATATTTTCCTTACTTTTTTTCTGTTTCCTCTTTTTTTTTAGCTAACCACACACACTCATGGTTCAGACCAACCCTTACGGAACGAAGGTGTGTCCATTAGAGTTTTAACCTCTCCTAGACACTTGAGTCCATGTAATCTCCTATTTATGCTACACTGTCTGAGTAACTCCCCTATCTTCACTTTTTCTACCAGCCTCTTTTGAAATCTTTCTACCCTAAAAATATAAATAAAATATCCTAGGTGTAAAATGAAGAAGGAAAAAAGTTGTGTAGTTTCATATGGTGAAAGTAGAAGTCCTCCGGTGACCCCAATTTCGGTTGATGGTGAAGGTAGAAGTCCTCCGGTGACCCCAATTTCGGTTAATGGTGAAAGTAGAAGTCCTCCGGTTACCCCAATTTCGGTTGATGATGAAAGTAGAAGTCCTCCGGTGACCCCAATTTCGGTTAATGGTGAAAGTAGAAGTCCTCCGGTTACCCCAATTTCGGTTGATGATGAAAGTAGAAGTCCTCCGATGACCCCAATTTCGGTTGATGGTGAAAGTAGAAGTCCTCCAGTTACCCCAATTTCGGTTGATGGTGAAAGTAGACAGCTTAGCCTCTCTTCCTTCCTTCAGACAGCCTGTATTTCTCCCCTACTTCGTCGCTTTTCATACAACCTCTCCCACAACTTTCTCTGGTCAGCCTCTAATTTCACAGGGTAGATGCTGACCTTCTTCTCAGCCAACCATCCCGGATCGGGGCTGAGGAGGGAGGGAACAATGTTCCCTAACCCCTGAGCTCCGGTTCGGGTGGTGGGTTTTTAACAACCTGCTTCATCCCCACCCATAACTTCCTCACATCCCTTTTCCTTTCCTCTTTACATACTATCAACTTTACGCCGTGTCTAAGGTGAAGCCGCCATGCCGATGGACTGCCAGGCCACCAGGCGGGAGGGGTGGCCCCGAATGGCGGCACCTGCCTCTGCCAGGCCTGTAAGCACCTCTTGCAGTGCGGGCAACTGCGAGGGCTGATGAGCTGTTGCATCCCGTAAAAAAAGAGGGTCACCATGCCCAATGATGAGTCTAAACCTCCCCTCCCCCTTAATTCCCCCTGTACCAACGACGAGGCAGCTCCACCGAAAAAAATGGAGGTCCTACGACTACGGGTGTAGGGGACTCCCCCTCACCCCCTTATCTAGAGGTGCTTTCGGGCACCTCCCTATTTCCAGCGGCAGTCCCTCCTTTTCTTTCTAAGGAGACTGCCAAGAAAGCCAGCAGGCAGTACATTGCCGACCGCCCCTCATTGGACCGGCTCGGTAGGGCATACCCCCTTAGGGGAGAGAGGGAAGCCAGGCCCCTTCGGTCGCTTCCCTCAAAAGACCTGCTGGCAATAATATTGAACCTTGCCGGGGTCAAGGCCTGTGCCTCCCCACACATGACTGGTGACTCTGCCAAGGAGACCTGCGATGTCCTGGAAGGGAAGGGCCAACTGGAGGCCCCTCCTGTGATAGACATGGTCCTTGAGGAAACCCAGCCTCAGAAGGTAGGGCTTTCCATGGGGGATAATCCGGGCTCAGCGCCAAGCACTGAACCCGAATCCGCCCCTATGCAAGGTCCTCCTCAAACGGCTGGGGTCTCCAAGGCAGTCCAAGGGGAGGAGGGATCTCCTCCAACCAGTGCCTCTGCGACCACCAGGACCTTCTCCATTTCAGAGAAAGAACTGGATGAGGCCGGTCCATCTGGCCTGGGGGCTCCTACCGGTGGAGGTGAGAAACGGGTGATTTCCCATCCGCGGGGGCTGCCGGGACGGATGGGTCTGCTGCCACTTTGGCAAGCGACCAAGCCAAGATCGGCACATCCGGCCCCTCTACCCCTCCCGTGTGCGGAGCCCGTAACTATGACTAAGACCAAAAGTGCACAGGGCGGAGCCTCGATAACATCGGGGCCCCTCATTCAGAGGTTACCTGGCATTTTCGAGCCCGCTTGCTTCAAACGCTTCATCGTTATTCGCTCCACTGATGACACCATGTTGGCCAAGGGCAACATGATCCATCAGAGGAGAGCATTAGCTAGTGCAATTGGTAGAGAGCCGAAGGTGACCCGTTTCTCGGACGGGAGCCTTCTGGCGAATGCGGCGAATCCCGCCGAGGCGGCCAAGATAAGTGCTCTTCGGACACTTGATGGCAGCCCGGTGAGTGTGACGCCGCACTCTACTATGAACTTTGTGAAAGGAGTAGTTTATGCGAGGGAACTCGTTGACTACTCTATAGAGGACATCACCTTAGAGCTGGCTGACCATGGGGCGGTCAAGGTCGAACGTGTGATGAGAAAACAGGGAGGGGCCTCGAGAGCCACCCCTACACTCTTCGTCACGTTCAACTGTGACAAGCTCCCTGAGTCAGTGCGTGCCGGTTGGTACCGCTACCGCGCGAAGGCATTCGTGCCAATGCCGCAGCGGTGGTATTAATGTCACCGCTTCGGCCATACAAATCGTTCTTGTAGACGTGCAAAGTCGGGTATACTCGAAGTCTGTATAAATTGCTTCAAAGCCGCACACGATATTTTAAATCATGTGTGGCTAAGTGTGTCAATTGCGGAGAGCCGCACCCCGCTTCTCCGAAGCAATGTGGTACATATCTCCTTGAAAAAGAAATCCTGGCCGTTCAGGCCCATGATCGACTCTCATTCCGCGAGGCTAAGGACTTGGTTCTGGCGCGCCCGGCTCTACCTGGGACGTCATATGCCTCAATAGTTAGAAAGGCACCCTCTGCTCCTGGCCCATCCAGGCCAACGAGAACGATTGTTTCCGCGCCCATTCGAAGCCCTTCTGCGGGCTCTACTCAACCCGGGAGCTCCCCTAGTAAAGCTAGCGGCAAAAAGGGGTTCATACCCAGCCCCGGCTAAAACCAGGGCTCCCCCCTCTTCCCCCAGCGTGACCGTTTCCCATAAGGCGAAACGACCACGTGCCCCCACCGAGTCGTTAGACTCACAGCAGGCAACATCCCTGAAGTTGGTCGTCAGGCCATCTTCCGGGGTTCCTAAAGCTGTCCCCCGAAAGGAGGACAGCAACAAAGGAACTTCGGCTCCTTTGCCCACGCCTAGTGGTGGGGCGAGTGGCTCGGAGACGGTAGTTCCCGGAAAAGAGAGCCCCCCGCCTCCGAAGCCACATCGCCCGCCTAAGGTTTCGAGGCGGAGGGTGGAGAAGACTCCCATGGCGAGCCCAACCTCCCCCAATAAGTCCTCGAAGGCGACAGCGCCTTCAGCGCTTTGTCTGGCCAACAGCGCCGAGGGTTCTTCCTCCGGGGAGCGTACGGCCATTCCCATGAGGGTCTTCTGTTCGAGGAGTGCCCCCACGTCTCATCCGAGCGAAGCCTGGAGGGCATATTCCTTCAATGGAATTGCCGTGGACTCCGGGCCAACCAGGAGGAGCTGCGGAGGCTCGTCTCGTCCCGTTGCCCGTTAGCTATTTTTCTGCAGGAGACCATGCTAGGCGCGTGCCCCCTGCCCGCCCTCCCGGGGTATAAGGGTCTTGCGACTCCACCACCACGGAATGGCCGGGCTGGGGGATGCGCGGTTTACACCCGGCATGATGTCTCCATTCTTCCTTTCTCTTTAGATACCTCCTTTCAGGCAGTGGCTGTGCAGCTGCACCTGGATAGGAGGTATACTATCATGTCTGCGTACATTCCACCGTTAGCTGACTTCGACGCGGTGGACTTCCGCCGCGTCGTGGCACGGTTGCCGAGAGCCTTTTTCTTGCTCAGAGATCTGAAGGGCAGGCATCCTCTCTGGGAAGATTACTCAATAAATCCCAGGGGACAATTCCTTGCCGATCTGATCGAAGAGCTTGAGATGGGTGTCCTAAACATTGATGAGTTTACGCATCACTGCCCGAGAACCGCTTCATTTTCTTGCCTTGACCTATCTTTGTGCTCTTCGAAAGCACAGCCTGATTTTGATTGGGGTGGTGGTCATTGACCTCCATGGTAGTGATCACTTTCCCATTCAAATATGATTTTCAGGGCAACTGTAACCTGAGAGCCTACCTCGGTGAGGCTTGGCGCGGGCGCGGTGGCCTGCATTTCAGGAAATGACTGAATTCTCTATGTCAGTCGAGGAGTTTAGGTCGGTAGATGAGGCAGTTGAGTTCTTCTCCGGCAACCTCATCGCCGCGGGCCTGACTACTATTCCTAGAACGTCTGGCCGTTTTGCACGCCGACCACTCCCATGGTGGTCGGCCGAGTGTGAGACGGCCCTCAAACAGAAGCGTTATGCCTACATGCGCTATAAGCGCCGCCCGAACGATTTCACTGTCGCTGAATTTCGTCGGGCTAGAGTTAGGATCCGGAATATTTCGAAGCACGCCCGCCGCTCTTCTTGGCGGGCATACGTGTCTTCACTTAACGGGAAGACCCCTTTAGCAGAGGTGTGGAAGCGAGTCAAAAGGATTCGGGGCAAGTTCTCGCAGGACTCCCCTCCCGTTGTCCAGGAGAATGGGAATGCAATCTCGGACCCCGCGTCCGTGGCGGAATCCTTCGCGACCGCTTTTTCCGCATTCTCTAGCCGGGATGCTGCTCTGCCAGCATTCAATGCACGTGGTGATGTCGCGGAAGGCCGCCGGTCGACTTTACCTCCAGAGGCGGAGAACCCTTCAACAACAAGTTTGCTGTGAGTGAGTTGCGCTCCGCTCTTGCTTCGTGCGCGGACACCGCCCATGGTCCGGACGATGTCCCGTACGCCATGCTTCAACACTTGGGTGAGCGAGGCCTGGCCTTTCTCTTAGATTTGTTCAACAGGAATTGGGTGGAGGGTCTCCTCCCAGATTCCTGGCAAATCGCTACTGTGCTCGCCTTTCGCAAACTGGGGAAAGATCACTCTACTCCGACCGGTTTCCGCCCAATCTCTCTAACCTCTTGCGTGTGAAAGTTGATGGAAAAATTAGTAAATGTTAGATTAGCCTTTTTTCTGGACAGCGGAGGCCATCTGTCTTTTGCACAGTGCGGCTTCCGCAAGTTCCACTCCACCTTGGATTCTCTGCGCCGTCTGCGAGGCCTTCCTTCGTAGACAGCACTACGCCACGGTGTTTTTCGATTTGGAGAAGGCCTATGATACCGCATGGCGATACGGTATCATGGAGACTCTCCACACGATGGGGGCGAGGGGACGCCTCCCAATGTTTATATCTGAATTTTTGCGAGATCGTCGATTGCACGTACGGGTGGGGTGAGCCCTCTCCGACCTCATGGAGCAGGAAGAGAGTGTCCCGCAGGGAAGTGCCGGAAGATGTTCTCGTTACGCTCTACGTGGACTACCTTTCGATCTCTTTTGGCGCGGCCCAGATGCCAACTCTGGAGCGTCGACTCCAACAGGCATTGAACCGCGTCTCTCGCTATGCCAAAGCGCACATGTTTCGGTTTTCCTTGGCTAAGACTAAGGTTGTGCACTTCGGCCGCCATCCACGGCTCCATCCAGACCCAGACTTGTTTCTTAATGGGGTACGCCTGGAAGTGGTTGAATCGCACCGTTTCCTTGGTCTTGTATTTGACCGACGCCTAACCTGGGAGGCTCATATTTGCAGCCTTAGGGTCTCTTGTACCCGCGCAATGGATATTCTCAGTTCCGTGACGTTCAGCGCTTGGGGTGCTGATAGGGCTACTGCCTTACTTTTTTATCGATCCTTTGTTCGTTCGAAGCTCGACTACGGATGCGAGCTTTATGCATCTGCAGCCGAGCGTTTATTGCGGAAGGTGGACTCGATCCACCACACCGGCCTTCACCTTGCGACCGGTACCTTCCGCACTTCCCCCATTGAGAGCATACTAGTCGATGCTGGGGAAATGCCACTCGCTTTACGCCGCGTTCAGTGCATTACTCGCCTATACGCGCGAGCCCGGCGCCTCCCTCAGTCGCCAACAGCTCTCACCGCATACGCATCTGATCTAGACGGTGCCTATGCCGCCGAGCAACGCCAGTCATACCCTAAGCCCTTTGGGTTTAAGGCCAGGAAACTACTTCGAGAGCTAGGTATAGCTCTCGGGCCAGTGGCGCCCCTGCTTCTGCCCAGGACGGCACCCTGGATGGTACCACATTTGGCTATTTGTCGCCACGTCTCTGCTCCCAAAGCTTGTACAGCGCCGGAAGTATTTCGGTCGGCCTTTTTGGAGCACACCTCGTGTTACGCTGGAACCGTGCCAGTGTATACGGATGGCTCCAAGTCCCAAGAGGGGGTCGGCTTCCACGCCGTATCCCCTCTGTTTGAAGTCAGCGGGGCTCTGCCAGGCGCTGCGTCTGTCTTCACGGCCGAGCTGGTGGCAATACATCACTCGGTACGGGAGATTACGCGACGTACTCGGTTCGGAGACCAGATTGTGATTTATTCTGACTCACAAAGCGCCCTGAGTGCTCTCGGGGCATTGGAACCTCCGCATCTCCTAGTTCGCGATATCCGTGACGACACGGTTTTGGCGAGCCGGGCAAATGTCGAGATTATCTTCTGCTGGGTTCCTGGCCATGTAGGAATTGCGGGGAATGAGCGCACCGATGATGGCGCCAAAGAGTCCGCGAGGACTCTGCGACCGGACCAGCGTTTCGCTCTTCCTCACACCGACTACATGGCAGGAATACAGGCAGCTCTTCGGACTGCTTGGCAAAGAAGATGGGAGACGATCGAAGGGAACTTAAAGTTGCGTGCCATTGCGCCGCGACTGTTCCCATGGACCTATCCCCCAATGCCACGACGGCTTCAGGTCGCTTTCTGTCGCCTCCAAATCGGACCCACTCGTGTGACGCATTGCTATTTGATGGATAGCTCGCCTGCGCCCTATTGCGACGACTGCGTCGTCCCACAGACTGTTCTGCACATTCTTTTCGAATGTCCCAGTCTGGGTGATCTTCGCGCACGTTACCTGTCCCAGTACCGGGATGGGCGGGGTCGCTACCGCCTGTCCTTTGTACTCGGAACGAGTTTGTGCACATTGACTGGTGGACTTGTTGACTTTTGGGGGGAGGCCGGCCTTCTCCCTTTTATTTAACTAGGTTTTGTTGTTGTTGTTTTTGTTATTGTTATTATTTTCTTTCTAGGTCACACGTTCTTACGCCAGGTGGAGGGAGACCTCCTCCCGACGCCGGAGCTTGCTTCCTGATTGCTATCTCTTTTTATTGTTTTTTTCTTTGCAAATCTTTATTTTAAAGTAGCCTAGAACTAGGCTGTTTGTTTGCGGCGACTTATGCCTAAGTGAGCAGTCACCAGATAGCCCCTAAAAAAAAAATGGTGAAAGTAGAATTCCTTCAGTGACCCCAATTTCGGTTGATGGTGAAAGTAGAAGTCTTCCGGTTACCCAAATTTCGGTTGATGAAACATATCTATAAAAAGAAATGCTGTCTGGTAGGGTCTGCATTCCAGTCGAGCGAGCTATCGTTTCCATTTCTCTGAAGATTTTTTAAGCGCTCATATGATGGCTGTCACCAAGGGCATAAGTTGCCGTAATTAAAACTTCACAATTCAAAATTCAAACAAAAAACAAACAAAAAATTAAATAAAACTTTAGTGACAGTTGCTTTCCATACCAAAGGGCACTGCTACGTCAACTTCATGAATTCTTTCAAGTGCATCGCTGAACCGGAGAATTTATGTAGGTGTTTGTTGCATGATTTAAAGTTGCTTATTTATCTATTCCATCGTTAATTGATCTTAAACATAGTCATTTTTGTTCATTTGATGTTAATTCTTCCATAATGTTTACACTAAATAAAGAAAATTTAACTTAGGTCCGCTGACGAACTACATAACGGATCGCGTATTCTATGTTTTCTGGTCTTTTCACTTAATTTAAAAATATTCACCGCTCTTTTTTTATCTTTTCAGGAAAAGAAAGCAATCATGCTTCCACCTATGTCGCGGCAAGACATCTTTTACTCCGGCAGCATCCGAAATCTGGATGAATTCAAGAGCCAAGCCTCAATGCTATCCTACAGAGAGTCCACCTTCAACCTTCAGAACGCCTCAATGTCTCGGGCAGTGTCCGAGGCCTTTGCCGAGACTGAAGATGAAGCTGATGAAGCCAAACGAAGTGAGTACTTGAGGACTGTTAAACGCTGCTCCTTATAAGGAAAGATGAAATCCAATGAGAAAAAATACAAATTTTAACTCAAAAGGAAAAAATCTAGGTCAAACTTCCTAAACGATCTTTGTCATTTTACGATTAAATAATAATAAAAAAAATCTAATAATCTTCTGATCTAGGTACACGCTTTTAATTAAGAACACTTATGCTGCGAATTTAAGGATAAATACCTGCTAAAGATGTAGCAAACCTTGCCATCTCATGTTTTCTGATAGCTGGAAACTTTTGAAATTTGAATCATGACAAAATATTTTGGAAGTCGAAAAGATTCAGAAATTTAAATGTAATTGTTTGCAATAATAGCAAAAAACGATTTCTTCTGTCAATTCTTGGTTTTCTACAAATATTATTTCCCATTTTTCTTTCCTACTGTTTTCTGTCATTTCCCTTTCATAGAGAAATGCTTTCCTGAGGACGTGTGCGCACCTTTCAGGGAAATGATGGATTTTTCTCTCCTGAAGAATCCCGTTTTTCTCCTTATCGGGTTAGCCAATACGTTTGGGATGCTCGGTTTCTACACGCCGTTTGTCTACCTTCCATCCGCAGCTATCGAAAAGGTAAAGCGATCAAGCAACGTTTGGGAAAACGGGGTTCAAACCAATTGATACTGTAGGCCTGAGCAACCGAGGGGGCCTTTCTCGTCGCTCAAGGGTGATCTTATTCTGCTAATAAAACAGTAATGAAACGAGCATATTTCTTTAGATAACCCATCGCTATTTTAATTTTCACCAATGTCCTGTTACAGTTCATTCTAAATCATCTATGCCATTACCACTTAGCCTTAGAAAATGGAGGCCGGATTAATTAGATGGGGTGAGTGACGACCCACCCATTTCGGAAATACGTCGATACAGTCGTGGAACCAGCTTACCTATAAACTGGTGGATCTCTAGACCAACGATCAGATCCAGGCTTAATCACCTTTTATAACCCCCCCCAGACGAAAATGGGTACTCTTCAACCCCACACTCTTAGTAGCTTGTTACGACACGCGCCCTGATACGACTTGGGTATTATCATTACCTTTTGGATTAATTTAGGTAAGGGAGGTAAGAAGTATGGCTTCCCTAAGGTAGTTTCATACTCGTGAATACAAAAGAGTGAGTAAGGACAGGGCACTCTTGTAACACAACCACACAGAAAAAAGAAAATTCTGCTCTGTGTACATATATCCACACCGAGATCTGAATTTTATCAGTCAAGGTGTTCATCACCGGATCCACCATGGATTATGGCGAGAGCTCAAGTCATCACATCTTGTAAACTGGTTTAATGTTAAATTAACCATCAATTTGTTCATTTCATATGTTAAAAAAGAATAAAACTCCATCCCACTTGTGTTTTTCCACTTCTTTAGCACTTACTATCATCATTCCTGATCTTTTTAGCATTCTACTCCTTTCCTCTCCACCAACGGCTCGCATTCACCTTTTAGCATCATTTTAACAACACTACGAAAACGTTAAAAACTTCATCACTCTACCACAAAAGTGTGGTTAATGCGCATAAACGTCACAATACATTAATGCGGTCGCGGTAGAAGAGATTTAGGGAAGGCGGCTTCCCAGACCAGCCGCCCATATCAGGTTTAGTCGTCTTTTACCATAGACGTCCAAAGTCTCCAGCTCCACACACAAGCGAGTACAATTATATCTCAAGAAATAAAAAATAACTTTTGGGACTTATATTTTACCACTCTCATCAAACAAACCCACTCCGTTCGCACTTCTCCTACACAGACATTTTTTTTAATTGTAAGGCAACCTTCACCAAGGGCATAGTCGCCGAAATTAATTCAGCCTATTAATAAGGTTATAGTTGAATAAACCCCCCACCCCCACAATATAACCAAAAACAAAGCCTTTTACCATAGACGTCCAAAGTCTCCAGCTCCACACACAAGCGAGTACAATTATATCTCAAGAAATAAAAAATAACTTTTGGGACTTATATTTTACCACTCTCATCAAACAAACCCACTCCGTTCGCACTTCTCCTACACAGACATTTTTTTTAATTGTAAGGCAACCTTCACCAAGGGCATAGTCGCCGAAATTAATTCAGCCTATTAATAAGGTTATAGTTGAATAAACCCCCCACCCCCACAATATAACCAAAAACAAAGCCTACAAAACAAAACCCATCAAAACTAACAACTCAAAAAACCCTGGTCCAGCGTTGAAGGTGGGTCCCGCCTCCCTCCGAGGTCCGAGCATACACCCAGCACCCCAAATGCTAAATATAATGGAGCCCCCTCCCTCTCTAAAAACTATCAAGCCGCAGTTCAAGAGTGCACGAACCCTCGTCCCGAATGTAAAGGGCAGACGGTAGCGATATCCTACGCGTGAACTATCCTCAGCCCCTTCTCTCTCAAGCGCTCATTTACTTAATTAATTCACCTTTTACACGGTCTTTCAACCATTCTGTCGACCTGACACTCACACTTGTATATTCCCTTCGTAAATCTATTCCCGTCGATTCTTCTTCTTTAGAACTCCACTTCGTTCATACCCTCCCTCACGCAGAATTATAAATTGTCCTTTCAGTGTCCTAACACGGGAAATAGCCCGTATAATTTGTTTAAACTTTGAATTGTATTATTAAAAATAAGTATTTAAACGGTACAATTGATACAGCTAATATTAGCTATCTATCCTGATGTGATCTGATTGCAAAGACAGATATTGGTGCCAAAAGTAATAATAATGTGTGTTTTTTTTTTTACTAGACTATTCCTTAGTCACATTATATAATTTCTCGCAGGGGGTTGATAAAGATTCAGCCATGTGGTTGGTGTCGATCATCGGAATCACGAACACAATTGGTCGCGTGTTGTCTGGACTGATCGCGGACCTTCCACAAGTGAATTCTTTATGGGTTAACAACATTTCACTTATCCTCTCCGGCGTCTGTGTGTTCCTAACCCCATTTGCCCATTCATTCACGTCGTTCGTGGCCATCTCCATCTTTTTCGGCTTCTTTGTTTGTAAGTATAAACTATATCTATCTTTATTTATGTAAACGCGTGTGTGTGCTAGAAATCTACATTCCATTTAGTGTGCAAAGCATCTCAGGGTGTGAATTCGAGGTGAAGATAAAAATTTAATTAAATTAAGATGCAGCGTGAAAAGGCGTTAATGAGGTAAACGCTATACTTATCTTTATGGTCCTTAGCTATTGATATAACTATTTAACACTCTGAATTACAGGCAGTCTTGCTACCCTACATAAATTTGCCTTTTCTTTTTTTAAAGAAATTTTAACAGCTATGAATAACTAGTAGTTAGCGTTGAGTTTATAAATAAAAGAGTAAATAGGTAAGGCAATTTATCGACCATAATATTTATCATTTCTTTTACTGAATTATTTTTTAACTATTAAAGTTGGATGTTTATGATATATATATATATATATATATATATATATATATATATATATATATATATATATATATATATATTTATTTCTCATCCATGGCAGTGTGCCTAAGAGATTGGTGCTTCATGTAAAATATACGCAATGGAAAACTAAGTCAATTTTATCAAGTGTCCATTTATTTCATAGTATTTCTCATGTATCTTATCTTCCTTTTTCGTTCGACATGACCTTTCTGTGATCCAATGTGAATATTTCACCAGCGGCATTCATCGCCTTGACCTCCATCATCATAGTGGACCTGATTGGCTTGAAGTGTCTGACCAGCGCCTTTGGCCTGATCTGTCTTTTCAGAGGTGTGGCAGGAATACTCGGTCCTCCGGTCGCAGGTACAGCTGCTGCACCCGCATGACATGGCCTTGACAACCCTTACATTCAACATTACTGTCGCAACTTAACATTAACTCATTACACCTGTTCATTTACAATAACCCATCTGTTCGTCATGGCTTTCCGAGCGTATCATACTCCACTACGTCGGAAGAGGTCATGCTCCCCGTCTATACTTGATTTTTGGAGGGTTTCCATGTACTCTCCCCACCCTGGCTTCCAGACACACTGGTTTTAGCTTTCCTCCTGCCTATTCCTTCTATTAAGTTTCTTCCTCTGTTACTTCACTGTCTTCCTTGGTTTTGTATATGGTTTAGCGAAAGGACTATTTCTTCCTCTCTCTCGACTCCACTAACACGTTTCCTTAGGGATTAAGTATCTGTGTTATTGGTATAAACTTCTTCCCGGAAGTTTATAATAACCCCTTCTAACCATTATTCAAAGTTGATAACGTTTGCTAGTGGTATATATCATTCTGGACCTCTTTCATTATTCTTTCTATTCATTCACCTTGCTACTTGAAACGTATTCTGTTGTTAGTAACCCTTCTCCCCCCTCTCCTCCAAATAATTAACGTTTAGGCACACCACTCCTTAACCACTTCCATGGGCGATGGTCCCCAAATTCCTGCCAAATGAATGGAAGCTTAATTTTGCTATATTAGTTCCTAAACGCAAAATAGAAAGTGTGTCTATAGGCATAATAATCTTTACTCTTTGCTTCAAGGTGAGTGAATGAAGAAGCTAGCGAAAGCTTCATCTCTCTTCGTGTTTTGAGGCTTTTTCTCTCTTTTACCGAGCATCCTTTCATACAAATGGTTTAAAAACATCCTTGCGTGTATATGCACATCTAAAAACCGGCTTAAACTTTTATAATTGAATGTTAATTCATTAACAACGCCTCGTGGGGTCTTTTGTTTTGTTTCATAAATTGGGAAATATCTTTACTTATTTTGGTTGGCTACGAGCACCGATTTACGAGGATAAGTCGAGAGATTCCCATCTATGTTTACGTTTGATATACAAATTATAATATGTAAGCTCTAGATCGAATTCTACTAATGTTTGGTACCTGTTTTCTCACACTTTCCTAACACCTAACGACAGTTCTTAGAAAATTGCAAATCATCTTTCGACAATCCTTTCGAATGAGTGTGTGTTGTGTTGTGCTGTGAGTGGAATTGCATTATCGTGCGGGGATCTTCTTGAAATGATCTGGGACCAAACCAAATTGTTGTTTCGTCAGTTGTGAGTCACAATTTTTAGTCTTATTTTTGTTATGAGCCACATATCCTAAACAATTTGTGGACATTTTTCGATAATTTACCAACCGCGGAAAAGCAAATTCTTAAGCCAATAACAATGCCTAAGTTTGATACTGACATGTCACATAGACTAATCTATAACAACAGATAAATTTACCCCGCAAGTAAGTGTGATAAAGTCACTGCGACTCTGTGTTACCACTCGTTCGAGTCGTTCGCTAGACGGCAATAAATGTTATCATGCTATTAGGTCTTTCGGTGGGATCTCTCGTAGTTTGTTTTCAGTTTCGCACACCATCAATAATATTCATTAAGTTCACATTAATTCCGCAATTTGTAACATTTTAAGAAGGCCTTGTCCAACGCAGGAAGGGGAGTCCTCTATGTCGAAGGATATACTCCTGCGTTTTAATCGTTTACTCAACTTCAGATAATGCAATGAGATAAACACAAACGTTAGAAATTCACCGGATAACAATGGGCAGAAATTAATGTAATTCACCCTCAATAATTAGAAAAACATGATCGTGCGTAGATACACTCAACAACGGTGATGGGATCGGTAATACTTTCCAGAGTGGAGTACAATTGAGACAGAAAGTGAGAATAAACTTCTATTAGTTGTTGCAATGAGAAAGACGACGATGTAGAAACGGCAGAAGATTAGCGAGGTCCTTTGAGTGTGAACTATGGAGTCACTGCCTTTTTATACAGGTCTCGTCTCAGAGGCCTTTCTTTTCTACCATGTTTTTTTTAACTGTTTTACTTTATTTATGTGTGAATATTTTGCCCATCGTTTTTTATGCGCTTCAGTTTCCTTTTCACTTATGATCCATCCCCACAAGGGAGTGTTGGATGTTACCTGAGCAACCCTACTGCAGCTGGGTATCTGGAGAATTGCGTGCCCTCCAGGCCTCTAGGCCTGTAAGTAGATCTGCGACTCTCTTCCCCACATTTCCACTTCCTCCATCTTCACTTTCTTTGCAGATACAATTGTAACATTTTATCCAACATGCACTCGTTGGTCCTCACTTCTTAGTTTTAAGCAAACAACAATAAACAGCTCCCTTATACGTATTGTGGATCTCGTAGTCAACCCATTTCCTTCAGATTTAGGGCTTTATTTAAGGGTTCCTCGCGTGCTCTTCGAAACCAAAGAGGAGCCTCGTTCTTACCACCATTTCATATTTATAGGTCCTAATGTCCTTTGTCCCTCTCGTTTACTTCTTTTTCATCCTTTTCCCTTCGATTTTGCCACTTCTGAGCCTTGACGAACCGTCTAAAGAGATTACAAAACTCCTCACTGCGAGGTTGCGGAGAGAAGTAAAGCTTTCTTTAACGCTACGGCAAAACTGCTCCACATAAACCACTGAATTGGGTAATTGAACGAAGTTCAGAATAAAAATGCTGAAAAGATAGAACAATGAGAGGATGATAAAAGAATTTGGGGTCTTGTAAAGACGAGACATCTCAAAGTTTTTCAGACCTAACTAAAACTAACCTAACCTAACCTAGAATAAGTTAAGCTAAGTTAGAATAGGGTCGAAAAAAAAGTTGGGATGTGTCATCTTTACAAAATCCGGTTGTTTTAAAGTCTCTCCATTTTCGCCCGGGTATTTTTGGAGATCCCTATTAAGCATGAGGTTGAGCTAATGAAATGGGAGGCTGCGGAGCGTCTTAACGATTGGAAATTTACCCCTATCGGTTAATCCATCATAGCATGTGCACGCATGCGGCTCGCATTCAAATAAACTTATTTTATTACCATAGGGCAACACTATTTTCATGTCAATATTCATTAATCATTCCAAAGGTTAAACTAAATAAACATTTTCTTTTAAAAAAATTGAAAATTCAAATTACTAACCTAAGATTTTTACTCCGCCTTTTTGGCCCAGGAAATGTCGTTGTTCATAGATCCCCAGGAGCAGATGGGATCTCTGCTTCCTCGGACCACTTGGGAGATTAAGGGAGAAAGTCATTGATTCTACAACCTTTGCTGAAGGCCCGAGTCAATGTTACCGCAATTAAGTGGGGCTCCACCTTCTGTGAGGCTGTCCCGAGGGACCAAGTTAGACTGGAGGGAGGCTGTTGCATGCTGAGGGGATTTTATAGCACCCACCAGTGATACAGGTCCCTGCAAAAGCTAGGAAGTGGAAGTTTAATTGCAGCTTAACCTCATGAGGATCCCATCCAAGTGGGGTGGTCGTGTCATACCCACTCGTAAATCACTGACCACTCTACAACTCCATATTTTATTGCCCTACAGAGAGGCTAGAGCTTAAAAAAAACACAGCCTTGCCTGCTGGATGTGGAGATCAAATAGCAAACGAATTAAGATACTAAGAAATTATAACCTTTTAATTCCTTTTGAATAAATTATAAGCGGGAAGTGATGGTAAAATTGCTTAAAAGTGTGTGGACGGAATTGACATCTAGCGATAATATTGGTGTTTAATAACAACAAACGATGGAAATGAGAAATACGTCATTTGAGATAAAGCGACCGACATCTTGATATCCTAAAATGAATTCTTTTCCACCTCCTCTATCCACCTGGATTCTTCGGCAAGCTTTAAAGAAGTCGAGTAAGTAGCAACTACTTTAAGACTTTAAGCTGAAAAACAAAAGCTGTATTTCATTTTTCCACTAGAATTTAAAGCGCAATAACAACGAGGCCGTGTCGCGAAGTTTGTAAGGGGAGATTTGTAAATAAAGTGGCGAAGCTCGAGAAAATTGATATCACTCTCGTCCTTTTCCATATCTTTCTACATCGAGATGATGTGGCAGTGCTCGAAAAAAGTAATAATAATTGTTAATCAGATCGGGCAAAGATATAGAAGATGAAGGAGAGCTTCCCAAACGAGGGCACTTTTCGTTACCATGGTTACGCGTGCCACGGCCAGACGTATATTGTCATGAAGAAGAATCCATTTCGCTTCCTGCCCTCACTCGTAGGGGCTTCTCAGAGTTTATAGTAATATCGGGAGAGTTCGCACTCTTATAGATAACTCTTTTATATACCACATTTAAAACGACATTAATTTCTTAAAAAATTAATATACAGAAGTCGATGCAATTCTACAAAACATGTCGGTAACAACATTAGTTTTTGAGGTGTTTTATATAGAAACTAGTCTATCCGTTCCGTCAAAAATGACGGCATTATTTTTAAGTTAGAACTGAAAATTGTTTTTAAGGGAAAAAAAACCCCGCCGCTTTCTATCTATAGTAAATCATTATACATATGTATATATATTTCACTGTCTTTATTATATCTGTTTTGCCCAACTCATTATTAATCCCAATATTCTATGACATGAAATGAATAAATTCAATCTGTATTGTTACACACACACACACACATATATATCTATATTTTACACTCACCCCAAATCCTAAGTGTGGTCGGAAGAAGTGGGTATTTGCGCTACTTTTTGCTGTACTTCGGTTCACAAAAGTATATATATTATATGAAAAAATAAAGTTACTTCACCATTTTTTCATTTAAAATTATGTATTTATCATCATCATCATCATCACTAACTCTATAATTTAAGAAGGGGATTTTTTTGAGTATTTGAATAATAATTTCATCTTAGTTTGGTTATGACTTATGTTTTTTTATCAAAGTTATTTCTAATTCATAATTTTTTTATAATATCAAAAAACAAAATGATGAAGTTGAGAAATAAATATAAGTATCGAGATTTTGTGAATTTTTTAAAACCCAAAGAATTACAAATGGTGAAGTTTAGAAAATGTATTTTTATATATCTTCTTCTATAACTGTATTTTAGCAACGTGATATTTTGAAAGGGGGGAAATTTAGTTTAGAGTTCCTTTATAAAATTATTATAATTGGCGAAGTTCAGAAAATTTCTAAAAATTTAACCATGGCTGCTTTTTTTAGATTTTAAATTTTAATCTTAGTAGCGAAGCCATTGCCTGCTTAAATAATTATCTTATATTAAATAATTTTATATAATACCAAGTCGTTGAAATATAAATTACATTTTTTTTCAAAATAAGTAGATTCGAGTGGCCCGACAAAAGAAAAATTTATAAATAAACCAGGCAATGACTTCGCTACTAAGATTAAAATTTAAAATCTAAAAAAAGCAGCCATGGTTAAATTTTTATAAATTTTCTGAACTTTGCCAATTAAAATAATTTTAAAAAGGAACTCTAAACTAAATTCCCCCCCTTTCAAAATATCACGTTACTAAAATATGGAGTTATAGAAGGAGATATATAAAAATAAATTTTCTGAGCTTCACCATTTGTAATATACTTTTGAGTTTTAAAAAATTCACAAAATTTCGATACTTATAATTATTTCTGAACTTCACCATTTTTGGGGGGGATATTATAAAAGAATTATTAGAAATAAATTTGATAAAAAACATAAGTCATAACCAAACTAAGATGAAATTATTATTCAAATACTCAGAAAATCCCCTTCTTAAATTATAAAGTTAATGATGATGATGATGATTAAATTATAGAGTTAATGATGATGATGATACACGACGGGTATTATTATAATAGATGCTCAGATGAATTTGGCTATGAGTTGGTCTCGATTCCTCAGAGCATAATCAAAGTCATATTAGTTAATCCCCCGACCGGATAATGAAATTTACATAAAGATCAGAACGATAATGAATGGTGAGCGCGAGAGTACGAGGGCCCGTTTTAGTTTTGGGTGCAGAAAGAGCGGTATTAATGTATTTTGCCACCCACCAGCCAACAGGAAAACCTTCGTGCCCCACCTGTTCTGTGTCAGAGAAGTTCTTTGTGTCCGCTCTCGCCCGGAATCGAAACCGGTACCCATGCGTGTGAAATCCAACTCCTTATCAAAATATCTTTAAAAATATGATGAGTAGGTAAATGGAATTTTCATGGTACATAAAACATACATTTAATATAATTTATAAAAAAAAATCATATGATACAATCGTATATTCAATAAATTATACTAAATAAATTAACAAAATAAAATATTGACAAGGGAAAAATAAGAGAACGATTTTTTCCAGGAACATTTTGGAAGTTTCTTGAAATCATCTGGCAACATTTTCACAGTAGGTAAAAATTGTACAACCACTATTGTTTTCGTACTCGCTGTAGAAATGCCACCACACGTGAAAGTGGCTCATGAGCTCCGTCAGAGAGTTCGCTTGAAGACTTCGGGGAAAACTCTTTCTGCGAGTTCAGGATTGTAAGGTCCAAGAGTGTGATTGCACGCGTTCGGAAGTTATATAATAAAAAAAAACCCAACCCTAGAAATCTTCTGCAAAAGTCGGTCAACCCCGCCTAACCACCACCCGAGAAGACAGGCGCTTCTCTCAGAAGGAGCCCTTCAACACTGCAGCAAGAATTTCACGAAAAATTGAGACCAATAGTGGCAAAGAAGTGAGCCATTTCAAAGGGTCCCGCGCCTCATTGCACCTGATTTAAAAGCTCGTTCTCCAGCAACCAAGCCAATCTTCAGTAAGAAGAACCAGAAGGCGAGACTCGAATATGTTGAAGCTCCTGTTGTTTGTGTGTGTGGGGGGGAGGGGGTGAAGATTGGGAGAGAATTAATTTCAACGACGAAAGTAAATTTAATTTAGTTGGATCTGATTGCAGACGCTTGGTTAAACGCGCTGCAGGTGACAGGCATAACTCTAAATGTGTTAAAATGTCTGCACAGCATGAATAAAGCAGCGTCATAGTATGGCGAATGTTTTCGTCTGAAAGAGTTACTCTGCTATTGCGAATAACTGGAACAGTAAATGCGAATGTGTACCTAAACCTCGTACAACAACATGTTATACTTTCACTCCGAGCATCTTTGAACCAGCCAACGGTATTTATGCCGCACAACACGACATGCCATACTACTAAGCGAGTAAAATCTTCTTTTGAACAAGAAGATATCCAAGTAATGAATTAGCCTGCTCAGAGCGCCTACCTGAACTCAATTGAGAACCTCTGGAAGAGCATCGCTGCGCCGAAGTAAAGGAAAACAGAAGCGCCAACATCTCATATTAAGTGTTTTAGGTTTCGTCGTTGTCGAATCTTGATTTGCTTGCTAACCAATTCTGTAAATGATCGTTCTCTTAGTTTGTACGTGTCAATATTTTATTTTGTTAGTTTATTTAGTATAATTTCTTGAATATACGATGATATCATACGAAATCTTCAAAAAATATATTAAATAAATACCTTTATGTACCATGGAACCTTGGGTTCCTCAACTAAGCATAATTAAAGTCCATCAATGTGTGGTTCCTCAAATAGGCATAATTAAGGTCCATTAAACGTTGAGGTTCCGCCGCTCGGTATAATCCAGTGTATTAAGCTTTGTGATTCCTTGATTAGCCATAATTAAGGTCCGTTAATGTGTGGTTCCTCAAATAGGCATAATTAGTGACCATTAAAACATTGGAGTTCATCGAATTGGCATAATTAAGATCCATTAAAACCTCGGCTTTCATCAAATAGGCATAATTAAGGTTCATTCAAACCTAGAGGTTCCTCACATAGGCATACGTACGGTTCATTCAAACTTAGAGGTTCCTCACATAGGCATAAGTACGGTTCATTCAAACCTAGAGGTTCCTTACATAGGCATGAGTACGGTTCATTCAAACCTAAAGGTTCCTCAAATAGGCATAAGTACGGTTCATTCAAACTTAGAGGTTCCTCACATAGGCATAAATACGGTTCATTCAAACCTAGAGGTTCCTCACATAGGCATAAGAACGGTTCATTCAAACCTGGAGGTTCCTCACATAGGCATGAGTACGGTTCATTCAAACCTAGAGGTTCCTCACATAGGCATGAGTACGGTTCATTCAAACCTAGAGGTTCCTCACATAGGCATAAGTACGGTTCATTCAAACCTAGAGGTTCCTCACATAAGCATAAGAACGGTTCATTCAAACCTAGAGGTTCCTCATATAGGCATATGAACGGTTCATTCAAACCTAGAGGTTCCCCAAATAGGCATGAGTACGGTTCATTCAACCTTAGAGGTTCCTCACATAGGCATGAGTACGGTTTATTCAAACCTAGAGGTTCCTCACATAGGCATAAGAACGGTTCATTCGAACCTAGAGGTTCCTCACATAGGCAAAGTACGGTTCATTCAAACCTAGAGGTTCTTCACATAGGCATAAGTACGGTTCATTCAAACCTAGAGGTTCCTCACATAGGCATGATTACGGTTCATTCAAACCTAGAGGTTCCTCACATAGGCATGAGTACGGTTCATTCAAACCCTAGAGGTTCCTCACATAGGCATAAGTACGGTTCATTCAAACCTAGAGGTTCCTCACATAGGCATAAGAACGGTTCATTCAAACCTAGAGGTTCCTCACATAGGCATAAGAACGGTTCATTCAAACCTAAAGGTTCCTCACATAGGGATAAGAACGGTTCATTCAAACCTCGAGGTTCCTCACATAGGCATAAGTACGGTTCATTCAAACCTAGAGGTTCCTCACATAGGCATAAGAACGGTTCATTCAAACCTAGAGGTTCCTCACATAGGCATAAGAACGGCTTATTTAAACCTAGAGGTTCCTCACATAGGCATAATAACGGTTCATTCAAACCCAGAGGTTCCTCACATAGGCATAAGAACGGTTCATTCAAACCTAGAGGTTCCTCACATAGGCATAAGAACGGTTTATTCAAACCTAGAGGTTTCTCACATAGGCATGAGTACGGTTCATTCAAACCTAGAGGTTCCTCACATAGGCATAAGTACGGTTCATTCAAACCTAGAGGTTCCTCAAATAGGCATAAGAACGGTTCATTCAAACCTAGAGGTTCCTCACATAGGCATAAGTACGGTTCATTCAAACCTAGAGGTTCCTCACATAGGCATAAGAACGGTTCATTCAAACCTAGATTTTCCTCACATAGGCATAAGAACGGTTCATTCAAACCTAGAGGTTCCTCACATAGGCATACGAACGGTTCATTCAAACCTAGAGGTTCCTCACATGGGCATGAGTACGGTTTATTCAAACCTAGAGGTTCCTTACATAGGCATGAGTACGGTTCATTCAAAACAACAGGTTCTTCACATAGGCAGAGCAACGGTTCATTCAAACCTAGAGGTTCCTCACATAGGTATGAGGACGGTTCATTCAAACCTAGAGGTTCCTCACATAGGCATAAGAACGGTTCATTCAAACCTAGAGGTTCCTCACATAGGCATAAGAACGGTTCATTCAAACCTACAGAGTTCCTCACATAGGCATAAGAACGGTTCATTCAAACCTAGAGGTTCCTCACATAGGCATAAGTACGGTTCATTCAAACCTGGAGGTTTCTCACATAGGCATGAGTACGGTTCATTCAAACCTAGAGGTTCCTCACATACGCATACGAACGCTTCATTCAAACCTAGAGGTTCCTCACATAGGCATAAGTACGGTTCATTCAAACCTAGAGGTTCCTCACATTAGCATAAGAACGGTTCATTCAAACCTAGAGGTTCCTAACATAGGCATAAGAACGGTTCATTCAAACCTAGATGTTCCTCACATAGGCATAAGAACGGTTCATTCAAACCTAGAGGTTCCTCACATAGGCATACGAACGGTTCATTCAAACCTAGAGGTTCCTCACATAGGCATGAGTACGGTTCATTTAAACCTAGAGGTTCCTTACATAGGCATGAGTACGGTTCATTCAAAACAACAGGTTCTTCACATAGGCAGAGGAACGGTTCATTCAAACCTAGAGGTTCCTCACATAGGCATGAGGACGGTTCATTCAAACCTAGAGGTTCCTCACATGGGCATGAGTACGGTTTATTCAAACCTAGAGGTTCCTTACATAGGCATGAGTACGGTTCATTCAAAACAACAGGTTCTTCACATAGGCAGAGCAACGGTTCATTCAAACCTAGAGGTTCCTCACATAGGTATGAGGACGGTTCATTCAAACCTAGAGGTTCCTCACATAGGCATAAGAACGGTTCATTCAAACCTAGAGGTTCCTCACATAGGCATAAGAACGGTTCATTCAAACCTACAGAGTTCCTCACATAGGCATAAGAACGGTTCATTCAAACCTAGAGGTTCCTCACATAGGCATAAGTACGGTTCATTCAAACCTGGAGGTTTCTCACATAGGCATGAGTACGGTTCATTCAAACCTAGAGGTTCCTCACATACGCATACGAACGCTTCATTCAAACCTAGAGGTTCCTCACATAGGCATGAGTACGGTTCATTCAAACCTAGAGGTTCCTCACATAGGCATAAGTACGGTTCATTCAAACCTAGAGATTCCTCAAATAGGCATAAGAACGGTTCATTCAAACCTAGAGGTTCCTCACATAGGCATAAGAACGGTTCATTCAAACCTGAAGGTTCCTCACATAGGCATGAGTACGGTTCATTCAAACCTAGAGGTTCCTTACATAGGCATGAGTACGGTTCATTCAAACCTAGAGGTTCCTCACATAGGCATAAGTACGGTTCATTCAAACCTAGAGGTTCCTCACATAAGCATAAGAACGGTTCATTCAAACCTAGAGGTTCCTCACATAGGCATAAGAACGGTTCATTCAAACCTAGAGGTTCCTCACATAGGCATAAGTACGGTTCATTCAAACCTAGAGATTCCTCACATAGGCATAAGTACGGTTCATTCAAACCCTAGAGGTTCCTCACATAGGCATAAGTACGGTTCATTCAAACCTCCAAATGCGCACCGACTGAGATCAGGTGTCACCATTATGAAAGCCAATTATAACGAGTAATTGTATTCCCAGCGAGGACGGACACGAAAACAAAGCTGCTAAGTAGGGAGTTAGTATCCTATTGTAGACACAGTGAGTCCGATGCGTGAACAGCTCCATCCACACACGTTATTACACGCATAGATAATCACAACAACGCTGCCTCTTTCATCTCCCTTCACACTACCACACATTCCTCTTCCAATTTGGAACCTGCCGAAGGGTTTCCTCCTCACTGGTTAGTGACAATACACAGTACTATCACTTTTCCTACTTCTTTTCCCCCAACGAGGACCGGCCCCTGGTGTCTTCGTGCTTGCCAGCGACTCTCATTCTCATCTTTATGTGAATTTCATCAATCCTAATAGAACATTTTGCTAGAAAGATGCAGCAGAGTTCGGAAACTAAACTATTAATGTTAAAGCAATTCGGTTGACCAAGTGATTCGCGAGCTGGGTTTTATTGAGAAGCGTCCGAGAGAAGTTGAGTCTTAAATAGGCGTGGAAAAGAAGACTAAATTATGTTCTTAAAAAAGTTCGATCACTAACTTATTGCTTCCCAAGAGCATCGAGAATAACCTGATCTTAAATGGGAAGCAATATCTTTAATGGTTCGTTTTGGTTGCATTTACTAACAACGGATAATGTTGGATGTGTCAAAATAACATAACCTTGGTTAGGTTGCATGACACAGCTTGTTACATTGATGTAAAATTGGAAGTCAGTTGTTTAATTGTTGTTTTGGGAAGCAGTAAGTTAACGTGATGAAAGATATTATGTGATAACTCCGTCTCTTAGTGACAGATTAACGGAAGGTTACAAGGTTGGAAATCAGGGTTACATCATTTTAGTTATCCAAATGATGATGTTCGTCGTTGACTAACGCCTACAATATGTTATATGTACGGGAAGGTATACTGCCACTTTCCTAGATGAAGTCAGAAATTTTAAGGTTATGCTTTTATGTATAGTTAGGTCTAGTAAGTAAGATGATCAGTCTTTGGTGCTTGAAATCTTGTTTGATTATTTACACCTTAGTTAAGGTCTCTGCGCTTCCCAGTACAGAAAGCAGCTCGAAACATTGGTCTGGGATCGTTCATTCTGAGTGGTTTTTAAAGGTATGCATTTTCAGCGGCGTACATCTCCCTCACTTCCATCATCTTGGTTGAACTTCTCGGTTTGGAACGATTAACGAATGCCTTTGGGCTCCTCATCTTGTTCAGGGGGTCAGCCTCTTTGGTCGGTCCTCCGTTGGCAGGTATGTCATAAACTTCATTCTTTGAAACTCTTCTGAGACCTAGTTGGGCCGACATATTCTATAGAGGTAAGTAGATTGTTTTCATCGATGAACCATTGACATCAAGCAAGAAACTTTATTGTCTAGAAATTTGGGGTACTTTTTTAGGCTTTTTTCTCTGGTTATGGATTCTGTAAGGTTATCGAAAAGAATTTACAGTATATTAAAAAACGGTCGACTGCAAAAATAAAATATTAAATGCTTTTGATAAGCTTTACGCTTATGTTATGGGTGGTGATGGTATTTCTTCGGGTGGCTGGCTTTTTTTGGTTGCTTTTGTTGCAACAGCGTTGTTCTCTGCTTGATTCATAACAGAAAGGTTGAAGGAGAATTCTAATCGGAAATCTTTCCGTTATTTCTCCGGTGTTACCATATAAAGTATTTCCTACCAGATTATGCGACATGACTACATAATTATATCCCACCTTCAAAAGCATGTCTACACGAACAGAACGGTATAGAGACCCCCACAAATACACACCCCCTCTCCTACACACACATACGACCCTTCATATACAATTAGGTGCACAGGAATCACTTTTTTCCAAACTTTTTTTGTTTTTTTATTTCTAGCTATTTATTTCCTATAATTATATAAGCAAGTAATTCAGGTAATTCCTATCTACTGAAAGTCATAGGCGCGAATTGGGTTGTTTTTAATACATTCCCTTTTAACCTCTCACTGCTACAGAAATATCACTCCCCACATATTGCTGAAGGAGAACTTCTGGTTACTTGCTCATATAGAAGGAAAGTTACCTCTTTAATAGTCTTTAAATAATGAGGTTTAGGTAATTACATTTCATGGACTTCTTACTGTTGATATAAGCTCACTCCCATCAAAGTGTTTACCTTTTGACTTACCAATATTTATTTTAAAGGAAGTATCTACGATGCGTCCAAGAGCTATGATGTCTCGTTTTATTCCTCCGGAGGACTTCTGTTCATTTGTGCCTTCTTGCATTGCATCGTTCCTTGCGTGCAAAGATTCTGCGCGTGTCACGAGAATCCGGTTTGTGCCAATCTTCTTTATTAGTATTCCCGCGTGCAAGATCTTTACTTGATTGGACGCACTATCAGTCAATGTTTATGTGATTATTACTACTAGTTTCACTCTTTATTCAAGTCGGTGTGACATATGTAGGGTAAAGGGTGTCGAGTTTCATCATCTTGACCGAGTACCAGACCAAGAGTGGTTCCAAAATGTGTCTTTGAATGCCATTAACTTGTTTCTGGTTCCTTAAATGTAAAGTTCCAACAAAGCGTTTGTGGTTGACAAAATTTAGTGTAGTATGATTTATTTTGCGACTGATTTTTTTTTTGTCAACCCCAGATTACTCTAAGAGTGAAAGAGGGCGCCCAAACTCAATAAAAAAAATGACTAATGTTATATTAATTACCTTTTTGTCATCCGTAGGTGCGATACCATACCAACGAAGAGTACCTCCAAGCCATACCTGAAGAAGATATGAACGGTGAGGAAAGAGAAGATATCTCTCCAGATGCTGGAGAAGGTGCCGGAATAATGTTCGATATCAAGCCCAAGAATTTGAGGCAACGAGATCGGCAGGAAAGGGATTCCGTTTCAAGCACTGGATCCAAGTAGGGAGTCGGTCCGATTATCCTAAACGCTGGATAGAAAGGGTGAAAAATTAGGCCATTGATCAACATTTGGAAAAAGAGAGTTGCATTTATCTACCAATGTCCTAAAATATAGGGGGTTTCTAAAAATTTGATATCATTTGAGATGTAAATATCCCAGAAACTACATAGTCTAGGCAAATGAAACTTAACAAGCTTAATGTTGAACAATATAAGATTTATTTATTAAAGTTTGAATGACGAATTCAAAGGTATGTGGATTCCATGAACGATTTCACAAGTTTTCAAAATGCGCGCCGCCTGAAACACGGCACACGTCAAGTCCATAGTCCAGCTCCTGCCAAACTCGCTGCAGCATGTCATTGGTAACAGTCTCCAGCGCAGCAGTAGTTTTCTCCTTGAATTCCTCTAGGTTTTCAGCAGCAGGGGTGGGTCAGAGACTAATCCCTTCACATAGCTCCAAAAAAAAACGCCACAAGGTTTCAGGTCAGGTGAACATGGAGGTCATTTCAATAGCACATTGTTTTCATCACCAGCACGCCCGATCCCTCTCCTTGGCAGATTCTCCTTGAGATAAGCCCGCACAGTAAGAAGACCTGCCCTGTAAAAAAATGAAGCCTTCATGTTCATTTGTGATGAGCTCATCCATTAGCCAGTTCTGAAGCATTTGCAGATGAACATCAACGGTCACATTTTCTTCAAAGAGATGGCGCAGAACATAGTTAGTCGCTTTTGGTGCTCTTTTCATGCTTAACTCCGGCATGAGGATTTTCTTCGCCCCAAATATGAACATTCTGCTCGTTGACTTTGCCATTCATATAAAATGTGGCCTCATCACTGAAAACAAGACGTTGATCGAACACATCCCCTCAAGGTTTCTTTTGCATATCAACACAGCATTGTTTGCGTTTTTGCTTGATATCTGCTTTTAAGACCTGAACGAGCTGCAGCTTTTGGTGCTTCAATCGCAAGCGTTTCCTCAGGACACGCCAAACCGTCATTGGAGGAATCTCGGTTTCCAGGCTGGTTCCTCTTATGAACTTCTTGGGGCTTCGCAAGAGTGTTTCGCGAACCAACTCCACCGTCTCCTTTGATGGTGGTGGTCGTCCAGATCCTTTTCTCGTGCTCAGACAGCCTTCCTCTTTAAACTGTTTGTGCCATGTCCAAATCTGCATTGTTGTTGGTGCATTTTCCGATAATTCTCTTACAAATGCACGCTACACAGTCATGTTCGAGTATACTCTAACACACAAAAGGCCTTTTCTTTTCTACTAAATGACATTTCCATACCTGAAATGATAAAAACAAAAACATTAGACATAATTTTTGACGTGTTTCCACATATGCTGTTAAAATTCGAGGTCAATTGAATGAGAGTTGACAAAGTTATTAGATTAGGAAATGAGATCAAATTTTTAGAAACTAGGTGTACTTTATTAGGAGATAAATGCTAACAATCTATTTCATTAGAGGCCGAACGTTAACCATTGTTTCATGGGCCCTAAATAATAATGGTTCATTTTGGTTTTGACTTTTCTGTCGACACTCGAGGACAATAATCGTTGCTGGAATTCCTCGTCTCCAATAAAAATCAAATCTGCCAGTTTTGCTCCTGTGATTTCTGCCATTTGAAGTCTGCGTAAATTTACAAGCATAAAATTATTAAGGAATATCCACAAATATTTGTATTAAAATTATTGAGAATATGAATTTGGCCAAAAGATTTGTTCCATAAATTAATTCTTAGGAATTTTGTTAAATACTACTAGATTGCAATTTATTTCAAGAGCAACCATTTTGACTAGGTAGAAGGTCGAAGAGATTAGGTGTGGATATTTAAATGGGTATTCATTACCTCACCCTGTGTTTCGAGTCTTAATTTATTCTACGTTTAGAACAAACAAAAGACTAAGATTTTGATAAAGTGAAGTGCAGGGCAGCTAAGTCAACCTCAAGATAACGAAGCAAGTCGCTAAAGACAGTGGTTTATCCATTTTTGCTGGTTATGGCTGTTTATAAAAGTACGTGTGCAGTCTACTGTCGGTGAACGAGAAAGATCTATTTGGAATTCTCAGCTAAACTTGCGTTAAGTCTTCCTGCTTGATGCGATGTGGTGATCCGACAACAAAACTCACTCAAGCTATTGGACTATTTTTATCATCCCATCGCGTTCTGTCGTAGGAAGACTACTAATCTCGAGCTTGGCTTTTGTAAGTCTTTACTAAGTAACATTCTTTCCTTAGAGGAAAACGATAGACACAATATTATTGTTTTCCTTAATTATAATCTACAGGAAATGTGCCATAGCTAAACGCGTATTTGTATTTAACGCTGGAATCTGTCCATTGTACTAAGAAATAAGAGAGCTTGTTTTTGTCTTTAATGAATAAAAGGGAAAACGCTCATATAAGTTCGAGAACTGGTCACTATATCCGAAATTAGTCGCTACAATATTCCATTACTGGAGCTTCGCTGCCAAATTTCAGAGCCACAACAAAGTAGCCCTACGCAATACCTGCTATAAGCAATGTGCTCAAATTTGATGTATATGAGTCTTATAATCCTTAGGGTGTATTATTTAAAAGGAACAACACTGAAAAGCTTGGAATAATAGAGTAGAAACGCCTTTGTCAGTTTCAAAGATTGTTGGTTGGTGAGAGCAGAGGATACATGTATCCGAGACACCTGGGGATACGGGGGGAAAATATTTGATAATCCCCTACTTTAATTCTCTTTGAGGAGAGTTAATAAATAATTAAAGCATAAAATAAGTCGTTCTTTCGATTTTAATCGGTTAACCAACCTTTCAAAGTTTGGTGTTTCAGTTGAGCTCCGCTATAGAGACAGCGAACCACATAACTACCAACATTTTACCCGGGAATAATTCAATGAGGCACTACAACCAGCAATTAGCGAACTACATGGTGTTGACGATGCATTCCAAATCTATGTTAGCAATATAAAACCATCATGGATTCAAATTTAAGCTACGACTTTTGGCAATTTCCGCCTCATGAATTTTCATAATTTTTGACTTAAGTGTAACATGTAAAAAATAGGAACTCTGAGAATTAAACATATGTTTATCACCTGGTGTAACATGTACATGTTCACCGTCTTCTAAAATTATTAGATTGTATCAGAATTGATCACCAAGAAAATTTCGCGGTCTATTTTTTTGTATTATTGTTGAATAAACAAGTGATAAAACTGTGATTAAGGATAAAGGTTTAGATATGAAATTACTTTAAACCTTGTACCAAACTTAACAGCTGTGATTTGCCTTGAGAATGGTAACAAGTAGCTTAAACGACTGCTTCAATTTTAAAATGAATTTTAGTTTTTATAAAAAAAAAAAGCAGCTAATTCATTCAATGGGGACTCTTTACTGGTTGTCTTTATAATGCGATTTTTTTTTTATTTGGGGTTCATTTAAGTGGTACTATAAGAAGGTATGTCAAAATTATGTTAACATAAATGGAAAAAAAAAATCATTCATAAACATTTTACTCAGGAGCTCTCAATAGCCTAGTAGATACGGCATTGGATTTCTGACGTCGAGGCAAGGGTATTATCCCAGCGAACGCGGACACAAAACTTTCGGTGGTGTCATGAGCTGCCCCCACCCCCTCCGTGGCGGGATGAGTATCTCTACAGCATCATCACGCGCATAGTTAATCCTAACACCGCTATCGTTTTCCTTCCCGCCTTCACATCACCCCATACCTAATCTCTGTTTCGGAACCCTAACGATGGTGTACCAATGTTCCGTATGAAGTCACTCATATCCAAATAATCTTGACAGGGAGAGGGTGCTCCCACCCCCCTAAAAGGGCGACGAAGGCGCCCTGGCGCAGAATTCTCTGGAAACTCCAGGAAGAGATGTGACAACATTTAAGTGTTAACATAATTTTGTCATACCCTGTGAATATATAAATGAAAAAAATAATTATTTTAACAGCTTCTTACATTGGTCCGTTAAAATTATGATATCCGCGGATTATAGATATTTAGAAGAGGTGAAAACAATAGTAGCATTAATTTTGTGTATTCATTTAATAAGGGAATTAGTGATTACATAAAATTACCCGTCATGGTTTTCGGCTAGACTAAAGATATCTAACCTATGACTTTTATAATCTTAACTAATCGTGTATAACAAAACTAATCCGACCCTACCTTAACCAGCACTCTGAACCTGTCGGAGATGACCCCGTTTGAACGGTCAGCCTATCAACATTGTTCCGGCCTACCTATCGACATCGTTCCAGCTGACCTATAAACATTGTTCTGGCCTACCTATTTAGTAATCAAGGCCTTGACTTCCCTCTATGGGTTCTTTTGAACTGTCTAAAATGTGGATTTGAGTCAATTGATTGATAAAACTTTGGATATGGTTGTGGTTACATGTTTGAAGCTTCGTCGGCTGAACGCGGCCTAGTAGTTAGGGGGGTAACGCCATTCGTCCCTCGCATTGACAGGATAGTGAAATACGCATAAAGTTCAGAATGACAACACTGGTAATTTCCCGAAGACACCAGGGAAGGGGGCGTATTGTATGTTTTTTGACACCAAGCAGCGGTAGTGGAAACATTCGTGGCCCCAGGGGTGGGCACTATTCGCGTCAGGGGTATGTGGAGATGAGTGACCCATTGACAGGCTTTAACATGAGAGATTGGGTATGTTGCAGTGTGAAGGCGGAAAAGGTAAATAGTATCGCTGCCGTACTTGGCTATGTGGGTTGTATTGAGCTGCTTACCCTCGCGAGAGTATCAGCGTACCCGCCCAATGGGCAGCCAGCTCCTGACGCCGCTGAAAATTGTGTGTCCGCGTTCGCTGGGATTGAGTCCCCGCCTAGACATCAGAAATCCAACGCTGTATCCACTAGGCTTTGAGAGATCCTTTAAAAATTAATTTCCGAGATTCCCTCTGCCATTCTTCCTTAGCTATTCAAAGAGAGCCTCCGGTTTAGGTGCGATAATGAGGCGTTCAATAGCGCACTGCGATCAGAAATTTGCGATCGTTTGCGCTAATGATAATGCATTGGGCGTCGGGGCGGGGGGCGTTGAGGCAAAGGAAGAGAGAGGGGATACATATAATTAGGTAAAGAGAGAAAGAACTAGGGATGGACTACCTAATGGTAAGGTCTGAACCACGATTCTATTAATTAAATCCATGGATATTTCACACATTCGAATAATTGCACAAAACGGGTTCTTTTCCCACCGTCTCCGCCAATTTCCTCACAGGAGGAGCATGGTTGCGTTTGATTTCGGATGTCCCCATGGCTGCCTTAAAACGAATGTTGATTTTTTTTTTATTAGGGTTATTTATATTCTTTTAAAAAAAAATTAGGTTGTAATTTTGGCGAGAGAACGAACGAACCATCATGACTTTGTTGGATTTCAACACTTCAGGTTGGCTTTCTCCTTCCTGGAGTACCAACAGCATTCCATAAACAAGAGATATTGCACTATGACCAGTTTCGTTTGCTCAGTACAAAGTGATGAGTGATTGTTTACTACTAGCTCAGGTCCACATTCTTATACAATAACATCTAGTTCTTCATGCACAAGGGAGCTATACGCAATGTTGAAGGACCTCCATACTTTCTGCCTCTCAATTTCTCCGAATTCGTGCTGTTTACGGATTCCCGAAGCGCGATCTCTACATTGCCATTACTTGCACTCTACTCCTTTGATTCGCAAGACCCGACTGCTCTTGCTTGAAATTTCGACCTCAGTTAACAAGTTTTTCACTTGGATACAAAGAAGCTGACCAAGCAGCTTAGGTCAGCCTCTGCCTGAATATTCTTGGTGCTCCTTCCATTCACAGACAAAAACTCATTTCTCACACTAACTAGGATCTCTTGAGTATGGTTCCCTAAGAGAAATAATTGGTCCTTGTCCTTTCTCTTATGAAACATTTTCCCCATAAAACTATTACCATTTTCTTGCCCTAGAAACGTTAAAATCACTTCTTAAAGGTACATTCATACCTACGACATACCGGAAAAAAAACGGATGCAGAAAATGCTTTGTGAGTCAAAAACTATTCTGAGGCTGTTGTATTAACTATGTCGACGTTGCTGATCAACTCAAAGTAAAACACAAACCACACGTTTTTTGCCCAGACTCCCAGCCCCTAAAAATCACTTTGCAGTGGTCTCTCACTTTTTATAGGCTTTCCTTTAAGATGAAAAGGCGCCCCAAATTAGCCGGGATCGATCAACACCGACGTTTATGTGACTCCATTAATGCTGTTCCAAAACAAAAGGTTTTAACTATTACATTTTTACTTGATGACTATAATATACTCGTACTTGAGATAAATTATATATTATACAAAAATAGTGCTCTTTTAGTGTGCGAGCCACAAACATTCACTTTTTTGTAAATGGTTTACAACAGAACCTAACCTAGGTTTTGTTTGGTAGATGCGTTTTTAGATCTCGCACGAAAGAAGCACCCCTAAAATAAACTCCTAAAGATATTCTATTTTTTATAAATATTAATTTGATAATCGTACTCACGAATCTTGAAAAATCCTTTTGCAGCAGTTTCAGTTTTTAAAAAGAATCACATAACCCTTTATTCCTTTAAATATACTAATGAGTAAAAACCTCCGTCTTCCGATTTGATTTTTTTTGTTTTCAGATTACTTCATTTACTGTCATTCTTTTCAAAATTAAGCGCACTTTGGATTTCACTATCAACACTATTAGATTTTTTTTTATCATCTTCACTGACATTATCAAACATTTGATATATCCATCCGATCACGCGAATATCCCAATTTTTATTGTTATCTACGACCTCCATCTACATTTGGTACAGCCATCAATGCCAATAAACAAAAACTAATCCAGGGGCCTATTTAAAGGAGAAGGCCAACCCACCCAACCTACCAGCTATTTCGGCCATTTAGATAATAGAATATTTACGTCATTGCTAAAATTTACTACCGTTGCTAAGTAGGGTATCAAGCTAGGTATTTAGTAGGCCTAGTCTCTATCTAAGACTGTAATACATAGCATGTGTTGTTTTCAACGTCAAAGTTGTCTACCAAACCTGCGACCGTCGATTTCAGAACTAAATCTGAAGTTAAAGGTTTAATAATTATTATATGAACATAAATTACTTAGGAATTTGTCGACGAAACGTCATTTTCGGGGTGTGGTTTCCTTCACGGCGGTTTGCATACGCTCGAGGTAGCCGTAGATCGGATCCGATGTTAATCAGTAGGTCAAAATGGAGGCATCTTAAATGAGTACAGATCGGTGGTAAAACTCAGAATTAAAAAAAAATAGCAATAAAATAAATTAAATTTACTGAAATTCTTTACGTTATTGCGGCATTATAAGCAGCGCTCTTGAATCATTTTGACATGGTTTCGTTTCGAGGTAGTGTACCAAATTTCCCGAACCTTTTTCAGCTTAATTACCTTTATATAGTTATTTAGATTTTTATTATAAATATCACAAAGATATTCGCTTTAACATTTTTTTAATTTTTTTTATATTTTTATCGATATAATTAATTTTCCAAAATAACTTGAGGAAAATATTATTCATTGGTAAGACAGTACACAAAAACCGATCGGCTGTCATGCAAAGCTATTCGACAATTTCTAAAACATAAATATAATTATATCGTAGTTAACTTACTTTGGTCCGAAACATTTAAAAAAAACAACTGACATTACTAATTGGGAAACTACATATATAAACAAATAACAAGTAAAAAAATTTATTTCGAATACCATTTTTGTATCTGCTCTATTAGTAGCCTTAGGCTTTCACCTGATGGGTCAGAGGTCATGTGGTGAGATTGGGAATGGGGAGGATAAAAACTTCCCTAGAGATCGAGTCACAAGGTTATTAAAAGAAAGTTATACTTTTGTATATAAAATAAGAGTATAAGAATCTCTGGAAACATGTCAAAATATTTTTCTTTAGTTCATAATCTATTTTGGGATCAACTGACTTTTTTTATGCGCCTCCGAGCGTGATTTTTTTTTTTAAGGTGCTTTTTATTTTATAATTAATTCAGGCTTTGGTAGATTGAGTTTATTTACGTATTTGACAGGTCACTAGTTTAAACTAATTAACGTAATCAACAATCACCTCAAAATCTCAGTAGTCGAGAAGAACCATAAAATTGAACTGATACCAATTATTAGTCCTTTACCTGAAATGACTAATTTACTAATGGTTCTACCACCGATCCGAACTGGTTTCAAAGCCTTTTTATTATACAGTAGAGATTCGAATCGAGACTAGATCCGACGACTAACCACACCCGATACGGCTTAACTTTGCTCCAATCGGAAGCGGTGTTTCCACTCGGTTAGCCAATAGCTGATTTTTTTCCTATGCGGTTATTGTATAGCCACGTTAAGCAAGTGACTGTAGCCAATAGACCAATCTAACAGTTGTCCGGATAATGAAATAAACATAAAGCTCAGAATGACAGTCCCTGATGAGTCCCAAGGCAACAGGGTCCGATGGGTCAGTATCGTTGGGATGGGGGAGAGGTACCAAGGTGCGACCCTTCGTGAGTCCAGGGGTAGGGAAAAGCTATTCCGCGTCAATGTTATGTGGACATGAGTGGCTCCATAGGGGGCATTAGTACTCCATCGGCAGGGTTCAGCAACATAGGAGAAAATGTGTATGTTGTGCTGTGAATGGGGGAAGGGAAATGATAGCGGTGCTGTGAATGGCTATGTGCATGATGGTGTGTGTGGAGTTACTTACCACCGCGGATCTATCAGTCTATCAGCCCAATAGATTACCAGCTCATCCCGCCGCTGAAAGTCTTGTGTCCGCGCTCTCTGGAATTGAATCCCTGCCCTTACGTCAGAAATCCAAATTGTTTCCACGAGGCTAGCGAGAGCCCCGCTTGTTTGGGATATGGCAACTATGAATAACTAAATGGGAAGTATTACTTGTCTGGTTAATTCTCTGTTTATGCTTGCATTGTTTTGATTTTGCTCATTAATGTTAAAAAAAATATACTTTATCGATTCCACGATCTATAAAATCAGTTTGTAATGTCTCAGTGAAGGATATAGAATAAAGTTTGTAGTCTTTGTTGTTTAAATTGCAAAATGGTTGTTACTGATTAGCATTTGACCATTTCGCTTCACATTTTTCTGCTTGGTCCTCGAATTTACAAAATGTACTTAGTGTGAATTTACAAAAATATAGTGTTTTTTTAAGGCTGCATTTAGAAATATCTCCCAGTAAGCTAAAACCCTCCAAAAATGAAATGATATTTGCGTTAGTCGGATTATTCCTTCAGAATTCTAAAAAAAAATATTAGGAACGAATAAAGTCAGCTGATATCTTATTCGTTCCCTTATTGACAAAATCACACATTCGTGTGTATAGAGATAATTTGTAGGTAGATAATCAGTAACCATCATTACTTTATCTAAACCATAACATTACCCGAACTATTCTTCTACTTTAATGCCGATTTATAATAAAAGGAAAGTGTTAATACGTTTAGTTCATTGGTCAGCCCCTTAAAGAGTAATGTATAATTAATTATTGACTCTAACCATTGCATCTCTTGTAAAGTGAAGAAGGAACCAAATTATGGGTAGTTATCAAAGTACAAAACTGAAAATATTTATTTTAATTATGGTGACCATTTGCTCTTTATTCACTGCAAAATAAAGGCCAATATGGTTGCCATGGTTACCCTGTGGAATTACAAATCTTATGTTTTTGTTTTACAGAGAACTCAATATTGGTCGTTGACGTCTCTCTGCCACTTTTGTATAGAGTTAAATTATAATTTGATGGTCCGTAAGAAATAATTTTTAGATTCCAATAAAAACTGCATCGTGAAGATGGTTCTTCTTGTTTCCTCGATTAAGGCAGTCGTCACGACAGCTTCGTTATGAATTTTTAGAGTGATTTAAAGAGATGTTGAACTAGAAAAAAGGTATGCAGGATGACCCCCAAATCGGGCTCAGCTTTCCATAGACTTCATTTCTTAATTTGACAAAACATACGAAATAAAGCCTATCGACTGTTGTATCTCGATTTGTTTGGTGGCTTAGGTATTTCGATATATGAGATTGGCTCGAGTGTTGCTGTTGTTTTTTTATCGGCCCGGGAGCAGATGGGATCTCTGATCCCTCCGACTGCTTGGGAAATTAAGGGAGAAAGACTTTGATCCTACAGCCTGTCTTGTAAGCCCCCGTCAATGTTACCACAATTAAGTGGGGCCGCACTTTGTGAGGTTAGAATGAAGAGAGGCTGTTGTTGCATGCTGTGGGAATTTTATAGCCTCTTCACCTGTGCTAGTAGTCTATGCAACAGCTAGGAAGTGGAAGTTATATTCCAATTTAACCAGGTGGAATACATCCAAGTGGAGTGGTTTCATTCGACGATTGCATCCAAGTCGAGTGATTCTGTCATATCCACTTGGAGATGACTGACCACTATAAAACTTTTCGCTTTTCCTATAGAGTGGCTAGAGCTTAAAAATATAGCCTTGCCTGGTGTGGGTTTGGGGGATCTAGCGATATGTCGTGAACGATCAGTAAACAAAAGCAATCTATTGGAGGAAGAGCGATAAATGGTAGAAGAAAAAGATACATTGATTGGTTTTGAATACAATCATGACCCACTCTCACTGCACGGCTTTCTTCACCGATGGCACCGTGGTGCACACGTTGCCTCGGCGTTCCTCTTCCTTCCGCCTTTTACCCGGGTGTTCTTTGTGCACAACAGAGCTATACGCCACGCTGGAGGACCTCCGTACTTTTGTCTCTCAATTCTACCGAATTCGTGCTGTTTATGGATTCCCGATGCGCGAGCTCTGCATTGCCATTACTTGCATCCCACTCCTTTGATTCGCAAGACCCGACTGCTCTTGCTTGAACTTTCGACCGCAGTTAACAAGTTTTTCACTTGGATACAAAGAAGCTGACCAATCTGCTTAGGTGAGCCTCTTCCTGAATACTCCCAGTGCCTCTTCCATTCATTGATCTTCCACACGTGAAGGAGATCCTTAATGCACAATGGCTTGCTGCCTGGTAAACTCGGCCCCTCACCATACTCCACCAGCTCGGCTCTTGGACCTCATACTCACACTGCTCCCGTCATGACAGGCTAAGTATTATGTCCCACGATCCCCATCCTACCTGTAACCCCTGCCTTACCAGACTCGTGTCCCTGGACTAGGCCACTGTATTCCACCCTCCGACGTGACTTGTTTGCTTTTCAAAGGACCTTGATTCAGAGTACTCGCCGAAGGACTCTGGTTTTCCGTAAACAACATTTTATCCATCCTCTCCGTCAGTCGTCTTTTCTTTCTGATATAATTGCACCTGAGCTTACCAAAATTGGCGGTCAACCACCTACCATAAAAAAGTCACCAGGCTGAGTATAAGTAACATGATTGTCATACAAAAAAAAATGACAATAATGGAAATCTGCATATACGAGTATAATAATAATAATAAGTATTTTTAATGCGCCCTTCAGGGTTGTTAGCCCTCATAGAGCGCAGGTTGTGTAGCGAGAGTAGATAAAGTTTACAGGGAGAGAAGGCAATTCTGAAGAGATGAGTCTTCAGGAGACGTTTAAAAGTAGAAAGGGAGGGAGAGGATCGGACTTCGGCAGGAAGAGCATTCCAGAGACTAGTAGCACAAACTGAGAAGGAACGGTCACCCATCGAGCAGAGGACAGAACGAGGAGTGTTCGGGATGGGAGCGAGGTTAGACCAGAGTGCATGAGGAGTTTGACGACGGAAGAGGGCAGACGAGAGATGAGGTGGAGCCTCGAGGTTCAGGGCCTTGCATGTGATGAGAAGAATTTTATAGTGGGTACGGAAGTGAATAGGTAACCAGTGTAGCTCCTGTAACAGAGGCATCGAATGAGAGAACAGGGTGGGGGGGGGGCGAAGGAGGAGCCAGGGAGCATAGTTTTGAACTAGTTGTACGGTGCGAAGTGACGAAAAAGGGAGATTCACATAAAGGTCCTTCTTGGACAAAAGTACTGTTTTGGGCGAAGAACGCCTGGGTCAAGAATTCATGTGGTAGGCTTTCCTTGAAAACACATCGATCTTTCCGCGGAGACCCATTGACCTACTCATGCACACCCATTGAGCTATACCACAAAACTCATTGGAGTGTGGTCCCTCCCCTGACACCCATTTAACCTTCTCTAGATCAAAGCACTGTTGTGAGTGGGGAACGTGCGGCGGTCGTTGCCAACCTTCAAAACTAATTCAGCCATACTCCCCTGAACACCCATTGCTCCATTCCTAAAAACTTATTTAGCTCTCCCGGAACACACATTGAACCCTTCATGAATCAATGTACTGACTGTTTTGGAAGAGAAGTGTGGCGTTTGGCACTCTCCCATAACAACGAATAAACTCTCCTTTGACAACAGCTCTTTTGGCCCATATGGAGTTGTCCCTCCCTGAATACCCGGTAAGCCCTTCCTGAGTACTCTTTGAGCTCACCTCCGAGCTCTTCCTGTATCCTCTCTACACTCTATTCGACATCGCCTTAGACCTTTACTCAGTCTCCTGCTCTCCTTTTTCGCCCCTTCCCATTGACCCTCTCGCTGAGAGGGATGCACAACTAGCGTTAATCGGCCGCCATAACACTTTACCATAATATACGAAGGGCCGTCAATAAGTTTTGCGAATCGGTAGGGCAAAACAGAGGAAGGGGGATGGCTGTTTGTGGGGGTGTTAGGACAAGGTATGACAAGTCAGGACCTGCAGCCGCACGCTCCTGCCTCGTCTATTTAAGAAGCAGGAGCTGATCGCAGATCGTCAGTCACAAATTTTTCAACAATGGAGAAGGTTGAGCACCGCGCAACTTTTGACCAAGGAAGGCAAAAATGCAAAAGAGATCCATGAAGGCATGGTTGCAGTGTACACCGACACCGCCCCTTCCTATGCAACCATTGCTCGCTGGAATAGGGAGTTCCGCCATGGTCGTGAGTCCCTTGAAGATGACCCCCGTCCAGGACGCCCGTCAGACGTGATCAACGAGGACAATGTGGCCCTTGTGGAGAGAATGAACCTCGAAAATCGACGGGTGAAGGTCGAAGAAATCGAGCGAGAACTTGGAATATCACATGGAAGTATTATCAACATCATCCACGACAATTTGGCCATGACCAAGGTCGCTGCCTGTTGGGTCCCTAGAAACCTCAGGCCCCATGATCGACTTCAACGTCGTCAAAGTTCGGAGGAGCTGCTGCTCCTGTTTAACCAAGACCCGGCGGGATTCGAGTCAAGCATAGTGACAGGTGATGAAACGTGGGTCCATCACTGGGATCCCGAGACCAAGCTCGAAAGCATGGCCTGGAAGCACATGGGCTCTCCGACCCCCAGCAAGTCCCGGACCCAAGCCTCAGCCGGGAAGATCATGGCCACCATCTTCTGGGATTCTGAGGGAGTGTTGATGGTTCACTATGCGCCTCGTGGAAGGACCATTACAGGCCAATATTATGCCGAGGAACTGGCTGGGTTAAAGAAGTGCATCGGTCAGAAGCTGCGCGGCAAGTTGACACGCAGTGTCCTGCTCCTCCACGACAATGCCACGGTCCACAAGGCCTGAGTTGCACAAGCTCCCCTGCGCGAGTGCGGATTCGAGGAGCTCAACCTTTTCCCCTACAGTCCAGATCTGGACCCTAGCGACTACTTTTTATTCCGCCAGCTCAAGGCTGCACTGCGTGGACGCCAGTTTGGGGACGATAAAGATGTCCAGCTCGCGGTCCAGGAGTGGATTGAACAGCAGTCGGGAGATTTCTGGTTGTCGGGAATTCGAAGCCTCAGGGCCAAGTGGCGCAAGTTCATTGAAGTCGAGGGTAGTTATATTGAAAAATAATAAAACACTTTTCCTTGTATCTCGTTTCCTTATATCCGAATTGCCAAACCTTTTGACCACTCCTCGTAAGTATGTATTGTTTAATTTGTCCCTCGCTTTGCTCGTGATCTTAGGTCAGTCACCTCTCGGAACTCCTCTGATGGGACCGAGTTCTTCCAGAGACTAGCATTTCAGGTATCTGAGGGTTTTACGTTTTTTAGTTTATGATGTAAACATGTTAAGCACTCTGGTCCTGGTGGCCAGAAGTTCAAATATCGGCGATAGTCAATGGAGGAAGTTTTTGTGCGCTATGTTTTTGATGGTTACCACATCGTTGCCTTGCCAGAGGGACGCGTCTATGACAGGGAGAGTCATTTTCTTGGGTTCGAAGTCTGGTGGAATGAAGCTTAGATGATTTTGCCACATATGACTTGCTGTGTTATGTGAATGTTTGTAGGAGTGATGGAGTTGAGGCGTGATGAAGGCTTGGATTCATTTCTTATGTTCGTGATCTCACAATGTTATGGAAGTCTTGCATATGTTTCACGGAGGATAGATACATTTTCTATGGCCACTACTTTCCTTTCAGAATGTTGTTGGTTCATTTAGGTTCTTTGGAGATACTTCAGGCGAAGTGTAATAATTTGCTGTGTATTTTGAGGTACATTAGGGCTTGTGGGTGACATATCAGGTTTCAAAGCTATAGTGGTTAAGTGACTAAGAGTCGGATATTGGCTCCTAATGTGAGCAATTTGAGTGCTAGAAGTATGGCTATTTTTGTTTGTTATATTTGTTGTTTGTTATGTACTGATGAAATATTAGTCTTGTGTCCAAGGTTGATACCGATTATTGTAGGGTTTTGTTTAAAGGGAATGGGATGTTTGATTTTGTGATAGAGGGTGAGGGTTGAGCTACAGAGTGGAATCCATTGAGTGTTAAAAGATTTCGAGGGGGAGCTTTCAGTTCCTGTTACAGCCACATTTGGTGTTTGGCAATGTATTGTTGTATATCTCGGGCTGCTTGGCTGTAGTCTGAGTGTTGGATGAGTATAGCAATATCATCTATGTAGCTGTAGACTAATGCTGCAGCCATGGGGTAAAGGGGACGTCATAGCGGAAAAGGTTGAAGAGCGTGAGAGAGAGTACATATCCCAACCGGATTCTGTTATATATTTGTATCGACCTTTGAGGTAGTGGCAAGCTATTTTTTGTAGTCGATGTCTATCTAGTGTCGGGGTAGTTTGCTTATGAGTGTGTGCCGAGGTATTGGAGTGAAAGTTTTATTTAGATTTTTATTACTACAATGACCTTGCGTGTGTGGATTGGTTGCAGCCTCGTTGCACGAGCTAGGAAAAGTTGGTGAATAATGTGTTTGTTGTGTGCAGAAATGAAATTTGTGTTAGAAGGCGTCTAGCGGACTGCGTGAATTACTTTTGTTCAGTAGATGACCCTCTATTTTTATGGAGGAGGGTTCAAGGTAGGTAGATTGGATGGTATGATGCTAAATCCGTGATTTGTTTGCCTTGAGGATAAATATTATGCGGGCAAATTTCCGGATATTTCGAATAGGGTTTTAGGAGATAGAATGATTGAAGATTTGTGAATGATTTGATGCCTCAGGGAACTAAATGTTTTAGATGTATGTTGATATGTTTTCCAGGTCAGAAGCATGGAAGATTTTGCCAGTCAAACAGATTGCGGTTCCATATTTTGAAGTGAATTGTGATTAGATGGCGTGGTCTGTTGTGAAAGAGTGTAATTGTTTGCTTATGGTTCCGTTTGTGAAGTCCGGTGTTACATTCATACTTTTTGTACAGTGTTTATGAGGTTGTTTGCATGTTTAGTGAAGTTCCGCCGATTTGTTTAGGGTAGATGGCCTCATCTGGTTCGTAATTTGGTTCGCCACCTTTGGAGAGATGCAAACGTAGGTTGATGAAGATGCTTTTTTTTGTTGTTGTTGATGCGTACGTGGTGGGTATTTATTTTCCAGAGGTGGGCGCCGCTAACAAATTTTTGAACCCACTATCCGCTAGCTGAAACCGCTACCGCTCCCATCGCTACTTTTTAAAAATCGCGAAACGGCTATCCGCTATCGTTACTTTTTATTGTAAAGCGGTACTAAAGCGCTGCTCCCCAAAACAGCTTTTCATCGTTTTTTAATCAATTTCAAGGAAAACTACTGTATATACATCCAAAATTAGCAGTTTTATTTTAAAGAAACGTAGCGTTAGCGAGTTTGATTTGTTTTAGTCCGCTATCCACTACTCCGCTACCTTTTGCTTATAAAAACCGCTTCCGCTACTTCACTACCATTTAGAGAGTCCGCAAGTAGCGGACTAATGGAATGGACCGCCCAACTCTGGTATTTTCAGTAGGTTGTGCTGTGATAGTGAGAAGGATATAGTCAGAGATCTCTTGGTGAAAGAAATATCTTTTAATTTATTTGATTACCGGGTATTTCAAAAGTCCTGTTACACAGGTTACGACGCTCACAACAAAGGATACAATGATAGTTTTGATGCAGTTATACACGTTCTTTTTTGTTTCAACATATAAATATGTTCAAATTGTAATGTTAATCAATGCGGAAGCCCTCGGCGGTGAGCACGCACTGTAGGCGAGACCTGAAGGCCTCGCACACGTTACAGACGAAGTCCTTCCTTATGTTGACCCTCATGCGGTTGACGGAAGACTTGAGCTCGTTAAAGTTGCCGAGACGGACCTTTCAGTCATTGCCTTTGGCATGCGACCACACGCTGTAGTCAAGGGAATTGAGGTCAGGCTACTGCAGAGGCTAAAATTCCTTCGACCAAAAGTTCATGTTCGGCCCCAACCGCTCTTACACGGTCTTAGCCGTTTGAGCCTGGGCACCGTCCTGCTGAAAGACCTAGTCTACCTTCTTCGTGATCTTTCTCACCCAGGGCAGGACTTTTGTGGCTAAGATGGTCATGTAATCGAACGCGGTGAGCCTGTAACCGGCCGCAAATCACACCAGCGGCATCTTTTTGCCATTAGAAGCCACGACTCCGAGCCTTATCATGGAGGCCGGCTGCTTGGTTGTTGACACATAACGGACTTTGGATACATCCTGTCCGAAGCTTTAAGGACTCTTTAAGTCGTTGAGAAAGCAACGACAGCACTCCCGACGTTGTTCTCGCATAAAGGCGGTGAGTATAGGCCTTTCAACGCACCTCATGCTCTTACCGCCCTCCTCCTTGACGGCCCTGGACACCGTGGATTTTTCGAAGGCTCTTATCACAGCTACCGGTTGACTACTTGGAGTCTGCCTTAATGAGGTCGATATTTGAGGTATACCTCGTTCTTGAGCCTCTCCGCGACTCTGTAGACGGTCATTCGGCTGACGTTGAGCCGCTTGTTGTTGCTCGGAATGGGCATGGGAAAGGTGTAGAAGGTTAATAACTTGTGTAGACATCGGGAGGCGCTCGAAACCGGAAGGGCGCCTATCACTTTTTTCCTTCGCAATGAAGCTAGGTCCTCTGGCACATTTATTTGTGGCTCTGGGCTCGCTGATGGTCGTCTGCAATGGATGTGCCCGTCCGCCCACCAAGATCTATTTCGAAGACGGCCAAGAAGAGCCTTTCGATGCCGCTACCTGGATATCAAAAATATTTGCTCGTTTCCCCACCTGCCACCGCAAGGAGGCTTATCATTCCTCCAAAGGAGGAGGCCCCTGGAGAGGCCCTTCCCTTGATTTTTTTCTGGCTGGCAGTTTCTGCACTTACTCTCTTCTTCTCTACTCCACCCTTTTCACCTCTTAGACACCGGCCTCAAACATATCTCTGTACAACATGCCGCAGACACATGACATGAGGCCTCTTCTTTGTTCGATGCAACACCTACACAAACTGAATTCACATGTAGTGCACATAATTTCAGTAATTTCACCTTATGCACTGCAGTAAAAAACTTATCAGCTAGCTAGCCAGTGGACCGTAGTACTCACCGACCGTGGTAGAGATTGTGTAAGTAAATGTATTATATTTGTGATATAACAATATATTTTCTATTTACCATAGTTTACTGGTGTAGTATTAAGATTATATTATTGTTTGCGCTTGTAGAAAGAAGTTGTTTCTAGCGAAGTCTGGCAGCTGTATAAGCTTTGGAATGTCCGGTCGGGCCCCGTGACGGTTGTCATATGCCTCCACTATGTGATTCATATATAACTTATTATGAGAAAGAGGGTTTTTAGCGGAGTTGATTATTATGTATTAGGATTATTAAAGTGTTATATAATGTGTAAAGAGTAGAAAGAGGGAGAAGGTGGATAGATCAAAAGGGAGTGAGTTGAGGTAGTGGAGCTCTGGTGAGTGACTATATATGACAACCTTGTGAATAGGCTGGCACCCGCAGTTACCATCAAGAAGTTGTACAGAGATCACCATACGGATATCTGCGCGTTTGTCATTTGGCGCCCTGCCAAAACCCACTGATCTGAGAATGTAAGTGTGTCGACCGGTGTGTACGTCCAAAATAGGACACACATAAAGTACAGAGAGAGAGAAAAAAAAAAAAGTTTGAGCCGTTTACGAGAATGTCACTCGGTAGTAAACGGAGCACAGTTATCTCTGTTAGAGTGGGGCGAGGCAATCTTAGGCAAACATTATAATCAAGGCAGAATCCAGAATAAACCGGATAGTTATCACAGTTAAACAAATAGAAGTCAGGTCAGGAAGCTGTCTCCATGGCAACATGCCACCGCCCACAGAGAATTTTACCCAACAGTCGGAGTGCCTTCCTTATCAATATGTTCGGCAGTAGCCAATCAAGAGTCGAGTTATGTTAATACCGACAAATCAACAGGCCAGTACATAAGAGGGCTCAGTTGGACGAGGAACTTGTAGGGCGTGGCTTAAATTGAATATATAATTGTGTGAAGCCAGAACAAAGAGAATAATTAGATTACTGTTTTATATAGCAATATATCGCGTTTATATATCGTTCAGTCCGATCTCTCAGATTCGCGTAATTCATCTTTGTATATAGTCGTGTACATGACGCTGACATTAAGGTGTAACTCATAAAGGCTTTATTCGTCCGGCCTTTTTTAGACTTTGCTCGTACTTGACCTCGAACTTAATTTATATTATAACTTAGAACTTAAACTTAATTAAATAACTTTTGTAAAGTGCAATAAGATCTAGTTTCAATAATAATTCTATTTTTGCTTTGGTGACTTTAATATCCTGACGTTCCTCAATCTTCCTGCCTCAAGGCCTTATTAATCAGAAAAACAGCCGTTAATCGCAATTCCTCGCGATTACATAACTCCCGAAATACCGGTGTTCTACCCTGGTGTGGTCTATCCCCTTCCTCCGGGCTATTTGACCCTGTTGCTAGAATAAAACCACCCCCTCGGCTTAGGGCACTCCATAGCAATCAACAAATAACTCTTGTGGGAAATAAGGAAGGGCAACGCGAACTAACCGGGGCATCTGTATCAACTGGAGTCCTCGCCAAAAGATTATGCAATAACTCGGTAATCTATCACCATTACTGGCAACCAGCGTCTTCTTTCCAAGGCTCTTGGGTTGTCCTCACGATTACCTTCAAGGTTCCCCCATAATTAGGGACGACCTTCAAGGACCCCCCTTCCCCATAACTGGCCACCTTACATTAAGAACCGTCCGTTTTTAGCAACCAGTGCCGTTGTTCCACCAAACAAAACAAGAAGCGGAAGAACATTAAAGAATTTGAGGAAACACAAGGAAGAGGAAAGAAAATGGAAGTCAACCAGACGAGGCAAGGTGAGGCAGAGTAGGTAGTGCCGTGACGATAAACGCTCCAGTATTGAACGACGCTGCAGTGACGGGTTGGTTTAGGATTATAGAGGCTCAATTCTACAATTTCAAAAATCACCGAGGTAACAAAATATTACCAAATATTGGCCTCATTGCCCCCTGAAACAGTGAACCGCCTGCCTGCAGACATTTGCTAAGATGAAAACTATGAAAGATTGAAGGCTGAAGTCGTAAGTCTATTCGAGAAGACTAAGCCAGAATTATTCGAAAGAATAACAGCTTATCGACTTTCACTGGCTGTCCTTTGCGAAATTTGGAGGAACTGAGGCGCACAGCCATCTTGGAGTAGGTGAGGAACTTATAAGGCATAAATTTATTCAATCATTGCCTCCCGTCATTGCACCGATAATTGCCACTCAAAAAGACCTCTCGTTAATCCAAATCGGTCAGCTCGTGGACGAATTAATAATTTTTAACAAAGAACAATGCGTTAATGTGAATAGTGTGGAAAATGCGTGCGGTCCGGCGGTAATGCGCGAGAAACAATTTGCGAGTGCGGCGCGGAGTGGTAATCAAAGTCATGGTGGCAAATTAAACCTCACCCCAGTGAACGTGCGTCCTTCTAGGAAGGACCAGAGTCAAATAGTGTGTCGTGCACATCTCTATGACGGCGACACTGCAAAGTGGTGTAAGCCGTGGTGCAAGTGACCAAAGAAAAAGGAGGATCTACAAATTCAGCCCTCATCAATACCATCATCGTCTGAATACTAAGAAAGTGTGTCCTGGCCACTGCGGCAGCGGGCATGCCGGCCGTTTTTAAATTAGCCGCAAAAATCGACAACAAGAGCTACGAATTCCTGATCGACACGGGAGCGAGTGTTTCAATCATCCCAACCAGCATTGCTAATAACAGCAGCATCAAAGAAAGTTGCATAAATCTTTCAAACGCAAACGGCAGGAAGATTAAAATCCACGGGGAAATGAGTGCGGATTTGGCCATTCCAAGTTTAAGAAGGTCATTTCGATTGTATTTCTTTGTAGCAGACATCACCGCACCCTTCCTGGGAATGGATTTCTTGAAGCACTTCGATCTATTCGTGGATTGCGCCCGGAATAAGCTGCTGGATCGAAACACCAAACTCGCTTCAGTGGTTCAAACTTCCGAGGAACCATCCATAGCGTTGATAACAGACCTCCAAAATGTACCCGAATCATGTCGAAAAATATTGGAAAATATGGCGCACTGTATGGACCAGCTCCCGCTCAAACGGTACCAGCAATGGACCAATCAGTGGAGCATAATATTGATACCGGCAGTGCCCCACCTACATTTGCGCGGCCTAGGCAATTGACGACAGAAAAGCTGAAAGTAACAAAGGAAACAATCGAGGACCTCTTAAAAGAAGGAGTAATCCAGCCATCGAAGTCACCGTGGGCCTCACTGATACATTTGGTACCCAAGAAGACCCCCGGTGAGTCGGGGACTATAGAGCTCTAAATGCCATTACAAAACCCGACCGATATCCATTACCACTGATCTAAAAATAGGCAGATCATCTCTATGGAAAAATGATCACAGAGAGGCCTCAGGATTTCACTAGTAAAATGCGAGTTTGCGAAAGAGGAAATCACGTTTCTGGGCTATCAAATCTCGTAAAAAGGCATATGTCCTCCTGCCCCCAAAACAAGGGAAATTGAGGAATTGCCAAAGCAAAGAGACTCTAAAGGACTCAGTCGTTACTTGGCAATGTTGGGATCCTACAGAAGAATGATGCCTAACTTTGCGGCCAAAACATCACACGAGTGGGGGCGAATAGACCGTGTTCGAAGACCTCTTGAGGCGCCTTATGCGGGCCCCTTCATGGTTATCGAATGCGGTAGTAAGGTGTTCACACTACAATTCCCGGACGGAAGGATGGACACCGTCTTAATTGACCAGTTAAAACCAGCACGATTACCCCAGGCAATTGAGGACTCCGGGACGGCGATTGGAGTATCCCGGTGTCCCTGGCCGCTCAGAAGAGGCCGAGACACGACCCTGCTGGGAAAATGGAACCCGCAACTGGAAGAGGGACCGAAACCCCTGATCCTGGCCCTTCGCGATAAGAGAGAGGTGTGGCTTAGTTGGATGAGGAACTTGTAGGGCGTGGCTTAAATTGAATATATAACTGTGTGAAGCCAGAACAAAGAAGATAATTAGATTACTGTTATATATAGCAATATATCGTGTTTCTATCGTTCAGTCCGATCTCTCGGATTCACGGAATTCATCTTTGTATATAGTCGTGTTCATAACGCAGACGTTAAGGTGTAACTCTTAAAGGCTCTATTCGTCCGGCCTCCTTTAGACCTTGCCCGCACTTGTCCTCGAACTTAATTTATGTCATAATTTAGAACTTAAAACTTAATTTAATAACTTTTGCAAAGTTCAATAAGACCTAGTTTCAATAATAATTCTATTTTTGCTTTGGTGACTTCAATATCCTGACGTTCCTCAATTTTCCTGCTTCAAGGCCTTATTAATCAGGAAAAAAGCCGTTGCGCATTCTTTTCGTTAATCGCAATTCCTCGCGATTACATAACTCCCGAAATACCGGTTTTCTACCATAGTGTGGTCTTTTCCCTTCCTCCGGGCTATTTGACCTCGTCGCTAGAATAAGACCACTCCTCGGCTTAGGGCACTCCATAGAAATCAACAAATAACTCTCGTAGGAAATATGGAAGGGCAAAAGATTACGCGATAACTCGGTAATCTATCACCATTACTGGCAACCAGCGTCCCCCTTCCAAAGCTCTTGGGTTGTCCTCACGATTACCTTCAAGGTTCCATCATAATTAGGGACGATCTTAAAGAGTCCCCTACTATATAAGGTCGAATAATCTTAACTTTCCGATTTTTATCCTGTTTGTAATATAATTTATATTATGTTCTTATCCTAACAATTGTCTCACACATATTTTTCAATAAAATAATTCCCACTGCATTTATTTGGCATTCATCCTAATATCATAAATTAAGTATATACCTGAGGTATGGAATATATATTAATTATTTTTTATCCCTTAATTACAGATGGCGAAGCGAGGCCCTATGGACATATTTATCAAGCCGAGACATCTGGTTGCTGAACGCGCAAGTAATTTTGAATCAGATGACGGCGATGTAAATGAAACCGAAGTATTGCCGGCCAAAAAAATTCGTACTAGCTTTACTCGATAACATGACTTCTCATACATTCAATTCGGTTTTTTAGACACGAATCATGGGGGAGTGCAAAAACTGCAGTGTGTTATTTGTGGAGATGTGTTGGCTAACGACTCAATGAAGCCATCAAATCTCAAGTGACATTTAAATACAAAACATAAAGAAATGAGTCAAAGCTAAAAGAGTTCTTTGAAAGAAAGCATGTTGATTTAAAAGGCCGTCAGAAACAGATCTTTGAATTGTCACACATAAATACTTGTGCTTTGCGGGCTTCTTATAAAGTAGCACTTCGAGTTGCTAAGGTTAAAAAGCCATACATAATCGGTGAGACGCTAGTGATAGGCTGTATTCAAGATGTCTGCATGGAAATGCTAGGCGAGCCGGCGGCAAAGAAAGTGGCTCAGGTGCCACTTTCAAATGACACTAGCTCGACGAATTCACGATCTGGCTCACGATATGGAAAATCAGCTCATAGGACAGATTAAATTAGCAAAGTACTTCTCTTGGCAGCTTGATGAATGTCCAGACTTTGCTAATCAGGCAATTCTGATGGTGTATGTGCGCTTTGAACATGAAGGTGATTTGAAGGAAGTTTTTTTTTTCTCTGCTTCATTACCAGCAAAAACTAGTTCTGAAGTGTTCGAGACTGTGAGCGACTACATCGTTAACAAATGTGGGTTGGATTTCAGGTTTTGTGTAGGCGTATGTTCTGATGGCGCTGCCGCAATGATAGGACGGCGTTCAGGAGTGGTTACCTGGATTAAGGCACTTGCCCCAGAATGCAAGTCGATGCACTGCTTCGTTCACCAAGAAAGTCTTGCAACAAAAAAAAAAATGTCAACAGAACTAAACAGTGTGCTCAGCAAGGTTGTAATAACTTTGAACCATGTAAAGGCGAATGCTTTAAATTCGAGACTATTTACTGCATTGTATGATAATATGAGAGCTGATCATAAACAGGTCCGATATGCGTTGGTTATCGAGGGGAAAAGTCCTGTCAAGAGTATTTGAGCTACGAAAAGAGGTTGTCGAGTTTCTTCAGGACAAGAGGTTTTCGAGTTTCTTCAGAACAAGAAAACAAATTGGTGACAATTGTTCGGAGGTGTGGATTGGTTAGCCAAGCTGGCTGATATCTTTGCCATCTTTAATGATCTCAACACCTCCATGCAGGGAACGATGGCTTTGTGATTTACAATGACAGACAAGATCGAGGGACAGAAACGAAAGCATGGAAGAGTCAAGTGTCAAGAGATTGTTATGAGATGTTTCATCAATTAGCGACAATCATCGCTGATGCAGGCGAAGACCTTAATATTACATCTCTACGAAATGTCACCAGAGAACACTTGATGAATCTGGCAGACTTGTTTCAGTTTTACTTTCCAGCAGAAGAAGATCCACGGAAAGGGTCTGGATGGATCCGAAATCCGTTTATTCCACTGCAAGATGACTTAAGTGTCATTATGGAGGATGAATTGTTGGAGCTGGCTGGTGACAAAGGATTGAAGAGGAGTTTCGAAACTATAACATCACTTAGTTCCTTTGGATTAAAGTGAAAGCAAAATATCCTGAGCTTAGTAAAATTGCTCTGAAAACTCTTCGCCCATTTTCTTCAACATACCTCTTCCAGACTGGCTTCTTAACCATGAGTGTCATTAAGACAAAGTACAGAAATAATATGGATATTCATTCTCCATTGCGCGTGTCACTGTCCTAAATTGAACCACGACTGGATAAACTGACAAAGAAGAAGCAGCCTCTCCTTTCGTATTAGTAAAGATTAAGATTATAAAATGCTTATGTAAAATTGTATTATTTGTTTACAAAATAAATATAAGATAAAAAAAATTTTCAACTTTTATTATATTGATTATATATATTGTTTTCGGTATAAATTAATATTACTAAGAAATATTACCAGTCCCTGTCACATTGGAAAAAGAAACTGCCGGTACGCCACATCAGATAGTTTAGGAAGCGCTGAACTATGCAATAGCATTGTGAAAACTGTCTCACTCCAGCCATCCCCTATTTTACCTCTCCGCGAACAAACACACTAAGCATCATATATATAAACATACACAGTATTTACAACTGTAGATAGAGGAGAGTAGGAAAGGGGCAAAGAAAAAAATAATAGCGTAGGCGAGTTGCGAACAGCTTCCCGCGTCGCTGGACCACTGATAGCCAGCGGCGAATCCACTCCGCCATCCTGAGTCTCAAAAAAGACTCATTCCAACGAAGGTTTTAAGCCGCTCGCCTGCACTTCTCGTACGCTATACAACCCCCCTCCTAGAAGCGGAGCGTATTTTGAAGAAATGAAGAGAGCCCGTTTGAAAATGTTATCCAAGGGCTAACGCTCCTCCTCCCGGGTCTGGGCACCATTGTAGATAGAGGAGAGTAGGAAAGGAAAAAAATAAAAAAATAATAGCGTAGGCGAGTAGCTTCCCGCGCCGCTGGACCACTGTTAGCTAGCGGCGAATCCACTCGGCCATCCTGAGTCTCAAAAAAGACTCATTCAAACGAAGCTTTTAAGCCGCTCGCCTGCATTTCTCGTACGCTATACAACAAAACACGAGAACACAAACTAATCATAACAGAACACATCCACCTCGTTCTCAAAGAAGAAACACTCCTCGCTCCATACGTTCCCCCTATACACCAGGAACTGCATTAATTACACAAACCACACTCAACCCAACGTCCGAGTCCCTATAACATTAATTCACAAACACTACTTCTCAAACGCACCATCCAAGTAAAAGCAAAGAATGCTTCCTATAACACAATAAACATATACAGAAGTTGCTGACTTAATAAAACAAAGAAACCTCAAACAAAATAGGACACCAACCAACTCATGAAACCACACAGCTTTTCAAGGACCTAAATACCTAAACTTAATACGCACCTCACCAACCACCTCCAACACCCCCAAATTAGAAACAATAGTTCGAAACCATGAACAGCAAAATCAACACACCAAAATTCTGGAAATCAATAAAACCAGTCTTAAACATACCTCACCATCAAAAAGAATAATGCATAAAAGCGTTGGAAGAATCCATATTGACACGAATGATATCCTCAAAATACACAAAATACTTCACAGCCACAGGAACACACCTGATCTCGAACATGCACTTGAAGCACCTTGATTCCAATGCCATCCTAGCCCGCACCAAAATATTCAACCACTCCTGGCTCCACAACCAAATTCCCAGAATTTGGAAAAAAAAAACATTGTCCCTATACTTACCCCCCCTCCCCTAAACCAAATCCTAGCACCATGTTACCGCTATATCTCCCTTCTATACACACTATTCAAAATACTAAAAAACTCATTCTAGAACCCATCATAGAGTGGCGTAGAAAGAAGGGCGATGAAAAATAAAGAACTAAACTAGTGTGCAGCGAGTTGCGAATTCCCCCGCGTTGCTCTGACCAATGTACGCATGGCCTTGTCGACTCGGCTACCGCTTGCAATCTCACTAGGTTACATTGGATCCAACTTTGCACAACATAAAGAAACGCTCATCATACTATACTAGCAATTCATCTGTTCCACACTTAACTATGCTTCCCCAGCCTGACATCCAACACCTCCAATTTCCCCCTTCAATAATTCACCCGCACACAGAAACCAAAATAATCCCCACTGTGACGGAGCGATACATGCTCGTCACCCAGTTGTGTACAAGAGCAGACAAATTTGTTAAGTGGAGAACCTTCATAGACAGACCAATAATAAACCTCCCCAGTGACAGGTTTGGCTACCATCCTACCTTATAATATTATAAGTACCTAACCAAACAAGTCATCAACGCAACCTGGCCTTGGTGCAACCACTACACCGACTAATCTTGCCACTCATCCGACAAATACGTTTCTTCAGCCAGAGAACTGAGAATTCGACCCTGCGAGGTGGCGGCTTTCGCCTTGGCGCAGGGTGACCAAAATACAAGGACAGGGGAAAAAAGTAAGTTGATTTTTGTCATCTTAAAAATAAAAGTTAAAAACTCATTTTGAAAGTTTTTGGCTAACTGGTGGCTGAATGGTAGCAGTAAATCATTACTGCCAAATTTTATTTTCAAAATTCGCATATTTTTTAATCCAAGAAATTCTTTTTTTATTTGAAATCTTGATAATGAAATTTATTATAATTTGGTGTAGTTTTTGAAATTTACTGTAGTTATATTCTTGCCTAAGTAATTTTTTACTTGCTCCTAGGCCAACCACCTCAATGAGCTTCACACAACTGGTTGTTTCGTCCACACGTGTCATGTGATTTTCAATTATTAAAAATACACATATAGGATTGTGTGTATCTGTATATTTTCTCTGATGATTCGCAAGTATTTGGTATGTGGTGAATAGTTTTTGAGCTGAGTCTGGTTATCTCGGTCCTGATGGCAGCGAGGGCAAATGTATCTGATGGCCAATTCGATGCAGTGTTTGCAGGTTTTGTGTTTGAAGTAGATAATGCAAAGTAGTCTTGGCATGGCAAGCAGCCCATGTGTGACGTTGGAGGAGGGTTTTTTTTTGTGTCAATGTTTAATAGAATAACGTTTGAAAATGGTTTGGATACAAATAGTAGAAACACTCCTGAACTCTGTATTTTGGCATCAATCTGACCACGTAGCGTCCTTGCTGGGTTTCTGGTTTTCGTATTACTCAATTTCAACTAGTCGTAGACATGCGTGACTTTGAAAAGGAAAAAAAACCACACAAATAAGGCAAGAGAAGATGAAAAAAACCCAACAAAACGCAGGTTATAAGATTCAGCAAAAACAGGATAGTGCAAAAATACCCATATTCTAGCTGTAAAGGAAATGAAGGAATTATCAACTTAGTTTTACCATGGAATTCACTATTTTTACACACTTATCATGTGAATGGGAAGCCTAGCAGGTATTGCACGGACGGGAGAGTAAAGGTGGCATACTCATTCAGTAGAGCAATGACCAGACTTATAAAATAGGGAGAGTGTAGCAACCTTACGGCAGAGTTTGAGTGAGTCCAAGTTTCAATTGAGAAGAGGGTTGTTGATGAGACAGTAGGCCTTTGAATAAAGCAGACCAAAGAGAGAAGTGAAAGTTGAGCACCCAGTCATAGGAAGAATAGTCAATACAACGCCGAATGAGTCCGACATAGATCCGGAGAAGCTCGTCAGAGAAGTACTTGCGACATTTGAACAGTATATCCAGCTCTTTGCAGGAGACTTTGGTGGCCATCAATATGATCCTTCCAAGACATTCTACTATTTATTTATAACCAAAAATGTTAAAAAGAGTTAAGCGGTTGAATTTCATTGTTAGCAAGCATTAATGGAATGTCACGGAGAGAAGTAGATAGAGAGATAGGAAGGAAGTTTGCCTTTGGAAGCATTGAAACGCACCAATTTATGTCTGCCCCAATCAGAGATAGAATCCAGATTCGCATTTGCAGCATTATACAGGCTTTGGAATTTCTCACAGAGGATCTTCTGGAAGAGGCAATTAAGCCTGTGGCTCCAAGGTTTGGAAATCAGAGTTATCTTTCTCTTAGGTAGACTGTCTGCCATGGCTACGAGCTCACCTAACCGTTCCCACCGTGATGCTCACTCACGGAGGTAACCTCCCTAGTAAATAGTGTCAGCTTTTTCCTCTTTTTTTTTAAAGAATATGGACAGAGATTCGAACTGCCAACCCAACGATTGCCGAGCAAGCGCGCTAACCAATATTTCCTGCCAGGAATATAGTGTTCAAAAGAGGTAGTCTGAGAAGCGAAAAAGGATGATTTATGAAAAATAGAATTATCAGCGTATGCGTGGGTGGGTCAGGAGGGGTATGAATAAGATCATTGATGATGAGGAGGAAAAGTACAGGGAAGAAAAGAGTACGATGAGGAACACCACTAGAAATTGGGTTACTTAGCACCATCAAATTCGATAGAGATTGAAGAGCCAGACAAGAAACTAAAGCTCAGGTCATATAAGGGACTTAAGCCAAAAGCAGGATTTTAATATAAAAGGGCCCTATATCAGAGTCAAAATCCTTAGAAATGTCAAGTCCAATGACATAGGATTGTCCAAAGTTCTTGAGAGAGGATGAAAATATGTGAGAGATATATCAGGAGATCCGAAGATGAGCGAGCTTTACGAAATCCATACTGATGATCAGAGAGAAGAGCATGAGATTCTGTGCTTAAGGATGTTAACATTAAGTAATGTCTCAAAGACTTTAGAGATAGTAGAAGTAGAGCAATAGGATGATAGTTGGAGGAGTTAATTCAGTCACCCTTTTCGGGGACAGGGAAGATGCCAGTGTTTAACAAGAGGAGAAAAAGGCGGCAAAACACTAAGTGCCAATTCATCGGTCAATTCCTTAAGGAGGAATGCCACCAGGGGCACATGCCTTGCCAGCCTTTATAGACTAAGTACTTTGTGGACCTTGCCTACTGAAATGATGAGGGAGGGCGGGGGGGTTCATCAGATTTGAGTGAGTCTGAGTGATGAGATCAGCGTCATTGGAATCCTTTATTGAAGAGTTCAGTGAAAACAAGGAGGCTTTATCAAAGGGAGAGACAATTAAAGTTAAATCTGTTTGAATCAGGGATGGAAACTAGCTTTGCAAAAGTTTCTACAGATAGATTAAGATAGGGAGTAGCGGCCACTCTTAGTAGGAGATAAAGTCAGACTATTACACTTCATCTTTGTGAAGGAGTGTTTAGCCTAACGAAGTTTAGCATTGTATCGATTCCTAGCAACTTTGGGGGCAGAATGGGTGAGAGGAGAGCGAGATTCCAAAAGGGCTCGGTATGCCCTATCATGAGGCTGAACAGCACGGGAGCAATCATGGTCAAACCAGGGCTTGGGGGGAGAAAAAGATATACACTTCCACCCTTCGACCAACACCTCAGTAACACATTTTGTTGCAAAGTTTGGGTATTGGGTACAAAAGCTGTAATCCCTCCACAGTAAATCAAGGGTCAAATAGCGCAGTTCGTCACGCTCTCTGTCAAAGTGCCAAAGACTGCGATTGGTAGAGGAAATGGGGGTGCGGGTAAATGAGGTAATAACGGCAACAAGGTTGTGGGCTGAGGATCAAGGGCAATGAGATACTGTATGAGCAATTCCCCAAATTAGAAGTAAAGAATAAGGCAAGAATGTAAACTGTATGATTATCTCGATTGGAACTCGTTTATGATATTTGATAATCTGCTCCAGATCATTGATGTCAGAAAAGTTGAGAGCTTCCCTCCCATCAAGCTCAGCCTGGGAGATTTCAGAGACTATGGTCTACATTGAAATCACTTGCATACATTATCACAGCTTGTGAGTGTGTACTGTGCAAATGCTTATGGCGAGAGGTCAAGTAATCTAAGAATAAGGTATAGTTATGAGATTAATGGAGAGTAGCAGAAGCAAAGGAAAATAGTAGTATGTCAGGTAAGCAAATTTTGAGCAAAATATCAAAATTTGGAGGTTCAAGGTTAATGTGTCTGGCAACGGCGGTGTTAACGTTAACATAAGCACAGATTCCACCTTTCAAACAGAAACAAGAAGAAGAGGTTACAGTGGGAGATACTAAAAGAGTTAGAGGAAGTATCACTTGAAAACTGGGTATAGGAAAGAATGAGAAAATTAGGGAGGGCTGAGGAAAGGTAGGTTCACCAGAGAGAGGCGTTGAATATTTAAATAATGAGCGGTGACAGAAGGGGTTTGACGGTTAGAGCCCGGAGATTTTTAGGACCCCATTATGCCGGGGATTGAGGGCCATTGGCGTAGTTGTATGACAAGAATAACGTGTTTGATATAGGCCGGATGAGACCATCGCGGATACCTGTCCATAATGCAACACCGAACACCACACAATCAAACACACATAATGAATAAGTGCACACAACCGCACACACTATACATTTCCTGAGAGCTCTGTGGAAAAACTTGGTACAGGCCGTATTTTACCTCATGGTCTGGGGGCGCTCGCCCAGACAGGTTGCGGATCAGCAACAACAACAATAAACATGCACTTATTTTAAAACGCTAGTATATTTGTTGCTTTGGTCGTCCCACTGTATTGAGCCTCACCTACTCACTTATAATGTACCGAGGGGAAAATGAGGAATTATTTTATCTTTCGCCACATTGGTAGTTTTCAAGATGGAGACGACTGGCAAACCTCATTGGGCGTCATTCTAGCGCAAAACTTGATGTAACTGAGCAGTGGGAGATTGAGGCTGTCTGAGGAAGATACTAACTGATATGACCTCCCCTGGGGAGCTGCAAAATATCTAGTCCGTCTTCCGGCACGTGTGGTCCAGGAAACCACCTCCCGAAGCGATTAAACCCAGGATCGCTTAAGGTACCTTAAAAAAGGACGGGGAAGGTCGTGAACATTAAGTTGTGGCAATACATAGGAATCGCACTTTTGTGAGAGGGTCGTGAGGGTGGAAAGAAAAAGAATGTGCACTTCTCATATTTCTAACTTTGTGGACTAACTCACTTTTCAACATCTATCAGCTGAAACTTGACTATGAAAATGTGTATAAATTTCTTGTCAAAAAGGAAAAGACAATGGTATAATTTGTGGTTATAAACCATAAAAACTCTTCGTTTAATAATAGTTCTTAAAACTTATTAAAGATAAATTTGAACAAATCAAAAAATACCTCGTGTGTAGAACTTTTTCAACATTTGTTTTATTTTTTTTATTGGTAGAGAATTATGACTTCTCATTAACACTGGTGAGTTCGTCCTCATCAGCCAAAGAGTTGATGGGAAGGGACAGGAGGACGGAAAAAGAGGGCAAGATACAGAGCAAAGGTCTAAGGCGATGTCGAGGAGTGTTCAATCAGTGCTCAGGGAGGGTTCAATCAGTGTTCGGGCAGGGTTCAATCAGTGTTCGGGCAAGGTTCAATCAGTGTTCACGGGGGGTTCGATCAGTGTTCGGGCAGGGTTCAATGTGTTCAGGGAGGGTACAATCAGTGTTCGGGGAGGGTTCAATCAGTGTAAGGACAGGATTTAATGTGTTCAGGGAGGGTTCAATCAGTGTTCGGGCAGGGCTCAATGTGTTCAGGGAGGGTTCAATCAGTGTTCGTGGGGGGTTCAATCAGTGTTTGGGGATGGTTCAATCAATGTTCGAGCAGGGTTCAATGTGTTCAGGGAGGGTTAAATCAGTGCTCGGGGAGGGTTCAATCTGTGTTCGAGCAGGGTTCAATGTGTTCAGGGAGGGTTCAATCAATGTTCGAGCAGGGTTCAATGTGTTCAGAGAGGGTTCAATCAGTTTTCGAGCAGGGTTCAATGTGTTCAGAGAGGGTTCAATCAGTGTTCGAGCAGGGTTCAATGTGTTCAGGGAGGGTCAAATCAGTGTTCAGGGAGGGTTCAATCTGTGTTCGGGCAGGGTTCAGGAAAAGCATCTCCCCCAGAAAATGAGCAAGAAAACACAGAGGAAGAGTAAATACGTGAAATATATATACCTGCAATTCCTCTGCGGACGTTGGTGCCGGAGGGTACGCAATTCTCCTGATATCAGCTACGGCATGGTTGCCTTTTCTATATTTGACCACCCTTTTCCTTTTGGGAGAACATTTTTTTCTTGATAATTCGTAGCCTTCCCAAAGGATTAAACCCCAAAATAAGAACCCATCTTATGGTAGTTATTATTGCGGGGAAGAAGAAACACAAGAAGAATAATATTAAACTTTGGTTAAAGATGCAAAGATTAAACATATGCCAATATTCTTTTCCAAAATGTCGTAGAAAAAAAAGGTGTTCTTATTAATTAAATCCAGTTTTGTGATTATTGGCAAAAGTTTAAAGGAAGATTATCGCACCCACAATCCTCAATACCCGTTTGAAAGGTTCTTGATTAACTAAAATTCCCATTTTAAAATGAATTTAACCATGATATTTTGAATTTGCGGATTTGAAGGCACTTTGCAATTGACTTTAAATACGAAAACAAAGTCATTTGTACTACAATTTATAATTCGCCTATGTTGGGTGTCAGGATATTTTGTGTGAAATGAATAGATAATTTTAAAATTCCTTTTAATTTCTCAACAGATAAAGAACGCTATGTTATATTTCTGCCTCAAAATTAAACGGTTCTATTATTCGGTCCGATAATTTAAATTCGTTAGGTCATAAAACAGATTTGACTGGTGTGATGCGATTAATGGAAGGAGAAGGCTTCTCCTTAACTTCATTTTCGATAGCTTTATTATCATCGGTTTCGATGACATTATTTTGCCTATTTTCTTTCGTGGTCTGCTCTTCCGATTCCGTGATGGATTCATGGTGTGTTTGCACAGGTGAATTTGAGTTTTCTTCTCTTTTGGGTTTATTTCGGATTCGGTGACCGGGACATTCCAAGTTTTCCACGTGACATTTGAATCGGCAACAAGTCCGACACAGAAGGTAGGAACAGCGGTTTCCCTAAGGAGAAAAAAAGGAAAAGTGAGAAAAAAATATATTATTTGAAATTAAAATTACCATCATCACTAATTCTACACATAGGGCGGGGTTGGTTCGTATCAGCGTCAAAAACAGTACCCTCCCTCATCCCATCCCTCTATTCCTTATCATGGCGACAACTACCCATCGTTACGAAGGAAAAAAGGACTACGAATCACCCCCAAAGACTACCCCTCCTTGCACATCAATCAGATACAGTATCTCTCACTACTCTTGTACCCTCCCTTTTTTGTAGCCCTCTTTCGCATAATTAAATCTATATTTGACGTTTTACAACCTTTCACACACCATCGCATTCACTCTCATCTATTCTGATCCATTGTTCTTACTCCTGCGCATTACGGAAATATCACAAGCGAAAAACAAAATGAATTATGGAAATGAGTGAGGCGTTAACTCACCCGAGGGTTTTTACAGAGGCATTTATCGTACACTTCCGTTGGCTGAAACTTCTTATTCGGATTTCGCTCCAGCTTCTTCTTCTTCTTCATGGATAATTCGTCACTTTCTTTGGAAGCGTCTCGCCTTTTCGAGAAAGCATCTCCGAGGTTTCTTTGCCGTTCTAAGGCTTTCTGCTGCGACTCGGCAAGTTTTATGAGATGCTCTTCAGCAGAAATCCTCACGTAGGGCTGACACAACCAAGGTGGCAGCGGGAGCTTCATCGCAGACCCATCTGATAATTTCAAGTGTTATTACTGGGTGATCCACGAAAACGGAGCCCCCCCCTCCCCAACTATATCATTCGAAAAATAGAGCTACAAATCTATTAGCAAATATTGATTTTAGAAAAATCCTGCCTTTTATAATATTGCGAATTTCTAAAACAAATCTGCTCTACAGTCCATGACGTCATCTTAAAGGCTTAGTCAATACTAATCTATAAATTTCGGTTAACCCTTTTATTTTGAAGGTTTCGTCTATCCTAGTCTTAACTTGAAGCTCTCTTCTTTCGATTGATGCACAAGATTATATAAAAGAACATACATTAAGAGGTACATAAGTTTCTTTTGGGTCACATTGGAGGAAAATAAAGCAAGATAATTTACGAATAATTAGAAGACTGAATGATAAAGCAGAGATTCCAATAAGTGCTTCGTGGTTTCGCTCCAAAATTCTTACTCACGATGAAAGAGAGGTATGTAGGCTTTATTGTTTTCTGCAGCTGAGCGGAGTGATAACAAGATTAAGATTATACTCGGCCACGAAAACCTAAAGAACAACGAACCAAGCCAATTCGACATCTGTTTACATATAATGAAATATTTATTGCCTTAATCTTTCGTTTGGAATGGAAGTTTATTCAATCCCTTACCATAATTTAAATTGATTTGCCCCATGTTAATCAGTTAAATGCGCCATCAGTCCACTTTCAATCGTGGAGGAGGTCCCCCGGCAGGATTAATGAATTTTAGAAAAATAGCAATGACAATCGATGGCAAACTCTAGGGAACCAGGGGATGATCCTCGGGGGAGGGAGATGTTATAAAAAGAGCGGTAGCGCTGTGATTTGTCACTAATTAGCGATCTGGCCCAAAGGATGGCCACCCATTCCACGTCAGGTTACTAATTTGCCCTCCAGGCTAGTCACATTGATGCCAGTTCCCGTCTCTGGTTGAGGATATGTCGTATCTGTACACGTGGTTCAAGGTTTAGAAATGTCATTAGTGTTCAGTGTTTACCGAGGGGTGGTCACAGCATGGGTAGTTTTTGTTGTTTGGTTTACGAGGTGTTTGTAGTATTGCAGTTTTGAGTGGTGGCATGATCTGAATTTTAAGAGGACTCTAGTGTTTCTGAGGACGGAAGATTCTCCTTTCCTATGTCTCGGGTGGGTGGATGGGGTAGATTAGGGAGGGAGGGGGGAGGTGAGGGTTGCATATTTGCGTGTGTTAATAATTTCTCTTTGTTGCGGTAGTGGAGATATATTCCTGAGAAGTATTAAAGGATAAAATCTCCTTTGGGTACTTGACAATGCTAGTTACACTGCGAAAACGATCGGCCAAGGTGCTAGCCACCCTCGCATAATCGGATAAGAAACCAGCATTTACACGCATGATCGGAGTTTACGTACTCCAGATCTTATTTATTGTCTTCCAGATCTTTTCAGACGAAGTTAAAGAAAATATCCAGGATACATATTTACTCCACTGGGTTCATGAGCTTATTGAGGGGTCAACTGACAGATTGCCAGCGCCTAATTTATGTCAGTTCAAGAACAAGGTGTACGATTTCTGCGATACCAGTCATTAACCAATTTCATCTATAGAACTTTATTGATGAATACGCAAATTTTCTAAAGATGATCGCTTTTTGCTGCTAATTCTCGGCGTTTTTCATCTTCCTCATCTACTCACATGATCTTCCCTTTACAACCTTCCCTCTGTAAATGTAGATGTTCTCTATCTTCTTCAATAGTTATTAGTTCATTAGCCTTGTCATGCGCAATGTCAAATAATGGACACAAACTTTCCTTCCATTTATTGTCTTTTGTTATTGAAAACTTTGATTTCTTTCCTTTGCTCTTTTTCAACATTTGCCACTCATCGTGCAATTTGCTTAGTTTCTTTACATTTCTGCGTTGATGGTGTTGCTGCCTTCTGCCAGACGTTCATCACATCATAAACAGTTGAATTTAAAGCTTCTCTCACGGTTTCGCTTTTAGAATTTCTGTAATTCATGAATAAGGAAAGTACTTCTTTATTTGATGGCAACACACTTTGATTTAATGTATCCATTTGTTGGCCAATCAGCCACACATCAGTTGTGCTTCATGTCATGCTTTTAACAAGACGACAAAGTAATTGAGAGAAACACACAGTAACACCTCACTCTGACAATGCCGAACACACAGTGAGCTCAGTCCCTCAGTCTTACTGCTCAGTACATACTTACTCCTAGGGTTAGGACTCACTAGTAGCATAAAACAGGTCTATATTCTACACGCAATTAACCGTTTATTTTCACTGTATTCTAGTTTAAATTTATACTAACACTTCCTATATATTTTAACCTGTAAATAGAAAGAAAACTACAAACTTAGGTTTGTAGTTTGTATCAAATTTTGCAAAGAGTGTTTTTATTACATACAGAATCATATTAGAGGGTATTCCCCCAAATCTGGGATGGTCCACTATTTTGTATCACCCTAATATATATATATATATATATATATATATATATATATATATATATATATATATATATATATATATATATATATATATATATGTATATATATAGGGTGAGTCAGTATTTTGAGAATTTTTTTTATTTTAGAATCCATCTGACGACTGCCTACTAGGGCCACGCTACAGCCTAATACTAGGCTAAATTAACAAACAAAATAACATGCAAAAAACAAATAACAAAAAGCAAAGCAACAAGCAAAAACAACAACAAAATAAGCAAAAGGGCAAGAGGAAAGAAACATGCTCCAGCGTCGGAGGGAGGCTCGCCTTCCCCGGGCAAAGGAATATTCAACCGACAACAAAGAGAGTAAAATAAAATGGAGGAGGCCGGTCTCCTCCAAAAAGTCAGATAGTCCGCAAGTCTGTGCACTCAAATAAGTCCCGAGACAAGGGACAAGCGGTAGCGATCACCCAGACTGGGACATTCGACAAGAATGCGCCGAACAGTCTGGGGGACAACGCAGTCGTCGCAATAAGATGCCGGCGAGCGCTCCATCAAATGGTAGTGCTTCGGGACAGTGCGCCCAATTTTGAAAACGACAGAAAGCGACCTGAAGCCGTCGTTGCATTGGAGGCGGGGACAGGGAAGGGCATGGGAATAGTCGCTTCCTACGTGAGACGTCAGTCGAGAACAAGACCAAAGAAACGGTGCGAATCCACCACTTCCAAGCGAACCCCGTTTAGGAACAAGTCCGTATCGGGGTGGAGCCGTGGTTGGCGGTAGAAGTGCACCACCTTAGTCGTACCCAAAGAAAACCGAAGCCTGTGCATTTCGGCGTAGCGAGAGATGCGGTTCAATGCCTCTTGGAGTCGACGCTCAAGAGTTGGCATCTGTGCCGCACCAAAAGAGATCGAAAAGTCTGACACTAAGGGCACTTTCCTGCGGGAAACCCTCTTCCTAAAGTGTGCGAGTCTACGATCTTGCACACATCGTGTGGAGAGTCTTGCACACACAGGGAGTTTAGAAAGATTTGGCCGAACCCGGACAGGGTAATCTCTTCCCGGTTTGCGAAAAGCGAGCACAGTAGCGAATCGCCAGGAGTCTGGGAGGATACCTATTGTCCAGATCCTCTTGAATTGATTGCTAGTGGAGCAGCATCCCGGCTAGAGAATCTGGAGAAAGCGGTCGCGACACTCCGCCACGGACACGGGGTCCGAGATTATGGTCCCATTTTCCTGGAGAACGGGGGCGCTGCAATAACTTGCCCCAAATCCTTTCAACTCACTTCCACACATCTGATAGAGAGGTCTTCCCGGGAAGTGAAGATACGTATGCTTGCTAAGAAGATAGTCGGATGTACTTCGAAACAGACCGGATCCTAGCCATAGCTCGACGAAGTTCAGAGAAGGTAAAATCGTTCGGGCGGCGCTTATAGCGCATGTAGGCATAACGCTTCTGTTCGAGGTCCGTCTCACACTCGGTTGACTACTACGGAAGCGGTCGCTGTGCAAAACGGCCAGAGGTTCTAGGAATAGTAGCAAGGTCCATGAGGATGAGGCTACCGGAGAATTCAACGGCCTCAGCCAACAACCTAAACTCCTCGGCTGGGACAGTGAAATCAGTTATTTCCTGAAATGCGGACCATTGTGCCAGCGCCAAACAACACCGGGGAGGTCTCTCAGGCGGCAGCGGTTCAGAAAATGAAATTTGAATGGGAAAGTGATCACTGCCATGTAGGTCATCGACTATCTCCCACCTAAAATAAAGCTGTGCATCCGGAGAACACAGGAATAGATCAAGACTGGTAAATGAAGCGGTTCTCGGGCAGTGATGCGTAAACTCATCCACATTTAGGACACCTAACTCCAGCTCGTCGATCAGTTCGGCAAAGACTTAACTCTTGGGATTGAAAGAGTAGTCTCGCCATAGGGGATCACTACCGTTAAAATCCCAAGCAGTAGCGTCGAAGTCGGCTGACGGTGGAATGTACTGAAAGGGGGTATTTAAAGCAAAGAGAAGAAAGAGGACAGCATGCTGGGTGTAAATGGCGCATCCTCCTACCCGGCCCTCATCCCCTGGTGGTGGGGTCGCGATACCCTTATACTCCGGGAGGGTGGGCAGGAGGCACGCACCCAGCATTGTCTCATGCAAAAAAATAGCTAACGGGGAATGGGAAGAGACGAGCTTCCGCAGCTCCTCTCAGTTGGCCCATAGTCAGCGGCAATTCCATTGAAGGAATTTGCCCTCCAGGCCTAGCTCGGAGGAGATAGGGCGTTCTTGGAAGATAAGACCCTCGTGGGGATGCGCGTACGCTTCTCGGAGGCAGAACTCCGGCCACTGTTAACCGAACAAAGCGGAAAGCGCGCTGTCCCTTTGGAGGACTTATCAGGGAAGGTTCGGTTCGCTAAGCGAGTCTTTTCTTCCCTCTGACTCGCAACCTATGGCGAGCGGGGAACCTCTTTCGACGATCCACCGTTTCCGAACCTCCTAGTCCAGCCTTGGGTGGAGGCATAGTAGGAGCCGAAGTTCCATGCTGCAAGATGAAATATAGCCATGGGAACTTGGGAGAATATTGAAGATTTGATTTCTATGCAAGATGGCGCTCCTCCACACTTCCCTATTGTTGTTTGTGAATGGCTGAATACCCACTTCCCTGGGAGATGGATGAGTCGTCTTGGCCCGCATAAGTGGCTAGCCAGAAGTCCTGACTTAAGACCCTGCGACCTTTTTCTTTGGAGATGGTTAAAGGAGCAAGTTTACTCTACTAAACCAACGACTTGGAAGAACTTGAAGGGCGAATACGATGTTATATTCTCCATCCCACAAGAGTTACTTGTGAAATTAGTTGATGCGGTTCCCGGGCGGCTTAGGAAGAGGTTGGTTAATGCTGGCGCCCATATCAAATTTTAAATAAAACTCACTTTCTTCTCAAATTATTTTCTTGTAAGAATTTGAGTTCAGAAATAAATTACAAGAAATTTAAAATAGGAAGTCACTTTTCAAAAAAAAAAAAAAATATATATATATATGTATGTATGTATGTATGTATGTATGTATGTATATATATATATATATATATATATATATATATATATATATATATATATATTTATATATATATATTATTTTAGTTTATGTGCTACAGCATAGACGAGTGCAAGCACCACCAAATACAGTGAAGTTAAACCACAAAAGGTGGGGTAAGTCGCGGGATGGGAGTAACGCTTCAGGTCGACTTCACGTTGGCTGCAGATTAGTGGTAAAAAACACACCATTTTCTTTTCTTTTTTACATAAAAATAACAATTTCCTGAATGCTTTAAACTGTAGGTAACAACACAAAATGGGGATAATTAACAAACCTTCAGGTGGCCAAGATTTTGTTCCATTATAGTAATCTAATAAGCTGTTACGAAGGTCCATAGTGACGCTGATCATTGCATCGAAAGAAGATGCTTTTGACATGCGATACCGAAACTCAAAATTCTCTGGCATATTGAATCTGGGAAAGAAAATGAATAGAATAATTAATTAATAATAAGGAATTTATATTGCATCGTCGAGATCCGGTTCAGTACGGGATGTTGTCAATACTGATGAGGGGGTGTTTTTATGAACTTAAATTGTATTTAAGAATTGATAAGAGGTCTTGGGCGTGAAAATTATTCATGCCAAAAAAGAAGACTTAAAAATTCAAAGTTTAACAGAAGAAGAGGAAGAAATTTCAACTTTATCAGAAGAAGACGGAGAAATTTAGAGTTTAAAAGAAGAGAGAGCAATTTAAAGTTTAAAAGAAGAAAACGGAGCGATTTAAAGGTTATCAGAAGACGGAGAAATTTATATTTTAACAGAAGACGGAAAATTTTAAAGTTTAATAGAAGAAGACGGAGAAATTTAAAGTTTATCAGAAGACGGGTAAATTTAAAGTTTAACAGAAGAGGACGGAGAAATTTGAAGCTTAAGATAATTATCTTATTGGGAATGATCAGGAAAACAATTGGAAAGAAAATGAATGTTTCTGAATCCTCGTTACATCCTTTATGCTCCAATGAATGTATATTAATAAACTTCAAGATTTCCACACAGTAAGAGGTCGGCGTACTTCAACGTCAGTAAAAAACTACCCCCTCCCTCGTATGCCCTGTTAAGCCAAGGCCACCCTCATATTTTCTATGCCAAATTGACCCATCATAGCCAGGGGTGAAATGAGCTGTAGCATCTAGTGCAGTCAGGGTTCATCCTTGCGCAGAAGGCCTCAAGCACTCCGCCTCACAAACCCCCTCCTTACACACTTCTCATACACTGTCAACCCTTTTTCAAGTACTCATTCACATCATCAACATCGTGTTAAATTAAGAAATTTCTTAAAAGTTCTTAAATAGTTAGGAAATTAAGTAATTAGGAAGAATTAGTTTAATCTAACTTAAATCTACAAATAAATATGGAATTGTAAAGAATTAACTCTGTGCAGCAGTAATGATTGGCAAGTAAATTGTTAAACGGCCAAGGTTATTTGTTCTAAAGTGAGCTGAAGGACTAACTTAAGAAGGTAAGAACAAAACAAAACTATTTTCTTACACATGGTGCATTAGTTTAAATATATGGCCACGCGAGTAGCTAAGTGGACAGGGGTATTTCTTCGCAAGTTCCAGGTATTCTAAAGCCATATCCCATACAGGTGGAGACGCTCCTGTAAAAAGTGCGGGGTTGTGCAAGTTTCCTTCAGCTGACATCACCCCCTGAACTCCTGTCGCCTTCAAACACCTATCAACGTCTTCCAGATATTGAATATTACCATTTGCGAAAATTGGAATCTTCAATGCGTCCCTGGGGAGAAAGAGAGATTTAGAAACACGAAAATGTCGACGCTTTAATTGCCCTCGAAAAGGAATTTAAAAGTTGTGCTTTAGGGTGGTCTTCGTAGAGGTTGTTAATGCGCCTATAGAAAGGATAACTAAGGGCTTGATAGGAGATTAATAAAGAGCTTTTAGAGCGGATAGGAAGGGTGTGTGTAAATTATTTTCACGGAGACAGGAAGCTGAAAAAATAAAGGGAAAAGAGATGTAAAATGTATGCTGGGTTTATGCATCTGGAGAAAGTTTATGCTGGTGTAGAAAGCGAAACATTGAGCAAGTACTAAAAATTTAGGGAGGGAGGTAAACTATTGGATGTTGTGAAATGTATTTATGTTGGAAGTAAGGCGTACGTTAGGGTGAAAGAGAGTCGGAGTGAGTGGCTTGACATATGAGAAGAGAAAGTAAGACAAGGTTGTATTATGTCGCTATGGTTGTTTAATATTTTTTATGGATGGAGTACTGAGAGAAGTATGTCTGGGAATGAGAAAAAGTGGAGGGAGATTGATGGGAAATGGTGAAGATGGGTTCTATCCATGTTGGTGTACACCGATGCCCTGGTGTTGTTGAGTGAGAGTGAAAGGAATTTGCAACTGTCGAATGTAGCATTTGACAGTGTGCGTGAGAAGAAGGAGGGAGGGGGGGGGGGCGAGTAAAGTGAATTCAGAAAAGAGTAAGCTGATTGGGGCTGAGAATGGGGTGGGTATGATATCCGAGTCCGTGGTGTCACCCTTGAACAAGGGACAAGTTTTAAGTTACATTGTAAGTGATAGTGGTATAGATGAGGCATATTGCGACCACAACGTTTTAAATGGTAGGAAAGTCTCTAGAGTGATTAGAGCGGTAGTGAATGGTTAGGGTTTGAGTGTGGAATATCTCATGAATCTGTATGAAAGAATGCTGGTGGGAAACGTTGGTGTATGGGGTGGAGACTATGATATGGCAGGAGAAGGAAAGATCTGGACTGAGAGAAGTGCAAATGGACAACTTGAGATGGATGTTTGGTGTGAGAAAGGTGTATAAATTGAGCAACGACTGGCTTAGAGATGTGAAGAAGGATTGTGAATGAGGTCTTGACGCAAAGTGTTTTGAGGTGGTATGGACAGGTAGAAGACTGGTTGGAAAGTCTTGTGAAGATAATACATGAGGGTGAGTATCAGAGTGTGAGAAAGGTTGGACCACCGCATAAAAGTTGCTTTGATTATGTGTGATTGAGTGTTTGAGAGAGAAGGGGCTGAGCGAGGAAGAAGTTCATTTTTGTACCCCAATCTGCACTCAATTAAGATGCCTTTATTCCTCAGTGGGGGACTACTGATTAACGTGGAATCCGTACCACGGATATATAGAGCGTATGACGGCCGCCGGGAAGGCGAGCCGAATCGGGACTCTATCGGCGACTAACCACACCTCATGTGGCCTAACTTCGCTAAAATCGGAATCGGCATTTCCACTCGGCTAAGCCGTAACCCCGTGGAGGAATGTGTATGCTATTTAACTTCAAAGCTTAAAAGAATCCACACAATGCTTAGGGACTGTATAAGAAAGCGACATTATCGGATACTGATTTCCTACCGAACGGCTTTGATGTGGTCCCAGCTCGCAATGCCCGTGAGAGCTCCCTTTTGGTCGCGCATCCGGCCGTGGACCGTCAGCAGCGAAATTCCCGCGGACTCGAGCATTCGCGCGTACCGAATTGTCTCTTCAATTTCAGGGAAAATCCGGATTTTAGCAGAGATTGGTTTGTCAATTCCTTCGGTGGCCAACTTGACTGAAATCAGAAACGTCAGAAAATTAAAGTTACGAAATATTCAAATACACCCCACCCAACAGGAGGGGGTTGATTTCGAACATTTATTTCTTTGTGCGAATTTCACCGTCTTACGTCTTGAAAAAGGTAGAATTAAAAGTGCATAGTCATAGTATAGTGGATAGGGTTGTTTAGAATAAAGTGGTGAAGAGGAATGAGTAAAAGTTAGAGTTAGTTGCTGGGTGACCAGCCATCTGTTTGGTTCTCATTTTTTCTCTTTCTTTATGTCTTCTATATTCTTAATGCTTTCGGGCCTCTATAGTTCTTCAATATTTCGTAATTTCCCCCTGGATGTCTAGTACTCTTCCGACTCAACATATAGGTTTGAGCTGGTTTAACCTTGCCGTTCTTTCTTGTCTCTTCTCCCACACGTTGATAGATCCAATTACGAGTAAAATAAGGGGGTAAACCCTCCCTCTGACCCAGGAAGGACTACAGGGGCGGCTAGTCAATAGGCACCGTAGAATTGCAATACCCCCCAATATATCTCATTATGCATTACTTATATAATTTGTAAGGCCTAACCAATATATAATATACATGATTTTGTGTGTAATGATGCCCTTAAATAAGTCTTTAACGATTATTTTTTTTAAGAAAACTATATTTTTCCCTGGATAAACTCCAATAAAGGATGGATGAATCACAAAAAAAGGTTAAAGAGAATCTGGAAGCGCTGTCCCAGAGCTTGCAGTTAAAACCATTGAAAATTGTGACGTCACTAATTCGTATGATAGCTAAAAAATTGTACCGAGCAACTATTATTTTGTTTATTACTATTATTCATCTATTTGGAGCAATAACACATAATTACCATTGTTTATACCTGTAACAACAAAATATATTTATGAATACTAAATAAATACACAAACTATATACAATAACAACCATAAATAACAAAAATAAAGGCCCTCCCTCGGTAGTGACTGCTCGCTTTTCCTGCCCGTCTTTTTCCTTTACCGGCAATCCATGCCTAGCCTGGCAAGATGCCGCCCTGGGCAGCTGCTAGTTTGCCCATACCTAACTCCGACCTGACTGTACAAGAGTGTATTGGACTTTGTAAGGATAACCTACCACAAGCTTTACGACCCATTTGTAACTTACCTCGTAACTCCTGGGAAGCGCGGTTCAATAACTTTACCTAGTTTACGCCATAGCGACTGGAGCGCCGCGGGTCCACGAACTAAAAACGGTTGAATTTCGTCACGTAGGCGCTCATTGGTTACTGCTATAAATAAGGACCCCCTGACTCTAAGAAAAGTAGAGCCGATGAGGAGTTCATACAGCAAGGACCTGGTGATATCTACACCCCTGCCAGCACCTGCCACTGCACCGATTGCAAGCTCCTGATTTATTCGTCTCTCTCGCTCTCACCAGGAAGTCGGAATACGCTTGGGCTCATAGGACTCTCCCCGTTCCCAGGACAACCGCCATCCGTGTATTGCCTGACTACTTCCGTGACAGGTATTTCGGATATTTCTTTTCATCTTACGCCCCATTATTAGCATTTCGTTATCGGGACCTAGAGCTATTTATAAAGGACGTAAGACGGGGTGTGTATATTCTGTTCCTGTACCGATTGTCCGGAGTAGCAGTGCTTATTTTGTAACGGCGTATTGGCGTTGGTGGTTTAATCCTGTGACATATTTAATGCACCTGTTTGTATCCATCATTCTCTCGTGCTACTTTGAGAGTTATATACATTTGTATATCTGCCACGCGTTTACCTATTCCTCATTTATTCTTTGAATTCCCAATTAATTTTCTATTTCTTTCATAGTCTCCGTTCGAGCCGGCGAAAGTGTTCCTTAAAAGCTATTCTATTCAGAGAATTTTTATTCTCTGCGTAGCGTAGTGTACTAACGGCATACTTTTAACTGTGATCAAAGCGGTGCTCGCTACCTCAGTGTGCCTGGTTCGAATCGCTTCCCTGCACGGATTTTTCGAAAAAGGTAATAAAAATATTACTGCAAGGAAAAATTATTCCGTTTTCTCTTTCAATGTGGTTTAATGGATTCATTTCCATCATTCTCTCGTGCTACTTTGAGAGTTATATATATATATATATATATATATATATATATATATATATATATATATATATATTTATAATGAGAGAGTGTAAAGTGGTGAAATTGGGTGAGGTTAAAGAATAGTTAGTGTGGGAGACAGAATAAATAGGTCCCTGGTGAAAGGGTAGCTCTGTTGTTTTGAATTTTTATGTTTTGCTGTTTTTTTGTCTTATAAAGTATAAAATGTATAGTTCATTCTAATTAAATTAACCTAGTTGATTCAATTAGATAGCTTTGGATTTAAATAGATTTGATTTGATTGGAGGCATTCAAACCTCTATTTGGGGCGGGGTTTTTATTCCCGCTATTGGTTTTATAAACGTTTTGAAAAGGTCTTAGCGAGTAAATAATTTTTAACCTTTTAGGTTTATTATTTCGGAAGATAAAGGATTGTGGTGCTCTTTTGGTAAATTTCTAAAGAAACCTAAGCATTACACTAGTCGTTTGTTGTGATTTACATAGCTGGGTGCGACTTTAATTTTTTCAGGTGCGACTTTGCCGCCGGATCTGGTGCGACTCTATTTTGCCCCCCCTCCCTCCCTGGAAACATGCGTTTACAAGGCAGAAAAACACATATATAAAACAGCAATTTCTTTAAAAAAGTAGTCTTTGTTCCTGTTTAAAGTCGCGGCCAAATTGGCAGTGCGACTTTGTGTTGCAGGAGACCTCGTCGGCAGGAATGGTCAGTCAGGAGCAAATATCTCCCCCACTGGTCACTCCATCAGCGGAGAACAGAACTCAAGGCTCCCACATTCAGCTTGACGCCATCTCGGAAGGAACCAACAAGCGGATCCCCATCGTTCCATCAACCTTCTCTCGTGCCGGTGCCTCGTCCAACGCTACTGGCACTGCCACAGCGAATCTATGTCCCCGTACCTGCAGCCAAACGAATGGCACTGTCATCACGTGCTCCGGCAGCGTCGTCAGGAGGTCCCGTCGGTACTCGGGCTTGTAATCTCAAAATAGAAAAGGGGGGGTAACCTTCTTAGGGGGGAATATTATAGCAATGCCCTCTCAGCATTCCTATAATAACATCCTCTTGGGAAATTTAAATATATATTTTGTTCTAAAAAAAAAAACTGATTTCATTTAACGCACAGACACAAACAACATCTCCTTAGAATTTCACGCACATACAAACACACGCATTTCAACACTTGTGAAATAACGCGAAAAGACTCTCTCACTTGTATTCGCGTCGCCGTCATATTAAGGTATGTTAAAAACTTCTCTCTTCACTTATTCTCTAAAATCACCCCATACTAGAGAGAGATCCTAATTCCCATTCACACTTTCATTACAGCCCCAATTCATTAATTATACCTCACACTTTATCTCGTTACGCGAAGTTATTTTCAACTCAAGTTAAACCTTGCCTAATTTAACGCAATTCAACTTATTATAATCTGTTTTGTTAATCTCTAATATATATATTATTTTCTTTAAAAACTGGTTGCATTTATTTTCCATCCCATGTGAGAAGTCTTTCCTTTGGTCTACATGTTTAAAATTCAAAATCCCTTCAATCATCAAAATTTATGCGTGAAGAATATTATATCATACGTTATCTAGGTCAACGATATAGTAGTCAACATTTGCATAAATGATAAGTACCGCCTCGTTCTGGATTCTTTGTAGTTTCGCAATATGGGTCTCGGCGCTAGCGTTCAGCGGCACAGGGAAGTACAGGAGCCTCGAGCGGATGCATGCATGGAATATCTTGGAGTTTATTTGAGGGATTTAAGGCACAGAACCTCTAAAATTCTCTCGATATGACTCGTGTAGCCCTCGGTGGTGAATTTGAGCCGCATAACCGTCCCTTCCGTGCAGTAAGGGATTCGCTCCCAGTCTAAACGTATATCGTTGAAGGTCTTGCGAAACATGAGAATTATTTTGAATTTTGGGGCATTGGTTGATATCTTCTATCTCCTCTCGAAAGAGTTGACGTTAGATATCTCCTTAGTCGTATTTCTCGCAATAAATTCCCTGTGAACAGAAGCGGCGGTGCAAATTTGCGATATATCGTCAGCGAACTGTACGTCTGTATATAGTACCTTCGGAGAGAGGTTATGTTGGGTAACGTGTATAAATGTTGTATAAGAAGGAAGTGAGACAGCCCCTTTGAGGGACCCCTGCTTCGAGTTCGGGGCCTTTGTTCTCTGATTTTTATGTATGCTCTCCTCTCCATTATGTAATCGCACAAAATCCTCTCAAAAATGGGGTTGAGGCCGACTTGAAAGATCTTAAATTGTAGGCCTCTCTTCCAAACCTTGTCAAAAGCTATTTTGACATCGCGGATCACCAGGTCGGCGTGCCTTTTGTCTGCCTTGATCTTCGCAAGCTTTTCGGTGACGACGGCTAGTGCCGTGTCAGTCCCTCTTTTCCTTCTGGAGCCGTGTTGCTGCTCATTATGCAAGTTGGCTTCATCGAGAAAAGAGTTGATTCTGTTAGCCAATATCTTCTCGAAAACTTTGCCGGCAAATTCTAAGAGATATCAGCTGAAAGCTGGAAGGGCAGTCCGGGGGTTTCCCAGCTTCAGAGATGAAAATCATCTTGGCCAATTTCCACAAAGTGTATTGAGTTTTGTCCGATAACTTTTATTTAAGAACCTCAAACACAATTAAAACTTTGTTGTATAGACGCTCAAAGTAATCGCGTAGCTTATGCATGGCGTTAAATAAATCACCGAGTTTCAGTAGCCAAAGAGACCTCATAGCCTACGCACACGTTACCTACCGTATCAAATCAACCCTACCAGGCTATAAACACACCTCCACCCGTCAATATGGCTACCGTCACTAAAGATTTATTTTAATATCTAATTTGTAAAAAAAAAATGGTTACAACTGAACATTGAGTTTGTCACTGTTTTTCCTAAAAATTGTTTAAGAGCCATCAACACACTTATACATCCCTTAATAGTGCTATAAATATGATGGGATTGTTATTGAGGCTCTCCTATATTAGTTTAGCCAACCATCTAATTAAAGGGGAAAGGAAATATAATAATACATTGTAAAAAAAAAGAGGATGTTTTTTCACTAACTCCCTGACATTGCGAAAAGGACTTGAGAATCGACTTAACTATTTGGTTGAGGAATAGGTTCTTGCGGTTTTATCAAATTTATTCATTACCATCAACAATTTTAGAAAAACTTCATTTTTAATTGATAACAATATGCAATTTAATCAATAATGTATTCTCCGTTGTTATTTACGACTTCTTCTCAATGTTCAACTAGTTTGTCGATGCCTTTGCAATAAAAATCTCTGGATTTTGCCTCGAAGAATTCGTCTAACTAGGGTTTTAATTCTAAATTAGTATTGAAACGCCGCGCAAATTGTTGGAGAGTGATCGGAACAGATGGAAATCCGATGGAGCCAAGTCTGGCGAATATGGAGGATGCGGCAGGATTTCCTAATTAAGCGTTTGGATGGCGTCTTTTGTCATATTGGCAATGTGAGGACGAGCATTGTCATGTTGCAGAAGGACTCCATAACGTCGATGAGGTCGCTTTTCACGAATAGCTTCGGCGAGTCGATACATTTGTTGAACGTAGAGTTTTGCATTGGCAATCTCGTTGTTCGCAAGGAGCTCATAAAGAATGGTGCCTTCACAATCCTACCACACACACAGCATCGTCTTTCGTGGGTGAAGTCCTTGCTTTAATCGCGGAAGTGGTTTTTATTGGGGCTAAGCCATTGTTTTCGATGGTTCATGTTGACAGAAACACACCACTTTTCGTCGCCAGTGATGATGCGGTGAAGAAATCTGTCCTTATATCCACGAGTAGCCTTGTAACGAGCAAGCAAACCTGAGGCAATCGTGGAGCGTTGAAGTTTGTTGCTTTCGCTCAAAGCGTGCGGAACCCATGCACCGAGTTTTTGAACTTTCTCCATCAAATGAAGGTGATTCACTACAGTTTTCTGATCACACGCCAATTGTACAGACAATTCTCTAGTCGATTGACGAGGGTTTTCATGAAGAAGGTCGTTCAATCGATCTTCATCCAACTTAATGGGGCGACCAGAACGTTCTTCGTCATTAAGATTGAAATCACCGTTTTTGAAAAGTGAAAACCACCATTGAGCTGTCCTTTCTGATAGAGCATTTTCTTCGTACACAGCACAAATATCACGACGAGCTTTGGCTGCGTTTGCATTGTTCCCGTCTCGATTGAAAATGAATAACATGTGTCGAAAATGCGCCTTTCTTTCAACTTGACATTCCATTTTGAGGGTACATAACACAAAATTAAATTAACACAACTTTTAAATAAACCGCAATGACTTATTACTCAACTTCAAGACGTAGCCTAAGCAAAAGCCTGTTAAAAGACGTAGCCTAACCTTTGCAAATTTTGCTCTCATTATTTATTATTGTTTTTTAATATGTGCACAAATCACGTCAACAAAACTTAAATCAACAAAACATTAAAAAAAACGCCAGAACTTATTCCTCAACCAAATATAATTACGGGCGAGCTTCAACCCCTCTGTGTTTTCCCTTTCTTCTCCAACAGGGAAACTGGTAAAAGGTATAAATGCGTCTCAAAGGGGGCCTATTCGTCAAAGACCAGCACGACGTTCGTCTACTACCTACAGGCCAGCTTTGACCCAATCGTGGAAGAGATCAATTAGCTCTCTCTCCAATTTAAGACAACTAGGGAACCAAATGGGTGTGCATTCCTAAGTTCCTTCCCCGTGTGAACAAGAAGCGACTCTACTCTCCGAAGACAAATTCTCCAAGCCAGCCGACCCTTAAAGCAAATGGTATGTCCCATATAATTTGTGAGGTGGTTGTAGAACCATTACTAGATAAAGGGTACAATCTAGGACTTCATTCTAATTAAGCCTCCTTAGCCAGATTTCCTTCATCATGTTCATTTGTTTTTAAGCAAAATTGTAAGCAAAACTAAGTATATCGTTACCTCAATTTCTAATTCCTCCAATTTATGGCCGTTAATTCTTAAGCGGCTTTATAGCTAAATGGCCTTTGCTCTGAAAGGAAGTGAATGTCGGAGATTTATCATTATTAACTCGGGAAATTTATAGAAAATTGTTACTGAACTCATTACAGGAAAACGAAAAGGTTTATTTTGCTATTCAGAGTTATGTAATAATATAGAATATATATATATATATATATATATATATATATATATATATATATATATATATATATATATATATATATATATATATATATATATATATATATATATATATAGTCATATGAGTTGTTGCTGACCAGTCTAATCTTCAATTTCACGGTGAATGTAAGAATACATAGGAGGCTGAGGTACATGTGATTTATTTATGGAACAACGTTTCGGGCGTATCACCCATCTTCAAGTTCTAAAACATAAATTAATCTAATTTATGTTTTAGAACCTGAAGATGGGTGATACGCCCGAAACGTTGTACCATAAATAAATCACATGTACCTCAGCCTCCTATGTGTCCTTACATTCACCGTGAAATTGAAGATTAGACTGGTCAGCAGCAACTCATATGACTATATATATATATATATATATATATATATATATATATATATATATATATATATATATATATATATGGATCTGAGAGAGTTAGTGCTCACTCCTGTGTGAGTTACTGTTATTTATTATGAATACTGTGTAAGATAACCATTAGTAATCATCAATTCCTTTTTCTCAGACTCCTCATAGGGAGGAATTTAGGTTACCCCCTCCCCCATTTTTTTTATCCTGGGTTCGCCACAGTCAGAAGGGGCAAATCCTCAGCCCCTCCCTTCAAATCGGAGAAACGAAGCGGAGATCAATTGACAAGCAGTAACCTCTCCAAAGATATGTCAGTTAAAATTTAATACGGCTTTAATTCCTTAGTTTATTTTTCTATTAATCATAGAATTCCATGTAGTTCATATTATATTTATTTAAAGTGTCAGTATTTTATTTGTCAGCTCCCCTCCCCCCCCCCAAGATCTAAATAATATTGAAAAGTTTTCCTGGAAATTCATAGAAAATAAACCCAAAGAATTTCCGTAGGTCGACAGAGCTCATAATTACATAGTCACAAAAATTGGGCGATGTGGCAAACGGGCAGCAAATACGTTGGTCACCGAGAATCTCCTATGGTTGCAGGCAGGAAGGAGGTTGCGCCCTCATACGTCATCACGCGCATAACCAAAGTACACCAGGCGGTCTTTCATGCTTTGCTTCGCACACACACACACACACACAACCCATCACTCTTCCGTCTCGTAATCCACCAAAGGGGTTCCCAGTCCATACTCAACTCTCTCCTTTCAGACACGCTGGCTGGCAGCAAAATTAGTACTACCATCCTTCCAATTCTTTACCCCCTAATAGGGACCGGCCCCTGGTCCCCTCGAGTTTGCCAGCGAGTGTTATCTCGATCATTATGTTGTTTCATCATCCTCTCGAGGGGGACCCAACAAAAATGGCAGGGCCGGAAGGTGTTATGTAAATAATCGCCACCCGCTCCTCTCAATTGTAAAAAAGATCTCTCGAACAGATTATTAAATCTACATAAAGATCAGATTAACAATCACTGGCAAGCCTAATTAATGGCACCAGGGGCCGGTCTTCGCTGAAGTGTTGGAATGTGTAGTTTTGGATGTGCTTAACTTTGAATGGCTCCTTTTCAAGGAAACACTAAATATACTCGTAGATACGAACGAATAAACCGGAGGAACCCTCGTGGAATGTCCCACATCACACGGTGTCATATTTTGTATATATTTAGACCACCCCACCGTCACTTGGAAGATTTAGAGCTTCCGATAGGGAAGAGAGATGTAAGAGAGCCCAGCTTCCTCTTATATAAAATATACCAGTCGGAAAGGAGTGAAGTGTAGAGAGAGAAATCACTATCTCAAGCAATAAGGTTAAAATTTGAAGTAAACTCTGGTACTTACTCATGTCTCTTATGAGTGTCCATTCTTCCATGAGAAAAGCTCCGTAGTGTCCTTTCTTCGCGATCGCTTGCGGACAACCCAGGTTTAAGTCGATGCCATCGCAAAAGGGAGCTGCCAAGGCGCACGCTTTGGCGAAAGTCTCGGGGTCGTTCGCGCAAAACTAAAGAAGAAAAGAAATTCCCGATTTGTCCTTTGTTAGTCGATTCCATCCAGGCTATGAAGTCCTTTCAGTGGTAAAAGTCAATTAGAGGCGTGTTTTAATAGACAAAATTGCTCTATTAGGCCCCACTATGGATCTTTTAAGTATCCAATTGTGTAAGAAAATGTCAGATAAAAGAGGAAGAATGCAGAATAATCAGCATAAATTACAATAAAACTATTTAGTGACTTAGCAAAATAATGCACTCGGACTTAGATTTTATGTTTATTAGTACGGAATAACAAAAAAATAAGATTAGGTTTAAATTCTTTTCTAATAATCCGTTCTATACTTGGAAATCAACTGCCTTAGATCTATAGAAACTGAACTTGTAGTACGAAGGGGCTGGAATAATAACATTATTCAAAATTCGCATTCTCTATTTATTTAATATCTCTTGTTGCCTTTAGTCTCCACTCGAGATCACGTTCATTTGCTGAATACCAATTAGCCATATTTTCTTGCACTTTTTTGATAAAGATGTACTTTTTTTCATTGAAAAAAAGGGACCGTAACGAGAGTAAAAGTTTTTTCTTTAATGAATTCCCAAGTCGGGCAGGCGCTTGGATGCTCTATCGGCCGGTCTTATGAATGCATCGATCAGGTGTTTATGGATCATCGTATTTGACCCCTTGTTCAAAGAAAACCAGGGCCGACAACGGGACTGGTGCAAAGCATGAGGAAAACGCGCGGCCGTCTCTATAGACGACCGCCGCCACCTAAGAGAGGGGATCGGATGGCTGCGGTTCCTGCGATGACGTCATGACGTTCGCTATAACCTAAAATCGACGCGCTACAAAAATCCAAAATTTTAAGACTTCATTCAGGTAGATTACAAATCAACGATGATTTTTATGTCTCACACACACTCGAGGACGAGATGACCCGGGCCGGATAATGAAATTAACATAAAGATCAACATGACAACCATTGGGGATTCCGAGGGTAGCAGAAGCCGGTATTTCATTTTTTGGAGGTGGGAGATGTTGGGACGTATTTTGTGTTTTTGACATCAAACGGCAATAACGTAGGAATTTTTGTCACCCACCGGGTGAAGGGGGACCAGTTTCGCGTTAGGGGTAACTACCCATTGGCAGTATTCCTTGTAGCAGAAAGAGTGTGTGTGATGTAGTGCGAAGATGGGAAAGGAAAGATAGTCGTGTTGCGATTGCCTATGTGTGTGATGACCTATGTAAGATGTACCCATCCTTGCGGGGGAATGGGACAAGCACAGCGCGTCAACCAATCAGACCTCTGCGTGCGCTGACGTTTGTGTCCGCTCTCGCTAGGGATTGAACCCGACACCTCGACGTCAGAAATCCAACGCCGTATGCGTTCGATGGGCGAGATTTTTTTTTTTTTTTTTATTTAAGGGGCTATCTGGCGACTGCCGACTTAGGCATAAGTCGCCGTAAACAAACAGCCTAGTTCTAGGCTACTTCAAAAAATGGAACAGGGAACAACAAAAAAGAAATAACAATAACAAAACAATAACAACAACAACAACAAAAACAACAACAACAAAAATTAAGCCTGGTTAAAAAAAAGGGAGAAGGCCGGCCTCCCCCAAAAAGTTAGCAAGTCCACCAGTCAAAGTGCACGCACTCGTCCCAAGTACAAGGGACAGGCGGTAGCGACCCCGCCCATCCCGGTACCGGGACAGGTGTCGTGCGCGAAGATCACCCAGACTGGGACATTCGACAAGAATGTGCCGAACAGTCTGGGGGACGACGCAGTCGTTGCAATAGGGCGCAGGCGAGCGCTCCACCAGATAGCAATGCGTCACACGAGTGTGTCCGATTCGGAGACGACAGAAAGCAACCTGAAGCCGCCGCGGCATTGGGGGATAGGTCCATGGGAACAATCGCGGCGCAATGGCACGCAACTTTAAGTTCCCTTCGACCGTCTCCCATCTTCTTTGCCAAGCAGTCCGAAGAGCTGCCCGTATTCCTGCCATGTAGTCGGTGTGAGGAAGAGCGAAACGCTGGTCCGGTGGCAGAGTCCTCGCGGACTCTTTGGCGCCCTTATCGGCGCGCTCATTCCCCGCAATTCCCACATGTCCAGGAACCCAGCAGAAGATAATCTCGACATCTGCCCGGCTCGCCAAAACCGTGGCGTCACGGATATCGCGAACCAGGGGATGCGGAGATTCCAATGCCCCGAGAGCACTCAGGGCGCTTTGTGAGTCGCTATAGATCACAATCCGGTCTCCGAACCGGGCACGTCGCGTAATCTCCCGTACCGAGTGGTGTATTGCCACCAGCTCGGCCGTGAAGACAGACGCAGCGCCTGGTAGAGCCCCGCTGACTTCAAACAGAGGGGATACGGCGTGGAAGCCGACCCCCTCTTGGGACTTGGAGCCATCCGTATACACTGGCACGGTTCCAGCGTGACACGATGTGTGCTCCAAAAAGGTCGAACGCAATACCTCCGGCGCAGTACAAGCTTTGGGAGCAGAGGCGTGGCGACAAATAGCCAAATGTGGTACCCTCCAGGGTGGCGTCCTGGGCAGAACCAGGGGCGCCACCGGCCCGAGAGCTATATCTAGCTCTCGAAGGAGTTTCCTGGCCCTAAACCCAAAGGGTTAGGGTATGACTGGCGTCTCTCGGCGGCATAGGCACCATCGAGATCAGCTGCGGATGCAGTGAGAGCTGTTGGCGACTGAGGGAGGCGCCGGGCTCGCGCGTACAGGCGAGTGATGCACTGCACGCGGCGCAGAGCGAGTGGCATCTCCCCAGCATCGACCAACAGGCTCTCAATGGGAGAAGTGCGGAAGGCACCGGTCGCAAGGCGAAGGCCGGTGTGGTGGATCGAATCCACCTTCCGCAATAAACGCTCGGCTGCGGATGCATAAAACTCGCATCCGTAGTCGAGCTTCGAGCGAACAAAGGATCGATAAAAAAGTAAGGCGGTAGCCCTATCAGCGCCCCAAGCGCTGAACGTCACGGAACGGAGAATGTCCATGGCGCGGGTACAAGAGACCCTAAGGCTGCGAATATGAGCCTCCCAGGTGAGGCGTCGGTCGAATACAAGACCAAGGAAACGGTGCGACTCAACCACATCCAGGCGCACCCCATTAAGAAACAAATCTGGGTCGGGGTGAAGCCGTGGATGGCGGCAGAAGTGCACCACCTTAGTCTTGGCCAAAGAAAACCGAAACCTGTGCGCTTCGGCATAGCGAGAGACGCGGTTCAATGCCTGTTGGAGTCGACGCTCCAGAGTTGGCATCTGGGCCGCGCCAAAAGAGATCGAAAGGTCGTCCACGTAGAGCGTAGCGAGAACAACTTCCGGCAGCACCGAGGTGATGCCGTTGATGCTCAGGGCAAAGAGTGTGACACTGAGGACACTTCCCTGCGGGACACCCTCTTCCTGCTCCTTTGGGCCGGAGAGAGCTCCCCCCACCCGTACGCGGAATCGACGATCTCGCAAAAATTCAGATATAAACATTGGGAGGCGTCCCCTCGCCCCCATCGTGTAGAGAGTCTCCATGATACCGTATCGCCATGCGGTATCATAGGCCTTCTCCAGATCGAAAAACACCGTGGCGTAGTGCTGTCTACGAAGGAAAGCCTCGCAGACGGCATTTTCCAGTCGGAGCAGAGCATCCGACGTGGAGTGGAACTTGCGGAAGCCGCACTGTGCGGAAGACAGATGGCCTCCGCTGTCCAGGAAAAAACTAATCTAACGTTTACCAATTTCTCCATCAACTTGCACACGCAAGAGGTTAGAGAGATTGGGCGGAAACCGGTCGGAGTAGAGTGATCTCTCCCCGGTTTGCGAAAGGCAGGCACAGTAGCGATTCGCCAGGAGTCTGGGAGAAGACCTTCCACCCAGATCCTGTTGAACAGATCTAACAGAAAGGCCATGCCTCGCTCACCCAGGTGTCGAAGCATGGCGTACGGGACATCGTCCGGACCATGGGCGGTGTCCGCGCACGAAGCGAGAGCGGAACGCAACTCACTCACAGTAAACTTGTCGTTGAAGGGTTCTCCGCCACTGGAGGTAAAGTCCAGCCGGCGGCCTTCCGCGACATGACGACGTGCATTGAATGCTGGCGGAGCAGCATCACGGCTAGAGAATGCGGAAAAAGCGGTCGCTAAGGATTCCGCCACGGACGCGGGGTCTGAGATTGCGGTCCCATTCTCCTGGAGAACGGGAGGGGGGTCCTGCGAGAACTTGCCCCGAATCCTTTTGACTCGCTTCCACACCTCAGCTAAAGGGGTCTTCCCGTTAAGTGAAGACACGTATGCCCGCCAAGAAGAGCGGCGGGCGTGCTTCGAAATATACCGGAACCTAGCCCTAGCCCGACGAAATTCAGCGACAGTGAAATCGTTCGGGCGGCGCTTATAGCGCATGTAGGCATAACGCTTCTGTTTGAGGGCCGTCTCACACTCGGCCGACCACCATGGGAGTGGTCGGCGTGCAAAACGGCCAGACGTCCTAGGAATAGTAGTCAGGCCCACGGCGATGAGGTTGCAGGAGAAGAACTCAACGGCCTCATCTACCGACCTAAACTCCTCGACTGAGATAGAGAATTCAGTCATTTCCTGAAATGCAGGCCACCGCGCCCGCGCCAAGCACCACCGAGGTGGTCTCTCAGGCGGCAGTTGCCCTGAAAATGATATTTGAATGGGAAAGTGATCACTACCATGGAGGTCATCGACCACCCCCAATCAAAATCAGGCTGTGCATCCGAAGAGCACAAAGATAGGTCAAGGCAAGAAAATGAAGCGGTTCTCGGACAGTGATGCGTAAACTCATCCACGTTTAGGACACCCATCTCAAGCTCTTCGATCAGATCGGCAAGGACTTGTCCCCTGGGATTTATGGAGTAATCTCCCCAGAGAGGATGCCTGCCGTTCAGATCTCCAAGCAAGAGATAGGGCCTCGGCAACCATGCAACGACGCGGCGGAAGTCCCCCGCGTCGAAGTCAGCTGACGGTGGAATGTACGCAGAAATGATAGTATACCTCCTATCCAGGTGCAGCTGCACAGCCACTGCCTGAAAGGAGGTATCTAAAGAGAAAGGAAGAACGGAGACATCATGCCGGGTGTAAACTGCGCATCCCCCAGCCCGGTCATCCCGCGGTGGTGGGGTCGCAAGACCCTTATACCCCGGGAGGGCAGGGAGGGGGCACGCACCTAGCATGGTCTCCTGCAAAAAAAATAGCTAACGGGGAACGGGACGAGACGAGCCTCCGCAGCTCCTCCCAGTTGGCCCGGAGTCCACGGCAATTCCATTGAAGGAATATGCCCTCCAGGCCTAGCTCGGAGGAGACGCGGGGGCCCTCCTCGAATTGAAGACCCTCACGGGAATGGCCGTACGCTTCCCGGGGGCAGAACCCCGGGCGCTGTTGGCCGGACAAAGCGCTCAAGGCGCTGTCGCCTTCGAGGACTTATTGGGGGAGGTTGGGCTCGCCATGCGAGTCTTTTCCTCCCTCCGCCTCGAAACCTTAGGCGGGCGTTGCGGCTTCGTAGGCGGGGGGCCCTCTTTTCGAGGAACCACCGTCTCCGAGCCACTCGCTCCACCTCGGGGCGTGGGCGAAGGAGCCGAAGCTCCTTTGTTGCTGTCCTCCTTTCGGGGGGCAGCTTTAGGAACCCCGGAAGATGGCCTAGCGACCATCTTCAGGGGTGTTGCCTCCTGTGAGTCTAACGACTCGGTGGAGGCGCGTGGCCGTTTCGCCTTACGGGAAACGGTCACGCTGGGGGAAGAGGGGGGAGCCCTGGTTTTAGCCGGGGCAGGGTATGAGCCCTTTTTGCCGCCAGCTTTACCAGGGGAGCGCCCGGGTTGGGTAGAGCCCGCAGAAGGGCTCCGAATGGGCGCGGAAACAACCGTGCTCGTTGGCCTGGATGGGCCGGGAGCAGAGGGTGCCTTCCTAACTATTGAGGCATATGACGTCCCAGGCAGAGCCGGGCGCGCCAGGACCAAGTCCTTTGCCTCGCGGAATGAGAGTCGATCCTGGGCCTGAACGGCCAGGATTTCTTTCTCAAGGAGATATGCACCACATTGCTTCGAAGAAGCAGGGTGCGGCTCTCCGCAATTGACACACTTGGCCACACACGATTTGGACTTATCGTGTGGGACCTTGGAGCAATTTACACAGACTTCGGGTGAACCCGACTTTGCACGTCTACATGAGCGATTCGTATGGCCGAAGCGGTGACAGTAATAGCACCGCCGCGGAAGTGGCACGAATGCCTTCACGCGGTAGCGGTACCAACCGGCACGCACCGACTCAGGGAGCTTGTCACAGTCGAACGTGACGAAGAGTGTAGGGGTGGGTCTCGAGGCCCCTCCCTGTTTTCTCATCACACGTTCGACCTTGACCGCCCCATGGTCGGCCAGCTCTAAGGTGATGTCCTCAATGGAGTAGTCAACGAGTTCCCTCGCATAAACTACTCCTTTCACAAAGTTCATGGTAGAGTGCGGCGTCACACTCACCGGGGTGCCATGAAGTGTCCGAAGAGCACTAATCTTAGCCGCCTCGGCGAGATTCGCCGCATTCGCCAGAAGGCTCCCGTCCGAGAAACGGGTTACCTTCGGCTCTCTACCAATTGCACTAGCTAATCCTCTCCTCTGATGGATCATGTTGCCCTTGGACAACATGGTGCCATCAGTGGAGCGAATAACGAGGAAGCGTTTGAAGCCAGCGGGCTCGAAAACGCCAGGTAACCTCTGAATCAGGGGCCCCGATGTCATCGAGGCTCCGCCCTGTGCACTCTTGGTATTAGTCTTCTTTGTCAGGGGCTCCGCAACCGGGGGGGCAGAGGGGGCGGATGTGCCGATCTTGGCTTGGTCGCTTGCCAGAGTGGCAGCAGACCCATCCGTCCCCGCAGCCCCCGCGGATGGAGAGGAGCCCCGAGTCTTTTTTGTCTTTTTCTTTTTCGGAGAGGAGGGCGGGGAATGAACCCGCTTCTCACCCCCGCCGGTAGAAGCCCCCAGGCCAGATGGACCGGCCTCAGCCAGGTCCTTCTCTGAAATGGAGAAGGTCCCGGTGGGCGCAGGGGATTCATCCGGAGGAGATCCCTCCCCTCCTTGTCCTGCCTGAGAATCCACAGCCGTTTGATGAGGACCTTGCATAGGGGCGGATTCGGGTTCGGTGCTTGGCGCCAAGCCCGGATTCCCCCCCATGGAAGGCCCTACCGTCTGAGGCTGGTTTTCCTCAAGGACCATGTCTATCACAGGAGGGGCCTCCAGTTGGCCATCCCCTCCCAGGACATCGCAGGTCCCCTTGGCAGCGTCATGAGTCTTTAGTGGGGAGGCACAGGCCTTGACCCCGGCAAGGTTTAATATTTTTGCCAGCAGGTCTTTTGAGGGAAGCGACCGAAGGGGCCTGACTTCCCTCTCCCCCCTAAGGGGGTTTGCCCTACCGAGCCGCTTGTACGAGGGGCGGTCGGCAATGGGCTGCCTGCTGGCTTTCTTGGCAGTCCCCTTAGAAAGCATAGGAGGGACTGCCGCTGGAGATAGGGAGGTGCCCGAAAGCACCTCCAGAGAAGGGGGTGAGGGGGAGTCCCCTACACCCGTAGGCGTAGGAGAGGAGTAAGCCTCCTCTCCGGTTAAAGAGGTATGGAGGGTCCCCTGCGCAAGCACAGGGGGGGGGGACCTCCATCTTTTCTGTGGAGCTGCACGAGGGCGGCTCCGTTGTTGTTATAGGGGGAATTAAGGGGAGATGTTTTTTTGTTTCATCATTGGGCATGGTGACCCTCTTTGTTTTACGGGACGCAATCGCTCACCACCTCTTGCAGTTACCCGCACTGCAAGAGGTGCTTACAGGCCCGGCAGAGCCAGGCGCCGCCATTTGGGACCACCCCTCCCGCCTGGTGGCCTGGCAGTCCTTCGGCATGGCGGCTCCACCTTGAACACGGCGTAAAACGGATAGATTTTGAAGACGAGAGGAAAAGGGATGTGAGGAAGGTATGGGTGGGGATGAAGCAGGTTGTTAAAAGCCAACCACCCCAGACCGGAGCTCAGGGGTTAGGGGACATTGTCCCCTCCCCCCTCAGCCCCGATCCGGGACGATTGGCTGAGAAGAAGGTCAGCTTCTACCCTGTGAAATTAGAGGCTGACCAGAGAAAGTTGTGGGAGAGGTTGTATGAAAAGCGACGAGGTAGGATAGGAATACAGGCTATCTGAAGGAAGGAAGAGAGGCTAAGCTGGGGCCGGACGGGGCGCTGGATCCCGTCAGCACGGCGGCCAGGATGGCAAATCGCCGCGCCCCTTACGGGGTCGATGGGCGAGAGCTCTTGTGCGGCTGAATACTACGGGAAGCAGGATTTTGGTTGAAAGCGCAACAAGGTTGCAAATTTGGGCCACGGGTGTTGCTGGTTGTAAGATGTGCCCCTGATTTACCCTATTAGACATGTCCAAGAAAACATGTGTATGCCAAAGGAGAAGGAAGGGAGGGGGGGGTGTTATAACCGGTAAGAGCAGCACAAAACTTGCCCTAGTTGACCCCATTCAGTCATCAGGGCGCTCTGAAAGAAAATTAGAATTTTTAAGTGTCCTGAAGCAATCCAGAGATCCTGGTGCCCTGAAACGATACAAAGATCCTGGTATCCTGAGACAATCAAAGATCTTGTGTCCTGAAGCAATTCAAAGATCCGGCTCTCCTGAAACAATCCAAATATCTGGATGTCCTGAAACAATTGAGAAATCCTAGTGTCCTGAAACAATCCAAAGATCCCGGTGTCTTGAAACAATCCAAAGATCCTGGTATCCTGAAACTATCCAAGATCATAGTGTCCTAAAGCAATTCAAAGATCCGGCTCTCCTACAACAATCCAAAGATCTGGGTCCCCTGAAACAATCCAAATATCCTGGTGTCCTGAAGCCATCCAAAGATCCTGGTGTCCTGAAACAATTCAAACATCCGGGTGTCCTGAAACAATCCAGATACTGACCTGAACTATAAGCGGTCTGTCCTCTGGGCAGGATTCTAGGTTATCCTTTCTGTATCTGGCATCCTTCACAAACACGTTCGAGTGCAGCATAGGAGTGTAACACAACTCGGCCCCTGAAAATAATACATTAATTGAGGGTCATTTTATTGGATGCAATCATGGGATTAGTTTATATCGAAACTTAAATACCGTGCACACAAGCATGGTTACATATGTAAACTAGGATACCATGGGTAGGTAAGTACCAGGAAAATTAGTTTGCTCTAGAAGGTAAGTTATTAACTATTCTTTTCTCACTGTTCTCAGAACTCTCCTTCTTCACTCCTTGAGTAAACTTCCTGTTAACTCCTTTTTTTTCACATAATCAAAAAATAATAAATACTCAATCGTCCTTTCGTTCCCAATAATAAAAAAGATGAAAAGATTAAACGAATGAACTCTTTAATGAGCTATTTTCTTGCTTCCTTCTAATAATTGGTTATGAGTAGATTTATGTGAACAAAAATCTGTCTTATGCAATACGAGCTTAAGCTTAAACAGATAGGACCATAAGTTTAAATACGCGGCAATGGTGTAGGTTTTTAATTATTTACTCAATAAATATTTGAATAGTTTAGGTAATATAATAGATGTTCCATAGTGATTCCAAATCCAGTCTAAAATCTTTCAGACACAAACGAATAATTTCAGCAACATTACAAAATTGAACACCAAACTATTTCTTCACTATAGGCAGGGAAGGTTTGGATCGTTGAGTTTTGTTGCTGGTGGTAGGTTTTCATTTAAAATAGCTATATAATTTTTCTTCATTGTCCCATTGATTTTAAAAAGTTATTCATGAGCCATTTGTGGCAAAGGAAGCATATAAAATTAAGCTTCCTCCACAGTATTTGACAGTTGTTATGGCGTTTTCGGAAGAAGGTGCTTCAACAGCTTTCCGGTAAACATATTTTCTGCAATTATGGGAAAAGCTATATTTTTGTTTCGTAGCTGCAGAATATTTCTTTAGAAAATGTTTTACCATGTGAACGTGCTCCTTTGTACACGTGGTTCTTGCAGCAACGTAAGTTTTATGAAAATATTGCTTTTTTTAACCTAGTGGCCTTTGGAGTCATTTTGATGTAGGAATCTCATCACTGACGTCTCAGAATATTAATTCTAGCTGCAGCCATATCTTGACATATATGCGCTTTAGTGATGTGTGGGGCAACTTTAACCATCCTTATAATGTTTCGAATATCAGTCATTTAATTGTTTGGATTTCCTCCCACGTTTTGTTAGTTTTCACTGTTGCAGTGTCTCTACTTGCGTAAGATTGTCCAAACTAATGCACGTCGGGTGTTTATTCGCTTAGACATTATTTCTCCATAGTTGTTCCCGACGTCTCAAAAGGCAAAACCACGCCTTCTTATGTATTCACTAAGTTCCCTACTTTTGCCTATCTTCTGGTGAGATGTAGCGAAAATGTAGGCTAACAATCGCACGAGGAAAGGCGCTTCCTGGACACCGAATTTGATTTTGTAGTTTATTCTAGAAAGTTTTGGCAAAATAACTCTGCTTAAGAGCCCTGTAGCGATTTATTGGACAAAGTTTAATTTCAACTATGTGTTTGCGGAAATTTAACTTGTGTATGTACACATCTGAGTCTGTCTATATATGATCATATTAACTTGATTTGCATACATATGTATATTCAATGTAGGTAAATAAATACAAACAGCGGTTGGGCCACGTATCAAGTCTGTTATAATGTATAACCATTTGTCATGCAATTTTATGGTGAAAAAAAATGCATACAAACCACTAAATTAAACAATACTGCTAGGTGTATTTAAACTTCTGACCCAAACTGTAGCTACAGTTACTTTATAGTCATTGTTTAGTAATGTATATCTATAGCAGAAAATAGTCACCGTATCTTCTGGACAGCATCCTCCATGCCAGTTCTGACGCATCAACCATTGGCGCAACAACGTAGCGTGCTCCGTGCAAAGTCTTCCTCCAGTATTCGAATCCCGGCTGTTCGTCCGCCATGACTAACCTACAAAAGAACAAGGTTGAGTCATTACATTGTCTCACCATTTTAGTAATTAAGAATAACTCTGAAATATTGATACTCCTGCCAAAAATCAAGTGAATTGATGTCAAGGTGATGTTTTCTAAGATTTTATTTAATCGAGAGAATCTTATAAAGAAGGAAATTTCATAAAGAAAATAACATCCCAAGTAAACGCAATGCAATTAACTTAGCAACCGTAAATATTGAAAACCAACGTGTTGGTTAATCTGATAATAAAATAGGAAGACCTTTTCCCAAATTATAAAATGTTAGAAAACGGTTCGTTTAAATAATTAGCAAAGCTTGTTTTAAATAAAGCGAGGTAACATTAAAGTGAGGAATTGTGTATGATTTTGGTTCGAAATTTAACAAAGCATCACTCGCCATCTTTATATAAATTTTTTCTTCTTTGTATTTGGTTTATAAAACGAGATTGATTACCTTTTATGGTATTCCTCTTCATGAAAAAAGACATTTCGAGATGATTTGATTTTATTGTTTCAAACAAATGGGGAGGGGGGGGAATCTCTGCAATATGTTTTGCAAAGTCGAGTTAATTCTAACTGACGTCGGCTTTTTAAGCTTAACTCGCCTCTCGGACCGATATCTTTAAAAAGCCAACCCCCACACACCAACCCGCCAAGACCCAGAGACCTACTCGCTCCTGGGAGGCACCGCGCACATGTTCACGGACCCGGTGGCAAATGAGGGGAAACAAATCACTATCTTTTGCCTTTTTTTATTTGTCAATTTTTACAATTTTTTTGGGGGGGGTAGATCTTTTTCCAAAGACGTTATTTTCTTAGGTTTGGTTGGAAGTGGGATGACCTTTCGCACTTGGAAGTTAAAAACTAGTACTCGCTAAGATCTACCCAATGAGGCAAGTCTGTACGTCAACGCTCCACCGACAAACAGGGTTATCCTAAATCCATAGTACCCGTATACATGTAGATTTTTCCAAGGTGTGCACGTGTTGTGAATATGTGTTTGGCTGTGCCTGATTCTTGGTGACAGCATGTGTAGATATATATGCTGGTCAGGCCGATGCAATGCTATGTGGACTTATGGGTGGTTGCCGCACCGGAGCAGTGTCAGGGTGACTCGTGTGTGACATTTTTTTATAGGTAGATATCTGAGGCAATGGCGTTTGAGAGATCGGATGCATTGTCTCATGTGTGTTTGAGGGTTGGTTGGTGTGTGGGTGATGGAGGCTTGATTACGTGGTGACGGGATCGTCTGCTGATAATCTCCATTAATTCTTAGTTTAAACATCGCTTATTAAGGTGAATCACCTCCTGGAAAATGAAATAAGATTTCGAGCACATTTTAGACCTGTTTATTAAAGCCAAAAACGAGTAATTTACATCCTTCACCACACCCGATTAATGAGCTCCTCACCATAGAAAATCCCTCGTTTTCTCATTTTTTTCATCAAGGAAAACCAGAATGAGTTCTAATCACTCGGTTTTTGTGATTGGCATTTCCAGTTTCGACGATTGATTATTTTGTTTTCCTTTTCCATCTCTCCTCTGCTTCTTTACGTAAATAATATAACAAATAGCAAGTTTCTTTTATATAAAAATAATATTAAATATAAAAATATATTTCATAGGAAAATAAGAGACATGTGATTGACTCCTTTATTATAAAATTATCTATGACGTACAGAATTGCTGTGTTGTTTTTTTTTTCACAAAATCTACAAATTTTCTTACATTTAACTTGACGAGAAATCTAATAACTCGAGGCTAGTAGCAATCCATCGGAAAGAAAATATATTTCAAAATGATTCATATGTTGTAATATCAGTATTAATTACATAAAAATGATTCGTGTGTTGTATTAATTACATATAAAATATCCACATATATTAATTACATAAAAATGATTCATATTTTTTAATATCAGTATTAATTACATACAATGATTCATATGCTGCCATATCAGTATTAATTACATAAAATGACTCATATATTGTATTATCAATATTACTTACATAAAAATGATTCATATATTGTATTAATTACATAAAAATAAACTTAGAAGTATCCATACTCCTGTATCCTTAATAATAAATTGATATTCTTAAGTTGCACAATTGAATTATATTTTTAAATTGCATAATATTTTAATATTATAAAATTTTAATAGATTATTTGCTTATGTCATCTTCCAATATTCATCCGAAAAGGCGAATAAAGTAATACACGCGTAAGGCCTTTTTTCATTTTCGGGTGGGTTATCCGAAAATTGGTTTGGAAGTCAATTTATTCACAGTAAATTTCTTTCTCCCACCTACATATCCTTTTTTTATATGTATATATAGAGAGAATAATGAGGCTGATATATATATATATATATATATATATATATATATATATATATATATATATATATATATATATATTAAATCCAGTGTCCGGACCGTACAATAAGGACCTATAAGATGATGTACCCTTTTATTGCAAATATGTTTCTGCATTAAGTAAATCACTTTTGCCGAAGAAAAAAAGTCGTTGCTGATCTACTATTATTCGTATTGGTTGATTAGTGTTTCATTAAATTGCTAATGGTATTATAATTTTAAAGGTCCAAGGCATTCAGCTTGTATTCATAATTTATCCATATAAAAGCGTTGATATTTCCGGGTTGTCTTAAATAGAATTGTGTACTAAGTTGTGTTCAGTGAATAAACGCAGATATTCTTGTTATGGGGTTTCTATGGCTACTAAATTCGGTTGATTTATTTAACGCTTGGCGTAGGCTATGTTGTCACTGGCGACGGAAATGCGGTTAATTTATTTAAAGCTAGGCGTAGGCTAGATACTGCGGATATGAAATTTCTACCGCTAAAGATTAATTAGATTTTGTTTGCTTGAATAAATGTTATTTATTGGATAAAACTTTGTATACAATCCCTTATTGACAAGTTCTACGCAATTCTCCATCTGCTCCAAACAATTTTCTAGTGGCTACGAAGTTAAAGCCTAAATATACATATCTGATACAGTTACAGCGCTCTAGTCTAGTCGCTACATAAAATACTTTTGTCCCCAAAATGAAATACATATGTACTCTACTTTTTACGGAGCACTTTAATCACAATTTTGCATTTCATATCTAAACACAAAAAACAAGTCTATTATAGCTATCGAAAAATTACCACCTTATCTTTCAAGTTGATTTGGAAGATATTTTAACATAGTTCAAAGACTACTGTAAAATGGAAATAGGGACTGGGGATGGCAGCATGCAAGGGACTAAAAGAGGTCACCACTACTGCATAAACAGACGTTTTCTTAACAGGCAACAATATGACCCATAGTTTATTTAAGCTCCAGGATGCTATGGTAACAAACGACTCCGATGGAACCCCAAAACTCACGGAAAAACTCATCCAAACGGAATATAAAAGAAAATTTGGTTTTTAATTTCTATAGTTTAATATCAATTACCACCACAATGAAATTTATGGAAATAATTCGTAAAGGGGATTTCTGATATGAAGAATAATCGATTGAAAAATTAAAAGCAGTATTTGATGAAAAGCAAGGGTCGAAAAAAGCAAGAGCTATTTACGATTTCGACTCGTGAGCAACCCCCGATCGCGGGTGATCGACTCGACGGTTTGGGGGAGTCGAGAGTCGCGGCTATGTCACATCGTTTCCCGAAACGACATCTCTCGTCTGAGAGTAAAATCAGCACTTTCCTTCCCGGAGCTGCAGAGCTCTTTACATCGTGTAACTAGAGCGTTTTTGTAGTCAGGGTAGCTTGAACTTCAAAATTATTATAGTAATATTATTATAATAACCAGGCAATGGCTTCGCCAGTTTGCTCTTCGCTACTAAGATTGAAATCTTAAAAAAAACAGCTATGGTTAAATTTTTATAAATTTTCTGAACTTCGGCAATGATGATACTTTTAAAAAGGAACTCTAAACTAAATTTCCCCCCTTTTAAAATATCACGTTGCGAAAATATAGTTATAGATAAAATACAAAAACAACCTTACTTACATTTTAATAAATTTTCTGAATTTCACCACTTGTAATTCATTTTATTTTAAAACATTATAAAGCATTGGATAATCATATTTATTTTTTGCTGAACTAAACTATTTTGTTTTTACAAACTCTAAAGAAATTTTTAGAAATTACCTTGATAAAAATTTAAAATATACGTAAGTCATAACCAAACTAAGATGAAATTATTATTCAAATACTCCAAAAAATCCCGTTCTTAAATTATAGAGTTAGTGATTATGATGATGATGAAGACCAGGTATTGGGCTCGTACTAGTCTTCCTTTTACGAACTTGTTCCTTGGGTGTTATAACGCCCTTTCCAGGCCCCAGTACCTTTGGATTAAATATGTTGGAATTGACACTCTGGCACCCGTTTCACTATTCCTTCTTTCTATTCATACACTTTTTCAGTCACGTTTGTTCTTATCCTTATTCACAATAACATGTCCTCGTTGGTTACACGTTAAAAAATCCTAGGACTCGAGTCAGTTTAGGGTTCATAAGGATAACGGGGGTGGAGGTAGGACCCGCTCCTTCTGGGGGTATGGGAGGGTTCCCTGCAATTAAAAGATATATTTTTTTGTAAGAAATCCCATAGACATATTTAACCATTTGCCTTTTTTTTTAAATCTGTAATGCACTTTTTAGACACCCTGTATAATTTTGATTAATAATCGCAAAAGGATCCAATCCTTTTAATGGAAACAATGAGGAATGGTTTTCTACAACTGGGAAAAAACCCCCCGAACCGTTTTTTAACGCTATAAAGGCTCGGCTGGAAACACACAGCGTTTGGCCGAGATGAAGTAACAGGCATTACAAAAACTTGAAAGGGGGGCATGGGGGGATGATGTAATGTTTTTCAAATGTAGATGAGTCATTTGAAGATGCAGGACAACCTAGTAACATTAATGTCAACGAATTTAAGTTTTTTATTGCACTAAACCCAGTGTACTCCATTTCAAAAGTGTGAGACGATGACATTGTTTGTTATCGCAAGGAACAAAACTATCTGCCAGTTTCTGCACCACATGATACCCGTGTTAAAACCCATCTGCCCCAGAATCTACCTGTGTTTGAATTCATCTGCACAATTTTATACCCCTATTTAAAATCCATCTGCATATCAAGCCCGTGTTATAATTCATCTGCACCACATCTTACCCGTGTTATAAACACATCTGCACCACATCATATACATATAAGAACCCTTGTGTACCCGATCCTAACGTATTAAAACCCAGCTGCACAAAATCATACCGGTAATAGAACTCATCTGCACTACATCATACCCGTGTTAGAACCCATCTCTTTCGATCGCCTGATCCAGAAAACAGGGCCGATGCCAGGATTCTGAAAGGGCCGTCTAAAGGGAGGACAGGCCAGAAAATAAGGTACAACAAACCGAAAGGCGCGAAGAAAATAAAAATGAAGGGGTTCGAAAGCAGAACCCATGAACACCAACTAATTTTAATTAGAACCCACAGCATGGTTACGTTCAGTTAACCACAGCGACGTGTTCCTTGCTTCTTATCCTAGGTACTTCATACATATTTCCCTCTTCTAACTTGCCACTCTCTTAAAAAGATCTTCAAGGCCAAAATGTTCTGGATTTACGCCTATTTTTAATTAAAAAAAATGGCTTATGAGGTTAAAGAACCTCGAATGTTGTCTATTTTTGGTCTATCATTCATATGCATCATTATGAGTCATCACATGCCCTCCACTGAGGTTACCACGCGAAGAATCTCCGTTTAATTAATTAATTAAACCCATTAGTCGCCCGAGGGCCTTTTTTAGGCCTTTCACGTATAAACTCGTATTCGCTTTGATTATTATGATAATTCATCATTTTTGGGGTCAAAATCTTATGTTAGTGATTAATCATCTAATTAAAATACATAAATGACTTAGGTCAGTCCTTCTTTGTTTGTAAACATAAATTTATGAATGGAAGTAAATTGACTCCGTTAAAATGCTTATGCGAAGCTATTTCATGCCTTGAAGGCCTATTAAGTGCATCCCACACGGTAAAAGGAATTAGGGGTTGAGGCAAATGAGCCATTATTTTCTCCTGTAAATAAAAACCCCCCGCATTAATGGTCAGGCTCTCAATCATAGAAAACGGGTGCTATCACATATTTCTTGGTTACATTAAATAGGCACTAGATCATTTTATTATTAGCATAAATTTCTCCTTGAGTCCAACACCCAGAGATTCTTTGTGACGAGATTTTCAAGGTGCAAAAGTTTGACATAAAATTAGGCCTACCTCTGTTTTGATCAATTTTACATTTATAAACTAATATGTCTGACTGAAATTATATCAATTATTTATGGTAATCGGGGATTTAAATACCCTATTATGTATATTTTCTTAGTTAGAATCACCGTTTCTTAACTGGTGTCAAATTTTCTATTAGTGGGAAGTTCAAAGATCCCCTGTAATGGTGAATAGAGTTAGACTGGTTAGGAATTCAATAATCTTAAGCTCTTAGTTGCACTGTAAACTGGAAAAAAAATATCATTAAAATTTTAAACGTAAATATATTTACTATAATGCATTATTATTTTCCTTTTATAGTTTGTGTTGTAATTAATTTGAAGAATTTTGTAATGTACTTTCTAACTTTGGTAGCTATAAAAATATTGTAATCTTACCCACAAAGTCGTTTCAAAAAGTAAGAAATGGGGAATAGAACCAGAAGTAAAAAATGAACGGACATATAATATGATGAAAAAAAGTTTAAGAACGGCTGAATTAGACGTTTCTTGGTGGCCAAATTCATGGATATTCCCTAAATTGGGCCATTCAGAATGATTGTGTTTAAGAAACGAATTATCTTTTTCCACGTTTCAGTTCTTATTAAGTATTTAAGAGAAACGAATATTGAGATTGGCTGGACATTATTGTACCTTTCCAACTACTTTTCCTCTTGTCTCTCGGCCTTGCAATACAATAAAACTTAATTTATATTATTGGCAAATGAAGATAGCACGGAGTCATCGAGTACTGTGTTATTGAGAAGCAAAGTGCAGCATTATTAATCTCAACATACTTCTTTATTCCAGTTTGTACATCACATATCTCTGTGAGGATCTGCCTTGCTGTTAATGCGGGAATCCGAACGGCGAACAGTATTTGGGGGTGACATAAGACAAACTGCAAGAGAACAGCCTCATGATCTTTGGACTCTGCATCTGCAGTGCAACCGAACGTTCGGGTCCTGCGTGAGATAGGCAATAAATAGTACAAATCGGTGGCAGAAATCGTATTAAAACAACAAAACAAATGCGCGTCGATTCCCATCAGAGTTATGTAAATTGGACTCTGCCCCCACCGCTCATTTTGAACTTGAGCAAAAGCCAGCTCGAAGCCTATCTAACGAAGAGGCCAATATTGGCTAAGATAAGCCAGAAAATTCCCGGCTTGGAATGAATAAAACTATACACATTTCTCTTACGACCTTTTTTGCTTTCTTATCCGACTACAAGAGAAATATTCGGGTATATTGCAAATGGAAATGGCGTCCAAAGACTTCATTACCTCTGAATTTAAGTCCCTAATAAATATTAGAAATAACAATGGCTTTATTTTTTTTAAAGGGAGCAGTCAACATATTTGAAATAGTTCCCAACAATAAGACTTTATAAAACAATCCATTTAAACTGTTAGCTAAATGGCATGCGCATATAAAGTGCAATCAACTCATAATCTACATTAAACAACATCTACATACAAAATAGTCTCACTAATCGGGTAATAATTAGCGCCATTTGGCTGTACCAAAATTTACTTTTTCTTCAGATAGACCGAAATAGTAGAAACGAAAGTTTGTAGGAAAGCAAAGCAAAACCAAGTGTTTTTAGATCCTTTAGAAGTCTATTATCTCTGTGATAGAACGAAAAACACCACATTCTATAGAGGGGACATTATAATGGAAACACCAGGCTTTTCTGCACCCAAATTTAAGGTGCAAATTGACAACAAATGAAGGGCCATTAATTAATGGAAAGCAATAGCATGTGCTTATGATGGATTAAAATTTATGTTATCAATTGCTTATTTCTTTTGTTTAAGGTGTGAGTAGTAAAACACCCAAAGGAGCCTTTTATCTAGACCTCTTGGTCCTGACGGCGAACCATGGTAATGGGTTCCGAATGATTGGGTTGGCACGTGAGTCGTCCCTCGGTGCGATGGAGAGGTCGCATGGTAAAATCATTTCCAATGATCAACAACTTGGGGAAAGGGCAGACAAATTAAAAGATCCCCTGTAATGGTAAATAGAGTTAGACTGGTTAGGAATTCACTAATCTTAAGCTCTTAGGTGCACTGTAAACCCTCGTGAAGATGCGATTTTTTCCAAGATGAAAAAACACATATATATTCATTACAAATTTATTGAACATGATGTCCAACACTGCAAACTTGCTCCACATAATCGGCCTATTTGAATTAAGGCGTCAACTGGAACAGAAAGAGATTAGGCAGCACATTTTTTACAGGATTTGATTATTTTGGGGGTGTTTAATATCCTCGTTGTCTGGGTCTCTGCAGGCGAGATTTCACTACATGCCGTTTAGACATTGAATGACTTGATTCCTCATCGAATCCATTATTTAACCCAACCCTTTTATGTACATACTTTAAGTTAAACTTGAAGACTTAGTGCTAGGGTAAAAACAAACTAAAGTTCTTGGAAACTTTCTACATACCTCTAATAAAAATTTAAAATCTAAAGCACGAGAGAAACAGGAATAATAAATAACGTTGTAATTTCGATAACGATTTTTAACAGAAATTTCAAGGGAACCATGTTTACTGGTAGGGGGAAATTAGATTATTTAGGATCGGGAAAACCGACGAAGTGTATGTAGGTTTGTATACATGTATAAATCGGAATAAAGATATGTATTGAGTATGCGGCGAAGTTGGAGACAATTATGGGAATCTAGGAATTTAAAATTCTCAAGAGAAATTTCAGTTTCAGAATTGAAATTCTCTGGAGGAATTTTTAACTCTGCAATATTGCCATAAATTTGTCTAAATAGGATATTTTGCATATTGCACATTTTTGTAACTTAAATATTTAAATTCTTTGATTTATAGGTCGAAATTATATTAATTACTAATTTTTTTTTTCTAGTGAGGAGTGGAGCGCATCGCAATAGTAGAAGAAGCTCCCCCCCCAAAAAAAACCACACACAACAGAAACGGAATCAGCAAATTGGAAATCTTCAGCAAAAAATGCTCATATGAGACACTTTCAAACGAGCTCAAAACCTTCATCAAGAATTTAATATATGTGAAAATGTTCGCTTTTCATTTTCCACGAAATGACACACTAGTTAGGAGCAACTAAAGCTTTTAAATCAATGAAGAATGTGGATATTTTGAATCCATCGAGACAGGCCCTTGTGTCTTTTGTCATCCGTAAAATTATGTTATTATAAAAGTATTGAAGCCTAAGGCGAGAATAACGGATTCCGAATATGGCCTTGTTTTCGTCCTGTTTTGCAATAAAACGAAAACGGTCGGTTCTTCCGAGCCTTACGTGCACACGAATTTTTTATGTCTTTAATTAAGAAAAGAAGGAAGTTGCTGCAACCAAATAGGACATTTCACTTAGTAAAATATGAAAAAAAAAAGATGAAGGAATAGTTTGGGATAATTGAAAAACGAGTGAAAAGTAAGAATGAACTGCGACAATTCTAAACGTTAAAACTAGGATGGTGCAATATAAACCCCCTCAAGAACGAACTTGAACAAAGAACACGAGAAGTTGCAAGTGCGTATTTGTACACCCTTGCAGAGCCAACGCGATAAAACGATCAAAACGTATCAAACGAATAAACGCATCCCGTCACCTCGCTTCGACGATGGAAATACATTCCTTCATGCAAGACGAGGTGGGTACGGGAAACGTTGAAATTGATTTTAGTAATGTGGCAAAAGGAACATTGCACAAAGTCGATGACAGCATCGTTCTTGGATTTGATATTTAAAATCGATGGGGGAAGAAAGAAAGTGATAAAGAAACCCATTATGTGAAATATGCAAAACAGATATTCGGCGATGACTATCGTGATGGAAAAAGGGAGATTGCTCATGAAATGCCTAAAGTTGGCCATATCGGTGACGATTTAACCGCGGCGCTGCTATTCGGGATGGAATTCGGTATTATGGCACTTAGCAATAATCTTGGAAAGATGGAAGCCACCCTCTTCGACATCAATTGGAGGTAATCTGCGTCGCTCGTTTGTTCTATTTGTTTGAGCTTCACCCTACATTACTGACAGGATATCTCAAATGAATATTGTAATATATTCGTTTGTATGTGCGCGATTGAGCATAGTGAATTAAAGTGGAGATAGCCTCGAAATAAAATGCACTTATGTAATGCGATCCTAGCCATCTTCCTAAAAAACACTGGTATAAAAAGGTGGAAATTAAAGTTATCTCAGTTTTGGTTTACCAAATACATTCTACATCCGTGTCTAGAGCTTGATTCTCCCGCGGTTATTCAGCAGTAGCAATACACATGATATAAAGCCATATGTAACAACCTTCTGTACATGTGTATTTTCCGAAATGAGCGAAGCAAATGAACGGTTGTACTCGCGTGTCAGTATCCATTTAAAGGAAGGCCTCCTCATCAGTTATAGACGATTTATTGGTCCTGGGTGACTCCCGACAATCAGGGGCTGACCATGAAGACTTCGTAATGAAGTATTTCTTTACCTCAACTATTTAATGTCATTCCACAATATTCTTTATAGATATCACAGCTCAGAGACCCCCCTCCCTAACCCCCGATACTTGCTAGGGAAAAGGGAAATAAATACCCCATCGATTATGAATCAGAAGTCATTCTAGCACTGCCACTCCCCATTAATGACAACTCCACGTTTGGAACAAGTGTTGGCTGACGTTTGCATTTCTTAAGACGTTCAAATTTTGCATTAAAAAAAGAAGCATTTTTCGCGTTTAGTCGAGCTTTCTATTTCACAGATTTGGTTTCCTCGCCATTGCGATAGTTATGGGAATTATAAAGCCTCGTTTTAACAAACATGTAAATCCCTTCCATCCCCAGAAATCACATGACTCTTGTGTATAGATAGGCAATAAATTGTGTGATTATAAAAGTGGGGCGGACCCATAGAATCGACAAGTACTTGGACCAGCACTTGGAATTAATTCTTCTAAGAAATAGATTTTCTAGCTTGATGCCTAAGTCGATATTTGCTGTTCGTTTCTTGAATTACGATGGGATATTTCTGGTTTGCCTAAAAGGAAGCGTTTACTTGAGCTTTACTTATGATCTCACAAGGGAAATTTCGATTTTTTTTTTGTTCCTTCCCAAACTTAAGCTAAAACGACGAATCTGCCAAGATATAAGTGGATTATATGTTCGCAATCTATTTCCAATAGGGACTCATTTATATTATTTCGCATACCAAATTCTCGTTATTAACATTAATGTGCACATACTCCTTAATCCATCGCAGCGCCAGTCGGTTATAATGCCTTACCTCATTATCAAATTCAAAAGAAATAAACTTTATATCATTATCATTCTACAGAATTTTTATTTACTCATTTTATTAAGCTAAATTTTCACACTTATTAATATATTTAATAAAAAAACACAAGCCTTAATGTTCAACGGAAAAATGAATAGCTACACTTACATGCATCTCAACCTCATTGTTTAACATTTCTATAAAAATGGTGGCACATTTATAATGGGCATCTATTAGGACCTTAAACACATAAGGACCCCGGTAAATGAGTCTAAATAACAAACCTTAATTGATTTTGATATCGTTTTGAAATGATTTTTATTGCCAGACTCGAGGTAACGTCCGTAATAATTTTAGCCAAGGTAACGAAGACATATTGCTTTTCTCTATAGCAATCCTTTACACTCCTACTAGTTTATTATTCTTGTTGTAGAAGGAACAAATACAACTTTATTGCGGTACATAATATTATTCATACTTATTAGAACTTATTTAGTCCTCTTAGCTTCCATATTAGTTTTACAAATTAATTCATCTATCATAAATATATATATATATATATATATATATATATATATATATATATATAGTAATTACTGTTGCAATTTTACTTAAGGCAAAAAGACTACCTTTGTAGCGATACCTGCCAGTCCTTTTACATAACAGAAGATGATGGAGTCCAACAAGAAACAAGTAAGAATCATCATAAACTTAACTTTATACCTTCTATAAAACACACTCATCTTTGGTGGCATATTGCCATAGCAGCATTTGCAAGTGCATCCATCATGTTTACTTTACCTACCTCTTTAGTGGCAGGTGGGGATAGTTAGCGAGGATACATGCAAAAATGACTCTTCCCTTTTGCTTTGCTTTCACATTTTGTAACGAAGAACAAAATTAACTATGAATATTCCATCATAACACAAGAAGAAATTAGTTTGAAAGTTATCAAAATACCCTTAAAAGGTTTTAAAATTTAGGAAGCTACAAAGAATTAGTAATGTCTCAACACTCAACATTTTCGAAAGAAAGGACAAACTCGTGTGTACTTAATTTCATTAATTTCCCCGACTCCCCAAACTAATTTTCCTTCAAGAGGGCTGAGAAGACGATATGACGATATGACGATATTTCGCGAAGTTTCCAGCGCTCAAACAAAGATTAACTTTTTTAAGACTTTTAAATGCAGCAAGTTAATAAAACAATCGTTGGATGCATATTTTTTACGTAAACTTTGAAAAAATACTTACCGAAGGAATGAAAGTATAATAAAAATAACTTCGCGTGTGTCGATTGTTATACAAAAGTTCAACATTCACAATGGGCGAAGAACAAAATTTCAATAACAAAGGAATGATTGTCCTGGGATCAATTATTGCCGGAAATAGACATCTATTTTTAAATACCAGTAACATCAACTTTTGCAAATTTTCTTTAGAAATCTTTATGTTTACGTACAAAATAACAACGATTCGAAATCTCATCTCATGAAAATTGAATGAAATCACCATTTCATTCAAATATATTTTCCTTCATTCTATGCAGCTACATAACAAAGATATGCTTCACAGGTAAACACTTCAAACAGTAATTAACATTTTGGACGTTTAAGGGAGAGGGAATATCAAAGTATTCTAACAATTAACATGTATATGCATCACATTTTCAACTAATTTTGGTTATATAGGTTAGAGACAAGTTCTAACGAACTAAGAACAGCTCAATACAGATATTATGGTCCTATATAAGGGAGCGAGAAACAGCTTGCCCAAAGGTTTTCAAAATCCCTCGAAGAGCCAGCAAGTACTATGCAATACACTACGTTCATAAGTTCTATAATATATAGATAATATTTCTGCAGAAAATCTAGAAACGTTGAGAAACTAAGATCTAAACTACAGATCTGAGAACTTATTCAAATTACTACTCGCTTTAGGTCGAGTATTCGTTACGCACTAACTTTAGAGGCTGGGAGAAATTGTAATATGTGATAATAATTCTACATACTCCTGTAGAATCTATTAGGGTAATGAGCAGAGCTTGATGTGAACAATTTGCAAGCTAACTACCTTTAGTTCTGATGGTCCTACTCTTAGCGAAGAAATCACTTTTGACGAAATCGATGCGAAATGTCCGTTGAAACCATGTAAAAAATAATTATTTATGCACTTCACTAATATTTAATTTTCCATATGCTCATGCACTACAAAGCATTAATTTAATTAATAACGGTGGACCATCATTTATAAAAAGTATGTATTTGAACATCTAAAATCGATTTAATAAATTTCAACATAAACACAAAATCAAAGTGAAACCAATAATAAATAATCAATTTTATTCTAAGTTTAGTTAAATCAAATACAAGATGCTTATAGTCAAGTAAAAGATAAAAAACTATTAGAACACATCAATTCTATGCTAGTAAGAATCAATCTGACAACAGTGACTTCATACATAAATTTATGGTATTTTCCCACATGCAGGAGTCCGCGGGGATAAACATCTATCAAGCGTTTTGTCGTTTATGCTTAAATTTGGACTCGTGCGGAGTTTTGACGTCTGGTTTTATTTTAAATATTTTTCTTAGTTTAGAGTCCAAACTGTCTCAATAGATTTTCAATAGCTTTAAGATCCAATGACTGAGGAGTAGGGAGGGGGGGGTACAAGTATTTAAGCTACCTTGTTATTTGAGCCATGTTAAGAAGAGTTGCGCTGTTAAAAATCGTGAGATCTACAAAGGCCTACTTTGTCATCTTGCAACAGTTCTTTGGCAGAGTGTGAATATACTTCTAAAAGCTCATTATTTTATTCAATCATGCCGAGCCGATTTACAACACCTATATAAGCCATAATCACAACTCTCGATTTCCCTTGTTCTACAACATCGGTACTCAGGCTCAGCTTCAAACCAATTGAAACAATTTCTCTTAACTTAGTTTCTCTTCCGCGACTATAATGATAGCCCAAGTCTATTCCCCTTAGGGCAACTATACACATTGCAGCAGACACCTAACAACACATCAGAAAGGCAGTAAACTTTCTTTTTTTCTTCTTTTTGTTTTGATTTTCTTTATTATACTTGAAGTAAATAATATGTTATTAAACATAACAATAATCCGATTTCTGTAAAATATTTGTTTGTAACTGAAATAATTGAACTTCGCGTACTTTTTAAATTTTTGAAGTTTTCCCATTTATTTGAAAGTTCAAAACATAGTTTATTTTAAATTAAAACAGAAAATAAAATTAAGACTTCAATATCAACCAATATGCTAAATAAAATACAGGGAAGATACAGGGCTTCGAAACGGCTTTGGCAATTTAGTCTAATATAGATTCTTCGCCGTTACCCGACTGGTATGTGCCGCGCATGGCTCTTCTCCTAAATTTTTTCCTAACATTTTTTTTTAACTTAATTCTAAAAATAAGATGTTTTATATTGTATTAAATAATATACTAGTTTCCCTTAATGAAGAAACCTCTTCTTTTCCACAGTGTTTAGAACCACTTCCAGAGAAGCTTAGCTTGCTTTCGTTCTATAACTCTAGAAGAAATCAGATAGATTGAGATGCGTTGTAGCAAGTCGAAAGTCACTTGATTAATTGTGCCTATGACCCTAGAGGTTCACGCGCATTAAACAAAAAACAAAAACAAGCAAACTTGACTAATGTAAACCGTCCTTCCAGTTATTTCCTTAAATGCTCTCCGGGTGCAGGTAATTTTTCAGTTGAGGTAGCAGCCGCTCCGCAGGAAAATATCAAATTTCTTGTCAACATTTCGAAATTAATGGAATTTTTTTCCAATCATTTTCGAATTTTGGACGCCCAGGTGGAGGTTTATTTTCAGTTCAGAGAATTCACACTTTTTACGACACAGTTGGATGGGAAAAATCTTCCCCCTTTTCTCGATTTTCACGGTGAATTCTCCCTTTATTTCGCATAAAATACGGTGTTTCTCGGGAGAAGTACTTAAAGTTCTGCTTGGGTGTGGTAGGGAGTGGACTTCGATTGGTATCAAAGGTAACAAACTCGAGCCAAGTGTCGGCCGTTGTAAGAACGTTGCGGTTTCGAGTAATGGTTGTTAAGTAGTATCAAAGTGCAGTAGGACTATTACTTCTTCTGGGGTCAAGTCGTGTCAATCATATATAATTTTATGGCCCCCAAACTTTGAGTGAAATGCTATAAATTTTGGTTTGACTTATAGCACTTTAATGTACCCTTATTTTTTTTTTAGTGAGCTGCATGTTAAGTTTTAGGGGAAAGCAGGTTTTTTTAAAACTTTTCCCTATGATGACTGGGCATTTATTATTAGCCTTCCTATTCAAATCCACTTTCAATCACTGCAATTGCAAATAAACCTGCTGATTCTACTCGAGGGTAAATAAAAGTACATTTTTCATCATATTTTCAAATGAAAAAAAAACAACAAAACAAAACGTTTTCGTAAATTTACATAAGAAAGAAGTATGAATAAAAATAAATTCCGTAGTCGAAGAATTAAGATTAAGGGCCACCATCTGAGTAATATTCTTAATTTTCTTCATGAAATTACTTGACTTAACTCGGATGGCATTAAATTACCATAGCATAGCAGTGTGGATGCAGCCCTATTTATATAAGTACGTTGCTCTAATTCCGATTACCAGCGGCTATTTTATTATAATTCAGCGGAGAAACCTTTCCCCTCTGCAAAGAGATCCAGGTTTAAGCCAGTGTGTGAAATCGGGAGATTTCTTCCTTGGCAAAAGGAGGCTTCGTCGGATCTTGACGAGGATCACACATCGGGAGGTGTTATGAATATTTAGAAAAGACAAGCTTAGTGTAATTATTAAAGAAAAGTGCAATTACGAAATAAATATACATTGAAAACGAAAAAAAAACCGATATAACGGATAAGAATAGAAAAACAGGGATTAAAAGTAACCAGGACGGAAATTGCTACATGACCAAAACATAAATACTGAAGACAAGAGAGCGCAATACAAATTATCAGTAACAAAGTCATCCCGAAATAGGCTATCAGGCTGAGTTTAGGCAACCATGCTGCAGGTGACATCTGTAAGATTGTGTGCCCTCCAGGCTACAACGCCCGTGGATATACACTGTCCACATATTTTGACTTTCTTACCGATCTCTCCCTACCAACTTTCAGGCGAAAATGCCCTCGTTAGTTTTCGTTTCGTAGTTTTAAATACGTAACAACAAAAATAACAGAAGAAAAAACTACAAAAAAGGGAAATAAAAAAATCCAAACTTTGGCCCACCTTGTGAGAAGTCAAGGAAAAGTTTGCTAACGTAAATACAGATATGAATAAACTCGAAAAATTGTATTAACGCTAATAAAAAAAAACATGCCTATACATATCCAAACATACAGTATACAGACGCAGTATGGTGTGAATAACTACTAATGTGAAGAAATTCTATTTAACATTTGGCAATAAGCACATCGAAGACCGAGCTGCAGAAGGCAGATAGTATTTCTTCGTAAGACGACGTGCGTTTCAATGTATTTTGGTCTCTCACATTGAAATGTAACGTATCTCGACCCTGGCAACGGATCCAATTGATAATTTAGGTTTCCCTACAATTAATTCGATATGCGTGCAAGGAATTTCACATTTCTAGTGTAATGCATAGTAACACATAGCTTTGGGCGATTTTCTTCCATCAATTCGAAATTTTGACACATGCACAAAAACGGTTGTGGCACGGAAGACTCCGTACAACTTTAAGGGAACAATGTGTACTTACATAGCCTCCTTCCTTCGAGCTGTAAAAAATCCCCCAAACTTAAAGACATTTCATTTAAAAAAATTGTACTATCAATTTTAAAACGCAGTCACTGACGATATAAAATACGTACTTGATATCGCCTAAAAATCATCCCATTACTTATTCGATTTTGCGCCAATGAAAGACAACTTTAAAAAAAAGAAGACTAAATCTGATTTATTATTTGCTGCCTGGCAGAGGCCCAAATAAATTTTAATTTAGGCGCAGCGATTCTAACTTTAAATGTTGCGGGAGGGAGGGGGAGGAGGGGATAGTGAAAGATGAGATTTAACACAGCTAATCGTAGGGACTCCACTCAAAGTTACAAAATTTCGGTTGCTATAAAACTCTAGGATTGAATAAATTTGAAATTAAACCTACCGAATCATCCTTCAGTCATAAATATACCAATTAATATATATTTTAGGGTTCGTACTTTCATTAGACATTTTAAGTCTTTTATCTTGTTTTAAACTAATTAAAATGATGATCAATATACATCTGAGCACCACACACACATGCGCAAACCTAGCGTCACATGTGCAACTCTACGTGAGCTGTTCCATTCTGATCAAGCTTAGGTTGTTTAGAATGAAACTGAGAGTTAAGAAAACCGGTTAAACTGGTAGCGTGGTTCGCTCCAGAAGGATTTCGCCGGCCCACACGACCATCTTTTGCATCAGAATTGCTACTCTCATTTTCTATAGTGTTCCGATCCTCGTCTTCAAAGCGTATTTTAGTTCCAGTTCTTCTTGCCTTGGGAGGAATGGTTCCGTTTTGCACCGCGGGAGAGTTTCTTATGTCAGACTCAACTTCATTAACAATGGTTACAGCTACATTTTTTCCTTTAATATGAGCCATTAAACAAGGGGAGTTAGATCTCGACTTTACATTCCTTAGCGGACTTTTGACTATTCCTCGAGGCCGAACTGAGTTGGGACTCAAAGATATTTTAGAATTATGGGAAATCACTGCACCCGGATTAGCACTCTGGTGGAAGTCATTTACAACGAATATTTTCGTAGGGAGATTAGTATACAAGTGCTTACTTACAGTTTTATTTTGAGGCGAATCGGACTGAGTGCGCGTTCTTTTTAATGGCGAATTCTTAGTAACTGAATCGGTTGGGGGGGAAAGTTGTCTTGACGGTGGAGATCGAAGATTTAAATCACCATTTGTGGTGATATTTGGATGATCTTTATTTTTGGACTTCTCGATGCAATTGCTAGAAGAATTACTTGGTGTGACAGGACTGGTAGATTGTGAATCCGACTTGTCTCCTAAATCCGAGTAAATACCTCTGAGGCTGGGGGGGCTGGCTGATGCTATATCGCACTCTTTGATGGGCGATAAGTGAGGGGCAACGCTCGATCTTAGACGGCGTCGAGATGGCCGCGGTCTTGGAATCGAGACTAATCTGACCTCAACCTCATTCTCCATAGATGAATCTTGGCAGGAAGAGAAATTTCGATTGACGGTGCGGAGGTTAACTCGAGATCTCGTTGTCGACGGCTTTAAAATCTGGGGCAATGAAGGCACATTCGAATTCACAGGGGACCTACGCGATTGTGCCGAGTAAGGGGACTCCACCGGGGTTTTGCTATTTGCATTTTCACCAATAGTTTGCAGATCATCTTTGGAAGAATGGAGATTTGATGAATCCTGATTACTTTGAGACGAATGGCGAGAGTTGAAATTAAACTCTATATCGTTGGAAGTTGAAGGGGAAGCTACGGTCGGCGTTGGTCTCGGCGATCGAGATCCAGTCGAAAGATCGTAAGATGGAGTTGACAACAGAGCGGTATCCGTTGTGGAAGAAGGTGTTATTTGATTGGTTGGATTACGTTTTATTACCTTCCAACCACACACTGCACCCTCTGGGTCGATGTTTTCTTCTCTCCCATGGTACGCATTGAAGGAAAAGGCAGAGGTGGAATCCCTTAGGTGATTTCCTCTGATATATTCATAAGTAGTTAAACCTAAGTAGTTAATGTAGGCGTGGAAAGCAGCCAGGTGTATGAGGAGCACCTCCGCTACCAAAGCGAGGGAGAACAGAGTGGAAAGGATGCCGATAAAAGCTCCGTCGAAAACAGTCGCTCCAAACACGGTGAAGTGGCAGTATGGAGATCCTGCGTTGCACGTTATAGTACTATAATCTTCACTCCCTTGGTTATCTTCTACCACATACGATACATGTTTGCCCTTCTCCCATGGCGCCAAGTGTTGCCTATCAAAATAGTAGAGGACGATCTCCGCTATACAGAAGCTCATGACAAGAAAACATGAAAAGATCGCTGTGATTACACACGCTAGAAATGTACGATAGTTACGCTTTCCAATACAATGATTCAACCACTTACAGTGATGATCGAACACATCCACACACTTGTTACAGGCACTACAGTGCTTTGTCCTCTGAGAAGTAATAGTGATATTGCACAAATGACAACGTCCGTTTTCGATTACGTGCGAGTGCAGGTTGCGGTCAAACTCGGGGACCTGCTGCTTACTCTTGTGCGCCCTGAGTTGTGGGTCGGCGGGATCGACAGCTAAGGCGACCATGTGGGTGACGACGTGGCCCGCGAACAGGAGACCGGACGCGATGGCAGCCGGCAGCACGAGCGACGAGTGAAGGGCAGGGATTATGGCGCCGAAGGTAAAAGACACGAAAGCCGCCATTACCACCCAGGCGAGGACTTGCTGCGGGTGAAGGGGAAATTGGAGGCCATGTACACGTCTCACCCGCCTCCGCCGTCTACGCCAGACCCGTCCCTCACCCATAGCGCTTCCGCCGCGCCATGCTGCCCATCTGCCGGGCCATCGTGGACGCTGCCTGTCCACGCGCAAAGCCTCACCACCATGCCACAGCCTCTTTGTGAGGCTGTCTGGTCGTAGATTGGCCCATTTATTAACGACCGTACAAAAATCTGTTCATTTTAAGTTAATTTGTTTTAATCTGTGCAGAAATTTGCTGAAAGAAAAAGAAACAAGTATTAAGTAGAAGACAAGCAAAACTTAAGGGATATATGAAAATGGTCGGTTTATTTTCTTAAGGTAACACACACGATCTAGATTTGAACTCATTCTAAGCGAGTGTAACCAATTATTGGTTACATGTTTACCGCTTTCATGAATACCTAAGGGTATGTTTCATTTTATTTTACACGATATTTAAATCATACATTCAACGATGAATGTTAAATTTATCCAAACACAAAGTGACTCTAGCTGATTGAGAAAACCCATTGAAGATCACCAAAGTTGGGATTTGCTATGCGGATCAGGGGCAGAGAGCTACGATTCCGTAGCACGTGTGCACCCCGCCCCTCCCAAGACTATAGTGGGGCACCAAACGATCATTAGAGAAGGGTTAGGGGAGCACTCACATTAAGGCGGCAAAACATCATATAAAGTAGGTAAGACAAAGGGGGTTAAGCCAAGATAATAATCAAAGCATAGTGCCACTCATCTTCATACTCTCGTGTGGAGTCCAACATCTTCTTTGCCGCGCAGATCAGACAGAGGCTGCCCTGATTCCGACCAAAGAGCCAGGAACCTCATTTCTCACCACCCCTACACGTCCTGTGAGCCAGCACAAGACAGTCCCATAAACCCCAAACTATGTGAACCCCGTTCCAACTGGCGAATGCAGTTTTTTTTTTTTGTATATGGTTAGATATTAAAGATCAGTTGAGGAAGATCCAATTTATTTTTTACAACTAATTTGAGTTTTGGCCGTGAACTTTCGCCTTTCTTAAGGCATCTTCGGACGGAAGTCTTCCTTATTGTTGAGGCTGCGTTGAGTTTGTGTTTTACTTGGTTTTGCCTCCTTTACCGGTGAGGTAGCTCATTGCTGGTCGTGAGCAGCGAAGACGGTTGGATGAACAAAAAAATACTATACGGTAACGTAATATGACAATGTGACCCAGACGTTATATTTATCTCAGAACATGGGATGAATGACACAGACAGGATAAAATTTTCCCCTACGAAGTCTTAACCAAAAATCACAGCGGAGGACGTTTCGACGGATGCGCGATAGCTGTGAAAAGACGTCTTGACTTCAGATCAATAAGTGGACTCGATGAATCATACCTCGCTGTTGAGGTCCATACGGTAGTGGGCCCCTGGTCCTGGCAACTGGGTACCAGCCCCTGAGGAGAGGGTACTTGCCCTTTCACAACTTCCTGTAACTGTGGGTCACGGCAGAACGGATATTTTTGCCAGCGACCTCAATGCGAGGAGTGCTGCCTCAGATTAAACGTCAACCAACCCAGCAGGCAGGAATCTTGAGACACTTATTGAAAGGCAAATTATGACAAGAATTGGACCAAACCTACCCACATACATTATACACAGAGCAACCACAAAACCAGACATAGTGCTCACTAGCACTGTGTTCCCCTACAACTACTTCATTGAACCGGGCCCTCCTATCTCCAGCGACCACCAGGCTATCCTTATTAAAATCTCAACCTCCCCCATTCAAGCCCCTATCCCAGAACGCAAGAGCTACGCTCGAGCCAACTGGGATAATTATAAACGACTCCTCAAAAATTACAACCCTGATCCCTTAATCAATGTCACTCTAGAAGAGATTGACGAGGAGTTGGATAAAATCAATGATCATTTATTAAAAGCCGATAAGGAAGCCATTCCCGAGTTAAATATAAAACTCTTCCTGCCTCTTCTTGGACCTCTAGAATGAAATTCATCGCGAGGGAATACGGGGAACAGATCAATGAAATAAACCTCACTGGCCCCAACATCACTAAGCACAGACGAACACGACAGATACCCGACGAATTAATGACTCTTATTAGGGGCCAACAGAATGTACTTTGGGACAATTTAATTAACATACTGAACATATAAAACGACTCACATATATCCTGGTAGACAGTAAAAAGACTAAGAGGCGGACAGGCACAAAAGATCATAAAACTTACACGTGACAATACCGAAATACGGACGCGGAGGAAATCGAAAAGGAATTCAGACTATTCTAGGCATCTATATTTAAGATATCCCCGGAAGAGAATGATAACTTTGATTTAGACTTCGAAGACAGAATAATAAGCGATTTGAACGACCAGAGACACAGAACCCATCCTCCCCAATATGTATCGCAGGAAAGGGACATGGAGGGACTCGGGGGTAGAATTACTGCCGAAGAACTCTCGGAAACATCAAAATCCTTTCGTCAACGAGCACCAGGGCGTACATGACTGACAAGGGAAAATTTTATTCGAGCCCCGCCTAACATCTTATTGGGGCTCATGAATATCATGAACGCGTGCCTGAATGTGAGTTACTTCCCTGACCACTGGAAGGTAGCAAAAATGATATTCATTACCAAAGCCGGTAAGCCACCGGACAGTCCAGCTAACTTCAGGACTATATCTCTCTTAGAATTTGCAGGGAAAGTCTTGTAGAAGATATTGGCCAACAGGGTGAATTCGTTCCTCGAAGAAAATAATTCTCACAACAACCAACAACATGGCTTCTGAAGGAAGCGAGGAACGGACGCGGCGCTAGCCATGATCACCGAGAGGTTGGCAAAGGTAAAAGCTGAAAGACGCCACACAAATCTGGTACTCCGCGACGTCAAAAAGGCCTTTGACAAAGTATGGAGGAGAGGCCTGCAATACAAAATCTTACAACTGGGCCTCAATCCCATTCTCGAAAGGATTCTATGCGACTACGTATTGGATAGGAGAGCGTTTGTAAACATTAAAGATTTCAATAGCCCCAAGTTCAAGCTCGAGGCTGGGATGCCACAAGGCGGGTGTGTAAGCCCCTTGCTATACAACATATACACCATCGACCTTCCCCAACCTCTGACTGAAGGCTCGTTATACGTCCAATTTGCGGACGATATAATGATGATCTGTACGACACCTTATCGGAATGTGATTTACATGGCACCGAGTACGGCGGTAGAAATCGAAAACATCAACTCTTTCGAGAGAAGATATCTACCAATGCCCCAAAGTTCAGTGTAATTCCACTATTCCCACGGACCCTCACAGACATTCGTGTGGGGGTGCACGCATCCCATACCGCACGGGGGGCACGGTTCTTGGACTCCGTATTACGAATCGTGGATATGGGAGTCATGTAGCTAAAACTACATCGAATGCACGGAGGGACTTGGGGGAACTTTTCAAGATCCTAAACCTAGGTACCTCTAACAAACTAAAGATCTATAATGCATGCATTCGATAAAAACTCCTGTATCCGCCGGTCCCTATAAACGCGATTCCCAAGACCCACTCCTTAAACTGCAAAGGGTCCAAAATAAGGCTGTCTATATTATAACGAGAACCCGAAGGAGAGAGCGGAGAAGGCAGAGTGAGCTCCATGGTGAACGGGGGATAACCCTCATAAACGTGGAGCTTCACCAGAGGGCAAGCAAGATCTGGGACAAAGTACACAAGCACCTCCCTCCCGAGTTTGTACTCGAGCACATGGACTTTGATGACATAGGACACGCAAAACCTTTTAAAAGCAGCAAACTACTCATTGAGGACGACGTAGACCCAAGGTTCACTTAGATTTTCACAATACCCAACCAACAAAAAGCCAAACAAAATCCCTTTTCACTAAATAGGCCAAGTGCTAATTTTCCCCCCATATTTTAGCGCGATTAACTCGCCAAAAATATTCTACTTTCATTTTCGCTTTTCTATCTATTTCCCCATTTCCCCTCACTATTTATCCTACTAAAATCCTCTACTACTATATTCCTTACTTTATACCTATGTTCAATGTCCAATTTCATTCTTCACTGCTCACGACCAGCAATGAGCTACTTCACCGGTAAAGGATGCAAAACCAAGGGCAAACACAAAATCAACGCAGCCTCAACAATAAGGAAGACTTCCGTCTGAAGATACCTTAAGAAATGCGAAAGCTCACGGCCAAAACTCAAATTAGTTGTAAAAAATAAAATGGATCTTCCTCAACTGATATTTAATATCTAACCAGATACAAAAAAACTGCATTCGCCAGTTGGAACGTTCCAAAATAAAATTGATAAAATCAAAATACAACCTGGCCTTTAACAAAACATGTATATATATATATATATATATATATATATATATATATATATATATATATATATATATATATATAATATATATATATATATATATATATATATATATATATATATATATATATATATATATATATATATATATATATATATATATATATTATTGATTAGGGCTTCTCCTGTTGAACTTTACTTTCGTTTGCAGGAAGAAGGAAAAGATGTACAACGGGAAGTTCATTTTAGTTTACGTGATATGGCACAACGTTTCGGGTAAGAGTTTCACCCATCTTCTGGTACTGGAAAAATTTAAAAAAATCGTAAATGATTAATATTATACGGGGCCGGAAGAGTTCTGCCAAAGAAAGAGTTTTCTCCTGTTCGACTACATTTCATCCATTGTAAAACTGATGTATCCTTAGATGATTTTAAAATCTTAAAGACCATCCCTGATCCAATATCCTTAAGAATTCAAGAATCCATGTTTATAAATTCCCCCCCCCCTCTAAATTCTGATTCCTCTTCCCCTCCACTACCCTTCTCTAAATTATTCTATTTTCTTACGCCCCTCGCTCTTTCCTGAGTCTTCTTTCAACACCAGTTTTCAGAAGGTTAGTGTTTTCCCTAAAATGTATCCAGTGTTTTCTCCATTTATTACTCTTAAATTTCCTTTATTAACTGAATTATCTACATTTTAGATAACAATCCAGTAACCTATATAGCTCTACAGTTCCCCCCCCCCCTATTAAATGTCCGATTTATATACTACTTCCTTTGTAAATTTAGATTTTCAATCCTTTGTAAGTTTAAATTATACCAGAGTATAAAGGTACGAAAAGAAATGGAAGTATTTTTGTAAAAAGAGTTTAAAAAGTGCTTTGTTTAGTCAGTAGTGAAGCTAAGGGAACATGTTGAGGGAAATGATAGGCCCGACTGAGCTTTGAGGGTTTATTTCTGAGCTTTCAGCTGAACCCAAACTAGGGTCCTTCTTCAGAGGGGTATTGAACGGAGTGGAATCCAAACTAGGAATGGATTGGGTGAGAGGTGAGAGAAGAAAGGGGAGATAGTTAGAATATATAGCATGATAGGTGTTTTTTTTTAAAGCAGGGGAGGGATGGGGGGGTGTTAGTGTGTGTGAGAGTATAGAAAATTAAATTTGCTAGGGTAATGGCTGATCTCTTTCCTCTGATGTTTCTCTTTTTTATGCTCTTCTAATTGCTTTTAGGATTGTGTTTTTTTATTGGTTGCTTCTAAGTTTTTTTGTGCTTTGTCTTCTTTATTATCTATGTCAAAATCTTAATTTTGTTGCTTGGGGTACCTTTCGGTAACGTACTTCTAATTCGATTACAAATTCGGTATTATTGCTTGTGATAGAACGTGTTGAAGCTGCGTTTAATTTCAACTCCTACCCCGTATTATTTAAAACCACGATGCTGCCCACGTGCATCTTCGATTCGAGGCTTGGAGTCTTATCTCAGCTACCGGATGCCAATGTTTAAACAAGGAGGTTATCGTCCCCCCGTTCGCCCCCATACGCCGACCTCGCCAGATCGAGTTAGGCTTATGAACAGATAAGGCATTGTTCCCCGGCCCGGCTGTGCGTTCCCTCCAAGCTTCCACTCCATTTTCCCCCACGCCAAGGAGATGTCCTGGCTATTTATATGGAAACTTTACCACTAAGATCAGATTGGAGATCCAGATTTTCGTCGCGAAACATCACCACGACCCTCTCTCCCTTTGTGCGCCAAGGGACCTCGACCTCGAGATTCACCATCACTTGTCCTTGAGTGCCAAAGGTTCGAGCCTTTCCGACGCCAAGTCCCCAAGCCCCCCCCCTGTTGTTCAAGGAGAACAGCATTAGAACAGCCATTGTTCGTTTTGAGCCCTTCGCCAAGAAACGGTTCTCATCCCCCCCCCTGTTGTTCAAGGAGAACAGCATTAGAACAGCCATTGTTCGTTTTGAGCCCTTCGCCAAGAAACGGTTCTCTTCCCCCCCTGTTATTCAAGGGAGAACAGCATTAGAACAGCCATTGTTCGTTTTGAGCCCTTCGCCAAGAAACGGTTCTCATCCCCCCCTGTTGTTCAAAGGAGAACAACATTAGAACAGCCATTGTTCTTGAGCCCGTAGACAAGAGACGGTTCTCATCCCCCCCTTTGTTCAGAAGAGAACAAAGTAGAACAGCCATTGTTCTTCAAGCCGTTCGTCGAGTAACGGTTCTCCTTTCCAAGACGCCTCGTCAGGATCCTTTTATCCCCCCCCCCTTCGGCTGGAACTCGCCAGCGGACCGAATATTCCTTCAAGTACCTTCCACTGCACCACTAGTGCCAAAAGTTACGTAAGCCAAACTTCACCTTTGAGTATTGATCCCTTTTGTCAATTCTATCCTGTGCTTTAAATTGTTTATCGAACCATCCCATCTCTTTAACTCTATATTTGTTTTACCTTTTTTTTAATCCCTTAAATCCTTGGATTAGCCCGAGTCTCCACGACCCTTTCCATTCTGTTTATGTCAATATTTTCCGTTTTTGTGTATTGTTTATAGTTATTATTAATAAAACTCTATTTTATTAATGATAGCAATATTATTATCCTTGAGCTCAGTTCCACTTCTTAAGCATTTTGAAGATACATAATATCGGCCGCCAGACAGTAAACGCACTCTAAAGATAATTAAGGAAGTTCCCTCAACGAATAGTGTTATATATAGTATCGTCGGGAGTCATTCTACGACATATATATATATATATATATATATATATATATATATATATATATATATATATATATATATATATACAATTTAAATTTGGTATCAGGTGTGTAAGGTTTAACGCTATATCTTTGCAAACACTGGTCTCAGTCGAGTAAAGCATAGTGTTATTCGTTATAATAATAGAATATAGTAGTTCCCTTTTGTTTTAACGATTGCTATCCCCCTTTTTTTTTAAACTTAAGAAGCTGGAGTAGCTCAAGGAACGGTTATAATAATTTGTTTGTGTTTTTTTTGTGATTTTAGTCAGTGGTTATTTAGATTGAGAAACCAAGTACGAATAGTTCAGTGCCCATATTTAGGTAGGCTAATTCTATAGAGGCATAATTCTTGTTGCAAGGAATTTTAGTTGGTTGACTAGTGCGCCCCCAAGTGCAAAGATGACTCAGTTTGAAATCTTTAAAGCGCAAGGAGAATCCTTGGGACTCTCCGGAAAAGAACTAATTGAGTACATTCAAGAGGAACGAGAAAGAAAAATACAACGAGAAGAACGAGAAAGAGAAATCCAACGAGAAGAAAGAAGGAAGGATTCGCGCCCCTTCCCACGAAAGCTGACAAAGTTTCCGAGCCCCGTAAAACCCCCAAACTTCTTTCCCCAAAACCAACAACGGGACTCCAAACCTCCCGTTAAGACTTCTCCTCCATCTCTCTTCCCGAAGCGACCAACCATATGCTTCACCTGTGGTGTAGAAAACCACATGAGCTGGAATTGCCCCCAAAATTCTAGGCTTAAAAGCGGACCAGCCCACCAAGTTCACCAGATTAATGCAACCCCGGCTCCCCCGGTGGTGCAGACCCAAGCAGAAACTTCTCCCCCTCCGTCAGGCCACCAGGTAAATTTTGTTTTTGGTAAAAGTTCATCGGGAACTTTGGAATATGAGGAGGGCAGCGTGGACAGCTGCCGAGTATTGACTCTCGTCAGGGACACAGGATGTACGTGCTTCATCGTGTCCGACGAACTCCTCCCAGTGGCCTCTAACCACGAAAAATTTGCGGTGGTACATGACCAACTTGGGCGGGCGAACCGATTCCCCGTCGCTAGATGTTACCTGCAGTGTCAATATTATAATGGCTGGGCTGAAGTCATTGTAGCACCCATAAAATTCTGTTCCGTACTTATAGGACAGAGCCCCCAAGTAAGTTTCGACCCTGTGTTTCAGGCCGCCCTTCCTCAAGGCCGAGATAAGAAAGAAGCCCAGGAGCCCGTCCCCATCAGAACCCCGATACCGTCCGATTTCTCGGATACCCCTAACCAGGACTTTAGGACGGCAAAAGAGGAATGTGAATCACTAACACCCTTAGGTGATAAGGCCCCAGACAAGGACACGGAGACTGTCCCTGGACCGCAAGAAAAAAAGAACCCCCAACGCGCCCATGGAAATACCTTCGTAGAACTGGACGAAGCATCGGCGCTTGAAGAGGATTGCCCCGCGGAGTCCCTTAATGTAATCCAGACAGTGTGCATCCAACCTGATGCCGATTAACCTCCTCCTTCCCTTCCAGGCGAGTCCTTGGAACCCTCTGACCTGGATAGGGACGCGCAGCTGACACCACGTCAGAAGAGTCAGCGACAAGAACTAATTAAATGGAGTCACCATTTACCCGCCCTATTAGCTCTTTTCGAACAACTGCGCGAAAATGGCCTCACCATTGGCCCCCGCAAATGCCATTTTGCCCACGAACCCATTAAATATTTGGGTTTCAAAATAGGACAAAACAAGTTAGGTCCCCACGAGAACAAGATTAAGGCAATCGCCGACATGCCCCTCCCGATTACAAAGAAGCCATTAAGATCGATCCTAGGATCAGCTTCTCCCTATCAGCGATTTGTTCCGAATTTCGCTGCAATTTCGGCCCCCCTATGCCCCCTTCAGGAAAAGAATTTCTCCGATCGTTTACGTTGGAATGATGTCGCTGTTTCCCATTTTAATCAGCTCAAAAGTAAGTTCATTTCTGCCCCCATTTTTAAGTTGCCCAACCCGGAAAAATCCTTTGGGGTTAAGACCGACGTGATCAACGAGGGCATTGGAGGTGTACTCCTTCAATACGTGGATGACAGAACGAGTCATCCAGTTGCATATGCTAGTCGTCAATTATTACCACGCGGAAAGAGATATGCCACTAGAGAAAAGATAGCTCTATCAATTATCTGGGTCATAGACAAATTCAAGCTGTACTTGATATGTAAAGAATTTCAAATAGGAACCAACCACCGTCCGTTAGCCTATATTAGGAATTTGAGACACTCAAACGGCCGCATCATGCGCTGGAGTTTACTCTTGTAAGAGTATCAATTTAAAATAAATTATATCAAAGGTTCCGATAACCAGGTCGCTGACGCACTCAGTAGGAATGCGTTACCGAATAGCGTAGAATAATTGTATTCATAGGATTAGTATCTCCATGTAGGTATATACCGTCTTGTACGACTTAATTTAAGATTCTTTTGTAATATAATTAATTAATGTATATGTCTGAATTTTGTAACGCTCAATGTCTAATTTTTTTTGTATGTATATATATTTGTTCTTATTAATTTACGTATAAATTATTTTTGTCCCGTATGTACTAAGTTTATATCATTTCATTGTTCCATGCCCTTTTTTTTTCTTTGATTAAGTTGTATTAAAGGTTATTTTCCCCTGTAATCTAAAGATCAAAATAATCATATGTATTGAGGTAACACTAGTTAGGTGCAGGAAGGTACGGTTGTTACAAGAAAACGAGTTCCCCACAACGGAGCTCTATCGTTGTCCCTTCTCTCTTTTTTTTTCGAAGCGACAACTTCCCCCCGGAATGGAGGGGTGTGATAGAACGTGTTGAAGCTGCGTTTAATTTCAACTCCTACCCCGTATTATTTAAAACCACGATGCTGCCCACGTGCATCTTCGATTCGAGGCTTGGAGTCTTATCTCAGCTACCGGATGCCAATGTTTAAACAAGGAGGTTATCGTCCCCCCGTTCGCCCCCATACGCCGACCTCGCCAGATCGAGTTAGGCTTATGAACAGATAAGGCATTGTTCCCCGGCCCGGCTGTGCGTTCCCTCCAAGCTTCCACTCCATTTTCCCCCACGCCAAGGAGATGTCCTGGCTATTTATATGGAAACTTTACCACTAAGATCAGATTGGTGATCCAGATTTTCGTCGCGAAACATCACCACGACCCTCTCTCCCTTTGTGCGCCAAGGGACCTCGACCTCGAGATTCACCATCACTTGTCCAGAAGGAGGACAATATTCCTTGAGTGCCAAAGGTTCGAGCCTTTCCGACGCCAAGTCCCCAAGGCCCCCCCCCCCTGTTGTTCAAGGAGAACAGCATTAGAACAGCCATTGTTCGTTTTGAGCCCTTCGCCAAGAAACGGTTCTCATCCCCCCCCCTGTTGTTCAAGGAGAACAGCATTAGAACAGCCATTGTTCGTTTTGAGCCCTTCGCCAAGAAACGGTTCTCTTCCCCCCCTGTTGTTCAAGGGAGAACAGCATTAGAACAGCCATTGTTCGTTTTGAGCCCTTCGCCAAGAAACGGTTCTCATCCCCCCCTGTTGTTCAAAGGAGAACAACATTAGAACAGCCATTGTTCTTGAGCCCGTAGACAAGAGACGGTTCTCATCCCCCCCCTTTGTTCAGAAGAGAACAAAGTAGAACAGCCATTGTTCTTCAAGCCGTTCGTCGAGTAACGGTTCTCCTTTCCAAGACGCCTCGTCAGGATCCTTTTATCCCCCCCCTTCGGCTGGAACTCGCCAGCGGACCGAATATTCCTTCAAGTACCTTCCACTGCACCACTAGTGCCAAAAGTTACGTAAGCCAAACTTCACCTTTGAGTATTGATCCCTTTTGTCAATTCTATCCTGTGCTTTAAATTGTTTATCGAACCATCCCATCTCTTTAACTCTATATTTGTTTTACCATTTTTTTAATCCCTTAAATCCTTGGATTAGCCCGAGCCTCCACGACCCTTTCCATTCTGTTTATGTCAATATTTTCCGTTTTTGTGTATTGTTTATAGTTATTATTAATAAAACTCTATTTTATTAATGATAGCAATATTATTATCCTTGAGCTCAGTTCCACTTCTTAAGCATTTTGAAGATACATAATATCGGCCGCCAGACAGTAAACGCACTCTAAAGATAATTAAGGAAGTTCCCTCAACGAATAGTGTTATATATAGTATCGTCGGGAGTCATTCTACGACATTGCTGTTCATTTATGCTTTCCTTCCATATTTATGTTAGGTTGTTCTAAATTCCTTTAATTAATGAAGTTATGATCCTGTTCTTTGTTTTCAGGCATTCATGCCTTTGTGATAGTTTTTGTTTGTTGTCTATATATATTTCCGTATTGTATTGCTTTAGTTCTCCATCCGTCGGTATTCAGGTGTAGTATTTTTAGTTTGGTTGTCTCGTTTTCCATTTTGTCTAAATTATCTTATTTCTAATTATTTCTTTGCTTTGTTTTTTTTTCCACTTGCCGTTTGTTATTTTCTCGAAGATATCCTTCTTGATAATTTTGACATCATTGGGGACGATCCTTATTTTGTTTTGTTCCAGTAGTTTTTGGATAATTCTTTGATCATAGTCTTTCACGTAATTCCATTTGTAGGCACCTTTTTTCGATACCTTTATTTATATCGTTCAATTTAGTACCTTTGGGTGGGGGGACAAACCTCGTTTACGAAGAGCTGAAGTTTAGAATCTGTTGCTTCGTAACGACATCCTTCCTCTCTCTCCGTTCCGCTTTCCGTGTCCGTTTGGGTGTCCCATTCGGTTTGGTTCTTTTTAATTGGGTATTTTCTTGTTTTCGTATGGCTCTTCTTTCCCTCTTTTTGTTCATTCTCTGATGTTTCCGTTTCTTTTTCCTCTTCATTGATTTCGTCGGTTTCGATTGTTTCTTCGTTTTCTTCTATCTTTGATCATATGTCCAGCGTATCTTTTATTTGAAGAGTTTTTACCGCTGTTACCCCCGTATACGAGAGCCGAGGGGAGGTTCGAGGGAACCACATCTTTCTAACTCCGTTTTTCTCAAGAAGATTGAGCGTTTCCGAGAAAGTCCCCGGTTGTGCAATGTTTTGGACGTGGGTGAGGTTGATTGATCGACCGATGCATATAGAAACAACAGAAAGGGATCACCGTGTAACACAGGTGATCAGGTAGTTGTAGGGGAAAAAGGTACGGAAATAACTTGAAAGGGGATAGGAAGAGTTGATAGGTCGGTTGTTAGACACTGATGCGTGGTGTAGTTGGGTGTGTCTCGGGGTGTTCATGACTGGACGACGACGGTGGGAGGGACGGGTCAGGAAAGAGATCGTGTCTGCATAGTCGGAAACGCGTTATTCATGATGCTCTTAACTTATGCGTAGAACGGTATGGGTTGCGGGTGGTCATGGGATGCGGGGTAACGCAGTGCCATCGCAACATACAGTCTTGCGGGTAGTGTGCACAGGTGGGCGTTATCGCGATAACGATATCGGGTTATCGGTTATCCGATATTTTTTTCGCGTATCGATTCATCGGTATCGCCGATACTTTTGGTTCAAAACTAGCGATAATCGATAATTTCAGTTTTTGGTTCCAGTTTAGCACAGGGGCGAGCCGCGCGTGCCTTGGGGGCAGAAATAGGTAGGTCCGAGCTGGGAACCGAACGCATACTGAACGGAGTGCGGAGCGGCCGGTCTTGACGTCTTCTCAAAACGTTCGCTCAGCTTCAGTCTCTCACCAGCTGTCAAAGGAGAGGTCATGAGGTGTTGCTCCTGCGCGCTACCGGTTTTACGCGTTCTTTGATGATCTTTTCCTTATGTTACCATGCTTCGTCCGTTCTATTTTTTTTGTGCACGTGTATATGATGCATGTACTATTTGGTGCTATTCTTTAATATCCGTTTATTAACGTTTTGAAATTTAAGAAGTTACGCCCCTATTCTAAACGGATCCTATTTTTATTGTAATTTAGTAGTGCAGTGCTTTTCTATTTTATAGTATTAAATTAGTTATGGCGTCGCGAGAGACTGTGCCCGCATCAAGCCAAAGAGACTCAGCGGAGTCTATTGACTCTGAGCTCACTGAGGATGAGCCTCAGTTACCCTGGCGATTCTTTGGCAAGTGGGTGAAGTACAAGATGGTTGGCGACAGCTACATCTTCCAGTGCTTGTCCTGCCTCCCCAATATCACTTAGGTGAAGGTGAACAAGGGCACCAAGGCCAACCTTTAGCCTCATGGCCCAGGGCATAATGCCCTGGGAATTTTGGATTTATCGATTTATCGGTTATCACCTTATCGGGCGATAAATTTATCGCCAGTTATCGATTATCGGTTATCGTGATACATCTTTTCGTTATCGCGCCCACCAATGGTAGTGTGGTGTATATGGGGTCTCCGGCGAGTTTCCCGAGTTGTTTTGTGAGTCTACTGTGAGCGTATGTGTTGAGGGGTGCTAATTTGTTATTGTCGTGTAGTATGGACATTCTCGTGTACATGGGAGAGCGGCAAGCGCGCTTCAGAGCAGAGTTTTGAATGCGCTGAGCCTTCTTTTGCCACGTGACACTCGAAGGTACGAGTGACAGTGGGGCGTACGTGAGAAGAGGTCGCACGAGTGTTATATATAGGTGTAACTGTAGTTTCTTGCCGTCAGAATAGAACCTTCGCAGCATTTTGTTTGTGCGTGCGGCTCTTGCTTGTATTATGTGCTGGTGTATATTGAACCTAAGGGACTTGTGAAAAGCTACCTCAAGGATTTTTGTCTGTTGGGTTTAGGTGGTTCCTGCCTGGTGTGTGTGAGAAAATTTGTAGGTTATGCATGTAGTGATATTTTGCGCCGAAGAGTGTCATATGTGTCTTGTGAGGATTCGTATTATGTCTTTTCGTCTAGTATTATTTGTGCGTGGTGCACGATCTTGACTGGTCCGCGGCCGCTGACGAGAATGGTCTCGTAATGGCGTAGGACACTGTGTAGGTGTGACGACAGTTTTCGGGTGGGCGTAGGGTGCCGTTTGTGTACATGATGTAAAGTGTGGGTGCCAGTACGCTTCCTTGGGGAACGCCTAGGCGTGATGTGAAAGGTTGTGATAGGGCATTGTTGTATTTTATGTGGCATCTTCGTTCAGTGAGGTAGTGCGAGTGGAGCCTTCTGGTGAAGAGAGGTAGCTCCGTATTGTTGGCCAGTTTCCAATAGAGTCCCTCGTGCAACACCTTATCAAAGGCCTTCTCCACATCCTTGCTGATGGAGTGTCTTTTGTCGTACCTGGCGGGTTTTTTTTTTTTGTATTCTGTCGTGAACAATAGTCACAGCCACCTGAGTGGACCGGCCCCTCCTGAACCCATATTGGTGGGGGGAGAACCAGTCCCTCTCTTCCAGGTAGTCTCGTAGGCGGCAGTTGATTATACGTTCCGAATATTTTGCCTAGGTGCTCTAATAGAGTAATAGGCCTGTAATTGTTTTGGTGTTTGGGAGTGAGGGATTTGGATTGGGATCATATAAGAGGTGAAGGTGTAGGAGAGAAACAGAAAGGTAGAGATATTGTGTGGTGTGTGTATGTGTGTGTTTATGAGATGGTTATGAGTGTCAGATGATATATTGCAATGATTTGGTGAACATGATAATGGTATGGTGAATTGCGCCAGGTTGCCTGGCAAACGCTTTCGTTTTGTATTGTATTTTATTTAATATTATTTTTCAAATATATAAGGTTTGTAGTTTAAGCTCTTTCTATATATATATATATATATATATATATATATATTTTATTATTATTATTATATTTATTTTTATTTGTTTTTTGCCCTTTTCAGTGGTTTTGTAGTCCTATATTTATATATTCTTTATATTTCCTTCTTTGTATTTCTCATTGTTCTTTTCTATTCGTGTTTTCTTTAGTGTGTCATTCTTCGTTGTTTGTCGATATCGGTGATTCTTTGTTCGGTAGGTCACTTTGTGTTGTTATTTATAAAATGGGTTGACATTAAACGTTGTGTTTTGTTTGCTTCCGTCAAATCTCATCCTGTATTTTATCTGGCGGATTTCATTGTTTGGAACGATTACTTTATTTAATTCTTCCTGGGGTAAAGTTTCATTTAACTTTTCCCAAATTCTTTTGGCTCGTTCGTGGAGTACTGTATTGATGGGTTCAAGTTCGGTTCTTCTATACAGTTCCTCGGATGATATTCGGTCCTGTGTTTTTTTATTTTCAATTAACCTTGTTGCCCAATTTTGTACCCTTTGGGCCTTTCGGAGCTGATTTTTACTCAGAATGTGACTAGGTATGATCGGATATAATAATTTAAAAGGGACGAGGGCTGTATATAATTTTCTTTTGTTGCTGCTTGATAGGTTATGAAAGCGTAGCAGGGATGACATTGTTGCTTTAGCTTCATTTACCTTTTTTTGCCAGGTGGGAGATATACTCATTCATCGTTAGGTTGAGTCCGAGGACTCTCCCTTCTGCGTTGTAGTGGTATCCTTCCTCTTCGACTCGAATTGTGGCTGGTTTTCTTCCATTAATTGGAAGGATTCTGAATTTGTTTGTGTTGGTTTTAATTTTGTTCCTTTTTTCGAAATCGTTTATGTTTTTGATTTCCCTCGCTGTCCTTTGGGCGATATCTCTTGGGTTTTGTCTGTTACTTGTGATGATTCGTGTGATATTATCCGCTAATTGGATGTACATCGCACACTCATCCGTTGGTTGGGGAAGATCATGGGTATATATATAGTATATAAGGTTGAGGAGAGACACCCTCCTTGTGGCACCCCCGCCCGTAGAGCGAATGCATCATCCATTTGGCCATTTAGCTGCAGAATGGCTTTTCTTTCAGTTAGGTAGTGGCATAATATCCTAGTTAAGTTGATCTCCATGTTGAGGGCGCTGATTTTAGCTTGTAAACCGGGGATCCATACCTTATCGAAAGCTTTGGCAACGTCTCGGAGGACAACGTCCACTCTATTGCCCCGCGCTGTTTCGATGGCAATTTTTTCAGTTATTACTGCCAGCGCGGTTTCCGTGCCTCTCTTGCTCCTGAACCCGTGCTGTTGCGGGTTATATAGGTTATTTGTTTCAAGGTGTTTTTTTAACCTTTCGTCGAGGAGCTTTTCTATGAGTTTCCCGAGAAACTTGAGTAGTGAGATTGGGCGGTAGCTTTCGATTTGGTGTTTTAGTTTACCCGGTTTCGGCAAGATCATCATCTTTGCCGTCGTGAAGGCCTGGGGTTAATATCCAGAATTCAGACAGGCATTGAAGATCCTTAAGATTGCTTCGTGCACGTTGTTTGGTGCATTAGTCAGGTGCGCCTTTGTTATGCCACTTAAACCTGGAATCCTTTGTTTAAAGGACTTAACTTCTGCTAAATACTCTTCAATTGTGAGCGGCAATCCCTCTTCCGAGCGGATGGGTCTCTCCTCGTCAATCTGTGTGTATGGCTCAATGTTTTCTGGTTGGTTCTCAATTGTTCGGGCTATTTCTTCTACATAATCTCTACCGAAGTCGAGGTTTTCTTCAGGTGAAATCGAGAAGATCTGTTCCCAGTGCCTTCTGAAGTGATCTTGAAGCTCTGCATCTTGCTGCAGTTCCCTATCTTGCACTTTAATCTTTATTAGTTCTTTTGGATGGGTTCCTCGCAGTCTTCGAATTTGGGTCCAAAATATTTTTGGATCCCTTTCGATATCCATTTTTCTGATTATTCCATACTTGGTTTGCTTTTTCTTTTATCATTATCCCCAATTGTCTTCTGATGTTCTTTAGTCTGTTATATTTTTCCATCGTATTACCCAGTTCCGTTATTTCTCTTGTCAATGTTTTAAGTTCTATTTTCCCTTTAATTTCGTCGTCCCATCTCGGTGCAGGAAGGGTTCTGTATTGTATTTTAGATGTATACATTGCGTCGGATTCTATTATTTTTTAACTTATCTTCTGTATTTCGGCCTCTATTACGTTTGTTTCTTAGTTATTAAAGGTTCTGGTATCTATGTTGCTTAAGTAGTCTTTATATTTGGCCAAGTCGGTTCTGCCGAGTGATTTCCTTTGCGGGATCTTAATTTGGATGGGCGAGGTGGATGTAGTTGTGACCATACCAAGGTGGTTGGATGGGGTAACGGGCCCGGGCTCGGTATGGTGATTGAGGTTAAAATTGGGGTTGGTGAGAACTATATCTGGGGTGGTGGAGGATCTGTAAGATAGGAACGTTGGGAAGTCTGGTCCTTCTCTTTGGACTATATTTCTTTGCACTACTAGTTCTAGGGTTTTGCCTGTGCCGTTCATATTGGTTGTGTAACCTGCTGCTCTGCATCTGGCGTTAAGATCTCCTGTCAGAATTGTAGAGCCTCCTCGGCGAAAGAGTTTAATAAAGTTGGAAATGGGTAAATACGAGCGTCTTTGGGGTTGATAAGCTCCGACTATTACCAGATCGCCTATAGTCATTTTAATTATTACCGCCAAGTAGGATTCCTCTAGATCCTTTATTTCGGTGTAGGGAATCTATTTTTATCCCTATCGATACACCGTCGAATCTGGTTTGGGTATGGTTGGCAGATATGATCGTATAATTTGGTATTTTTATTTCTTCGACTTCTGTGTTGATACCATGTTCGGTTAATATGACTATATCGGGGTCTTCTTGGCTAATTATATTTGAGTAAGTAATTCTCTTTGTCATCCAGCCGTTCACGTTTAGCGTAAATATTTTTAGTTTGCGTTGATACGTGAACATGATTGATTTAATTCATGCTCTATTTACCTGCTTTAATTTTCTCGGTTCTTGCTGGGGAACGGGTGGGGCCAGATCGTTTTTTTCTTAAATTGGTCGCTGGAGATATTATAGCATGATCCAGGGGAATTAAGATCATTCCTAGCCTTAGGGCATTGTGGACTTCTGTCTCGTCCGCGTCTGCTTCGTAGTCCCATTTATACCTCTCTTATATTTTAATATTGAGTTCCTGGGTATGTAGTTGATGTTTTTGTTTTTCTTTCTCCAGTTTTAGTGCAATCTCTTTGGCTGCTTTTGCAAAGGCGAGGTTGGGAAAGGACACATGATTAATAGCCGGGATGCGGCTGGTAAAGTAGCGTTTATGTTGGGAAAGGACATATGTATGTGTGTGTGTGTGAAAATGCCATTATATATATATATATATATATATATATATATATATATATATATATATGTGTGTGTGTGTGTATGTGTGTATGTTTGTGTGTGTGTGTGTGTGTGTGTGTGTGTGTGTGTGTGTGTGTGTGTGTGTGTGTGAAAATGGCACCATTCATTTTCGTAGCTTTAAAATCTGAGATAAAAATGTAGACTTTTTTTTTTTAAATTCCAAATCGATATATGTATTGAATACCTGATTTATGATTAGACCTGGCAATGGCTTCGCCACTCCCTCTCCCCCACGGGGGGAGGGTGCGCTTCGCTACTAAGATTAAATTTAAACCTAAAAAAAAGCAGCCATGGTTAAATCTTTATAAATTTTCTGAACTTTGCCAATTATAATAATCTTAAAAAGGAACTCTAAACTAAATTTCCCCCCTTTCAAAATATCACGATGCTAAAATATAGAGTTATAGATAGAAGATATATAAAAATAAATTTTCTGAACTTCACCATTTGTAATTATTTGGGTTTTAAACAATTCACAAAATTTCGATACTTATATTTATTTCTCAACTTCATCATTTTGTTTTTTGATATTATAAAAGAATTATTAGAAATAACTTTGATAAAAAACAAGTCATAACCAAACTAAGATGAAATTATTATTCAAATACTCAAATAAATCCCCTTCTTAAATTATAGTTAGTGATGATTAGAAAACAATTCATTTCTACTATATACACTCCAAACATATCTAAAGCTAAGGACATTTCTGAAAACAAATGCACACCCGAGAACCTTCATTTTTCATTAGCTGAAGCTTCATTCAAAATAGTTTCAACCATTACACTCATTTTTTTTACCTTTGAGAAATTTTCTTGCGCCTCCTCGGGTTAAATCCTTTTGAAATAAGGTATTGGCTGCATTGGAACGGAAGGGGGAATTATACGGGAGTTTGAGCAGCCTAAAGTAGGGGGAATGAAGGGACATTTAAAGGAACGACAGTCTAAAGTATCGGAAACGGATCAATGATAAGGTATGGCTCAATGCCCACCTTTATTCAAAAGGTTCAATCCCTATTTATCATCTCATTCTTCTATTCCAGCGTATAATTTATTGCTGGAAAATATAATAATACTGTCACTACAAATGTTTCTTCCATATTGTTTTAATTTTAATGCTGCAATCGTAGGATAATTAGCCGTGAGGTAGCTCCTAATATAGGTAATGAGTTAAAAAGACAATGATAGTAGTTCTAATTATGATTAAACTAACAATTTTAATCACTTGCCTTATGAGCTTAACATACTTTACAGGCAGAACATTTTTTCCTGTATAAGGTATAAATAGAAGGAATCGAAATATATGTATATAAAATTGAAATTCCATTTCTTGTAATGAAGTAGGGCTATTTAATATAGTGCTGTTATAAGTTAATATATGTCCTCATATAATTATCATTATCATCGCTAACTCTATAATTTAAGAAGGGGATTTTTTTTGAGTATTTGAATAATAATTTCATCTTAGTTTGGTTATGAATTATGTTTTTTATCAAAGTTGAGAAATAAATATAAGTATCAAATTTTGTGAATTTTTTTTTTAAACCCAAAGAATTACAAATGGTGAAGTTCAGAAAATTTATTTTTATATCTCTTCTTCTATAACTATATTTTAGTAACGTGGTATTTTGAAAGTGGGAAAATTTAGTTTAGAGTTTTATTTTAGAATTTTTCGAATTAGCGAAGTTCAGAAAATTTATATAAATTTAACCATGGCTGCTTTTTTTTTAGATTTTAATTTTTTTAATCTTAGTTGCGAAGCACAAGCTCCCCTCCCCGTAGGAGGGAGTGGCGAAGCCATTACTTGGTTATTATATTAGATAAAAGAGGTGCTGATGCAGAGGCGATCCTTCAAAGGTGAACTGAATTACCATAGTGTTTATGTCGTTGTACAGTTGCGACAATTAGTCATGTCACACTTTACGGTGTCTTTCTTTCAGTGACAATTGAATATATTATTTCGGGTGAGAGAGAGAGAGTATATAGGGTGTATTTATTTATAAATAAACTAGATAGAACATATGACAATAAAATAAATTAAATTTATTGAAATTTTCTGCGTTATTGCGACATTTGAAGCATTACTCATGAAACGGTTTTGTTTCAAAACAGGCTTGCCAAATTCCAAGTAATTTTCATTTTTCCAACGTACTTAACTTTATTTATATATATATATATTTAATCACCAAGATCACAAGAATATTCGCATTAAAATTTGCCTATTTAAAATTTTTTTTTATCTCGTATAATTAATTTTTCAACCCAGCGGCAGTCAACCAAAACTATTCGAGGATTAATAAAATATAATTAATCACTATGTACGATTTTTTTTTTGCCATGTTTTGTTAGGATTATTTATTAATTGATTTTCAGAGCTGATTCTGGAAATGGTATTATTTCTTCTGTATCATCAATCGTTACGTAAATACATTTATTTTTGTATTATTAAAAACTGCACATTAAGATGAGTTATATATTTTACGATTTAATGTATATTTTTACGTTAGTGTTTTCTATGATATAATTTTAGCTTCCTTAAGTATGGCAATTGGAAGATGCGAAAATTATCCTGATATATTTTGTTATGTGTATGGATATTACATATGAGACAAAGTATATGTCACATAAAATCGCGAAAGGTGCCAAATTTTGAAAAGCCATGGGACTTTCATATGCTATGTGGAAGCTGTTGATCTACTATAGAAAGATGGTTGAGGGGTGAAAGAATGGCCATGCTTTTTGCTATTCTCAGGTTATGGAGAGAGCTGAAGAAACTCCATGATGACTTCTATTTCTGTATGAGAGATATTACAAAGTACAGAGAAGTTAAGAGAAGACATGCTATTCAGTATTCAGACATACCATCATCTGTAGCATCTGTCCCTCATGATGATAACTTAACAGTACCACCTCGACCAGGAAATGAAATTAGGAAAATTTTACTTTTATGTAGAATGTAGTATTAATTTCATTCGTTTTTGTTGAAGCTGGAAAATGTTATTTCTTTTATCTATTTAAGACAGATGTAATGAATTTTTCATCAAAAGTCAGTAAGTAGTAACAGCAAAGAAATGGGTGAAGTATTCGTGTCAAGTATGAGTACGTACCCCCCACTTTCCACATCAAAGTGAACTGGATGATTTCATCAAGGACTTAGGTCTCAATAAGTCTGAAGCTGAACTTTTAACATCCAGGGTGAAGGAATGGAATTTATTAGGGGAAGACTGCAGAAATTATGTGTACCGGAAACGACATGAGGAATTTGAAATTCACATTGATCTTATCGGAGATTTGTGTTTCTGTAAACATGGGAATAGTTTGTTTACTGCTGTTTATTGAAGCATGATCCCGCGGAATGGCGACTGTTCTTAAACAGCTCAACGCGAAGTCTCAAGGCAGTGTTACTACACAATGTAAACCAATATCCATCTTTGCCTCTTGCACACTCCGTACAGAAGAAAGAATACTGCGATAATGATAAAGAACTCTTGACAAAATCAACTATGCTTAAGTGTCATGTTTGTGAGGACTTCAAGATGCTTTGCTTGCAAAGAGGATACACAAAGTATTCGCGTTTCCTTTGCTTATGCGATAGAAGAGCTGATGATCTTCATTACTGGAAGGTTCAGTGGTCCTTGCGACATGAATTACAGCCAAGTTAGTTAAATGTTTTCAGACAGCCTCTTGTGGAGCCTGCCAAGGTTTTATTACCCCCACTAAATATAAAATTGGGATTGATAACACAATTTGTAAAGGAATTAGATTTTGGAGGCGTAGCCTTTGAAGAGGCTATATTTGTTGGACCACAAGTAAACGCAATGTTGAACTTTGAGAAACTTGAAAGAGCGATGACCAAAGTCGAAGGAGAAGAATGATGTGCATATCGTGGTGTAGTTCATAAATTGTTAGGAAATCACAAAGATCCAAACTACAAGCCTCTGATAGCAAAGCTTATTCAAAGCTTAAAGGAATCGGGCTGTCATGTCCTTGAAGGTGCTTTTTTTTTCATTGACATCTGGTGTTGGGTGAAGGCAGCGAAGAGCATAATGAGAGATTCCATCAGAACATCGCAACAACGGAGAGAAGATACCAGGGAAGATGGGATATTGCCATAATGGTAGACTATATGTATATTATGGTCTCTAACCAGAAAAGATAAAAACGTTCATAATAGAAAAACACGTTCATCAAGGCATTTCTACAGTAAATATTTTCTATTTTTTTGCGCTTATTTGCTTTGACAGTTCCTAAATGCGTTGTAATACGTGAAAGTACACATGTTACTCTCTCAAGATCTTTACAATATCTGAACTAGGACATATTGCCATAACGATTGTTTAAATAAAGACTAAATGTAAAACTTAGATAATTTCTAAACATATTGATGATATGCCAAAACTTGAGATAATATTTGAACTCAGCGGAAAAAAATACATATAACCCTCTATGAACCATTGGCGTTCCTCAGCGACTTTAGATTTCATAGAGCTTAATTACTTTATTCACAATGTTTCGTTCAATAGCTGCATGAAATTAGATAGTAAATATGTAGCTAAGAAACTTTATCTGAACAATAATTTGTGAAATATTTCATTCAAGCGCCTTTATACCAGTTGCTCAATAGCGGTTATTTCTAAAAGAATAACTTGGGTCAACGAGGGATAAATTCAATGAAAAAATGCATATAAACAAAACCATTGTGACGTAATGATATAGTTAGCTTACTTTTGTCCGAAACATTTTGGAAAATGGGACATGACCAATTTCGGCAACTGTACATAAATGTAAATGGGCGTACGACTCTTTTATTTTCTCATTCCACCACGACTAGCCTACGAGTAAATTTAATGATCTTTGCCCATATGAAATTCTGTATTACTACAGGGTGTCCGAAAAGTAACGCACCGTAGGAGAATTAAGTTAGGTTTCTCTTATGATACATCATCCCTTTTGGGGTGATAATATTTATAAGTGAAATAATAATAATTAAAGGGGTATTTGTAATAAGCTGGTTTGTTACTCAAATGAGGAAAAAAAAGTATTGCTACTGTAAAGCACCATTCCTGAACCTTGGGGCCAGGGAGGGTGTCATATGTAGCCTACAGGAACCAGTCGCATAAAGGGCGCAAGTACCCAGAACTAAGAATCTGGATCCCTTCGCGGGTCGCAAATCAAAGTGGACTGAAAAATCCCACCTCTCAACGGATTCGATTTTCGGCCCCTAGATTCACTTAAAGGGGCCCAAAGGCTCCTTTTTAGCCCCACTAACACGAGAGCCCCGCAGCAGGGGTAATGCTCCTGCTAAAACTGAAACCTGGAGGAGCCACACCCTCTCCCCAACCCACTGCCCCGAGAAAAAACTGGAGCTCTCTCTTGGGTCATCTTTTCCACCTCTTTTAAATCTCCCACTATCTTTTGCACGCCCGTTTAGACCCAACAAAGGGTGAAAGAGGGCGTTAAACGCTATAAAATTACTAAACTAACACGAGATGTCCAAACTTTTCAAAAGGATCTTGGCTCAATTCTATCTCGATTCTGAGCGATAAATGAAAGGAGGAGGGCCGAAATCCAGAGGAATCGGGCGAGTAAACATTTTGTATCGTCTCCCCAAATTCATCTTGACTGTTCGCGTGCGTTCGTCTGCCCGGGGACATGAAGGCCCTCAGATACGGGGTGATTAAAACGGTCCAATCCATATTTAGCTGTATTGATCTCAATATAATTCGGGATTTCAGTAATCAAGTTTGTAGCTTAAGCGCGGCGGTTCCCGGCGGCTGCAACTGCTCGAGTTCACTCTCGTTTAAATACACTCCGCGCCCCAACATCCATTTTCTCTCCATGGTTGCCATGGTGATTGATCGTGAGTCCAGTGGCAACGGAGCCGAGCCTCTTGAGGAGGGATTCCTCGGACACGGAAGAGGACTTTGGTGTGCCTCTGCATGTGCTCATGCTGCATTTTTATCGGAGCCTTTGTGGCCTTTTACCACTCATAAAAGGTCAAGGTATATTCTATCCCTCTCTCACTCACTCTGTCATACTCTCAGTCTCTCTCTCTCTCTCTCTCTCTCTCTCTCTCTATATATATATATATATATATATATATATATATTCCTTTTCTATTTCTCTCCTTACATCCCTCCCCATTCTCTTGTTTCTCTCCCTCTACCCCCTGTATCTCTCTCTCTCGATCTTTATAACTGTCTGTCTGTCTGTCTCTATCGTGAAGTCAAACATCCCTGTCTCCGTGGATCCCGAAAAGGACGATACCTAAATTATATTCTCTTTTATCATATAAATAACTCCTTTAATACAGGCGATTCCTCCACTCGGAAAGATAAAAAAATAAAATTACAACACGAAAGAAACTTCCAATCAGGAAAACTAAATCACTCCCTACATAATTATATGAAAGCAATTCCATAGGATTATACCAAATCAAGGAGATCCACTTGAATAAGCATTGAAATAGATATTCAACCTTCAAAAATCGATGTCCAAATGGTTCACGAACTTTATCGAGCCACAGTTGCAAAGGAGCGTGAACTATTAGATTATGTGTCGCCGATACGAATGGACAAGTGCCCAAAATCACAACCCTCCCGCAGATAAAAAAAGAAGCAACGTTAAACCCTATATCAATCCTGTAGAAGCGTCAAAGGGGTGGGGGTGGGGGGGGGCTAGGCAGTGTCAGTTTGGGACACTTCTCGTTCTCTGAGTGAAGTTAAACCGTGGCGCTGGCACTGGGTCAGGTCTGTTCTGATTCAGATCGACTTCAAGGCCTCTGCCAAAAGCTACAACAAATCCGTGTTTCAGATTTCATGTTAAACAGCACGTCCCAGATTTTCTGTTAAACAGCACGTCCCAGATTTCCCGTTAAACTGCACGTCCCAGATTTCATGTTAAACAGCATGTCCCATATTTCCCGTTAAATAGCACATCCCAGATTTCCCGTTAAACTGCACGTCCCAGATTTCATGTTAAACAACATGTCCCAGATTTTATGTTAAACAGCATGTCCCAGATTTCATGTTAAACAGCACGTCCCAGATTTCATGTTAAACAGCCTGTCCCAGATTTCCCGTTGAACAGCATGTCCCAGATTTCCCGTTAAACTGCACGTCCCAGATTTCATGTTAAACAGCATGTCCCAGATTTCATGTTAAACAGCATGTCCCAGATTTTTCGTTAAACAGCATATCCCAGATTTTATGTTAAACAACACGTCCCAGATTTTCCGTTAAACAGCACATCCCAGATTTTCCGTTAAACAGCACATCCCAGATTTTCCGTTAAACAGCACGTCCCAGATTTCCCGTTAAACAGCATGTCCCAGGTTTCCCGCTAAAGAGCATGTCCCAGATTTCTCGTCATACTGCTCCTCCCAAATGAGAATGAAAGGTAAACCGAAAAAGAGAGGTGAAAATCGGTGGCCAAAAGTGTACCCGGACTCTGTACCCATTCTCGAAGTCCCTTAACTGCCTTCCTACCAACGAATGCGAGAATTTGCTTTTTACAACAGGTACCATTTGGGGGGCAAGACCCTACCCACTTCCTACAATTATTACATCCTTTGGCATTAATGGAAACCGGAACCAAAGCGTGAAGAAGAACTTGAGAGGTTTTATAATGAGTTATAAATTCATTCCGCCAACCGTCCATTTTCAATCGTGGACGAGTTCCCTCGAACGGTCAATTTACATAAAGATCAGAATGACAATAGCTGTCTAGCCCTTATCAACCATTGACCAGCTCAGAATGATAGTTGCTAGCAAACCCGAGAGTGATGGGAAGGTGCAGGAAGAGCAGCAGTACTGTGTTTGCTACCAACCAGAGACAGGGAACCTTTCGTGGCCCAGATGATGGTTACCCGTTCGACATCAGGGGAGTGGGGATATGAAATGCGCATCGGCAAGTACAGGGACGAAAGAGTGATGTGTTATGTGCGCGGAGGAAGTGATATGACAGAAATAGCGGTGTTATGATTGGCTATGTGCGTGCGGACGTGGGTAGATGGAGCTGCGGGCGCCGAAAATATGCTACTAGTTCCCTATGAACACCTAATTTTTTTTCGTGTCCGCTCTCGAACTAGGCTAGCGAGAGCTCCGCAGAGCAAATAATTGTATAAATACAATGTGTCTGTGAATGTGTCCCACCACTACTAGTTCTATTAGATGTGAGCAAACCTAATGGTACTTAAAATCTTCACTTATGATAACACAATATGCAACATGAAAATGAATGTAATTATGTTGTATGCAATCGTATATTAACATAAAACCTGGATAGACTCAGGGATTTATATCCATATGAAGAGATTGATGCTAATATATAAATGGATATGTACTTATAAGTTTATATCAATCAATACAAACCCTTTTTAATATAAATACCCATGCATAGAGATTGAGAAAAAGGGGGGGCAGGCATTTGAGAACACAAATTTAGAGAGCTAGATTTGATCTAAACTTTTTCCTTCCTCTTTTTTAGAATTATGTAGGTTTTTGAGAACCCAACTTTAGCAAACCACAAATGCCCTTGCTTTATCTTTTTTGTAGTTCAGCCCAAACATGGCAGCGTCTAATCAGAGGCAAAAAATAAATGACGTCATTCATGGACAACTTCTTGAGCTTGTTAAAGTTCTTGAGAATCATTCTCAGTGGTCAGACCTCATCAGGACCGTCGAGTTCGTCAAGCAGGTCCAGGATATCATTAACGGCGACCTCAGCGAGTCGGTCAGGGCCCTGAATGGCATTGAAGGTTTGAATAGGACTCTAGTCACTCCCGGACACCCCAAACGCCCCACAACTGTCCAAGAATGTCCACGAGCATGCGACTCATAACATTCGGCCTCAAAGCTCTTAGGATTTGACACCCGGGCGTCATTCAGGAGAGACTAGCCAGCGGTCCCATAATCACTCGTTGAAGGCTGCCATCGGAGACATGGCCAAAATGAATCGATATCCTCCTGATCGGGGCATGTAGTCGCTTCCGAGGCCTCCATAGGGGTTGAAAGCGGTTTAATTGGGAGTGTTCCTTTTATCACACGTAAGACAAACATGTATACCAATTTCTCAATCAATTGTTAAGTTTATATTTAACATCTTTGTTTTGACTTCAAATTACAATTGGTTCTCAAATTCTAGGCACCCCCTGTATGCCCAGAAAACCTGGTGTTGCGACTGCCTCCAGAGGGATCTACAGGGTGGTCCGAAAGTCTTGTTACCCCCTGTAAATATTGTTTTAATTTTCTATTTCAGATGGCTGACACGAGCTCCTACAGTTAGGAAAAGAGGCTGATTGCAAGTGTATGGTCCCATGATTGTGTACATTCTGGCAAGAGCATGGGGGGATGTGCGACAGGACTTCACTGCAAGATTTGGCAGAAGTGGAGGCATCTGTGCTACGATCACCCTCGAACTCTGCGAAAACGATGTTCCGAGCTACGAATTCCCAAAACTACAATGTTAACACACATGACAAAGGATCGTTATTTGAAATTGTCTAGGCCCAACATTCGTCAACGAACTAAGCGATAACGACATGGACAAAAGAAGTGTGGCATATGGACGGTTTCTTTGTGTTTCCGACAATCCCACAACGTGGAAAAAGCGATTTTCTCCGATGAATGTGCAATTTACAGGAGTGGCCGGGCTAGGAATACTTAGTTCTGGATCAAATAAAATCCGCACTTTTAGGAAGAACTGGACCACAACTCCCCCGCATCTGATGATTTAAGCCGCTATATCGAGTAAGCACTTGATAGGACCATAATTCTTTCAGGACTCTGTTAACCGGTACCATTACCTTGCCATGTTAAGGGTATGGTTTGTTCATCAGCTCCAAAGGTTGAATGTGGAAATGAATGATTGTTGGCTTCAACAAAATGGCGCCCCTCCCCACTACCATCACCGTCAGTGAATAACTGAATAAAGTTTTCGGGATAGATGGATGGGGCGAGGATCACAACGACTTCCAGCACCTCTCTATTATTTGCCTCACAGAAGTCCAGACCTCACGTCCTGCGACAACGCTCTGTGGGGGTATTATCAAGGAGAGAGTTTCACAAGAGCGAGACCGGAATACCCATCAGTTGAAGGACGCTGTTCGGACAGCCTTTCAACAATCACCCAAGCACAGTTTCGTAAAATATCACATAGGACATGACGCCGCATCATTTTGTGCCGCCCCCCCAAATAATACCGTTCATACAGACCTTCTCGATGAGTGTGTGTGTCAATGAAAGTGAATACAGTAAAACCAGTACATCTGTTTGATATTATTATATCATTCCTTTATTGTTCTTATTACTTTCGGTAGGGGGTGACAAGACTTTCGAACTGCCATGTATATTGAATCCATCTTCATAAAATCTAAGTGTGAATTAACAAACTTACGTATCTATCCTTCCCACCATTCAACCACGTGTATATTTATAAAGCAATCGATTTAATTAAATTCCCTATTTCTCTGAAGATGGTCTGTGATAACGAAACATTTATTTAAACGAAACTGTGTCCTGTCAAGAATATATTTTTTTGGACAAACTAAAACAAACGATTCTAGGAAAATAATAATAACGCGGGGCAAATTCCCTGTCTTCACCGACTCGATCTTATCTTGCCTGGGCTCGGCGACTGATCAGAGCTTCCTCTGATAACCAACTAAGCCATTTCTAAATTTCGCAAGAGATTTATTTGATTGTAAAGGTACAACATTGCGCAAGTTATGTGACAAAGCTGCGATCTGACGCTTAGGGGGAGTGAATAAGGAAAATATAAGTGCGGTGAAAAAGATAAATAATTAATCAGTTTTATGGCCTTGGGCAGCGACTCATCTCAAATGTCCCCACTTGATCAGAGTCAGTATGGGGTATGTCACTGCCGAATCGATGTTCTGCAAGAGAAAGTCGAGGAATACCCACGCGTTAGAATGAATAGGATAGTGCAAGGTCCAAAGATGTTTGGCGACAAGTCAGAGAATAATTTATATTTTATTCTTTTTATGCAACTTAACGCCCTCTTTCACGTCTAATTGGGTATATCTAGTTTTAGGAAAAAAATGGAAGGAAGAGGGAACAAAGAGATAGGAAATAATTAAAAAGAGCGACAAAGAGTAGGGGTCTGAAACTGTCCTCATTAATAAAGAGCACCATGAATTAAAACTTGACGTGAATAGGAAACCAACCCACTCGAATGCCTATATACATTATTTTTCGTTTCACGATAATACTGTTAAAAAATCGGTAATTTCTAACCTTTTCCTTAGAGCATACAAAATATGTCATCCTTCCTATTTAGATGAAGAAATTGTCATTATCAGGACCATTTTTTCCAATTTGTATTACTCCGATTGGTTCATATCGTCTGCCCATTTTGCAGCTAGGAAAACATTCTATCGTAATAAGCCTTCCCGCAAAACGACTTTAACAAATGTATAACATTGCCATTTAATAATAAATTAAATAGTTTAAAGGACATATTTGGAAAAGCGGGTATTAATCTAGCCTTTAAATATAATAATTCTTTAAACCAATTGATGATGGCCAGGAAACCCAAAGAACATCATAACATAGGAGTATATGCAATACCATGAAACGATTGCGATAAAGTTTATATAGGGGAAACGGGGAGAAATCTAGACAAGAGATTGTATGAACACAAAAAAGATATTAGAGTGGGCAGCGAAAGCAGTGGAATATTTTGCCATGTTAGAGACTTGAATCATTCGATCGATTTCAATGGAAGTAAAATGGTATTTAAATCGGCTAACTATGTTAAGAGAAGAATCGTAGAATCGAGCTTGATATCGTCAGTTCCTAATTTAAATCTATCTGAGGGTCAATTTTCTTTTAATCCTGTAATAAGAAAGCATATAAACAAAATAGTTAAATGTCAGCCCTTCAATATGTTTAGGCCTACCCCCCCCCAGATTAGCCACAAGTAGGGGATTGGGGGAAAAAGAGGGGATCTTGTGTTATGCTTATATGCACTTCTCTTAAATTTTCTACCCAGTGTCAGTTGAAAAAGGGTGTGAGATACATCGAAACTGTTCTGAATTAAATTGTCTTCGGAGAATGTGGTTTAATTCCCCATCTTTTCTTGCGATATTGCATTAATTTTCATCATATATATATATATATATATATATATATATATAATATGAGGAGAGAGAGAAGTGGTGAAGAAGGGGAAGTGATAATGTGTGGAAGATATATAGCCGGAGCTCTATTTTCGTCTGTTGGTGCGGGGAGGGAAGGTAATCTTTAAGGTGGCAGCTGCAGCTGAAATCACCTTGTGGGCATATTGAAAGGAGGGTCGGAAGCTCTTAGGGTCGTTAACTATAAGCAGAATTGCCGGGCAAAAAGAGTAAGAGGTTTGTATTCAGTGGAGTGAAACTAGATGTAGGAGATAGTGCCAGCACCAAACGAAAATAAAGAGACTGTCTGTGAGTTGTAGAACAAATGATGCATTCCCCGCCCGCTCCTCCCCAAACTACATAAACTAAAGCTGAAAACGAATTCCAAATTAAAAAAACACCGCCCTACTCTCTCTCATCTTGAGAAATGACAAAGAAAAACGACTTTGTTAAGCAAAAAGATGATTGTACGGTGGAAAATGTTATCCGAAAGGTTTTAAAAGTTAAAAATATATTCATAGAATACAACTGCAGAGAAAATTTGAACCTAAAACGCGACTGAATCAAAGGCGAGTCAATTTCTAAGATAATTTTTTTTCTTTTACATTCAAGAGTTGAGACACGCAGAGATAAGCTGTTATTTGCTTTGCCAAACACGTACTTCTATTCACAATTCTAAAACTTGATCACCAAAAATTGAATAATAAGCCGATTAGGAGCTTATATCGTAAAGTAAAAAAAAATATGATGATTTAAAAGACCTTTTGATGGGAGTACAGATTACCGAAACACATGATTGCAGCAGTTGGAGTTAAAAAAATCACTATAAAATTTAACCACAAAAGCGCAGGTAAAAATTTAAACTCCCTGTGCAGGAACCTCAAAACTAGTAATACATAGCACGATTTCCTTGCGCCAAATAAATAAGTGGTATCCTCCGAAAGACTGCATATCCTTTCTAACAACATCTAGATATTAATTAAATAGAAACATATAACCTTTGCTATAAAAATAGCAAAGGAAATGGTAATATACTCCGTACCATAATGGTGTATAGAGAGTTGTTTACATATAAAATTTAATTAACTAAGCGAAGAACTGAAAGTGTTATCTGACAGCATAAAGTCCCTAGAGAATGAGTCGACTAATAAAGGAGCTTGTCTAGGCCATGATTAGGCCATGGTTGAATGAAGTTTGTATAGGCCAGTACTAGGCTAAGGTTGAATGAAATTTAATTAGCCCTTTACTTGTTTACAACTCGAAAGTATTTTTTGCTACTTCCACGACAGAAAATATACAGCTTTCAGATTAATTCCTTTATTCAGTTCAACCAAAAACCTCATGGTGTGTAAATATTTGAAAATGGAGCGAGAGAAAGATGTAATGGAACGGCACTGCGCCATTGAGAATACGTCGAAAGTTAAGCAATTGACCCATGAATTTGATACAAAGGTACTAAGACCATTAAAAGCATCCAAGAAAAATTTGAGTTTTTTATTCAAAAAGAGAAAGAAAATTGAAGATAATAATTACATAAATTCATTCTAGAGGGAAAAATGAGTGGAAGGTCAAATATTTAAATGAAAAGGTTGGATAAATATAACATGAATACTGAAAAGGGTTACGAATAGAATGAGAAACATAATAAACCTTAAGTATGGGGAATAGAATATTATAAGCGTTCAGGAATAGGTTTGTAGCAGTAGTTGAAATCACGAAGGTCTTTCCGGATGAGGCAAAGTGTGCTGTCCAAGATACGCACAAGGCAAAATATGGGAGACACAAATCTAATGTAAGCAATAAGAACATGTTATTGATGCAAATTTTCATAAAAACAAAATTAAGGCAATGCTTTCGTGAAACGGTAATCACCGTATCAAGCCCTGATCGGTTTTTAACCTCAGCGAAATGGGGAAAAAAAAACATTTGCAGCCAACTAAACGCTATTTGTGATGATAGACTCAATTTTATTGAATATTTAACAATTATTGATGGCATATCGGAGTAACTAAAGATAACAAGGCTGCCCCGGAGTATGGCAATAGCAAATGCTGCAGAAAATCCTAATTTTAGCAGGAATTATTTATCCAAAGGATGAATGCGCCCCCCTCTCCAAAAAAAAGACATCTCTTCCAGAAAGTTTGTACAGAAAATAGTGAAGATAGAGGAATTATCCACAGAGCCTCTGTGGGTATTAAGGCTGGGAGGGCACGCAATTTTTCAGTGATCAGCTACGGTATGCTGAGCGGGAGAGTGTGCCGTTCATTCAGGTATCAGTTGTAACGAGAAGAGAAGCTATCTACTGTTGATGACCTCGATATGCCCACTCTTTCTCGCCTCTACTTTTATTCCTCTTTCGCATCTAAACACATCTCAACGTGAAATAATAATATCTTAATGACTCTTCTGTACCGTACCGCTCTGATGATACAGTCTCAGCAGAATGGCGCTGTAAACTCACCCATGCGCAGGTACTGTTCACTAAAACCTTGTAAGCTGCCAAGGGTATGGAGGCATTATCAGGATTTACAGCATGGTAACTTACCTAGGAATTACTATATAGCGTCATTAGTAAGATTTACAGCATGGTAACTCACCCAGGATTTACAGAATGGTCGTCGTAAGCAGATGGGCCATTTTGATTTCATGGGACAATTACACGAGGTATATGGACAAGCATAAAGCAGAAATTAGGTCGGACAGTTTGAAAGATGTTGTAAAAATGACTTTTATTTTCAAATAAGGGACAAGTGTACTCCAAAATGGCGCCACTTTGAGGTTTTAATTCCTCTTTCGTCATCTATCGCTCTTCCCGGGGTATCGAGGACAGCTCGGTTGGGGACCAGCATTCCTCAATATTTTGAGGCGAGTGGTGATGGGGTGCTGATATTGTCATCCTGGATCACTTTTTACTACCACCTCCTTTCTTCTCTTTTCACTGTACCATAAATTAAATCAGTGGTATAATAACTGACGAGCAGTACCTTTATTTCCCTTTACATACACTGCACCTTCACACTGCTCCCGTTTCCTTAAATCATCGGTTTCTTTATATGGGGCGCTTGAGAGGAGGTGAACCTGCCTCTCTTAGTGGGCGCCAGCGATAATCAATGAGCACGGGGCCTCGTAAATCGGAATCCGTCATCGCAGCTCACCTTTAAGGCTTCAAAAGCAGCCACGAGGCCGGAATGGCTCCAGGGGTAAGAGGAGAGAAATTGGGGGAGACGAAACTGGGCATTTGCGGCTGCTACTCAACGTCTAATTTAGAATCATCTATTTGAAAACCAAGATAACCAACGAGGGAATATTTTTTGTGTTTTAAAACACCCCATCAAAGAAAATCAAGGAGGGAATCCTTACTAAAAGTTTTTTCGAGAGAGGTATTTCACGAAAGGGGTGAAGTTAGGGGGGTTGAAAATGTGTGAAAGAATTAAGAAACTTGGAGGGCCTAGAAATTTTTGTAGAGCCCAATTGGCGATAACCTACTAGGGCATAGGTCGCAATAATCACTTTATGGCCTTAATACTAGGCTAGATAAAAGAACAAATAAATATGTAAAATACCAAAATACCCCCCCCAAAAAAAAAACAAAAAACAAAAACAAACAAACAAAAAACAACAACCATAAACAAAGCATCGAGGGAAGGCCCCCGGCGCAGGAACATGCGACCTAAAACAGAGTCAAATAAAATGGAGGAGTGCAGTCTCCTCTAAAAAGTCTGATAGTCCACAATTCTGTGTTCACGAACCCGTCCCGAGTACAGGAGAGAAGCGATAGCGACCCCACTAGGCCAGATACCGGGACAGGTAACGTACGTAAAGATCATGCAGACTGCGACATTCAATAAGAATCTGCCGAACAGTCTGGGGGACAACGCAATCGTCGCAAAAAAGGTGCAAACGACCGCTCCATCAAATGGCGGTGCGTCCAATTCGGAGACGACAGAAAGCAACCTGAAGCCGTCGCGCATGGGGGGGGGGGCATTGGAAAAGTCGCGGAACAATGACACGTAACCTTAAGTTCCCCTCACCGTCTTCCATCGTCTCTTCCAAGTCACCCGGAGGGCTGCCCGTATTCCTGCCATGTAATCAGGGTGAGGAAGAAGGAAACGCTGGTCTAGTCGCCCAGTCCTCGCAGACACTTTGGAGACTTCATCGGCGCACTCATTCCACGAAATTCCTACATGTCCAGGAACCCAGCAGTACATAATCTCGACATCTGCCCAATTCGCCAAAACCGTAGCGTCACGGATATCGCAAACCATAGGATGCGGAGATTCCAATGCTCCGAGAGCACTCAGGGCGCTTTGTGAGTTGCTATAAATCACACTCCGTTCTCTGAACAGGGCACGTCGCATTATATCCCGTACCGAACGGTGTATTGCCACCAGCTCCGCAGTGAAGACAGAAAGCGCCTGACAAAGTCCCACTGACTTCAAACAGAGGGGATACGGAGTGGAAACCGACCCCATCTTGAGACGTGGAGCCAGCCGTATACACTGGCACGGTTCCAGCGTGACACGAGGTGTGCTCCAAAAAAGCCAAACGCAATACTCCTACCGCTGTATAAGCTTTGGGAGCAGCGGCGTGGCGAAAAATAGTCAAAAAGTGGTAACCTGCAGGGTGGCATCCTGAGCAGAACCAGGGATGCACCGGCCCGAGAGCTATACCTAGTTTTCGAAGGAGTTTCCTGGCCCTAAACCCAAAGGACAGATGATGCCGTCTCTCGGCGGCATAGGCACAGTCAAGATCAGCTGCGGATGCAGTGAGAGCTGTTGGCGATTGAGTGAGGCGCCGGGCTCGCGCGTACAGGCGAATAATACACTGTGCAGGGCGCAGAGCAAGTGGCATCTCCCCAGTATTGACAAGTAGGCTCTCAATAGGGAAAGTGCGGAAGGCACCGGTCGACAGGCGAAGGCCGGTGTGGTGGATCGAGTCCACCTTTCGCAATACACGCTCGGCTGCGAATGTATAAAACTCGCATCCGCAGTCGAGCTTCGAACGAACAAAGGATCGATAAAAAAGTAAGTCGGTAGCTCTATCAGCGCTCTAGGCGATGAACGCCACAGAACGTAGAGTATCCATGGCACGAGTACAAGAGACCTTAAGGCTGCGTGTCATAGGGTGAGCGTGAAGAGGGCACGCCAGAATTTGGGAACAGATCCAAGTGCGAGGGTTAAATAAACAAAATCGAGTGTGGTTGCCCTAAATAACCAATTCATAGAGGTTCTGGGTTTTAGAGAAACTGATTGTATAAAAATAACTTTACTATATACAAAGAAAATATTAATAGCACAAGGAAAAAAATTACAATAAATAAAATGAGACCAAGGGTACCAAACATAGAGGGGGGGGCATATAAATGACTCGACGGTTACGAGAGTCCGAGAGAGGATGTACGGTGATTGCTTCCACGGAAAGGAGGGGTGTATGCAAATGACTGGGAGACTCACGTAAAGCCTAATTGACTTGACGCTTTGGATACGAGGAGTAAGTGGGCGCTGCAAAGTTACACTAACAAAGTTCCTTCGTTATCCCCGCTGAGAAATGAACGAGGGAGTACTCAAGGTGAGAACGAAGTCGATACCCGAATGATAGATGCTTGTCCATGTCTATCGTCTGTCAGGCGGGAACTCTGGCCTTTGGTTTGAGCGAGTCTTGGTAGAAAGGTGAAGCGTCTCTTTCGTAGCTGGAAGCCGTTGGGAGGCGGGGCAGTGCGTACGAGACTGTACGTTTCTGCCAACCAAGACGGAGGCCCCAAAAATGGGGACGGGGATTTCATTAGACTTGGTGCGCTAGGGGGGATGATATTCTCGGCGGGCATCACAGTCTGGCGCCGATCAGGCGATGAGACAAAAAAGAACCCAACCCGGGTCAGCCGACCGCGCGAAGTTTTCGATGATCACTTGGGGCTGTATGGCCGTGCAGGTGCATCTTTCTCAGGCGCCATGGGTAGACGTTGGGGTCTAGGAGGCGGGGAGGGGGGGGGGGGTAACATTCTCTCTCTGACACTGAGAATATGAACCTCCCAGGTGAAGCGTCGGTCAAATAACAAAACCAAGGAAACGGTGCGAGTCCACCCCTTTTAGGCGAACCCCATTGATAAACAAGTCTGGATCAGGGTGGAACCGTGGAAGACGGCAGAAGTGCATCACCTTAGTCTTGGACAAGGAAAACCGAAGCCTGCGCGCTTTGACATAGCGAGAGACGCGGTTCAATGCCTGTTGAAGTCGACGCTCCAGAGTTGGAATTTGGGTCGCGCCAAAAGAGATCGGAACGTCGACCACGTAGAGCGTGTCGATAACATCTTCCGGTAGCACCGAGGTGATGCTGATGCTCAGGGTAAATAGTGCGACACTGAGAGCACTTCCCCCTATTGAGTACCTCTTCCTGCTTCATTGGGCGGGAGAGGGCTAGCCCCCACTCGTACCGGAAATCGCCGATCTCGCAAAAATTCACATATAAAGATTGGGAGGCGTCTCCTCGCCCACATCGTGTGGAATCTCCATGATACTGTATTACCATGCAATATCATAGGCCTTCTCTAGATCGAAAAATACCGTGGCGTAGTGCTGTCTACGAAGGAATGCCTCGCAGACAGCATTTTCCAGTCGGAACAGAGCATCCGACGTGGAGTGGAACTTGCGAAAGCCGCACTGTGCAGAAGACAAGTGGCCTCACCTGTCCAGCAAAAGAGCTAATGTAACATTTACCAATTTCATCATCAACTTGCACACGTAGGAGGTCATAGATTGGGCGTAAACAGGCCCGGGTAGAGGGTCTCTCCCTGGTTGCAAAAAACGAGCACAGTAGCGATTTGCCAGGAGTCTGGGACGATACCTTCTACCCAGATCCTGTTGAACAAATCTAACAGAAAGGCCATGCCTCGCTTACCCAGGTGTTGAAGCATGGCGTACGGAATATCGTCCACACCAGGGGCGGTGTCCGCGCACGAAGCGAGAGCGGAACGCAACTCGCTAAATGTAAACCTGTCGTTTAAGGGTTCTCCACCTCTGGAGGTAAAGTCCAGTCGGCAGCCATCCGCGACATCACGACGGGCATTGAATGCTGTTTTCGGAGCAGCATCCCGGGTAGAGAATGCCGAGATAACGGTGACGAAAGACCCCGCCACAGACATTGGATTCGAGATTGCGGTCCCATTATCCGAAAGGAGAACTTGCAAGAACTTGCCTCGAGGCCTTTTGATTCGCAAGAGTGGTCGTCCCGTTAAGTGAAGACACATATGCCGGCCAGGAAGAGTGAAGTGCGTGCTTCGAAACGTAGCGGAACCTAGACCTTAGCTTGAAGTAATTCACCAACAGTGAAATCATTTGGGAGGCAATTATACCGCATGTGTGCATAACGCTTCTTTTGAGGGCTGTCTCACACTCGGCAGAACACCACGGAAGAGGTCGGTGTGGAAAACGAACAGACGTTCTAGAAATATTAGTTAGACCCACGGCGATGAGATTACCGGAGAAGAACTCAACGGTCTCATGCATCGAACTAAACTCTTGAAATGCGGACCACCAAGCCCGCACCAAGCACCGCCGGGGCAGTTTTTTATACGTCAGCGGTTCAGAAAATCAGATTGTGCGTCCGGAGAGCACAGGGCTAGACCACGGCAAGAAAATGAAGTGGTTCTCGGGAAGTTATGTGCAAACTCATCCATATTTATTACGCCTATCTCCAACTTGTCGATCAAGTCGGCAAGTGCCTGACCGCTGGGATTGATCGAATAGTCTCACCAGAGGGGGAATCTACCGTTCAAATCACCAACCTGTAAAAAGGGGGTCACCAACCGTGCTACGATGCTGCGGAAGTCCCCCGCGTCGAAGTCGGCTGACTGTGTAATGTATGTAGCTGTAATAATAATAAAATAATAATAAATACTACTATTACATGATACTAATAAATAATAATAAAAAATATTAATAGACATAATAATACACAATAATAATGCACAGTAATAATAATACCCAAATGTTAATATAAAAATAAAGATAAAGAGAAGGGGCGAGGGTTCAAATCAACCCAGTGATAGGGGTTCAGGGCGGGAGGACGTGCGACTCCTCCCGATCCTAAGTGTAATAGGCTATAGCAGGTACCCCTCTATGGGGAAGGCCCCAGGGACCAAGAGAGGCGCGCCTACTTCAACATAGGAGCCTGTTAAGCGTCCAAGAATAAGCAAAGACCAATTAAAAAGAACAAAAGACTTAGGCAAGAAAGGAGGAAACTGTATGAACAACGATGGCATTTCATTAACTCTGGAGAGGGGAGGGGAGGGCATATATATATATAAAAAATAGATAAATAGAAAGCCCTAGAATAATATATCTACCTCTAGATTGATATTTAGACGAAGACAAACGTAAAATAAATATGTATGCACAATTGGGTCCACAACACAGTGAGGAAACACAAGAATGAAATCTATGTTTTAATTACTTCTGCCATTACAACCAAATAAGGATATGGTAGAGGTTTTGTCACCCCGCGATGTAGCTGGAGGTGAAAACTCAGGGATGGGGTGGGAGGAGGGTTTATAAGCCATAAAGAACAAGAACCTAAAGGGCCATCAGGAAACAAACCCACAAAGAGCTCCCGCCATGGTTACCAGGGATGATAATGTATTTGCCAAATTTTGCTACCCTTGGATTTTATTATAAAGCATATGCCCATTTAGTTTGTTTTTTTCGTTGGATTTTCCTTGGTTGTTTTTTTTTGCTAGTTTCAGTTGCTTTATATTTTCTTAATCTAGCCTAATTACTCGGATAAGTATCATTTTTACGGCGACTTATGCCCATGCAAGCAGTCGCCAAGAAAAAAAAAAGAAGAGAAAAAAAGAAGCTAATTCTCTCAAGACCAAAAAAATGGTATTTTCCAAATATTATTTTCCCCAGTAGTGCCGAAACTTGAGTGAAAAAATGCCATCACCATCGACACATTGTGGCGAACCGGAGGTGGTGGGGATGAGCCTCGCCAGCAATCAAGGCGAGGCCTGAATCACACTAAGGGGCTTACGTAGCCCGTTTAGTGAAATGAGGGTATGATAAGCCGTAGATTTCGACGGGTTACACAGTGGTACATTTGGGTTGTTATAAACGACATTATTTATTTAATTGTAGATGATTAAATTAAAAAAAAATAGATGACGTAAAACAAGAAACGTCACGACTGAAATGCTTAAAACACAGAGTCAATATCAAGTTCAGAAGTATATCTATCCTCTAGATATACCTAAAAAGCGCAGCTGGATTATTAATATTATCATTATTATTACATAAGATATGGTCTGATAGATTAATTGATGCGACACGCGGCCATCACTACTACAAAGCTTTTGAAAAGTAATATGCATAGAAATTGTGAATGTGTGAAAAATGGATACTCCAAATAGTTAAAAAGGAAACTGCTACAAGCGGCAGAGTGGCGTGGCTTGCGATTCTTTTAAACTTGCTTACATTCCGTTCGTCAAAGGATGGAAAGTTTGAAAGAAGGCGGGGGAATTGGTAACATGGCATGGTGTGGGACAGAAAGGATGAAAGCAGAAGTTATATAGAATTTAAAATTAAAGTTACAAGGAAAAAGGTATGGGAGAAATGGCGTACGAGTGAAAAAAAACCGGACGCTCGGATGCATGGCAGAGGCGGAGAAATGACATATGAATGAATAACGGAGGCTGGGATGTATGGCAGAGGTGGAGAAATGGCCCGTGATTGAATAAAAACGGAGGATCGTATGCATGACAGAGACGGAGGAAAAGCACGTCGGTAAATAAGAAACGGATGCATGGCAGAGGCACAAAAATGGCACGTAATTGAATAAAAACTGAGGCTCGGGTGCATGGCAGAGACGGAAAAATGGCGCGAGAGTGAATTAAAATGGATGCATAGCAGAGGCGGAGAAATGGCGCGTGGGAATAAAAACGGATGCATGACAGAGGCGGAGAAATGGCGCGTGTGAATAAAAACGGATGCATGACAGAGGCGGAGAAATGGAGCGTGGGAATAAAAACGGATGCATGACAGAGGAGGAAAAATGGCACGTGTGAATAAAAACGGATGCATGGCAGAGGCGGAGAAATGGCGCATGAGAATAAAAACAGATGCATGGCAGAGGCGGTGAAATAGCACGTGTGAATAAAAACGGATGCATGGCAGAGGCGGAGAAATGGCTTAAATTCACTTATTCTTAGGCCATTATCCTTCAATCCTCCTTTCTCAATCCTTACTTATGAACATTAATTCGATTTGGTGTTAGTCTTTAAACGGGTTTCTTTATTTTTATCTCGACAGTGAAGGGCGGGGGGGTGGGGGGTGGGGGGCACATATTCCCTCAATGCTTTTCCTTTCTCCCTCCTTCCAGTTTCTACCGGCCACGGTAGGGGAATGGAGGGCAGGTCGGACAGAGGTGCCCTCGTTAGTTTTCGCCTTAATTTCCTTAATGTACGAGGGGCGGTCAATAAGTTTTGCAATTCGGAAATAGGGAAACGAGATATGAGGAAAAGTGTTTTATTATTTTTCAATATAACTACCCTCGACTTCAATGCACTTGCGCCACTTGTCCCTGAGGCTTCGAATTCCCGACAACCAGAAATCTCCCGACTGCTGTTCAATCCACTGCTGGACGGCGAGCTGGACATCTTCCTCGTCCCCAAACCGGCGTCCAATCAGTTCAGCCTTGAGCTGGCGGAATAAAAAGTAGTCTCTAGGCGCCATATCTGGACTGTAGGGGGGATGGTTGAGCTCCTTGAATCCGCACTAGCGCAGGGCAGCTTGTTCAACTCTGGCCTTGTGGACTTTGACGACGTTGAAGTCAATCATGGGGCGTGAGGTTTCTAGGGACCCAACGGGCAGAGACCTTGGTCATGGCCCAATTGTCGTTGATGATGTTGATAACACTTCCATGTGATATTCCAAGTTCTCGCTCGATTTCTTCGACCTTTCCCCGTCGATTTTCGAGGATCATCCTCTCCACACGGGCCACATTTTCCTCGTTGGTCACGTCTGACGGACGTCCTGGACGGGGGTCATTTTCAAGGGACTCATGACCATGGCAGAACTCCCTATTCCAGCGAGCAATGGTTGCATAGGAAGGGGTGATGTCGGTGTACACTACAACCATGCCTTCATGGATCTCTTTTAAATTCTCGCCTTCCTTGGTCAAAAATTTGATCACTGCGCGGTGCTCAACCTTCTCCATTGTTAAAAAATTGTGACTGATGATCTGCGATCAGCTACTGCTTCTCAAATAGACGATGCAGGAGCGTGCGGCTGCAGGTCCTGACTTGTCATAACTTGTTCTAACACCCCCACAAACAGCCACCCCCCTTTCTCTGTTTTGTTCTACCGATTCGCAAAACTTATTGACCGCCCCTCGTATAAGAATTCCAATGTTTTAGTTATTCTCTCCTTCTCTCACGGTATTTAATCACCTAGGGTCCTGGGTCATCCATCACCGTTTTTAAACCCATTCTTCCTTTTATACGGTCCTGGTGTTCTTAAGCGCCCTTAAATCAAGCGTCCCTTTTTAGATGGTCTTTCTCAGGCCTTTTGTGGACCGGTGCTGTGCCCGTGTTGCGACAGGCGCGTCCATTTCCTCGACTCATTTCCCCTTCCGCTCGCGGAGGCAATTTATCTCCATAAGTAAGCCCACAAACACAGGGCCTCGTTCAAACGGAGTCTGAAGCAACATTCCCGAACGGCGCGTGGTCGTAGTATAACCTGCCACCGTCGTTCGGAGTGTTTTTTTATCCGTCACAAAAGCATCATCCCAAACCCTGATTCCCTAATAAATTTATTTTACGGGTGTTGAAAGACACAAAGTCCTATATAAGGGCATCCGAGTCAATCAACCAACTACTGTATCCAGCTCTAACATCCCACCATAAACTGCATCTATAAGTTTGCGTCACCAAACAAGGTTCGTCAAAAGGTAAATCACTCAAATTAAATATAGAATAATACCAATATTATGTTCAATTTATAGCCCCAAAACAGAACTCACAAATCAATTTAATCTCCATTCTCCCTATACTCGCCCAATCTGCGCTTAAAAACATTTAAATTTTCCCTTCTTCTTGCCTTCTGTGCTTTTCCCTCTATTGGTGAAAAAATATTTTGTTCCATCCAACCGAAAGCTTTTTTAAAAAAAATTTCAAGTGGTGACCCCTAGTCCTATTACTACCCTCCAACTCAAAGAACTTTCCAAAATACAACTTATCTATTCCCAAAGAAATTTTAAAAAGCTAAAAAGCTCATCCATATTCCCTCTTGCACACCTTTCAAAGTCAGACATATTTAGCATCCTCGTCTATCTTTGTATTCAAGTTACCTCAGGGTGGCTATCATTTTTCTTGCCCTCCTTTACATGGAATCTACCAGGTAGATATCATATCTAAAATGTGGCGTGACATAGGAGTTATAAAGTTTGAGGACAACCACCTTATTTGTGTGACTAACATTCCTTTTAATAAAGCTCAACACAATTTGCTCTATTTTCTGCCTCAATACACTGCTTAGAAAACCTTAATGACCTATCTATTACTACTCCTAATGAGTTCAGACAATCGTTAATAATTTCTTAGCTAAAGTTTCTCTTATCGTTTCTCATGCTAAAAACTTCGAAATTTTCAAGGTTATAGGGTTGTGGCGAGTAGTTTTCATCAGATACAAACCACCGATGCCACGATCCTGAATAAGAGCCCGTTCTTTTTGAGTGCTTTTTACCAGTCCCGAAACCCGAATAGCAGCATATTGGGGAAAGTTATAGTTATCCATCGATACGGGCAACCATTTCTAGAATAGTAAAGGGTATTGGAGACTGGTCTCCACCAACCAAAAACTCCCGATGCCACGGTTCCGAATAACGTCGTAGTGCCGAGAATGTTTTTTCCCAAGTCCCCCAAAAGATTCCCGAATAATGGCACGCCAATGGGAGCGTTTTCACCAGTCCCGCCATCGAGGTGTGGTAAGACGACTCGTGTTTCTATCTCGGCCACCCGCTACTGGCCGCGAATTCCCAGCCAGTCACTTTTGTGCCTTCCTTTCATTGTCTCGGTACGAGCGAGGTCAATAAACGTGATGTGTACACGATCCTGCTTCGGTCCGGGACACCCGGGATTACTCTTTTAGAGGAGCCAAAAGAGGTTTCAGCTTCAACCACGCAAGGGGCTGCCTTCCAAGCCGCAAACTAGAATGAGTCACCTGGTACCTGGGGGAGCGGCGCGCCCTCCTGACCTCAGAGAATATAGGTGCTCTCTATCGAGTCGTTTTTTGTACATCTTTTAAATTTTCCACTCTCATTTCCACTCTTCCTACTACACCTTTTTTTCTATCACCGTAAGGGGGTGGATAGTGTCGGAGGGGTATGCCCGTGGAGGAACAGCACGCCCTCCCGACCCTAATGCCTGTAAGACCTTTGGCTATATCTTCCACACATTTTCACTCTATCTTCATTACTTTTTTTTACCAATCTCTCCTTACACACTTTCTGGCGTTGTCCTCTTTGCTATTGCGCATTAAATTCAGGGGAAGGGTTACATCCCCGAAATGGACGAGAAAATAGGATTTTCCGAAGTCGAAAAAAGTAAAGTGGTCGACCAATGAAGGAATTTTCAATCATTGAGAATGATGGGGGCAAGGAATGGGGTTTACAAACTTGCGGGGTTCATTAAAGAGGATATGGGACTAAAGGGAAGAAGGAAAAGAAAAAGAGACAATTTAAAAAATAAACGTGGGGGGGGGGGCAATGACTCTAGGTCAAACTTTAATTTTAAGTATTGAATTCAGAATCCAGTGGGGGGGGGACTCTAGGAGAGTTTCCCCAGTCCGTTCCTTAGCTCCCCAAGTACTCCCCTACTGGGCTACTCGAATTATGTATACCTACCACACTTATCCACTTCCCTAACTTCACCCTTTGCCAAACCCACTTCATTTTCTTTTAATAGTGAAAATAATGGGTTAAAAAGTCATCCCAAAAGATCAAGAACAAAGGCCCTACACGAGCGTCCACAAAAGAGCATAATCGGGCATTACAAGGCCACAAGTCCTTTGCAAGGACCCCCTCTGAAAGGGCTAAATTTCGCCCGCCTCATTTCTGGCTCCCACGGGAAGTCTCATTTCCAGGACCTGGATTCAATGGCCTCCAATTCCGCCCCTGGAATTCAGACTCCATTCAAGCGACTTAATTGCAGCCAGCAGATAAGGAGAGCCACCCCCCTCTCTTGGCGTCTGTCCGTGTGTGTGTAAGTGAGAGTGAAAGTGTGAGTGAATGAGCAAGTCAGTGTAAATGAGTGAGGATGTGAGTACGTGATTATGTGATTGAGTAAATGAGTGGTCTGGAAAGGAGTGGATGAGTGAATGAGATAAAAAATATTATCTTTCAAAGTTGAAACGAGAGGAAAAAATCTCCATGAAAATTCTTAAAATAGGGTTCATAGAGGTGCACAAAGGAACCAGAAGCTGTTGGTAGTGGTGGTCATGGGAGAAAGGGGGTGGGGGGCGAGATGGTTCGTGATCAGATTTAGGGATGGAATTTAATACGAACCAGGGACATATACTCCAGAAACATATCCACGCCCAAATCACTTAACCATCTATCCAGTCACTCGCACACAACACCCTGCCGCAGTCATGGCAACCTCACACACACACACCCTTCTGAACCTGCCTTCCCTCGCGAGGACGCAGTCCACCAGAACAAGGGTATCCTACCTCAGGGGCTGGAGTCGCTCGGTCAGAAAGGTTGAGGAATGACAACTGACCCGTGATGGGAAAGAATAGAGAAAGATTCCATTGGTAAAAGAAAAGGAAACGAACCAACGAGAGCATTTTCCCTAAGTCGAGGGAGTATGATGGCGACGGTAGAGTGTGAACGATGAACGAGGTTGGGATGGCAGAAGTATCCTCACCCTTAAAACCTCAAAACTGGGGCGAGGAGGACGTGAGATAAGGTAGAAAAGTGAACAAAGGTGCTAGGAATTAATACAACACTTGCATATGGGACACTGAATTATTACATCTCAGGACAAGCATGTTCGCAAGTACTCAAGCGTACATGATTGAAATCTATGCGAACAACATCGGATCGCCATTGCATTGATCTAAAGAAAAGCGATTCTGTACTTCCAGTTGCGTCGGATGGTGGGGAAACACATCCTCCCCTCATGAAGATCTCCGGCCAACTGCAATAGCCCAGTAAGATAACCAATTGAGACCAAAGGAATATTCATGAGAGTTTCGCACCTTCCCTGCCTCGAAAACATTTTTGTTTATTAAATTTAAAAGGAAAACCGACGAGGGCATCGCCCGTAAAAAGTTTGTAAGGAGAGATCTGTAAAGAAAGTGGTGAAGCTAAAGAGTAAAAATGTGTGGAAGATATGTAGCCGCAGATACCCCTGCGCATTTGGGGCCAGGTGGGCACCCAAGCCCTCCCCCCCTGTCAGATGGTACATGGTGGCCCAGGCTACACATAACACCTACTTGCGGGGTCTCACTGAGGCCAGGAGGGCACGCAGAGCAGCCTGGCTATGTGCCTTCATTTCCACTAATCACCATTTTCTTCGCTATCTTTTTGAAAAGCTTTCTACCGATCGTGCGCCCGTTGGTTTTTGCTAAACCTGCTTCCTAATAGGGTCCTCTAAATTTCGAGGTCCCGTTCAGCACTAGAAATTAGACTGAAAATTTCTCCCTGTCAGATTGGTTCGAGTCTTCATATGTATACACAAGGAACGATATGTTATGTCAATATATTCTATATTATTTTGAATGAGGAGGGGGAGGGGCGTTTCGAATGGGGGGAATTGACAAGCTTGGAAACGAGACCAATAAATGGTGTAAATTTAGCACGAGCATCACTAAATATAAGAGCAAAATGTTCTAATCTTTGGAGAGTGATCATCCCCACGGCTATGACTTCACCCATAAAACATGGCAAAACTTTATCGGTGAAGAAGAATATTGGCCCGGGTCCGGCCAGAGAGAAACAGGGGCTATCGAACACTAATAAGGATTATTTTCCAAATAAGGCTGAACCACTCACTACATCAAGAAGAACAGCGGAACTCAATCTCTACGTCGAAGACGAAGACCGTTGCCACAAAAAGAGTCAGAGGATAACATCGGAAAGTCAACTACCATGAAAGAGCTGCAATTAATTCACTGAAGCCTACGCTAAGAAATGGAGTCATGATAAGGTTTGGTCAGCTTACGCAAAGAGAACCCGCGATGAGGCCTACAATCTTGAATGCCTGGTTTTAAGTGTCACAAAGGATGGTAGCCGTATCCTGTATTGAGCCAGGCATCTCGTTAACAAAAGCAGTTCAGTTGATGCCAGCGTGTTCTTAGATATTCAGGAGAATTGGGGCCATCGTATATTTCATACTTGGGGAATGAACATTTACGCCAACTTTCAAGATGGTAGATCCCCACACAGACTAGTTCATTCTTGGTTTGGAGAACGGTGAGATAACCATTGACACTCGATCATTTAATCATCGGAGCTAAATATTTTAGAACCACTGGGTAGTTCTGAAGGCCAGAATGAATAGCATATTCCCCCACATTCTTTTAGGCATTTGGTGAATGTTTTAACGCTTCGATTCTACTCTGGAGACAATTCAAATTGTCTTAGGCCAATCCAAAGAAAAAGTGTCGTTATTAAAGGCAAATGGTAGTTCAACACTTTATTAATAAAGATATACAACCTATTACCCAAGTGTTTTCATTATTTTACCCAAGCCATGTACAATAGCGGGCAAATTTAAAAAAAAAATACTAGCCTATATTTTTTTTAAAATCTTCGTTTAATTTCCATTAAAATGAAATATTAGTTTCGAAGTTTTATTTCATAGAACATCCGATAAAAAAAAGCTATGAGGAAAATAATGTGTATTTGAAGAAAGGATACGTCCAAAACTAGAGAAGGTCAAGTATAAATGCAGCCACAACCAGAAAACATAATATCATAGACATCATAACTTGACCATAGCTTCGGCTTTGTAAAAAAAAGCACGAGCAGACAGACTCCAGCGCTTGAAAATATACCCCATAATGCTGCCACCTCCAAATTTAACCGTCTTTTCCTTGTGTGTGGGGGATACTACGCCTACCACGCTTCTTCTCGTCTGACCCGAACAAATTAAATTGGTTTACTTCGCTGAAAAATACTTTCCCACTTTTCAGGACTACACTACAGGACATGTTGAGGAGAGAAAGCCAACCTAGCCGCTTTATTATTGTTTATATGGTTTCTTAGCAGGAAAGCGAGCTATGAATCCCACCTCTCCCAATCGATGCGAAACAGTCTGGCGAGACACATTTAAGTTCTCGCAACTTGACGTGAAATACCGCCTGTTGTCTCGAGTCGGGCCTCCATCGACATCCGTTTTACTTTTTTTTATAGTTTTTGTAATAACATTGTAACTAATCGGTCGATTTTAACGAAATTTGAAACCCTTATGCTCTTTTAGACATTCTCTTTTGAAGGGTATACTTGCCAAAGTTCTCTCAAGTTAGCCCGGGAATTACTTTGTTTTGACAATAAAATCATAACTATCAGGCGGATTCTAACGATATTTGAAACCATTATATTGTTTTACATTCTCTTTCGAATGCTATAATAGCGAAAGTCCTCCCAAGGTTAGCACTGGAGTTATTTTGTTTTGGAGAAACATCATAACTACTCGGCCGATTCAACGGAATTTGAAACCCTTATGTTGTTGTACATTTTCTTCCGATCATAGAATTGCCAAGGTCCTCCCAAGGTTACTCCGGGAATTATTGAAAGTTTTAAAGGTGGTAAGGTCCTAAATCAGAATAAGTGAGAGCACGCGACTTTCGGGTCAGCAGACCTTGTTTTGTGGACGACCCGTTTCTTCGTCTACAGGCAAGCCCCGGTATCTTCATGGAGCTTTATTGTGCGTGAAATCACACTTTCTGACCGATTACAATGTCTTCGACTGGACAACTTCCTTTCTGAGGGATTTGTCGACCATAACTCGTCTTACTGGTTACAATACACGTGGAATAGTATTGCAATGCATAGGTGTGGAAATGTTATTGTTAAACTTAAAGTTATGTTGTCGTTCTCTATTTTTGTACGCGTTCTTTCTTCAAATACACTTTACTTTCATTTTATTTATTTTTATGCTGTCTTATCAAATGAATCTTGGACACAATTAGAGGCAAATTGCAAAGAATATTTTGTGCAATTTTCATGGACATTAAAAGAGTATTTTCAAGAAAATGTAGATTTCGGTATTGTATGTATGTATGTATGTGAGGTCCACGACATACCAAACAACACCGTTTGCTTTTGCCCGGCTAACGGTTTGTGTGGACGGTTGATGATCGAAGGCGTATCTCTGAATGCAACTGAACGCACGTCATTAAACTGATGACGTCACGAGTCGCGTTGTATTGATTTTGAATGACGTCATAGCAGACGACGCATGGCTAAAAAAAAATCAAAAGTGCACCCCCTCGCCGCCGTCAGTTCCAGCGAGACACGGTGGGACGATTGAAAGGACAGCTAACACTCGTTCTTCATCACCGATTAGGGACTACAGGGTGAATGATGTCCATTAGAGCTATTTATTGGTGAAAATGCGCGCAGAAACCAGGGACAAGATGGTGCAATTCTCGACAACCCCACTCTTGGCCAATCTCACACACGAAGCTAAACACTTGGGGCCTTTGTATTTCTTGTATTTTTAGCAAAGGCTAACCGTTATTCTAAGGGGTAGAAGAGAGTGATAAGCAATGGGAAGTTAGGTTAGGTCGGATACTCGGGCCAGATTACAGATAGATTTGATACAAAATTGAATTAATCAATCGTTCAATCAACAAGATCCACCCTAGTTTCTAACCAACTTCTGAATGGACTGCGAGTCTTCCCCTGCGCCAAATTGAGACTAAAAAGAACCCGAGTTATAGCAAGAAATCCTCTCTTGAAGACTTCGTTAGTGTCCCCAGTTTCTTACAAACTAAGGGCTTGGTTTACTCTCGTTACTAATCCTTTTATAATATCGCAAGGGGGACTTTCACAGCCGGAGGAAGGTTTTGGACAGTTACACGCCCCCCCCTCCCTCCGGTTGTCTCGCCTATTTCCAGTTCTCTTAAATTTTACCTCTTTCTATACGAACCTCTTTCAAAATCTATCATGGATACTCTCATTGGCTTTCGTCTTATTTTTTAACTAATAAAAAATATCCGCCTAAACTATCCGCTATATAAAATTTTACTTGCATTTTCTCTCTCATGAAAATCAGTTTAATAACGCTCAACATGATTTTAGGTAGGAAAGTTCGAACATAATTTCGCAGCCTTTCATGACATATTTACAACGTATAAAAGCATAAAGCAGTAAACATTATTTACCGAGACTTCAAAAATGCTTTTGGTAAAGTTCCGCTTCGGAAGTAAATGAAATTAGCGACGCGGAAGCAGAAAGGAGGGTAAAATGGTTTACTTACTAAGAATAGACAGTTATAATTAATGGAACTACATTAGAGTGAGTCTTAAAATCCTAAGTAGACGATTAAAAAATCAAACCCGAGCGAGGGTTCCCCACTCCTGGCATATAGATATGCTTGTGGTATACTTAGGCATATAGTACCAGGCAATGGCTTCGCCACTCTCCCCTACGGGGGGAACTTGCGCTTCGCTACTAAGATTAAGATTTTAAAATCTAAAAAGAAGCAGCCATGGTTAAATTTTTATACATTTTCTGAACTTCGCCAATTTCCCCCCTTTCAAAATATCACGGTGCTGAAATATAGTTATAGAAGATATATAAAAGTAATTTTTCTGAACTTCACCATTTGTAATTCTTTGGGTTTTAAAAAATTCACAAAATTTCGATACTTATATTTATTTCTGAACTTCACCATTTTTGTTTTTTGATATTATAAAAGAATTATTAGAAATAACTTTGATAAAAAAACATAAGTCATAACCAAACTAAGATGAAATTATTATTCGAATACTAAAAAAAATCCCCTTCTTAAATTATAGAGCTAATGACGATTATTGATGATGATGATGATGATGATGATGATTACCACGGGGATGGGTAATTTATTGGTTAACTTCAACATAAAAGAAAATAAAAGAACGTTTATTTATCCAGATATATTTACCAAAGTTACATCTTAAAAAGACTTGGATTTTATTATTCATTCTATTCAATGAAATCGCTACACCTTGGTAGTGCACGGGGACTTTTAAGTCTGTCTCAACCAAGTCCCAAACCTAATAAATAGTCCAGGGGGTTGCAGGCTGGGGAATTACGAGGCCAGATGTTCCGAGTGATGCGGTCAAAGAAAATGTCTGACAGCCGAGTCTGGGTCCTCCTGTTGCTACACCCACACGGCCTTGCAGCAACCACCTCCTGGATCCAGGGCAACACCAACTTCCCCAGGCACTTGATGTAGCCATCCCTAATGAAGGGCATGCAACCCTCGTGGTTTCGGAGCCGTTTCCTCGCAATCACAGCCTGACTCGTCCAACTGTTTTTTGATCCTCCTTTGCCCCTTCCTCAATTTGACACTCAAGCACTCGGATATCTTCGCATTGGAACTTCCCGTGTAAATCTCAGCCACCACAGCTTGCCTTTTCCAATTTTTTGGTAGATTGAATCCATCCATTTGATTGCTTCCTTCAATGAGGATGCACAACTAGGTCCTACTATGATAGGAAAAAAGAGCCGACACCGGACAACACGCATTCACGGAATTCAGACTTACAAATGCGATAAATTATGATTTCTCATTAGGAATAATAAAATATGATGAACAAATAATGTATTTGAGCAATTTGGGAAGAGTACCCAACGGTGAAACACAGGTAAATATGGTATTAAATTTTATATTTTTGAATTAAAAACTATTTCTTGCCCGAATTAATCATAAAAAAATAGTTATCACTCAATTTTGTTATTATGAAGTCGATCTTTTTTTCCCCCTTAGTCCTAAAGACTTTGAACTTGAAGCTTAGTTCGCTAAGCTTTCCTGCCCTTGAGTAATCCTCAAATCATTTGAGTACCGAAGGAGATCGTTGGCTCCAATAGCTTCTCTTCATCATAAACCATTGGTAAATGGTCTATTCTATTTAAACAACTAATTAAAACACTCTGAATACTTAGAGCTTTAATATATATTTAAAACAATGAATGCGTTGATTTCCCCACATTCATGATGAAAACATAAATTATATCTTATCACAATTAAGACACTCCATCTGCATTTCTGGCGAAGATAATCCTCACGGCTAACAGAGAATTTGCACAAAATATATTTTATTAAATGATAAATTACGACACTAAATCAATTTAATATTTGTTTAGTGAATTAATTTAAGTGCATGTAATGTATGCGTTCAATACAATAAGAAATCACATGTGTCTCGATGGGATTAAGAAATTTACCGCTATGGATCCACATTTCAATGGGTTGGTGCGCGAGGCATTGCAAAACGATATACGCCATTTGTGCCACTTGGGCAAGCTCCACACGAGATGGCGCTGGCGTTTGGACCCTCGGATCTCCTGATGGCTTTATTTCTGAACACGATAATTCACTTCGGCGCAGAGTAATATTGGTTGTACTAGTTTCTTGGAAGCTGATCAATGTTAACAAAAAAAAATCAATGAAATTAAAATTTCTGCCCCACATCTACATTCTTCCTGGTGTAAATTTCTGTGGAAATAGTGGCATGAATTTTACCTATACTCTGCACTGTACTGTTAAAAATAGCCAGAAGAAGTCAGTTGGTTGATTAATTTTGTGTGAGGAGAGAAAGAGTGCGAAATATGTTTCGTCGATATTTTTTTTATGCCTATGAATGCAGTTGCTATAGCAATGAGTAGCCACCTTCAGGCTGCATCAGTCCTGCTTGGGGGACGGCTCCCATCTACGCCAAGCAAGTGGCTATATTCCAGAGACCAATCTAAGGGCTTCAAAAAGAACTGTTTCAATTGGCTATTTGACCTTCAATTTTGCCGTTACAGTACACTCAATGCAGTGTGAAAGTGGATATCCTCATGGCTATGTATATTAACCGCATACCATAACTGCGTGTAGTTTACTTTGCGATAAGTATGCCTATGAAACTTAAATTCACTGGATTAATTAAAGCAATGATACAACACAAGAATAACTAAAAATAATACTTTATATACAATTATATAAAAATTTCTCTTCTTATCAAAATCTGTGAGCATGACTGTAAAACAGAAACAACTTTTACCATCCCCTACCTTAACCACTCGTAAGTATCTTAGCATTACTTATCCGTCGAGAAAAAAGGCGATAAAAATACTACAGAATAACACAAGACTTTCAATTTAGAAATAAGATTTTTCTTTCCCTGAGACCACATTTAGAAGATGTTGTGTAGGTTTGACTGCCATCGCTGGGAACAGAGAACTTTAGATTGTCAAAAGTGTAAGCTCGGGGAGTTAAGTTAATAGCTTCGAATTATTAGAGTTTAAAGTTGCTAAGGAGGCTTGGAGATCTGTAGTTGTTCCCGCGACTCGCAGATTACGAGATCAACTAAAAAGGTATTTGAATTATAAATGGTTTCCATAACTTAACTTATAAAGGGCGATTCTCTTTAAACAATTATCCTGCCTAGAGCAATGGATGGAAGCTGAAAAGTTTTCAGTTGGTGGGGAATTTGTTTATTTGGTGGACCATAATGAATGTGTGAAACCGGATTCACAAAAAATAAGGCATACAATAGAAGTACTGCCTAAAAACACAAAATTATACATACAATTTCCCTTTAAAATAAAATATTGAGAAGAAATAAGGAATACATATCTGAGGAGCGATTCCTACAAAAGTGAAGTATCAAATAATTCATTTAACTCGCCATTACTCGGCTATCTACCACACATTTTTATTCCGACTCTATTTACTTTTACACCTCTTTTCAGAGCTTTCTGGAAGAGATGCTCCGTTGATTTGCTCTTAGCTTTAAAGAAATAATTTTTTTTAAATTCTCATAAATACCTTTGAGTGTGGAAACGTGTGTTGGTGCTCATTCAACTACGTATTTCACGGAACTCTTTCAAACAGTTGTATACACACAATTTCGAATGCACTCTAATCTTTTATTATTAAACGAAGCGCAATCTTTCAAACAATTTTGGAAGTGAGGAAGCCAACTCTCCTCCTTCTTCGGACTGGGAGCCATCTGTGTAGGACACACGAAGCATGTTCCAAGAAATACGAACGCAATACTCCGGTGCTGTGGACACTTTGGGAGCAGAGGCGTGGCAACCAATGTCCATAAGTGGTATCCTTAAGGATGGCGTATTGGGCAGAAAAATAGGCCAAATCACCAAAGAGTTACATCGAACTCTCGAAGGAGCTTCCTTGCCCTGAACCGAAAAAGGACAACAATCAATGCATCGTTTGACTAACAATTTTAGATTCAGTATTTTCTTATGATATGACCTCCTCGAGTGGAGTGCAAGATTATTAAATTTTCGTATATTTCTTGTGATCTCTCAGCCTGTCCTATTTACTTCACTGTGTCCCCGAAAATAGAGCAATATGCAGAAGATCCTGAGGGGATGGGAGCCAATTTGAATCCAACATTGCCTCTTGTTTATTTGCATACTCGAAAATTGCTCCTGGAGGATGTGTTCCGAGATCTCGGAAATGTATTAAACAAAGTAAATAACCTAAATCATTGACTGTTGTAGCAATTTTGTAGCCATGCTAAATAACAAAGCGGCAACTCAAGAAGCCAAGACAATGACAGCTCGCCACGAGCCATTATTTATTCTTATGCATTAAGTGCAGCCGCCGAAAGCAACTATCTCAATTCTGCATCTTGCTACTCCCCCAATACCCCTCATGCTTACCCTCTTTCTCACTTAGCAAACCTCAACACGCACTTATTATAATAAAGATTGATGTCGTGTTGGTAGTCCAATGAATAGACCTTTGGGACGTTACTATTTGACTGTAAATACAAAATGCCACCTGTCATATACAAAGAAAGGATTTAAAGTATGAGCCATTGATTAATACCCACCTTCCTTCCCCGCAAGCAGTTGTCTTCGCTGTCAAAACTGTGCTGATTCATGAGAGTTGCCCACCTCAGTGCCTAGTTACCCATATAACCAACTCGAGCGAAGTCCTTACATGCATTTTCATGATTCACAAATTCATCAGTTTCTGCACGGCCCTTTTTTTTAGTTGCTTGCTAGTCTAGTCGAGGGTGACTTTATATTAAATTATGTCGGTCGGTCGGTTCACGTTTTGCTTTTTTTTTTTGGTAATAACATCGTAACTATTCGGTCGATTCGAACGAAATCTGGGAACTTTATGTTGCTTTACATTCTCTTTCGAATGATATGATTGCCAAGGTTCTCCCAGGGTTAGGCCGGGGATTAATTTGTTTTGGCAATAACATCATAACTATTCGGCTGATTCTACCGAAATTTGAAACCCTCATGTTGTTTTACATTCTCTTTCGAATAATATAATTGCCAAAGTCCTCCCAAGTTTAGCACGAAAATTATTTTGTTTTGGCAATAACATCATAACTATTCGACCTATTTTAACGATATTTGAAAACCTTATGTTGTTTTACATTCTTTTTCGAATGATATAATTGCTAAAGTCCTCCTACAGTTAGCCGGGGAATTATTTGGCACTAACATCATAACTATTCTGCCGATTAAAACGAAATTTGAAACCCTTATGTTGTTTTACATTATCTTTCGAATGATATAATTAGCAAGGTCCTCCCAAGGTTAGTCCGGGAATTTCTCAAGGTTTTGAAGGACTTAAAGTCATAAATCAAAATAAGTAAAAGCCAGCGACTTTGGTCTGCAGACCTTGTTAATAAACAAATACATTTGAATCCATCTAAAAATGAGCCACGTAGAGGGCAGTGGGGCACTTTCCTTTGGACTACTAACTGCAGATGTAACCTCACTTCTCAAAAGATGTAAATAAGTTAAAGTCCGTTAGAGTGAAATTAATGGAATAAATAATTAGACGTCGCATTGTGAAAAATCTTGAACGAAACAAACTAATTGACGACATTCAATATAATATCGGAAGTTGCGTGCCCCCAATTATTGGAATTCTTTAATGAATAGAATTGGACGAAGAGGACGATTGGCAGGGATCTTCTTGTAATTCAGGAGGACATTTGACGAGATGCTTTGTTAAAAATAGGGAAAAACATCTTTGGGGCGACGGAGTTTCTAACTTGAGGCCGAAAAGAGAGGAAAATCGGCGTGTGGAAGGTACCATTTCCAATTTCCCTGGATATTTTCAGCTGAAGAATTTCAATATTTTGATTGATAAGACACTGGCACCGGCACCTGCGGATGCGTTGGAAAAGGAGGAAGAAACAGAAGAAAGCAATCCCATGAAAGCAAATGGAGTAGGAGGTAAAGGAGGAAAGGGCGGTGGTAGACAGAAACAAGAAAATCGAACCTTAAATATTGCGGCCAAGATTGGGGGAGTTTAAGGTCCCGAGAAAAAACAACGCACATAGAACACAGATGATCAGTATTACGAACTTATGAACTCGTTGAGTTCAGTGAAATATACATTAAGCTAAAAGTCATCGGTAGAATAATTACTAACCAGCTGTGGGCCTGAACGCGGAAGGATTTTAGCTGGTATTTTAAGCGAAATAGGGACCTTCCCCCCCCCCTCAGTCCAAACCATGTAGGGAAGTCAAGGACCTTAACTATATTTACTCATCATTTTATTGTCAAGGAAGAAATAAAACATTTTTTTTTAATTTCTTACCCACACTATTGTTACTGAAGATATTTAATAAACGTAACAACTCGGGATAAGTTCTAAAATGCAGCAATCTTTTGGAGCCGTATATACTCGGGACGAAATTATTTTCTATGGCGACCTCTGTGTCGTCACAGTCAATAAAAAGCAATATCTCGAGATAATTAAAAAAAAAATGCATCAATCTTTTGACACTCTTGTATAATCGGGTAAACTGTTTAGATGCAGGTCTGGTTGAAAGCGACATTCACAGCGTTGTAAAAGTTAAATTATACAAACAAGGCATTTATTCAAGAAGAATTAAAGCAATGTGGCTATCTCCACCCATAAATATTTTAAGATAGGTTGAGGGAGAAAGTGATGACGTTATTGGATGTTGAAATGTGTGGAAGATTACATAGTTCGAATTAATTACTTGTGACAGACACCAGGAAAGCTCGCAATTTGTAAAATCTTTCATAATTTTATAGATTTAATTACCACCCACCCGTATTGGGCGATATCGCCCTTGTGCAAGACCACCCTGTGTTGACGACAAGGTCAACAAACCTAAGTCGCGTGCTCTCATTTATTTTGACTTATGACCTTATGACTTTCAAAACTTTCAAAAAAACTCATTGAAAAGTAAAATGGGTACCATCAAACAGACCGACCTAGTAACTTATAAGAGTCGCCTGCACGCGACTAAAAAGGAAACGTTAAGTAGTCTTATTAAATCTAAATTTGAGAAATCTTTCACACTAACTCGAAATCTGGCTTTCATTTCGTTAAAAAATATCTGCTTGGCGTCCATTATCGTCTTATCTTTTTATAACATTTTATATAAAAAGCATAGTCTTATGATACAATTTTCCTCCCCTAAGATGAAATATAATCCAAGTCTATTTAGGTTAAATAAAGCCATTTCGTTTAAATATCCCGCTTTCATTTTCCGTTCTTATCTACCCTGAGCTGAGAGCGTTTTTTTATTACTTTGAGGAAAACAAAATATTTGTATTTCCCTCTTTCCCTTTTAAACTTTTCATTTAATTTTATTTCGCAGTTCAAATAAAGCACTAGAGCGTATTTTTAAAATAAACCATTAATTTGTATCCTGAAATAAGCCACGAAAATAAAAAAAACTTAATGTTTACTGCCATACATGAGCGCTCTCACTTAAGTAAGCGGAACATTTGAGGGGAACATTATGGGCACAATGGCGTAAATATATTGAAAGGTTATGACGTCACGCTGCAAACGGGGTATGTCAATATTTCGAGGAAAAAAACCTTAAAAAAGGATTAAAAGAACCCCCTTCCCCGAGGTTCTTTGACCGGAGACATGGGCGACAAGCAGGTTGATTCAGGTTTTAGACCTAGTTGACTACAGAGATCGAGATTAGGTGAATAATAAATCAAAAGATAAGTACCGCCAATCGCAGGTCAATGAACACGCTTATAAAACAGTCATATAAGTACGTATTAATAAATATGCCCAACGCATTAACGCATCGGTACAAGTGGATATAAGATGCCCAAAAAAGTGATATCACGAAAATTTTGTTTCTTTTGTTTCGCGATTCGTTGGCAATGAACAGTACTAAAATGACATCAATTTCTAGCCTAATGCTATAAACTAGAATAGATTTAAAAAGCTGTCAATCAAGATTCGACTCGCTACCTGGGTTTCTTTAACGCTCAGCATCAATGCAAATAATCCGGCGAGTTTTGGAAGCCGTTTATCATCGCTCATCTTCGACGACTCTCCTGTTTCTTTTCGTATGTCTCCAGTTTTTGTGTATTAAATAAGACTGCTTCCGATCACAGCCAATGGAGTGGCACGATCGCAGTGAAGCCATCGCCATCAACGGAATTAAAGAGAGCTGCGAAGTTTAGAGGATAAATAGCAAACATCGAGAAGGTGGTTAACAAACCAATCGCAATTCTTTCCAGGTGAGGATGGGCAGAAAAAGATAAAGCAAGAAGAATATAGCCACAAAAAATCTCAACAATGTCAGTTTCAAGATCTAGCGGTCCTCGGTGTTTCAACGGCAAAGACCTCTTATAAATAACCCAACTCAAAATGGAGGATGGCGTTAAAACGGCCCACATGATTATTCCAGGGAATAACATAGATTTACATTCGATCGCATCAGAAAAGGTGGGTCAGAACTTAAGCAGTAAAGAGTAGGAAATACCCCGAGTCGATACTACTGAAGCAAAAGGGATAATTAAATAAGAAAACGTTGAGGAAGTTCCTTTATGCTATGTTGACGTGGAAAACGAGTGATTGACTGAATGGCCTCGGTTGACGTTTTGGGAGACTCATTCGTCTTGAAAGCGTGTTCGGACGAATCCTTCATACCAGGGCCGCAACATGCTCGACTCAGAAGTCAAATCCCGTAATACGCAAATGGCAACAGGCAATCACGCATGAATGGCAATTACAGCCTGCGGCAGGTCATGCACGATTCACGAACAAGAAAACGGAGCTGTGAATAAACCTGGGAAAGGAGAGCATAGGTTGCAGTAATTGCGTGACAGGGCAGGGCGACCTTTATTTATGTCCTGTTCCCCAACACAGAGTGAATATTCACAATGAATTAGATGGGAAAACAGAAAAGGCGTTAGAAAAATAGAAATACCTACGTATGCGAGAGGTAGAGAGTAGGTAAAGAAAGAGAAGTAGGCGAGCCAAAGGGACAAGCAGAAAAACAGACAAGAAGGAACAGTTTAATTGTAAAAAATAAAAAAATATTATTTTTTTTAGAAGGAATGAAGCAAATAACAGAAAGTGAACGTAAACATAAGAAAAAAAGAACTAATTCAAACTCAACCCTAAATCCAGGTGCGAGATGACTTTTACAAACGTCCATAAGTTCGTACTTCGAGGACCTATGCTCTTTGTAAGGACGTGTTCAATTCATTTCTTCGTGTCTCCCCTCTCCCACCAATTCTTTTGTTGACCTGGATAGACTGGCGAAGAGGGAAAAGAGGGTGTTACGGCGGGAAAGGTACACGTGGGATTGCTGTTAGTTGCTTAAAACTAAGCGAAAACCATCGAGGGTATATTCTCCAGAAAGTCAGTTAGGACAGTTCAGCAATGAAGGTGGTAAAGATTGTGGAAGTAAAGGTGTGTGGGAGATACCCTTGCTCCAGAAAGTATTCATAAGCTAGGCAAAAGAGAAATTTAAGGGCATTGAGATGAATGTATTAATACAAATGATATAACACTGCTCAACAAAAACTTTGAACCAGTCTCTAAAAATGAGAGGAACTGGCAACTGCGTCTAAGGATGGCACCCAAAGGCCTCGAAAAATACCAAAGCGTGCCCGTGACACGTTGGGACCAAAAGGGTTCGCTGAATGAAGCACAAATTGATCCCAGAAAGATCTCTTTTCCGCACTTAAACAAAAAAGATATGGTGGATCTACAAGATGCACACGACAAATGTTCTGGAAGGAAACAAAACAACAATGTTTATTGCGGATCTCCGCCACAACAAATTTTAACTTTTTTTCTGCTGACTTAAGTTTGAGACCTATTCTTGGAAAATTCGGGGTCACTGAGTTTAAAAATGGCAATAGTTTTCTTCTTTCACGTCAAGTTTTTTATTTATGGACTGGACAATATTGGTCTCACTCATAGTAGCAGGCTATCTTACGACCGAGTGAAGGGAAGTGGAGACGTTTGGTATTCTTCTTATTTTATTTTATCTATGTATTTAGACTTCTCTTTATGCACATCTAGATATATAAAGCAATTGTGTATGATATAATTTTGTGTTTTTTCAGATTTGTTTTAGGAAATAACATTCAGTAGCATGGCCACATTACGAAAAAAATGTTTGAATTTCCCTGACTCGTTTTGCTATATACGAGTATCTATGTGGTTGTTTTACTGCACCAACTCAAAGAATGAACATTAGTATCATTGTGAAAAGAGCATACTTGGCTTACTTTAAGATTAAATTAAGTGATCAGGATAAACCGTGGGCCACGCACAATGTTGTAAAACATGTGTCGAAATTCTACGCCAATAGACAAAGGGCACCAGGAAACAACTAGGATTTGGCATTAGTATGGTTTAGCAGGAGCCAAAAAAACATGTAAACGATTGTTACTTTTGTCTCGCAAAGACTTCTGGTTATAGCGAGAAAACGCGACATAAAATAAGTTACCCAAATCTTGATTCAGCAATTCATCCAGGGCTTCATTCAGACGAAATTCCAGTACCTGTATTTAAGGAACTTCCTTCAATGGACGATTTAAATGATATACGTAAATCTGATGTAAGCAATGAACTTGACAGTGATCCAGACTTTGGACATACATCGACCCAAGAACGTGGAAACTTCAGCCAATTAGAACTGTATGCTTTAGTTAGAGACCTAGGCCTCTCAAGAGAGTTAGCAGAAGTGTTAGCTTCCAGACTTAAAGAGAAGAATTTGTTGCAGAAAAAAAACAAATGCAACTTTTTATCGGAACAGGGAGAGAGATCTCTTGGCATTCTTTAAAAATGAAGAATATTTTGTTTACTGTTGTGACGTGGCGGGACTGTTAAACGCGATGGGTGTTTCAGAGTATGATCCAAGTGAATGGGGACTTTTTTATAGATAGTTCAAAGAAGAGTCTAAAATGTGTGTTACTCCATAATGGAAACTTGTTCGGTGCGATTCCTATTGGTCACTCTGTGCATTTACATGAGAAGCATGAACACATAAGATGTGTATTAGATTTACTTAAATATGATAAACACAAAGGGATCATATGTGTGGATCTGAAAATGGTAAATTTTTGACTTGACCAACAAGGAGGCTAGACAAAATATCCGTGTTTCATGTGTTTACGAGATAGCAGAGCCGAGGGCAAACATTGGAAACAGAAACTCTGGCCAGTTAGAGAAAGTTTGACTGTTGGGGAGAAGAATATTATACACCACCACTTGTTGAGCGAGAGAAAATCATCTTCCCACCCCTTCATATTAAACTAGGGCTGATGAAACAATTTGTGAAAGCTCTTAATGTGGAGGGTGACTGTTTCAAATACATTTGCACAATAAAGGATGGAGTTTTTGATGGGCCACAAATCAGAAAGTTAATGGAAAACCAAAACTTCTCAAGTTCGATGCCTGATATAGAAAAAGGAGTATGGGATTCCTTTGTTGCTGTTGTGAAAGGATTTCTTGGAAACAAAATGGCTGCTAACTACTAGGATTTGGTAGAGACATTACTTGATAGCTTTCATCGTTTAGGCTGCAACATGAGCATAAAGGTTCATTTCCTCAAGAGCCATCTTGATGAATTTCATCAAGATGAACGCGGAGAGCGTTTTCGTCAAGATATCAAGATTATAGAGGAGAGATATCAAGGCCTATGGAACACAAACAAGATAGCAGACTACTGTTGGAGTATTCAACGAGACTGTTTAGACACCAAACACTACAGACACTCTCAAGCGAAAATTGCTTCCATAAATGTATAGGTATGTGTACGATTGCTTGTGTTTTCTCCATTATATTAGAAAAATAACCTGTATGTATTCAGTAATAAGTGATGTTATCTTACAATGCATTTACCCTTTCCAATTCTGTTTACATTTTAAGTTATCGTTTGAAGCTATAACACTTAGGAAATTATCCTTACCGAGTAAATACGTGCAGTACGTCGTAAAATAGGAATATGCTGTAGAATGAAAACCTGATGTGTTACAAATTAATGGATGCCATATTTAAAATCAGCACGTACAAAAGTAGTTAAAAACAACCACAAAACATACGAGGGGCGCTCAGTAAGTTTTGCGAATCGGTAGGGCAAAACGGAGGAAGGGGGATGGCTGTTTGTGGGGGTGTTAGGACAAGTTATGACAAGTCCGGACCTGCAACCGCACGCTCCTGCCTCGTCTAATTAAGAAGCAGTAGCTGATCGCAGATCGTCAGTCACAAATTTTTCAACAATAGATAAGGTTGAGCACCGCGCAGTGATCAAATATTTGACCAAGGAAGGCAAGAATGCAAAAGAGATCCATGAACGCATGGTTGCAGTGTACACCGACACCGCCCCTTCATATGCAACCATTGCTCGCTGGAATAGAGAGTTCCGCCATGATAGTGAGTCCCTTGAAGATGACCCCCGTCCAGGACGCCCGTCAGACTTGACCAACGAGGACAATGTGGCCCGTGTGGAGAGGATGATCCTCGAAAATTGACGGGTCAAGGTCGAAGAAATCGAGCGAGAACTTGGAATATCACATGGAAATGTTATCAACATCATCCACGCTCCATGATCGACTTCAACGTCGTCAAAGTTCGGAGGAGCTGCTGCTCCTGTACAACCAAGACCCAGGCGGGATTCGAGTCACGCATAGTGACAGGTGATGAAAAAGGGGGGCCATCACTGGGATCTCGAGACCAAGATCGAAAACATGGCCTGGAAGCACAGGGGCTCTCCGACCTCCATCAAGTTCCGGACCCGACCCTCAGCCGGGAAGATCATGGCCACCATCTTCTGGGATTCTGAGGGAGTGTTGATGGTGGAATATGCACCTCGTGGAAGGACCATCACGGGCCAATATTACGCCGAGGAACTGGTTGGGCTGAAGAAGTGCATCCGTCAGAAGCGGCACGGCAAGTCGACACGCGGTGTCCTGCTCCTCCACGACGATGCCCCTGTCCACAAGGCCAGAGTTGCCCAAGCTGTCCTGCACTAGTGCGGATTCGAGGAGCTCAACCAATCCCCCTACAGTCCAGATCTGGCCCCTAGCGACTACTTTTTATTCCGCCAGCTTAAGGCTGCACTGCGTAGACGCCGGTTTGGGGACGATGAAGATGTCCAGCTCGCCGTCCAGGAGTGGATTGAACAGCAGTCGGAGATTTCTGGTTGTCGGGAATTCGAAGCCTCAGTGACAAGTGGCGCAAGTGCATTGAAGTCGAGGGTAGTTATATTGAAAATTAATAAAACATTTTTCCTCATATCTCGTTTCCTTATATCCGAATTGCAAAACTTATTGACCGCCCCTCGTAAGTCAGCAAAAAGTGTGTAGACCACCTAACTCGTGACATTAAAAAGCTACTAGGGTAGCAAAGAGAAATTATGAAATTAGAGGGGCAAATAAAGCAAAGGAATATCCTAAAGGTTTCTTTCAATTATATAGCTAAAACTAGAGATACAATAGGCCCGCTTTAAACTATAGATGGATAGTTAGTTAGTGAAGCACAATAGCTCTGATGTTAAAATAAGTATTTTATTTTAGTATTTACACTTGAGTATATTCTAATTGTACCTGATGGAACCTTGATCTTCAGAGGAACTGATGAAGAGAAATTAGAGGATATTTTTAATTACCAATGATATATTATCAAAAGAAATGATAGACTCAAATTAAATATAAAGCACCAGACGCTGAGTTTTTTTCCTAGGATTTTGAAGGAATGTAAAGATGTGTTAAGTGAGCTCTTAGCCTGCCTATTGAAAAAGTGTTAGAGACTAGTATTGTACCAACAGCATGGAAGAAAGCTAGTGTGATAGCTATATCTAAGAAGGGGGATAAAACAATCATATTTAATTACCGACCAGTGAGGTTGACATCAGTGTTGGGGAAAATGATGGAATTTATAATAGCAAAATCTATTAGGGATCACTTTGATTCGGGTTCGGCGAACCGAGTTAAATTACCCCAAATGGGGTAAACATGAAATTCTGGGTGGTAATGGAAGCTCACAAATAAAATTGCACAAAAAGACTAAATTATTATTCAATAAGCGAGGAAAATTATGAAAGTTATATTTTTTTTACAACAAATAATTTTCAGTTTCTTAATAAAAATAAAATGCAATTCGTGAGGACCATTTCTTGAATTGGCTATAATGTACAATGGGTAAGGATTCCAACGGCTGGCAATACCAACCACGAGTGTCAAGACATCATGTGTGGTCAGAAACAAACCATGAGACTGAATTCAGTACCTATTTGCAAAAGTTGCAAAATATTAGCAGACAATGCGAGTGAGCAAGTGCTTTATTCAATAAAAAAGAGCAAAAAGTTTGCTATTCAACTTGATGAGACTACATATGTCAGCAGCAATTCCCAGGTGATTATGCTCCGCTACAAAGGGTCTGATGCAATTGAAAAGGGAATCTTGTTTTGTTCTCCCCTCGAGTTGAGAGCTCGTGGCTTTATAATGTACAAATTCAATCTTGCATGACTGCATTCTCCATAAGAAACGATTCAATAAACCTTTTGGAATTTGAATACTCTTTGCGTTTCCCAGATTCTTTAGACTTTCATGTGTTGGGGTAATTTCGTTGTACACAAAGTTGTTTTGGGGTAATACCCCGAAACGTTCGCCGACCTGGCATTTGTTAGATCTCATCTTGAGTATGCGGGGCAATTTTGGTCACTATTGTAGCAGAATAAGGTCAAATGGCGGCCACGTGCCCTCCTATACCCACGTGGATCCGGAGATCACCGCATGGAGTTGGTGAAAGCATGGGAACCTAGGCGAGGAGGCGGCTGACGCTGTTATCACTCGCCCCAGTTGTATTTGCCTAGGGACCAATGTAATCTCCCCCCCCCCCTCACGCGGCCACCTCTCCGCGAGCATGCGGACCTCTGCCCAAAGATTGGAATCCGTTGGACCTTCCAACGAGCGTTATCAAGATTCTCCCTTCCCCCCGAAGGAGTCGCCGACTTTTCATTCAAGATCGCGCGCGCCTCCGCTTCAGGCGCCTATATAACGCTTCGACTGAGTTTAGAGAGCAGCACTGTCACACTTCCACCTACTCCAACGAACGAGCTAAAGGACGCTCCCCCCCCCCCAGCGGCGATTTCGATTCAAGTGAAAGCTAAATCGATCCGTGAACTCTACCTTAGTCAATCGGCAAGTTTCGACATCAGTGAACTCTGCCCTAGTCAATTGGCAAGGACACCCAACTCCGATGACGACTAGTGCTCCCTCGTATTGAAGCGAGAGGTAAACTAACTTCTTCCGTCGCCTTCACCGTACTCTACTGGCCCCTTTTTGGCAACGAGCTCATAAGGTAATCATAACCATTGCCGCCTGCAGATTGATCTTAAATCTGGCATATCCCAATTGCTCCATTATTTGTGTGCACCTCCCAGTTAAAATCCCCCTTTAAATCACCAACTGTATCTGACCTCTTTAATCCCTTAATCAACCTACCTGATCGCGTGTAGATCTTTAACCCCGTCTGGGCGACCATTCCATTTAAACCCAATTTCTATGTAAATATATATATTCTTTTTTGTTGTTAGTAAAGTTATATTTTCGTCATTGTCTTTCTTTTGCAACCCCAACGCGTACCAGCTACCTTTTAATCTTTGGCCAACTTGCACTCTGAAATATTTGTTTAAAAGGACCCCGCAAAGTAAGAATAAACCATCCCCCCTGGACTCCTAACAATTTCCCCTTAAACTCTCGGTCTTCAACCCACTTTGGGCCAATCCCCAAAAAGCACCCACGTATATATATAAATATATAGTCTGGCCATTCCACGACAACCATATTATAGGATGGATATTGCTTTGTCAGTGCAAAGAAGTATAACTAGAATGATTCATGGGTTGAGAAGCTTACCTTATAGCGAAAGGCTTAAGAAACTAAATATTCCTACATTAGAAAGAAGAATCCGAGCGGGACTAGATTGAATTTTTCAAGTGGATAAAAGGTTATAATAGGGGAGACATAAGTAAGGTTCTTATTTTAGCAAACAGGATAGGACACGTAGCTATGGTTAAGCTAGTCAAGTTTAGGTTTAGGAAAGAGATTGTTAGAAATTGGTTTACGAATCAAGTGGTAGGTGAATGGAATAGGTTTACTAATCATGTGATAGAAGCGTCCTCCCTCCGGAGTTTTAAGAATAGACTGGATAAATTTATGAATGAGGATGGCAGGTGGGACTGAACTGGGTGTTGGGAACAGGAGCTGCCTCGGATACGTTATTCATTAGCCTTTTTCAGACTCCTTCCTTTTTTTATGTTCCTATGAATTGGGGACAGTGGCAAATCTTCTTCGTACGGGACATCGTTGGATAATTCAATTCCGCATAGTTCTGAGGTTGCTTAGATCTGTTAAAAATAACTCAAGGGTGACTAGAAGGGAGATGAACAATCAGTTAGAAGAGGAAGGAGTCGAGATTAGTTTGAACATCGTGTCCAATATGCTGCATGAAGCGGAACTGCGTGGACGTCTTACGAGGGAGACCCCTTTATTGAAAAACATTAACTTGATAGCGCGTCTCATGTGCATCAAAGATCATTTGGAGATAGATTAAGATTTTTGGAGCCATTCGCTATGGTCAAATGAAACGAAGATTGAGTTGTACTTCACAAATGATGTCAGGTATGCTTGGCGTAAAAGTAGTGAGGCTGGTCTTTAAAAAATAAAAGACTGTTCATGCAGTAAAACATGTAGGATCTATTATGTTATGGTCCAGTTAGTTTGTCTGCAAAAGGCGTAGTAAGCTTAATCGAATCAACACTACATAAAGACTATTGAAGATTATCGGAACACTAGTAATGCTCGCAAGCTTGGCCTAGGAAGAAAATGGGTCTTTCAAAGCGATAACGACCCCAAACACATAGAAATTGCTTTCTTGGTGTTTTAAGTAAACTAAAATAAGTGTTTTGAAATGGCCATCATAAAGACACACTTAACCCGATAGAAAATTTAAGGCATGGCCTGTCGGTCCGCGTTCATGCAAGAGACCACGAAAACATCGATGAATTGGAGTTTTGCAGAGAAGATTGGGACAAAATTCCATCCCAATTTTGTTTGAAGCAATTCAAAAAACTATAATTGTTTGAGGAGTGCTATTACAGTGTGTCTACTTGTTTGGTGATTTTGAATTCAAGGATTTTTCAAGGTTTTCAAGGACTTTTTAAAAAATAATCAAGGATGGGTTTTAGCCATTTTTTTCCTTTAAATTAAAAAGTGCAATAAACATTATGTGACATTGATGAAGGTGAGGTATTTAAGGGAAAATGGGTTATAAGCAAAGCATAACCAAAATCAACTGACCAGTGCAAAAAAGCCAGAACCAGGTATCCAAGCGACAGTCACACAAGTATAGCGAGCATCCATCATAAAATACAATGCATCCAAAGCATACATATGTTCACTCCCATTAGTGAGTAGATTAACTTAAATATTACTATTTTCCTAATAGACATTAAAAAGTATATAAATAGTGAATTTGAAAAATCATTTGAACAATCACTCAATTATTTATTTTTTTAAATTCAAGGACCATCTTCCTTTTTCATCAAATTCGAGGACTTTTCAAGGATTTCAAGGGAAAATAATAAATTCAAGGGATTTTCAAGGATTTCAAGGGCAGTAGACACCCTGTATTGGGCAAAAAGGTTATACTATTGACGATTATCAAATTGTATAATGTAAAAATACTTTTTGATTGCAAATTTTCGTAAGAAGTTTTATTATTCCTTTATTTGTCTATCATACTTGTAGAAATTTTATCGGTGTCTATCAAAACACTTCTCTAAAGGCCTCAAATTTCGTTACGTCTCATTAAACGGTTCCGGAACTATGGCGAAAAATTGTGGTATTAGGTAGAGGTATGAATCCCTCTTTGGAGCAAGAGTATATAGCTGCGGATACACCTGAGGTCCACTGCAGTGTGGCTGCTCCATGCTCCACCTCACCCCTACGTTTTAGGCAGTAGGGCCACGGTGCCCAAAGACTGAATTTTGGGTTGTCAGGAATGGCAATGGGCAGGGCACGCCTGGGGTAGGCTCCCCATGCAAGCGGAGCAAATGGCTGTATCCAACAGATCAATCTAACAGACCTAAAAATAACTGGGTCAATTGGCCATTTTAACAGCATTAAAAGAACTGTGCAAAATGGTATTTTTTTTTAACAGCGCTACAAGGAAGTGCAACTTGGCCATTTTAACGGCTTTAAAAAGAACTGTCCCAATTGGCCATTTTAACGGCCCCCCAAGAACTGTAACAATTGGCCATTTAAAAGCACTAAAAAGAACTGTCCCAATTGTGCATTTAACAGCCATAAAAAGAACTGTCCCAATTGGCCATTTAATAGCCATAAAAAGAAGTCTCACTTGGCCATTCTAACAGCCTTAAAAAGAACTGTCCCAAATGGCCATTTTAGCAGCCTTAAAAAAGAACTGTGACAATTGGACATTTTAACAGCCCTAAAAGAAACTGTCCCAATTTGCCATTTTAACAGCCCATGTTTTAAATTGAAGTTTTACTCCCCTTACTCGACATCGACGTAATTTGATAGCTTTCGATTGGGCGTAAAGTACTGGCGGGGAATTTTGGGCTAGGGGTATAAGTAATAGTAGTGAACTTATGGTGGGGGAAAAGTAAGGAGTGTAATTCCGTGTTAGGAATAATACTGGTGGTGAACTTTAAATTGGGGAAAAGTACTGGGGGTTACATTTCTAACTGCTGCCTCCCCCCAAACATTACAATGAAGGCGGAAGCAAAGAAATGCGCTGAGACTCGTCGGCTACGATGGATGTGGCATTTATTATGGGGGGTGGGATCCCCCACCAACGGAGAATTAGAGTGTAGAAAGAAAGTAATTGGAAAATGAAAATGGTTGGTTTTGCTGGGGGTTTATCACACCCCGTCTCAGTGGGGATCCCTATAACATAAAGAATCCGTATCAACGTCGACCCGAATCAGGCCTCCATTCGCCATCTGACATTACCCAACGTGGCTCAATTTCGCTCGTATGAAAAAAAAGAAGTTATTTTCCCTCAGTTGGGTTTCAAAAATAAAATAAAAAGGCAGGAGAGGGATAGGGGTAGGGGGATTTGAAGACAAAGAACAAATAGAGAAAGGCCTAGAGAATGTACCTACTCGTATATTTGCAAAACCTTGTTACATCCACCAAGACCTTGTTGTCTCACCTATCAAACCTTAACTATCCACACTTTCATTACGAGGTAAACTGCAAAAGGGAATCAATTTAAATATTCATTTCAAGAACTGGTGGTAAGTTACCGGAATAATACAAAACCCTAACACCATTAAAAGTTACGATCTGTAATAAAAGTAGGCTAGTGAATTTGAAACGAACGTTGGAATAAATGCAACTACCAACTTTTAAAATAAAGAAATTTACCATTAAAATAGCTTGAATTACAAACAACAACAACAAACTAATCTGGAACAGAAATGGTCTCAACTTATGTATATATGCGGCGCCGTCATCGGCCCCGTGTCAGTTTCAGTCATCGAAGAAGGAAGCTTCGGCGCCGCTACAGTTGCGGACAATTTAACGACCAAGCCATTAATTTGTACTGAGAGAGCGGTGGGAGGAGGGGGGGGCGCTCCTAAAGAGCAGTCGTAGCGGCTTCTTGTTAGTTCAAGTGAGTAGGGGAACACGGGGGGAAGAGCCGCGTTTTATTAAAAAAAACAAAAACACATCGGTGTATCCAACGAAATATTTCAACGAGGACAAAACATACGAATAAAAGCTCCGTAAAAGACGTAATTAAAAGAACTTCCTGAAACTTGTCGTAATTAAGAGCAAATTACAACTCTGAAAATAACTCCTAAAAACACCTACACCAGTGAGAAGTCAGTAAGCATGAAATTAACAAAATACGAACATAGGTTTAATAAACAATAACGGGAATATATGCAAAAAATGGACATGAGGAGTCGGTTAAGACCGCATAGTTAATAAAGGCATAATAAGTAAATGGCTCCATTCTGAAGTAAAAGGAGCCATCAGTTGGAGATCCAGGAAAACATGGAGCTCTTTTAAAATAGTGGACGCGAATCCTAAGGAGCCCTACGTGGAAGGCGCGAGAGAACAAATATAAAAGCCATTTTAGCGAAAGATACCCCCGGAATTTACCCAGAGGGACCTTGAAGGGGGCATAATGGATGTAGAGGGAAGCATGGGATTTGAGAGCAGCATAAGGAAATGGGCAGGACACAAGGATGTTATGGTTGCTTTTATACGCCTTTGGGGCGATGAGGTAAACTTTCATACATTGATGGTACTTTAAAGAACCAACCCGCAAATATGGGGACATATTTGAGTATCTGGTAAATCTTGTTTACAGTCATGGCCAAAGGTTTTGAGACGAATAATTTTTTAATTTACGCGATAGGAATATTTAAATTATTGCAGGTTTATTAAAAGGTCAGCATTTAAAAAAAATAACAGGAAAACGAGGCAATGGCTTCGCCCCTCCCCCCTACGGGGAGAGGGGGGGATGTGGCCCTTGCGCTTCGCTACTAAGCTTAAAAAGCAGGCATGGTTAAATTTTTCTAAATTTTCTGAACTTCGCCAATTATAATAATTTTAAAAAGGAATTCTAAACAAATTTCTCCCCCTTTCAAAAAATCACGTTGCTAAAATACAGTTATAGAAGAAGATATATAAAAATACATTTTCTGAACTTCACCATTTGTAATTTTTTGGGGTGGGGTTTAAAAGTTCACAAAATTCGATACTTATATTTATTTCTGAACTTCACCATTTTGTTTTTTTCTATTATAAAATAATTATTAGAAATAATTTTGATAAAAAACATAAGTCATAACCAAACTAAGATGAAATTATTATTCAAATACTCAAAGAATCTCTTTAAATTATAGTTTGTGATGATGAAAACTAAATTCCTTTGCTAATCCAAAATCGAGTTCAGGTCCTGCTGATGTAGGAGGTGTGTTTCAGTAATTGGAATTTTGCTATTCGATCAAAAGGGTAAAATGATAATAAATATCAGTTAAATGAATAATATTGTGTAATTATAATCTATTTTTTGATATTTTTTTAGAAATAAATGTTTGAATCTTTTCAAAACCAGAAATGGTTCTTTCTAAAATAAATCGTGCCAACCATCATTGCCTTGCACCAAAGTGGCCTGAAGTGCAAATGGGGTATTGAATCAAGGAGCACCATCTTTAGGATCATTGATGACTTTAAAAAGACTGGTTACACTCATGCGAAGAAGTCTTCTCGACGCCCAAGCTTCAATTGAACGCCAAAATCGCCTTCTAGTAAAAGTCCCAGTTCAGGATCGGGTTGGTTCCAGTGCCAACCTTGCTCACGATTGGAAAGAGGCAAGTATGAACGCTTCAGCGCGAACAGTAAGAAGGGCTGCAAAGAATCCTTATCTCACCAAAATGACCCTTACGGAAAGGCTCCACTTTTGTAGGAAATATAAAGGATAGACTGTTGAAAACTGGGGGAAAAGTGGTATTCTCTGATGAAGCTTTCTTCTGCTTGTTTGGATCAATTTGTAGATGAACTCAAGCAGCTTGATTCCAACGGTCATATGGTCAGCTATGACGTTTCATCTCTCTTACAAACATTCCATTAACTGAAACCATAGACATAATTTTAAAGAAACTATTTCCTTATCACAATAACTTACATTATAGATTTCCTCGATCTTCGTTTAAAACACTTCTAGAATCAGCTGTCAAAGATTCTTTTTTCACTTTAAATAAAAAAGTATTCAAGCAAGTCGATGGTATGGCCATGGGTTCTTCACTTGGACCAACCGTCGCTAACATTTTCATGTGCCATTTGGAAACCAAATATTTCAAAATGATTGTCCTAAAGAATTCCTACCTAGATTCTATAAAAGATACATAGATGACACTTTTACATTAATCCATACCTCTGCTCAATCGGAACTTTTCAAGAACTTCATAAACTCATATCACCCTAACATTTCATTTACAATAGAACCATAAACAGATAACAGTTTATCGTTTTTGGATGTAAAAATAGAAAAGAATCAGGGTTGCTTTGAATTTTCTGTTTTCCGAAAGCCAATGTTTAGTAACCTTGGTTTAAACTTTTACAGCTTCTGCACCTATCAATTCAAAGTTAATGCTTGTAGAACTTTCAATATCTGTTCTAATTGGCCCCTATTCCATTTGGAAATGATTAAACTTAAAACTTTTTTAAAATTAAACAACTACTCACCCAATATTTTTATAAATTGCATTAGGAACTTTTTAAATAATGATTTTAAACCTATAAATAATTTTAATGTCCCGCGCAAAAAAGTGTACATTTCCTTTCCCTTTATGGGGTATCAAACTAATACTTTTAGGAAAGAATTGTCGAATATTTTGAAAAAATTCTATTCGCATTTTACTTTAACGCCAATTTTTGTAAACCACTTAAAAATTAGTTTTTTGTTCACTGTAAAGGACCCCATTCCTGACATTTTGCGTTCAAGAATAGTATATAAATATACTTGTCCTAAATGTTCTTTGGGAACGTATATTGTATGTACGGAACGTCTTCTCAAGGTTCGCATTGATGCTCACCGCGGGGTCAGTTACAGAACAGGAATGGATCTCTCCGTAAAAGAAAACTCCGTTGTCCGATCTCATTCCTACTCATCAAAAATACCTATAGATTTTAATCAATTTAAAATATTATCCGCATCAAAATCTAAATCTGACCTTCCCATAATTGAGTCCCTTTTAATTAAATACAATCAGCCTCAGTTAAATAAGGACTCTACTTCCACACCGTTATATATTGCCTGATTAATTTCGTTTGAATTTTTTTTAACCTGTTACCATTAATTAATTACCACTTAAACAAACATCTTTTTGTTGTTGTTGTTTTTCGACCAACCAACTACATAGATCAGAGAACCAACTAATACTAAATCACATCTTTTCTGTTGGTATAATCTTTAAATTCATTCATTCAGTTCACAGCTTTCTCCGAATCAGGTAACAAATTATAGTGTATTTATTGAGGTTTTCCTTTTCTTCCAATTGTAACTTTATTAATTTCGTTTGAATTTATTTTTTTTTTATCTTAATATACAGATTTTTGTCCTTTATATTGCATTTTGATATTTTTTTGTTTTACATCCTAGTACATTTTTAGCCTAAAGCCATTTATTATCATTGTTCTCATTATTGTTAAGCAATTGTTCTTATAGAAATCTTTAATATTCTAGCCTAGAAGATGGGTCAAGAGCCCGAAACGTTGGCAATATATGTTATATCCAGTACTTGCTCTCCTTTTCCTGATATATATATATATATATATATATATATATATATATATATATATATATATATATATATATATATATAGTGCTTTATTAAGCTTTAAATTAATAAAAAATATTTTATTTTAAAAATTCAGGAAATAAAGAATTAATCTCATCAATTACGTTTCTCCACGAAACGTTTAGGCCTTGAATGGTGGCCTGTTTTAAAATTTTCGTCCTACTTTTCCACGTCGAAAAAAGGCAAAAAAAAACAACCTGAGATGAGGGAAGGTCTGAGGCGAATCGTGCAGGGAAACTTTAATGGATGTTTGCAAACTAAGACATAGTAGTAAAGAAATATATGGGTAAAGAATGTGGTTAATTGTTAATAATAAGTAAAATAGTGAGCAAAATGAAAGTTGCGTAATTAAATAGAGGAACATCCAATTACTGGGGTAAAATGGATAAAGCAAAAGAAAACGAGAACAAAAATAGAGAAAAAATCAATTAAAAAGAGTGAAAATACAAAGTTACTCAATTCGAAATGTTACAGCTTCGAGGGTGCACTAAATCCCCCTAAACTAATTTGTACTTTGTATTTAAATACATTTATGTATTTAAAATTGTATTTCTAAATACATTTAAAATAATATATTTAAATACTTTTTTGCAAATACTTTACTGATAATAGATTTATATAGCTGTTAAGGACGTGTAATGCATGTTTTAGCTTGTCGCAACTTGTATGCAACAAACGGTTGACTGCGTGAGCCAATGAGGGAAGATTGCTTGCATTAGTTCAAATTCAGTTAACAGCTGGTCACAGTTGTGTTCAGTTGTATAGTGAGAGCGCTCAGCGTTATTCTAACTGCTGTATGGCAACTTCAGCTTCTTCGAAAGTGTGTGAAATGGAGAGATTGAATAATACTAAAAACGAGCAAGATAAAGAATCATGAAATTATAGTCATCTTTTACTAGATGCTAAATTTTTTAGAGTGAAATCTTCCGACGGAAAAAGTGAAATGTGTATGTACATCATGCAATGGAGAAGTCTCTGCGGCGAGCAATGCTACTTCCAATCTACGCATTCATTTGAAGGTAGGAATTTATTAAAGCTAATTATATGATACTTAATTGAATTGACAAGTTTCACTATTTCTTATGACTGCTCTTGTCGCTTGGATTGCTCTCTTACATACTCGTTATGCGGTAGTCAAAATCTTTTGGAAATTTGGACTGGATTTCATTCGAATGAGGTTGATTGGATACCGCTTTGTTGTACGTGACCGGATATTCCACCAGCAGTGATACGTTCGGAAGTGGCTATTTTATCCTTGACTGGCCTTGATGGAGGCTAGTTGAGGGAAAGGAAGGACTCCTCTGCGCTGCCTGAAGTTAAAGTGGTCTTTTGTTCATTGAACATTTTTTCCATAACGGATCCCTAAAACTACATACACACCCAATTAAACTCACTTACAGACTCGGGTCCCCCCCAGATTCCCTCCCAAATTACGTCCTTGGGTGAAATGGCGGAGAGGTGAGGGAGACGCGGCGTATTGCCCTGAGGACCTTGCTAGGCCGGCAAAAACCGGACAGGAGCAAGGTCTTCTTCGAGAGAATTTACGGCGAGCTCAATATTATCCTCGCACGGCTAATTGATTTGACAAATGGCTACGCGGCTATCTGTGCGAGGGAGGTGGACATCGAAGCCCTCTCCTCCCTGCTGCATGCTTCAGACACCCTTCGGAAAATTGATCTCACTCCTCAGACACCGCTACAGATACGCACACACAGAAGTGTGATCTGCCGACGCCTCGACCCCTGGGTTGGAGGACACTCGATTAACCAAATCACGGACGAGATTCTTTGGAATCATCAGTGGGCAAAAGTAGCCGAAATAATCAAATTCAAAGACTAAACCCACGTTTTTAAAGCTGTCTTCACCGAAACCACAATGGCGATTAAGGCAAAATAAAACGGTCTTCTCTTCTTTAACGTCCGCATCTGCCCCGATCAGATTGAGCGTGAGGAGTTTGTTGACCTGCAAATGTGCTTCAAGTGCTACAGGTACAACGAACCCACCACCGCCACTTGCCCCAACTCTACACTCACAGTTCGTTCTGTGTGCGCCGGCCAACACCATTCCTGGCGCGAATGTAAAAGTTCGTTCCAGAAATGCCTCAATTGTGGATGCCCCACACAGAACCAATAAAGGAGCAAATACAGAAAACAAAGAACAAATGCAGAAAAGAGGAGGAAAGGCTAACGCCACCTACGCGAAAGTTGCCAAGGCAACCGTCGCAGAGACTAGTGTTGCCACTGCACCTACGTACCTGCAAATTGAAAACGAGTAATCGACAAAAATAATGTGTTGCATATATTATGCACACATTGCTAACTTGACCAAGCCTGGCACCTTCGCGAAGGAACTGAACACTATGCTCGTGAATAACGGCATGGAAAAAAGTGGTTCCCGCCCGGGAAACCCTCCGTCAAACGAGGTTCTTCGAGTGAACCTCCAACCGCAGACCGAGAAGAGCGGCCAAAAAGCTCCGGACACGACTAATGCCCTTTCACGTGATCCTCGAGTGCAAGCCATGGCTGCCCGGCAGAAGGCACAAACGAACTCACAAACACACCCAACTACCCCAACAGAAGCACAAGTCGAGCGGAAGGATGCTGCTGCTGTGAGGCCTAAGAAGGTGGAGCATTCGCCCCGCCCCCCAAAGGGCTTGCAGTCACGTCAACCGAGTAGGTCCTCGTCTTCAAAGAATCGGGCTCCCAGGTACATGTACTACTCGAAGATGTTAAACCTCAGAGTATATGCTGCCGAAGGGAACCAGTTTCCGGTCGACGCAGGCCCATAACTTATTGGCGATGGTCTTAGGGCTGGTGAATACAAATGGGACTACGAGGCTGACATACCTGAAGATCTGGTAAAGCAGGCTCTCTTCCGCGACCTTGTCCAATTCTCAATCGACGCTACCGTTCTTCTCACGGACGCAGAGTTCCGTAAGAAGAGATCGGGCAAAGGGAAGACTCCTCCATCCTCCCCCCAAGGAGCAAAGATGGACGGAGAATAAAACACTCCTCGACATAACATCTACGCTACATTGCGAGCGTAGTATCAAAAGCTAGCCGTGACATTGAAGAAGACCTTACCCGAACGGTAACATCAGCCCTAACATGCCCAACCTTTCACCGAAATTTGACATACCGTAGTAGCCAATTTTACTAGTTACTACAAAGGTTTGAATGCCAACCAATTTTGACCCCCAAAACAACACAACACGAAACTAACATTGCCAGAGCTACCCTTTGACCAGGGATCTATTAATCCCTGCTCTTGCGTGCTATATTTTTACTATATTATCTACTTTCGCTGGAGAAACCCTTCCACCAGGAAAATATACTCCCCTTCAAACTTATACTAAACTTACATTTACCATCCTTTTCAAAACCCTTTCACCACTATACTCTTTTACATTTGCTATACTAATCTATACTTCCTAACTTGTTATGTCCAATGTCCAAAACTATTTCTTATTTTTAAAAAATGGCAAAATTGCTAGTAGCTAACGATAATGTTAAGTGGCATAGGTTTACCATGCACGAACCTACCTGCTTCCTTTTGGAACACCTTTATTTATAGTATATGCTGATTGAATTTAACGTGAATTATGGCAACGTGGAACAAATGTCCTTCAATTATCTGACCATGTACATTTATCAACAGAGAAAGCATCCTGCTTTGGTGCAAAAAGCGGATAACTAGGTGACATATCAAAGAAAAGATTCAAAAAGAAAATGTTCAATATTAGACGATGGTCCTTCATGCAGCGGTGTTAAAGTAAAGACATTACCGGAGTGGTTTGAGGTGAATACTAAGAAGGTCAAACAATCTTTTATTAATAAGCTGATTGCAGATTTTATCATACAAGGTGTGCATCCCCTATTAACCACGGAGCAACCAGCTTTTGTGAGATTAATTAAAGGTGAGTTCTGAGTTACAAATGTTGTTTACAATTATATATTAGTAGTACAGGTTAAACTCTTATAACGATCGAATACTAAAGCGTTCGGATCATTTGTCACTACGTAGGCTATATAACGAAGTTAAATAAAGGAAGACGTATACAAACAACAGAGGTTAATATATTGCAATAATTTCATGAGAATCTACATACATATATTCTTAAAGCGCGCTATCATATAGTTAAAGATATTATTGAATAAAATTTTTCAGGAATAATTAGTACAATTATTGATCGATTATATGTAGTTATTAGATGAATTCCTATAACGATGTATTTCATTATAGTAGCAATACCTGTATATCATTATGTCAAAACTAGCATGCCCGCCCATCAAAAATGTAGGAAATAAAGCTTGATAATATATATATTCCTAACAATATTGAAAGTCAATATTTTACTATGTAATTGTGAATAGGAAGGACTAATAATATATTTATGAATTAATGTACCAGTCTTAAATAGCTTTAGGATATTATATAGCTACATTTTATATATAAAATTTTATATGCATGCCATATATTCTCATTCACTGTGAAAATCAATTTCACTCACAATAATCACACATTCCACTACCGCAGGTCTAAATTCTTCAGTTGACGTCATTTCAAGGCGGACGTTCGGCCGAAATCTTATAGAAGAGAAAGTAACAAGAGCTCTACTGAAGAATAAACTAGACAGCACCTCTTACTTATTGTCTTACTGCAGATGTTTGGTCAACTCGTCACCGTAGTTTTTTGGGCGTTGCAGTTCATTGGGTATGTTAAGATTTTGCTCTTTATGAAATATGGAATTGAAAATGTCTTTACAGTTAGGGAGTTATCAGCTCTTGGCTGAAAGCAGACCTATTTGTTGGTGGAATTTATCTCGATTATATTAATATGTAAAATTCATGGAAACATTCATGAGACAAACATTGGACTGTTATTTCATTTTTCTTCAGCTTGAGGAAGCTGCTCTTGTCCGCCACAGTCCAGTATTGGCATGCTGTCGCTTCAAAGGAGAACATAACTACATCAAGATTGCTGAACATATGGAGAATATCATCAATGAATACGATATCCCCCTGCAGAAAATCACGAGCACCATCACTGACAACGGCTCTAATTTTGTTAAAGCGTTTAAGGAATTTGCAGTCACTGCTGCAAAGGTGTCCACAGATTCAGAAGATGGAATCCAGATAGGTGAAAAAGATCAGGGTGAGCAGGAGCTGGAGGATAGTTTCTTAATAAGAAGTGCCTTAGATCAGGAAGAAGACCTTTCGTCTGAACCATGCAGCTTCAGCCTACCTAAGCATGTGCGCTGTGCTTCACAAACACTAGGTATCGTCGCCACAACTGATGCAAAACAGGCACTGAAAATATCTTCTTTTGCAAATATCAATCATGCTGCGATGGGAAAAAGCTCAGCATTATGGAACAAAAGCGGTCGTCCAAAATCAGCAGAGATTATCAAAACTGTTATCAACTGCTCATTAAAGGTGCCTTGCATTACAAGGTGGAACTCTCTGTTTGATGCATCGTCATTACTTTTAAAACAGAAGGACAAATTACATCAACCCATGGCGTCCTTTGAACTTCCAGTGTTCAGAAGTCACAAAATTGAATTTCTTGGGGAGTATGTCTCAGTTTTGGCTCCTATTGCAGTGGCAATTGATCGCCTACAGGGAAAACAAAACTATTTTTATGGAGAATTGCTCGCTACCTTGCTCACTGTGTAGCTGAAGAGCCTTCAGTCACATTCTCTGAAATTTTGCCAACCACTTCTAAGTGCAGTCACTAAGGGCTTTGGAAAGCGCTACTAATCTTATTTGACCTTGGCAAATGAAGCCAGCGTTACAGATGCCATTATTGCATCAACAAGCCATCCATTCTTCAAACTCCGCTGGTTAGATATCACTACTTCATGGGACAGTTCAAGCCACCAAGACTCTGTTAAAAATATTATGATTCAAGTGATTGAAAATTTAGCAGAGGGACCCGAAGCTGAATCATCCAGTGACGATTATTTTGGATTTACAAAACCCACTCAAACACGATCAACCGCAGATTTAGAGTTGTTCATTTACCTTCAGGATTCAAATTAAACACTTCAAAGTTTAGATAGGTATCCAAACATAAAAAAGTTATTTATTAAATACAACACCACCCTTCGGTCGTCAGCTCCTGCGAAACGGCTCTTCTCTTTAGGAAATTGGACCTTATCTCCAAAACGGAGTTCTTTATCTGACGAAACATTTAAGCAACTGATATCACTTAAATGTAATGCTGATATAAATAACTAACTGAAATTTCATTTTATGGAACTTTCTTTTTTTTTGTAGCACCTAAGTTCAATTGTCATCGAATCCTACATTAGTAATTATAATATACAATGTCATTTTAATGGATATTTTTTGGTTGTGATACAAATGGTCCTTATCGATTGTCATTATATATCATGTATTTGAAATGTATCTAAATACATTTCCTCATGTATTTAATATTTAGTATTTAAATACTTTAAAAATGTATTTAGTGCCCACCTCTGGTCCTAAGATGAAACCTTAAAGAACAACACATATGATGAAGGCAAAAATTCGGTAACTATGATCAATATAAGAACAAAATCTACCCCAGGAATTCGCAAATGCACACTAAACGGCTTTAAAATAACGTTCAATTATTGGGAAACGCTTAGACGTTTTTTTCTCAGTGAAAATAGAGAACACAAGAACTATGGCTCGCCCTACCCTCTCTCGAGATCTGCTGAAGCTCAAAGACACGCCATATTTCAAAAGCCTGATTACTGTTCTTGCAATTTAAGTGGTCTCGTTTTAATCTTTTCCACCTCGTAAAAGCGAACAAAAGCATTTTTTTTTTTTTTATCTCTTCGTTTTAATTACAATGTTGGAATCAGTGTCAGTTTTCGCTTTTGCTATCTTAAACCTTTATGCTCCTAAGAGCGTTTTCTCCCGGAAGTTTGTCAAATGGACTTCATTCATCAAGTGTCCTTGACAAGAGACGGGATATATATGTAAGCTCTTTTAGCCACGGTCTTTTACTCTATTCATTCATGTATATATTTCCTGGTTCCGCTCCTTTCAAAAATTATGCTTACTTACATCCTCCTTGAATGGACCGTAAGGTCTCCTAGGGTACCTTCTTTCCTTGTTGTTACTCCTATTTTTATTTTATGGGGTATTAGCCAAGAATGACTTCCTTAGGCCCTCTTATTTTTAATCGCGTGCGAGTCTATATCTAACTTTGTCGGTCGGTCCCCGTTTTGCCTTTCTTTGTTTTGGTAATAACACCGTAACTATTCGGCCGATTCTAACGAAATTTGAAACGCTTATGTTGTTTTACATTCTCTTTCGAATGATATAATTGCCAAGGTCCTCCCAAGGTTAGCCTGAGAATTATTTTGTTTTAGCAATAACATCAAACTATTCGGCCGATTCTAACGAAATTTGAAACTCTTATGTTGTTTCACATTCCCTTTCGAATGATATAATTGCCAAAGTCCTCCCAGGTTAGCCGGGAAATTATTTTGAAATAACATCATAACTATTAGGGCGATTCTAACGAAATTTGAAACCCTTATGTTCTTTTACATTCTCTTTCGAATGATAAAATTGCCAAGGTCCTCCCAAGGTTAGTCTGGGAATTATTGAAAGTTTTGAAGGTCATAAATTAGAATAAGTGAGAGCACGCGACTTTGGTTAGCACACCTTGTTTGTTAACGAGATAGTGTCAACAATTGGTCCAGCCATAAGAATACCAAGAGTAGCACCCTTTTGTTCGTATATTTTGATCAAAGAAAGACTTTTTTCAAGGATGACCAATTCTACAAATGCGTATTATCACTCTTAAGAGTTTTTGTACACCAATCTTTCTTTATACTTTTTCCACTTTTCTTTTAAAAAAGGTTGTGAATGTTTCTTTTTGTCTCTCAAACTACGATGAGGTTTATCGAACTAATGAAGAAAATCTGGATTTTAATTCAAGATGATTTACTTGATTTAGTACGAGGATAAAAAAATATGAGCCCCCAAAACCTGCAGTGGGTTTGTAAAACTTTTCTATATATGTAGTCATGAAGTTAGCCGAAAATAGCGAAGAGACGAATAGTAAAAAATACTAAAATTGACCAAAATAATAGTAAGAGAAACGCTTTGATGACTGGATATTTGAGTAACACCGCGCTAGGCTTCTAACTTCATCTTATCTTGTTCTCTGTACAGATTCTTAGTTAATTTACAGCGCATGAGGAATTCAGTTGGATAAATTTGGCTGTGATTACTAGGGAACGGCGGATCGAAATCTCCCTCTGATTGTTCTGATATGGAAATAACCCTCGAATTTGTCGCGGAGATCTAGGTGAGCATCCACAAAGATCCCAAATCAATGAGGTCCATAGCCAGAAATGGACAGCTTCTGTCGGAGAAGATGAAGGGGAAGTAAAAGGAACGTACTGCGAAGCTTGTGAACAAAGTGAATCATCCCATTAAGCCTCGGATGCTTTGTTTTTTTTCAGACGAGAAGAATTTCTGTCAGGACCAGGTTGTGAATTCGCAATAGAACAGCTGGCTTGCTTTGTCACCCAAATATGTACTGCGAGTCCTAAAAAACATGTTCTCAATCCACAACATGGCGTTTAAGGTGGTCAGTAATGAGGGCCACGTCATGTCCTCGTTAATCTTTCCGGATGGTCTCAGACTCAATACGGAGGGCTACATCAAGTGCCTGGAGGAGTTGGTGTTGCCCTGGATCCAGGATTAGGGAACAGGCAACTGGAAGACTATTCCGAGTGTCAGCAGGACTCTGCACCATGCCACACATTCAGGATACTCAGTCTTGGCTGACAGGCAATTTCTTTGATCACATCACTCCGAAAATCTGGCCTCCCAACTCCCCAAACTGAAATCCCATGGACTATTTATTATGTTTGGGACTTGGTTGAGAGAGAGAGAGAGAGTGAGAGCTAAAAGTCCCCGTGCACTACCAAGGTAGAGCTTAGTTCCAGAATCACCTCAGTTTTCACGTAATGAAAGAGGGGCACCGTCGAAAAATCCTGCAGCAGATTCCCACGCCGCGGTTATGAAGAGGTCGATTTCATTGGATAAAATCAATAGTATAATTTTCTTTTATATTGGGGTTCGGCGACAAATTAGCCACATGACACTATAGGTTCGTCAACTAAGGCCCAAAGGACAGGTTTTACTTCCTCGGTAGCTAGCTAGGTGTCTCCCAAATTTCATAAGATTCTTTTAAAAAAATATAGCCGCCATCCATCTCACTTTCAAGGAAAATCACTAAAATCGAAGGTGAACGCACATCCACCATTATATAAGTAGTTCTAAGGGTACGTACAATTCACGGTCATATTAGATCTCGCTGTGACGTTGCTTTCAGCTTCGCTTTGTCTTTCATTTTCACCACCACGACGTATGCTCCCCAAAATACGAGCGCAATACTACCAGTTATGTAGAGCTTTGGGAGAAGAGTCGTTGATGCAAATGTTTAAAGGTCGTATCCTCCACGTGGCGGCCACTGGGGCAGTATCATATGAGGCACCAGCCCGAGATTACACTAAAGTCTCGAAGGAGTTTCATAGCCACTAAGTCAAAAAGTTTGAAGGGTAATTGGCGTCCCTCATTTGTATAGGTTCTTTCGAAATTAGCCCAGTACTAAATGAAAGCCGTTGGCGACCTGGCGAGACGTTGAACCATCGAGTACAAGCAGATCATGCACCCTGCACGACGTAAAGCAAATGGTATATCTCTTGTGTTAGCAAGGAAGCTCTTCCTAGTCTTTTTACAAATCTAAATATACGGTGATGAAAGGTTGCAGAATGTCAAATGTGGAGTAGAAATCATGGAAGCCACATTGTGATGAAGACAAGTGGTCCCTACATTTTTTCCATCAAATTGCATACCCAGAGGTTAAAGAAAGTGAGCAGAAACCAACCAGGGCGGAGTGATCTCTATCAGGTTTGCAAAAAGTAAACATAATAGCTTGTGACAGAAATTTGGGAAGATAACCACCAACCACATCTTTTTGAACAATTCTAAAGGAAAAGACAACCATCACCCAGTTCCGTGCAAGAAGCGAGAGTGGAAGGCAACCCATCTAGCGAAAATAGGTCATAGAAGGCTACCTCGCCTCTGGAGGTGAAGTTCAGTCGGAGGCCTTCAGAGACTGGGCGACGTACTTGGAATACTTGTGGAGTAGTATATCGGTTGTAGAATGTTAAAAAAGGGGCCCAGATGGTACTCTCACATTCCTAGAGGACGGGGGTGGGTGGATCATGGGAGAACCTACCGTGTATCCTTATGACACGCTTTCACTTCTTGGCTTGAGGTGTCTTTCCATTAAGTTAAATGCGATATGCCGGCCAGGAAGATCGGCGATCATGACTCGAAATGAAACGGAAGGTCGCCTTCACCTAACGACATTCTTATAGGGTGAAATTATACAAATGGCGCTTATAGGCTAATCGCTTCTCTCTGAGGACTGTTTCAGCTTCGGCCGACCACCAAGGAAGTGGTCGGTGTGCAAACCGCCAGACGTTCTAGGGAAGTAAGCCAGGCCCGCAGCAATAATGATGCCGGGAAAAACTCAGCGGCCTCAACTACCGACCTAAACTTCTCCACTCGGATTGGGGTGTCAGTTATTTCCTCGAATTTATACCACTATGCTTGATCCATGTACTACCAAGGTGGCATTTCGAGCGGAGGCGGTCGCCGAAAGAGATATGATTGGATAATTGACCGCTGCCGTAGAGATCATCGATCACCTGTCATCCAACGATCATTTGTTACCAGGGAACGGCAGGGATACACCAATAAAGGGAAATAAAACGGTTCCAGTACTTATTTAGGTCCGTGAATTTGTCCACGTAAAGAACATTATTGTCCAGTTCTTCGACCAACGTGTATTTGTTACCAGGGAACGGCGGGGATACACCAATAAAGGGAAATAAAACGGTTCCAGTACATATTTAGGTCTGTCAATTTGTCCACATAAAGAACATTATTGTCCAGTTCTTCAACCAGTTCCACCAAGACAAGGCACTTGGGACTGACGCGTAGTTCCTCAAGAAGGAGAAGGAGCCTCAACAATCGGTCTACGATACGGGGAAACTCTACCTCATGTAAGCCGACTGGCACGAAAGAGGATGACAGCAGAAAAGAATAGGAGGGGAAGGAACAGGTTGGAAGAAAGTTCCAATAAACCTAATTATGCTCGATTCCTATTCTCGAGTTAGGGTATTCCAGATAATCCATAATTAGGGCCCAAACTACTAAGCGTAAGCTAAAATGGAAGAATTTAGAGGAAAAGGACATGCATGCTCAGTACAGTGTGAAATGCGACCCCGAGAACGAGAAAATCAAGGCCGGAAACTTAACTTGGACGACCACGGATCTGGTGCTATCCCACTGACGGGTCTTTATCGCCATCATATGATTGCTTCTCCCCCGCTCCCTACCTTTGTCACAAGCAAGATAATAATAACGGCTTGACGTAAATAAACGGCTTTTCTGTTATCGAGTTTGTGGACTTTGAGCAGAAATCTAATCATGGTTTTGAGCGGGCTGAGGATTAAGACGGTTTGTTCAGTTTCATGCAATCGATACAGTGGAGCGATGGAGCGAGGCGGGCAAGAAAAGAGCAAAGCTCTCTTTCGGGTCCATATTTTCTTCGCCAGAAGCGCGCGCGTGAACGCATGGGAAAGCGCTGACATGTAGATTCCCATACATACATATTAAGCGCGTGTACACACACATACACACAAAAAACCCCATTTTTCTCAGGGTTTTCTTCCTCAAACTAGATAAGAAATTTAGCGAGCAGAGGCAAGATCTAAGCAATGATATCGGACGTTATAATTTAAGCTAAAGTGTGTTTTTAACCGTGTTCTGTCCAGTGCCATTGAGCGGGTTTGTTTATGTTTGTTTGTGTCTCTGTGGATCCCGAATTCGAGGACAGCTCATGCTATTTTTATTTATCGTCCAACCGCCTCTGCATTCCCGACGAGCGAGGGAAAGAGCGAAACGCCTGTCCCGTTGCTCAGTCTATGCAGACAGCCTGGCTCTGATATTTTTACCCTAGACTATTCAAACTTTGACGCTTCCGTAAATGGGAATAAGATATAAATGATAACGCCTATCTCCTCACGTTAAAGCAATAATTTATATTCTCCAGCCACTTAAGAGCGACCTTAATGCTCGCTTGAGCTCAACTTATCCAAACTTACTCAGGAGATTCTTAGGATCGATAAAATAGGCCGTGCTTTCGGGGCCAGCAGGAAATTTTGACTGACTCGTTGGAGAAAAGGCTCCTTTTTTTATCTTTCCTTCGTCTGCCATCTTGGGGGAGGGGGGGGCTAGACTTCCAAACCCTTCACAACATACAACTCCAAAGGGGAAGGGTGTAAGCAAGTGTATTTTTAAATGTTCTTTTTAACATTTTTTGACGCCTCTTTAAATACATTGACTTCTATCCTCACCCCCCTTGTCTTCCCTGCTAACGACCAGACACCGTAATTAGACACTGATTTTCTAAATTTATTTATTTTTTTAATGTTAAAATAAAAAAAAATTCTATTATATTTTAAAAATACATTTTATAGATTTAAAATTAAGAATCCGACACAATATACAGCGCACAACTTTGAACCAGTCTCTAAAAATGAGAGGAACTGGCAACTGCGTCTAAGGATGGCACCCAAAGGCCTCGAAAAATACCAAAGGGTGCCCGTGACACGTTGGGACCAAAAGGGTTCCCTGAATCCAGCACAAATTGATCCTAGAAAGATCTCTTTTCCGCACTTAAAAAAAAAAGATATAGTGGATCTACGAGATGCACACGACAGATGTTCTGGAAGGAAACAAAACAACAATGTTTATTGCGGATCTCCGCCACACGAAATTCGAGGGATAGATAATTGTCAACAAATTTTAACTTTTTTTTCTGCTGACTTAAGTTTGAGACCTATTCTTGGAAAATTCGGGGTCACTGAGTTTAAAAATGGCAATAGTTTTCTTCTTTCACGTCAAGTTTTTTATTTATGGACTGGACAATATTGGTCTCACTCATAGTAGCAGGCTATCTTACGACCGAGTGAAGGGAAGTGGAGACGTTTGGTATTCTTCTTATTTTATTTTATCTATGTATTTAGACTTCTCTTTATGCACATCTAGATATATAAAGCAATTGTGTATGATATAATTTTGTGTTTTTTCAGATTTGTTTTAGGAAATAACATTCAGTAGCATGGCCACATTACGAAAAAAATGTTTGAATTTCCCTGACTCGTTTTGCTATATACGAGTATCTATGTGGTTGTTTTACTGCACCAACTCAAAGAATGAACATTAGTATCATTGTGAAAAGAGCATACTTGGCTTACTTTAAGATTAAATTAAGTGATCAGGATAAACCGTGGGCCCCGCACAATGTTGTAAAACATGTGTCGAAATTCTACGCCAATAGACAAAGGGCACAAGGAAACAACTAGGATTTGGCATTCCTATGGTTTGGCAGGAGCCAAAAAACCATGTAAACGATTGCTACTTCTGTCTCACAAAGACTTCTGGTTATAGCGAGAAAACGCGACATAAAATAAGTTACCCAAATCTTGATTCAGCAATTCGCCCAACGCTTCATTCAGATGAAATTACAGTACCTGTATTCAAGAAACTTCCTTCACTGGACGATTTAAATGATATACGTAAATCTGATGTAAGCAATAAACTTGACAGTGATCCAGACTTTGGACATACATCGACCCAAGAACGTGGAAACTTCAGCCAATTAGAACTGTATAATTTAGTTAGAGACCTAGGCCTGTCAAGAGAGTTAGCAGAAGTGTTAGCTTCTAGACTTAAAGAGAAGAATTTGTTGCAGGAAAAAACAAATGCAACTTTTTATCGGAACAGGGAGAGAGATCTCTTGGCATTCTTTAAAACTGAAGAAGATTTTGTTTACTGTTGTGACGTGCGTGACTAATAAACGCGATGTGTGTTTCAGAGTATGATCCAAGTGAATGGGGATTTTTTTATAGATAGTTCAAAGAAGAGTCTAAAATGTGTGTTACTCCATAATGGAAACTTGTTCGGTGCGATTCCTATTGGTCACTCTGTGCATTTACATAAGAAGCATGAACACATAAGATGTGTATTAGATTTACTTAAATATGATAAACACAAATGGATCATATGTGTGGATCTGAAAATGGTAAATTTTTGACTTGACCAACAAGGAGGATAGACAAAACATCCGTGTTTCCTGTGTTTACGAGATAGCAGAGCCGAGGGCAAACATTGGAAACAGAAACTCTGGCCAGTTAGAGAAAGTGTGACTGTCGGGGAGAAGAATATTATACACCACCACTTGTTGAGCGAGAGAAAATCATCTTCCCACCCCTTCATATTAAACTAGGGCTGATGAAACAATTTGTGAAAGCTCTTAATGTGGAGGGTGACTGTTTCAAATGCATTTGCACAATAAAGGATGGAGTTTTTGATGGGCCACAAATCAGAAAGTTAATGGAAAACCAAAACTTCTCAAGTTCGATGCCTGATATAGAAAAAGGAGTATGGGATTCATTTGTTGCTGTTGTGAAAGGATTTCTTGGAAACAAAATGGCTGCTAACTACTAGGATTTGGTAGAGACATTACTTGATAGCTTTCATCGTTTAGGCTGCAACATGAGCATAAAGGTTCATTTCCTCAAGAGCCATCTTGATGAATTTCATCAAGATGAACGCGAGAGCGTTTTCATCAAGATTTCAAGATTATAGAGGAGATATATCAAGGCCTATGGAACACAAACAAGATAGCAGACTACTGTTGGAGTATTCAGCGAGACTGTTTAGACACCAAACACTACAGACACTCTCAAGCGAAAATTGCTTCCATAAATGTATAGTTATGTGTACGATTGCTTGTGTTTTCTCCATTATATTAGAAAAATAACCTGTATGTATCCAGTAATAAGTGATGTTATCTTACAATGCATTTACCCTTTCCAATTCTGTTTACATTTTAAGTTATCGTTTGAAGCTATAACACTTAGGAAATTATCCTTACCGAGTAAATACGTGCAGTACGTCGTAAAATAGGAATATGCTGTAAAATGGAAACCTGATGTGTTACAAAATAATGGATGCCATATTTGAAATCAGCACGTCCAAAAGTAGTTAAAAACAACCACAAAACATAAGTCAGCAAAAGATGCGTTGACCTATAATTCATGCGACGATGACATCACAAATTTCGCGTAGCAAACCAATGAATGCAATAAGAGGCGCAGAACGACCCTGAAAACGGGATGAAGTAATTTAAAAGTTTAATTTAAATTTTGGAAACGGAGAATAATGAACTGAATAAAAAAGTTTGAATTACGAAATGCGAAATAATGAATTGCTTATTAGGAGTAAAATTAGTCATGAAAAATTTGAAAGGTCACGATGACCTAACTACACAAAATGAATCATAATAAATATGAGAAGTCAAATTAATTAGGATAAATTGGAGAAAATCAAATTTTGGAAGGTAATAACTATAAAAAAAAAATCACGAGTAAAACTAACCATAATAAATTGGGTTTAAGGGTGTGTGGGTCTGTTTGGGACCCTTTAGCGCATCATTTGAAAGTGGTTATATAACTTAAAGAATTTAGCCATAAAAAATAACTAAATTGGTAGTTGCTGTTCAGTATTAAAAACATGAGAAAAAATGAGTACAAAAGGCTAAACAGTAGACTATACGAGGCAGCCCCTCTCACCATTCCTCAAGTTCAGTCCCACCGAGCATCCTCACCCATAAATCTATCCAATCTATTCTTAAAACTCGACAGGGAGGACGCTTCTATCACGTGACTAGTGAGCCTATTCCATTCATCTACGACTCGATTCGTAAACCAATATTTACCAATCTCTTTCCTTAACCTAAACTTGTCCACCTTAAACCCATAGCTAAAAATAAGAACCTTACCTATGTCTCCCCTATTATAACCACTTAACAACTTGAAGACTTCACTCAAGATCACTCGAACTCTTCGTATGAAGATTTAGTCTCCTAAGCCTTTCACTATAAGGTAAGCTCAACACTTGAACCATTTTATTCATCTTTCTTTGCCCAGACTCGATCCTATAATATGGTGACCAAAGATGCACACCATCGTCAAGGTGAGGACTAAGTAATGGAACTGTGTGAAACCGTGGGACGAGATTGTTGTTGTTACTTGCTTAAAACTATGAAGCGAAAACCAACGAGGGCATAACCACCAGAAATATGTTAAGAAGAAATCTGCTAAGAAAGTGGGGGAGATGTCGTAAGTGAAATGTGGAGAAGATATATAATAGCAGCAGATCCTCCTACGGATAGTGGGTCCTGGAGGGCACGCAATTTTCCAGAAGTCAACTGCAGCATGCTGGCAAAAGCTACCTCTGTCAGGAAAAAATCAACGTGGACACCTTCGTCAGAAAATCAAAAAAGGTGGCATAAAATGGTTGGAGTAAAAGTAAAGATGTTTGGAAGGTACATACTGCGTTGAAGAACGTATTGGGCGCGCAACTCTCCTGTTCTGATTTCTATTGTGCACGACTATAGTAAACATTAACCATTGGGGGAGGGGGTCAAAACCTAATTTAACCAAAGCTGCGACCTAAACCCCAAGCAGAGATTTCTTAATTTAGCAAGGCGAAGGGGGGTGCGACCCTTTGGGGGTATTCTTATCCATCCTGCGACAAATGAAGGGCTAAAAATAAAAAAAAGACCGACTAACAAGGCATATGAGTGCCCCCCCCCCCCAGCATCCATAAAGCGATTAATTCGTTCAGGAAGCGCTAACGGTATGTGGAAATCGCGTTTTGCAAGTTAAAATTAACATCGCAACTCTTTAATCCGCGTCAAAGTGTTAGATCCATTGTCTTCCATCCCAATTTCCCTATTATTAAAAAAATATTCTGTAAATATTAATATATATGAACATAGTTTTTGAATAAACCATATAAAGTTAAAGAAACAGTGAAATACTGTAAAGTATAATAATTATACTATTTACCTTGGTAGGTTTGATGCAGGCCTTGTAGTATCGATTGTGGTCGTGGTTAAAGTAACTCGCTCCTGAGAAGAGTCGTAACACACACACACACACACACACACACACACACACACACACACACACACACACACACACACACACACCACATGCAGGCAATTCTTCGAAAACAATTCTCAGAATTCTCAAACTCCAAAAATTGTCGAAGCATAAACAGTTCGAATACCCATAAGGTTAGTTTTTATAAAGACCGTTCCTAGAAATATGTACAGAATAATATTAAAATTGTATTTATCTTATAATAAATGTATACTTCACCCCCAAAATATATTTTGTACTTTAAATTTTTTCCTTAAAATTTTATATCATTAACTTTCTTTAAATGTTTGCTTGAATGAGGAGGTTCGAACTTTTTTTGTTGTTCGAACCATTTGTCTTTTGAAGTAATTGCATTCCGAGGTTTTAGAATTAGGAGAAATGTTTTCAAAATGTTTGTAAATCCACCCACACACCGTGACTGAATACGAAAAGGCATTTGTATCGAGCGTGGTCGCAGCTAAGCTAATCGACCAGCTTAGCTTTGTCACTGCAGGGACCACGTAAGGATCGTATTATGATAATTATAGAGTTATATGAAATACCTTTATGTAAGACTCGCGCTATTCGGATGCCCACTGTACTCAGAAAGATCCAATTTATATAGGGCACAGAGACGCAAAAAGTATAAATGTGCCCCCCCTCCCTCTCCTTTGCGGGATTGATAAAAGTAAAGCACCCAAATGGCTGTGCGGGGCGGAAAAGCTGAACAGAACAGCTGGAAACAACATTAAAACGACGGAGAGCTTCGGAGTTCACAGAGCGGTCCCCGAGAGAAAGCCAAATTAATGAATGAGTCGGATTTCGAAAATAATTGTTTTCTTAACGACACTAAGAAAAAAAAAACCCTTTTAACAAATGGAGAGGTGAGGCTGGGATTTGAATACAGTCCTGATAAACTTGAAGTTTACTGAAGTATTCTTCTTTTGATATATTGAAAGTCAAAAGGAGGTGACACGAGAAGATTACTCTGGCGTTAGGCAAAAAGATGTTCAATTTTTATTTGTATCTCAGAGCTGGACTGAGTAGAAGTGAGATTGGTGTAAACATGGGTTGTGCACAGTCTTTAGAGCGAGTGAGATGCAAGGTTGTGAGAATCGTGAGTGAAATGTTGATTGCAACATACAAAAAACGAGTATTCGAAAAAACAACGACGGAGAAGTTCCATAAGTGGGAGGAGGCTGATTTCATGCGGTGAAGTGTGTATACATGTGTGTATGAGGATGTGTAAATCCACCGCCAAGGTGTCAAGAATATTTCACGTAGGAGCTGTTTTGAATTTTCTTTTGAGGGGGAAATGGCTGAACCAGGATTGAAATGTCGCGCAGGCAAGTGGAGTGAACCTAACCTCTTTGGAAGTTGCCGGCGTTAAAATGACAGCCCTATTTCCATAAAGGAAACACATGGCACGGTGTGGGAGGGTAGGGAGAGCTGAGTATTGTGTGGTGGAATATGGAAAAGGAAGCACAAGGAAGTTTACGAGAAGTAGAAAGAAGAACGGGGTATCGGAAGCCGTGGAAACCAACACCCTCGACCCCTTTCAGCGAGAACACTGCAACATGGTTCGTAAAGGAAATAGTGGCATTAAAAGTGAAGTTGAATGATAACTAGGCCAAGAGTAGGCCCCAAAGAAAACTTGTTTACGAACCGGGCTGACGCGCAACTCTCCTGGCTATGAACAAGTATGCAACAAAGGCCAACAAAGAAAGCTGGGAGTTATCGGCATTAAAAGCCACCAGAGCCTATCAAGGATCACCCGAGTCAATCAACCAGCGACTGCACTCAGACCCCACCATCCCTCTATAAACACGTCAAATAATGCGTCCAGAATACAGTCACAAAGTGATTAGAAATCAAGACTTAGAAAATTCTTAATCAACTACAATAAATAAAATATCTATATTAAAATATATACATTTTCACCCAAACAAAACTCAAAAGCCACACCAATCTTCCTTTCCCATATACTTGTACCATCTTCCTTTCCCATATACTCGCACCATCTTCCTTTCCCATATACTCGCACCATCTTCCTTTCCCATATACTCGCACCATCTTCCTTTCCCATATACTCGCACCATCTTCCTTTCCCATATACTCGCACCATCTTCCTTTCCCATATACTCGCACCATCTTCCTTTCCCATATACTCGCACCATCTTCCTTTCCCATATACTCGCACCATCTTCCTTTCCCATATACTCGCACCATCTTCCTTTCCCATATACTCGCACCATTTTCCTTTCCCATATACTCGCACCATCTTCCTTTCCCATATACTCGCACCATTTTCCTTTCCCATATACTCGCACCATCTTCCTTTCCCATATACTCGCACCATCTTCCTTTCCCATATACTCGCACCATCTTCCTTTCCCATATACTCGCACCATCTTCCTTTCCCATATACTCGCACCATCTTCCTTTCCCATATACTCGCACCATCTTCCTTTGAAAACATTAGCTACAAATTGGCTAAATTCAACTTAAACTCTTTGTTTTTAATATTCCAGTTGCGAACCTCGTCCTACGATATTACCCTGGAACTCTAAGAACTCGCCACTAGCCAACTTATCTCACAAAAAAATCATATCCCTTTTAACACCTTTCAAATGAGAAAAAGATGACCTCCGACACAGGGAGCAATTAATAATTAAGATGATGAAATAGAATAGGAGATTATCCGGTGATAAAAAAGAAACAAAAGAGCGATTATTATTAGCCTTCCGTGGAAAGGGATTGAAAAAAAAGGGAAATTGTTCCGGTGGAAGGCGAGATTTTACGCTCGTGGAGACATTAAAATAAGTCCCTGCTCTAGGAGCTAGAAATTAGTTCTTAGTCCAATTAATCCGTAAGTAATACTAAACTACAAATGACTCTCGTTTGCTAGGTGGTCAGGGGAATAATGTGAATCAGTAGGATTTTATGTTTGGCTTTTGTGCATCCTAAGTAGGAAGCTGTGTGAGTGAAGGGGAAAAGGGGATTACTTTGTCCGAGCCAAGGAGTGTTTGCTGTCGCTGGGCTTTCAACGTGGTTGTCTGGCGGGATTGCAATAAACCACAAATCGGCCATGTAAATAAACTACGAAAAAAAAGTGCCTGGCACAATCACGTGACAACCATACCATACTAACCGATGTTCGAACCACGTATCTTCATTTCATGGCAATCGAACAGTAGTACCTTGAAAGACTCCTCTAGTAATAGCTGTTCACTAGATTTACAGACGAATTATCTCGTTCTCGGTACAACGGACATTGCCTTCAATTTATTAATAACCAGTTTACACACGCCACGTCAACAATGATGGGGGGGGAGGGGCAATATTTAATAAGTGATATTGTTATTATTAATTTCGTAAGAGTAATTGAATTTCAGAACTTCCCTCCATAAAATTAAATTCACTTTCAGTCGTGTACCCGTGCCCTTACAAATGATCGTAATATTTAAGTAAAAGAATTATTATTATTAATCTCGTCCCCTCGTTCTTTCTCCACTGGGGGAATGCGGGATAGGTTGAGTGAGAAAGACGCCAGGTGCAGTTTAAGGAGGAGGAGAAGCTCAATGTGAGCGAAGCGTCTCTGGCGGAGCCAAACACGGGCTGCAAAGTTTTGAACAAGGAAATGATCCCTTTGTTTTAACGCGCCATCTTGCGACTGCGTTTAGGGGCATAAGTCTTAGTGATTTAAAATTTTAGCCAAGTGCTAGGTTACTTTAAAATTATCAGAACCAATCCAAACAAATAAAAAAAAGACAAAAACAAACAAGAAGACGGAAGCACGATCTGCCCTCGGGGTTAGACCGCCTCCTCCTGTCCATGGAACACGCGACCTACAACAAAGAGAAGCAAATAAAATCGAAGAGGTCAACCTCCCGCCAAAGGTCAGATAGTCCACAAATGGAGCAGCGTCTCGCGAGTGCGCCCAATTCAAAGATGATAGAAAGCGCCTTGAAGCCGTCGTGATATTGGGGAGTAGGTCCATGGGAACAGTGGTGACGCAATGGCACGCAACTTTAAGTTCCCTTCGGTTGTTTCCCAGCTTCTTTGCCAACCAGAACGAAGAGCTGCCCTGATTCCTGCTATGTAGTCAGCGTGAGGAAGAGCGAAATGCTGGTCTGCCCGCCTGGTCCTCGCTGACACTTTGGTGCGCTCTTACCCGCAATTCCCAAATATCCAGGAATACAGTAGAAGATAATCTCGACAACCGCCCGGCACGCGGAAACCGTAGCGTCACGGATACCGCGAATTAGAAGGTGTGGAGATTTCATTGCCCCGAGAGCATTCAGGGCGCTTTGCGAGTCGCTAAAGATCACTATCCGGTCTCCAAACCGGGCATGACGCGTTATCTCCAGTAACGAGCGGTGTATTGCCACCAACTCGGCCGTGAAGCAGGAGGCAGGCCCTGGTAGAGCTCGGCTGACTTCAAACATAGGAGATAAGGCGTGGAAACCGACCACCTCCGGAGAATTTGAGCCATCCGTATACACTGGCATGGATCCAGCGAGACACGAGGTGTGTTCCAAAAAGGCCAAACGCAATACTCCCGGTGCTGTGGAAGCTTTGGCAGCAGAGTCGTGGCGAAAAATAGTCAAAGGTGGTACCCTCCAAGGCGGCGAACTGGGCAGAACCAGAGGCGCCAACGGCCCGAGAGCTAAACGGAGCTTACTAGCCTTAAATCCAAAGGGCTTAGCGAATAATAACTGGTGTCTCTTGACGTCATAGGCACCTTCGAGATCTGCTGCGGATGCATTGAGCCGTTGGTGACAGAGGAAGGCCTCTGGCTCGCGCGTACACTGTGTACGGGACTGGTCGTCAGGCGGAAACCGATGTGGTGGATCTAGTCCACCTTCCGCAATACACGGTCGGCTACGGATGCATAAAACTCACATCCGTAATTAAACTTCTAACGAACAAAAAATCGATAGAAAAGAAAGGCAGCACCCTAAGTGCTGAACGTCACGGAACGAAGAATGTCCATGGCGCGGATACAAGAGACCCTAAGGCTGCGAATATAAGCCTCCAAGGTGAGGCGTCGGTAGAAAACAAGACCAAGGAAACGGTGCGAATTCACCATTTCCAGCGAACCACATTTAAAAACAAGTCTGGGCGAGGGTGGAATCGTGGATGGCGGCGAAAGTGCACCACCTTAGTCTTGGCCAAGGAAAACCGAAGCCTGTGCGCTTTGGCATAGCAAGAGACGCGGTTCAATGCCTGTTGGAGTCGACGTTCCAGAGTTGGCATCTGGGCCGCGCCAAAAGAGATCGAAGGGTCATCCACGTCGAGCGTAGCGAGAAAATCTTTCGGCAGCACTGAAGTGATATCGTTTATGCTGAGAGCAAAAAGTGACACTGAAGATACTTCCCTGAAGGAATTGTCTTCAGTGGATCCTCATGTGCATCCTTACTATTCCTTTCACTTTTCGCCATAAACATAGGTCAAAAGAAAAGAACACATGGTAAGTAAATACTATGACCCCCAATGCCTTTGGAAGTTAACAGAAAAGTTTCCATAGAATAAGAAAATCCCTGAATGCGATCATTTACACATAATCGGTGCCCGGATCCTGCGTTAAGGGGCTTTGCCAACCCGGCCCGCCGTTCAGACGACATTAACCTGGAGCTTTGACCATAAAGGATGGTGCCAGTGTTGCCACTTTATATGGTTACTGGAGGAAGGTGAGGGGAGTCGACGCCCAGCACACCCCGTCCCTAATACTTGCCCTAGCCAGCGAACTTTCTACTCCACTAAGGGCCCATAAGAGGACGATAGATGGCCGGGCAACCAGAACCTCTGTGGATAGAAGATCAAGCATGGAAAGGGGTAGGAGGGCATGTAATAAAGAGAAGTAGAGAGAGGCGGATCCACTAACTAGTAGGGTGGGTGATCACATATTATTATCATACCCTGGTGCTATGTAATCTCAGGATGGCATGCAGTCCACCAAGGCACCATGGCTATCTGGACCGAACTCTGCCCAGGTGGGAATGGTCCTCCTGGTTCAGAGGGCGTTTAGATAAAGTCAAGATTGACAACCGTAATAATAATAATAAATACTACTACTAATAAATTATACTAAATAATATAATATAATAAACAATCGTAATAATGAGACAATAATTTTAATACGAAATAATAGATAATGATATTAATAAATAATAAGAATGATAACACTAATAATAATGCCAATAATAAAAAGGTAAAAGTAGTGCTGAGAGGGGGCGAGGGAAAAGCACACCAACAACTTTCTCAGGTCCCCATCAGAGTGTTTAAGTCAAGCCACTGACAGGGCCTCCCTAGTTTACACTCAGGCCGAGAAGACGTGCAACTCTTCCAGGTCACAAGTGTACCTCTCTGCGGGGTTGAAATGATCCAAGGGTCCAAGCAAGGGTTCCCATAGAGAAGGAAGTTGCAGTAGTCAGGGAGGAAGGTAACCAAAAGCGTTTATTATATATATTTTAAAAGTGGAAACCAACGTGAATATAAAATTGGAGAGATTTTTTAACAATAGGTTCTTAAAGAAGTGAAGTTAAGGAATGTTAAAAGATGGCTAGCAAGCACACCTCCCGTCAGCCAAAAAGAGGGACTATCTGGGTGCTAGGAAAAGAAGAAAGCGTGGGAGTTCCCTGAACTCTTCGTTCAGCAACGTAAGTCTCCCTGAGGATAGAGGGCAACTTACGGCTGATTTCGGAACGTCTCACTTTAAGAGAAAAGTGTCTACGACCTAACGTCACTACGCAGACCAACCAGCGCAGATCCATTACCGCGGTGGGATGGAAATCACGTTCCAAGAGACGGCTGAAACTGGATTCGGGGAATGTCTCCCAAATTTGAGGCCAACGAATTATCCATATTTAAATCTAATATAAAACTTTAACAAATACACGGAACAATGGGCCAGGATGACCAATTTAGTGGTTTAGTACGGAATCTGGTGTACATATTTCATCAGATATGAATTATTTTGGCAACCTGAGCGGGTTGTTTACTTTCGTTTTTTCCTTTAGTGAAAATTTGATTGCTTTCAAAATAGAATTAAAATCTAAAATACATCGGACCTCATAGTTTTCATATCCAAATTAAGATATCACATAATAGCTATGGCGTATGGAAGAATATTTAACAAATTTTGATTAACATATGTATCATTTTATCATATGCGAATACACTGTCCAAGAAGTCCCCTCCATTGGTCCCTCGGCCTATAAAACCCACTTTCAGTATGAATGCTTTTCAACCACTTTCTAACGGGTATACCCTTGTTGGGTTATCCATTAAAAATAAATAGAAAACAAGAAATTAAGAAGCTGTAGATTAATATTTAAGGTCATGTCAAGCGGAAAAATATCATTGTTCGCTTACGATTTATTATGATTCATTCATTGCAAATATGTAATTCAAGAATTCTGGCTTGGCTCCAGTCGTCTCTTTTGTGTTGTAATTACTACATTGTGAACAAATTTGCCTTAGTTCTCTACCATTCTTTAAATTAACTCGTTCGATTCAACCTAGGTTGGAAACATATTTAGCAATTCATTGTTATTAAGAAGAATTTATTTTTTCTTATAAAGACCCCAAACCTCAAAGTGTTTTGCTCTCCTATACGGATAGGGCTCTCCACAACATACATGGTGACACTGGAGTGACGATTCCGTAGTGACAACCTCACTCAAGACAGTCGCGCAACTCTCTGTACCAGTTTAACTAGCAAGCTCAATGGAAGGAGAGAAGGCGCGAAATCCTACGCAACCAACAACATCCAACAATGACACCTAATGAAGGCAGCAACCAGGAAAACTAGGAAGGACGATAGTTGGAAATGTGCCTCCTATAATCTAGACCAACGCCTGATCGCACATCAGTAATAGCATCAGGGAGGCAGACGCTTTGTAATTGACACAGGTCAATTCTATCACCTGAGTGTTAGCCTCGAGCATGCAAACAAAGGAGACGCGTTTTCCTCTTCAATGTACAACTTGCTCCCTCAATTTACAGTTACTGGAAGATCTGTACCCGCGCACCTAACTCATGAAGGTATTTAAATTACTAAACACATTTACTAATATCAACTATAATTCAATATTTAAAGTAGATAACCGAGTGTCGACCAGAAATAACGGTTTCAAGGTATGGAAACAAAAGATTTAGCACTGTAATAGCACATAATTGCTTTTCTTATACCCCAAACGTAGAACTTGTCTAGGAATGGCGTTGAAAGCACTACAGTCAATATGTTTAAGAATAGAATTGCTAAACATTATTTTAAAATATAACTTATAGAAATAGGAGTTAGTAAATTACTTCATTTTGCATATTCCTTATCTCTTTTAACTTTTCATCATCCTTTTGATTCTCTCTTGAACTCCCCTTAAGTGGATCTTAGGTACTTTGCTGGTTCATAATTCGGCAATTTCTTTAGGGCTCGTCAGAAGTTTTAATGGAAATTTTTAGTGTGCGATGTAAAGATTCCAATAATAAGTGAACCTCAAACGTCCTCAATTAATAGACGGAGAGACCAAAACTACTAGTGCAATTTTACATCGATATAGCCTCGCCCCGTCAGGCTCTATACCAGTGTGCAAGAATTCTACATTCGGTTCCCTCCTCTCGGAGTTTAATGACTTATACAATCCGTAAAACGGCAGTGGTGAAAGATTTCACCAAAATTGCTCATTATTATGAGGCCTATTATCAAATAATTGTTGCATGAAGGAAAAATACGTTCAAGCAATCTCTCTTCCTAAGTCTAATTAAGTTCAGAAATGAGACTTTTTCGTAGACTTGTGATGGCATACATTAAATCCAATTAAACTCCAGGAGAAATAACTCTTGCCATAGCTCTTCCATTTTACAGTAAATGTGCAAAATTGCAATGTATTTTCAAAAACAGATTTATTTTTCCAGACACCAATGGAACCAACATCCATATAAAAGAACACCATGATTATTTCGCTAGATCCCTTCAAATTACTACTAATGCTTCAAGTTTTGTGAAATAGCTCTCAATTATTCTAGGGATTTATTAACCATGTTTTGAGAGATTTAAAATTTACATTAGCTTATGTAGATGATTTGATGATTGTAACCAAAGAAGAAGAGGAGTAGGTACAACAATTAACTTGAGACAGCGTAGATTGCAGATCAAACTTGCCAAGTGCATTTTTGGAGTTAGTTCCATCAAATTCAGAAGACATTACACCTGATGAAACCAAAGTAGCAGCAATTAGGCAATTTTCACATCCTCACACTTTTGCGAGATAATAAAAATCTTGGTCTGGTCAATTTATTCAAGAAAATCTCGCCTAACGCCAGTACTAACTACTCTCCTCCATTTTACTAAGTTCCCTAAGAATGCGAATAAACGTAACCCCAATTCTGTTTAACATAAGACGAAGAGGCATAAAATGCCCTCGCTAAAATAGAGAGAAAATATGTTGAAGAATCTACATAAATTGTACTCTATGATGGATTGCCCTCTACGTCTCATAACAGATGCATCTGGCATAGGTTTGGAAGCGGTTCTGAAAGTTTCACAATGAGTGAGGGATCCGGCTATATTTCAGACACATTTTTAAAGGAGAGGAATTTAATTATTATACTTTTAGTGAGGGATTTTTAAGCATATTCTTGTGAGTAAAAAAATTCAAATATATGCTCGAGCGCGCCCAATTTCATATACTCATCCATGGAAAGCAATCTTGGGATCGTTCCGCTTCTACAACACGAAGATGTCCGTGCCCTTGAATACATCAGTCAATGAATAAGGTGATATCAGACACAACTCAGGCACTTTCTAACCGGATCTAGTAATTCGTTGGGTGTGCATCATTTGCCAGCACTCAGATGATCTTTCAAAATGCCTAGTTAGACCTTATCTGCTCTCTTTCTTTGGTAAGCTTGTTTGACAAGGTTCATAATTTGGCGAAGCAAGTGACACACCCTATGAAATATTACATCACAACAATAACGCCTACCTCTTATAAAGAGAACAAGAGACGGATCCGGACACACATTAGCCACCTCAAGCCAGCTTTCACAAGTACACAATGATTAGCCGCACAACCGAACTGCAACTTCTCCCTACGCGGTTAACGAAGATCGCGCAATGGAGTTTGAGGTCAAATACCGCAATCTACATGTAGCTAACATGCATACATATACTCCGAACTCCGAAAATTTCCTAATTATTCATCACAACCCTTCACTATTAGATGCGCCACTTAAAACCAATCAATCAATCACTATTAGCTAGATTCCGCTCAAACCTCCTAATATTGAACTAATTGATCAATAATGAGCAGCCCGGTTAGAGCGAACTCCAATTATTACTCAATTTTATTAAAATTTATAAAATGCCCTTAAAATATGAACAAATTGTAATATTTATCTGCACTAATAATTTTGTAAATATTCTTCTTTAAAATTTTGAACAGAATATTCCCTTTCACATATCAACTGGACACCATCCAGACGTTCATGTAATAGGTAGATACTAATTTTGTTTCATATAATATAGCACGATTCCGGTGGCATTTTTTGGCATTTAGAATACATCACATAATGGTATGTATGCAGTGAATCATAGACGAAACTGTGAGGTTCGTATTGAAATCGATCGTATGATTCTTGTCTCTAACATGGCAAAATATTCCACTGCTTTCGCTGCCCACTCTATCTCTTTTGCCATGTTAGAGACAAGAATCATACGATCGATTTCAATGGAAGTAAAATGGTATCTAAATCGGCTAACTATGTTAAGAGAAGAACCGTAGAATCGAGCTTGATATCGTCAGTTCCTAATTTAAATCTATCTGAGGGTCAATTTTCTTTTAATCCTGTAATAAGAAAGCATATAAACAAAATAGTTAAATGTCAGCCCTTCAATATGTTTAGGCCTAACCTCCCCCCCCAGATTAGCCACAAGTAGGGGATTGGGGGGAAAAAGAGGGGATCTTGTGTTATGCTTATATGCACTTCTCTAATATTTTCTACGCAGTGTCAGTTGAAAAAGGGTGTGAGATACACCGAAACTGTTCTGAATTAAATTGTCTTCGGAGAATGTGGTTTAATTCCTCATATATATATATATATATATATATATATATATATATATATATATATATATATATATATATATATATATATGCGGTTAGGTAATGAGTGTTACATATACAAAAAGGCAATCATCAATTTCTCTAAAAAGAGAAATTTCAAGAAGTCTTTTGTATAAGCTAACGTTTAACTTCAACAGAAAACGGAGAAAATGTGAATTTTAGCAGTGGATCTTCGCCCTTTCTATTTTTTTTCCAGCGTGACCTTTCCGTGGAGGAGAGCAAAACACTAACTTCAGATATTAATCGAACAAATTAATTTGAAGAGTGGCCATAGAACTAAGGTACGAAGAAAAAAATAGAAAGGGTGAAGATCCACGGCTAAAATTCACATTTTCTCCTTTTTCTGTTGAAGTTAAACGTTAGCTTATACAAAAGGCTTCTTGAAATTTCTCATGTCACATATAAAATGTGACACGAATAATTTGGGCAACTTTACGGAGTATATATTGTGTTTTGTATAGGCAGCGCCTTGTGGCTGAATGTTTAAGGGGTGAATTACATAAGACATTAGTTCTGCGTAAAAATGATCAATAAGATTAAAGTTAATTCCGAGAATTCATAATTGTTAGCCAGACAATGCGAATAATATGACGACCAGCTTTCTTCCATAGATGCCTCGTCGGGACCGTCGAGGGGCGGGGGCTGGTTTATCCCTTCCTCTTTTTTCCAGTTGGCGGTGTTTTTTAACATGCTCCCTCACCATGTTTTTGTTCCTAAACGATGTTTTTACGCGTCCGCAAGGAAATATCAGGTGTAGCATGGGGCCTTGCTGAGGCTGACATTAAGAGGAGTGTGTGAATATAATAGAATAGCCTGTAATAAATCACTAATTGTGAATAGAATATAAAAGCGTGCAATAAGAAGTAACTGAGAATATAATATAAACGCCTGTAACAGAAACTTATTGTGAATAAAATAGAAAAGCTTGTAATAGAAACTAACTGATTGTGAATATTAAGTGTGAATCATGGAAGCCAAAATCGCGGGGAGGGGGGGGGGGTTGTATCAGACCTATTTTCGCGCCGCTAAATATTCCTTGTCCCGCTGATCCGATAAACGAGGTGAAGAGCGGCCGATTCCCGCAGATGGGACCTCTGCTCCATTCGACCGCTTTGGAGATTAAGGGAGAAAGACTTAGATCCTACAGCCTGTGCTCTAGGCCCCGGGGCCGCGTCTTCTGTGAGAGTGTCCTGAAGGACCATGTTAGAGTGGAGGGAGGCTGTTGATTTCACATTTAATAAAACAGTTCATCGTTAGATATATATGGTGCTAGTATGAGTTTTATTGTTAACTTTTTTCAGTTTTTTTTATGTTCAACTTCGAATACCTCTTAAAGTATAGGTTCTTTCATAAAAAAAACCTTTCGCATCATTCGAAAGATAGTTACAAGTTTAAGACTAGTATAGACGAGGCCTTCAGAATAAAGGCGTCAAATGGAATTTATAGACTAGTAATGACTTAGATTGTCACTAAATTCATTCTGGCGATTTTGTTCATAAAATTATATAAGTTCACTTGTCCAATAAGAAGTTGCTAAGTTTAGATGATAATAGCCTTTTTACTAAAGTTCCTGTTGATGAAGCCCTTGGTGTCATTATTAAAAACTTGCCATTGTCTAACCTAACATTGCCTTTAGCGTGTAATAAAATTATAAAGTTGGTTTGTTTGTGCGTTACAGATGTGTTTAAAACTGACGATTGTTTTTACAAAGAGAAATATGATAGACTGAGTTTGGGCAATCCCCTTTCCCAGATCCTATGTAATCTTTTCATGGAAAACTTTGAGAAACACCTCCTCTCCCCTATCTTACTTAATCCCATAACATGGTTCCGCTATGTTGATGATGTATGTGCCACGTGGCCTATTAATGATAACACATTTGATTTATTCTTTGAAGAATTGAACAACATTCACCCCACCATTACATTTAAAGTTGAATTGGAACAAAACAGCTCATTGCTATTTCTTGATGTGAAGATATTTAAAATAAACAATAAAACATATTGTTCTGTTTACCGGAAACCAACCAATTATAATGCTTATTTCATCATTTCTCTTGCCACAACGAATCTGTTAAAAAGGTCTGTAGTTTCTTCCCTTTTCCTGAGAGCATATCGAAATGTGATCCTTGTTTCCTGGAGGATGAAATTACCATGATCACCCAAGCATTCATAGAGCTGCAGTATATCTCCTATGGTTCATAGAAAAAAGGTCATTATAAAGCAGAACAAAGTTTTATCCACCAGCTTATCCTATGAAAAGAAGTGTGTAATAATAATAACATTAAATTTCCATATTCAGTCCAGTTAATTAATTAATTTTAAAAAGCAGGCAGGGGTCAACAACATTAATGTTGCCTTTCAATACGAAAAAACTATCCGAAATAGTCTGTCTAAAAATAGCTCTACCGATAAAGAAGAGGGCGTTTATTATATTCCATGCAAAATTTGTGATCAAATATACATTGGCAAAAGCAGAAGATTCTGCAAGAGAATGAAGGCATACAAATGAGACATGCACCGTGGAAGCCTATCTTTTGGGCTTGTTCCTAAACAAGTCAGTTTAAGACCATTCAACTGATATTGATAATACCAAAATAATTTATAATCCCCACAATTCTATACATAGGCGTTTAATAGAATCAGCTCTCATAAAGGAAATTCCAAACTTTAATACTTCTTCTGGGCAATTCAACACTAATCCCTTGATAAGCAGAAGAGTCATCCGGCCTCTGATAGAAAATGCCGCCGTACCAACCCCACCCCCCCTAATTAAAGTCTGACTTTTAAATTTGTGTGTTCTTAGGCTAATCATCTTTCTGTATTCGTTAGTTTGCCAGCGATTGAAGATGACGGGATGTCTCGGTCGAAAACTCGTTTCGCAAAATCGGTCCAAAAGGCTATACTCCTTATAGCATCATGTATTTTATTATTGGAAAAAACAAAAACTATATATTGTAATACCAATCGCCCGTGAAGGGCTAATTAGAGATCTAAGTGATTAAAATGTTATATTGAGTTGTTTGTATATAAAATTTAATGAACTATATTAAGTGCTGAAAATGTTCTACGGCGGCATGTATACACTGGTGTATACGTCAAGAGCCTGGCTTTGTTTTAGCAAGGACTCGTGATAGCTTTTTAGCCTATGGACCGAACGTAGTCTAGTCAGCCATTAGCTTGATTCGAGAATTAGCCTACGCACTCATTCCACCATACAAACTCTACAGCATACAATCCTTTCAGGTTTCTTCAGACACTCATATTTTTAACATAAACTAATTTAACGAATAATAAAACACAAGGGGCTATCAGAGGTCATCCTAGTCAATCAAATCTCTACCAGAATCACCCATCATCCCAAATACTGGGTCCATTAAGAATGAATCCGAGGACGAAGATACGACCGAGTTTTATTTATTAAACGACATTTCAGTTTGCTCTACCTTTTTTTTTGCTTCTGTAAAATATGAATACACATCTAGAGAGAAATAAAGAATTAACTTTTATAGCTTCTCTGACTTTACCTTCAAACTTAGTAAAGGTTAACTTTTATTCGCCGACTTCATTCTTCCATCTAGTTATTTACTTGTACACTAAGAATTTGCCTTTCTTATAGATTTTCCATTTATTTATTATCAAATTAGGAAAGAAATCCACGGAGATGATAAAATTACCTCTAAAATATACTTTCTACAGAAGCAACCAATTTTGCTTGATCAAGTTTCCATATCCCTTTGAATTTTCGAATCGAATCATTTTAGATTAAGCAATTAAACTCCACACTCAATAATGATTCCAAGCCTTTTCCCTCTTTATAACTTAGCTTTAAACCCTACAACCAGCCGAAATTATGTCAAATTTAATATTAATTGCCTAATATTCCCCGTTTCATTATCTCTAGAAAGTTAGTTCCAGCTCGTTTCTATTTAATAAATTTTTTATAACTTTGCAGTTATATTCTTTTATTACTCTCCTTTTACGATTATGAATTTTATCATCTATTTTGCCCAAACTTAAATTAAGCATTTTTTAATTGTTCTTTTATTGCCGTCATTTTGAATTTCTCTATAGTTGAATATTTCATATTTAAAGAGCCATAAGATAGAGCTACACGAAATGTTCAATAAATGAAACTACCCGGCTTCTAAATCCATAACTTCATCCTTAAAATGTAGACGAAGAACATTTCGATTTCAAGTTGCGACAATAAGTGAATGCCACTAGAAGGCCGGCCTTCGCAAATGCATTGCTCGAGGTGCAAGATTGTAGGGTACAAAATTAATGCTTTTTGTGAGGAAACTCAATAGACCACTTAATCGCAATGAACCATGCATGGATGGATAGAAATAAATGCAATTAAGTTTGCATTCGATTGGACCTTGTTTTGAGGATGAGGATTGTGAGTGAGCGCTTTCTTTAGGCGTGGCGAGAGTCGAGTGCTATCTACCGAAGTGCAGGCAGTAGGGGCAAATCCAAAGTTGGCAAGTAAAAAGCTCACTTAAGTTGACATCGACATAGGATGGGCGGCAGAAAATTAAGGAGGAGAGGTCATAAGGAGGGAGAACCATTGGCAGTTGACATGAGACAGAAAAGAACAAGTTCGATCGATACTTTGCGGTGGAGAGGTCGACGGACGAACGAGGAAAATGACAGCCAACCAGCGTTTCTATTCACTAAAAAATGTTCAACTAAATTCCTTTATTTAGGTTTAGCTAAAGAATCTATACTACCACAACGTTTGACAGGGAACATCGTAATAACAATCTGAAATGCTATTATGAATTTGTAAATTCGAGACTGTGTCTAAAGACTAGCAACAATGGCTCCGGAACTTCGGTACAAATGCCACCGGCGCCTCTTGCCATTGCAAGCATCAATGGCAAACTTGAGGTAGAACTGTTCAAGATGTGTACGAGCTAAGATCTGGACTACCTAAGTCAAGTTTCAATAGTAAAAAGTCCTTTTCAGCATTGCAAACCTTTACACTGAAATGAGTGAGACCATGTGCCATGAAACCAGGATCCGCAAATCCGTTGTCCTACAGATCTTATGATCGAGGAAATGGAAAAGCTACATTTCTTTGATTGCAGACAATATTTAAATGTGTTTTTACTCATTGGAAGGCGAAAAAGTTGATTTTCTCAGCAAAACACATCAAATGACATTATTTTTTCTAGAAATAAATCTTTCAAAAATGATGGTTAATATTTACTTTATAAATAAACCAGACAATGGCTTCGCTACTAAGATTAAAATTAAAAATCTATTTAAAGCAGCCATGGTTAAATTTTATAAATTTGCTGAACTTCGCCAATTATAATAATTTTAAAAAGGAACTCTAAACTAAATTTCCCTCCTTTCAAAATATCACGTTGTCAAATACAGTTATAGAAGAAGATATATAAAAATAAATTTTCTGAACTTCACCATTTGTAATTCTTTGGGTGGGTTTTAAAAATTCACAAAACTTCGATACTTATATTCATTTCTGAACTTCGCCATTTTGTTTTTGATATTTATAAAAGAATTATTAGAAATAACTTTGATAAAAAACATAAGTCATAACCAAACTAAGATGAAATTATTATTCAAATACTCAAAAAAATCCCCTTCTTAAATTATAGTTAGTGATGATATATATATATATATATATATATATATATATATATATATATATATATATATATATATATATATATATATATTGGGGGTTTTACCATTAAATAGGTCCTCAATTAGGTGAATTTTATTTTTCAGGTTATGGGAGCAGCCGTGACGTTGCCTCAAGTCGGGACTTCATCAGGTGACTTGCGACCTCCTCATCATTGGAGAGGGAGATGCAGGCAGGGGGCGGTGGATGTGTTTTGCTACCAAAAGAGCGAGCAGGGACACTTTCGTAGCCCAAGGGGAGAGGGGACACGTCTTACGGCAGGGACACGTTCCAGGACAGAGTGATGTGTTGTGTGTGAGGAGGAGAGCTCTAAAGGACAGTCGTCTTTTAAAATAACCATGCTTGGGCAGCCGTGTATGGGTCGAGCTCTCTTCACTCATGCATCGGCTCAGCATCGCCAATATACGACTAGCTCCCTACGAATGTCGATTTAGCCTTCCTCTCACTATTGAGTGATTGCGAAGGAGTAATGGTGGGACAAACAAAGTGATTTTTTGTGTCAGAATCGGTTGAAAACGTGAAATTAATTACCTGACACACAGCCTTGGTTCAATAGATTGAGTTGTACGAGTTGTCGGAACCAGAAATTATCGCTGGTATTTCCCTTAGATCGTCCTCGAATGCGGAACTTGGTCTTTCCCAATTCGCAATTAAAGGGAGATATTATTTAAAACAAGGTCTAAGTCGCGTGCTCTCAATTATTATGACCTATGACCTTCAAAATTTTCAACAAGTGAGGCAATCCGACTCACAGTTAGTTTTATGTCAATAATTCCCGTACTAACCCTGGGAGGACCTTGGCAATTATATCATTCCAAAGAAAATTTAAAACAACATACGGGTTTCAAATTTCGTTAGAATCGGTAGAATAGTTATGATGCTATTGCCAAAAATCTCATTGAAAAGTAAAATAGTTACCATCCGACCGACCGAGACCTACGGACCGACATAGTAACTTATCGAGTGGTGAACACGCGACCAAAAATGGGCGATGAAAATAAAGCTTACCTACGAAAGCGAGAGCCATCTAAAGTTGCCATTAATTAAGATCCCAATGTTCTCGAACCCCGACAATTAAACTAACATTTTCTTTATAGCCTCAGAAACCTCCTTAATGAAGGTTATCCCACCGTGTGAACAACCACCCTCAACGTCTCTTCTCAACAAATAGAACCATCTATTACGTGTATACTATTAATTAGAGTCATTTTAGATACAATACAACGCCAAAACCAACAATGTCCACAGGTCGCCGTTCTTTGATTCTGATGTCGTCGTCCCTGTACGCATCAACCGAACCTCGGGAAAGAGCTCTCTTATTCTCCTCTTGGCCGAACTTATTGGTACCACTTGTGACACCGTCTTCATAGCTCTCTTATTCTCCTCTCGGCCGCACTTATTGGTACCACTTGTGACACCGTCTACATAGCTCTCTTATTCTCCTCTTGGCCGCACTTATTGTTACCTCTTGTGACACCGTCTTCATAGCTCTCTTATTCTCCTCTCAGCCGCACTTATTGGTACCACTTGTGATACCGTCTTCATAGCTCTCTTATTCTCCTCTCAGCCGCACTTATTGGTACCACTTGTGACACCGTCTTCATAGCTCTCTTATTCTCCTCTCAGCCGCACTTATTGGTACCACTTGTGATACCGTCTTCATAGCTCTTATTCTCCTCATCGCCGCACTTATTGGTACCACTTGTGACACCGTCTTCATAGCTATCTTATTCTCCTCTTGGACGAACTTATTGGTACCACTTGTGACACCGTCTTCATAGCTCTCTTATTCTCCTCTCGGCCGCACTTATTGGTACCACTTGTGACACCATCTTCATAGCTCTCTTATTCTCCTCTTGGCCGCACTTATTGTTACCTCTTGTGACACCGTCTTCATAGCTCTCTTATTCTCCTCTCAGCCGCACTTATTGGTACCACTTGTGATACCGTCTTCATAGCTCTCTTATTCTCCTCTCAGCCGCACTTATTGGTACCACTTGTGACACCGTCTTCATAGCTCTCTTATTCTCCTCTCAGCCGCACTTATTGGTACCACTTGTGATACCGTCTTCATAGCTCTTATTCTCCTCATCGCCGCACTTATTGGTACGACTTGTGACACCGTCTTCATAGCTATCTTATTCTCCTCTTAGCCGAACTTATTGGTACCACTTGTGACACCGTCTTCATAGCTCTCTTATTCTCCTCTCGGCCGCACTTATTGGTACCACTTGTGACACCATCTTCATAGCTCTCTTATTCTCCTCTTGGCCGCACTTATTGTTACCTCTTGTGACACCGTCTTCATAGCTCTCTTATTCTCCTCTCAGCCGCACTTATTGGTACCACTTGTGATACCGTATTCATAGCTCTCTTATTCTCCTCTCAGCCGCACTTATTGGTACCACTTGTGACACCGTCTTCATAGCTCTCTTATTCTCCTCTCAGCCGCACTTATTGGTACCACTTGTGATACCGTCTTCATAGCTCTTATTCTCCTCATCGCCGCACTTATTGGTACCACTTGTGACACCGTCTTCATAGCTATCTTATTCTCCTCTTAGCCGAACTTATTGGTACCACTTGTGACACCGTCTTCATAGCTCTCTTATTCTCCTCTCGGCCGCACTTATTGGTACCACTTGTGACACCATCTTCATAGCTCTCTTATTCTCCTCTTGGCCGCACTTATTGTTACCTCTTGTGACACCGTCTTCATAGCTCTCTTATTCTCCTCTCAGCCGCACTTATTGGTACCACTTGTGACACCGTCTTCATAGCTCTCTTATTCTCCTCTCAGCCGCACTTATTGGTACCACTTGTGACACCGTCTTCATAGCTCTCTTATTCTCCTCTCAGCCGCACTTATTGGTACCACTTGTGATACCGTCTTCATAGCTCTTATTCTCCTCATCGCCGCACTTATTGGTACCACTTGTGACACCGTCTTCATAGCTATCTTATTCTCCTCTTGGCCGAACTTATTGGTACCACTTGTGACACCGTCTTCATAGCTCTCTTATTCTCCTCTCGGCCGAACTTATTGGTACCACTTGTGACACCATCTTCATAGCTCTCTTATTCTCCTCTTGGCCGCACTTATTGTTACCTCTTGTGACACCGTCTTCATAGCTCTCTTATTCTCCTCTCAGCCGCACTTATTGGTACCACTTGTGATACCGTCTTCATAGCTCTCTTATTCTCCTCTTGGCCGCACTTATTGTTACCTCTTGTGACACCGTCTTCATAGCTCTCTTATTCTCCTCTCAGCCGCACTTATTGGTACCACTTGTGATACCGTCTTCATAGCTCTTATTCTCCTCATCGCCGCACTTATTGGTACCACTTGTGACACCGTCTTCATAGCTATCTTATTCTCCTCTTGGCCGAACTTATTGGTACCACTTGTGACACCGTCTTCATAGCTCTCTTATTCTCCTCTCGGCCGCACTTATTGGTACCACTTGTGACACCATCTTCATAGCTCTCTTATTCTCCTCTTGGCCGCACTTATTGTTACCTCTTGTGACACCGTCTTCATAGCTCTCTTATTCTCCTCTCAGCCGCACTTATTGGTACCACTTGTGATACCGTCTTCATAGCTCTCTTATTCTCCTCTCAGCCGCACTTATTGGTACCACTTGTGACACCGTCTTCATAGCTCTCTTATTCTCCTCTCAGCCGCACTTATTGGTACCACTTGTGATACCGTCTTCATAGCTCTTATTCTCCTCATCGCCGCACTTATTGGTACCACTTGTGACACCGTCTTCATAGCTCTCATTGTTCTCTCGGTCGCCCTTATTGGTACCACTTGTGACACCGTCTTCATAGCTCTATTATTCTCCTCGCGGCCGCACTTATTGGTACCACTTGTGACACCGTCTTCATAGCTATCTTATTCTCCTCTTGGCCGAACTTATTGGTACCACTTGTGACACCGTCTTCATAGCTCTCTTATTCTCCTCTCGGCCGCACTTATTGGTACCACTTGTGACACCATCTTCATAGCTCTCTTATTCTCCTCTTGGCCGCACTTATTGTTACCTCTTGTGACACCGTCTTCATAGCTCTCTTATTCTCCTCTCAGCCGCACCTATTGGTACCACTTGTGATACCGTCTTCATAGCTCTCTTATTCTCCTCTCAGCCGCACTTATTGGTACCACTTGTGACACCGTCTTCATAGCTCTCTTATTCTCCTCTCAGCCGCACTTATTGGTACCACTTGTGATACCGTCTTCATAGCTCTTATTCTCCTCATCGCCGCACTTATTGGTACCACTTGTGACACCGTCTTCATAGCTATCTTATTCTCCTCTTGGACGAACTTATTGGTACCACTTGTGACACCGTCTTCATAGCTCTCTTATTCTCCTCTCGGCCGCACTTATTGGTACCACTTGTGACACCATCTTCATAGCTCTCTTATTCTCCTCTTGGCCGCACTTATTGTTACCTCTTGTGACACCGTCTTCATAGCTCTCTTATTCTCCTCTCAGCCGCACTTATTGGTACCACTTGTGATACCGTCTTCATAGCTCTCTTATTCTCCTCTCAGCCGCACTTATTGGTACCACTTGTGACACCGTCTTCATAGCTCTCTTATTCTCCTCTCAGCCGCACTTATTGGTACCACTTGTGATACCGTCTTCATAGCTCTTATTCTCCTCATCGCCGCACTTATTGGTACGACTTGTGACACCGTCTTCATAGCTATCTTATTCTCCTCTTAGCCGAACTTATTGGTACCACTTGTGACACCGTCTTCATAGCTCTCTTATTCTCCTCTCGGCCGCACTTATTGGTACCACTTGTGACACCATCTTCATAGCTCTCTTATTCTCCTCTTGGCCGCACTTATTGTTACCTCTTGTGACACCGTCTTCATAGCTCTCTTATTCTCCTCTCAGCCGCACTTATTGGTACCACTTGTGATACCGTATTCATAGCTCTCTTATTCTCCTCTCAGCCGCACTTATTGGTACCACTTGTGACACCGTCTTCATAGCTATCTTATTCTCCTCTTAGCCGAACTTATTGGTACCACTTGTGACACCGTCTTCATAGCTCTCTTATTCTCCTCTCGGCCGCACTTATTGGTACCACTTGTGACACCATCTTCATAGCTCTCTTATTCTCCTCTTGGCCGCACTTATTGTTACCTCTTGTGACACCGTCTTCATAGCTCTCTTATTCTCCTCTCAGCCGCACTTATTGGTACCACTTGTGACACCGTCTTCATAGCTCTCTTATTCTCCTCTCAGCCGCACTTATTGGTACCACTTGTGACACCGTCTTCATAGCTCTCTTATTCTCCTCTCAGCCGCACTTATTGGTACCACTTGTGATACCGTCTTCATAGCTCTTATTCTCCTCATCGCCGCACTTATTGGTACCACTTGTGACACCGTCTTCATAGCTATCTTATTCTCCTCTTGGCCGAACTTATTGGTACCACTTGTGACACCGTCTTCATAGCTCTCTTATTCTCCTCTCGGCCGAACTTATTGGTACCACTTGTGACACCATCTTCATAGCTCTCTTATTCTCCTCTTGGCCGCACTTATTGTTACCTCTTGTGACACCGTCTTCATAGCTCTCTTATTCTCCTCTCAGCCGCACTTATTGGTACCACTTGTGACACCGTCTTCATAGCTCTCATTGTTCTCTCGGTCGCCCTTATTGGTACCACTTGTGACACCGTCTTCATAGCTCTATTATTCTCCTCGCGGCCGCACTTATTGGTACCACTTGTGACACCGTCTTCATAGCTCTATTATTCTCCTCGCGGCCGCACTTATTGTTACATCTTGTGACACCGTTTTCATAGCTCTCTTATTCTCATCTTAGCCGCACGTATTGATACCACTCGTGACACCGTCTGCATAGCTCTCTTATTCTCCTGTCAGCCGCACTTATTGGTACCACTTGTGACACCGTTTTCATAGCTCTCTTATTCTCCTCTCGGCCGCACTTATTGGTATCACTTGTGACACCGTCTTCATAGCTCTCTTATTCTCCTCTCGGTCGCACTTATTGGTACAACTTGTGACACCGTCTTCATAGCTCTCTTATTCTCCTCTCAGCCGCACTTATTGGTACCACTTGTGACACCGTTTTCATAGCTCTCTTATTCTCCTCTCGGCCGCACTTATTGGTACCACTTGTGACACCGTCTTCATAGCTCTCTTATTCTCCTCTTGGCCGCACTTATTGTTACATCTTGTGACACCGTCTTCATAGCTCTCTTATTCTCCTCTCAGCCGCACTTATTGGTACCACTTGTGATACCGTCTTCATAGCTCTCTTATTCTCCTCTTTGCCGCACGTATTGGTACCACTTGTGACACCGTCTTCATAGCTCTCTTATTATTCTCTCTGCCACACTTATTGTTACCTCTTGTGACACCGTCTTCATAGCTCTCTTATTCTCCTCTCAGCCGCACTTATTGGTACCACTTGTGATACCGTATTCATAGCTCTCTTATTCTCCTCATCGCCGCACTTATTGGTACCACTTGTGACACCCTCTTCATAGCTCTCATTGTTCTCTCGGTCGCCCTTATTGGTACCACTTGTGACACCGTCTTCATAGCTCTATTATTCTCCTCGCGGCCGCACTTATTGGTACCACTTGTGACACCGTCTTCATAGCTCTCTTGTTCTCCTCTTGGCCGGACTTATTGGTACAACTTGTGACACCGTCTCCCATAATGGTCGAAATCATTTCGGATGTGAGATGAACCATCGATTTGATCGATTTATGGGGAAACGGATAAGCAATTTGACTATATGATGCCCTTCCCCTACCAATATTAGATATTTTTTAGGGGAAAACAACAAATATGGTGTCATAAAAATTTAAAAATAAATTGTTAAGTGATCAAAATAGTGTAGTAAGTTGTTTCCATATAAAATTGTGAATTACGTCAAATGCTCAAAATCATTTGCGGCAAGATCGAGCTGAAGGCGTTGACGGATTCTCAAACTTGGAAATATGAATGCAGTTATAGTTTAATACTTCGAGTTAACTGGGTTTTTTTAACCTGTCCCTATAGTGGAGGACTTGTACTATAAGGTACATCTTTTAGACATCCCCTAGGGTCACAATCTATTCGAATCAAGTCTGAGGATGCATGGAGGACATTTTTCTTCGGCATCATTCTGCCCCATGGTTAGGCAACGTTTATTAGAAGAAGTTTTTAAGTCTAATGATGATGATGGAGGGAGATAGAGCGGCTCGATTTAGCTAAAAAAAAAAAGAAGTATTTTCGAAATAATTCCAGACTTGCAATTATACTTTCTGTTTGTAGCATTAAGAGATAAACTTCCATGGTAGTTGCCTCGTAGTATACTACTAATCTTGCAAAAAATGACAAGCTTATCTGATCAGATCACAATTTTGCTGATAAAATCAACTTTTTCGCCTTCCAATGAGCAAAAACACATTTAAATATTGTCTGCAATCAAGGAAATGTAGCTTTTCCATTTCCTCGATAATAAGATCTGTAGGACAACGGATTTGCGGATCCTGGTTTCACGGCACATGGTCTCACTCATTTCTGAGTAAAGGTTTGCAATGCTGAAAAGGACTTTTCACTATTTAAACTTGACTTAGGTAGTCCAGATCTTAGCTCGTACACATCTTGAACAGTTCTACCTCAAGTTTGCCATTGATGCTTGCAATGGCAAGAGGCGCCGGTGGCATTTGTACCAAGTTCCGGAGCCATTGTTGCTAGTCTTTAGACACAGTCTCGAATTTACAAATTCATAATAGCATTTCAGATTGTTATTACGATGTTCCCTGTCAAACGTTGTGGTAGTATAGATTCTTTAGCTAAACCTAAATAAAGGAATTTAGTTGAACATTTTTTAGTGAATAGAAACGCTGGTTGGCTGTAATTTTCCTCGTTCGTCCGTCCACCTCTCCAGCGCAAAATATCGATCGAACTTCTTTTCTGTCTCATGTCAACTGCCAATGGTTCTCCCTCCTTATGACCTCTCCTCCTTAATTTTCTGCCACCCATCCTCTGTCGATGTCAACTTAAGTGAGCTTTTTACTTGCCAACTTTGGATTTACCCCTACTGCCTGCACTTCGGGAGATAGCACTCGACTCTCGCTACGCCTAAAGAAAGCGCTCACTCACAATCCTCATCCTCAAAACAAGGTCCAATCGAATGCAAACTTAATTGCATTTATTTCTATCCATCCATGCATGGTTCATGGCGATTAAGTGGTCTATTGAGTTTCCTCACCAAAAGCATTAATTTTGTACCCTACAATCTTGCCCCTCGAGCAATGCATTTGCGAAGGCCGGTCTTGTCGTGGCATTCACTTATTGTCGCAACTTGAAATCGAAATGTTCTTCGTCTACATCTTAAGGTGTAAGCTATGGATTTAGAAGCCGGGTAGTTTCATTTATTGAACATTTCGTGTAGCTCTATCTTATGCCTCTCTAAATATGAAATACTCAACTTTAGAGAAATTCAAAATGACGGCAATAAAAGAACAATTAAAAAATGCTTAATTTAAGTTTGGGCAAAATAGATGATAAAATACATAATCGTAAAAGGAGAGTAATAAAAGAACATAACTACAGGGTATAAAAATCTTATTAAATGCAAACGATTATTAAATAAAAGCGGGCTGGAACTAACTTTATAGAGATAGTGAAACGAGGAATATTAAACAATGAATATTAAATAAGATATAATTTTGGCTGGTTGTAGGGTTTAAAGCTAAGTTATAAAGAGGGAAAAGGCTTGGAATCATTATTAAGTGTAGAGTTTAATTACTTAATCCAGGGATCGCCAAACTTTTTTCACAGTGGGCCAGATAACTGAGAAAATGACGAACGCGGGCCACATAACCATTTTGTTCAATACAATATAGTGAATACATAAAAAATAAAGACAACCAACATATTTATTCACCAATACGCAAAATACATAAAAAATAAAGATAACAAACATATTTATTTACCAAAAAGTTATCAAAGAAGCCGTCGTTATCAATTAGAGTATTATCACAACCAGTGCTCACATATCGGAGTCTCACAAATGAGGCGTTTAGCTTTTAAGATATCATCAATATTTGCTTTGTAATTGTCTCATCCGATCAAGAGAATTGCTTTCAAATGTTCATTTGTGGCTCAGTGCAGCAGCGGGCCGGATGAACTGACCTCGCGGGCCGTAGCTTGGAGACCCCGGGCTTAATCTAAAGTGATTCGAGAATCCGAAGGGATATGGAAACTCTTGATTAACCAAAATTTCGCGGCTTCTGAAGGAAGTGTCTATTTTAGAAGTAACTATCATCTTTAATGAAGGATTTTTCTCTATTATGGATTAAAATGGCAGACCGTGGATTTATTCCTAAATGGAAACAGATTCGTGCGTTCATTTAAAGGATATTGATTCCAATATAGATCTCTTATTGGCACCCGGAACAAGTAAATTTAATTTGCATAAATGGAAATTAACTATTTTAAAATTGTGTTTTGGAAGCAAGTTAAATTTCCGACGTAAATAAGAATTTAGGAGGGGCCTATGTGTGTGTGGGGGGGGGAGGGGGAGAGAGTAACGCAGTTCATAAGGGGCAGTTATAATTTGGGAAATGTGGGTTGTATACTTAAGCCCAAAACTGCCGGATAGAGTGTTGGATAAGAAATAAATGGAAAATCTATAAGAAAGGCAAATTCTTAGTGTACAAGTAAATAACTAGATGGAAGAATGAAGTCGGCGAATAAAAGTTAACCTTTACTAAGTTTGAAGGTAAAGTCAGAGAAGCTATAAAAGTTAATTCTTTATTTCTCTCTAGATGTGTATTCATATTTTACAGAAGCAAAAAAAAAGGTAGAGCAAACTGAAATGTCGTTTAATAAATAAAACTCGGTCGTATCTTCGTCCTCGGATTCATTCTTAATGGACCCAGTATTTGGGATGATGGGTGATTCTGGTAGAGATTTGATTGACTAGGATGACCTCTGATAGCCCCTTGTGTTTTATTATCCGTTAAATTATGCTATGTTAGGTCAAAAATAAGATTATCAGAAGAAACCTGAAAAGATGTCACTAAGAATAACATTTTAGAGTTGCGAGAGCATTGTTTTCTAAATTACAATTTAAATCAATTTAGATTTGTTTATGATTGATTACTTATTCAAAGCGTCAGTTCAAACAAGCATTGTGATAAGAATTTAATGCGAAATACATATTTGTATAAAGAACCAGTGGAAAGGAAATTCATCAGGCAGACATCAATACAAAGCCAGCCTGATTAAAAGTTTTTTTTGGTAGAGTTCGCCATAGTATGGGAATAGCGCTGTTTGACTCTAACCCACCGATACAGAAACTGGTCGTGCAATATATAAGTCAGTTCCCGTTACTTCACACAAAATAAGGTTTACAAAGAGAAAGAAACCTCACGGCGTCCTACTAGGGCAAAGCCCCATTATGCCGGAGTGGGAATAACATTCAGTCCTGCCATGGCTCACTGCACAAAACTAACGCCGGAGACCAGAGAGACCATCAGCAGACATGACGAGGTGATTATTATCATAGATTACATTCATTTCATTTTTGTCAAGTTCTCCTGACAGCAGTCTTGATAAGGTTAGGATCTCCGTTTGCAAAACACAAGAAATAGTCACTGACGACCATTCACGGATAAATTTTCGAACCAATTCTTCTCCTGTGTTATCTACTATCGTCATTTCTTTTAGCTCATGACAACCATTGCTGTCCTCTCTTTAGCCTGACGATGTTATCTCAGCGAAGCTTCGGTTTGTTTTCTGCTGTCATTAGTACGGTGACGTAAAGCTACTGTATCTTTTCGATTTCTTCAAAGCGAACTCTCATTTCGTCCATCTACTGCTCACTGCCCCTTGCCATCGTCAACCTATGCGAGTTTTTAATCTCGTAGCAGTGATTCCATCATATCTAACAATAATGTTCGCTGGTAATCTATTTTTTTCCCATGCTCACTAATGCCACCCATACTAAATCAATCACGATTATTATTGCTCATTATGGCCTCTGGCATTCATTATTCATTCAAGACAATTCGTGGCATTTTATATATTCTAGTGTTCGCAACGACCGGATTTCTTTTATGCGTGCAACTTAAACCTTGTGGACATTCTTGGTGTTCATTAATTCATCTTATTCACTTATGTCCATTTCTATTTACTGTGGTTGTAAATAGGTTAAAGAAACGTCGTCGTTCATCTTCCATCCAAGAAGAAGCAACTCTAGCATTTATTTCTGGTACACTTCAATACCTCGTAATATACTTCCCCCAACATGTACCTCTCCTTAAACTGATTTAGGGGGCATCTTTTTAGTCCCCGAAGACGTCTCGAATGAATAGAGAAAAGCGCCTAGGCTGCCGTTTCTGTTTGCTGCGGATTACTCTTCAATTTTAATTCGCGTTATAAATTAATTCATTAATTCACAATCTTAAATGAGGATATAAAGAAATATTTGTTTTAAAAAAAAAGCAAAAAGCTAACGGGTGTATTACAAAGATATTTTTCGAAAAAAGTTTATAAAGGGAAGTTTGATGAACGAAAATGTGATAAAGCAAGAAATTCTTAGTAACCAGAGGATTCATTTGAGAGGCTAAGGACATGAAAGGACGTTTAAATCCTCAGAAATCGTCCTCGTTCAGCAATGAAAGAGGTTCCTTTTTCGTGGTATTGAAGAAGTACAGTACTCCGTGTACGGAAAATTCCCAGTAGGATGATTGACCAGTGAGAATATTGCGACTACTTAGGGTAAGTTTGAGAATTTAAGTTTGTTTTGTTTTTTGTCACTGGCTATAATTATCCCCCAATGGCTATATTTTCAGTCTCTATTTTTCGCCTGGGAATATTCCTACTTCCGAGTCGTGGGTGCCACGACACGAATGTTAATGAATAAAGGAGAAAACAAGGCTGCTGGGAGAGAACAGACCCGATATTGCAGATGAAAGGGTTGTCTTGACCTGAGGCGGTATGCGGGGAGAGCGGGGAGGGGGAGCCAAAGAAAGATAAAGATTTTTTTCAAATTTTGAGAGCCCATCTGGCAACTGGGAAGATAAAGAAACGAAGGAAAAAGACGTAGAGTGGTAAAGAGAGCATAGAGGATATTACTAAAGAAATTCTTTAAGCTAACAAATGCAAATCGAAACCCATTTCACAGTGATCGACCCGTTCCTTCCTTACTACAAATGAGCTCAGATTTTCCGTTCGATTACATTTTCTGATTTTTAAACTAATTTTGAGTCAAATATGTGTGTTTAGGGTTAATGTCCAATGGAGCCACAAATTTTGCTTCATTTTCTGAGTCACTCACACTGAGGACCACCAAAGACCATCTTTCTACCGATTGTGACCACGATAGTCTTCTCAGGTCTCGGTCAAACATAGGGTATAGAGTTAAAGGAGATTAAAAGGAGTTAAAAGGAGAACCGAATAGCTCAAGTTACCCTAAGTTGACGGAATAGTGGAAAAAATTCATTAGGTTTATCAATATTTTGTTTGACGAAGTTTAGTGTGCTTCTCTTTTTATTCTGGGACGATTCTTAGGAGGGGATAAAGCTTGGGACTTGTGGATGAAGTTTACTTATACAAAGTCTTCCTGCTGCTGGAGTTCAACTTGAAGATCGTTCCTTGCGATCATCGGGTTACGGAAGACTTACCCGAGGATACTATGGCCATTCTTTAAGGTTGCATGCGGCACAAAATCGTAGGCATAGAGAAACAATACTAGGGATTTGATAGGGTCAACTGTAAAGTACTACGGTTGTAAATACCTATAACTGCCTTCAGTCGGGGTGTTTTGCAGGTCGTGGGGCAGTTTTATGGTCATGAAGGTTCTGGTTAAATTGGAATCCGCTTACTCAACAGCAAAACACCCGACCAGAACACTGGGACTTTCACGTTCATAATATTCTAACTTATAGACTTTTTTTTTTACCTTTATTGCTAAGCTCCAATATAGAACCCCCGGAAGAGGGAGGATAGTGTGAAACACAGTCTTGGTCCCACTCGGACCATTGGGCGACTGCCTACTTGGGCCATAAGTCGCCGTACTCACTAGAGCCTACTACCCCGCTATATTAAAGAAATAACGATAAATAAATAACAACGCTAAAAAACAAAGGCTAAAAAAAACGACAAAAAAGGAAAACAAAGGAAAAAGGCAACAAGGAAGCAGCCTCCGGCGTCGGGGATAAGCCCGCCTTCCCCCGGCGCAGGGACATGCGACATACAAAAACAATCGAATAAAGTGGAGGAGGCCAGCCGCATCCAAAAACTCGTAAGGTCCACAAGTCGTTGTGCACGAACCCGTGCCGAGTACAAGGGACAAGCGGTAGTGACCCCACTACTGGCAACGTAGGCAGAGATCACCCAGACTGGTACATTCAATAAGAATGTGCCGAACAGTTTGGAGGACAATGCAGTGTTCACAGTAGGGCGCAGGCGAGCGCTCCTTCAAATGGTGGTGCGTCCCGCGAGTGTGTCCAATTCGGAGACGACAGAAAGCAACCTGAAGCCGTGGCGGTATAGGGAGGTAGGTTCTTGGGAACAGTCACGGCGCAATGGAACGCAACTTCAAGTTCGCCTCGACCGTATCCCACATTCTTTGGCAAGCAGCCCGGAGAGCTGCCCGTATACCTGCCATGTAATCGGTGTGAAGATTTTTTTTCAAATTTTAGGAACCCATCTGGCGACTGCCTACTTGAGCATATGCCACCGTACTCACGACAGTCTAGTACTACCGAAGAGCAAAAGGCTGGTCTGGTCGCCCAGTCCTCGCGGACTCTTTGGCGTCCTCATTCTCCGCAATTCCTACATGTCCAGGAACCCAGCAGAAGATAATCTCGACATCCACTCGGCGCGTAAAAACCATGGCGTCACGAATATCGCGAACCAGGGGAGGCAGAGATTCCAATGCCCTGAGGGCGCTTTGTGAGTCGCTATAAATCAAAATCCGGTCTCCGAACCGGGCACGTCACGTTATCTCCCGTACTGAACGATGTATTGCCACCAGCTCGGCAGTGAAGACAGACGCAGATCTTGGCAGACCCCGTTGACTTCAAACAGAGGGGATACAGCGTGGAAAACGACTCTTTCTTGGGACTTTTAGCCGTCTGTATACACTAACACGGTTCCAGCATGACACGAAGTGTGCTCCAAAAAGGCCGAACGCAATAAACCCGGCGCTTTAGAAGCTTTAAGAGCAGAGGCGTGGCGAAAAATAGCCAAAGGTGGTACCCTCCAGAGTGGCGTCCTGGGCAGAACCAGGGGCGCCACCGGCCCGAGAGCTATGCCAAGCTCTCGAAGGAGTTTCCTAGCCCTAAACCCAAAGGGTTTAGTGTATTAGTGGTGTCTCTGGGCGACATAGACACCGTTGAGATCAGCTGCGAATGAAGTAAGAGCTGTTGGCGACTTAGGGAGGCACCGGGCTCGCACGTACAGGCGAATTATGAACTGTGCACGGAGCGGAGCGAGTGGCATCTCTCCAGCATCGGCAAGTAGGCTCGCAATGTGGGAAATGCGGAAGGTACCGGTCGCCAGGCGAAGGCCGGTTTGGTGGATTGAGTAAACCTTCTTCAATGCACACTCGGCTACGGATGCATAAAACTCGCATCCGTAGTCGAGCTTCGAGCGAACAAAGGATCGAAAAAAAGTAAGGCTGTAGCCCTATCATCGCCCCAGGCGAAGAAAGTCACGGAACGAGGAATGCCCATGGCGCGGGTAGAAGAGACCCTAAGGCTGCGAATATGAGCCTCCGAGGTAAGGTGTTGGTCAAATACAAGACCAATGAAACGGTGCCAGTCTACTACGTATAGGCAAACCCCATTTTTAAACAAAGCTGGGACAGGGTGGAGTCGCAGATAGCGGTAGAAGTGCACCACCTTAGTCTTGGCCAAGGAAAACCCAAGGTTATGCGCTTTGGCATAGCGAGCGGCGCAGTTCAATGCCTGTTGGAGTCGACGTTCTAGAGTTGGCATCTGGGCCGCGCCGAAAGAGATTGAAAGGACGTCTACGTAGAGCGTAGCGAGAACATCTGCACCGAGGTGATGCCATTGATGTTCAGGGCAGAGTGTGAAACTGAGGACATTTCCCTGTGGGACAAATTCTTCCTGTTCCATTGGGCCAGAAAGGGCCCCCCCCCCCAACCTTACGCGCAATCGACGATCCCGCAAAATTTCAGATATACAGATTGGGAGGCGTCCTCTCGCCCCCATCGTGTGGAGTCTCTCCATGATACCGTTACCCCATGCGGTATAATAGGCCTTCTCCATATCGAAAAACACCGTGGCGTAGAGCTGTCTACGAAGAAAGTCCTCGCAGACGGCATTTTCCTGTCTGAGCAGAGCATCCGACGTGGAGTGGAATTTGCTGAAGCCGCACTGTGCAGAAGATAAATGGCCCCCGCTGTCCAGAAAAAAGGCTAATCTAACATTTACCAATTTCTCCATCAACTTGCACACGCAAGAGGTTAGAGAGATTGGGCAAAAACCGGCCAGGGAGAGGGATCTCTCCCCGGTTTGCGAAAGGCGAGCATAGTAGCGATTCACCAGGAGTCTACCCTCTACCAGGATCCCGTTCAACAAATCTAACAGAAAGGCCATGCCTCGCTCACCCAGGTGTCGAAGCATGGCGTACGGGACATCATCTGGACCAGGAGCGGTGACCGCGCAAGAAGCGAGCGCGGAACACAAATTAACTCAAAGTAAACCTGCCATTGAAGGGTTCTCCGTCTATGGAGTAAAGACCAGTCGGCGGCCTTCGGCGACATCACAACGCGCATTGAATGATGGCGGAGCAGCTCCCGGCTAAATAATGCGGAGAAAGCGATCGCGAAGGATTCCGCCACGGAGGCAGAGTTCGGGATTGCGGTCCCATTCTCCTGGAGAACGGGAGGGGGGTCCTGCGAGAACTTGCCTCGAATCCTTTTGACTCGCTTCCACACCTCTGCTAGAGATGTGTTCCCGTTAAGTGAAGACACATATGCTCGCCGAGAAGAGCGGCGGGCGTGCTTCGAAATATACCGGAATTTAGCCCTAGCTCGACGAAATTCACCGACAGTGAAATAATTCGGGTGGCGCTTATAGCACATGTAGGCATAACGCTTCTTTTGGGGGGCCCGCCTCATACTCGGCTGACCACCACGGGAGTAGTCGGTGGGCAAAATAGCCAGACGTTCTTGGAATAATAGCTAGGCCCACAGCGATGAGGTTGCCGGAGAAGACACCTAAACTCCTCGACTGAGACAGAGAAATCAGTCATTTCCTGAAATGCGGACCACTGCGCCCGCGCCAAGCACCACCGGGCCGGGCTCTCGGGCGGCTGCAGCCTAGAAAATATTTGAATGGGAAAGTGATCGCTACCATGGAGGTCATCGACCACGCCCCGTCCAAAATCAGGCTGTGAATTAGGAGAACACAAAGATAGATCGCGACAGGAAAATGAAGCGGTTCTCGGGCAGTGATGGGTAAACTAATCCATATTTAGAGACACCTATCTCGAGCTCGGCAATCAGGTCAGCATGGACTTGATTCCTGGGATTAATCGAACGAATAACAACGAAGCGTTTGAAGCCAGCGGGCTCGAAAACGCCAGGTAGCCTCTGAATGAGGGGCCACCACGTAACTTAGACTCCGCTCTGCGCAGTTTTGTTCTTATTCTGGGACTCCCCACCCGGGGGAGCACCAGAGCCTGACGTGCCGATCTTAGCTTGGTCGCATACTGAAACGGCAGTGGCCCCGTCTATCTACGTGGCTGCTTTGGAGGGGGGGGGGAGCTCCGAGTCTCCTTTTTCTTAGGAGAACATGGCGGGAAATTAACCTGCTTCTTCCCTCCGCCAGTAGGACCCCCTAAGCCAGAAAGGCCGGCCTTGGCAAGATCCTTCTCTGAAATGGAGAAGGTCCTGCCTGTCACCGGAGCACTAGACGGGGGAGGTGATCCCTCCTCTCCTTGTGAGGCCTCGGGGACAAGAGCTCTCCGAAGAAGAGCTTGCATAGGGGCGGACACGGGTTCTGTGCTTGGCACTAAGCCAGGGTTCGACCCCATGGAAGATCTTACCCTCTGAGACGGAGTCAGATCAGGGACCATGTCCATCTCAGGAGGGACCTCCATGTGGCCATCCCCTCCGAGACATCGCAGATCCTATTCGAGGTACCTTTTTCACTTAAGGCCGGCAAACTGGCATCCGTCGAGGAAGAGAGGGGGGGCATGTACAGTGACCCCTTGTAGGCTCTTAACGCACGAGTGCAGGATGCTAAGGGGAAGGACCGACGGGCCCTGCCATCTCTTGGCCCCCTGAGGATATTCGCCCTATCGACGCGCTCCAACCTGGAACAGTCAATTTTCAGCCGCCTGCGTGCTTTCTGGGCAGTCTCTTGCGAAAGAAAAGGAGGGACTGCCACTGTAAAGAGGGAGGCGCCCAAGGGCGCCTCCAGAGAAGGGGGTGAGAGGAAGTACCCTGCACCCGTAGGCAAAGGAGAGGAGTAAGTCTCCTCTCCGTTAGAAGAAATTTGGAGGGTCCCTTAAGAAAGCACAGGGGAGGGGAGGATTGGCTCCATTTTTGCAAGGGAGCTGCCCAAGGGCGGCTCCGAGGATGGTCGAGGGAAAGGTAAAGAGCGAGTTGTTTTTTTTAATTCATCATTGGGCATGGTGACCCCTTTTTTAGCACAGGACGAAAACGCTCACCACCCCACGCAGTAGCCCGGCTCTACGAGGGGTGATCACTGGGCCGGAAAAGCCAGCTGCTGCCATTTGAGGCTACTCCTCCCGCCTAGTAACTTGGCAGCCCATCGGCATGGCGGCTCCACTTTAAGCAAGGCGTAAAGTCGACAGACTGTGAAAAGGAGAGAGAAAGGTGGTGTGAGGAAGGTGACGGTGGGGGCTAAGAAAGTTGTTAAAAACTCCCAAAACCGGTGTTCAGGGGTGAGGGGGCTTGTCCCCTCCCCCTCAGCTCCGATTTGGGATGGTTGGATGAGAAAAAGCTGGTCGGCATCTACCTCTGTGAAATTAGAGGCCGACCAGAAAAAGTTGTAGTAGAGATTGTATGCAAAGTGAGGAAGTAAGGTAAGAAGACAGGGTGTCAAAAAGAAGGAGAAGAGGCTAAGGAAAGGCCGGGCAGGGCTCTGAGTACCGTCAGCACGGCGGCCGGGGAGGCAAATAGCCGCGCCCCTTGCGGGGGTGAGGGGTGGGAGTCAGGTATAACATGGGCAACTATTCTACACATGATAGCTGAAGATTGCGGGCCTTCCCAGTCTCAACACCTGTAAGAGGATCAGCGGATATCTTCCTCACATTTTCACTTTCCCATCTTCACCACTTTATTTACAGATTCCGGCCGACAATGTTTCGGGCGGGGGATATTCCCTCGTTGTTTTCACTTTTAAAAAATTCAGTAATGAAGCAACCCTGGGTAACCAAAGGAAGAACTCCTTTTAACCCCCAAAGAAACAAAGTCTCGGCTTGGGATATGACAGAAGAGGGGGTGATAGAGAATCAGTTTCAAAAACTTGCGCGACCGAACTTCGGATAACTTTGAGTCGCATCGCCGCCCAAGAGAAGGCTCGAAGGCCTTCGCAAATGAAAGGAGGCTCGGAGACCTTCAGAGCAGAAGAAGGATAGGAGGCCTTCAGAAATGGAAGGAGCCTCGGAGGCTTTCATAAGTGGAGAGAGAAAGCTCTTGGGCGTCTCAAATGAAAGAATCCTGCGAGGACTTCAGAAATGGAAGAAGGATTGGAGACCTTCAGGAATGAAAGGAGGCTCGGAGGGCTTCGGAAATGGAAGGACGCTCTGAGAAATCTCTTGGGCTTGTGAGATGAAAGAATGCTCGGAGGACTTCAGAAATGGAAGAAGGATTCGAGGCCTTCAGAAATGGAAGGAGAAAGCTCGATAGCCTTCTGAAATGAAAGAAGGCTAGAAGCCTTTCAGAAATGAAACAAGGCTCGGAAGGAGGTTTGACTGGACGGGAGCCACGACAGCCCCGCCCATCAATGCCACTGCATGTCACCTTCAAAAGATAAAGCATTTGGGGCGCGGCTTCCCAGGCCAGTGGCGCCTATTACGGCAAGCACCGCACGACTGTAATTGAACAACCTCACATACAACAATCCTCGAGTTCAAATGTCATGGTTAAAACGCAATTAAGACGAATCAAAAGAGGGTTTCTAGTCTGAAAGCTTTGCTGCAGCTGACATCTGGAGCATTGTGTCCCCTGGCAGCTCAATACCAGCGGCTTGGCCCCTCAACCACAATGTCTGCAGGAGAATCGGCGGTTCTATATCTTACACACCTTTTCACTTCCTCCATCTTCACCACTTCCTTTACAGATCTCCCCTTACGAACATTCAGGTTTTGATGCCCTCGTTGCTATCGGCTTTAAATTCGAGGAAAAAGATTGTTCCGAGATTAAAAGTTGCACAAACAACAAGCATTTAGCCGGTACGTTCAACGCACTCTATACGAACCAAAACGAGTGTCCACTCTGATAGTGAACAGCTTCACAAACAGCGGCGACCACCGAGTACATTTCGTTGATCTAAACTGGAGTCCTATAAGATTCCTTCCGAATGCAATTCCCTCCCTACAATTCTAGTTAAAATTCCCCTCTGTTGTTTTCAAAAATAGCTGGCTAAAAACCTGTTTAATCTCTAGGGAGGAGCAGACACGACAGGCCAGTCTATGGTACTAGTTAGGAATATATTATACAACTAAATCCGCGTTCTGCGTTGTAATGGTAACGTAACCAATCTTACCTCTTTTCTTTCATCTTCCTCCCTCACCCCACATTTTATTCCCTCAAGACTAGCCTTAGAGTGGATCCAAGGGTCTTTGTTGGTCTGTAACTCCCCTCTCCTTGCCTCAATCTTTAAACGCGACGCGGGGTAAATAAAATAGAACCGAGCTCTATTCGGACTGTTTGTTTCTCCGTTCATACAGAGATAAAAAACTAATAAACAACCTATAAAAACTACAACTCGTTGGTAGGATTCAGAGAAAATGCACCGAAAACTTTTCCATTAAGGATATTTTATTTTATCTGGGAACAAAGGATGGAAGGCAATAAGGCGAAAATTAATTTTACAGGGATCCTTCCGGACGTGAAGGGAGCACAAAGATAAGAAGACCAATGGCATGGATTTCCTGGCTAAAGATAATGCCGTGTGGGTGGGGGGGGGAGGGATTATTTCGAGATGGGGAGAATCAAGGTTGGGGATTTGACCAATCGAGTAACAAATGAATATATAGACAATTGGTTTGGCCAAATTTACTGTTAAAAATGGCAACAACTTTATTTTATTTTTTTAAACAGCACCAATCTGCAGATTAAGGGCAAAGGTCGCCGCAATTAAAATTGCAGCCTATTACTGGGCTATTTACTAATTCACAAAAAAACAAAGGAAATGAAAAAAAAACAAAAAAAAGCAAGAAGGAAGCAGGCTCGGGCGACTGGGGAAGGGGGGCTCGCCTCCCTCCGTGCAGGTTTATGCAACCAAAACCAAAGAGACTGATATAAAATTGAAGAGTCCCAAATGTCAAATAGGCCACAGTTCTGTGCATGAAGCCGTCCCAAGTACAGGGGAAAGGCAGTAGCGAGCGAGCTCGTAACGTGCGCGAAGATCGCCCAGATTGGGACATTCGAAAAGAATGTGCCAAAGAGTTTGGGGAACAACGCAGTCTTCGCAATAAGGTGCGGGGAAGCGCTCCATCAAATGTCGACTGTGCGCAGCTATTCATGAATAGCTGAACAATTAAATAATATCAATTAAAAGTATATTGGCCAATTTTTGTCAATCACCTCTTACCATTTAGCAGGTAGCTTGTTGATTCCTCTAAGGAAAAATTCAGCTGGTTTTGAGTTGAAGAAGTTGTCCACGAACATTTTTACCTGTTCTTCAGAAAGTTTTTTACTATTCAGGGCATTTTGTAGTGAAAAAAAAAATGAAAAACACTTGGCGCAAGGTCTGGTGAATATTATGGATGGGGTAGAACAGACCAGCCTAACTGCAATATTTTTTTCTGCATGGTCCTCACTGTATGTGGTCTTGCGTTATCATGTTGACGAGTGCAGTGTGTTTTCTTAAAAGATTTCCATGCACACGTTGTAACTGTTGGCAGCATAAGTTTGTATTTTACCAATTCTCTTAAAACATCTTCAATGAAATCTGATGATCCTCCTGTCAATGATGATCCCCAGAACGAAAGTTTGAAAACCAATTTTGGACATGGCGATCAGCAACAAAACCTTGGCCATAAACGCGACAAATTTTCTTTGCTGTTTCTTGAAGCGTTTTTGTTCATCTTCAACTCCCACAACATCACATGTCGAATATGTACTTTTAGTCCTTCCATATTAGGGCATGATATTTTAGTTTAAATTATGATGCACAATTGTTTACTGTTGATGTTAGGATGAGCGGCGAATGTTCTTTCTAAACGGGTAATTTACGGTTTAGGTTAAAACACTGGAAGTTCGAAATGCGCCGTAACATTTTGCTAAACGGAAATTATGTACTTACGACTCAACATTAAAATTTAAGGAAACAAGATAACTTAAAAAAAAACGAATAGACCAATAAAAGGGTGTAAGTGGGTTCAAAGTTATTTAAGAAAACAACAAAGCAATAACTTACCCCGGCATATTCAACGAGCTCAATTCAGCTCAGTGACGGGGCATCCCTAATTTGCATTCTGTCCAAATGAGAACAGTTTCCCCTGGTACCAGGTGCAGGTAGACAAAAGGTTGAGAGGATAGTCGTCGAATCAAAAAATATAAAACAGTAGCGCTGAGAGAGAGCGAGGAAGAGAGCCCCATCAGAGGGTTTAAGTCAACCCAGAGACGGAGGCTTCCTTAAATTGCACTCAGAATGGGAGGATGTGTCGCTTGGAGGCAACTCTCCGAAAGGAAGAAATGAGGTGGAAATATCACAACCTGTCACGACTGGAGAGGGAAAGCGCCCTCTCCGAGAAGACAAAAGAGTCGCCCGAAGGCAACTCTACGCAAGGGGGGGGAGGGGGTCAGGGTGAAGCCCCTGTAGCCGTAGCTATTGGAGAGGAGAAAACAACCCTCTCCCTGAGACAACGGAGGGTGGAGGGACCTCCTTAGAAGAGGTGGAGCTACCCGAGGGCGCCTCTAAAAGGGATAGAGGTGAAGCTCCTCTATTGGTTGAGGGTGGTGAGAGGGGAGCCCCTGCACCAAGATCAGTACTTAGCAAACTAGGATGGAGGAGGGAGGGGGGGGGGATGGTTGTTTTTAGAAATGAAGAATTTGTTAGGACAAAAAGAGAGCTAGCGCCAAAGAATCAGGCCTCTCCACGCCTAGTGATGCACGGATCAAAAACTAGAGGGAGCCGCTCTATCAATTCGAACCGATTGCCTTGAAAGGGAAGGAGGAAGTGTTACAGAAAGGGAGAAATCAGGAGTTAGCGGAAGAGGGGGCTAAACTGGGGTCGGACGAGGCGCTGAGTTGAATAAAAAGAAAAGACCGAAAAAATCTCTTATAAAATTCTTCTAATTCCTGGAAACTATATTGCCAGAAGGCAATTCTCCCCCCCCCCCTCCTCACACCTCGAATTTAAAGCGCAATACAAACGAGGATATAACAAGCATAAAGTTTGTTAGGAGAAATATAAGAAAATGGTGACGATCGAGGAAGAGAAAATGTGGGGAAGATATATATAGCCCTAGAGGTACCTGCAGGGAGGGCAAGCGGAAGCTTTTGGGGCCAGGAACGCACACGATCCACCAGATGTCATCCGCAGCAAAGATGGCCATGTTACATATGACCTCCCCTTTCACTGACAGAGGGCAAGATGACACATTTCGTGAGATCAAGATACGGGATATTTGCTTCAACGACACAGGGTGTCAAATCAAAGATTACCACTGCGTTGCACTCTTTCGAAACTCACTTGAAGAGTAAAAATATTGCTACCAAAGCCTCTTAAAAGGTCCTGGTGTTCAACCCCGCCTAAGTCATTAAAATTTGTAAAAAAAAACAAAGACCAATTAGTTATTTGACGATAAAGAGTCCAAAGAAGAAAACGAAAGAATGGAGGAATTTGGAGTCGGGTAGGAAGGGCGACGGGACTTAATTCCAAGAGCAAAGGAATTATGAATTAAGAGTCAAGATTAGAAGAGCAGGATTCAAAGATTTTGGGCCGGGAGGGAAAACTGAGGGTGTTGGTGTTGTTCTTTTCTAGTATTGCAAGATCATCAATGTGATAACATTGCATTGAGCCGAATGTCCCTTGATGGTTGACATTGTGTCGTTACAAGTACTGAAATCTATTTCCATAAGTAGCAGGTAACAAGGTAACAAATTGGCTGACAATGAGGAGAGATTCGTAAAGAAAGTGAATATGCGTGAAGGGCTCGAATAACCAAAAAGGGTTGTGGCGTAGGACATCGAGAGGGTACACTACTCTTTAAGCCCTTCCCAGCCCCCACAATATAGGCAAATCCCAAAGGGGAGATCTTCAAATCAGGAGTCAAACAATGAGTAAATATGAGACTTCCTTGAGTGGTTGAGAAAGACAGGCTTAAGAGAGCAGGGCATAAGAGGACTGGTAAAGCTGAAGAAGAGATGAATAAATACGATACGAATTTAATGATTGATTTGCTAATTTATATGGCACGGTCAGTCATTATTCAAGTTGTCTTTGACGGATTCTAATTCCCATTGCCTAACTGAAAATAAAGAAAGGATAAAGCCAATGAAAATAAATTTTAACAAGATAATTAATCCCGCTGGATTTTTTCAAGAAGAAAATATGTCTAAATACGGGCAGGTTGTTAATGTTAGTTTATTTCTATAGCATATTTCATATCGGTGTAGATAAAACTTGATAAACCGATATAAATTGTTAAAAACAGCAAACGAGTCATCTACAAAAGTACGATAAAAGAGAAACTCAAGGGGCAATTTTGAGAGAGAATCGCTTAGACTTTCATCATAAAAATATTATTAGCAATGAAGGCAACGGGAGACCACATCACAACTCTATCACGTTGTCTATAAAGTTTGTCATTAAATGAAGATAAACATTCCCAAAATGTTAATTTGAAGTTGTTTAAAATTTCATCGGCGAAATTTATGGACCATATCAGGTATCCAATAACGTTTGGTTTTTTAAATCTACGTGTATAAATAAAAACGGTTTAACGATATAATTTATTCAACATAATATTTTCCATTCGTTTCAGAGATCTTTTATCGACAAAATAATAGTATATCTATTTTTCTTGAATAAAACTCGTTAGACTTTGAAACAAGACAGGGGCAAAGTCTCTCTTCAAGTGCATCTTTATCAAAGAATCTTGAAGTGCGAATCTGATTTTCTCAAGACAATGCGAGTACCCACGTTGAGTACTCGGTGATCTCGCTCGCACTATACGTGCAATGTGTGGTCGTGAATTGCCTTACAGAAATAAAACTCTTTTGCAGTTGTCCAGTGCTGGATACTACCAAATAAATTAACCACCTTGAGCTATTTCTCAGTTGTGCAGCGTATACTTCATTCACATTTTGTCCATACGCAATCAGATTCGCAATGAAAGATTCTTTTATAAAGACCCGTCGAGGAGACTTCAAGCTTTTAGCTTCAAAACCTAGGGAGTTTTATTCAAAAGACAGAAATAAACTTTGATTTTGTTAGCGAAAGATGTCCGAAAGGGATGGAAACTATTTTGTGGAATACATTCTCTTTTTGAACTGTGTTTTTATTTATCCACGTAAGTTAATAAAAAAAACGAACGAACTTTCTTGGACACCTGATATTGCGGTCCTAATGGATTACATACAAATCGCCTGAATGGTTCCATTAACTTTACATCAAAACTAGAGGATTTCTCAGAAGGGAAATCTTTGCTGAAGTTCTTGAATATGAAAAACCATTTTCGACACCAAACTGGGTATGTGTCAATGAGGAGAGTGGACCAATAAAAAACTCTCGCTACTTTATAAATGCCCAATAATTAAGAAGAGAATATGGGCACCACTGCAAAAGACAGAAATCTGAGTTGGTAGCAGCGAAGAAATAGTGAAATAATGAATTAATGACATTTAACTATTTGAAGTTTAAGGCGATTCCTTTTTAGCTTCAAGCTGAGGAATTATTAGGTTAGCTAACGTAAAAGATTAAATTTTGTAGGAATAATGAAGATCGTAAAAATGTTATTCATAAACACCATTGTTAAGTTTAGTAATAGCTAAACTATGGTTAATGAAAGGTCATCTGGAACAACCAATATCATCTTTCTTAGATATGAATGAGGAGGATTTTAAATTCTTAACATGTTCATAAAAGCCGCGCTGATTCAGAGAAATTTAATTTAAATATGCCAAACTTGTCTGCGATAGGATGATAATAGTTATCATGAAGAAAACCTTTGAGAGAAAACAATTATAAGAACAAACTTTCAAATTGGAGAAGGCAGAAACATTTCACGGGAAGACAACATATAATCCGGAAATTTTTAAATAATTTTGTTTTGGCGAAAAAGATTGGTGTTACTAAGAATCAAACGGTACAGCTTATGGGGGGTTGGGGCATTTATTATATTATTTTCTATTTATTTATTTATCCATATTATTCTTCATCTCGAGATTTTTTCTCCGAATCTATTTATTTCTTCTTGCCTGAAGTTGCCCCTTGAAACATGACAATGTCTTCCAGTTATCTGACTCTTGGTATTCTTGTTGGCGGAGATGCCATCACGCTACGGCGAGTCTGTTTTGAGTTGGTAATTTTTAATGGGCTATTTATATTATCGACTTGGAAGGAATTTTTCTCTGATACATCTTCGCATCCCTACAAGCTCCCTCCAAGCATGTAAGTGACTCGATTGCTCTCCTATTCAAAATGAATCTCAAAGGCTTTTGTATGTTTTCGTTTCAGGTGTAACTAAAGATTCCAGACAGTGTAAATCCGTTTCAAACAGTCATTTTAACAATACAGACACAAGAACCATCAGAACAGAGAAACCCGGAACATCCTTAGCCTCTTACAACAGAATCCAAGATCCGACATCAAACTAACATTTGATTCCTCAAGCCTTGCTATGACTGAGCACAAGACTGAAAAAACAAAAGGACTTTAAGAATTTTGTTTTTTGATTTTGTTCTTCCTTGCACAAGCCCCAAGGCACCCATCGGTTTCTATTAACATAGTAACCGCGAAATATGGTCTCCGAACCTCCTCCAGCTCAAACATTCGCGGATCAACATAGACGCTTATTAATACAAGAAATAGTGGAAGAAAATTAAAGATCAAGGCAGAATAGCATGGAATAACGGGTACCGAGAGAGAAGCCTCCAATAGCAATACTAAATTAATATTTAACTGTCCTAGTAATATACTTGCCCTAGTGAAAGAATTTTGGTGGTTTAATTTAGTTTAGCAAAGATTAAAGGGAAATGCAGAACAACACAGATGAGCCAGTATCTCGAAATGACACATTTGAAGCGACAGGGAGTCTCGAGAGCGAATTCAGTGTCTCTTAATCATATAGCGAAGTCTCCCTCGTAACAGACGTGATAATGAAAGAAAATTGAATCTCAACAGGAAGTCAGATTGGCATTAATTAATGAGTTTCGTCCCCGCAGGAGACTCACTGCAATCTCCTTAAGATAAAAGAGTGATATAGGAGGATAGTTTATTTGGGAAGGAAGGAAACCAGTTTCCACCTCAAAGACTGATTCCTTCGTTCCCTTGGATAATTTGGAGCCCATCGAAAGGGGAGTTAGGCGTCCAGGAGACAAAGAACGAATAAGAAAAGAGAATAAAGGAAAATAACTTGTAATGGGGATTTATTCTTTCCAGAATTACGTCGAGATATCTCGGGCAGTTTACTTGGCGAATTTTTAAGTCTTAATCAAACCTCGAGGAACTGAAAGGAACCGCCTGGAGCCAATAATGCTAGGGACTCAAAAGATTTCCTTTGATGAAAAAGAAGCTGGAATAACAAACGAGGGCATTTTCTCGGCGGAGAGGGGAAAATAGGTGTATAAATATAAATCAAATAAGTACGAAAGATTAAGGATGGCAAAGCGCAATAGAAGGGAGAGAGGGGGAGGGGATTTTAAACCTTTGGAGAGCTGAGATTGAAGTGAAAAAAGTAGCAAAATAGTCTCACTAGTCAAAAGAGGAGATTACTTAGGGCATTCTAAATGAATAGGAGGGATGCAACTCTTTTGAACCTGTACGACTTGGTCATGCCAGAACCTAGGTTCTTGAAGGTTTTTAATTGTTTTTTTTTCCAACCTCTAAATTCCATAACCTATAATTTCCCTAATTACAAAACGGCTAAAAATGACCACCACCCCCTTAAAAACCCATAACTACAAGCCAATTTACCGTAAAGAATCCCACCACCTTAAATAAGAACTAAGTCTTGATCTATGCTTGTATACGTGGCCAGTTACCAAGTGACCGCCCGAGAGCAGCCAAGAGTAAACGGCGGACTCCGAGACCTCGTGAAATCGCTGAGTTTATAGAAACAAGAAAGTAGTAAACGGACGTCCAGTTTTATGATAAAATGTTGTTATTATAATTTGTTTTGCCATTATTATTATTATTACTAATATTTATTTACATCTTTTCATAGTCTAATATGTAATTTATTAAACATAGCTAGAAAGAAAAATTCCAAGGAAATTTTATATTTTAAAGAGGAAGGATTTTGGTCAATTTGAGGGTAGACTGTCACTAAGACAAATTGCTAGGAATCTTGGAATATCCCTTTTTACGTTAATAGAATTCAATTTAAAGAAAAAGGTAAAATACTAGTCATGACCTGGTGGTCCGTGGCATTCTGAAAGATATCTTCGTGCTGTTCCAAGATTCATTGAGAATGACCCGCGATTAAATGCTTTTGGAGTAGCAGAAGGATTCCAAATCAGCCCCAAAACAGCATTAAATTACCTGCAATCTCTTGGATATTATGGACGTACAGTGCAGTCAAGAGGAAACTGCTTCTAACTATGACCACTAGTAAGAAGAAATGAGCAAAAAGCCTTTGGAATTTGGATACAACACTTTTTTTGTGAAGAATCAAGGTTTGCTCATTTTGTAGACAGTGAAGTGACATGAGTTTTAAAATACCCCTTCGGCAGTTTGAAATAAACAGGGTACAGGCAAAGATGAAACAAAGTGGCCTTTGTTATAGTGTGGGCAGCAATTTGGAATGATGGATACTCAATTTTGGTTGTGTTGACAATATCAGCTCGGATAAATATATTTCCATTCTTAAAGACGGATTTCTACCAGAGTTTTCAAATGGTTAGCATGAAAAGAAAAGTTGTTTATTCATTGAGATTCATGGCTAACTGCAAAACAGGCAAAAGGAATTTACCGTAAAAGTAAAAACCAAAACAAAACAGGAACATGGTCAGAATTGGTGAATGTCATAAGCCAAACATGATTCAAACTGCCACAAGCTGTTATCTCAGCACTTATTAATTGTACCAATTACAAATTGCCAATTATCGTCAGAAACCTATAGCGTTGGAAAATGCAATTAATTTTAGGAGTGCACAGCCATGTTTTTTATCAATGGGGAGATCCGGAAACTTTTTTGCGGCCACTGTACTTGCATGTATGCAATATTATTTTATTTATCTACATTTCATTTTAAATGAAATAATCTAATAATATAGTAAGATATTAGAAAATTGCATCCTATTTACCAAGAAGAATGCATCGATGTTTAGGAGCACATAGAAATGCGAGGATTTAGCGTGAGGCTATAAATTTCTTTAAGTTCCAAACGAGATCAAGGTTGGTGGATTTCGACCCCCAAATTAACTTAAGAGTCACCACCTGCAAAATCTTCCCAAACTTTGGCAATTCATTAAAAGAAAAAAAAAACATCTCAAATTTCACATCCAAATCGCATGGTTTTTAGACTAACTTTTTCAAATTAGAATCTAATAAGTCGTGTCTTTGCAGGAAATAAAATGAAATTTTATTTTACATTATAATTATATATTTGTGATGAAAAAATGATAGTGTATATTAATTATGGTTTTTGTCTTATATGTCAAAAATTTAATATTTGGTCTGAGATATGGCCTCCCACCCTTTCTCATTACAGGGTGGGAGGCCATATCTCAGACCAAATATTAAATTTTTGCCCTTAAAATGGTTTCGCCAGTGAAAAAAGGTTGAGAAGCCATGCTCTATACCATAGCCCCTTTCTAGAAACGGGCTAGGTTCTAGCCGAGTGGAAACACCGCTTCCGATTACAGGAAAGTTAAGTCACATCGGATATAGTTAGTCGCCAGATGAAGCTCCGATTCGGATCCACTTCCCTGCAGCTGCCATACGCTGCATAAACCCGTGGTTGGTTCGGTTCTACGTTAATCAGTACTGAGAAATAAAAGGCAACTTAAATGAGTAGAGATCGGTGGCAAAACCATTAGCAAATCAACAATTGTAGAAACCATCGATATTTTTCTTTTGTAGGGATTCCCTTCTCTCTCAAATCCCTCTTGTCTGGGGATTCTCCTGTCAAATCCTTCTTTTCTGATGGCCCTCCTCTCTCAAATAATTCCCCCAGGATTCCCCTCTCTCATATATCTCTTTCCTGGGGATTCTCTGCTCAAATCCTTCTTTTGTATGGATTCTCCTCTCTCATATCCTTCCTTGGGGATTCTCCTCTCTCAAATCCTTTCCTGGGATTACCCTCTCTAAACTCCCTTTCCTGGGGATTCTCCCTTCAAATTCTTCTTTTCTGAGGATTCTCCTCTCTTAAATCCTTCCCTGGGGATTCCCCTCTCTCAAATATTTTCCTGCGGATTCCCCTCTCTCAAATACCCTTTTCTCTGGGGATTCTCCTCTCAAATCCATTTTTCATGGGAAATACCCTCCCTCAAACCGCTCTTTATTGGGCATTCCCCCCTCTCAAATCCCTCTTTCTGTGGGATTCCCCTTACTCAAATCCTAATTTCCTGGGAATTCCCCTCCCTCAAATCCCTTAATCCTGGGGATTCTCCCTTCATATCCTTTTGTTCTTAGGATTCTCCTTTCTCAAATCCTTCCCTGGGGATTACCCTCTCTCAAATCCTTTCCTGGGGATTCTTCTCTAAAATGCATCTTTCCTGGGCATTCCCTACCCTCAAATCCCTCTTTCCGTGGGATTCACCTCCCTCAAATCCCTCTTCCATGGTCTAAATAAGGACCAATTTAAGTACATCCTGCTCACAGCCTCACATCTCAATTACTCCTATTTAAGGGCAAAATATTCCGGCAAATAAAGGGGTCCATTGCGGGGTACTCAGCTACAACCCCCCTCTTTCAAACTTCTGCACGTCTTCCTTCGAGGAGAAGGTGCACCACAACTGCCCCCTTAAACTTCCGCCCAATAAAAGATACGTATACGACATCGTGGTTTTGTCCCACTCTGAAAATGAACCCATTAAATTTCTCAGTACATTAATCGATTTCATGCTGATAAATAATTAAGCAAGGAAAAAGAAATCAATAACTCCATACCCTCCTTCGATATGCGAATAACTCACACACACGATAAATTGCACACACCTCATTTAGCGAAAACACGCCCATGCAGAAACTGGAGTCTATTACATTTTCTCAATTTCTGCACCACCAGTTTTAAACTTAGTTCCATTCAAAGCTTACTTTCCTGTGCATTTAACTTCATTTCCTCACACCTTAGTTTCCTAGAAGTAAATTACTAATTATTTCCCATATATATATATATATATATATATATGAAATAAAAAACTCACAAAGTATCACGTAAGTGTAGCAGCAAATGAATGCAATGTCCCGCAGGAAAAAATGAAATGGTGTTTCCGAGTACTTTCGAACTTTATTAAGTTCCTTATCAAGGATAACTACAAGAAATAATATTATATTAGAGGTATATATACGAAAGAAAAGTATAAAAGACCGCCTCTTTATAATCTCCCTCGTTAGGCTATCGCCGTTTCTTTTAATCTGTTACCCTTTCTTCTTCTCAGTTTGACCTTACTACCTGCTTCTTGTCATTCTTAATGTGAATCTTTACCTTCCCCTTTCCGTCTTCCTCATTGGTGATTTCTTGTTTTTAGGGCGGTCTTTTATACTTTTCTTTCGTATATATACCTATAATATAATATTATTTCTTGCAGTTATCCTTGATAAGGAACTTAATAAAGTTCGAAAGTACTCGGAAACACCATTTCATTTTTTCCTGCGGGACATTGCATTCATATATATATATATAAATATATATATATATATACAGTGTGTGCAATAAATATCCAATACATGGTCAAAAGTTTATTTATTTGAAAATCTTAAGTATTTTGTACATTGAATACAAATTGGCATCATATTGCAAAAATAGTAAAACATTACTACGGCAGACGACTTGAAGTTGCCAAGAGGTGGACATTCCAGCAGCACAACGATCCAAAACACAGCCAAGGGCACTGCAGTGTGGTGTCAGCAGAAGAAAATAAAGGTTATGGGATGGACAAGTCAGTCGCCAGACCTAAATCCTATCGAGAACCTGTATCGAGAATTAAAACTAAAGATTCAGAAAAGGGACCCAAGAAATCTAACAGATTTAAAAAGACTATGCCAAGAATAATGGGCCAAGATACCTACAAATATTTTTAAGAACCTCATAAGTAAATATCCCAAACGGCGGAAGTTGTACTAGCGAGGAAAGGTCATATCACCAAATACTAACGGATTTTCATACATATATCGGATCCTTTTTGAAACGACACCTAGGACACTTCCCTGCGGGACACCCACTTCCTGCTCCATTGGGTCGGATAGAGCTCTCCCCACCCGTAGAGGGAATCGACGATCCCGCAAAATTTCAGATATAAAGATTGGGAGGCGTCCCCTCGCCCCCATCGTGTGGAGTCTCTCAATGATACCATTACCCCATGGGGTATAATAGGCCTTCTCCATATCGAAAAACACCGTGGCGTAGAGCTGTCTACGAAGAAAGTCCTCGCAGACGGCATTTTCCTGTCTGAGCAGAGCATCCGACGTGGAGTGGAATTTGCGGAAGCCGCACTGTGCAGAAGACAAATGGCCTCCGCTGTCCAGAAAAAAAGGCTAATCTAACATTTACCAATTTCTCCATCAACTTGTATACGCAGTAAGTTAAAGAAATTGGGCACAAACCGGCCAGGGAGAGAGATCTCTCCCCGGTTTGCGAAAGGCGAGCATAGTAGCGATTCACCAGGAGTCTACCCTCTACCAGGATCCTGTTCAACAAATCTAACAGAAAGGCTATGCCTCGCTCACCCAGGTGTCGAAGCATGGCGTACGGGACATCATCTGGACCAGGAGCGGTGACCGCGCAAGAAGCGAGCGCGGAACGCAAATTAACTCAAAGTAAACCTGTCATTGAAGGGTTCTCCGTCTATGGAGTAAAGACCAGTCGGCGGCCTTCGGCGACATCACAACGCGCATTGAATGATGGCGGAGCAGATCCCGGCTAAATAATGCGGAGAAAGCGATTGCGAAGGATTCCGCCACGGAGGCAGAGTTCAGGATTGCGGTCCCATTCTCCTGGAGAACGGGAGGGGGGGTCCTGCGAGAACTTGCCTCGAATCCTTTTGACTCGCTTCCACACCTCTGCTAGAGATGTGTTCCCGTTAAGTGAAGACACATATGCTCGCCGAGAAGAGCGGCGGGCGTGCTTCGAAATATACCGGAATTTAGCCCTAGCTCGACGAAATTCACCGACAGTGAAATAATTCGGGTGGCGCTTATAGCACATGTAGGCATAACGCTTCTTTTGGGGGGCCCGCCTCACACTCGGCTGACCACCACGGGAGTAGTCGGTGGGCAAAATAGCCAGACGTTCTTGGAATAATAGCTAGGCCCACAGCGATGAGGTTGCCGGAGAAGACACCTAAACTCCTCGACTGAGACAGAGAAATCAGTCATTTCCTGAAATGCGGACCACTGCGCCCGCGCCAAGCACCACCGGGCCGGGCTCTCGGGCGGCAGCAGCCCAGAAAATATTTGAATGGGAAAGTGATCGCTACTATAGAGGTCATCGACCATGCCCCGTCCAAAATCAGGCTGTGCATTAGGAGAACACAAAGATAGATCGAGAAAAGAAAATGAAGCGGTTCTCGGGCAGTGATGCGTAAACTGATCCACATTTAGAGACACCTATCTCCAGCTGCTCTGCATGGACTTGATCCCTGGGATTAACCGAGTAGTCTCCCCAGAGGGGGTGTCTACCGTTCTGATCTGCAAGCAAGAGAAAGCGCCTCGGTAACAGTGCCACGACGCGGCGGAAGTCTCACGTGTCGAAGTCGACTGACGGTGGAATGTACGCGGAAATAACAGTATACCTCCTATCCAGGTACAGCTGCACAGCTACTGCCTGAAAGGAGGTATCTAAAGCGAAGAGAAAAACGGGGACATCGTAACGGATGTTTATCGCGCATCCTCCTGTCCGGCCCGATCCCGTGGTGTTGGGGGCGACAAACCCTTATACCCCGGGGGGGTGGTCAGGAGGCACGCTCCAGCATGGTCTCCTGCAAAAAGATAACTAACGAGGAACGGGAGAAGACGAGCCTCCAGAGCGTCTCTCAGTTAGCCCAGAGTCCGCAGCAATTCCATTGAAGGAATATACCCTCCAGGCCTAGCACGGAGAAGCGGGAACCCGTCTCCGAGCCACCCAGCCTACCACTGGTTGTGGGCGAAGGAATCGAAGCTCCTTTATTGCTGGACTTCTTTGGGGAACAGCTTTAGGACCCAAAAGATGACCTCACGATCAACTTCAGGGGTGTTGCCTCCTGTGACTCTAACGACTCGGTGGAGGCGTGCGGCCGTTTCGCCTTACGGGGAAACAGTCACGGTGGGGGGAAGGGAGGGGAGCCCTAGTTTTATCCGGGGCTGAGTGTGAACGGTTTGTGCCGTCTGATTTACTTGGGGAGCGCCCGGAGTGGGTAGAGTCCGTAGAAGAGTTCCGAATGGGTGGGGTAACGGCCGAACTCGTAGGCTTGGAAGCATAGGATGACCTAAGCAGAGCCGAGTGCGCCAGGACCAAGTCTGTAGCCTCGCAAAATGATAGACGATCCTGAGCCTGAACGGCCAGGATTTTTTTCTCAAGAAAATACGTACCACATTGCTTCGAAAAAGCGGGGTGCGGCTCTCCGCAATTGAAACATTCGGCCACACACGATTTGGACTTATCGTATGCGGCCTTGGAGCAACTTACACAGACTTAGGGTAACCCCGACTTTGCGCGTCTACAGGAACGATTAGTATGGCCGAAGCGGTGACAGTAGTAGCACCTCCCCGGTAGTGGCACGATTGCATTCACGCGGTAGCGATGCCAACCAGCACGCGCCGACTCAGGGAGCTTGTCACAATCGAACGTGACGAAGAGTCTAGGGGGGACGGGGGTCTCAAACCCTACTCCCCCGTTTTGTCATCACACGCTTGGCCTTCACTGCCCGATGGTCAGCCAGCTCTAAGGTGATGCTATCTAGGGAGTAATCCACGAGTTCCCTATCATAAACTACTCCTTTCACGGAGTTCATGGTGGAGTGCGGCGTCAGACTCACAGGCGTGCCATCTAGTGCCCGAAGGACACTAATCATTGCCGCCTCGGAGGGATTCGACGCATTCGCCAAAAGGCATCATGTTGCCCAGCCAACATGCTGTCATCAGTGGAGCGAATAACAAAGAAGCGTTTGAAGCCAGCGGGCTCAACTTACGCTCTGCGCAGTTCTGGGCTTCGTCTGGGACTCCCCACCCAGGGAAGCAACGGGGCCGGACGTGCTGATCTGGACTTGGTCGCTTACCGAAACGGCAGCAGACCCGTCCGTACCCGCGGCTCCCGCGGAGGGATAGGAGCCCCGAGTGTTTTTCTTCCTTTTCTTTTTTGGACAAGAGGGCAGGGAATGAACCTGCTTCTCTCCTCCGCCAGCAGGAGCCCCTAGGCCAGATGGGCCAGCTTCGGCAAGATCCTTCTCTGAAATGGTGAAGGTTTTGTTTATCATATGAGAAACAGCCGAGGGAGGAGATCCCTCTTCTCCTTATGAGGCCTCGGGGACCCGAGCCTTCTGAGGAGGAGCTTGAACAGGGGCGGGCACAGATGCCGAGGAACCGGGGTCCGTCGAGGAAGAGAGGGGGGCACGTACAGGTACCCCTGTAGCTCCTTAGCGCACGAGTGCAGGATGTTAGGAGGCAAAGACCGACGGGACCTACCATTCCTTGACCCCCTGAGGGAGTTGGCCCTATCGACGCGCTCCAACCTGGATCGGTCAATTTCCAGCCGCCTGCGTGCTTTCTTGGCAGTCCCTTGTGAAAGAAAAGGAAGGAATGCTGCTGAAAAGAGGGAAGCACCCAAGAGCGCCTCCAGAAAAGGGGATGAGGGGGATCCCCTACACCCGTAGGCAAAGGAGCGGAGTAAGCCTCTTTTCCGGTAGAACATATTTAGAGAGTCCCCTGTGAAAGCACGAGGGAGGACCTCAATTTTATTTAGGAAAGCTGCCCGAGGGCGGCTCCGACAATGGTCGAGGGAAAGATAAAGTGAGAGTTTTTTTTGTTCAATTCATCATTGGGCATGGTGGCCCCTTTTTTAGCCACGGACGCAAACGCTCATCACCCCACGCAGCACCCGCTCTGCAAGGTGTGAACACGGGACCGGCAAATCCAACTGCCGCCATTTGAGGCCACTCCTCCCGCCTAGTGACCTGGCAGCACATCGGCATGGCTTCTCCACCTTAGGAACGGCGTAAAGTCTATAGACTGTGAAAAGGAGAGAGAAATGGGGTATGAGGAAAGTGAGGTTAAGCAGCTTGTTAAAAACTCACCTACCAAAACTGGAGCTCAGGGGTGAGGGGCCTTGTCCCCTCCCCCTTTAGCTCCGATCTGGAATAGTTGGATGAGAAAAAGCTGGTCGGCCTCTACTCTGAGAAATTAGAGGCCGACCAGAGAAAGTTGTAGTAAAGATTGTATGCAAAGTGAGGAAGTAAGTTAAGAGAACAGGGTGTCAGAAAGAAGAAGAGGCTAAACTGGAGCCGGACGGGTCGCTGAGTCCCGTCAGCACGGCGGCCAGGAAGGCATATCTCCGTGCCCCTTACAGGGTGCGAAAACTGAAGAAAGTAAGAGGTTTGCAAGAGATGATTGTTGCCTGGAAGGCCAACTTATCTCTGTTAATTGTAGGTAGTTATAGTTAGTTTGGCTCCTATATAAGTATGGGCCTAAGATAAGCACAATTAAATTAACCTATGACGCGCATGCAAAAAATACGGCTGTTGATGAAATTTAGTGAGGAAAGTTTGATGTGGTAGGTAAGATTGTAGAAAGTAGGTGAAACAGTTGTCGAGAGTTTGCCCTGGAGATGAGGGATACGCTTTTCGGATTTTCTTGATATTACTTTGTTGTTCTACTTTGACCTATAAAAACCTGTATTGTATTTTTGTTGGCTACCTGTATTTATATTTTAACGCAATCAAGCTTTCTTTTCATACATAGTCTTACAACCCTTATTTTAATTATCAATTTATTTGAATATTAATTGTTTTTTTATTTTTATTGAATTTTTCTCGGCCTTTTTTTGTAGATATGCATGCATTAAGGTATATGTATATTACAAAATAGAGATAAAAGATTGATAGTATAATTTTTCTCGTTCATACGAATTCATGCTTTAAGTGTCGTTGTTTCTGTAGGAATTGTTTTGTAGGTGAACCACGTTGTCAATAATTTTACAGAGCAAAGCTTAGAGCTGGGAAACTGCCTTCTTATGGCGACTTTCTTCTTTGCGCTGGAATATCTATTCCCAGAGCCAGTTGAGGTGCTACTTCGTTCAAGATCTTCTCCCATGTCCTTTTGGCCAATCTGTAGGTTGCCAGGTTGCTTGCTGTCAAGAAGACTCCCCAGTGGAGTCCTCTTTAGGGGATCCTCTCTCGTCGCCCGAGTTTGTTGATATACAGATTCGCCTTGTTTTGGACCCGCTGCAGGCGATTTAAGCGTGATACGCTTAGAGTTTAAGTCACCATCGCGAGGGGCATAAGTGAGGCTCGAACATACATAAGACAGAGCCTCTTGATGCTATTCGAGCTCAAATTTCTAAATCTGTGTAGCTTAGAGTGTTCCTGCTTCGCAAAATTTCCCGCTGTGTGAAGTAGTGACTATACCCGCTGGTGGTGATGCAGAGGCCAGAGACATTTCCTTCCTTGTAATAGGGAAATATTTGCTGCCCTGTTATCACATCCGCGGTCTTTCTGCGGTCAAGGGGGAGGGGATCTTGAACTTCCGGCAGTTGGCGCGATTTTCTACTTCTTTTCGTATTCGTTGATAATGTACCAGGGATCACATGAGTTATATCATCCGCGAATTGGAGATATAATGTCTCTTTCTTTATCGGAGTTGGTAAATCTATTATGTAGATTAGATAAAGGAGGGGGCTCAGACAGCTGTCCGGTGGAACTCCCGCCTCAAAGAAGAATTCGTGTCTTCCGTGACCCTCTATCATGATCCAGGTATGCCTTTCCATGATGAAGTCAGAGATATTTTTCCAGAAAAGGGTCTAGCTGAAGGTTCACTATTTTAAGTTGAAGGCCCCTCAGCTAAACCTTATCGAATACCTTTTGTACGTACCCTCTCCTAGTATAATGTCGATGTATTTATCATCCACTCAACATTTTCCGATATTTTTGCTCAGAAGCGCGAGTGCGGTGTCGGTTCCGTGCTTCTTCTGGAACCCGTGTTGCTGTAGATTGTGCGCCTCTTTTTCATTGAGTTGATCCTGTAGCTAAGATCTTCTCGAAAATCTTGCAGATCGACTCGAAGAGACAGATGGGCTTATAGTACATCGGCTGGTCGTGACTTATTTTTCTCTTGGTATAAAAATTATTTTTGCCATTGACAAAAATACGAAAGAAGTACTGGTGAGAATGATTATGAGTGTGGGTTTAACATAAGCACAGAAAAATAGACCAATTGCGTGAATAGAAAAAAATACAGAGGAAATAGTGTTCAGAATAAAAAGAATGAGGGTGCCGTAAAGGTTGCTGTATTATGGTAAAGGAGGCAAGGGAACTAGTAAGGCAGCAGCGACGTGTCTTCTGCTGCTTGGTAGAACGGAGTCTTGGTTTAGAGGGATGTTTATTTCTGGTTTCGCTACACTAATTTTGACCGGTTCAGTCATTCTGAATCTTGCTAGCTCCTTTTCACGACGTACCTAGAGTTGATGTGCTCACAGTTACCGACGTTGCAGATATAGTGGTACAGGAAAATGGCGTCTTGGGGTTATTGGGTGGGAGGAAGACAGCCGTTGGAGGTACATAGTGTCTTGTAGTAGATGATAAATTTCTATTTTCTTTGTGGGTCGATCGGTGCGACGTTACGATGAATAATTTTCTTAAGGTCCTTTAAGAAAATTATTCATTGTAACGTCGCACCGATCGACCCACAAACAAAAAATACTTCGAATTTAGTCATCAGAACAGCTGTCTTCCTCTCAGCCAACACCTTAAAGAATGTTGTAAGTTCGAAAAAATACTGTTCATGGACACAGCGAAACCTGGGTATTAGTTTTATTAAGTAACAAAGAATATCTGGAACTTGGACCCGCTCTGGATTGAACGCAAGTTCCCTCGTGGGGGGTTAAGGGGAGAAAGGGCGAAGCTGAAGGAAGTTAGATGGAAGGGTGAAGTTAGACGAAAAGGGAAGATTAAATTAAGAGTGGGGAGTCCCTTGAGTAAAGGTACCTTGGTCATGCTAGAGAGGTGATGGGAGAGTCCAAAAGAGCTGAGCTTATCTCAAAATCTCTCAGAGTAAGTACATATCGCAGACATGAGTATAGATCTAAAACTACACGTGTGCATCTTGTTATGAATGTATTCACAGAGAAATGTGAACACCTTCGAGCAACAAAAACCAAGAATGTAACGCAAGAGAAACATGAAAACTTTCAAACACAAGAATGTAATGAAAGAGAAACGTGAACTCTTTCAAGAACCAAGAATATAATGAAAGAGAAACGTGAACTCCTACAAACACCGAAAAGTAAAAAAAAAAGTGAAGATATTAAATCGCCGAGCACAAACTGTTTGTTCAAGTTTAACAAGAGTGTTTGTTGATACTCGTCTCATTGTACGGTCTTCCACAGGATTTATTACACCCACATCGGCTAAATTACACTTTCAGCCACGTTACATTTTGCTAGGAGTGGGGGTGTGGGGGGAAGGGGGGGCCTTATATCTCAGGTTTAAAGACCAGCAATTTTTCAGTTTGAAAAACACGAAAACCAACGGAAAAGAAAGTAGTGAATTTCAGGTGAGTGAAAATGTGTAGAAGCGACATTCGATATCAGAGAGAAATTTTTTTTTTTTAAAGGGATGTGTGAGGGAGCTATGAATCGGGCTTCGCTTCTATTATAAGACCTGGCACGAAAGCGTCCTTACCTACCATAACTACAAGAGGATCACTTCGATTTCTCCTCATTTACAACACACTCCTCCATATACCCACACCACAAGGAGTCTAGTGTAGCATGGTTTAGCAAGCTGCAGCTAACATCTGGAGGAATGCGTGGTCTCTAGTTCCAAATGCCGGAAGTGGAATCAGCGACTGTATATCTTCCACACAATTTCACTTACTTCACGGATCACACCTTACAGTTTTTGTTGTACAAGATGCCGTTGTGGGTTTTCGCTTTACATCAACTCCACCTGAATAGTAACCCCCCGCCCCGCTCCAATTGAAGTGTACCCATACACCCTCTTTTGGGGTCTTAACATTTTCACACTCCCGATCAACCTTAACACCCGCACACTTACGGCTCTCTCTCGGAGTGCCTCATTTCATCTTTCATGGCACGTAAGTGACACTCTGGCATTTGCCCACTCTAGTACTCACCACCTTTCACTCACATACACTCTGTTAGGCACTACAGCGCCTTCAATACTCCACTCTTTCACAAATTGACCCTCTTACTCCCAACTCCTATAAAGGGTACCAACACACTTGCTCTCCCTTTCAGTGTCTGTTTCACTTCCCGATCCGCGAGTGGGTGATTCCCACTCACCACTGTATTCACCCGTCTCGCCATTATTTTAAATAGCTTAACGCGCTCTTACTCACGCAATCGGGGCGAATTGAAATAAGAGGGGGAGTGAGCAGGCAGAACAAGAAAAGGGATAATTCGGGGAAAAAATAAGAAAGAAAACGATAAACTAAAATTACGACGAGCCAGATAAGACGTCCAGGAAGCACAGGTACAATGAGCACAAATCAGAACCCACGTGAGGGAAATCGACCTTGTGGGTTCTTGGGGATGGGTGGGGGGATACAAAATCAATTCCATCAACCACACTCGTGGTTTCAATCGCCTGTGCTGGCCACATAACCCTGCTGTCGCCTGCAATACAGGGGCTGAAAGCCCATACATTTCCTCCGGGCGATCGGCCGACCTTCAGGTCCCATGGAGGCGAACAGTAAATGCATCATTATATACATAATATTTACTTAGGCAACCAGAACACTCAACTGAATACCTCCCCCCCACAAAAAAAAACTATTACAATTATTACGTACTAATAAATTTTTTATGGTCGTCTCATATTTAAAAGCAACAGATTTCTTTTGACTAAAAAAAACACAAAACGGGGGAAAAAGGTCATTAATCACGGGGTGTGAGTCTAAGATCGTTGCTGTATACGATGAGGTTATGGGAATGGAGGCTGCATTTCAATTGTCCATCTGACAAATTAAAATTGGAAATTTCTCCTATTAATACAGATTCTACTATTTTTCTTTTACGGAAATCTTTACAATTATATATGATTTGTGCCTTTGAGTAGTCAATTTGGTGGTTGAAGTTGCTAATATGATTAAAAATACTGGATGTGGTACTGCCTCGCCTGACATCACCTTTATGTTCATAAATTCGTTTTGTTAAGGTTCTTCCGGTCTCTCCTATGTAGAATGAGGGACAGTTTGTAGAGCCACACGGGATTAAATATACACCTGCTTCATTTGGCTGATCCACGGGCTTTTTCGAAGGTAAAGATTTAAGGATATATTTGCAAGCTCAGGTTAGGCCTGGGGAAATAACTTTGTTCACTCCTTTAAGGAGGGGAAAAAAGGGGAGGGATAGACATTCGCATTACTAAATTTGTTTTTTATACTTGGGACGGTAATGAGTATATTTTGCTTAAGATAAACTTTCATTGATCACGGGGGGAGGGGGGATAATTTAATTCAATGAAGCTGCAGGTTATATATGAAATCTCATCTTCTAGAAAGCAAGGGTCACATATCCTAAGTGCTCTCAAAAACATACCTGATGCAACGGTTCGCTTAATGTTAATATCATGATGAGAAAAGAAATTCATATACGAGTTAGAATGGGTTGGTTTTCGGTACACAGTGAAGCTAATTTTGTCAATGACTCTAAACAATTTTTACATCAAGAAAGATATACAATTATCTTTATCCCTTTGAAACGAGTTTTCAAAGGCAAGACATAGGAAGAGACAAGGATCAAGCAGAAAAGTACGGCACAATGACGGTAATACATACTGAGAAGATTGAAATAACGTCAGGGAAAGAAGTTTGAAATTTCCCAACCCTCATTTACGTCAAAATTTCTCTTCTCTTGAACTATATCGTCATACAGTGTGAAATACAAGGTCTCTCTCTGCATGTGTCTTTAAAAGGTTTTTGGTTTTTGAAATGCAAAAATTAAATATGTCAAAAGCTCTGTGGTGGTTGTAACCACGCGCAGAACTTGTATTTGCTCTTTCTTTATTTATATATATATATATATATATATATATATATATATATGAAAATTAATCCGCAGGAAAATGAAAAGATGATTCCAAGCACTTTCGGACTATATTTGCAAGCTCATTTTCAAGTGGCTTAATTTTGATATTATTGCTTTCCTCACGTGCCACTTTGTGAGTTTTTATTAATTATATATATATATATATATATATATATATATATATATATATATATATATATATATATATAAAGAAACTCACAACTTGCACGTGAGTTAAAATTATGATAATTAACACCCACAAGGAAAATGGAAAAACGATTCCGAGCGCTTTCGTCTTTATTCTAAAGGACCTCTTCATGCGCTCGGAATCGTTTTCCCATTTTCCTTGTGGGTGTTAATTATCATAATTTTAACTCACGTGCAAATTGTGAGTTTCTTTTTATATATATATATATATATATATATATATATATATATATATATATATATATATATATATATATATATATATATATATATTCGTATTTTTGTTTATGGTCGCCCTTACTCTCTGCTAACCCTCTTTATGCTTGTTCTTCGTTTGGTTTGCTACTGTCCCAGTCTTTGGAAGGTCCACGCCAAATTTCAGTGTCTATGGAAATCCTTCTTAGATTTTTTTTATAGACATTCCCTCGTTAATACGATTGAAAGAGAGCGAACGAATAGAAATGACTATGGATTAATCGTTTACAACTAATCGATAATCCGGATTCTAGGGCGCGCACCAGCAAAGTCACGGTCGTGAGAACGAGTAAACACGGCCGTAAATTCCGTTGCCGAAAAAACATATTCCATAATCCACAGGAACCCACCCTCAAAAATATTCCCCTCCCCCTAACTCGAAATTGCGAAGGATGGCTACCCATCAAACACCTGCCACTTAATGACAAGACGCTTGAGTGGTCATCCCTGCAAATATATGGCCAAGCAAACGAATCCCAATTGAAACAAGAGTAAAAAATCATTAGGTTTCGTTAGATATCATTTAATGAATTAGTGTCTTAAATTTTGTCAACATCCGGCAAGGTCATATGCTTATCCCTCTCGTCACATTTTGTTAGTTTTTATGTTGTAAACCGAACTAGAAGTCTCTTTTTTGAAAATGAGAAAGAAACTTTGACTTTTCATCTTCAGTCACCATCTGCATAAATAGATCTGTCGAAATGTCTAGGTCAAAGTGCGTTTCAATGGCTACAAGCTGTTTTGGAGCCCGGCCGTCAAAATTTGGGGGCATCGATTTAAGGCTGTGACTTATCGTGTACACAAGTCACGGCGTACATTTGGACTTAATAAAAGTTAATGCAAAAATAAATGAATAGTAATTAAGAAATATCTAGGGTAAATTTAGGCACTATTTAAATATATGTATGAGAATTTAGCTGTATATCGTCTTAAAACCGTTTAATGACTTGGTAAAGTGAATAAATAAAATAATCCATAAAATAAAGAAAAATGTCTCTTGTCCGTCAGGAAAATTAGGTAAAACTGATCGAAAAATATCAAAGAATTAATTTAAACCAACGGATTTAATAGACGAGATAGAGGAGTAATTAGAAGAACAACATTATAGCATAGATACCCATTTCCCTTATTTCTAAGGCTTGCAAAATATTTAAAAAATGATTTCACTGAACCAAGTGTATGATTCCTTTAGCACCGCACTTATAAATGTATCTTATAAGAGTAAACAAGACAACATTCGAATTAAAATCATTTGATTTTCATACACCAAAGAATGGAAATCGTATATAAAACCTTCGATCAAATAAAGGAAACAAAGAAATATGACAGACATCCAAAATATTTCACGAGAACCATTACAAAGGGAAAGCCATGCAATGTAGGAAAATACAACCGCCTAACATGGCCTGTCAACGCACACTAAACGCGTCTCTTCCGTCGGTGGCTTACAACCTAAGCGAGCGCTTAACGACGCACGCAACTCGCTTGACATAACCCGACGCATTCATCGCCATGCAAACGCAAATTCAGACTTAAATATGACATGAGCCTCTTCAAAGTAGACGTACAAAGGTTTATGAATGGGTATTAGAGACGCATTTCCCACGATGGGAGTAAACTAAAAACGAACCCCAACTCGGTTTTACGTTTGAAAGCATTTTCATTTTCTCCCTTTCCAGCAAAGGGATATTATCTCTTCGTTACTTGGACCTCCAGAACCACTCTCCTCTGACAACTAATATGAAGGTACAGGGTCTCTAATTACACATATTATGGTGTTTGATGACAACTTTCACCATTACCTGGGTCTCTTCTAGCATAGGTAAGTCAAGAAAGAAGGGCAGAAAACAAGAGAAAAGGCAACCCCACCAAACTGCGTAACAACTAAAATTTGATTTAAAAAAATCACTATAACAAAATACCACAAGGAACAAAGAACATTGGCACTCGGAACAAACTTGAACCTCAGCGCAAATGGTAGGTGGGATAACCAAACAGGACACTGGCATTACAACAGAAATATGAATGCCATCGAGGACGAGATTAAGAGGGACGGCAAGTCATGCATGTGATTGAGCGGGAAGACAAACGGCGACTTTAAAAGGCGATTCTGCTATCAAGCGAGAACTACTAAATGACCAAAGCCCATTTCACCCTCGCAGATTCCACCAAAGGAGAAGTGAACAGAAGCCACGCACGCACGTACAGGAGCCTCACCTTAAACGGGAATCAAAATTACCCCTGAAAGAAAGATCTGTTTTCGGGGAGGAACCGGAACAAGTTTGGGTTGTTTGCACGTCTCTGCTCCCCAACATCATATGTACTTTATTCACCTCCCTCCTTCCACACACAAATTTTGCTTCCACTAACTTCACCACTTTATTTACAAACCTTACCCCCTCCCTAACACCTCAACGGGTATTGCCCCTTGCCCCACCCCGAGTAGGGCTCAAGTTGTACATTTGTTCGAAGTTTGACTCTTTACATAAGGAGTTTGCTTATCAACATTGAGAATCTGTAAACAGCCGTAATTGATAAGCGTCAGCAGCAAATATGTCGCGGAGAGAAGCTCTCGCAAGACCTGTGGCGACTGCGTTGGATTTCTGACGTCGAGGCGGGCGTTCAATCGCAACGAGCGCGAGCACAAAACCTTCAGCGAGGTCATGAGCAGACCACCCATTGGGAGGGTCCCTGCTACTCACCCCACGCGTGCCGTAAGTAACTCCACACGCATCAACATCACACACAGTTAATCATAACACCGTCATCATTTCCCTTCCCGCCTTCAGACCCATATCCACTGTCTCGTCTGCTCCTGGACGCTGCTGATGGAGTACTATTGTCCCTTATGGAGGTCCTCATATACATATACCCGGGACACGGAAGGTTCCTCCCCCGCTTCACTAAGGTCTCGGAGGGTTTCACCACCGCTATTTGGCGTATCAAACACAATACCCCCATCCCTAACGAGGAGCGACACCCTGGTGCCTTCGGGTTCATCGGTGATTGTCATTCTGATCTTTATGTGAAGTTCATCATCCGGGGGTAGAATCTAGTCCACGATGCGATGGACGGATGGGGCTAAATACCAACCGACTGTAGATATTTAATTACTTTCGATCTGCGTTCTCGCAGGTGCCAATCACAGCCAGTTTGCTATGGTAATATAACCAGGTCCAGGAGAGTTGCGCACCCTTCCAGGTCAAGAACACCCCCAAAATGTAACCAGACCCAAGTATTTATGGTAGACAAGGCTTGCCTCTGATTCCTCTTTTAAAACCGCTTGCCTTTAGGGGCGAAATAAACAAGTCTAATCAATCTGTGATTATTTTATTTAAAGATGAGGACCGGAAAGGACATTCAAAGCCTTCAAGAACAAGTACGAAGAACACGATCAAGAGTGCGCATAAGAAGCTCCCTTGCAGAGCCCTGTTCCAGGAGGCAATGGCTTCGTTCAACTCTGCACATCCTCTCCAATAGAGGATTAATGTGCCCATTACAGAGTAATCTTGTTTTCGTTGACAAATAATTTTCCTCTGTCTCGAATACTTCAGACACTGGGTCGCCTTCACGAATTTCAGAGGCATTCGTGAAGGTTCATTAAGGGTTTTAAGGCCCATTTATCCCATCTCGCCATCATCGCAAGACACTAACCCTCAAGACGCGTTGAAGGGTAACCTATTCTCGAGTGATTTTCGAGTGGAACTTGTTGCGCTGAGAGAGGTATCAGCTCTTGAAGTATAATCAGTGAGGGAGGGCCCTCAAAGGGGGGTGTTAAATAGGCGGAGGTTATAGGGTTGGGAAGGGTAACAAAGAATGGGAGTACCTCAGAAGACATTGCTATCAATATCCACAAGTTAGATAAAAGGTAATAAAAAACCTCTTGTTGGTGAATAAAGGCAAATTGGGGAGACCATCTTGTGCTACAAGTACTTTCCAAACATTTTTACTTAGCTTTACGAAAATGTTTCAAATTTTCTGGTGGAGATACAAAACTGTATATTAAGCAAACCGATAACTAAGTTTTATTTAAAAAGAAACAAAAAACCGCAAACAATTAATCTTCAGCGTAGAAAGTATATATATATATATATATATATATATATATATATATATATATATATATATATATATATATATATATATATATATATATATATATATACGGGGGGCGGTCAATAGGTTTTGCGAATCGGTAGGGCAAAACAAAGGAAGGGGGATGGCTGTTTGTGGGGGTGTTAGGACAAGTTATGACAAGTCAGAACTTACAGCCGCACGCTCCTGCCTCGTCTATTTAAGAAGCAGTAGCTGATCGCAGATCGTCAGTCACAATTTTTTCAACAATGGAGAAGGTTGAGCACCGCGCACTGATCAAATTTTTGACTAAGGAAGGCAAGAATGCAAAAGAGATCAATGAACGCATGGTTGCAGTGTACACCGACACCGCCCCTTCCTATGCAACGATTGCTCGCTTAAATAGGGAGTTCAAACCATGGCCGTGAGTCCCTTGAAGATGACCCCCGTCCAGGACGCCCGTCAGACTTGAGCAAGGAGGACAATGTGGCCCGTGTGGAGAGGATGATCCTCGAAAATCGACGGGTGAGGGTCGAAGAAATCGAGCGAGAACTTGGAATATCACATGGAAGTGTTATCAACATCATCCACGACAATTTGGCCATGACCAAGGTCTCTGCCCGTTGGGTCTCCAGAAACCTCGCCCTATGACCGACTTCAACGTCATCAAAGTTCACAAGGCCAGAGTTGCACAAGCTGCCTTGCGCGAGTGCGGATTCGAGGAGCTCAACCATCCCCCCCTACAGTCCAGATCTGGCCCCTAACGACTACTTTTTATTCCGCCAGCTCAAGGCTGCACTGCGTGGACGCCGGTTTGGGGACGATGAAGATGTCCAGCTCGCCGTCCAGGAGTGGATTGAACAGCAGTCGGGAGATTTCTGGTTGTTGGGAATTCGAAGCCTCAGGGACAAGTGGCGCAAGTGCATTGAAGTCGAGGGTAGTTATATTGAAAAATAATAAAACCCTTTTCCTCATATCTCGTTTCCTTATATCCGAATTGCAAAACTTATTGACCGCCCCTCGTATATATATATATATATATATATATATATATATATATATATATATATATATATATATATATATATATATATATAAGGAATTAAACCACATTCTCCGAAGACAATTTAATTCACAACAGTTTCGGTGTATCTCACACCCTTTTTCGACTGACATTGGATAGAAAATATAAGAAAAGTGCATACAAGCATAACACAAGGTTAGGTCGTGAAAGATCCCCTCTTTTTCTCCCAATCCCCTACTTGTGGCTAATCTGATGGGGAAGTTAGGCCTAAACATATTGAAGGGCTGACATTTTACTATTTTGTTTATTTGCTTTCTTATTACAGGATTAAAAGAAAATTGACCCTCATATAGATTTAAATTAGGAACTGACGATATCAAGCTCGATTCTACGATTCTTCTCTTAGCATAGTTAGCCGATTTAAATACCATTTTACTTCCATTGAAATCGATCGTATGATTCAAGTCTCTAACATGGCAAAATATTCCACTGCTTTCGCTGCCCACTCTAATATCTCTTTTGTGTTCATACAATCTCTTGTCTAGATTTCTCCCCGTTTCCCCTATATAAACTTTATGGCAATCGTTGCATGGTATTCCATATACTCCTATGTTATGATGTTCTTTGGGTTTCCTGGCAATCATCAATTGGTTTAAGGAATTATTATATTTAAAGGCTAGATTAATACCCGCTTTTCCAAATATGTCCTTTAAACTATTTAATTTATTATTAAATAGCAATGTTATACATTTGTTGAAGTCATTAGTGCGGGAAGGCTTATTACCATAGAATGTTTTCCTAGCTGCAAAATGGGCAGACGATATGAACCAATCGGGGTAATACAAATTAAAAAAAATGGTCCTGATAATGACAATTTCTTCATCTAAATAGGAAGGATGACATATTTTGTATGCTCTAAGGAAAAGGTTAGAAATTACCGATTTTTTAACAGTATTATCGTGAAACGAAAAATAATGTATATAGGCATTCGAGTGGGTTGGTTTCCTATACACGTCAAGTTTTAATTCATGGTGATCTTTATTAATGAGGACATCTAAATAGGGTAATCTATTATCATATTCCCATTCATATTTAAATTTGATGGAGACATGCAAATTATTCAAATTATTAAAAAAGGTATCAAAATCATGGCCATTCGGCCATACAGAAAATACATCGTCAATGTACCTTAACCATATAAAGTTAGGGGGAGAAATTGTGGGAAGGAGTTCAGTCTCAAAATATTCCATGAAGAGACATGCCAATATCGGAGATAAAATATTTCCCATGCTAAGGCCAAATATTTGTCTCTAAAACTCATTATTTACTCGAAACACATTGTCAGAGAGACATAATTCAACTAAATAGATAAATTTACTCGTAGAAATGGGAAGATCCAAATTAAGTCTAGACATGATTTCCCGCAGAAGGCCCATGGTTTGGTCAGCCGGAACTTTGGTAAACAAAGAGTTTACATCAAAGCTCACAAGTTTTCCATCCGGTAATTGCAAGTGGTTGAGGCGGTCAACAAAATTTTGAGTGTTCATAATGTGTGCAGATGAGATTCTTCCAACTGCTGGAGATAAATGCTTGGCAAGCCATTTGGAGAGCTTATAAGTGGGAGAATTAATATTGGAAATGATTGGGCGTAAGGGACATCCCTCTTTGTGGGTCTTTGGGAGCCCATACATATAGGGAAGTGAAGGGTTCGTACTCCTGAATTGTTTAATTAAATTTGCGCTTTTCAATATTCTCTTCAATTTGTTGTTGAAATTGCTTGTTTTGTTATTGAGCGGATCACTTTGTAGCTTTTCATATGTGTTCACATCATTAAGAAGTTCATTTAGCCCACGCATAGTGTTAAATAAATCACCTGTAGCTTCATAATAATAATGATAATATATTAGTTGGCGTAACATAGGTTTTCATTACTAGTTGGAAAAATTAAACGATGCCCCCGTTTAAATTTTCATCCAAATGATCAACATAGTTACGTGCAATATCTTGTTCGTCCGTTAAAGCAATCAAATTTTCATTTTTCAATGCCATCTCGTCTTCGGCGATCAATTAAATAAGCAAGGAGGTGTTGTGGAGTTACAAATTCATTGAATCTTCTCTTTATTTCAGTTCTTATTTCTTCATTGATGTTGTTATCTGCCATGAGATTAAGCCAAGCAGTAACACAGTCTGACCGGTTGTTGTGATCATCCTGTCAATAAAAAATAATTGACTTTTTCTATTGGTAATTATTGTATGTTTTAGAAACTCACTTGGAAGAAATCCAGAGCAATAGAAATTGTTTTAAGCTGCATCAGCAGGTTTCTCGCTTCCACAAGTAAAAACCGGTTGTCAATATGATTGATGAAATTTGTACTCATTTTATGAGCTTCTCTGTCTCGCATTTCTACATACTTCGGATGATTTTTCACAAATATTTCTAAGCAGTGCTCTTTGACTGGACCATCTGTAATGAAATTATATTTATTGTAATCCCATGCGATCATTCAACTATTGACAAGTAAATAAAGTGTTTAAGATTTGGATATTGTGATAATTATTTTAAGCAACCAGAAGTTACAATATTTTCTAAAAGTGTAACTAATGTTATCTTTAAACATGCGAAACATCTTGAAAATTAAGAACTAATATCAAGAATATATTAACATAAAAATGTACATGCTGGGAATAAAGAAATATTTTTTCCAACTTGATTAAATTTTTAATTAGGAATTAGAATGATGAATATTCCTTGTATTATTGTGAAGTTGTGGTTAGACACCACTTAATTCCTTCAACCAAACTGCTGGCTGGTGGTGATCACGGAAGTACCACTGAACATCCTTTATGGTAGCCAAAACTAGTGTTGGGGTTGCTAGGCTTTCCACAAGATTCAAATAATGTGCGCTACAACCATATACTATTATATTCTGCATCCAGTCAACAAGCATCTGCAATTAGATAAGTATATTTACATCTGTAAATAAATGAAATCATAATAACTTATACCTGCATATATGATAGTTGCCTTAAATAAATAAATATTTCAAAGAAAATGATTTTAGTTTTGTTTAGGAAATACTAACCTTAGAAGGAGTTTCATTTTTGCTTCATTATCTGACACAAATCCAACAACAATTGCTTCATACTCAGTCCTTGCTTTAAAGTGCTGATCTTTGCTAGTTCAAAATAATAGTCTGCAGTTTTGCTCTGACTTCCTGCACAGACACAATCAAGTCGATATGATTTTCCTTCACAATATTGGATCATTGTGAATATTAGACCATCCATCTTGTGAAACGACACACAATTTGTTTTTAAATAGTATCTTCATTTCTCTATTTACTTCTGTATAAGCTTCGTCTAGCAGTGGACCAGCAAGCTGCTTCCAAGTTAGCACTTGTCTGTGCTTCAGCCCATATCTTGTTTCATTTAATGCATTTTGGAATGCATCATCATCAGCAACTCGAAAAGGAATACGATTCTAGAAGTAAACAAAAATAATGAATTTTACTCTATTTTTCATACAAAATTTAATGTAGAGATATATTTGGGTGATTTTTCAAGCAAATCAAATTTCTAATTGAACTATAAATCGAAACTTATTATAGGAACTATATTCATGATTTTTAGTGGAGTTCCAGATAACACAGGGGAACAATTTTAATCACATTTTCTGGTGACTTAGATTTATCTGCCAATTTTAATTCGTTTTTTCATGCTGATTTCAAATATAAAATCCATTTTTACCACCGTGCTATAGTTATTCTGTAATTTCTATTTTCTCGTTTCCCCGAAAACTGCCCTCTGGACGGACAGGGAGGGTGCTTGTAGAAAGCAAATACTTCACAGTACATAGTAGTAAGATAGTAATAAGTGTTATTGTGCAAAATATTGACATCATTGTTTCTTTTTTCAGGTCTCATGTTAGAGTGATGGCTTCGTCAAGAGGAAATTGCGTTAATTATCCAGACACCTTCTGCTACATATGTGGCTGTTACATGCTAGTTCGTCAAAGGCGCAATATATCAAACTTTGTGATCCGCACTTATAAGGCATATTTTGATGTTCCTCTTGGCGATCAAGATAAGAAGTGGGCCCCACATGCTGTTTGCCATAGTTGTGTGGAACATCTTCGTGAGTGGACGAAAGGAAAGAGAAATGATCTTCCTTTTGAAATCTCCATGGTGTGGCGAGAGCCAAAGAATCATGTATCGGACTGTTATTCCTGTCTGGTGAATACTAAAGGGATTGGCAAGAAAAATCGGCACAAGATCGACTACCCCAACATTCCCTCGACAATCCGGCCAGTGCCTCATTCTGAGTTTTTACCAGTTCCGATTTTCAGTGGATATGCTTCCTTCGAGGACGAAAATGATGTAGCTGATATGGACGTCCACGGAATGGATTCAGAGTCTGCAGATTCATCATCAGATCCTGAACAGTCATTAGCTCCTCACTGTTTCAATCAAGCGGATTTGAATGACTTGACACGTGATTTGGCGCTCTCCAAGAAAGCTGCAGAACTTTTAGCCTCCAGGTTGAGTGAAAGACATATGCTTGACAGGTCGGTACGGGTATCATATTACCGAATAAGGGAAAGTACATTTGTTAAGTATTTCTTTGAGGACAAACAATTTGTATACTGCCACGATGTTCCTGCTCTGTTTACCGAGTTGGGACTTGGCACCGATAGCTCTGCTGGGTGGAGACTGTTTTTGGATAGGTCCAAGCATAGCCTCAAATGTGTCCTTTTGCATAATGGCAATGACGTTGGTGCAGTTCCTCTCGGTCACTCTGTCCATCTGCGAGAAACTCACGATTACATAAGAATGGTCATGGATTTACTTAAGTACCATGAACACAATTGGATCATATGTGTAGACCTTAAGATGGTCAACTTCCTCCTTGGCCAGCAGAAGGAATATACAAAGTTTCCATGCTATATCTGTATGTGGGACAGTCGAGCCTGTGACAAACAATGGTTCCCAAAAGATTGGCCAGTTCGGGAAACTTTGGAAGCAGGAATGCCAAACATTGTTAATGAGCCAATCGTAAGTCGAGACAAGATCGTTTTTCCTCCACTTCATCTCAAACTGGGGTTGATGAACCAGTATGTCAAGGCGTTGAGCACTAACAATGATTGTTTTCAGTACATAGTATCGGCGTTTCCTGCTTTGTCATACGAAAAAATAAAAGCAGGAGTATTTGATGGTCCCCAAATCCGAAGACTTCTGAGTGATTCTAGATTCGTGAACACCATGAATGAAAAAGAGAAGCAGCCTGGTTCTCATTTTCTGCCGTTGTTCGTAACTTCTTGGGAAACAAAAAAGCGCATAACTACGAGGATATGGTTACTAATATGCTTTTAGCATATCGTGATCTGGGATGCAACATGAGTGTGAAGCTGCATTCCGTAAATAGTCACCTCGACCGATTCCCAGAGAATCTGGGAGCCGTGAGCAACGAACAAGGGGAACGCTTCCATTAGGATTTGATGACGATAGAAGAGCGCTACCAAGGTATCTGGGATAGACACATGATGGCGGACTACTGCTGGATGATTAGAAGAGATCATCCAGAGAAGACTTACACGAGAAATAGTTACAAACGCAAATTTTTGCCCGATTGAAATCAAGAAGAGGTCCTCCAACCTGATGTACGGTGGTCATTAATAAATTAGCATCTATTTGATTACAGTATTTGTAATCTTAATGTGTAATTCAAGCTTCTTCTCATATGCAATAAAATGTTTGTGCAAAAAAACCTGCTTTACTATAAATAACGCAAAAGGATGATTCAAAATTACTTCAGGGCATGATGATAGGCGTGATAAAATGAAAATTATTGTATAATATTAGTTATTGATATTACGAAAAATCTGTAGCATTTAAAGAGGATCTGATTTCAGATTTGAATTCAGTATGCTCGAATTAGGTAGGAAAATGTACTTTTGTCAATTCACCAAATACATTGTTCCCCAGTGTAATCTAAGATATTGATAATAAAAATACATAATTTACCCTATTCTCAATCATGTTTAATTTGGAAACTTACCTTATAGAAAAGCTGAGCCCACTTCCGTTGAATCACTTTAAATTTCTCATCACTTGTCTAAATAATTTTTTCAATACGATTAATAGTTCCTTTGTGCCTTCTATTTTTAATAACTTTTTGTGTTGAAATTATATCAGAATTACTACAAATTTTCACTGGAGTTGAACTAATTTGTGAGTTGTTGATTGAAGCCAGTATATCAGAATCAGACGTTTCTGAGAGGGATGCTGTTGAAACTGGTTGTGAGTTTTCAATTTCACTAGTAGAACTTGTTTGATCATTGCTTTCATTTGTTACATTTATATCATCGGTGGTGCAGTTATTAGCATATTGACAATCCATAGGAGTAATGCTGCTTATATTAATTTCTTGGTTAGGATTAATAACTTCAGCGTTTACAGATGGGGCTGAAGTGTTTACTGAACACTTATTATGATGGTCTTTTACTTGATCAATTATTTTTGCTATTATTATTAAAAAAAATTTTGGCAACGAACTTTATTGCTAGAAATATCTTCATATTCAGACCACAATGGGTTCTTTGGCCGTCCACCAAGAATACCATGATTTCTCTGTAAATCTGTATATTTTGGCATATTAAATATTGTAAAATAAAATATAAAAATATATACATTAGTAGTTGAGGTAAAACAAAAAAAATAAATGTAAAATTTAAAATTTTGGACTAAATATTGCTAAAAATGATAACGCTATGGAACCTATATAACAAAGACCAGTGAAGCTGATTTAGTGATCTTATATTAATATTATACTTACATGAAATTTTATGTTTGTATATTTTTCCCTGTTTTCCCGAGTTTTACCCAGTTTTACCCGGGAAAAATTGGGTAAAAGGGTCAATAGATTTTTCCTAACCAACCCTGGTAGGCATAGAGATCATATAACCTACACAGAGCGTTAAATAAATCACCCGAATTTCCGTAGCCATAAAGACCACATAGCCAACGCATAGCATAAAATAAATCATCCAAATTTGCGTAGCCATAGATCTAGACCACATAGCCAACACATAGTATTAAATAAAACCCGAATTTACGTAACCATAGATACAATATAATTATGTACAAGAATATCTGAGTTAAATCAATGGAGAAAACTTTGTATACATTCCTGTATTAGTAGCGTCTTTTTAATGAATTACTGACGAAGAATCGAAGATAGAATTAAAAGATTTCTTTACCGTCTTTATTTTTTCCTCAGAATTTAAAGCGAAAACTAACGATGGCATATCTACAGAATGTTTATAAGTAGAAATAGTCTAGAAAGTGGCTAGAGAAGGCGGAGAAAACCGTCGCGAAGGACTCCGTCACGGACGCGGGGTCCTAAATTGTTGTCCCGCTCTTCTGGAGAAAAGGAGGAGGGTCCTGCGAGAACTTTTGACTCGCTTCTAAACCTCTGCTAGAGGGGTCTTACCGTTAAGTGAAGACACGTATGACCGCCAGAAAGAGCGGCGGGGGTGCTGAAAACATCTCTGAGCCTAGCAAGCCCTAGCTCAATGAAATTTACCAACATTGAAATCGTTCGGTGGCGCTTATAGCGCATATAGGCATAACAATTCTGTTTGGGGCCGCCTCACACTCGGCTGACCACTATAGACGGGGTCAGCGTGCAAAATGGCCAGGTATTCTAGGAATAGTAGTTAGACCCAGAGCAATGAGGTTGTCCGAAAAAAACTCACGGCCTCATCCACCGACCTAAACTTCTTGACTGGGACAGATAAATCAGTCATTTGCTAAAATGCGGACCACCCCGGACCAGCGGTCCAGAGTATTTGAATGTGAAAGTAATCACACAAAATCAGGCTACATCCGGAAAGTGAAGTGGTTCTCGGGCAGTGATGCGTAAACTCATCCACATTTAGGACGTCTATCTCCAACTTGTCGATCAGGTCGCACATGGTCCTGAACCCCTGGGATTGATCCAAGGGGTGTCTACCACTCAAATCCCCAAGCAGGAGAGAGGGCATAGGCAACCGTGCCACGAGACGGCGGAAATACCCCACGTCGAAGTCGGCTGGCGTTGGAATGTACCCAGAAATTAAAGTATACCTGCTATCTAGGTGCAGCTGCACAGCTACTGCCTAAAATGTATTTACAACGAAAAGAAGAACGCCGACATCAAGCCAAGTGTAAATCGCGTATCGTCCTGCCAGGCTAATCCCTTGATGGTGGGGTCGCAAAGCGCTTATACCCGGGAGAGTGGGCAGGGGCACGCGCCCAGTAAAAAAAAAAAGCTAATGGAGAACGAGGGATGAGCCTCCGCAGCTCCTCTTAGTTGGTCCGGAGTCTGCGGCAATTCTATTCAAGGAATATCTTTTTTAGACTTAGCTCAGAGGAGATGCGTACGATTCTCGAAGGCAGATCTCCGGGCACTGTTGGCCGAACAAGGCGCTGTCGCCTTCTAGGAATTATCGGGGGAGGTTGGGCTCGCTATGCGAATCTTTTCCTCCCTCCGCCTCGAAACCGTTGGTGGGCGTAGCGGCTTCAGAGTATGGGGTCCCTCCTTTGGAGGATCCAACGTCTCCGTGCCACCAGTCCAGCCTTGGGTGGGGGCGTATGACTGAAGCTCCGTTGGTGTTGTATACCTTCATGGATGTTACTTCGTGTGAGTCTAACGACTTGGTGGAGGTGCGCGGCCGTTTCGCCTTACGGGAAATGGTCAGGCTGGGAAAGGGCAGTAGCCCTGGTTTTATGAAAGACTGGGTGTGAAGCTTTTGTGGCACCAGCTCTACGAGGGTAGCGGTCGATGAGGGAGCGGAAAACCCGCAGAATGGTTCCGAAACGATCGAGCTCGTAGGCCTGCAAGGGTCAGGAGCAGAGGGTGCCTTTTTCTAAAATTGAGGAATAAATAAGACGTCTCAGGCAGCGCCAGGTGCCGCATGACTAAGTAATTAGCTTTGCGAAATGAGAGACGATCCACAATATGAACAGCCAGGATTCCCTTATCCAGTATATACGCCCTCCATTGCTTCGGAAAAGCTGGTTGAGGCTCTGGGCAATTGACACACTTATCCGTACACGATAGGGACTTATCGTGTACAGCCTTGGAACGGCTTACACAGATTTCGGGTAAATCTGACTTTGCTCGTCTACACGAGCGATTCGTATGGCTGAAGCGGTGGCAGTATGAATTCATTCACACGGTAGCGACACTAAACGGCACGCACCGACTCAAGGATGCTGTGACGGTCGATAGTGAAGAAGAGTGTAGGGGTTGGTCTCGAGGCCCCTTCCTGATTTCTCATCACACGTCCGAACTTGACCGCTACGGGAACGGGCTGCAGTAAGGAGAAGACCACGAGTTCCCTCACATAAACCACCCCTTTCCCGAAATTCATGGTAGATCCGACGTCACACTCAGTGGCAAGCCATTAGATGTTCGAAGGACACTAATCATGGCCGCTTTGGAGGGATCTGACGCATTCGCCAGAATGCTCATGTCTGAGAAACGGGTCACCCTCTACCAATTAAACTAGCTAATGCTCTCCTCTGATGGATCATGTTGCCCTTGGCCAACATGCTGCCATCTGAGGAGCGAAAAAACAGGAAGCGTTTGAAGGCAGCGGGCTCGAAAGCGTCAGGTAGTCTCTGAATAATCGGCCCCGACGTAATCGAGGTTGCACTCAGAGCACTTGACTTTGGTCTTTGTCTTGGCCTCCTACCCGAGGGTACCTTTGGACCGGACGTGCCGATCTTGGCCTGGTCACTTGCTGAAGCAGCGCCTGACCTTTACGTCGCCGGAGCCCCTGCAGAGGGAGTGAAACCCTTAGAACTCTCTGTCTTTTTTTTTTTTTCTTTTCTTTTGGGTAAAAACCCCACTTCTCTCCACCGCCTGAAGGAGCCCCTAGGGCGGATGGACGGACTGGCCTCAGCAATATTCTTCTCCGAGATGGAGATTGACTTAGCTGTCAGAGAGGTACTAGACGGGAAAGGAGGTCCTTCCTCTCCTTGTGAGTCCTCGGGGGTCCGATCCGCAAGAGGAGAAGCTTGCACAGGGTCTGATTCATGCTGGTTTTGGGCACTGAGAGCAGGTTTCCCCATGGAAGATCTTGCCGTCTGGGGATGGGTCACCTCCGGGACCATGTCCATCTCAGGGTGCCTCCAAATGGCTACATATCCCTTGCCCCTTTAAGTAGATTTGCCCTACCGAGCCACTCCCGTCAACTTTGGGCCTCTTGCCTGCTCTCTTGGCACTCCCCTATGATAGGAGAGGGGGGGGAGGCGGACTGCCGCTATTACTAAGATAAAGTTTTCCAAGGGCGGTTCGAAAGGGGATAAGGGGGGGGGGGGTAAAAACCCGATCCCTTCAACAGAGGAGGAGAAGAAGCGCCCTCTCCGCTGGAAGAAGTTTGGATGGGCCCTTAAAAAAGCAAAATGATGGCGAGAGGGGAGCCCCTCCACCAGTCTAAGTTAGGCCATGTTTTACCTCGCCCTCCCCGGTGCCTAGGAGCGAGGGGGGATTGTCCTCGAGCTTTATCCATACAGGATGGTGCCGACGTAGCCACCTTATATGTGCACTGGAAGAATGTGAGCAGCGTCGACGGCCTAACACACCCCGTGCCTAATGCTTGCCTTAGCCCGCGAGCTTTCAGCGATCGCAGCAGGTAGTGACAGCGCGGTAGACTCTGCCACTCGACCAAGGACCCATAATTGGATAAAAGTGGATAGAAGAGAAAGTTTGGAAGAGGGTAGGCGGGTATATAATAAAGAGAAGTAGAGAGAGTCGGGTCATTTAAGGTGTAGGGTGGGTGATCACCAAATTATTATCATACCCTGGTGCTAGGTCATGCCAGGATAGCATGCAGTGCACCAAGGCTCCGTGTTTAGCGGACCGAACTCCGTCCAGGTGAGAAAAGTTCCTCCTGGTACAAAATGCGGGTAGACACAAGATTGACGTGATAGCCGTAATAATAATAACATAACTAATACTAATAATAACACCAATACTACTAATAAATAAGAATAAAATAGCGCTGGGGTAAAGCGAGGGGGAAGCGCACCAACAATTTTTCCAGTCGGGGACATCAGAGAACTCAGGTCAAGCCAGTGACAGGGCTTCGCTAATTTGCCGTCAGGACGGATGGATGGGCAGCTGCTCCGGGCACCCAAGCTAATAGGCCAAACTGGGTATACCCTGCGTGGAAGTGGGCAGAAAGAGGCATTTTAAATATAACAACCTCCAACCGACGCCAAGAGAAGCGACCCCTCCCCCTCGACCCGACAATAGATTGAATGGTTAAAGATGGTAGGCGAATCTTGCTTGCAAAATAAGTCCCTGGCAAAGAAAAAAAAGTTTGGAGAGGCTTGGAAAAAAAAAATAAGCCCGGGTAGTTTCAGTCCAGTTTGAGCATACCGGGAGCCATTGGCAGGGAGGAAAGGCTGCTCTTCCAGATGCCAGGTGCACCATTAATACGGGGTACCCCTCTACAGTGGTTGTCTTTATTTATTTTTTTTAAATGGACGAGTGCGATTAGCCTACAATGTTGACAATAATGGAATCTTTCTTTTGGCCTTTGGAAGTAAAATCAGCCGTGCGGCACAACAGGAACTTTGTAGAGCCATAATTCCAATAGGTTCGATTAATCAAATAAATAGATAAATTTAGCTTAAAATTAACCAGGATTTTTATTTTAACGTGTAATTATTTTGAACCTTTGTGGCCGAAAATGTTTTCTCCCTTAAACTTCGTCTCGCCCTTTGTTGTCTCCACCCACGCCGAAGGTTGCATGACAAAGGAAAATAAACTTGGGAAGAAATATAAAAACTATTGATTTTTTTTAAGGTTTGCGTAATATAACTAGGGGAAAAGAACAAGTGAATTCTCGGCGGAGTCATTCGCTTAAACTAATTATCCATTTCATTTCTACAGGTTTTTATGGTTATGGGTTGTTAGGAAGTCTGAAATTACGGTAGATTTGACCTTTACGAATTTTCTATCTCCATTTACGTTCAAAAGAAAATCGAATTTAATACAAGAAGTATATGGGGAAACTTAAGGGAGAATTCTTAAAACAAGGTCTGCTGACCAAAAAGCCGCGTGCTCTCATTTATTCTGATTTATGACCTTACGACCTTCAAAACTTTCAATAATTCCCGGACTAACTTTGGGAGGACCTTGGCAATTCTATCATTCTAAAGAGAATTTAAAAAAAAACATAAGGGTCTCAAATTTCGTTAGAATCGGCCGAATAGTTATGATGTTATTGCCAAAAACAAAATAATTCCCAGGCTAAACTTGGGAGGACTTTGGCAATTATATCATTCGAAAGAGAGTGTAAAACAACATAAGGGAATTAAATTTCTTTAGAATCGGCCGAATAGTTATGATGTTATTACAAAAACAAACATAAAAAGCAAAGCGGGGACCGACCGACATAGTATAATGTAGTCGCCCACGACCAAAAGTTAACACAACGGGTGGTGAAGTAAGAACATATAAAAACATATTCGGAATAAATAGGAGAAATAGTAAAAATAATAACAAGGATAAAATGGCAGAAGTAAACTCAACTTCATACTGGAACGGGAAGATGCATTCGAACTATCCACGGAGAAAGTCGTACAAGGATTACATGCATTTAAAACTACTATTTTGAAGAAGTCAGCAATAGTAGTCCCTGTCATTCTAAATACATTTAATACTTCTACCCATCTACATTATCTCAAGGGTGGTAAACACGCCCCCTTGGGGAGGGAACAAAAAGTTGTCGTAACTAAGGAGGACATATTTCGAAATCAGTGGCGAGGGAGAAGGGGATAGAGGGATCAGCCGGCCAGACGAATCTCCTGCCGAGATATAATCGATCGTATTGCGGCGATTTCCCCGAGGACCAAGTCCGCTTAGAAGCGAGGAAATTTATCCGAAGCGCACCGAGCGCTTGACGTCACACGGAATTTAAGCCGGTGACGAGTGAGGAGCCAAGGAGCTCTTCGGGACTTAATTCTTCATTCGAGATGAACACACACACCGCGTCTCTCTCTCTCTCTCTCTCTCTCTCTCTCTCTCGCAGGAGGGTCTGTTTTCATTGCGGAGGATTGGCATGTTCAGGAGTTGCATACCCAATCAATCCTGAGTGCATATAATGGACGAGTGGGCGTGTTTGGGGTCTTCGCAGGGGGATAAACCCCGACTGTACAGGGTACTACAGCACATAAGATACCATGTCAAAGGCTAATGCTGTAAATAAAAAAGGATGAGATTTTTTTCTTAATAGGATAGAAGGGGGGTGGGGGATAATTTCAATGACAATGCAGCGCGCCCATCTCACTGTTGGGGAAAGTGACCACTCTGCTATTGTAAACCCGGGGTAGCGGCATGTACTCCCCCAGATGCAGGTGCCGTAAAAGAAAGTGGTGATCTCTCTCTCTCTCTCTCTTTTGGCATCTTTTACACCTCTTATAAATCTAATATCTTTTCTGCGCCTGTTAAGACCCATTAAAGGGTGAAAGAAGGCGTTAAATTTTCTTTAAAAACGAAAAAACAACCTCTGCTCTTGTCACAATAGGTTCATTCTCATTGAATATTTCCACTCACTCATCAGCAATTAACAAAACGAGAGCAACAACGAGGGCAATGGGGGAAAAGGTAAAATCTTGGAGCGATGGAAGACTGTAGTAGCAAATCTCCTCCCTATCTCCATTTTGTAAACGGTGCAACTCCAGCGTTGGACACTGGAATATTTTCCTTGATAAACAGAATGGCAAGTGACAGGATCTTCTTCCACAGCATCTATACAGTGGATCGTTACAACAACTTGTCCAGGACCACCACTATTTATCATAGCCATTTGCCGAGTGCCTAAGGTTAGGAGTCTGCTGTCATTTAGTGAGTGCCTAAGGTTAGGAGTCTGTTGTCATTTGGTGAGTGCCTAAGGTTAGGAGTCTGCCGTCATTTGGTGAGTGCCTAAGGTTAGGAGTCTGCTGTCATTTGGTGAGTGCCTAAGGTTAGGAGTCTGCTGTCATTTGGTGAGTGCCTAAGGTTAGGAGTCTGCTGTCATTTGGTGAGTGCCTAACTTTAAGTGATGTTTCATTTGTTAGGGAGACTTGTTTGTGTTGAGTTGTTGGAGGTGAGTATTTGTCTATGTCCTATGATGTTCCAGGAGTCGTTTCTGAATTTGGTTTGAGTTTAGTGTATTCGAATCGTTCGCTAATTGTTTCATCGCATCTCATTTTTCGTTTCATCAGGAATCTCTGAGTAGCCTAACTTATTTCGGTCTTAAATGACTTCGTCTCGATAGTTTATTCACATTATTTTTGTTATATTTTTTATTGGGAGGGGGGGGGGATTTCTAGTGAACTTTCTGTCAGGATCATTAACTTCGTTATTTGTTAAATTAGTTAACTGCACCCCATTTTTAAATCACAGTCCTCTAACCGGATAATTAAAAAGATTCGAATGAGAATCACTGGCAAAACCATGGCTATGAGGAGTTGGTCCTCGTTTGTAGGGAAAGGTTCAGAAAGAACCGTAGTACGAGGTTTTGCGCTCAACATGCTGCCAGGAAAACATACGTGACCTGCGGTGTGACTGGTTATATGGATGGTGAATTACGTGCGTAGGCCTCAGAGCGGCGGTGTGTCGAGGCAGGACTTCAAAACATTTTATGGATCTTTTATTTATTTTTTTTTATGATAACTATTTTATCTTCGATTCAAATCCGTACCAACAATTGGACGGAGTCGGGATGGGATCTACAATAGCTGATGAAATCGTTATGATTCAGCTTAAAAATAATTCAATGAGAAACTAATTCAATGATCAATTATTTCAAAATCTCATAAACTTTTTTTTCATACAAACATCAAATATACCAATGAATTCGAAAGCAACAATAAACTTTCATTCTTAGATGTATTTATACAGAAAAACATAGACAAAGTAACTATACAGACCGCCTTTCCTCTGATTACTTAGTCATGTAGAGAGAATCTATAGAGTAGAGTCCAAAGAGCTCAGAAGGCCTGTCTTTCTATGCCATATCTTCCACAACTTTTGAGAGAGAAATTCCAACGTTTCTAAATTTGGTGTACGATAACTTAACTAAGTATGGGTAAGGGATATAGAAATATGGAGGAATGAAACGACAGTTATAGACAGATAAGCAATACTACACAAAGTGAAGTGCCCAAAGTAATCCGAACGACAGCAGAAACAAATTTATATTGGAATATAACGATTAAATTATCAGTGGAGAACATTTGTACAAGGAACGAAGCAACTGTTGACACTTGCGCAGTAATCTTGTTCCATTCATCTATATAATTTCCCAGAGTTCTTGTGAAGGTTTCGGATTCTTCGCATTAGACCTCTCTCCGAGTGTCTTCCAAACATTTTCAATGGGTTTCATTCGTGTCCGGACTCTGTACAAGCCAGTTCATAACAGTCATGTGGTCGTCGTACAGGAAGGTCTTCACCGACTTAGCCGTTGACAGGGATCGTTTTCTTGCCTAAAAATGGCAAGTTGGGATTCGTAGGCTCACAGCCGGAACAAAGTATGCTGTCGCAACTTCTACCGAAGTCGCGCCTCATACTATGACACTTCCTGTGCCAACCCTACTCTCTTTTTGGTGTAATTGAAAAAAAAATCCTTCACTTGCTCTGCCAAGAATAAACCTCCTACCATCGGATCAAAACAAATTAAACTGAGATTAGTCACTGCAGTGGACTGGCTCAATTTGCCACCCGACCCATGTAACATCTTCAGTGGCGAACGCAAGACGATCCTTCTTGTTCTTCGGACTGATGATTGGCGGAGACGAGCATGAAGATTGTCTTTGTCGAGAATAGGGGCTCCTTGCTGACATGTGGCCCGTCGAAACCACGAGGTCAGTCCACGTGAGCGAGGACCGTGAGAACAGTCAGAATATCGAACTGCTTTCCGCGATAAGAGAGGGAATGGAGTCTCAAAGGCACACTTCTGTCGTCTCCAAGGGTGTTATCAAGAAACACCCGCGGGAGTACTTTCCATCCCTTAAGCACCACCGTAGTGATTGGTGGAGAAATTCTCCCACGCCCCTCCCCTTGGCGGAGGCAATAACGGATATGGCTGGTCTCAATAGGGCATCGACAGTATAGGCCTGCCTTTTACAACGAAATACATCATTCTTGATCGCGCTCCCTTTTCTCGGCGAGCCGAAGGCAAGAATTATACCGAAGGATGTGAGCCCCAGTCAATTGGCCCATCCTTGGTTTCGGTACATTTCGGTTGGCACGAATACTTCCTCCAGTTAGTGTTAATACTAGAGGTTAAACCTTCCGTGGTTAAAGCCCTTTGAATAATCATCCGATCCCCCGTTTCATTTCTTAAAGCCTCGAACCCAAGCGAGGCTGAGACGAATCATCTGTGGCTATACCGCCAGTCATCCCTGGCTAGTATCGCCTCTCACCCCCACCCACTGTAGAGCCCGCTCTGAGTAGCTCTGATATGTTCGGTTCTTGTATACATAGAGTATTTATTGCCACTATTTCATTTAATCTATTTATTGTGAATAACTGTGTATATATTAGTTTATTTTTGTACTTACCTTTTCATAAGCCTCATAGCCGGAGCCTTCATTTAGCTAATATCGGCCAACTGCACTCACTCTTTTTGTACTTAAATCCTTCGCACTCGTCCCCTTCTCCCCCGCACACACACTTCTATCCCCCATCTCTGTCGTGACCAGAGTTGAGTCAAGGTCGCCTATTGGACATTGAGCGTCCACAATGTTGGGTATAAGTGACGTATATGTCGGGGTGATTCTACGACAGTCTTCCTCCAACCAACGTGAAATGGTCAGCCCAGAGAGTGACGGCCAAAATCTCAACTAATCTCTGGAAAAAGTGCTACAAACGTCTGGAAACTGTTCTTCACAATTTGAGTAATAGATCTGTAGCGTGCGAAAAGTTCAGGCGAGCGGCTTAAATGCTTTGATTGAATGAGTCTGTTTTGGGGACTCAGGATGGCCGAGTGGTTTAGGACTCTCGCTAACGGCTATCTCGCGACGCGGGAAGCGCGTTCGAAACTCGTTTCGCCACTTTTCTTTATTTATTTTTCTTTGCGCCCATTTCTTACTCTTAAGATATCTACAATGGTGCCTGAAGACCCGGGAGGCTTGAGAGGGAGAACATTAGTCATCGAAATAACAGTTCCTGACGCCGTTCTCCTCAATCCCTCAAAATACGCTCCGCTTCTAGGAGGGGGTATGTGTAGCGTGCGAGGAGCTCAGGCGAGCAGTTTAAATGCTTTGCTTGAATGAGTCTTTTTGGGGACTCAAAATGGCCGAGTGGCTTAAGTCTCTCGCCGACGGCTGTCCAGGGCGGCGGGAAGCGCGTTTGAAATTCGTTTCGCTACTTTTCTTTCTTTATTTTTCTTTGCCCCTTTTCCTACTCTAAGCTATCTACAGATCAGTGTTCCCTTTGGGGGGTTTCCTTGGCTTACGGGTTTCTTTTAAAGCCTTAAATACACTTGTTTTGCTATAAGCTCACAGAATATTATGGAATACACTTTCGGAACGCTTGAGTCCATGTAATGGCTCAAATTGAAAATTCAACTTGGTGGTGCAACTTTACGATCAGCTTGCGTTTATTTAAGAGCCCATCTGGCGAGTAAAAACAAATGCAAAAGTCGCCGTAATAACCTTATAGCTCAATGTTAGGCTAAATTAAAAAAAAAACATGAAAAAACAGAAACAAAAACGAAGGCAAACAAGCAAACAAAAACCTAACAAAAAGCAAAACGTAAGAAAAGGAAGCACGCTCCGGTGTCGGTGGAAGGATTGCCAACAAAGGCACCTTATACCTAGCCTAATGCTAGAGTAAAAAAAATTTAAAAGGCAAAAAACAAATAACAAAAACAAAAAATCGAAGGCAAAAAACAAGCAAACAAAAACAAAACAAGTAGCAAAAAAGTAAGAAAGAAACACGCTCAGGAGCCGGGAGGAGACTCCCACTTAGCGCAAGAATATGCGACCTACAGGAGAGTCAAATGAAATGGAGGAGGCGAGCATCCTACAAAAAGTCAGATCGTAAACAAGTATGTGTATACGAAGCCGTCCTGAGTAGAAGAGACAAGCGGTAGCGACACCACCCGCCCCGATACAGGAATAAGTAATGAACGCGAAGATCACCCAGAGAGGGACATTCAACAAGAATGTGCCGAACGGTCTGGGGGACAACGCATCTGTCGCAATAAAGTGCCGGCGAGCGCTCCATTAAATGGAAGTGGTCCCGCGAGTGTGTCCAATTCGAAGGCAGCATAAAGCAGCCTGAAGCCGTCGCGGAAATTGGGGTAGGTCCATAAGGGCAATCGAGACGTAATGGCACGCAACTTTAAGTTCCCTTCGGCTGTCTCCCATCTTCTTTACCAAGCAACCAGGCGGGTTGCCTGATTCCTGCCACGTAGTGGGTGTGAGAGAGAGCGAAACAATGGTCTTGTCGCCCAGTCATCGCGGACTCTTTGGCGCCCTCATTCCCTCCAACTCCCACATATCAAGAACCCAGCAGAAGATAATCTCAACATCCACCCGGTTCGCGGCACCCATGACGACACTGATACCGCTTGTAGGGGAATCGTCACTTCCCCCCCCCCCCGTTCACTCGTGGTACAGTCACAAGGCGGTTACCGCAAAGACATCCGGCCGAAGGCCTCGGCGGGCCAAACGCGTGACCGCAGCGCTGCACCACACGGCGCCATGAAAGACCAATACAAGATCTTCCCCAGGAGAGTGAGATCCACTTTCACGTCAAATAAGAAATTGGAAACGTGTTTCTCCCAAGCTCGACGGCTAACGAGGAGCCGATGTAAGACTCGGTGGGAAAAACCGTTGGGCATAAGAACTCTCCTGGGGCCGTCCTCAAGCCCCTCCCCCCCCTAAACACTCCCCCAGTGGGGGTGACAAGGTATAAATGAGGAACACTGAGGAAAATCGAGGTAGTATACGTCAGTCTCTAGGTGACGAAGTCCTCGGATCAAAACCGAGCTATCGAGACTGGAGAGGTAGTTTACTTGGGTCACCAGACCAAGAAGTACCCTGCAAGAGAGGCAGGGCTACCTACCTTAAGGGGCTAAGAAGAAGCTCATCCTCGAGCTAGTCCCTGGTTATCAAACCAAACGATAAGTTCAACTTACTCTCGCCAGAGACACTCCTCATATCCTAGGGGACCTTAAACACCAGGGGTATTCCTCGTCCTTGAGGAATTAAGAAAAGAAGAATGAAAGGGCTCCCTCCCCTCGAGCCCGTTACTCGGTGGCCACACCGAACTCCTAAGTTAACTTAGTAAGGAACCAAGTTCAAATTATTCTCGTCAGAGAAACCCTACTCCGTTATACTCGTCCTTGAAGAAGACTGGAACTAAGAAGAAGCTCATCCTCGAGCTAGTTCCTGGTTACCAAACCGAACTTTAAGTAACTTATTCTCGCCAGAGAAATCCCCTTCCGTTATCCTCGCCCTTGAAGAAGACCCTCCCCGAGTTCAGTCCTCGTCCATGAGGAATTAAGTAACGAAGGAGAAAAGCTCCCCCTCGAGCTCGTTACTCGGTGGCCACACCGCACTCCAAGTTAACTTGGTTTAAGAACCAAGTTTGACTCCCTCTCGCCAGAGACCACGACTACCTTGGTGTTGCATAAAGCACCGTAATTGTTCTCGTCCGTGAAGAACCCCCCCCCCCCCCCGGAATACCGTGTGGACCCCCCAGCTGCTACCCTCGCCAAAACGACCGTGTGATCTCGCCCATCTACATCTGGCCAGACGGCACGCGTCGTGAGTCAATAACATTCCTGAGGCCTTTTAAACTCCAGATGAGTCCGTAAGCCTAATTCTTATATTATTGTTGTGTGTAGAGAAATTAACCAATTTTTGAGGGTCAAACTAATTTAATTAATTCTTGTTTATGATAATATTCAGAGTATTGCTGTAGCTAATGTTTAGATGTTGTGTATTCAATGGTTAAAGTTAAAATCTAAGTTTATTTTGGGGTTTATTGTGCGTTTCTCCTATATCCTTACGTGTTTCGGAACGGCTCTGTTCGTTAAGATATTCAGATATCAATATATTAGCACTCTTAGAACAAAAAGGAAGGGGCATTCTACGACACTATTATAAAAGTGGTGTCAGGTTAGTAGGGTTTTTATTAGAAAGAATTCTACGACACCGCTAATCATGGGATGTGAAGATTCCAGTGTTCCGGGCGCACTCAGGGCGCTCTGTATGTCGCTAAAAATGACAATCCGGTCTTCGAACCGGACACGACACGTTATCTTCCGTACCAAGCAGTGTATTGCAACAGAGGCAGCACCTGGTAAAAGCCCGCTGACTTCCACAATAAGGGATATGGCATGGAAACCGACACACAAATGGGACTTGGAGCCATCCGAATATACTGGCACGGATCCAGCATGAACGAAATGAGCAGCGAAAAGGCCGAACCCAATACTCTCAGCACTGTAGAAGATTTGGGAACAGAGGCGTGGTGACAAATAGTCAAAGGTGGTACACTCCAGGGTGGTGTCATCAGCAGAACCAGAGGTGCCACAGGCCCGAGTGTTACACCCAGCTCTCGAAGAAATTTCTTAGCCCTAAACCAAAAGTGCTTATGGTATGACTGGCGTCTATCGACGACATAAGTACTGTCAAGATCGGCTGATGATGCAGTGAGAACCGTTTGTTAATGGGGAAATGGTAGAGACTCGAGCGTACAGGTGCATAGTGAACTGTATACAGCGCAGAGCGAATGGCATCTCACCAGCATCTCAATGTGGGAGGTGTGGAAGGCATCTGACGCCAGGCGGAAACGAGTAAAGTGGATCCAGTCCACCTAAGGCAATACACGTTAGGCTGAGGATGTATAAAACTCAAATCCGTACTCGAGCTTCGAACGAACAAAGGATCGATATAAAAGGCTGTAGTCCTATCAGCACACCAGGTGGTCAATTTCACGCAGCAAAGAATCTTCATGGAGAGGGGCCAAAGAACCTAAGGCTGTGAATATGAGCCTCCCAAGTGAGGCGTCTGTCGGAAACAGGACCAAGGAAACGTGCGAATACACCACTTCCAGGCGAACTTCGTTTGGGAACAAGTCCGGGTCGGGGTCGGGCCGTGGATGACGACAGAAGTGCACCACATTCGTCTTGGCGAAATGAAAACTGAAACATATAAAACGCTTCGCCATAGCTGTAGGAGTCATCGCTTCAGAGTTGGCATGTGGGTCGCATCAAGAGATATGGAAAGGTGGTCCGCGTAGCACCGAGGTGATACTGTTGATATTCAGGGCAAACAGTGCGACACTGAGGACATTCCCTGCGAGACACCCTCTTCCTGCTCAATTGATCCAGATAGCCCCCCCCCCCCTACACACACGTACGCAAAATCAGAGATATCTCAAAAACAAAGATTGGGACTCGTACCCTCGCCCTAATCGTGTGCAGAGTCTCGATGATACCATATCGCCATGCGGTATCATAGGCAAACTTCAGATCGAAGAACATAGTGGCGTAGTTTTGTCTACGAAAGATTGGCAGACTGCCATTTCGAGTCGGAGAAGAGCAAGTTGGATGCTCTGTTCCGACTTGTGGAACTAGAGGAAGCCGCACTGTGCGGAAGACAGGTGGCCTTTGTGTCCACGAAGAAGGCTAGTCCAACTTTATCAATTTCTCATTCAACTTGCACACACAGGAGGTTAGGGAGATTGGGCGGAAACCATTAAGGTACAGTGATCTCTCGCCGGTTTGCTAGTAGCGAGCAGAGTAGCCATTCTCCAAGAATATGGGAGGATATTCTCTGTACGGATCCAGTAGAACAAATCTAAGAGAAAGGTCATGCCTCGCTCAACTAGCTGTCGAAAAAAATGTATACGGGACATCGTCCGGACCAGGGAAGGTGTCTGCGAACGAAGCGAGAGCGGAATGCAACTGACTCAATGTAAACCAGTCGTTGATGGGTTTTCTGCCTCTGGAAGTAAAGTCCATTGTGCGCCCTTCAGGGACATGGGGACTTGCATTGAATACTAGCGGAGCAAAATCCCGGTTAGAGAATGCGGTGCGAAGGACTACGCCACGGAATCGGGCTCCAAGATTGCGGTCACTTTTTTCTGGAGAATGGAATAAGGGCGCTGCGAGAACTTGCTCCGCATCCTGTAGACTTGTTTCTACACCTCTACTAGAGTGTTATTCCCATTCGATGGTGACACGTATGCCCACCAGAAGAGCGGCGGGTATGCTACGAAACAATACCGGACCTTAGCCCTAGCTCGGCGAAACTCACTGACAGTGAAGTCGTTCGGGCGGCGTTTATTGCGCCTGTAGGCATAACACTTCTGTTTAAGGGCAGTCTGACACTCGGTTGACCACCACGGGAGCGTTCGGCATGCAAAACGGCTAGACGTTCTATGAAAAATAGTTAGGCTCACGGCAATGAGGTTGCTGGAGAAGAACTCAACGGCCTCATCTACCGACCTAAACTCCTCGACTGAGACGGAGAAATCAGTTATTTCCTGAAATGCGGACCACCGCGCCCGGGCCAAGCACCACTGGGGCGAGCTCTCGGGCAGCAGCGGCCCAGAAAAATATTTAAATGGGAAAGTGATCACTACCATTGAGGTCATCGACCACACCACACCCAAAATCCGGGAGTGCATCCGGAGAGTACAAGATAGATGAAAGCAGGAAAATGAAGCGGTTCTAGAGCAGCGATGCGTAAACTCATCCACATATAGGACGCCCATCTCCAGCTCATCGATCAGGTCGGCAAGGACTTGCCCCCTGGGATTAATCGAGTAGTCTTCCATGAGGGGGTGTCTACCGTTCAGATCTCCGAACAAGAGAAATGGCCTCGGCAACCGTGCCAGGACGCGGCGGAAGTCTCCCGCGTAGAAGTCGGCTGACGGTGGAATGAACGCGGAAATAACAGTATACTTCCTATCCAGGTGCATTTACACAGCTACTGCCTGAACAGAGGTATCTAAAGCAAAGAGAAGAACGGAGAAACCATGCCGGGTGTAAATGGCGCGTCTGTAAAACTCTTATACCCCTGGAGGGTGTGCAGGAGGCACGCGCCCAGCATGGTTTCCTGGAAAAAGACGGCTAACGGGAGAAAACGAGCCTCCGCAGCTCCTCCCAGTTGGCCCGGAATCCGCAACAATTCGATTGAAGGAATATGCCCTCCAAGCCTAACTCTTCAAAGAGAAGACCCTCACAGGAATGGCCGTACGCTTCCTGGAAGCAAAACTCCGGGAGTTGTCAGCCGAACTATGTGTTCGGCGCTGTCGCCTTGGGAGACTTATCGGGGGAAGTTAGGTTCGCCATGGGGGTGTTTTACTTCCTCCGCCTCGAAACCTTAGGCAGGCGGGGCAGCTTCGGAGACGAGGGGGTCCCTTCTTTTGGAAGATCCACTGTCTCCGAGCCACCCAGCCTACCACTATGTGTGGGCGAAGGAGCCGAAGCTCCTTTAGTTATCCTCCTTTCGGGGGAAAGCTTTAGGAACCCCGGAAAATATCCTCTCGACCAATATGGAGGAATTAAAACGTAACGCCGCGCCACCCAGAGGGCCAAGCGGACATATATATTAAAATCCCTCGGAGAGAGCGAGAGAAAAGAACAAGTAATTGAGGTGCGTGAGAACAATAGGCGTTTTACTAACAGTCAAACCGTGAATGGCTCTGATCTCCCCGCCGAGTGGGTAGTCGGGGAGAGCTGCACGGACCAAGGTAGCCGCAAAAGAAACTGGTCCCAGCGAAATTGAGGAAGAGATACATCTAACTGACGGTTTGAACAGCTCGCTAGGCAAAACATCCAGTTAATCACCGAACTCAAAAGATCCGATTATGTACGAGGTCAGGAGGCCCGCGGTTAGAGCGCCAAAAAGCGGCGTAAGATCAAAAGACCACCGAGGAGAAATAATGTGACGGTTGTCGGTGCCTCTCATTAAGCAAACCTGGGCTCTGCGGTGTCACCCCTCCTCCCCCCTTGCGCTCCCCTCAGTGGCATTACCCCGTCCTCCTTAGTTGGGGCGGTCACCGGGCTATAAATAAGCCCCGTAAGGAAAGAAAGAAATTATTCTATTAGAGACGATAGAGGACTAGATTTTTGTGATCAGTCCCTCGCCCTGTTCCGAACTTGACTTCTAAGATTTAGAAGTTCGTCTCGTTTTCTTATTGGTGCCATACCGATTTATCCTTCACAGACTTAGCAAGAGTTCTGGCTAGATCAAAATTCCTAACTGCCAAATAGGAATTTCAGGAGCAAGATAATAGAAGGTATCCGCTCACCCTTGAGAGACTTTCAAATCGAAATCTCAGTAATTTTGAGAGAAGAATTAATCCCCAAGTAAGTTCCCTTTAATTACTTTCGGGATCACCCCGTATATCAAAACCCAGTTTTGTAACCCTGCGAAGTAGACGAGAATACGAGAACTCAAGAGCTACAAAGAAGAGTACTCCTTGAGCCAGAGAGCACAACTTCTCTCTCCGTCTTTTAGACTTATAACCGGAACGATAAAATCATAAGAGATCGACATCGATTTCCACTGTCACCGTGACAACTCCCCTCAGTCCTCCTTCGTCGTGAACTCTGTCTGTTGTCTCCGCCGACTCGCTGAAAAATCCAGTATAGCAACATCCCTCAACCCCTGTTCCGATCAAGGTCATGTAAGTCCGAATGAATATATATATTTGTTTTGATTAAGTAGGATTTTTAATACTGTCCCAAGCTAACTAAAGGATATATAGTATATCGTGACTTATTTCATATTTGTAGTTAGATTAGTGGAGAGTAAATGGTGGCTTAACTCTGTAGTTAGAGGCCTCCAGAAATTAGCTCTGACAATTGATTTGTTTACGTGAGGCCTACTTTGTTTTGATCGGGGCTCTCGTCAGGAGTAGGCCAATATTCGATTCGTGCGAACCATGTTAAACTTAGAGAATTTCGTGTAAATATTTGAGTTAATTGATAAATTAAAAGATATATATTTTGGTTAATTCTTGGATCCTTACGTGTTGACCGGCTGTTTCCTTAAAACTGATTAAACGCTGTTTCACTCTCTTAATTCAGTATTTAGACTCCTTTAGACGAATCCGGAATCCACTCAGCCAGTAGAGGAATTATTTCCCTTCCTAAGTGATGTCAGACTGGCTCGCTAAAAGTCATTATATATATATATATATATATATATATATATATATATATATATATATATATATATATATATATATACTTTGATAAAAAGGTATTGTATCGGAGTAAATGTTAAACGGCCAACAGTTGAAGAATAATTCTTCGACAAAAGTGGGGGAGACAATTCCTCGACAACCAACTTCAGGGGTGCTGCCTCCTTTCATTATGTCCTAGGCCGCAGAACCGACATCCGTCGGGGAGGAGAAGGGGGCGCGTATAGTGACCCCATGTAAGCCTGATATGCACGCGAACAGGACTTTGGATGGCACGGGCCAACGGGCCCTCTCATCCCTCGCGGCGCTAAAGGGATTGACCCTATCGAGCCGCTTCCGCTGGGAGCGGTCAATTATGGGCCTCCTGCCTGCTTTCTTGGCAGTCCCCTTGAAAAACAAAGGGGCGAGTGCCGCTGGAAAAAGTGAGTCGTCCAAGGGCGACTCCAGAGAAGGGGGTGTAGGCGAGTCTCTTACACCCGTAGGCAATGGAGGAGTAAACTTACTATCCGGTTGAAGTTTTGGAGGGTCCCCTGCGAAAGCACGGGGGAGCGCGCTCCACTTTTTCAGTGAAGCTGTAAGGCGGTTCGGTCACCAATGAAAGGCGAGTCAAGGGAGATTTTTTTTTTTTAATTTCACTCATGGGCATGATTGATGACCCTGTTATTTTCACGGGACGCAAACGCCCATCACCCCGCGCAGTAGCCCGCTCTGAGAGGGGTGAACACTGGGCCGGCAAAGCCAGCTGCCGCCATTTAAGGCGGCTCAGGCTCGTCGCGTTACCTTCCGTACCGAGATGTGTATTGCAAAGTTGAGCCGTGAAGACAAAAGCAGAGCCATGTGAAGCCCCGTTGATTTAAAAGAGACGGGATACGGCGTGGAAGCCGACCTCCTTCCGGGCCTTGGAGCCATCTGTATTTACTTGCACTATTGTAGCGCGAGACGAAGTGTGCTATAAAAATGTCAAACGCAATACTCCCGGCGCTGTGGAGGCGACAAATAGTCAAAGGTGGTACTCTCCAGGGTAGCATTCAAGGCAGAACGAGAGGCACCACCGGCCCGAGAGCTACATTGAGCTAGCGAAGGAGATTCCTAGACCTAAACCCTAAGAGCTTAGGGTATGACTGGCGTCTCTCGGCGGCATCGGGTGCGGATGCACTAAGGGTCGTTGGCGACCCAGGGAGGCACCGTGCTCGCGTGTAGAGGCGCATAAGGCAATGTGCACGGCGCAGAACGAGTGACATCTACCCAGCATAGACAAGTAGGCTCTTAATGGGTGACGGGCAGATAACAGTAGTGAGCACCTGTTACTTTCTAGACCTGTTCAAATGTCTCGTGGGGTTAGTGTAACACTCAAAAAGAAAAACTCCGGGAATAGATATGCGTGTTCTAATCTGTAGATCGGGGGGGGGGGCTCCATCACCCTTTGGAGCTCCCATCAGGAGTGGGTGACACTTCCGCCCTTAAACATTTTTTTTTCTAGTAGGGCACTACTCTGATGACTGTCTGCAGGCAACTCCCGCATGGGCATGTTACCATAGAAAAAGAGTCTAGTAATTAAGATGATGCCTGCCTTCAACCAGCACCATAGTAATGCACACAACATCCATAAAGTTAAGCCACAATCGGGAGTGGGCAAACACCCCTCCCGAGTATAATGGACAAGCAGTAGCGACCTCATTCCTCCTAGGACAGATATAACAGACAAAAATCCCCCAACTGGGACATTCAACAAAATGTGTCAGATAGTTGCCAAAGGTTTAGGGGAGCACTCCATCAGATGGCAACACTTCTGTGAGTGTCAGTTTCAGATGCCACTGGATGAAACACGATGTTATCTAGGCATTGGGGTTAGGTCCACAGGAAAAGTCATGGCATGTAGGCAGAAAGTTTAGGTTCTCATCAGCCATCTGCTTTACAATGCAGCTGAAAGGCAGACCAGTCCTGCCATGTAGTCAGAATCACTGGTCCAACCACGCAGTCTTAGAAGATTGTTTTGTACCCTCGTTTCCCACACATCCAGGAAGCCAGCAGAAGATAATGTCTACATCTTTCTAAGTCACAGCAGACATGCATCATGGATATTGGACCATGGAGTGTGGAGATTGCTAAGCCGTGAGGGTGGGCCCCATGCAAAAAAAAAGCACCCTTCATTAGTCTACTTAGAAGAGGTGAAGTCACTTTGCCCATTAATATAGAAGGGAAGCCCCTCTCTGCTAGAAGTTTGTAAGGGCCCCTAGGAAAGTATATAGAAGAGGCTGACTCCTCTTTAGTCATGGAATTACCCGAGGGTGGAGGGCGACTCAAAAGGTTATAAAGGGAAAACCCATTTACCATATACGACTGGTGGGAGGGGAGGACCTTTAGTCTAAATTGTGTTGTCAGGGTCCTTAGCCAACCCAACACCAAGGTAGAGTGAGGTTTCTCTATACCTTTTCTTCTTGATATTTTTTTTAATTTGCTGACAATCAAAATTCCAAAACAAGTGACCATAAATTTGTGAAAAAAAGAAAAAAAAAAAGAGTGGTGGGCTATCACAACTATAAATTTCAAATCTTTCAGGGGCTCAACTCTGGGTGGGTTAAAAAATCGCACCTGTGACAGGCATACAAAACGGACGTTGCTTAGTGAAGTGTCCAAAGGCTGCAGCTCCCAACTCGCATTGATAGAGGTGTGACTGGAATCCCTCACATCATTGAGAAGACAATCGGGACTTAAAAATCTTGAATTTTACAGACCTCGATAGAAGAACCCTCCCCGACTTTCCATTAGGCATAGGGTAGGGGTTGAAACATAAACTTCGCTTCCCATTATTTGTGGCCCCAATGTGCAGGACTCCTGAAGCCTCATCTCTTGCAAGCTGATATTAAATGGCAGTTCATTGAGGTCCAAAAGCCTTTCTTCTAAAAAAGCATGAGGTAGCTGGTCAGGTCCTTGGAACCAGATAGAGTAAGATGGGGAGATAATCTTAGAAAAACGGGGTGCATAGAGGGATAAACACACTAAGTACAAGCAGTGGTGACCTCGCTTGTCCAAGTACTCCATCAAATCGTGGTGGGTCCTGAGTGTGGCTAATTTGAAGATGACAAGCGACTTGAAGCCATTGCAGCATTGGGAAGGGGGTCCATGGGAACAGTCATGACACAATGGCAGGTCAATTCCTGCCATGTAGTCAGTGTGAGGAAGAGCGAAGCGCTGATCAGGTTGCCCAGTCCTCTTGACTCTTTGGCATCATCATTCGCAGCAATCCCAACATGTCCAGAAACCAAGCATAGGATAATCTTGACATCCACCAGACTTGCGCAACTGTGTCACCATGAATACATCGAGCAAGGAGGAAGAGAGATTCCACTGTCCCAAAAGCACTCAGGGCACTTTGTGAGTAGCTATAGATCACAATCTAGTCTACAAACAGGGCATAATACATTTATTTCTTATACTGAGTGGTGTATCACAACCAGCTCAACTGTGAAGATAAATGCAGCACCTGGTAGAATGCCAGACTTCAAGCAGAGGAGGTAGAAGCAGGTGACCTCCTGATACTTTGAGCAATCTGTATACACTGGCAAAGATACAGCATAAAACATTATGCTCCAAAGAAGTCAAATGCAGTAATCCCAGAGATGTGAAAGCTTTGGGGGCAGAGGTGTAGAGAAGAATAGTCAAAGGTGACATTCTATATGGTGGTGTGGTGGGCAGAACCAGAGGAACCACCAGCCTAAGAGCTACATCGAGCTCTGAAAGTACTTTCCTAGCCTTAAACCAAAGGGCTTATGATATGACTGACATCTCTCAATGGGATAGAGACCATCAAGATTGCTGTGGCGACAGAGAGATGCTGCTGGGGACATGGGTATAAGAACACAATGCTTTGGGCAGGGAAGTAAGTAGCATCTCCCCAGCATCAACAAGCAAACTCTCATTAGGGGATGTGGGGGGTACTGGTGACATGTCATATACTGGTGTGGTGGATCGCATCCACCTTCCACAATTCATGCTCAACAGCGTATGAATAAACTCACAAATGAATGATAAAAGAGAGTGGTAACCCTATCAGCACCCCAAGTGCTGAACATCACAGAATGAAGGAGGATGTTTATGGTGTGGGTACAAGAGAGCCAAGGCTGCATATATAGGGCTTCCAGGAGAGGCCTCAGTCAAAACCAAGACCAAAGAAACGGTGCTAAGCCACCACATCTAGGCAAACCCCATTTATGAAAAAGTCTGGATTTGGGTGAAGCTATCAGAGGCATCAGAAGTACACTACCTTATTCTAGGTCAAGGAAAACTTAAACCTCTGCACTTTGGAATAACAGGAGATAGCATTCAATGCTGGTTGGAGTTTATGCTCCAGAGTTGGCATCTGGGATGAACCAAAAGAGATTGAAAGGTCATCCAGTGTAGTGAGATCACCTCTTGGCTGACTGAGGTGATACCGTTGATCCTCAGGGGAGAGTGGGAGACAGGACACCCTTGCAGCACATTGTATTAATGCCCGATGGAGATGGAGAGGGCTCGTACCATAGCCCACATCATGTAGAGGGTCTCTATAATAATGTATGGGCATGCCATCTCATAGGCCTCCTCCATATCAAAGAACACTGAAGTGTAGTGCTGTCTATGAAGGAAGGGCTTGCAGATGGCATTTTCCAATTGGAGCACAGCATCTGATGTGGAGTAGAACTTGTGGAAGCCACACTGCAGATGAAAGGTGGCCTCCAAAGTCCAGGAAAAAAGCTAATTTAACATTTACCAATTTTACCATAGACTTACAACATGCAGAAGGTTAGAAAGAGAATGGGCAGTAGCCAGCTGGGGTAGTGATCTCTCCTCAGTTTGTAAAAAGTGAGCACAGTAGGCATTTGCAAGGAGACTGCTACGGAATCTTATGTACAGATCCAATTGAATAAATCTAACAGAAAGGTCATGTCTTGCTCACCTAAGTGTCGAAGCATAGCATAAGCGGACAACAGGGGAAGTGTCCGCTTATGAAATGAGAGCAGAATGCAATTCACTCAGCATAAACCTGTCTGAGGGTTCTCCATCTCTGGAAGTAAAGTTCAATCAGCAAAGATTCTGCCACAGAGCTGGGGTCTGAGAATTGCAGTCCCTTCTACTGGAGAATGGGGGTGGGGGGGGGCTGTGAGAACTTTACACTAAATCCTTTTGACTTCCTTCTACACCTCTGCAAGAGGGGTCTTCCCATTAGTGAACATACTTTCGACTGACAAAAAGAGTGGCGGGCATGCTTCAAGAGACTGGAAGCTAGCAATAGCTCAATGAAATTCAGACAGTGAAATTGTTCATGAAGCGCATATAGCACAGGTAGGTGTATCACATCTGTCTGAGGGCTGTCTCACCCTTGGATGACCAACAAGGAAGCAGTGGGCATGCAAACTGCTGAGACATTTTAAGAATAGTAGCTAGGTCCACAGTAATGAGGTTGCCGGAGAATTCAACAGCTTCATCAACCGACCTAAATTCCTTAAATGGAACAGAAAACTCAGGCATTTGCTGAAATGCAGACAACCATGCCAGTTCCAAGGACCATTGAAGCGTTTTTTTCAGGAAGCAGCAGTGCAGTAAATGATAGTTAAATGGGAAAGTCATCACTAACATGGTCAGAAAATCAGGCTCTGCATCCATAGAGGACAGGGAGAGAGCAAGGCAGGAAAAAGAAGTGGTTAGTGGGCAGTGATGCATAAACTCATCCACATTATGACTCCTATTACCAGTTACCAGCTCATTGATTAGGTTAGCAAGGACCTGACCCCGGGGTTGAATGTACAGTGCCTCCAAAGGAGGGTACCTACTTTGCAAATCCTTAAGCAAGAGAAAGGGCCTCGATAACCCTGCTATAATGTGGCTGAAGTCTCCTACATCGAAGTCAGCACAGTATACCACCTATACAAGTGTATCTGCACTTGGATTAGAGGCCTTATCTGAGGAGGCTGGGCTCAGCATCCACCCTCCACCTTAAACTTTTGGCATGCAAGTGTGCCTCTTTTGGAGGGCCCTACATCTTCAGGTTCCCCGGCCCGGCCTTGGATTAGGGCAGGGGAGCTGAAGCTCCCTTGGTGCTCTCCTCCCTTAAGTGGACAGCTTTTAGTCCCTGAAGACTTGATAGAGGTGAGTATCCATCCCAAGAGCCCCATGGAGGGAGGAACCCCTGGTCAGAAATGTTCCTTTTAGGAGAGGAGGGCAGGGAGTAAGCCTGCTTTTCCCCACCTACAGAAGGAGACCAAGGCTGGACAGACCAGCCTCATCCATGTGGTTCTCAAAAATGGAGGTCTCTCCTTTCCTTGTGATACCACATGAGGACCTTGCATAGGGGTGGACTCAGGTTCAGTGTATGGCACTGAGGTAAGGCCACCTCCAGGATCACCACCACCTCAGGATGGGCCTCCAAGGGCTCCACACCCAAGGTGTTAGGTATTCTGACTAAGGATTCAAACAGCCTGCAGAGTGTCAGACATCAGCAGGACTGGCATGACAATCTGCATTGGCAAGGAGGGGGGGGGGAGAAAAGCATGCTGGCTTCCAGTGTCTGGGAAAGGCCAGGGGGGTGACAGCTTCTCTTATCCCTCTAAGGAGTTGAGGTGGCTCACTTGCCACAATCATGAGGGGGATAGGAACTGAGGCAGCAAAGCCTGTGTTTGGCTGTGGTCTTTGGGTTCTCCTGAGAAAGAGAATGGGGACACCTGAGAGTGGATCAAGGCAACACTAAAAGGGAGTAAAAGGGAAACCCCTGCACCCTTAGGTAATAGAGGGAGAAACGCCCTCTCCACTTGAAAACTTAGAGGGACCCCTAAAAAACACAGGGTGGCCACCATCACAGAGGTGGAGGTGCCCAAGAATGGATCTGAAGATGGGAAAGGGTAAACTCCTTGGTTGCAGACAAATGGTTGAAGAGGTGCAATGCTATGGTTGAGCAAAGATTTTGAGAAGGGTATATAATCAGAAATTGTTGACAAGTTTTAAGGACCTGCCAACACATGAAAGAACTTGAATTTGTGACAATGAAAAAAGAAAAAGGGGGTAATGGGCTATATCATATGTTCAGTCACTCCTGCCTTCCCATCTTAGGTCTCCATCCTGGGTGCATTCAAAAATCATGGTTGGAGTTTTGCAGTGACACACACCAGCCAGAAGTTGCCTAGTGGATCAGTCAATCCCCAAAGCCAGCAGTTCCAAGTGAGCAGCCAAAGAGGCAAGGCAACAGAGTGGCTTTCCTTATTAGGTCATACTAATCATTGACAGAAAGGGCAAGATCTGAAATCTGGTGTGGCAGACCGACATTTCATTAGCCTGGCAGCCAACAAGGCAATAAAGACTGCCTGCTATAAGCAGTACAGCCTCATGCACAATAATGGTCACACAAAAGTGGTCAATAAGCAGGAAAGGTGTTATTTGGGAAAATCTGATCTTCCCATTAATCGCACCTCAATGCCTAGGCCCCAAGTCCTGGTCTCTTGATTCAACAATTCATCCAGTGCTTCATTCAGATGAAATTTCAGTACCTGTATTCAAGGAACTTTCCTCACTGGACAATATAAATGATATATGTGAATGTGATCTGAGCAATGAACTTGACAGTGATCCAGACTTTGTACATACTGTGTTTACTGTCATGACATGGTGGGACTGTTAAACACGATGAGTGTTTCAGAGTATGATCCAAGTGAATGGAGACTTTTTATAGATAAAGGTTCATTTCCTCAAGAGCCATCTTGATGAATTTCCTGTTAATCTTGGCAACGTGAGTGAAGAACACCGAGAGCGTTTTCATCAAGATATCAAGATTATAGAGGAGAGATATCAAGCCGATGGAACATAAACATGATGGTAGATTATTTATTTGAAATTCTATTGTTAGCCATGAACAGGTATTAACCAACTAACTAAGAAAATTTGTGTAAGCCAGATTTCTGAGAATGTGTGTTTGGTTTACCTGGGAGGTAGCCGTTAGTAACTATAACATACGTACATTATTTCTTTGTTTGAGTGGTGATAGCCTTCCCAAATTATGCTGAAGAGAAAAAAGTCAGATGTTTGGCATAGTTTTAATAAACAAGAGAAAGATGAAGCAAAATGTACAATATGTCTTAGTTTTAAAATGTGCCAGCGGTTCCACATCATCTCTCACATATCATTTGAGAACTGTTCATAGTGAAATAGTTACCGAGATGAATGAGGAAAACAAGAAAACTATCAAAAGAAGAATTGAAGATGTTGCAAAGTTAGCTAGTCAAGATGGCATTAGCTTTAACACAATTGCAAATAGTTTTTTATTCAGGAGCGTTTCAAAAACCCCAGGTATAGAAAATCTCCTCCTACCGATGCCTCTTGCATTAGAAATATGGTGCTCAAATACACTGCTGAAAAGAAACATGATTTGCATTCTTATTTCACAAATCAAGTCAAAATAGGAGTGAGATATTCTTTAACTTTAGACGAATATACATCACTTCAAAACAGATGATTTCTTAATATCAATGTTGATAATAAAAGCAAACACTGGCCGATAGGTCTTGTGAAATTGAATGGATTAATAAACAGTTCAAAACTTATCAAATCAATTTCTAAAAAAATAAGATAAATTTGGATTAGATCTGAACCATCACATAGATGGTTGTACAACAGATGGAGCTTCTGTAATAGTGAAACTTGGAAATGAAACTGAACCATTTCATCAGCAGTGCATTGCTCACATGATTCATTTAGTTGTTAGTGATGTACTCTATTGCAAGCAAAGTAAAATTATGAATGAAGAGCTAGACCCAGATGTTGAAAATGATAGTGACAAAGATCGTGATTTATCTGAAAATATAATAAATCTCCTTAACAATACAAATGATGAAGATTCTTTGAGATATTATTGATAAAATGAGAAAGATATGCAAACTATTTTGTAAAGACTGTAAAAGGTGGACATGGAACAGAATTAAAACTTTTATTAGATTGCTAAACATGCTGGAACAGTCTTCTTACCATGCTTGAAAGGTCTCCTAAATTAAAAAATTGTATTCCTAAAGCTCTCAAGAGTAGTTGGCTCCATGGAAATAATAACCGATATTGAATGGCGCACTCTGCAAAATATTACTAATGCACTCAACCCTGTGCAAATAGTTTTGAAGAATCTGTGCTCTGAAAACTCAAATTTGGTTAAGGCAGTAAAATTGATTTAGTTTCTACTGTCAAAGCTGGAGAGTATGAACAATGTTATTGCTACTCAATTACATCAATGCATTTCTGAAAGAATTGCACTAGTAGATGTCGAAATGATGCTGTCATACTTGCAAGACAAAATTTGTTAAGTTTGTTTTAAAGGCAAAGATAAGAAACTTTTGTGAACATCTATACGGGAGATTATACAACAAACATCAAGAATGGGAAGTGTTGCATGAATCACAGGAAAGTGGGGATAGAGTGACTAACAATGAAAGAGACAATGTTTTAAGTGAATACAATAGCGCTCTAGAAATTCTCAACTCAACAAAAGTAGTTAATTCCAGCATAATAAATGAACTTAAATGTTTTGAAGCTACAGCAACTAGAACAAACAATATTAGAAAACTATATAATTCTTTTTTGTCAATGCAAGCAACCAGTATTCAGGCTGAAAGAACATTTACGGCTGCTGGTCAATTTGTAACAAAATTCAGATCTAGTATATCTGAAGCAACACTAGACTCATTATGTTTTTTGAGAGATTATTTAAAAAATAATTGTTAAAAATAAATAAAGTAATGTTTCCTTCATTATTAATTTTGCAAAATATAATTAAATAAATATGAATGATTCATATAGTTTTTTATTATGCTGTCACATTTTCAGTTTCAGTACAATAAGTATCCGGTTAATCGGTTATTTTTTATTTTATTTTTTTTTTTAAGAGCTCATCTGGTGACTGCCTACTTGGGCATTAGTCGCCGTATTAACACTGGCCTAGTTCTAGGCTACTTTAAAATAAAATTAAAGAGACGAAAAACACCCCAAAAAGAGGGAAAGGAAGCAAGCTCCTGCGTCGGGGGAGGTCACCCCATCGCAGGAGCATGCAACCTAAAGGAAAAAAACAACAAAAAAATAAAAAACAAACCCTGCTTAAATAATAGGGGGAAGGCCAGCCTCCCCCAAAAAGTCAGGTCCACCAGTCAATGTGCACGCACTCATCCCAAGTACAAAGGAAAGGCGGTAGTGACCCCGCCCATCCTGGTACCGAGACAGGTAACGTGCGCGAAGTTCACCCAGACTGGGACATTTGACAAGAATGTGCCGAACAGTCTGGGGGACGACGCAGTAGTCGCAATAGGGCGCAGGCAAACGCTCCATCAAGTAGCGTAATCGGTTAATAACTGGTTAATCTCAAACACTAGTGAAAACCCCAGTAGCTGATCACAATTAGTGTGAAGTTGTCTGTATGTCCATTGAAGGAATGTGAGTAAATTAAGGCCACACTAGATGCTGTATTATTTTTGTCGTGGAAGTAGAGATCAAGAGCTATAAAACATTGGATGCATTAAAGATGCTGCCATTATCTTCAAGGACTTACTGGCAAAAGAATAGGTGATAATTTAACTACTCTTTGTCTGGCTTGAGGCTTCACTGAACTTTTTAAAGGGTTCTGAAGTCTTGTGCAGGATCACAGGCAAACCCTACCAAACCTTAGGGAGTGGAGAAGAGGCAAATCGCCCTTGGTGCCACCCACCTCACAAGGAACAGACTTTGGACAGCTCAGGGGTGGATCTATCACAACCTGATTGGGTTGAGTCTACACCTGTTTACATATCTGTGAAATTGAGAGTATTGGTGCCTAGCATGGCAGGAATGGGGCCAAGGGAGGTAAAGAATATGCATGAGAAACCTCACTCTTTTGGGAATAGACAAGCAATGGGGGATGCCTTCACCTGAGAGCTATGCAGTATGCATCAGGACTTTATCATGAGCATCTCAAAATGGAATATGGTCTAAAGCTGAAGAGCTAAGACGCTTTTTTTTAAATCATACAAATCCCAATGCTTCAATGAAACAGGATTTACTTAAAATCTAAAACTTTGTTAGCATTCCATTTTGTTCTAAAATATGAAATCTTTACTGTGTGTAATATGACCTGTTCAATTTTTCTTCAATTGTTAAAAACAGATTTGCATTTTGAGACCAACTGGTGCCAAATCAAATACTTTCCCACAAAGTGGGGTTGAGACACATCAGGGCCACTATAAACAATCCAAACTTTTTTGTTGTATTAAGCCCAATTTTTCCACACCCAATTGGCCCTTCATTACGATGCACTAAATAGATACTGATTTTATCAAGTTGTGTTTTATTCAAGTTCTAAAGCATAATAAACCATACTTAGCTCCAAACAGCACTATATTTTTTGTTAAGCTTATACTTACTCTTTTAGAAAGGAGGAATAAAGTAAACCTTTCTAAATAAAATGTACAATTTTCAGCAATATTGATTGAATATACTCTAGTTTTACCCCTGATTAAAAATATAGGAATATCTTCCAGATAAAGATATCTGATGCATAAGAACTTTTCCCATGGTCTAGTATACACCCCCAAAATAAAAGCAATGGACTTGTATACAATTCCCCATAGAAACAATCCTAGATGGCATTTACAAACCTTTAATAGGATAAGGCAATGAAACCCAGTTCAATCTTGGCTCACTATCATCCTAACAAGTTGTGGAGTTCCTTAACCTCCCTCAAAGGTTTTAAAATGCACTTAGAACTGTTGCTACAAGAGTTTAATTTCAGCCAGCATTATTGAGGGGTGGCAAACTACACAAAAGCAAAGGTCCTTGGGCTAAAAATCAACCTTCTGATATTTTCAAACTAAATGCCTCAAAGGAGCACAGGATTAGTGATATGATTAGAATTTACAACATTTAATACTGGGTGCAATATGCAAAAAGGTTGATCTGGGCCTTTAAATGGGCTTCGAGGTATCCATTCAGGTGCTTGACATATCTAATTTTCTAAGGAATTTATCAAAGAAAATGAGTGATAACCTTATTTTTAGATAGATTTAAAGAGGTTTCATTATATTTATATATAGATATTATTTTAATGATAAAAGAATAAAATTCAGAGATGAGCGAAGGTCGATCCTAATTGTTGTGTCTGAAAACAGCTGAGAGGCAGTGGCAGTGAAAATCAAACAACCTGAAAAAGAAAGAAAATATTCAGTCTGATGCTACATTAGTGTAATAATAAGGAACGTTAAAAGTTTATAAAGTTGAATTTTTTTAAGTAACAAACTCAATATAATTATACTGAATAATACAATAGAGAAGTAATGAGTATTTTCTCATCACTTATATTTACACTTTTAGAAATCTACAGTTCACATCATGGCAGCAAACAGAAAAGCAATCACATCCACAACCAACATCTAAGACTTTCCAGCCAGCAAATTAACTATTTAATCTGTCTCACAATCCTAAATATATACAAAAACAAAATACAAACCATAAATTAAATAAGTACATACAGGATAGGGTAACCCTTATTTGATGGTAATTTTTATTTTTTTTTTTATATTTACCAAGGACAGCAGTTAAAATGTTCCATTTGCTCCGAAAACAATGTATGTAAAGTTATCTTTAAAAATATTAATATTTAGGGGTAGCTCAACGAGTTTGAAGTTTCTTATTTTTTGTAAGAGAATGGACATTTTCTTTGTGCTGTCATAGGTGATTTAGAAAACTGTTTGGCACTAACAATTTAAAAGTCACCTTATTTGATGCAATAAACAGTTGTAGACATTTCATTTCACAGCACTGATTTTAGATCCCCCCATTCTCGAGTATTATCCCCTCAAGGGGGGTGTCTCATGGATGCCCATCTCCTACAGATTGTACCCTAGTTTGAAGTCACTGTGGACTTGTGGGTGTCAGGGTAATTGCTCCGGTGTTTCTCCACTACTTGGAAGAGGAACTGCCTCTGCTCTTTGTCCTTTGTGAGGGTCAGGTTGAAGTCATGCATCAGGGCGATGCCCCACTCATTCACAGTGAGCAGTTCCTTGATGCAGAGGCAGCAAGGGAGTATCCCTGATTGTCGGGTCACTCCGTTGGGTAAAGTGCCAGGAAACTTGCATCCAACCCAAGGATCTCAAAGAAGGATGGTGTCGCAGAGATCACAAAATTTGCAACAGTTTTCTCTGCAAGTGCAGTAGATGTTAACTCGACTGTTGCTCATCGAGGAGGGTCGTCAGAGCCCTCTTCCTTCTGCAAAGCATTTAAAATCTCCCTCTTCATCTCAATGCCCAGATGATCATAAAAAAACTCAAGAGCAACCAGCCTCTCGCTCAAGTACCAGAGATGTCGCACAAAGAATGTAGCTGTCACCTTGGCCACTGCCTTGTCGGGGTAGGACACCAGAATCTTAAACAGTTGGAAGTCTTGTGTCAGGGCTGGACATGTGCGGAACCAAGACACAATGTACATTGAGATACTGAATGTGACGAATCTTTGAACTCCAGATTTTTCGCTTGCAGTGAGGTGCGATTGCTCTGAATCTCGTTACAGGTAGATCTTGATGGTGTAGATGATTTTTGCCATCCAGCGGGCACGGTGGAGGGACCAGGATGCAATATTCTGATCCCATGCTTCGGCTGTCCACCCAAGACGATTATAGATAGCTCTAGTAGCTCCCTGTAGTCGTCACATGGTGTGTGTTCTTCCAGTAGTCGGTTGAACTCAATCATGAGGTCATCGCAATGCTCAAGGAGGTGTGGCGGTATGCCTTTCTCTGTCAATGGCTGAGGCAGAGATTTGTCCAAGTACTTCCACTTGGTCTGAAATCACTCAAAGAAAGAAATATTAGGCCCAGAAGAAGGGCCGATGCATGCTGTAAATGACTTCTCACACACCAGTTCCAAGATGTAGTGACAACAAGCGAGGTGAAAAACTCTTCGATTACAGTGAGGTGGAATTGCTCTGAATCTCGTTACAGGTAGATCTTGATGGCGTAGATGATTTTTGCCATCCAGCAGGCATGGTGGAGGGCACCAGGACGCAATATTCTGATCTCATGCTTCGGCTGTCCATCCAAGAAGATTATAGACAGCTCTAGTAGTTCCCTGTAGTCATCACATGGTGTGTGTTCTTCCAGTAGTCAGTTGAACTCAATCATGAGGTCATCGCAATGCTCAAGGAGGTGTGGCGGTATGTCTTTCTCTGTGAATGGCTGAGGCAGAGATTTGTCCAAGTACTTCCACTTGGTCTGAAATCGCTTGAAGAGAGCAATATCAGACCCAGAAGAAGGGCTGATGCATGATGTAAATGCCTTCTCACATACCAGTTCCAAGGTATAGTGATGACAAGCGAGATGAAGAACTCTTCAATTGAGTCGTTGCTCGATTATGGTAAATGCTCCTGATGAAATCTCTGTGTTCGAAGCTATGTGTCAAAGGATAGAGCAGAAATACGATCTGTTACTCCCGAGTCTTCGAGAGCAGTCATCACAGCATCGGCCATTGCTTGGCCAGCGTCACTGGGAAAGACTGAATTCCCAATAGCTTTGCAACACCATGTCCTGAAACCAGAACAGAAAGTCAGTCAACTATAGCTGTAGCACCACCTGCCGCTGTCTGCAACATTTTACTATCCCAGTGCATAACCAGCGGCACCAAAGGCCTTAACAAGTTTTTAATTTCCTTGGTGGCTTCTGCACGAAACTTCATCCGGTCTCGCTGGGAACACTTGTGGCTTAACACCAGCTTTTTGGCATCATGACTAAGGTTTTTTACAGCTGGTGCAAGTATACGAACCCCTGCACGATCGGATATCTTGTCTCTATCCATCGCGGTTGAGAGTTGTGGATTCATGATTTTCTTTGAGCTCCTGGTGCGCTTTATTGGGGGTATGATGACTGAAAATGGCCCTGCAACACAGCCGTCAGTATCCTTTTCTGTACCACAACACTGAAAAGGGGAATGAGTGGGACTGGAACTGCTGGAACTTGATGTAGAGCTGGATGCAAGTTCAGTGATTTCTTCCAGTTTACGCTTTTCAGCTTGAGAGCACTTCATACGCTGTTATTTCTTTGCTTCATCTCTCTGCTGGTGTTCTTCTTGACATGCAAGAGACATGTCCCGTGTTGTTGACATTGTGCCCCGGCGCATCTCTTCTGTCAAAGAGGCGATCAAGGGACATAAGAAAATCATTCTCGTTCTTCTGTTGTTTTTCTGTTTGCCTGTTTTTGTTCTCCTTTAGACTTTTCCAGTTATCATATAGTGGTACAACTTTCTCTCTTGCTCGCTGCAATCTCTGAATTGGAATACGTGCGCGATCCCAGAAGGTACTCACTAGTTCGATAATTTCCGCAAATGCTTCCTTTATCGTCATCTTTTGGTTAAGATGGAGCTAGAAATAGTATTGAAGCACCTGTTTGAGTGATGGTAGGCTCGACTGAATCAAGTAGGTAGACACATCATAGCTCTGGTTATAGAGCTATGACCCACCCTCTAAGGCACCCTGGAGAGCAGCGCATATAGTTGGATGACTCTAAATAGACAAAGAATTAAAGATACAGTGGTACCTTGATTTACCAGTGAAACAACTTAGGAGTTTTCCGAGGTATGAGCTGTTTCTCAGTTGATTTTCTGCTTTGTGGTATGAGCCAAGATCTGAGGTACAAGTTACAAGTGAGCAGCTGAGCTTCACCTACACTACCACTAGTTAGCATAGCAAGCGCCCCTGACACATTTGCCCAGCCTCGTTCAGTTTACTTGGTTACCTTGCCGTGCAAGCAGCTCCGTCGGATCACTGTTGCATTTCCCATTGGTTTGTGTGGGGTTATTTCATTGTACTGTACAGTATTAACCATGGGTCCTAAGAAAGTGAGTGTCAAGGCCAGTGGTGAGAAGAAAAGGATGATGCATTTTGAATTAAAGCACAAAATCATCTAAAAATCTTAGTAAGGTATGTGTGTTGTCAACTTGGCGAGCCAATACGAGTGTAGTAGATCTACAATATGTCCAATTTTCAAACAGAAGTCGATAAAAGCTATAATTCCAGCCAAAGGCATTATCATTTCAAAACTCCAGATATCTGTCCATGGAGAGATAGAGAGGCTGCTGTTGGTGTGGTTGATGGAGATGCAGCTCACAGGAGATGCCATAACTGAGAGCATCATCTGTCACAAGCCTATTTAGAGTCATCCAACTATGTGCGCTGCTCTCCTGGGTGCCTTAGAGGGTGGGTCAAAGTGTGGGAGGAATCTGTATGGGACCAGCGGCAGCAACACTTAAGAACCTCAAACAGACCTCCATTGATGACTCAATGAAAGAGATTCAGCCAGGGAAAGGCGTTGGACTTATACTACAAGTAAGTATATGTATATAGACTATAGTGTATCGCTGTATGGAATCTTAAAAATTTATGTTAAATTTTTAACAAATAAAAATCATTTTAAGATTAATTAATAAAAGACCCCAGCCAAGTAAACAAAACAAATTTATATAAAAATGTTTACACATTTCATATTTTGGTTCATCATACACAACATGGTGCCAAGCAATTTGATGGATTCTGTGCCCTCAGTTTGTGGTGCCATCCCAAGCAATCTAAAGATGTTTAACATGAGGAACCTGGCAATGGAAAAGAAGGAGGAAGGGGTGCCAGACCTGGAATTGAATGTAGTGTAATAGAGCCATTTTTAGCCTTTTATTAGAATTGTTTTACATATTGTTATTATATAAATTATAAAACAATAAATATCATCTAATTATTTAGCCACTTTTGTTAATTTATTAAAGTAATAGGTAGTTATAAAGTTATTGTGAAGCACAGCCTGAAAATGTCAAAAGTTGCGGGAACCCCTGTCTAAAGGTTGCAGAAGTGTAGGGTGCGGTGCCCAGCTCTGGTAGGTCCATGGGAACAGTCAAGGCAAAATAGCAAAGAACTCTAGATTCCTTTTGACTGTCCCCCATCTTCTTTGCCAGACAGACCTGATTCCTGCCATTTAGTGGGAAGAGCAAAACGCTAGCCTGGTCCCCCAATCCTCCAGACTCTTTGGTGCCCTCGTTGGAACTACTGCTAGCACAGGTTACTATAAAATTCCCATAGCATGCAACAGCCTCACCTCTATTCTAACCTGGTCCTCAGGAAAGTCTCATAAGAAGACATGGCCCCACTTAATTGTGGAAACATTGACGGTAGCCTACAGCACAGGCTGTAGGATCAATAGTTTTCTCCCTTAATCTCTAAAGTGGTTGGAAAGAGCAGAGATTCCATCTGCACCCTAGGAACTATAAACAACATAAATAATAAGTCAATCAAGATAGGATAGGACCTCAAAGTGAAGCTAACATTAAGGAAAAGGATGAGGAAATGGTCAATGTGCTCATGAGCATTTTGCCTGTTTAATAGAATCTTAACATAACAAGAAAATATTTTAGAGTATTAATGTCAATAGGGAAAATATTAAGGCACTATAAATTGATTAGATCAGTGGTTTCCAAATTGGAGGTCATGGGCCACTGAGGGGAGGGGGGAAAGAGCTTTCCACTACCTACTACCCTTTGCATCCATTTATTCCTGTGAAGCTTGATTCTCTCAAGTTTTGTATATGGAATCAAAATATCGCAATAGACCTATGATGTTCTTTGAGTGAAACACAAGCCCAAAATTAAGATGCTGGTTGAGGGCCTTCAACATCAACTTTCATATTGAGTTAAATTGGGGTTTGAAGGAAATGGAACTTTCACATAAAGGTTCTTTCTGGGAGAAGAGCAGTTGATGTTTCCACTGAAGGTCTGGGTTTGGTATTTATGACTATGATAGGTTTTTGTTCAGAATTATTAAATTTGTCAGTCAAAAGATAAGATTGCTTTTGATTACACATTTTGATCCAGTGAAATTTAGTTTTCTATTGTATATTGGAGAAAGGTTTTGGGAAATTATGAGTTTCAATTATAGGTTGAGTTTATGAGTTTCAATTATGGAAACTATTTTATATGGATCAAATCACTTCTTTAGTACAATTTTAATGTTTATTTGAGATTTGGCAAAAAGTAAATTGTAAGTTTCTATAACTTGGTATTTGAGAAAAGAAAAATATGAGGTGGAATGAATAAAATTACAGGTATTGCCTGAGTTTACTCAAAATGGACCTAAATAAATATAGGACTACAGATAGTCACTGTAGTATGAGATGTGGATTGTGGGTGGATGGAGAGCCATGGATGAGGATCATCATATGTGAAAAGTTGTTAAAGATCAGAAAAAGTTTGGGAACTACTGCAATAAACCAATCTACTAGAAATGTGCAAAAATCATGAGTTAAGAATTTTAAACAGTTATTTTAAAAAGGACTGAGAAAAATATATAACATACAAGAGTGGAGGAGACAAAACACAGGTTGATTTAATAATAAGAAAGACAGCATGAGTGCTGGTGGAAGACTGCAAGGCAATACCTAGAGAAGCGTGTCTGACATAGCACAGAATGGTAAGAGCGGATTTAAGAATAAAAGATTTTAAAAAGAAGAAAAGAGAGGGAAGTTAAGTTTGAAGATGAAGAGAAGAAACAGGCATTTGAATCAGTTTTTGAGGAACTTATGAATGGTGCAGATGGAAGTTGGAAAAATCTGCAGGACAATATAGTTAAAGCAGTAGAACACACATGTGGTGTAACATTCTGGAGAAAGAGGCAGAGAAAGGGAAACTTGGTGGTGGTGTGAAGAGGCGCAAGAGGCAATTAAAGAAAAGAAAAGGCTTTTTAAACAATGGCAGTGGTTTGGGAATATAAGAGATAAAGAACAGTACAAGGAAGCAAAGAGAGAAGCTAGAAGACAGGTGGTAAGAGCGAAAAGGATCGCATGGCAAGAGTTTAGTGTGAAAATAATATGTTTAGAATTGCAAAACAAATGAAGAAAGACAAAGGATGTAAAAGGTGGTAGATTCAAAAAAGACTGATAGTAATATAAAAGTTGAGGAGGAACAAGTGAGAGAAAGATGGAGAACTTATTTTAAAGAGCTTTTGATGTAGAAAATGATAATCGACCGGAAGAGCAGCCTACGGAGGGTCCAATACAATAAGTGACAAAGTGAGGTTGAAGCTGCTCTAAATAGTATGAAGGCTAACAAAGCATCAGGACCCTCAGGCATTACTAGCCGTTTGTTAAAAAAAGGCAGGGAGTGGGCATTAGAGAGCTAACAAAAGTATTGCAGTCAGTGGCTGGTGGAGGGAAGTGTCCAGAGGAGTGGCGGGAGAGTTTAACAGTACCCGTCTACAAAGGCAGAAGTAATTCATTGCAGTGTAGCCAACACAGAGGTCTGAGGCTATTAGAACATGGAATGAAGGTGTGGGATAAGAGACTATGTAAGTTTGTTAATATTGATCAGTGTCAGTTTCGGTATATGGCGGGAAGGTCAACTTGGATGCTGTTTATTGTAAGACAAATACAGGAAAAGTATGGTGAGAAAAAGAGGAAGCTTTATCATGTATTTGTAGATTTGGAAAAGACATTTGATAGAGTTTCGTGGAAAGCATTGGTTTGGGCGTTATGAAGGCAGCATGTACCAGAGAGGATGATTAAAAATGTAATGGAATTGTATGTTGGAACAAAATCAAGAGTGTGTGTGTAGCAGGAGGTTTGTTGGAGAGATTGAGCATTGAAGTAAGAGTACACCAAGGTTCATCTCTGAGTCCACTATTGGAGGAAGCAACTAGAGAGTGTAGGCAAGGTGATCCATGGGAACTCTTGTATGCTGATAACTTAGTTTTAACAGCAGAGAGTAAAGAAGTGGAACGAATGTTTGTAGAATGGAAGCAGGCAATGGAGGGAACAGGATTGAGAGTTAACACCAGTAAGACTTAAGATAATAATAACTGGAGAAGCAGGCACGGTGGTGCAGTCGGGGAGGTACCCTTGTGCAGTTTGTGGAAAGGGAATTGGAGTTAACTCCATTATGTGCACTGAATGTTTCAAGTGGGTGCATTGGAGGTGTTTAGGTCTGAGGAACATAAATTGAGCTCAAAATTTTGTTTGTTCAAAGTGCGTAAGAAGGAGAAAGGCTGTCCCTAGAGTGGAGAACACCATTGTTATTGATAGACAGGTGGTGGAGGAAGTTGAACATATCTGCTATTTGGGCGATGTAGTGGATGGTGAGGGAGGTGTCGAGAGAGCAGTTTGTGGCAGAGTGGAAGCAGAGTGGAAGCAGAGTGGAAGCAGCGTGGAGGAGCGAGAGGAAGGTGGCTGGATTACTTATCAACAGGGGGATCACACTTAGGAACCATGGAAGGGTTTGATGCATATGTCAGACCAGTCTTACTTTATGGATCAGAGACTTGGGGACTCACACAAAGGTTGGAAAAAGTGCTGATGAGCTGTGATAAGAGAATGTTGAGGTACATCATTGGTATAACATGGAGGGATAAAGTTCGGAGTGAAGAGGCAGTGGTGATGAGCTGGATGTAGTTCTGAGGAGAAGATTGAGATGGTTTGGAAATGTGAAGCAAAGAGATTAAGAAGAGGCACTTGGTAGGGTGAGAGTTGGAGGTGGATGGATGAAGGACAAGAGGTAGACCCAAGAAAACATGGAAGAAGAATATAGAGGAAGACATAGTGATGTTAGGAGTGCAAGAAAATGAGGCGTATAATAGAGAAAGATGGGAGCAAATCATCAAATGTCTAACCTCAAGAAATCAAAATTGAGAAAATCTGATGCAAAAAGGATTAATTGAAATTAATTAAAAAAAATTGATGCGATTCCAAATGACAAACTCAAAATTTTCCTAAAGGGGATTAAGTAAAACTTAGAAACTTGCTGGATTGGGTTAAATGGGATATAAAATTCAGTGGCAAGAATACTTGTGAAATGCAGACTAGTAATACCTAACCCTATATCATTAATTGGTTCTTAAGACCGTGACGTAACCTGAATTTTGATATAAATCAAACAATGGAAAAAAAATGCCTTGGAATGACAAAAAATGATGGTAAACACTTTAAAACTAGCGTAAGAATAACACACATTTTTAAACATATGTAAAGTAAAAATTCTTTCTAATAATAAATTTAGTTTTTAAAAAAATTAACTTAATACTTTTTATTTGAATTACATTAACCCTTGGGTCTATTCTGCTTACAGTGGCCATAGCAAGAACATTATGCTTAGGTACACTCACTTTCCCTTTCATTGGACCCAATCAATCAATAATTTCCTGTGGCACCCATGGGGATGCATAGGGCCTCAATGAACTCACTCCACTAAGCTCTATCTTGAGCTAATGCATCAAGATCTTCCCAACAATCATCTCCTGCTTCCCGCCTCATAGTCCTTATCCAAGTCTTCCTAGGCTTACCTCTACCTCTTCTACCAGGGGCCACCAACCCTGGTGTAACCCGAACTATACCCTGCTTTCTATAAACACGACCTAACCATTTCCAACAGGAAAATCATTGGACCTATGGTTATTTTAGGCGCAGATCAATAATAAATGACAGAAATAAAAGCAGAAAGCCAAGAAAGTACACACGCTAAACCACATGCTTGAACTGAAATCGAATACAGAATCACAGCCACGCCACTGATGCTATGCAGCCTCCCGCTGAATCACAAATGTGGCGATATATATAAATTTAATTTACCAACGGAAATTATTATTTTACAATATAATATACTTTTATATAGTTTTAACATTTTTTATGGGATAAATTATTTATTTGGTCTGTGACATAAAGTCGAATTTAATGGCATTAGGTGAACTTAATTTTACTCTTGGAAAGTGGTGTAAGTGCAAATTTGATGTAAGCCGAAGTGATGCAATGCAGGGTATTACTGTACTCTTAGGACTATACTAAACGTAGTCCAAGAGCAGTGCATTCCAATTAAAGTCATTAGGAAGAAAGATAGAAGCCATTATGGGGGAATCATGAGATAGCTATGAAAATTTCTGAGAAGGAGCATACCATAGATTACAGGGAAAAGGCACTGCTGAAAATCTGAATCAATATAGGGTCACTAAGAATGAATTAAAATAATTAAGAAAACCAAAAGGGCAGTAGAAAATAATTAAGCTCAAAATAATAATAAAAGAACTAATAAAATTCTTTAGCTATGGCCTATTAATTATGAAGTTGTTATAAAAGAATCTGATGAGGAAATAGTAGAGGTACTTAATGATTGTTTTGCTTCATTATTTACAGCAAAGAATCTGAACAGTTCAATTTTTGATAGTTCTAGGGGATGTGTTGAATACTATTAATGTGACAGGGAAATCATTAAAGGGCTTCTAATTGATTTGAATACTAGTAAGGAGTTTGGGGAAATCCTAAAATGTAGTGCCAAGTTTTAAGAAGGAAAGTAAAGAGGACCCAAATAACTTTAGACCTGTAAGCTTAACATATATAGTTTGTATTGAGAAAATAAAGACTATTTATGAGCATCTAGAAAGAGGTAGTTGAATAAATGGTGGTCAGCATGGGTTTAGAAGATGTATGTAGATCATATTTAACAAACTTACTAGAAGATTTTAGCAAAGACCTTTTTTAACACCCCATAAAACACTTTGAGAGCAAAAATGACCATGTTATAAATATCTCTATTTTTAAAAAAATATGCAAATCCTATATAGAGTATATTATAGATATACTCTATATAGCACTTTCATTTTTAATGTGGGTAAATTTCTAATTATGATGTTATGACAACAAATTGATTGGCTACCATCTTGGGAGCAACATTGTTAGCCGAAATCACATCATATTGTATTATACGAGGGGTGGTGAATAACTTTTGCAAATCGGATATAAAGAAATGAGATATGAGGAAAAGTGTTTTATTATTTTTCAATATAACTACCCTCGACTTCAAGGCACTTGCGCCACTTGTCCCTGAGGCTTTGAATTCCCGACAACCAGAAATCTCCCGACTGCTGTTCAATCCACTCCTGGACGGTGAGCTGGACATCTTCATCGTCCCCAAACCGGCGTCCACGCAGTGTAGCCTTGAGCTGGCGGAATAAAAAGTTGCTAGGGGCCAGATCTGGACTGTAGGGGAGATGGTTGAGCCCCTCGAATCCACATTCGCGCAGGGCAGCTTGTGCAACTCTGGCCTTGTGGACTTTGATGACGTTGAAGTTGATCATGGGGCACGATGTTTCTAGGGATCCAACGGGCAGAGACCTTGGTCATGGCCAAATTGTCGCGGATGATGTTGATAACACTTCCATGTGATATTCCAAGTTCTTGCTCTATTTCTTCAACCTTCACCCGTCGATTTTCGAGGATCATCCTCTGCACACGGGCCACATTGTCCTCGTTGGTCATGACTGATGGGCGTCCTGGACAGGGGTCATCTTCAAGGGGCTCACGACCATAGCGGAACTCCCTATTCCAGCGAGCAATGGTTGCATAGGAAGGGGCGGTGTCGGTGTACACTGCAACCATGCGTTCATGGATCTCTTTTGCATTCTTGCCTTCCTTGGTAAAAAATTTGATCAGTGCGCGGTGCTCAACCTTCTCAATTGTTGAAAAATTTATGACTGACAATCTGCGATCAGCTACTGCTTCTTAAATAGACGAGTCAGGAGCATACGGCTGCAGGTCCTGACTTGTCATAACTTGTCCTAACACCCACACAAACAACCATCCCCCTTCCTCTGTTTTGCCCTACCGATTCGCAAAACTTATTGACTGCCCCTCGTATATCATTTTGAAGGGATTTTTTTTCTGAATTAAAATATGATTGTGGACATTTCATATTAATCAATTTTAAAGAAAATATGATCGACTTAAATAGTATTCAGGGGCAAGGCTTATATATCTGGTCAGGCAACACTGTATCAAAAGTTAGAGGCCTAACAACATTTGGCAATTGCCTTTGAATCCAAATCGAATGATAAGCTTTTTCAAATTAGGAATACTAAGAGTTTATTTAAAGATAGTATGGGTTTGGGTGGTGCAACCTCCCACAATTAAGTATGGGGTATAGGGAGCAAAGCACCCCCCCCCCCTCCATTTTGAAATTACCTTAAAAATTATATATAATACAATATGAGGTGATTGCAATGGCTAACCAAAAAAAAGCACTTTGGGAAAATTTAGCCAAGAAAAAGACATTATTATATTAACCCATTAGTCCCCCAAGGACCTTCATACATCCTCGATTCAGTGGTACATAATCACCTAAGAGCATTTTGTGGGCTTTCATGTTTAGATTCCTATTCGCCCTGATGATGATAATTCATCATTATTTTTTTTGGCAAACTCTTTATGTTAGTGATTAATCCTCTAATTAAAATACATAAATCGCTTAAGGCCAGCCATTCTGCGTTTGTAAACCAAGATTTATGAATCAGAGTAAATTGACTCAGTTCTAGACCACATCATAAGATGACACCTGTTTTTTCATGACTTCCCTTTTTGGGGTACAATACTTATTTTTTATTTTTCATCCAATTAAAATGAGGAAATGTCTAAGTTATCATGTTATTCAAAACCCACAAACAAGAAAGCCTATTTTGTCTGAAAAATAGAGCTTTATTGGTTAAAAATAGGCTCCAAACAAAATTTTCAAAATATTTATTTATAGAGAAATGTTTCAAGAATATAAGCAATGCTTTCTATAAAATAGAAAACAGTTTTAAAGTGCTAACTGATTTAAAAAGGATGTAGCCCCAGCAGAGTCAACATAAATTTGTTGAAGAACCGAGAATCCTTAATAGGTAGACGATTATTAATAATTTTTTAATTGATATAATTAAAAAATTATTAATAATCATCTACCTATTAATATAATATTTGATCTAGAAAAAAGGATTGAAATATTTTTGATAATATATACCATTTGTAATTTCCCATAAGATGATTTCGAGCAAATTAGCCCGGCGCTTTAAGGGTTAAAAACAATTGTCTTTTAACCCATTAGTTGCTGATCTAATTTGCTTGAAATTACAAATCCTACACTGTTATTGAAAATAATTAAAATAAAATATTTAATTCTTTTTTATAAATCAAATAATATATCATTTTAATTACGAAGAATTATTCGATTGATAAGATAAAATAATTCTTCGCAATTAAAATATATTATTTGATTTATAAAAAAGAATTAAATATTTTATTTTAATTACTTTCAATAACTGTAGGATTTGTAATTTCAAGCAAATTAGCTCAGCAACTAATGGGTTAAAAGACAATTGTTTTTAACCCTTAAAGTGCCGGGCTAATTTGCTCGAAATCGTCTTGTGGGAAATTACAAATGGTATATGTTATCAAAAATAATTAAAATAAAATATTTAAATCCTTTTTTATAAATCAAATATATTTTAATTGAAAAGAATTATTCTATTGATATAAATCATAAATTATTACTAACCTTCAACCTATTTATAATTATGATTGATAATTCTCAGTTCTTCCACAAATTATCATCGAAACCCATGGTTAGTTAGTTTAAGCTTTATAAATAAGTTACGCTTTAAAACCTGTTTCTAATTATAGAAACAGTAGTGCTATTTATGGGAGACAATTTTATATCTTAACTTTTATGAAAATTTTGCTGAGCCTATTTTTGACCTATAAAACTGCATTTTCCATACAAAATAAACTTGCTTGTTTATGTGCCTTCAATAACATACTAATAACTTAAGGCATTTCCTCATTATAATTAGATAAAAAATGAAAAACATAAGTGTATTTAACCAAAAGGAATGCAAGTCATCAAAAACAGTGTGCTTATAGAGATGTAATAAATCAGTCAGTTGTGGTGAGGCTTAGAACCAGTCAAGTTAAGCTCATTCACAAATCTCGGTTTACAAACAAAGAAGGACTGACCTAAGTGATTTATATATTTTGATTAGATCATTACTCACTAACATAAGAGTTCCCCCCCCCCCAAATATGATGAATTATCATAATAATCAGGGTGAATACGAGTCTAAAAGTGAAAGGCCACAAAAGTCCATCAGGTGATTACATATCACTAAATTATGTTGTATAAAGGCCACCGAGCGTCTAATAGATTAAATACATAATATATAAATTATCTAAAAATTAGAGGGCAGGCATAATCAAAAATTTAACCTTTAAATCAATCATATTTTAATTAAGAAAAAAATTAATCTACAAAGTGATATATAATACACAATTAACAATGTGACTACCAGGCTGGCTGCCAATCAATTTTTCCCAATAATATCAGTTGCATGATGAATGCAAGAAATTAAATTACGCAAGTTGGTGCATGAAGTGAGAAGGGATGCAAGTGTATCATGAAGAATGTGGCTGGGACCAGGAAGATGGAAAATAGGCCTAGACTAGGGACCAGAGAGAAAGGAATAACTTATATAAGTGAAGATGAATGGTGGGTGAATATGGATAGAATAGATAGGTTAAGACAGGTTAGGTCTGTGAGTAAGAGGGACATGGAACCGTTAGGTTGACTAACAGATTCGATGCCTTGAGAGAGGAAGAGGTTGAAAGTAATTTGTCTGATGTGGTTGTGGCAGAAAGTGGAATAAGTGGTAGTTTGAATAAGAACAGAAGGGAGGGTGAAGCTAGGCTTAGAGAGAGCTGGGAGGATGACTGAGGTGCTTGTGATGAGTGACTCTCAGATTAGATATTTAGATAGGAAGTTGAGTGCGAGCAATTGAAAGGGAGTGAGAGTTTGTTTGCTGGGTGCTGGTGTAAATGATGTGTCAGAGAGGTATGATAGTCTGGTCTCTGGATGTGAGGGATGCAGTTGTGATTACGCATGTGGGAGTAAATGATGTAAAGAAGGTGAGTTCATGAGTGTTATGACAGAAGAACAAAAAGTTAGTTGAAAGTGAGTGAAAGTAAAGTGAAATGCGTTGTTTCAGGTGTGCTTCCAAGATTGGATGTGGGGATGGAATGGTTGTCTCGTGCAATTAGACTGAATGATTATGAGAAAGGCCCGTGTGAGGAGTCAGGATTAGTGTTTGTAGATGTAGATAGTGTCATTAGGTCTTTGCAGGTGGGAAACTAGTTGATGATAGTAATCAGGAAAATACAAGAGCACAGGGAGGGGCAGCGAAAGGAAAGAGATGCAGAGGAAATAGAGTGGAAGATATACAAGCTAAAAGAGGTGCTTCAGGGATAGGAAGGCTGAGTTGTCTTTATACCAAAATTTGTAGTCTTAGAAATAAGAAGGATGAGTTATCTAGTTATACTATTCATGAAAATATAGATATAATATGTGTAATAGAATCATGGGTTAATGAAAATAAATTTAATGACAATGTGAGTGAATTTGAACTACAGGGTTATAACATAATTTAACATAACATAATTTCACGGATGACAAAAGCCACAAGGGCCTATCAAAGGTCATGTGCATCCGTCAACCCCCCCACCCACAACATAATATAACAGATGACAAAACCCACAAGGGCCCATCAGAGGTCATCCGAGTCAAACAGCCTCTTTTTTTAAGGCACCCAAACTCCAAGAAAACTACATCCAGAGGATTGCGTCCACAAACCAGGTGTCACACAAGTAATATCTGATAATTTGACTTTATTTTCTGACGAGAGCTGTGACGTGATATCGTGAGACCTACGTTCGCTTAATTGAGGCTGACACGTCATCCAAAGGAATTCTAGAATTTTCGTTCGCTTTGATTGGCCATTTTCCCTCCTAATTATTTTATTGAATATTAAATTGGATTTAGATTATTACGTTTTTGTCATGAAAGAAAGCATTTGATGTCTGGAGTTAAGAATTCTCATTGTATGTTGATGTAGCATTGGGATTTTGAATGATCCGTATTTGTTAGTGTTCCGAGGAATTCAATGTTGAGGCCTTCATTCTTCACAGAAGACAGACCATTTTTTTGTGCTTGGAGAAGAAAGTTGTGTTCGGGAGCAGAGTGGATTTTGTGTACTTATTTTCCGGTTTTGTGCGTCTCGGAAGGCTATTGCTATTTAAGGCCATCCTGATTTAAGGCTATCGTGAGTTAAGGCTATCGTGAGTTAGGGTTACCGTGAGTTAGGGTTACTGTGAGTTAGGGTTACCGTGAGTTAGGGTTACCGTGAGTTAGGGTTACCGTGAGTTAGGGTTACCGTGAGTTAGGGTTACTGTGAGTTTGGGTTACCGTGAGTTTGGGTTACCGTGAGTTTGGGTTACTGTGAGTTAGGTTACCGTGAGCTAAGGTTACCGTGAGTTAAGGTTACCGTGAGTTAAGTTTATTGTGATTGATTGACTTAGTGTAAGACAACTGGCAGAGTTGTACCCCTTTTACATTTTAGTGCGGGTTTACCGCTAGTGTTGTGCCTTTCGTGCATCTTTGGTAGGACAACCGTGTGTAGTGTCCTGGTTTTTGTGTGGCCCATACTAGGCGTGATATTGGTGGTCGTGAGTGCCCCTTTATTTTTGTATGCGTAGGTACATTGTAGTTACGTTGCCGGTGAGTGCTTCCCTCTGTGGCTCAACCTTCTTTCTCCATGGTCTCATAGATAGGAATATCATACGTGCGTTATTTTTGTGTACATATTTGTTCTTGTGTCTTCCATACTCTAAATATTTGTACATGTTCCAAAAGGTCATTCCTTAGCTCGACCTATCAAAGTTGTAATTAATTTTTAGGTCCTTTCTATGATAATCTAGTCTTGGAATATATCAGCATTTTCAAGTCGATTCATTTATCAAACATCTGTAAATAAAGGAGAGGGGGGGGATCACAATTTGGGAGGGTTGCCAACCCTGGCAAAGCCTCCCCCTTTATAGTAACCCATAGTATGGCATGAAACTGGCTTCCAGTAACCAAACACATATATGAATAACAAAATGTATAACGAACAATGAAACACTGATATTCAATTTGGAACGAAAAACCACAACCCAAAATACCTGAGTCGCTAATGTAAAAGATTACCGGACTTGAATTTAGATTTCAACGCACATATTCATGCGCATTGGAATATGCACGTTGAACAAAATAAAAAACAAATCCCAATATATTTGGACTAAAAAACAAAACAAAAAACAAATGCAGCTGGGTGGGCATTTTCCAAAATTTAACAATAGTATATATCAAAGATATAGAGTATAAGAGCATTTGTATTATTTTTTATAATTTTATACTTTTCAAATATTTTTATTTTTAAAATGATGCTCACCTATGCCATTTTTAACTTCCGGAACTTAATAATAACTTAGTTAATTTTATAAAAAATAGTTTGCTATTTTGTTAACTTCAAATCTTTCTGCGGCATTTGCGACCTATCTCCTTCAACTTTTGCCTTATTCAATTACCTAGACCTGGATTTTTGAGACCTAGAGAGAATTTGAGCATGGGTCTTTAGGCAATATTGAACCAATACAATGTTTTTTTTTAAGATCTACTAGTGCTTTGCACATGCATCCTTTGCCAATGAACCAATAGCATTTGTGTTACATTCCCATGTATTTTGAATATTTACAGCTTTATTTTTTTCTTAATTTATATGGTATAGTGGCATGCAGCGGCTATGGTAATGCAGGATTAAAGGATTCAAAAGGGCAAAAAACCCAGTACAAATTTTTTGTTAGTGCATTTAAGAGCATATGGCTTTCTAATGCCGCATTTGAACAAGTGCTAACCTTTTATTTATAAACTGTTTTCTACACAAAGCTTTGATTCAAACTAGAGGCCTAACAACATGTAGCGATTGACTTTTGCATTCAAATCTGGGTAAAATTGAAGAATGACTACTCAGGCGATTCTGACACGATCCTCAGGGATTGACGCTTGGTTTTGTGTTTTTATCACTTCTCATAATCTTTCATCCACTTTCTAGATGTTTCACTGAACTAGCACAAAGGGAGGGGACACAGCCCCCCCCCCAAAGAAACATTAATGTATGGGGGAAGGAAAGCCCGGGAAGCCCCTCCCCATCAATTTTTATCAAAGAGAGTAACTAGCAGCCCGGCCAATGTTTTGCCTTGAATTCAGTGATATCATCCATCATTGGACATTTTTTTTTACACTATTTTCATTGGACTGGGTTTTTTTGTAGTCTATTTTCATTTTTTTAACATTTACATTATTTTTTTAATTTCTGTTGTTTTTTATGCCATTTTCTACTTATCTTGACTAAATAATTTGATACTATATTGGAACTAGTTTTTTTTGTAGCCATACAAACATGTTTTTTTTTATTGATGTGAATTTGACAGCCTTGTTCTGAATATGCTTGCCAGATTGCAGCTCCATTGATTGAAACTCATGTTCCATTTGGTTGTGAATCTGGTAGGCAAATTAGGTACAGTCCTCCGGCTCATTTCCATTATGATGAGGTGAGCCACACAGGTTTAGGAACTTCTATATCCATTCAGAGATCCGGTATGAGACTTCCTTAATTGATAAGTTTCAACAGTTCACCAATTTTTTTCATTCTTATATTCAAAAGAAAAAAGTGGGTGCTCCTTCTGTGGGGCCTCTAATAGGTTCTGATGGTTTGACATCTGAGTCTGGTGCTATGGCTGAGGTCTTTGTCAGTGCTTTTTCCTCAGTGTATACTGCTGGCACACCACAGTCTCCCTTCGCTCATCAGATTCAAAATGGCAATTTTTCACAGATTGACCTTAAAATGGAAAATGTAGCCGAGCTGTTTGTTAAGCTTGATGTGGACTCAAGTATGGGTCCTGATAATCTGCCCCTCTTTGATATAACCTTTTTATAGGATATTCAAGAAATCTCTTGACCTGGGAATCCTACCTACTCAGTGGACACAGTCTGTGGTTGTTGCTGTTTAAGAAAAGCTCACACTGTTCTCTCAATTATAGGCCAATAAGCTTAACATCAGTCTGCTATAAAACATTGGCGAGAGTGATAGCTAGTCAGCTGTATTGGTATTTTGAAGATGTTGGCATTCTGCCAGAGGCTCAGTTTGGTTTCAGGGTGCAGGGGGGAGAGGTTGACTTATGATAGTGTTTCTCATTGGTTTGATTCTGGTTTGTCTATTGATGTGGTTTTGTTTGATATTTTTCAAAAGCTTTTTGCTATTTATCATTCTCTGTTGCTTGAAAAGTTAAAGTGTTTGGGTGTTGGTGGTCGGCTTTTGGGTTGGATTTCGGACTTTCTTTGAGCCTGTATGATGTGTATCTCTGTGTCTGGTTTTAAGAGTGGTTTCAGGCCTGTCACCAGTGGAGTTCCTCAGGGTAGTGTTCTTGGGCCCATGCTATTTCTAATATATGTCAATTTCTTGCCATCCTTTGTGTAATCTAAATGTAAGTATTTTGCAGATGACCTAAAAGTGTACCTCAGCATTAGGCATGATACAAATCTGAATATGACATTGGACCTTTCAGTTTGCCAGAGACATGTGTAATTTCTGCTGCTGCCGCTTCTTGGGGCCTCCAGCTTAATAACAGCAAGTGTGCTGTTCTTCACTTCCAGCGTGACTGGGCATTGCTGGGGGTTTGAGTGGGTACACCTTAGACGGCTGTGACTTACAGTTTTCCAATTTACAGCGTGATCTTGGTGTTTTAGTTGACACCCAGTTGAAGTTCCATGGTCATGTTAATTCTGTTATGAGCAAGGCAGCAGGACTTTGTAGCAACATTCTTTCTTCTACTCTTTGCCGCTCGCATGCTTTTATGATGACCTTGTTTCTGACTCATATGAGACCAATTATGGAGTTTACATCTTGTATGGGGAACTCAGGTTATCTTGGTGACCTGATACTTCTAGAGAGCATTCACCATAGATGGACTAAGCAAATTGATGGGTTGGAAACATTGTCTTATAGTGAGAAATTGGAGGCTTTGAACTTATATTCTCTCAGGGGAAGACTAATCCAAGCAGATATTATGAAGTACTGGAAGATATTTCATGGGAAGTGCAGTATTAATCCTGATGATCTTATTAATTTGTCATCGCAAATGGGTACAAGGGGTCATAGGTATAACATCAGCCATATTCACTGCTCCACAGAGTTTAGGCGGAGATTTTTTAGCTTGCGCTGCATAGGTGTGTGGAATGCTCTTCCCAATGCTGTTTATGCTGTGGAGTCTTTGGACAGTTTTAAGAGACAATTGCACTACTTTCTTGGACCTGTGCTTTATGAATATGTTGATTAAATTAATAATTTTGCATGTTGTGTACTAAGTTCTGCATGTGGCACACAACTCTGCTTACTGTACTTAAGATTTATATTTTATATCTTAACAGTTACTAAATGTGAGCTGGCGTGCCTGCAGATATGTGCTGCCCTTACTTAGTTCCCATCTTTGATTCATGTCAGTATTGAAATGCTATAGGGTAGCAAATCAGGTGAGCTATCATAGTTTCATTTATTTTTATTTTCTTTTGCAATTTCTGCATTTTTTATTGAAATTGCTTCTTTTTTTTTTAACCAAACGGCTTTTAATACAACATTTTTTCAACCTCCCTATAGAAAAGATCATCTATTGGTTTGTGGGAAACCAGAATACTTTAGAGTGCATCTCAGAGGAGGTTGAGGTTTCCGAAAAAAACTGGTTGACTGGTTTAGTTTAAAATATCCTTTAGGAACAAATACAGCAATTTGTGATCGATACCACACCTTCCTCATCACTATTGTGAATCTATACAAGCCAGAATAATGTAACATTTATTTTCTATTTTATAAATTATTTTTTGTTTGCCAATTCTGTAATTCAAACAAAAATAGTGCCTTTGGATTTCAACAGTAACGTATATAGTATATTATTGTGTGCCTTTAACAAAATGAACAAACACTGGCTTCAATATGTATTGGCTCGGGGTGGAAAAAAAAAATGAGTAGTTGATCTTCAACTTTACCCAAATTTGAAGGTAGGCTTTTGAATTAGGAATATTATGAGGGGGGGGTGAGGGTGCAACCCCTCCCAATTAAGTGGGGGGTATGGGAAGTCCCCATTTTGAAAGTACCTAAAAAAAATTTTTTTTAGTGGAAATAGCCTAAACTAGGCTAAAATACCAGGTTAGGTAGTTCCTGTCTGGTTCTAGGTCTTTTAAATGATTTGGTAATCTTTGACATTAGAGACTCATGATTTTTTTCCTGTTATCCCATAATGATTTGTCCTTTGTTCCAAAATCTTTTGTATATTTACTTATTCCTGATGGCGAGTAAAATGCGCAAGGGGAGAAGGGGGGCGCTTTGCACATATACACACCCATATAGTAACCGATAGTATGGCTCAAAACTGGCTTCCAGTAACCAAACACATATATGAATAACCAAATACATATATACAAATAACCAAAGGTAATTGTTCAGTTTATGGCCGGATGATTTTTGCCTGCGATTTTTTTTGCTATTATGCTAACCACATTTAGCAATCACCTTGCGATTCAAATCTGATGTTAGGTTTTGAATTAAGTAGGGGGTATGAGGGGCAAAGCCCCCTATTTCAAAAGTACCTCCTAATAATTTTAATTTTTGGTCTTTTGGGGTATTTTTTGAAATGGAGGGCTTTACCCCCCATACCCCCCACCTATTTATGGGGGTGCCCCCTCTACTTAAAAAAAACTTGCAATATTACTAAGTCAAAACCAAACATCAGATGTGATTGCTAGAGGGCAGAGGGATAGCTGACACAAAAAAAAATAGAAAAATAGCCTAATAAATCATACACAAAATCATCCGGCCATAAACTGAATGATTACCTAACCAAATACATAATGAACAATGAAACACACCGATATTGTTCAATTTGTAACGAACAAAAACAACAACCCAAAACACCTGAATCGCTAATGTAAAAGATTGCCAATGATTTTGATGTGTTTTTCTTATGCAGTTTTATGTTTAGTTTTCAGATCTTGCTTACCCTAATGATTTATAAGAGGCTAAGAAGCTAGGGCTCATAAGGGTTGCCTCTTCTCAATAAAACTTTTATGTAGTTATCATAGTGGTTTTTAAAAACATTTATACTAGGGCTATTAACTGTTCCATTTTGAGACTACTCTTGAATCAAAGAAATCGTTCCGCCTTATGGTCGTGTCTGGGTTTCAGTAATTTTAGGCTGTGACCCTTGATTCCAGCTTGCCTTCCGGTGCCCCTTAGGATCTTGAAGACTTCAATTAGGTCACCCCTGGTCCTTCGCTGTTCCAGTGTGGGGAGCTCTAGTCTCTCGAGTCTTGATTCATAAGGTAGTTCGTGGAGTCCTGGCAATAGTTTGGTGGCTCTTCTCTGGACCTTTTCAAGGGTATTTATGGCTCTTCAGTTTTGTAGGGATCAGGCCTGTACTGAGAACTCCATAAGAGATCTGACCAGGGCCAGGTAAAGGGCCCTAAACATTTTGATGTAAAATGTCCATATACGTGAAAGTATGTTTGATCCTCCCCAACATCCGGTTGGATCCAGCAGCTACTTTGGAGACATGAGTTGTGGGCTTTAGGTTTGCTGTAATATGCACCTCAAGGTCTTTCTCAACGTTGGTGGTAGCTAGTTGCACTCTACCCATGGAGTATAGGTGTGGCTTTGGTTTCCTCGCCCCAGGTGCATCACTTTACATTTTTCCTTGTTAAAACTCAAAAAGCATTTGTTACTCCATTCATCTTGAAGTCTTGTGTTGTCATCTTCTGTCTGTACAGCTTGGCATCATCGGAAAACAATTTCCCTGGGGATTCCAGATTTTCAAAGATGTCATTTATAAAGGTGAGGAAAAGAACTGGCCCCCAGAACACTCCCCTGTGGGACTCCACTCATATCTCTCTCTCCAACTTGTGCTTACCTTTTACTGACACCCGCTCTTTCCTATTTCTAAGGAAAGCTTTGGTCCAGTAGTGCACCTTTACTCTGATCCCAACTGCCTGGAACTTGGCAAGCAATCTTTTGTGAGGAACTGTGTCTAAAGCTTTTTTGCAATCGAGCTAGATGACATCCACACAGTCCTGTTCTTCCACAGCTATCTTCAGGTTTTCTAAGAACTCCAGTAACTGGATGAGGCATGATCTTCTCACTTTGAAACCATGCTGGTGTCTTGTGAAGAGAGTATTCTGCTCTAGGTGGTCAACTACTTTTTTTCTTATCAGTTTCTTGAGAAGCTTGCAGGGTACCGAAGTCAGGCTCACTGGGTGGTAGTTTATGAGATCAGCTTTGTTTCCCTTTTTGTAGATTGGCGTCACATTTGCTGATCTACAGTCCATGGGGACGATGCCAGTTTCTAATGATTTATTGAATATCATTCAGAGTGGTTCAGCCAGAGTGAAGCTGCATTCCTTCAGGACAGTAGGGTGCACCCCATCAGGTCCTGGGGCAGAAGCTGGCTTAAGGTTATCCACAAGTTCCTTCACGTCCTCTATTGTGAAAATGCATGTCCTCAGTCCTTCCCCCTCGAAAACCATTGCACTCCTTGGGACATTGTCATTGTCTGTTTGTAAAACTTTTGGGAATTCCTCATTTAAGAGTTCACAAGCATCTAAGTTTGTTGTGGGTAAAGACCCATCTGTTCTCCTCGGCTATGTCACCTCTTCTCCGATTGTAGTTTTGCTCCGACAGTAGGCATAAAATGCTCTTGGGTTAGTCTTGGCTTCTCGAGCAAGACTTTGCTCAAATCTTTGCTTGCAGTCCTTACAGCTGCTGTGGAGAGAATTCTTCTTCTGCAGTAGGCCTGATATCAAGTTCTGTTCTTTCTCATCCTGTATCTTTTCCAGGCCTTATCCTCTGCCTCTATTTTACCTTGTATTGAGCCTGTCATCCACTTTGGCTTCCAGGTGTTTCCCTGTTAACATAACAATTTCACGGATGACAAAAGCCTCAAGGGCCTATCAAAGGTCATCCACATCTGTCAAAACCCACCCACAAAAAGCACCATCACCAGGGGAAGACAAAATCAAAGTTCCCCACAATATAATATAACAGATGACAAAAAGCCACAAGGGCTCATCATAGGTCATCGGAGTCAAACGGCCTCTTTTTTTAAGGCAACCAAACTTCCAGGAAAACTACATCCAGAGGATGGCATCCAAAAACCAGGGTATCACCAATCAAGGCTTGTCAAGAACGAAATCATGCAGCTATAGATATATACAAACAATATTAATATATACAAAACTTAGGAACCATCACAACCTTCCCTCCCCATAAAGTCATCCAACCTACTCTTAAATATATTTAAATTTGGACACCTACTACCCTCCGCGGCAATTTGTTCCAGAAGTCTACCACTCTATTGGTGAAAAAATATTTTCTTAAATCCAACCTACACCCTTGCTTTTTAATTTTCAAGTGGTGACCTCTAGTCCAATTTCCATCATCTAACTCAAAAAACTTGCTAACATCCAATTTATCTGGCCCAGAAAAATTTTTAAACAGCTCAATCATATCCCCTCTCACACACCTCCTTTCGAACAAGAACATATTTAATACCCTCAGTCTATCTATATATTTAAGGTGCCTCAGGGAAGGAATAATCTTTGTTGCCCTCCTTTGCACTGACTCGAGAAGGTTAATATCGTGTCTAAAATATGGGGACCATGCCTGCATACAGTACTCTAGATGTGGCCTAACATAAGAGTTATAGAGTTTAAGAATAACCTCCTTACTTTTGTAACTGACATTTCTCTTAATGAAACCCAGCACTCTATTTGCCCTATTTCTTGCTTCAATACACTGCTTAGAAAACCATAATGACTTATCTATTACTACTTCCTAGATCTTTCTCATCCTCTACTGAGCTCAGCCAATGTCCATCCATTTCATAGTTAAATTCTCTATTATCTTTTCCCATGTTAATAACTTTGCACTTACCAAGGTTGAAAGTCATTTGCCACTTATGTGCCCAGGATAATAATTTATTTAAATCTCCCTTCACTTTAAAATTATCATCAATATCTTAACATAACATAACATAACATAATTACACGGATGACAAAAGCCACAAGGGCCTATCAAAGGTCATCCGCCTCCGTCAAAACCCACCCACAAAAAGCACCATCACCAGGGGAAGACAAAATCAAAGTCCCCCACAATATAATATAACGGATGACAAAAGCCACAAGGGCTCATCATAGGTCATCCGCAAAAATTGACACTTTATTATTAACTGCCTCCCCAAGATCGTTTATATAGATGACAAATAATAATGGACCGAGAACTGATAACATCCCTCCACTCTGACTTTACACCATTTAGCACTACCCTTTGCTTCCTGTCTTTCAGCCACTCAGCTATCCAATTTGAAACACCCCCACATATCCCAATCATTTTTAATTTATGAACTAGTCTCCTATGTGGTACCTTATCAAATGCTTTACTAAAATATAAGTAAATTATATCTACATTCTCTCCCTTATCTACTTGATCTGTTACAAACTCCAGAAAGTCTAGTAAATTAGTCAAACATGATCTACCTGATCTAAACCCATGCTGAGCATCACTGATTAACCCCTCCCTCTGGAGATGTTGGCAAATCCCTTTTTTAACTATTTTCTCAAGAATTTAACAGATTACAGGAGTTAGGCTAACCGGTCTAAAGTTATTTGGATCCTCTTTACTACCCTTCTTGAAAATGGGGACTACATTCGCTCTCTTCCAATCATCGGGTATTTCTCCATATTCCAGTGACCTAGTATACAACTTCTCCAGAGCTATTGAGATACTTTCTACCCCTTCTTTAAGTATCCTAGAATGAATATTATCAGGGCCGGAGGCCTTGGTAGTATCTAACTCACTTATTAGTCCTTTTATCGTCCTCCAATCCACACTAATGCTAGTAAACACCTCTTTCCCTGACCTGTGAGTACTATACATAAGACTATTTAGTTTCTCCTTTGTAAATACTGATGCAAAATTACCATTTATTACCAACTATTTCTTCATCAGTTTCTCCCACAAACCCTTCATATTTGATAGGCCCTATTTTAACTCTGCCAGATTTATTATTAATTTTATAGTAACTAAAGAACTTTCTAGGATCTTTGTTGCTATCCTGAGCTAATATAATTTCTGACACCCTTTTGTTCTTCTTTATAATCTTATTTAACTCATTCCTAGCCATTCTATAATCACAAATTTTGAATATTATTTTGTACCTGTAATTTTTTATATGCCCTTTTCTTCTCTGAAATTTTTCTAGCTATCTCCTGATTCCACCATAATGGTTTCCTACTTTTGTTCCTAATGGCCTTCATTGGGATACATTGTTCTAGGACTACATTTATTATATGCTTGAAAGTATCCCACATCCCATAAGCATTTTGGTAAACATGTAGATTATCAGCTCGGCCTGAAAAAAAAAATTTGTGTAAATATTATCGTTCACCCGTTTGAATCTTCGTTCGCATTACCGTTCACCCATGTTTGAATATTCATGTGCGTTTGAGTTTTGTTCGAATGCTAGGTGCCATTTTTATTTTTGAAATCTCGAAATTAAACCCACCGAAAATGCTGTTAACGTAGGCCATTTTAGTTACCAAATTGCCCGAAAATAACCAAACGAAACACTTTGTTTTCCGTACTTAAATGCAGTGGTTATAATTCCAAAATAGCGAAGAGGAAAGCCTATTTATTTTGCGCGTCTGCGCCCTATTCGAAATCTAGCTGACTTGAATCACATTTTATTTTTGATCATCTAAATTTGAAGTTAGGGTTCCCATCTAATGCTTGGCCACAAATGTCGCATTCACTTTTAATTCGCACTAAATTATACACATCCAAAAAGGTGTTTAATTTATCTTTATCAGAAACTAGGGTTAATAATTCTGCAATAGCCGAAGGACAAAATTCAGAATTCGATGATTATTTTCAAACTGCGTAAAAGGGGAATATTTGACACCCAAACTGCTAAAAAACAAGTAGTTCCTTGAAATGATCTAGCCAATTACATTTAAATGTATAAAAGAAGGTAACAAAAATAGTAAAATGGGGAAAAATATATTGAAAAATAAAAATGACTCCGAATGAGGATAATAAAAAGCTATTTAGTAGGAAAGAAAAATTGATATCAAGCATTTCTGACGTCATCCTCCCCCCCCCACCCCTATTATAATTCGCAAAACGATTACAGACGCTGACATGATGTAGTTAAAGCATTCACCTCTGTAAATGGCAGAACATTATAAGAATTAGGATTATATACTGGGGGGCTGTGCCCCCCAGACCCCCCCCAATTTAATGAAACTCAGGATCATCGTAGTGTGGTCCCCCCCTTGTGCTTACCCCCACACGAGCCGTCCCCTTAAATGTACTCCAAAAACGTGAAACATTTTGGAACACAGACGAAAAAAATACGACTTATCGGCCGGGCCGATAATCTACATATTTACCAGCATTTTTACCTCTGAATTCTACATCCCAGTCTACAAAATTTAGCAAGCTTCGGAGTTTTACATAATCTCCCTTATGAAACAAACAAACTATCTGATGGTCACTATTTCCCAATGCTTCCCCAACAGTCAATTCTTGAACTAAATGATCACTGTTAGAAAGTACTAAATCTAATATATTGTCCCGCCTCGTTGGCTCATTAACAAATTGATTCAAAAAAATTATCCTCAAAGCCTTCTAGGAATCTGCCACTTGTTCTATCCCTACCTATCATATTTTCCCAGTCCACTGAGTTTAAGTAGAAGTCCCCAATAATAACTGCATCTGTTTCACATCCCTTACTTATTTCCCTTATCATTAGTTCATCCATATCATCAGTCTGCCCAGGTGGCCTGTAAAAAGCTCACAAATGCACCATGAAGCAGAATTGTTTACACTCTTGTTCCCTTCTAACTTAAAATTAAAGACCAGCATCGCATGTCACTTGACCCTATTGGTGACTTGTACTGTATCTTGCCCACCTCCAATTCGTTTTTCATGAAGACAAGATTAAGGGTGGAAGGGGTGTCACTTCCTTGAGCTCGAGTAAACTGGTTTAGGTAATTCTGAAGATCCATACCCTGTGAGCTTTCCCACTCACATTCCAATATTATTTCTTCCACCTCCCAACATATTTCACCCAACTTTGTGATTAGCTTGATTTATTACTTGTTCCTGAGGGCAAGCGTAGTGAGTGGGATGTATGGGGGGGATCTCTCTCCCCCCCCCCCATATAGCAACCCATAGTATAGATCTTCAGGTTTACCCTGGTTTACATGCTGGTGAAGCAACAGATCCTGGCAGGTATCGTAGAATAGCATCTGTTGACCTTCAGGTCAACGGATACTGAAACCAGTTTTTGCTGGAAATGCAAACTTTTCCTATTATGGACCAGGTAAGAAACATAAAACTGAATAAGAAAAACATTTTTAAATTTGTAAAATCTGTTAAAATGAATCTTTAAAAAATGGTCACGAAATAGAGGCCGGGTCATTTACATAAAATTTACCAGAAATCCATAATCGGGTAAATATGTAGATTATCAGCCCGGGCGATCCCGGCCGATAAACCGTAGTTTTTTCGTCCGTGTTCCAAAATGTTTCACGTTTTTGGAGTACATTTAAGGGGACGGCTTGTGTGGGGGTAAGCACAAGGGGGGGACCACACTACGATGATCTTGAGTTTCATTAAATTAGGGGGAATCTGGGGGGCACAGCCCCCAGTATATAATCCTAATTGTTATAATGTTCTGCCGTTTACAGAGGTGAATGCTTTAACTACATCATGTCAGCGTCTGTAATCGTTTTGCAAATTATAATAGGGGTGGGGGGGGTATGACATCGGAAATGCTTGATATCAATTTTTCTTTCCTACTAAATAGCTTTTTATTATCCTCATTCGGAGTCATTTTTATTTTTCAATATATTTCTCCCCCTTTTACTCTTTTTGTTACCTTCTTTTATACATTTAAATGTAATTGGCTAGATCATTTCAAGGAACTACTTGTTTTTTAGCAGTTTGGGTGTCAAATATTCCCCTTTTACGCAGTTTGAAAATAATCATCGAATTCTGAATTTTGTCCTTCGGCTATTGAGGAATTATTAACCCTAGTTTCTGATAAAGATAAATTAAACAACTTTTTGGATGTGTATAATTTAGTGCGAATTAAAAGTGAATGCGACATTTGTAGCCAAGCATTAGATGGGAACCCTAACTTCGAATTTAGATGATCGAAAATAAAATGTGATTCAAGTCAGCTAGATTTCGAATAGGGCGCAGACGCGCAAAATAAATAGGCTTTCCTCTTCGCTATTTTGGAAGTATAACCACTGCATTTAAGTACGGGAAACAAAGTGTTTCGTTTGGTTATTTTCGGGCAATTTGGTAACTAAAATGGCCTACGTTAACAGCATTTTCGGTGGGTTTAATTTTGAGATTTAAAAAAAAAAATGGCACCTAGCATTCGAACAAAACTCAAACGCGCATGAATATTCAAACACGGGTGAACGATAACGCGAACGAAGATTCAAACACAGGTGAACGATAACGCGAACGAAGATTCAAACACGGGTGAACGATAATATTTACACAAAAAATCTACACGTTTACCCATAATCGAGTAGAAAAGTCTCGTAGAGTTCCTCAACCTACTTAAGGAGCGGCGCTGCTAGGACTGGGCAAACATCCATTTTTATTAATCTAGCGGGCAAACATCCATTGAATCTAGTTCTAAAAAAAATCGATCAGTTAATAAATAAAGTACTTACCTACCTTGTCAAGAAATTTCAACTTCGATCCGAACTAGAGTAATATGATAACATTCATAAAAAAAACAAGAAGATGCAATTAACTTAGAAATAATTTAAACAAATACAAAATTCCAAGTGTGAGAAAAACGAAGAAAAGGGTTTAATCTTTGAATTGATGGTTAATTGGAAAAATTTGTGTAGAAGTATAGCCTTTACATCGGGACATCTTTATTAGTTGATGATATAACACCTGTTGCACTCACCTTAAAAATTAATTAAACATATTTATACTATCAATAACCTCCAAAATAGACTACAAAGATCGCCTAAAATAGTGCTACAAAAGAGAAAGAATCAAGACATTTTATTTTTTTATAACTATCATTTAAATCCTTCTACTTAGATTTTATACTTTATACCTAATACATTTAACTGCTGTCCGTATTTCGGTAAGCGATGTTATTAACTCAGATTGTCGTAAATTTTTTACTTACGGAAACGAAAGTAAAATTGTAAATAGACATTCCTTGTAATTTAATTTTCTTGTTATATTAAAGTAAGTTATGAGTAGTAGTAATAATGATTTGGGTTAATTAACTTTTAATAAGTGGTCGTCATTGCGTTTTGCGAAACGAAAGTGGAATTGTAAATAGACATTCCTTGTAATTTAATTTCCTTGTTATATTAAAGTAAGTTATGAGTAGTAGTAATAATGATTTGGGTTAATTAATTTTTAATAAGTGGTCGTCATTGCGTTTTGCGAAAGTGTATTGTTTCGAGTTGCAACCTAGCACAGCTCCTGGTGTACGAGTGGCAGTTTTTTTCTGCTACTACGACTCAGTGTCAAGATGTAAATACAGACCCAGTTAAATACCTACTAAAAATTCCGCAAGTTGTCAAGTTTGGGTTCATACGGCATGCAAAGCCGTATGATAATATATTAGCTATTTTGGTTTGTCTCATGAATATTAATGGATAAATAAGCCATTATCTCGTTCCAAGATCAAGAATAATCACCATTTCACAGGCTAAGTATATATTTAGCTGTAATTTATTAATAATAGCTACCTATTAGGATCATTTAGGCATATTATACTTATACACTGTGAATGAGATATTTAATAACCACCTTATGTTAGAGCAAGTAAGTGGAGATTTTTATTTTTTTACTAAGTTTATATTACAGCCTTTATTTATATTTAAATTTTAATTATTCTTCTCGAAGTTTATTGTTCAAATTGTTCCCAGTGACCAAGTTCATAATTAAAAATTAAATTCGCCGCACAGATAATATAATTATTTTACATAGAAATTATCAATAAAATGGAACTTATGCCTTACAACATTAGTAACTGGACCAATTAATAACGAATTTAACAGTGATAAAACACGACTTATTAGATATGAAGGGGTTTTGAAAGAATCTGATGAGGAAATAGTAGAGGTTCTTAATGATCATTTTTCTTCAGTATATACATAAGAGAATCCAGATAGATTAATTGATGATAATTTTAGGTCAAGGAAAGTAGTGTTGAATAACATTAATGTGAACAGTAAAATAATTAAAGGGCTTATGTTAGAGTTAAATACTAGTAAGGCATCTGACCCAGACAACATTCATTCTAGGTTACTCAAAGAAGTGTAGGTAGTATTGTAGCTCTTGAGAATATATATACTAGATCAGTAGAGTTTGAGAAATACCTAATGATTGGAAATTAGGAAATGTAGTGCCAATTTATAAAAAGGGAAGTAAAGAGGACCCGAATAACTCAAAACCAGTAAGTTAACTTCTATCGTTTACAAAATTCTTGAGAAGATAGTGTAGCGATCTACACCCCTGCAAGTGGAAATATTTAATATATATATATATATATATATATATATATATATATATATATATATATATATATATATATATATATATATATATATATATATATATATATATATATATATATATATATCAAGAAGGGTTGGTAACCATAACTTAAATCGTGTGATTGGTACACCCGATCTCTCGAGCGTCTTCAAATAAAATCACATGCTTTTTCATTCCCTTTGATCAGCTCATCGGAATCAGGTCTGTAATATTGGAATTTTAATTTCTAGCTAAATATGTCCCAAAAGAATCTCGTTTTAATACGTGATTCTTCTCTCATTTACAGACCCTTCCAACTCCCTTGTAATCTATTTATGTATCCAATTTAATCCATACAATCTATTTATACCAATATTTATACATATCAATCTATTTAATATTTACCCCATCTATTTAATATTGACCCAATCCATTTAACTATATAATCTATTTGCTCATATAATATATTTATCAATCCATATAAATATTTATCATACATTCGTTATATTTACTCATTTAAAATTCATCTATAATCTAATTAATATTTGTCAATCTAATTATCAATCATCATATGTGTACTCTAATTCTCATTAACTCATGCAAAGTTAATTAACCCGCGTAAAATTCAATCCAATCATAAACTGTATAATTTCACCCCTTAATCATAACTGTTCATTCCATAATATATATTTTTCGTATCTCTTTGTTTTAATACACGTATTCCCACGACGTTGCCCGTTTAAGCCTAAAGAAATTTCGTCGGCAAATTCATACTTCCCGTTAGCAATTAACTTCATTCCCCTTGTATAACAAAAATATAGGCTTTGGGGTTTATTATGACCTGAGTATCTAGTGTATGGGCGCAATAATCACCAAACAGCCTATAATAAATAAGAAAGGGATTTCGGACTATCTAGAGTGTGGTAGGTTAATAAATGATGCTCAGCCTGGGTTTAGAAGAGGTAGATCGTGTTTAACAAATTTAAGAGATTTTATGGATTATGTTACTAAACAATTAGATAAGGGAGAGAATGTTGATGTAATTTACTTAGATTTTAGCAAAGCTTTGGATAAGGTTCCACTAGTTCACAAATTAAAAATGTATTGGATATGTGGTAAAATTTTTAATTGGATAACTGAATGGCTGAAAGACAGGAAACAGATAGTTGTGCTGAATGGGGGTGAGGTCACAGTGGAGGGATACGTTCTAAGCCCTTTATTATTCATAGTTTATATAAATGATCTCGGGGAGGATGTAAATAGCAAAGTGTCATTTTTTTTGCTGGTGACACTAAATTGGCAGCTGTTGTCAAAGAAGTTGAGTAACTTTAAATTATAGAGTGACTTAAATAAGTTATTAGTTTGTGCTCAGAAGTGGTAGATGACTTTTAACCTTAAAAAATAAGGTTCTTTAGATGGAAAGGGATAATAGGGAATTTAGTTATGAAATGGATAGGCATTGGCTGAATTCAGTTGAGGATGAGAAAGATTTAGGCGTAGTAGTAGATAGGTCACTGAAGTTTTCAAAGCAGTGTATTGAGGCAAAAAATAGAGCAAATTATGTGCTAGGATACATTAAGAAGAATGTTAGCTACAAGAGTAAAGAGATTATCATTAAACTCTACAACTCGTATGTTAGGCCACATTTAGAGTACTGTATACAAGCATGTTCACCACATTTTAGATATGACATCAACCTGTTAGAGTTAGTACAAAGGAGGGCAACAAAAATAATACCTTCCCTGAAGCACCTTGAATATGAAGATAGACTGAGGGTACTAAATATGTTCTCATTTCCAAGAATGAAGGAAGATGTGCGAGAGGAGATATTTTTGAGCTTTTTAAAATCTGTTCTGGGATGGATAAGTTGGATTTTAGCAAGTTATTTGAGTTAGAAGGTAGTAATAGGACTAGGGGGTTACCACTTAAAAATAAAGAAACAGAAGTGCAGGTTGTGTGCTAGAAAATATTTTTCGTGAATAGAGGGGTATATTACTGGAATAGTTTGCCATCTGAGACAGTAGACCGTCCAAACTTGAATGTATTCAAACGCAGATTATATGGGGAGGGAGGGTTAACTTTCTTTTTTTTTTGGGGGGGGGGTATTCTGGAGTCATTCCTGTGGATGCAATTATTACCATTGTATATTATGATTGATTTTGATCAGTCTTGATGATAATGGTTTTTGTTTGTGAAACATTCATGTGGATGGTTCTAATTGTATATTGTAGATGCATGATCTGACACAATCCTATCGATGCATTTTGTTGATGGGTTTTGACAGATGCGGATGACCTTTGATAGGCCCTTGTGACTATTGTCATCCGTGAAATTTTATTATGTTATGTTAGTAAAACCTCCTCTTGACTATGCCGTGCAATTTTTGTCACTCAATTATACGATGGATATTGCTTTGCTTGAATCTGAGCAAATAAGAAATACTAAGATGATTCATGGGATCACGAGAGTGCCCTGTAGTGAAAGGCTTAGGACGAAGATAACGAGAAGTGTAAGTGATTGGTTTAAAAACTAAACTTTTGTGAGTCTTTTTTTACAGACTCAGGATGGTGTCGTTGATACACCACTCGCCAACAGTGATCCGGCGATGCAGGAAGCCCTTCGCAACATGCTAATTATTTATTTATTTTTTCATCGCCCCTTTTGTACACCTATCTATCTAGAATGGTGAAGAGGCCCGAAAGTGGAGCATTACGCCTTAGACAGCCTTTCCAGTCGGCGTCATTTCTTCAAGATACGCTTCGCTTCTCTGAGACAACTGTGTAGCACGAAAGAAGTACAAACGAGTGGTTTAAAAGCTTCGCTTGAATGAGTATTTTTTTTAACCTCAGGATGGTGCAGTCGATACGCAGCTCGCAAACGGTTAACCCGCGACGCAGGAAGCCATTCGCAACTCACCTCACGCTATTCTTCTATATAAGTTAGAAAGGAAAAAGGTTAAGAGGGCTTGATTACGCTTTCAAATGGGGAAAAGGCTATATTGGGAGAAATATGGGTTGGGACTTATAAGACACGTAGCAATGCAAGTTAATATTTAGAAAAGAGGTAGGTAGAAATTGGTTTGCAAATAAGGGGGAGAAAAATGGAATAGGTTAAGTTGTAGGGCTCTATTTGTAAAAAAAAGGTAGGCCTCTGGCACCCAAATTGCAGGATTTAATAGGCCCAGCGAGAAACTCCCTAAATGGACGCTCAGTGGATTTATCAAATACTAAAATATAGAACACACACACACACACTCTCTCTCTCTCTCTCTCTCTCTCTCTCTCTTTCTCTCTCTCTCTCTCTCTCTCTCTCTCTCTCTCTCTCTATATATATATATATATATATATCAAATTGTACAAATATATGTGAGTCAAGCGGTCGTTAGACTCGTGGGGAAACATGCGGACATACAGAGCTATCAAAGGTTATCACCCGAACAAATACGAGGATCACGCAGAAATAAACATACGCGTGTTGGGAATATTTATCAGCAGACCAGAAAAATTTCATAGAGATTTTCAAAAAGCGATTCCCTATAATAAAGATAAATCTATGGGAAATATGTACGCACAACAGGTACACAGATTTGTTGGAAAGTCAGCCCAAGGCGTGGAAATAACGAGCAAACTAGATCACTGGGTCGTCCCCACGGACAAGTCAAGATCACGCCCCTTGGAGACGATATATATATATATATATATATATATATATATATATATATATATATATATATATATATAGAGAGAGAGAGAGAGAGAAAGAGAGAGAGAGAGAGAGAAAGAGAGAGAATAGAGAGATAAAGAGTTACATAAAGTTTTATAAATGAACAGGCCACAACAGACCTTGCGATCCAAACTATGTTGCCTGAGAGAGAGAGAGAGATAGACAGACAGACAGAGAGGTGACGCATCCTTGTCGCGGGAAGAGAGCTGGTGTGTACCTTTGACTTTTCGAGCTATGTCGGCGGAAGTATCTCTTCTGGGTACCCCTGGTAGGGCTTCCCTTGTCGATTTAGTCAAAAACGAGATTCAAGACTAAGTGCGTCATTCCTTCCCTTTTCTACTCTATCCTTTTCCTTTTTTACTTTTATCCTATCTCTCCCTCTTATACAAAAAAAAAATGCCTACTCCTATCATGTTACTCTTTCCCTTTTTTCCCTCTATCTACATATAAGGACCTGGCAGCTACCTCATGCGTCAGAAGAGAGGCTTTGGAACCTCTATAAACAACGCCAATCGACGCTCCCTGGTTACGAGAGACTAGGACTAGAGGTGTCCTAGGCGTTGGGGCACGATGAATGGGATGAGGGTAGTGCCCCGTTAACCCCTTCCCTGACGCGTAATTATTGAGCATTCCCAGTGACTGTTGATGGGTGCCTCTGGTAGCATCGCTCTGAGGTGACGGCCCTTTGTTCTCATGTTGGTTGCCAGGCCAATAAAAAGCCTTGGGTCGAGTCTCTTGGTGTGGCGGGATATCCATTGAACGCTGCTCCGAGATCTTGGCCTTCGTGAAGGAAACTAGTAGGAGTTTAGTACGGGGTGTGCTTCGTTGTTTACCTGGTGAGAAATCGATGGCCACTTCGGGGACCGTCAGTGTTGCTTGGTTGGGAGCCATGGCACGCCGAGGTTTGACGACTCGGTCGGACGAACAGCAGCACAAGGAGCGTACCTTCTAAAAAATCCGAAACCTCTCCGATCGATAGGTGGCAGCGACTCACGCGGGGCGAACTCACCACCCCCTTTCTTTTTTATTGAGTGGTCACAAAGTATTCAGAGATAGAAAGAGTTCAGCATGAGTGGAAGAAAGGACCTGGTGCGTTAAAGTATACCTGCTCGACATGCCCAAAGGACAAGTGGTGCGTAGATTTTCCGGAGGGGTGTTTCTCAAAATGCCACCCTGAAAGTATCTGCACGGACTGCGTCCTAAGGGCAGAACTTCAGGAGCTTAAGGAACTTTTTAAATCTTCTGAGGAAAAAACACGACGGCTGGAAGAAAAGGTGAAAATCCTCCAATCTGAGCATGTGACTCAAATCCGTATCTCGAAGCCATCATTGCAGAGATTAAAGCCACCAAGGTAGAGCAACAGCAACAAGAAACTCCCAACGACGTGAATGGCTCCTCTTTGGGCCCTCATACACCGCGTCGATAGAGATAGGCCAACCATCCGATGTCCTAGGCTAGCAGCTGCTGGGGTTACTAAGGGCGTCAAAAAGAAGAAAAGGAAGAGTAAGAAAGGAAAAACAGTAGATAAAACAGAAGAGAAAGTAGAAACGGAAAAAAACGAAGAAAAAAAAACAAAAAAAGTGGGGAAGAAAGAGGAATCGAAAGAGCCCATACTGAAAGGGAAGCCTCTGTCCTTTGAACCAAAATGCGCGAGGGTCATCGTGATCGGTGACTCCCAAGCGCGGGATCTACAGCCCTTGCTAGCAGCCCGCATTCGCACCAATGTGAAGGTAAGCTGCCTTCCAGGAAAGGGAAACGGAGAAATAAGGGTGGAGGCTGAAAAATCTCAGATCTCTGAGAACTCAGTAGTTGCCTTCATGGCAAGTGGCAACGATCTCTACCTACGAGGAGGTAAAGTAGGCGCCAGCGGGAAGATCCTGACCACGGTTATGGGAGGAGTTGACGACTGTGGGCTAAAAACCCGCATACGTTTCGTGGTCGGGATACTCCCAAGACAAGGTCCATCCCGCAATGCTCACGCGAGGAACGTCTCCATAAACCAACGCCTGGGAGATCTTTGTACGGCGGAAGGAGTCTTTTTTGTAGACCCCTATCGCACCTTTTACTGGAGAAATGACCTGTACAAAAGGGACGGAGTGCATCTTTCCTTTAAAGGGAAAGATGCACTCGACGACATGATCCAGGATGTTGTGGAGCAGACCCAAAGAAGTGTCAGACCCCGAGTAAAGGAGAAAGTAGGCCAGTACACCCGTGTTACTCTAGGAACGACCTTTTCTGAAGTCACAAAGAGGGAAGTGACCCCGCCACAGAGAAACAAAACGGGAAACGGAAGAGCGCAGGGAGTCCTACAGTCGGGGACTCCCTCAAAGTTCTTATGTTTAATGCGAGGTCTATCAGAACCAAGTTTCTAGAACTTCGTGGCCTCGTAGCAACAGAAGAACCGGAGATGGTGGCCATAACGGAGTCGTGGATAAAAACCTCAAGCCGAGATTTTGAAGGTGAATTCACGATTCCCGGTTACCAGCTCTTTCTGAAAGATAGGACAAACAGAGAGGGTGGCGGTGTGATGTTGTATGTCAAGGATACTCTCAACTCGACGTATTGCACCATCGTATCCGACTATGAACTACTAGGTGTTGACCTAGAGATAGGTCCTGCCAAATACAGGACCCTGGTGCTTTATAGACCTCCTGCCCAACTCGTTGAAAAGGACAGAGATCTGCACCAGGTACTAGGAGAACTTGTCGAAGACAGAGTGTGTATCGTCATGTGGGATTTCAACACACAAGTGACTGGGAAACCAGAGAACCCTGTAGGGAGAACGCACTACTCCTGGAGTTCGCGAACAACGAGTTCCTGACTCAATGGGTGAGAGAGCCAACGAGAGGAGACAATATCCTCGACTTGGTTTTCACCTTTGAGGATGACATCGTTAAAGACCTCTCAGTTGGCGAAGAGGTCGGTGGCAGTGACCACCGACTAATTAGATTTGTAGTCAAAGTCCCGAAGGCAGGGCCTGCAACTAGTAAATGGAGGAAACTTGATTTGAAAGGAGCAGACTTTGCAGGTCTTGGTGCTGGACTGACTGACGCGAGGCTAGAAGTATGTAATGTTGTTGAAGACTCGTGGAACAGTTTCAAAAATAAGTTCATGAGTCTTCAATCACGTTTCATCCCATCGAAAAGTCCCCGTCGGTCTTCTATTCAACCAAAGTGGTTTAATCGAGAAATCGGCCAACTGCTTAGGGAAAAGAGAACTGTGTACCAGCAATCGAAGATCTCGGGTGCCTTTGACGAATACCGGAGGCTAGCCAGGAGAATGAAGTCCAGCATAAGGGCGGCTAAGCGGTCTGAGGAACTCCGAGTGGCGAGACTCTGTTAAGAGAATCGCAAGGAGTTTTTTTGGTTTTGATATGTGAACAGCCATAAGCCAATCCGTCGAACGATTGGCCCTTTGAGAAATGAGGAGGGGGCATTAAAACACTCAGATGCATAAAATGCTAACCTCCTCAACAACTACTTCTTTTCAGTGTTTACTCAAGAGTGTGTCCCATCCCCCAGCCAATGGATTCCTAATCGGGGGGAAAGCTGGAGGATATGGACATCACAGAAGGAGAAATAAAAAAGAAGATCAGTGACCTAATGACGAATTAGTCACCTGGCCCGGATGGGTTTCTACCTAAAGTGTTGAAAGAAGTGCGCGATCAAGTGTAACGAAAACCTGAGCGCAATCTTCAACATGTCAATCGGGACCGAATTCGTTCCTAGAGACTGGCGTGAAGCGGATGTGACTCCTATCTTCAAGAAAGGAGACCGTAGCCAACCGTCAAACTACCAAACTAACAGTCTGACTTCGATAGTCGGTAAACTCATGGAAAGCATGATGGTGGACAAAATGACGTCGTATTTAGAGTCTAAGCTGCTAGTGAGGAGTTCCCAGCACGGCTTCCGAAGGCAACGGTCATGCCTGACGAACCTTGTGGAATTCTTCCACTTCGTCTTCAGTGAGTACGATCGGGACAAGGCGATGGATGTTATCTACTCAGACTTTCAGAAAGCCTTTGATAAGGTACCACACCGCTGGCTTCACCGGAAAGTACGAGCGCTGGGCATAGGCAGAAAAGTAGCCGGCTGGATCGAGAACTGGCTAAGTGGCAGACGGCAACGGGTGGTGGTGAATGGACAGGCTTCTGAGTGGGTGCCCGTTACTAACGGGGTGCCTCAAGGTTCTGTCCTGGGCCCACTACTATTCGTCATCTACGTCACTGACATGGTTGCCAAGATTTCCAAATTTGCCGACGATACCAAATTAAGCTTGGTATGAACGTTGCAAAGGATGGAAATACTGCCCGCCTGTAGGAAGATCTTGGGGAGATTGGGGAGTGCGTCGGACACGTGGCAAATGCCTTTTAACGTGAACAAATGCAAAGTGATGCATATTGGCCACAGAAACCCCCAATCTTAGTATATCTTTAAGGGCACTGTTCTTAAATCGAGTGACACTGAGAAGGACTTGGGTGTAACTATCACTAGCGACCTCAAGTTCTCGAAACAGTGCATCGAGGCAGATAAGAAAGCCCAAAGGATATTAGTTAGGCTACATAAAGCGCCAGTTTGGATACCGTAACAAGGAGATAGTACTTTGTCTGTACAACTCCCTCGTTTGGCCGCACCTGGAGTATGCCGTACAATTTTTGAGTCCTTCGTTTCAAAAGGATATCGCTGGGTTGGAACGCGTACAAGCCAGGGCAACCAAGCTGATCCCCTCTATCCGACATAAAAGTTATGAGGATAGACTAAGGGGATTAAATCTTTTCCCGCTGGAAACCCGTAGACTGCGTGGTCAGCTCATCGAAGTTTTCAAAATACTTCGAGGGTTCGACAATGTTGACTACCGGGATATTTTCACACTGAGTGAGAACAGAACGCAAACCACGGCTTCAAACCTGAACTGAAGCGTTACAACCACAATCTGTGTGGAAATTTTTTCACCTACAGTATCTGCAGTAAGTGTAACGCACTTCCAGTGGAAGTTGTCAACAGTGAATCTGTTGACCAGTTCAAGTCAAGACTAGACAAAGTCTTGAAAAGTGGCCGTTTAGGGACGCAAAACAATTGAGCAGCCATGTGCCTGCTCGATTGCTAGTCCAAAGGTACCCTCTTTGAATGGACCGTAAGGTCTCCTAGGGTTCTTCCTTTCCTTGTTACTCCTTGTTAATATTAGGCAGTCAAGTAAATAGTTCTGCATTTATCTAATTCGATCGTTGTCTCCCTCTTCTCGTCCATCCACCGTGAATTCCAGCCTGAACGTCAAGTAGGCCGGAAGAAATACGCCTTGTCTCCTTTTCTGGACTGCTCCTCTCCCAAGGAGGTAGGCTCTGTGACCAGTGACCCCTCGAAAACGGAAAAGAAGAGGCCTGGTGAGTTTGTCCACCAAAAATGAAGGGTCCGCCACCTCAATCCTCCGTTGAGTCACCCTCTTTTCCCATTCACCCTGTGGTGGTAATAAACAAATGCTGGTGATAAAATACTTATTTTAAACAGCTGAACTTCCAGAGAGCATCAAACTGAAACAAGGAGAAATAATACTGTTAGATATTATAATATGATAACTTCCATCATAAAAAGAAATTACATTCTCGTACAAAACAGAACATCATAATTTGAAACATAACACAAAAACTTTCACCACATTCTCCCCATTTTCGTTTTCTCCTTTCCCTCATTTATAAAGCACCATTGATGTTTGGGTCACCCATAATCACGGGGGTACAAAGGAGCCTTTCTCACTCGGGAACTCATCCGAACACTGTCAAGGTTCATCATTGGCATGTCTTTGCACCCCTCGCGTTGAGTCATGGGGGGTGCTCCTACTGGAATAGGTGCATCTACTGGTACATGTGGCTCCGGAGGCACATCCGTGAATACCGACGGTGTGACAGCTTCAGTAGATGAAAGTGTAGGTGGATCGGCAGCTTTGGCAGGTGTTCTTTGGTCTCCTTTAAGTGGTTCCCCAGGTTTGTCATCTGCAGGCGCGGGGAGACGGCTAATTGAAACTGTGGGCTATCTCCCATCCGTATATTGCATTCTGGCATACTGAGGGTAGGCATGCAAGAGCGTTTCAGATTCTACAAGTGGCTCGTACTTTGAGGTTGTCGGCGTGTCGCAGCCTTCCGTACCAGTACTTGCTTCTGAGGAAGCAGCCATGACGGGAGTGCTTGTCCAAAAGATGCCTTCCTTGAGAATGTGAAAAATTGTTCGTGGGGTATCTGGCTAGTTAACACACACAGTAGGAACCTAAGGTTGTGGAGTGCATCTGGGAGTCCACCTCCCAGTCATCAACAGGAAGACCTCTGGAATGTAGAGCCAGGCGAATGGTACGCCACAGAGAACCATTGTATGTACCTTTCCACTGGTCCATTATCACATGCATTGTACGCTGATGAGTAGCTTGTTGCTACTCCTCTATCATGTAAAAATTTCTGATACTTGGCAGAGGTGAAGGCCGCTCCACGGTCTGAAGGGATGTAGTCTGGCATACCGAAGATGCAAAAGAGGGACGACACGCATTCGATGGTCGTTTCGATGGATATATCTTCTATAAGGAGCTACAAGGAAAATAAGTACCCTAGAAGACCTTACTGTCCATACAAAAAGGGTACTTTTGGCGCAATCCTTAAAGGTGTTCGTTGGCAACCTCGAAGATCACTCACGAGGATCTTAAAGGTCATTTCGCAAGACTTTATCTAGTCTTGACTCGAACTGGTCAACAGATTCATTGTTGACAACTTCCGTCGGAAGTGCGTTCCAACTACCGCAGATACTGTAAGTGAAGAATTTCCCACACAGATCACGGGGGTATCGCTTTAGTTCATGTTTGTAGCCGTGATTCCTAGCTCTGCCCTCGCTGAGCTGGAAAATATCACCGTAGTCCAGTCTGTCGAAGCCTCGATGTATTTTAAACACTTCGATAAGCTGACCACGTAGTCTCTGGGTCTCCAGCGAGAACATATCTAATTTCCTTGATCGATCTTCATAAGTTTTATGTCTGATAGAGGAAATCAGTTTGATTGCCCTGGCTTGCACGCGTTTCAATCTCGCGATGTCCTTTCTAAATGAAGGACGCCAAAATTGTACGGCATACTCCAGGTGCGGTCGGACGAGGGAGTTGTACAGACACAGTACTATCTCCTTGTTCCGATATCCAAACTGTCGGTTTATATAACCTAACATCTTTTGGGCTTTCTTCTCCACCTCAATACACTGTTTCGAGAACTTGAGGTCACTCGTGATAGTTACACCCAAGTCCTTCTCAGTGTCGGTGGATTCAAGAGCAGTGCCCTTAAAAACATAATTTCACGGATGACAAAAGCCACAAGGGCCTAATAAGGATATAGGGTGATTGTGGATTTCGTTGGTTGATATGCATCACGTTGCATTTGTTTACGTTGAAAGGCATTTGCCACGTATCAGACCACTCCCCAATCTTTCGAAGATCATCTTGCAGGCGGGCAGTATTTCCATCCTTTGCAACGTTCATACCAATCTTGGTATCGTCGGCCAATTTAGAAATCTTGGCAACCCTGTCACCGTCCATGTCTTTGACATAGATGATGAATAGAAGTGGTCCTAGGAGAGAACCTCGAGACACTCCGCTAGTAACGGGAACCCACTCAGAAGCCTGTCCATTCACCACCACCCGTTGCCGTCTGCCATTTAGCCAGTTCTCTATCCAGCCTGCTACTTTTCTGTCTATGCCCAGCGCTTACACTTTCCGGAGAAGGCAGCGGTGTGGTACCTTATAAAAGGCTTTCTGAAAGTCTAAGTACACCACATCCACCGCCTTGTCCCGATCGTGCTCACTGAACACGAAGTGGAAGAATTCCACAAGGTTCGTCAGGCATGACCGTTGCCTTCGGAAGCCGTGCTGGGAACTCCTCACTAGCAGCTTTGACTCTAAATACGACGTCATTTTGTCCACCATCATGCTTTCCATGAGTTTACCGACTATCGAAGTCAGACTGATAGGTCGGTAGTTCCACGGTTGGCTACGGTCTCCTTTCTTAAAAATAGGAGTCACCTCCGCTTCATGACAGTCTCTAGGAACGAATTCGGTCCGGATTGACATGTTGAAAATTGCGCTCAGGTGTCGTGACACTTGATCGCGCACTTCTTTCAACACTTTAGGTAGAAACTCATCCGGGCCAGGTCACTTATTCGTCATTAGGTCATTGATCTTCTTTTATATTGGCTGGGGGATGGGACCACACTCTTGAGTAAACACTGAAGAGAAGTAGTCGTTAAGAAGGTTAGCATTTTCTGCATCTGAGTGTTTTAATGTCCCCTCCTCATTCCTCAAAGGGCCAATCGTTCGACGGATTGGTTTGCAGCTGTTTACATATCAAAAAAACTCCTTGGGATTCTTTTTACAGAGTCTCGCCACTCTGAGTTCTTCAGACTGCTTAGCCGCCCTTATGCTGGACTTCACTCTCCTGGCTAGCCTCCGGTATTCGTCAAAGGCACCCGAGATCTTCGATTGCCGGTACACATTTCTCTTTTCCCTAAGCAGTTGGCCGATTTCTCGATTAAACCACTTTGGTTGAATAGAAGACCAGCGGAAGCATTTCAGAGGGATGAAACGCGATTGAAGACTCATGAACTTATTTTTGAAATTGTTCACCGAGTCTTCAACAGCCTCACGTCAGTCAGTCCAGCGCGTAGACGTGCAAAGTCTGCTCTTCTCAAATCAAGTTTCCTTGATTTACTAGTTGCAGGCTCTACCATGGGGACTTTGACTACAAATTTAATTAGTCGATGGTGACTGCCACCCAGCTCTTCGCTAACAGAGAGGTCCTCAACGATGTCAGCCTCAGAGGTGAAAACCAAGTCGAGGATATTGTCTCCTCTCGTTGGCTCTCTCACCCATTGAATCAGGAACTCATTGTTCGCGAACTCCAGGAGTAGTGGGTTCTCGACACAGGGTTCTCTGGTTTCCCAGTCAACTTGTGTGTTGAAATCCCCCATGACGATACACACTCTGTCTTCTACAAGTTCTCCTAGTAGCTGGTACAGATCTCTATCCTTTTCAACGAGTTGGGCAGGAGGTCTAAAAAGCACCAGGATCCTGTATTTGGCAGAACCTATCTCTAGGTCACCCCCTAGTAGTTCATGGTTGGATACGATGTTGCAATCCGTCGAATTGAGAGTATCCTTGACATACAACATCACACCGCCACCCTCTCTGTTTGGCCTATCTTTCAGGAAGAGCTGGTAACCGGGAATCGTGAATTCACCATCAAAATCTCGGCTTGAGGGTTTTATCCACGACTCCGTTATGGACACGATCTCAGGTTACTCTGTTGCCACGAGGCCACGGAGCTCAAGAAACTTATTCCTGATTGACCACGCATTGAACAGAAGAACTTTGAGGGAGTCCCCCAGTGTAGGACTCCCTACGCTCTTCCGTTTCCCGGCTTCTTTTGTGTTGCAGTACCCCTCTCTGCCACATCTTAGAACGTCGTTCCAGGAGTGACATAGCTCGAAAAGTCAAATGTACACACAAGCTCTCTTCCCGCGACAAGGGGGCGTCACCTCTCCCTCTGAAAGAGAGAGAAGGCAAACAAGAATCGACTGTATTTGTCCACTACAGTAAAATTGTAACGATTTTTCCTTCGTTTGGCTGGCAATGGTATCTTAAAGTCAATAGAAAGTTTCTCTAAAGGGGCGAGTAGCCTTTATCAGAGTTCTACTTTGTTTGATGAATCGTGGTTTGACTTCAGTATATGTTTTACACTTGCGGACGACTGACTTGACATCTAAAAATGAAAACGGCAGGTCCCGGCAGCGTTCCGGATGAACTCGAAGCAGCTTAAGCTTATCGGGCTTGAAAGATGGATTTATTGAGTCGACAAATGCCTCGGAGTTGGAGCTCCATATGTCCCACTCGTTTGCTGCTGTCGATGCTTCTGGGTCAATGTCTAGGGTGCCTGGACGCAAGAACTTATCCATGGTTGAGAACTTGTGAAGTTGGGAGGTTGACCATTTGAACTGTTCAGCAGTTTAAACTGTGGTGATCGTAAACAACTGCTGGGCAGGATATTTATTTTAAACAGCTGAACTTCCACATAGCAAAATTATGATTTGCCGGTACCCGTTACTACTTTCTTGAACCTCATTTCCCTTTGTACCAAAAACTGTAAGTTTTCGTTCGAAAGCAAATATTTCCTCCAAAAATTCGGATTAGCCATGGGTAATTGTCTTTCACCTGTCCTTGCTAACTTATATATCGAGTTTTTTGAAACAAAACTTCTCCCTATTATCCTTGACGCTCCGATCGTTTGGTACAGGTATATTGATGATGTCATTTGCTTGTGGCCTAATTGCAAAGATGTTAATGTTTTTCTTACCAGACTCAATTGTCTCGTCCCTTCAATTAAATTTACCCACGAGTTGGAAAATAATAGAACCCTTCCCTTTCTTGATCTTCTTATTCATAGAACTCATACATGTTTTAAATACTCTATCTTTCGTAAGCCTACTAATTTAAATTCTTATATTCATTTTTACTCTTCTCACAGCCCTAAAGAAAAACGTTCTGTTTTTTCTTCTATGTTTCTATGGGCATTACGAGTTGTGAGCCCGGAATATATGGATTTGGAATTTTCCAATATCTTTGAAATTGGTCATAAACTTTGTTACCCTTACCCGTTTCTTCAAAACTGTCTTTCTTCTGCTAAAAAGACATTTTATCAAACTGTCCCTACTCTCCCTTTTAATAGTAATTACAATTTAGTTCTACCTTTTTCTCTTTGTTTTAGTGATCTTCCCTATCTTTTGAATAACTTTAACATTTCTGTTGTTTTTAAATATGAGACGACCATTAAGAATTTATTAGTACGTAATAATTGTAATAGTTTGGGGGGGGGAGTTTATTCAGTTGAGTGTTCTGGTTGTCTAAGTAAATATTATGGACAAACAGGTAAACAACTTTTTGTTCGCATAAATCAACATAAATATAATGTCCGAAGAGGGAAAGATAACAGTGCTTTCTTTGTCCATATGTCAGATAAGGACCATTTAATTAACTGGAATTCGGCAAAATTTATTTATCGTTCCAATGACCCTATAAAAAGGAACATCATTGAATGTGCTTTTGTAAGCCAATGTGATAATTTTAACCTTCCCCCTGGCTTATATAGAATAGATGCTATAATTAAAAGATTAATACTTAAAGAAATTAGTTCTGTCTTGCGTTCTTAGTTTTTTATATACATTCTTTAGTTATGTGGCCCCTATTTTATATTTTTTTTTTATTATTATTCTTTATTTTTTAATTGTCACTGCTCTGTTTTGTACATTGTATTTTCCCCCCTTTTGCTCATCGTGTCTTATAAACTCCCTCGTTAGGCTATCTCCATTTCTTCGAATCTGTTACCCTTTCTGTTACCTGCTTTTTGTAATCCTTAATGTGTTTCTTTACCTTCCCCCTTCCGTCTTCCTCAATGCAGATTTCTTGTTTTTAAGGCAGTCTTTCATACTTTTCTTTCGTATATATACCTCTAATATAATATTATTTCTTGTAGTTATCCTTGATAAGGAACTTAATAAAGTTCGAAAGTACTTGAAAACACCTTTTCATTATTTCCTGCGGTACATTGCATAAATATATATATATATATATATATATATATATATATATATATATATATATATATATATATATATATATATATATATATATTAAAGCGTCGGCTAATTTTGTATTAATGACTTTCTTTTCGAACCTATCGATTTGTCTAATATTTGGCCTTTTCTTCTTGATTCAACCAATGGAAGCTTATCAAAGTTCATTGAAAACTAATGTTTTTTTTTTTTTTTAAAGATATTAGAAAAGTAAGCCAATTGAGCACAATATTTTATAAGACTGACGCGTTCCGATAAAATGGTATCATCTTGAGAGTAAAAGTAAAGAATGTCCACAAGAAATCGATTTATAAATTAGAATAAGTGGTTACGAAGGTATTACCAAACAGAATGTAGAAAAGTGGGGCGGGCGCATAATAAAACTGATACCAAAGTACTAACAAATATTTGAGCAGGGAAGAACAGGTCAAAAGAGATTAACGTCGGTTAGATGGTCAAAAAATATATCTGATAGGAGTATGATGTGAAGAAAGCTCAAGTTTCCACGATGATTTGTGCCTTGGGAATAATAGATTAAACACTCCTCGTTGGTCGGTTGCTTCCTCTCGCGCTCCGAACTATTTAATGCGAATTAAATTCTATGTTTAACTTTTGTTGCTTTTCTTAATTATTTTTTGGCTTATACAAACTCAGTGCTTTTCTCTTCTAATGTTTTCGGTGCACCATTATTGAGGTGATATGCCATTTTAATGATATTTATGACTCATAACTTATGAGTAGCGTTGAACATAGCTGCCTTACAAGCTTTTATTGTAATGATAGAAATGAGTAGTAAGGTATATTTAAAATGCCCCTTTTTATAGGGTTTAATCAAATATATTCATAATACATCTAGAAAAGAAACTAAACAAAATATTAGTAACATGAATAAATATGAACAAATATAAATGAATAAGGGAAACATACAACAGTCACTCCCACCCCCCCAAAACAGAAAAAGAATACATTCCTCTTCAAAATTACAAAATAGACAAAACACTAGATAAAGAAAGTTAAAGTAAGGCATCAAAATGGATCAGAAATCGAAAAGATTACAAATATAAACGACATACAGGTATAGCAATGCCCTCTGGGCATTCCTATAATAAAATCCTCCTGGGAAACTTAAATATGTATTATGTATAAAATTCAAATCATTCATTTAATTTACTTAAATTTTGTCAATTAAATCATTCATGTAATTTATGTACAACTTAATAATTCATTCATTTATTTGACTTAACTTTTGTCAATTCAATCATTTAAATATTTTATGCATAACTTTTGCAATTCATTTATTTTATGGAACCTTTAATAATTCAATTATCCCGTGACGAGAAACTGATTTCATTTAACGCACTGGTACAAACAACATCTCTTAGAATTTCACGCACATACAAACACACGCAATTCACCACTTGTGAAATAACGCGAATCGACTCTCTCATTTGTGTTCGCGCACCATCCATTCGTGCTCTACTTTACTTCGAATCAAGGTCAGTTTATCAATCCTTTCACACCATTCTCTGCAAACTGCCATACGAGAGTAGGTCCTAATTCTCGTTGATTCTCTCATTGCAGATCCCAATTCACAGGCCATCATAGTTACTTTACCACATCTTACTTTACCACATCTTACTTTACCACATCATACTTTACCACATATTACTTAACCACTTCATAGTTACCATATTTTAGTCATCATAATTACCACATAGTTACCGCATCTTAGTTACTTTACATACCTTACACTTATTCTACTTTTCATTACTTCCATACATTGCATTACGTTGTATTTCTTAGCAATTCTCAATTTAATTATATCATTCATCCATATATTTGTAATAACCGCTCACTAGTTATTTCCTAATTCAATTATCTCATTGTACATTCGTTGATTTTGTAAATATATTTATTTTGTTTATTTTCTGCTTTTCTTACAAACCTAGTTCAGAAGTTTTCTAAATTCATTTCACGTCAGTCGTTAGGCCTAAATATTAGCAGACGACTATTCCATCCAAATTCAACAAATTTATGGTAATGGTTTTCAATTGGTTATCTAGGCTGATTTATTAACTAAAATCAATCCCACTAATAACCAAATACCATACAAGTTTATGAGCACGTAAAGATCTTCTTGGTCCAGGCAACTGTATTGTCAGATTGTCGTGACTATTCATACTGTTAACTGCATCACGAACATGAACTTCTTGTATCTGGATAATTTTTTTGCTCATTTTCCTATATCTTCTCTTTAGCTTGAGGAAAGTTAGTAGTTGTAGATGGGAAACTGGAATGGGAAGCTGGATCGAAAAGGACACCTAAATTTCGTGATTCGGAATCATTAGGGGGAATATTCCTAGGACATGAAGCTAAATTACGCAGAACAACAGTGCACTCTCCCTCAGCAAGGAATTTCACACGAACATGTGTAGAGTTGGCATCAATGAGATCAACGACGTCCACAGCTGGTTCGTATTTACTGCGATCCCCAAACCGTTTGAGGAGGACTTCTCCAGGTTCAATTAGCCAAGAAGGTAGGACCGAACCACTAACTGAACGTCTCTCACAAGCAAAAGTTCATTCATGCGGCGTGGTATTTGTAGAGGTACAAAGTAGTGAACGTATGGCATGTGAGGCATCAGGTAACACATTCTGCCATGCACTTAATGGCATACCTCGAGATTCAATAGCCAACTTCACAGTATTCCAAATAATGCCATTATAGCATTCACAGTGACTATTTTCACGGAGGTTGTATGGAGAGGTGTGGTTGCTGTTTACACCAAGACGTAGTAAAATTCTTCCACTTCCTTGGAAATGAATGAAAGGCCGCCGTCTGAATGAATATATGCGGGTGGACCAAATAAGGAAAACAGATTTGTAAGACAGTCAATAACTACTTTAGATGACACATCGCGGCATGCAAACGCAAACGGAAATCGGCTAAACTCATCAACAATTGTAAGGAGATAACGCGACAAGTACGAGGAAACTGGTAGTGTCCCCTTAAAATCAATTGAGAGACGTTGGAAAGGCGCAGTCACCCGTATCAAAGAAGTATCTTCTGGTTTAATAAAACGGTTTAATTTTAGCACATACCCGATAATCAGCAATAATATGGCAGATTTCATCGATGGAGCAAGGAAGGTTTTTAAAATGAACATTATGTAGCATTCGTTGGACACCAAGATGAAATAAACTCTCCTAAAGCGATTTTAAACTTGTAATATCCGAAGTGGCGTTAGAATACGACCGTGACAGTGTATCAGCAACAACGTTTTTGTGACCCGGGCGATGACGAATATTGAAGGAAAATGAAAGTAATTCCATACCCCAGCGCATGATCTTACCATTCTTGATTTTACCTTTTACATTGGTATCAAACATGAATGACAGAGCCCTTTGATCAGTTTTCTGATCAGTTCAATGAGCGCGAGAAGAAAGCCACTGGTCGTCCACACAGTGATAAGGTGGCACCGATTGCATTATCTGATGCATCCGTTTCTATGGAAAAGGGGGCGTCTTCATCAAATACTTTCACTGGAGATTTGGCAATGTCATTCTTTAAAGTTTCAAATGCTTGAATAGCCTGAAGAGACAAAGGAAATCTGCAGCAATCTACAAGAGGCCGTACTTTCTCTGAATAGTTGCGAACCCACTTAGCGTAGTATGCAAATAACCCCAAACAACGCTGCAAGGATTTTTTACTAGATGGTACGGGTAATTCTAACAAAAGTCTCATTCGTTCAGGATCAGGTTTTGGATTGTCGTCATAAATTTGGTAACCGAGAATATTAATGCTGGTTAGAGAAAACTTAGATTTCTCAGAATTCAGGGAGAGATTGTATTTAGAAGCAGCTTCCATGAAACGATTTAGATTGCTGTCATGTTCTTCTTTCGTTTTTCTGCAGACTGTTATGTCGTCGAGATAGGCATAAGTGTTACATAGTTTGTTATCGGTTATAAACTGATTCATAAAGCGTTGAAAAGCGGAAGCTCCATTCGTAACACCCAAAGGTATGCGCCTGAATTGATAAAGACTGTTACCGGCCTGAAAAGCATTGTAAGGTAAGTCCTCCGAGCATATTTCTATCTGATAATATGCATTTAGATCAATAACGCTAAAATAGTGATTCTTAGCGATATTTGCAACTATATCTTCAATACTGGGTAGCGGGTAAGCATCCAAAGGGTTGCACTTATTTATTGTCCTAGAAAAGTCTACCACCATTTGTTTTTTTTATTATATGCGTTTGATGTCACTGCCACTTGTGCGCACCAAGGAGAATTACTTTATTTAATAATTTCCTCACGAAGTAGGCGTTTAACCTCATTTTCGACGAAATGAGAATCTTTGGAGCTGTAATGGCGAGACTTGGTAGCAATTGGAATGCCATCCGAGGATAAGTTTCTAAACAGCTTAACTGGGATAATCTTTAGTTTAGTCAGTCCACACACAGTTAAAGATGGTTGTGTTCCCCCATAATTTAAGTAACGCTTTTATGCACTCTTAAGATTGGTAAACCAAGAATAATATTAGTACAAGCGTTTGTAAGTACAGTAGCTTCGACATTCCCATAAGTGCAATATTCATCGAAACGTTAACAATACAGTAACCTTTAAGATTTACCGAGAAAGAAAAGGACGCCATCGAAACAACAGACGACCTTTGATGAAGTGGGGGATGCATAGCTTTTACTACAGCCTCATTTATACAATTCTCTAAACTTCCACTGCCAATCAGCCTTTGAAGTAACTAAGGATCTCCGTTCATTTGAACATAAACGGTAGGCAACAGCAAGCCGCTGGTAGCGTAGGTGGAAGCAAGCATGGTAGAAGATAGTAAACAGGACGTTTGTATGTTTGCTTCATTTTTAAATATATTTTTGAAACATCTGCTGTAAGTGGAAGGCTAACTTCTTGACATCCTTCTTCTTCTTTACTAGAGGTCATAAATGTAAAGAGGCTTCGATGCTATTGCGCTCCTCGAAGAGACCCGTTAATCATGGCGGTGCGTGTATGATGACGTCTTGCAGAGGGTGACATGACGAGTATCGACTGGTCTTAAGCAGAAGCCTACCTTTGTCCTCTATTCAATTTAAATTCTGAATCCTTAAGTTTTGATGGAAATTCGCTTTTAGGTTGGGTTACCGAAGGTGCCTCGGTAATCGTGGGAAAAGAAAGATTTTTAGAAGACTTTTTTTATTTTAGGAGCCCATCTGTGGCGACTGCCTAATTGGGCATGAGTCGCCGTACTTACGACAGCCTAGTACTAGGCTACATTAAAATAACAATATGTAAAACAAAACAAAAACAACAACAAAAAAGGAAAAGTGACAACAAACAGGAAGCACGCTCCGGCATCGGCGAGGCCTGCCTCACCCCGGCGCAGGAAGTACGACCTATAAAGAAACAACAACACCAAAAACAAAACAGTTAAATAAAGTGGAGGAGTAAGGCGTTGACGAGCGCTCCATCAAATGGTGATGCGTCCCGCGAGTGTGTCCAAATCGGAGACGACAAAAAACAACATGAAGCCACCGCGGTATTGGGGGGTAGGTCCATGGAAACAGTCGCGGCACAATGGCCCGCAACTTTAGGCTCCCATGGACCGTCTCACATCTTCTTTGCCAAGCAGATAAGAAAGCTGCCCATATTACTGCCATGTAATTGGTGTGAGGAAGAGCGAAACTCTGATCTGGTCACCCAGTCCTCGCGGACTCTTTGGCGCCCTCATCGGCGCGTTCATTGCCCTTAATTCCTACATATCCAGGAACCCAGCAGAAGATAACCTCGACATCCGCCCAGCTCGCCAAAATCGTGGCGTCACGGATATCGTGAACAAGGAGATTCCAATACCCCGAGAGCACTCAGGGCGCTTTGCGAGTCGCTATAAATCACAATCCGCTCTCCGAACCGGACACGTCGTGTAATCTCCCGTACCGAGCGGTGTATTGCAACCAGCTGGGTCGTAAAGACAGAGCCAGCGCCTGGTAGAGCCCCGCTGACTTCAAACACAGGGGATACAGCGTGGAAACCGACCCTCTCTTTGGACTTGAGGCCATTCATATACACTGGTACGGTTCCAGCGTGACACGAGGTGTGCTCCAAAAAGGTCTAACGCAAAACTTCTGGCGCTGTAGAAGCTTTGGGAGCAGAGGCGTGGCGACAAATGGTCAAAGGTGGTACCATCCAGGGTGGCATCCTGGGAAGAATCAGTGGCGACACCGGCTCGAGAGCTATAACTAGCTATACCTAGCTATCAAAGGAGTTTCCTGTATGACTGGCGTCTTTCAGCGGCAAAGGCGCGGTCGAGATAAGTTGCGAAAGTAGTGAGGGCTGTTTGTGACTGATGCAGGCTCCGAGCTCGCGCGTACAGGCGAATAACGCATTGTGCACAGCGTATAGCGTGTGGCATCTCCCCAGCATCGACAAGTAGTCTCTCAATGGAGGAAGCGCGGAAGGCACTTGTTGCCAGATGAAAGCCGGTGTGGTTGATCGAGTACACCTTTCGCAATACACGCTCGGCTGGGGACACCTAAAACTCGCATCCGTAGTCGAGCTTCGAACGAACAAAGAATCGATAAAAAAGTAAGGCAGTAGCACTATCAGCGTCCCAGGTGCTGAACGTCACGGAAAGAAGAATATCGATGGCGCGGGTACAAGATTCCCTAAGGCTGCGAATATGAGCCTCTCAAGTGAGGCATCAGTCAAATAAAAGATCAAGGAAACGGTGTGATTACACCACTTCCAGGCGCACCCCATTTAGAAACAAGTTTGGGTCAGGGTGGAGCCGTGGATGGCGGCAGAAGTGCACACCTTTGTCTTGGCCAAGGAAAACAGAAGCCTGTGCGCTTCGGCATAGCGAGAGACGCGGTTCAATGTCTGTTGAAGTCGACGCTCCAGAGTTGGCATCTGGGCTATGCCAAAAGAAATCGAAAGGTCATCCACCTAGAGCTTAGCGAGAACATCTTCCGGCAGCATTGAGGTGATGCCGTTGATGCTCAGGGCAGAGAGTTTGACATTGAGGACACTTCCCTTGGGACACCTTCTTCTCGCCCCATTGGGTCGGATAGGGCTCCCCCAACCCGTACGCGGAATCGACGATCTCGCAAAAATTTAGATATAAACATTGAGAGGCGTCCCCTTGTCCCCATCGTGTGGAGAGTCTCCATGATACCGTATCGCCATGCGGTATCATAGGCCTTCTCGAGATCGAAAAACATCGTGATGTAGTGCTATCTACGAAGGAAAGGCCTCGCAGACGGCATTTTCCAGTCGGAGCAGAGCATCCGACTTTGAGTGAAACTTTGGGAAACCGCACTGTGCAGAAGACAGATGGCCTCCGCTGTCTAGAAAAAAAGCTAGTCTAGCACATATCCATTTCCGGACATCGTCCGAACCAGAGGCGGTGTCCGCGAACGAAACGAGAGCGGAACGCAACTCACTCAGAGTAAACCTGTCGTTAAAGGGTTCTCCGCCTCTGGAGGTAAAGTCTAGCCAGCGGCCTTCCGCGACATCACGACGCGCATTGAATATTGGAGGAGCAGCATCCTGGCTAGAGAATACGGAGAAAGCGGTCACGAAGGATTCCGCCATGGAAGCCAGGTCCAAGATTGCGGTCCCATTCTCATGGAGAACGGGAGGGGGTCCTGTGAGACCTTGCCCTGAATCCATTTGACACCAAGAAGAGCGGCGGGCTAGCTTCGAAATATACCAGAACCTAGCCCTAGCTCGATGAAATTTACTGAAATTGTCCGGGCGGCTCTTATAGCGCATGTAGGCATAACGCTTCTGTTTGAGGGCTGTCTCACACTCAGATGACCACCACCGGACTGGTTGGCATACAAAGCGGCCAGACACTCTTCAGATTAGTAGTTAGGCCTACGGCGATAAGGTTGCCGGAGAAGAACTCAACGGCCTCATTAACCAACCTAAACTCCTCAACTGAGAAATCAGTCATTTCCTGAAATACAGACTACCGCGCCCGCGCCAAGCACCACTTGGGGGGGCTCTCGGGCGGCAACAGCTCAGAAAATTATATTTGAATGGGAAAGTGATCACTACTATGGATGTAATCGAACTCCCTCCCCACCCTAAATTAGGCTGTGCATCCGGAGAGCATAAAGATAGTTCGAGACTAGAAAATGAAGCGGTTCTCGGGCAGTGATGCGTAAACTCATCCACATTTAGAATACCTATCTCCAGTTCATCGATCAAGTCGGCAAGGACTTGACCCCCTAGGATTAATCGGGTAGTCTCTGCCGTTCAGAGCTCCCAGCATGGCCTCCTGCATGCCACTCACAGGCGTGCCATCAAATGTCCGAAGAGCACTAATCATGGCCGCCTCAGAGGGATTCGACGCACTCGCCAGAAGGCTCCAGTCCGAAAAACGGGCCACTTTCGGCTCTCTACCAATCACACTTGCTAAAGCTCTCTTCTGATGGATCATATTGCCCTTAGCCAACATACTGCCATTAGTGGAGCGTTTGAGCCAGCGAGGTCGAAAACGCCAAGTATCCTCTGAATGAGGGGCCCCCAACGTAATCAAGGATCTGCTCTGCGACGTTCTGGTCTTTGTCTGAGATGACCCACCAGGGAAAGCAATGGGGTCGGATGTGTCGATCTTGGCTTGGTCGCTTACCGAAACGGCAGCAGACCCGAGAGGAGCCTCGAGTCTTGTTATTCTTTTTTTGTTCTTTTTCTTTTTAGGGGAGGAGGGCGGAGAATGAACTGGCTTTTCTCCTCCGCCAGTAGGAACCCCTAGGCCAGATGGACCAGCCTCAGAAAGATCCTTCTATGAAATGGAGAAGGTCTTGCCTGTCATAGGGGCACCACCCGGGGGAGGATATCCCTCCTCTCCTTGTAAGGCCTCGGGGGCTCGAATCGACTGAGGAGGTCCTTGCACAGGGGCGGACTTGGGTTCAGTGCTTGGCACTGAGCTCAGGTTCGACCTCATGGAATGTCCTACCATCTGAGGCTGGGTCACCTTAGGGACCGAGTCCATCTCAAGGGAGGGCCTCTATTTTCCCCCTCCCCCCTAAGACATCCCAGTTCCTATTCGAGGTTCTTTTTTATCTTCCAATACGGGCGAACCGGCGTCCTTTGATGAAGAGAGGTAGGCAGGTATACTGACCACCTGCAAACTTGTCGCACACGCCTGCATGACATTAAGGGGAACGAGCCGACGGGCCTTAGCATCCTTTGCTCCCCATAATGGGGTTGGCCCTATCCAGCCACCCCAACCGGAAGCGGTCAATTATGGGCCGCTTGCCTGCTTTCTTGGCAGTCCCCTTGGAAAGTAAAGCGGGGGGGGAGGGACTGCCGTTGGAAAAGTGACAGAGAAGGTGGTGAGGAGGAGTCCCCTGTACCCGTAGGCAAAGGAGAGGAGTAAACCTCCTCTCCGTTAGAAGAAATTTGGAGGGTCCCCTGACAGAGCACAAGAGGCGGACCTCCATTTTTCCAGTGGAGCTGCCCGAAGGCGGCTCCGGTGATGGTAGAGAGGAAGGTAAAGGAAAAGATTTTTTTACTCATCATTGGGCATGGTGACCCTTTGTAATTCACGGGATAAACACGCCCATCACCCCACTCAGCAGCCCGCTTTGTGAGGGGTGAATACGGGGCTGGCAGAACTAACTGCCGCCATTTGAGGCCACTCCTCTCGCCTAGTGATCTGGCAGCCCATCGGCATGGAGGCTCCACCTTAGGTACGGCGTAAAAAGTGATAGATAGTGAAAGGAGAAAAAAAGGAGATGTGAAGAAGGTGAGTGTGAGGTTGAAGCAGGTTGTTAAAAACTACCATCCCAAACCGGAGCTGATGGGTGAGGGGTCGTTGTCCCCTTTCCCCTCGGCCCGATCCGGGATGGTTGGGTGAGAGGAAGCTGATCAGCGTCTACCCTGTGAAATTAGAGGACGACCAGAGAAAGTTGTGGGAGAGGTTGTGGGGAAAGTAAGGAAGCAGGTAAGAAGACAGGGTGCTAGAAAGGAGAAGAGGCTAAGCTGGGGCCAGACGGGGCCCTGGGTCCCGTCAGCACGGCTGTGAGGTGATAATTAATTGAAGATTTTAGAATTTTGAGAGGAATAGATATTGTGGACAATTTAATCTGGTTTTCAATTAATAAAGAGGACAATTAAATAAGGGTTTTAAATTTTTTAAAAGGAATGGATATTGTGGACCATTCAATTTTGTTTGAAATCTGGTTAGCGCGCTTGCCCGGCAATCGTTGGGTCGGCCGATCGCTGACACTATTTACTAGGGAGATTACCTCCGTGACTGGGCCGGTGGGGACGGGTAGGTGGAGCTCGTAGCCATGGCAGGCAGTCCACCTGAGAAGGATAACTCTGATTTCAAAATTCTGAAGCCACATGCATAATTGCCTCTTCCAGAAGATCCTCCATGAGAAACTCAAAGAGTTCAAATTATTGCATTCTCCAGAGAAGGATTATCAAAATTGCAATGCTCGAGGAAGGGTGTCCAAACAACCATTGAAAGGTAAAATAAGACAATTCGTTCAAAAACCGTGATGGTCAAGGTCTCATAAGGTGTACAACTCCAAGCGAAGAGAGGTTGCTGAAAACGACATCTCTGGCAGATAGGAAAAGAAACCTCTTCTGATGCACTCCTGAGTTTCGGGGAGCAACAAACAAAGAGATATCAAGACGCACAGTGAGAAGAAGGTTATAAGAAGCTAGGCTCAAGGGATGTAAGCTAGAAAGAAACCGTAGCTGTCTCAGGTGAACAAGAATAAGCGATTACCTTTGGCAAAAGGGCATGAGATTGGACTGATGATGATTGAGCTGAAGTTGTTTGGTCTGATGAAAGCAACTTTGAGGTAGGTTCTTCACATTAGTTTCCACCAATTTATTACGCTTGTACGCATTTTTATTGGATACCACAAATGATCAGAAAAATTTGTACTACTTCTCAGAACTTTGGAACCCCTGGAGCTGTTTATGTTCATCGAAGAGTTGGGGAAGCTTATGATCCGAGATGTGTTGTCCCAACAGTCAAATTTGCAGGTGGCAGTGTAATGGTTTGGGGCTGCATGTCGTCTTTAAGTCCAGGATTGTTGTTCACTTGTGAGGGCAGAATAAATTTCAACACTTAAACCGGCATGTTAGACCAGGTTTATCAACCTTCCATAGGTAAAATTTTCAATGATAACATACTAGATTTGAAAAGAAAGAGGGGAAGTTGATAGAATGGCTCCCTCAATTTCCAGACTTCAACCCCATTGAACATTTGAGCATAAGAGTGAGGGTGCACAAATGTTTCTCAAAAAGTGAATTAACAGCCAAAATTTATGAAGAGCGGCAGAAAATTGAGCTAACCACCTGTGCCAACTTCGTATCAAGTATGCAAAAACGCATAAAAGCGGTTATAAAAGCAAACGGAGGACACATCAAATATTAATTATTGATAGAATATAAGCAAAAATGTTTATTTGTATTATGTCAAGTATGAAATAAATAGGTTTCAATCATATTCTTCCCTTTTTTTATACCTGCCCCATAATTTTGGCCAAGGCTGTATTTATTTGAATAAACTTTTGTCTCTCTATGATTCCGGCATTGTTCCAATCTATTCGGTGGTCGCATTCGGACAATAGACGAAAAGAACGTTGGATTCTTATCCTGTTACTATGTTGTTTTGTTTGCTGTTGGATTCCCTTACTGGTTTGATTGAGAATTGCAAGAAGGAATGTAATATATTCACCAGAGATCTGGTGACAGGTGTTTTTAATTAATAATTTTTAACTGTTAAACCATGGTTAAAATTTACATTGACGTTAATATGTTAGAGAATTGGGGAATGTGTTCGAAATTTTTGCAATAAGTTAAAATTAAGCAATTATTCGTCGGGAATTCGTAGTTTTTCTTTAATAAAAGGATGTTTATCTGGCGCCTCTTAATGCAGAGTTAACAAGAAGTCTGAGTATTTGAGATTTTGGCCTGTTTTATTCTGGATCACGCACGGTAAGCAAAGAATTCCTTGTCTAAGCAAATTAAAAGTGGTAATTGTGGATTACCCATGGCCATGCCATATTTCTGCATGCAACAATTACCATTAAAGCTAAAGGTTGAATAGTCTCCTTTAGTTTAAGAAACTATTCCCACATAACACAATAGGTATAACGTGGGTAGTACCAAATAAACTTAGCTACTCATCTTTGAATATTTCAGGCTATAATTCTAATGACAAGAAACAAATAACTTGCTAATTTAATAAAATTTTAATGTCATATTATTTATTAGTCACGTTAGGTAGTCTAATATCATTAGGCAAAAGCTAGAGATTGCCTGGCCGATTGACCAGTCTACTGTTACAATTTTAATTATATCTAGTGACTTTTAACTAGGATACGACACCTTTTACATAGTTTTAGCAATTTAATGCATGTAGACGTTGTTCTAGTAAAACCAGTTAGGAATTCAAGCAAATCATCTACTGAGACCTTTGTGAAAAGAAAACTACATCGAAGTTAACCAGTTTTTAGTTAATATCGGGCCTATTCTTTTTAATTTAAAAACAAGTTCTTCATATCTTTATATTCGTTCCTGGTATATTACCCAATAAAGGACTTAATAAAATAAAAGCCATTTAGACAATTTGTACGGTACTGAACCTATTGAACTAATTATAAGTCTTGCTAGAAGGTTGTGTTTGTGTTTTAATAACCACCGTATAAATATGATAGAGTAGAGATGTGCATTATCAAATTATTAATAACACTTTGATAAGATTATCAGACAAACATTTCGAAGCCTTTCATCGACTATTTTTGGAAAAACAACGTGACACCACGAAACTCAAAATGGAAGAAGCGTTTTCACAAATGATGAGACGTAGTGAGTTCAACGAAGTCATTCCGCAAGAAATAAATTAAAGATTCTACGACCGTTGCGAAAAAAAACTTCCCTTTGCATGCAAGCAACTACGTGAAAACTTGACAAGAAACTTGCATAATTAATTCGTGATACGAGGTCGACTAAGGATTCTAACCTCCCGTTCGTTATTAACACATCCTCCGAAACATTCCCGAAGATGATGCGTCTTGGACCTTATGATATGGTTTTAAGCTTTGCTTCCTTGAACTCTCTAAATTATACAGAAATTGCAAAGGCATTCAGCGACTTATACAAATATGGTAACGGAAGTTCTGAGGATATAAGTATTTGTAGAGGTGTAGTATATTCCTCAATTTCCTAAACAAAATTAGACTCTTGCCCAAGAAGTCTTCCTTATGTTCCCAAGACCTCCGAGAGTACGTCTTTGGCTTCTACCTCCTCTCGGCAATGAGTTGCACACAAACTTTCGAGTACTCTGCGCAGTTACCTAATGAATGTTAAAGACAAGTTCCCAGACAAGGAGAAGTCGAACGTGATCTATGAACTCCAGTGTGGCGGGTGTGCGAACAAGTACGCTGGTCAAACGTCGAAGTGGGTTCGGACACGAATTGAAGAACACTAAAGAGCCCTTCAAAGGAGATACCCTCTGTCGGTGGTTACGTCCCTTGTCTCACCTACGGACATAAAATGAAGAGAGGGGAGGGGGAGACCAAAATATTGTTTCAAGCTAACAGGAAGAAGCACGTAGAGTTCTTAGATTCGTGGGCATCCGGTTAAGGCTGTATCAACCGTCATATTGAGATAAATCAGCATTGCGATCCCCTACATTAAACTCATTTATTACTTAGTATTTGCCTTTATGATACATTTTTGGTTATATTTAATATTTAATTCGTATTTTCCTTTTTTGTATGACCATGTGCAGGTGATTTTTCTGTCTCTTTCATTTTTTGATACAGTTTTCACCTCCCTTTCCACCCTTTGTCACCTTAACTAGCCTCACATACTCCGTGAGTCACATTGTAAGACGTGATCAATTGGAGGTAACAACTTTCCAGCCGTATAACAACTATAAATGGAGTAGAAGTTCTCCCCCCCCCCAAATAAAAATAAAGTACGCCGAAGACGTGACTATAACCAAAATAATGAATTACTAAACAAGGAACAACACAACATAAGGGAAAAACAACATAACAAGTAAAAGAATTACATTAAACAAACCAGTCACAAGGTAAAATTTCACCTCATACTCACCATAGAACAACATTTTCTTCCAATCTTTCCTAAGGCTTCGAATATGAGCCTCCCATACAAGTCTGGTTTGCGGTGGATCCGTTATGGTAGCATTTGTAAATACCATCGACTACGGTTTTCTTTGACCAAAATTAGGTTGAAAAACCGAAACCAGTGCCCTTCTGCATATCAAGAAATGCGGTTCATTGCATGTTGGTACCAAAAGAGATCGTAAGGTTATCTACATTGAGCGTAGCGAGAACATTTTCTGGTAGCACTGAAGTGATACCTCTGATGCTCAGGACAAAGTGGGAAAAGCTGGACGCACTTTTCCTTCCTCGTTGGGCCGGAGAGACCCTCCTGTCCCCCCTCCCCACCTGTATGCAGAATCGACGATCACGCAGAAATTCCGAGATAAGAATTAAGATACGTGCATTCGTCTTCATCGTGCGGAGGGTCTCCATGATACCGTATCGCGTGATGCTCTCTACGAAGGAAGGCATTGCAGATAGCATTTTCAAATTCGGAGCAGAGCATCCGACGTGAAGTGGACTGTGTGGAAGACAGGTGGTCTCCGATGTCCAGAAAAAACTAATTTAACATTTAATAATTTCTCCATTAACTTGCACACGCAGGAGGTTAGATAAATTAGGCAGAAACCAACCGGGGTAGAGTGGTCTCTCCCTGGTTTGCGAAAAGCGAGTACAGTAGCTATTCGCCAGAAGTCTAGGATGATACCCTCTGTCCAGATTCTGTTAAACGAATCTAACAGAAAGGTCATGCATATTTCATATAGGTGAGGAAGCATGGCATACTGGACATCGCCCGGACAAGGAGCGGTGTCTGCGCACGAAGCGAGAGCGGAACGCAACTTACTCGATGTAGACCTGTCGTTGAAGCGTTCTCCGCCTCTAGAGGTAAAATCCAGCATTGAACGCTGGCGGAGCATCTGGGATTGCTGTCCCGTTATCCTAGAAAACGGGAGAGGAGTCTTACGAAAACAAGCTACGCATCCTTTTGATTCTCTCTCACATCTCTGCAAGAGAGTCTTCTCGCAAATTCAAGACACGTATGCCCGCCAATAAGAGCGGAGGGAGGAGTGTTTCGAAACATATGGAACCTAGTTTTACCTCGACAAAATTCACCGACAGTGAAATCGTTCGGGTGGTACTTACATCGCATGTAATCATATCGTTTGTGCTTGAGGGCCGTCTGGCACTCGGACGGCCACCAAGGAAGCCGACGGCGTGCAAAACAACCAGATGTTCTAAGAGTAGTAGTTAGGCACGCGGTGATAAGGTTGCCGGAAAAGAACTCAACCTCTTAATCCACTGACCTAAACTCCTCGACTGTGATAGAGAAATCAGTCATTTATTGAAATAAGGACCACCACGCGAGCTTCAAGCACCACCGTGGCGGTTTCTCAGGAGAGGTGACTAATAAAATTATAGTTGAATGGGAGAGTGGTCATTGCTATTAAGATCATTGAAGACCTCCCCCCCCAAAAAAATCATGCTGTGCATCGAGAGGACAGAGACAGATAAAGGCAGGAAAATGAAGAAGTTCTCCTACAGTGACAAGTTAAACTCATTTATATATATGACACATATTTCCAGCTCATCGATTAGGTCGGCAACGACTTGACCCCTGAGATTGGCCGTGTAATCGCCCCCAGAAAGGATCTCTCCCGCTCAAATACTCGAAGAGGAGAAAGAGGCTCAACAATCGTGTCATGAGGCAGCAGAAGTTCTCTACGTCGAGATCGGCCGAGGGGTGGAACGTACGCATAAATAACAGTATACCTTCTATCAAGATGTAGCTGCATTGCCACTGCCTGAAAGGAAATATTTATACTAAAAAGGAAAACGGAAACATCATACCGAGTGTGAATCGCGCATCTTTCTGCCCAGCCCCCAGCCAGTTCGGGTGGGGGCCTCTCCGAAGCCTGTTAACACACCCAATATCCAATAGAAGAAAGGTCAGAGCCTCAGTCCAGGACAGGTAGTTTAAGAAGGGGATAATGAAAGGGTATGAAGATATTGTAGTGGAAAGGATGCATATAAAGACCGATGACACACACCAGCTTCCCCTAGACCTAGATCCAGAGTGGAGGTTCCCTCTGTATTCGGTCTATCCTTGCGGGTCCTTAGGTCGGGATAACGTACACTATTCCTCCAGATACAAAGGAGGGCACCTCCCTGCGGCTCATTGGCAACTGAAGGTCTTTTTTCTCCTCCAGGTATTAGTCGTAGCAGGGGGCTTCACCCTAACATACACTATCATTTTTCTTGCGGGTAGACCAAAGGTTGAGGGGTTGGGCGTAGAAAAAAGTAGCGCTTAGAGGGAGCGACGAGAAAACGAACCAAAAACTTCCCCAGGTCCAGTCAGAGAGTTCAATTTAACCCAGTGACGAGGCCTCCTTAATTTGTACTCAGACCAGGAGGACGTGCTGCTCCTCCAGGTTCTAAGTGTAACATGTTACACATAGTATGACCCTGCTGGAACTTTTAGTTAAGATAATGCTGTGGAGGTATATAGTTTATCTCGATTTTAAAATGTCATCCTTAATGAAGTCAAAATCGCAGGATATCCGAGGCAACGTACTGAAATTTGTTTAAGACTGGCAGGAAAACCAGAAAGAGAGTTGTAGCCAATAGAAAAGTTCATCGTGGGCATCAGTCACTAGCAGCGTTCTTCAGAGATCTGTTCTCAGACCCTTGTTTTTTTAAATATATATGCATGTATAAATTGACATGGGCCGTATGCATTGTGAAAATTTTCTGATAACACGTGGCTTGCTACTCGGGAAAGGTAAAATAATGCACATTGTTAATCATAATCTCAGATGAGTTTAAAATTTGGGTTGTCCAATTTTAAACAATCAACACGGTAGAGGAGTTAAGTGTCTTGATCTCGATTGATATAAAATCCTTGAAAAAATGCACTGTAGCGTCACAAAGACCAATATAGGTTGTTCTAGGATACATATTTAAATTGAGATTTTGCACTTGAATCCAAAGATAGTATTCCTCTCTTATATAAAGTCCTTCTTAGCTCTTATTTGTTGTATGCGGTACCATTTTGGTCTCCATAAATGCAAAAGGACATAGCAATATTGGAACTCACCCAGCATCTAGAGTCGAAATTAATTCTCGAACTTAGAAATAGATCGTTAGAAGAATGGCTGAAAGATCGACATCGGTACTCAACTTGTTTACTAATATGGATCATGACCTAAATTTGGAGCTAAGTAAGTAAGTGGCAACTAGAAATAACGGTTTCAAACTAGGAGACAAAATATTTAGCATTTCTTTTCTTATAAAATAACAGGGGCTTGGAATGACTCGCCAGGAATGTCGTCGAAAGCACTACAGTAAATAAGACTAAGAATAGACTCGATAAATATTACAGAAATAAAAATTGTCAGACTAATTCTTTATTCTCTTTTCTTATAACCTCTTTTTTTTTAACTAGCCTCGAGTAGATCTTAGGATGTTTGCTGCTTTGTAATTCTGTACTTTTTTTCCTCACCACCAGTCACGCCACCAATAGAGCACATTTGCACTACGTCCACAATGTCACTCGCACCTCGTCTGAATTGTTCCGTTAGCTTCCATGTGGTGGCGCTACTAACGTCGCACACATAAACGCCTTACCTCGCCGCCAGAGGTTGTGGCGCGGCCAAGTCTGAAAGGTTACACTTAAATTAATGCAAACATGTACTAGTGCCTCCATGATGGTGCTACACGGTGGAATTGTGTGAGGTGTATCTAATGAATTCTAAAACGCGTTTGGTGGATTATGGGAACTATTTAGACGAGTTATCTGACCTAACAAATAATACCTGGCATGTATAGATTGCAGATAGCACCATATATACATAGAACTACAGAACTAGAGAAACAAAGACGAGCAAAGACCCTAGGATACGCTCAAGGCCAGCCTGATTAGCACAGACGGTGTTAATCTACCACTTACATATGCCAGACAAGATGACTTGTCTACTGTTAGTATAACATTCTTTTTTCTCTTTTCTTTTTGTTTACTATTAATTTACTACGGTATACACTTAGCCGCATGTGTACCCTTTGGTATGTAGGTTTCATTTAGCCTCAAAGGCACGCACACATTCATCCGAACTGGGGGTTATTAGACAGTACTCTCTTCTCCTTCAGGTTTCGCGTTCTAGCAATGAAAATAATAAAGGGATAGGACAGACAGAAAAAAATAAAAATGGAAAGCTCATTCGTTCACACGTATCCAGGGAGACGTCGATGGCATCCTTTTAGTCATCGTTCCATTTTTAGTTGTTAACACCTTATGATATATGACGTTTCCATCTGTGCCTCCGACTATGTGATATTTACACTATCAAAATATTCATCGAATCTAACCTAACCTAACCTAACCTAACTTAACTTATATTAGCTTAACCAAATTCAATCCTAAGTAGCATTTTTACTTTATCTTTTTCTCTTAATCTTATCAATTATTATTACTTATTTAAAAGATTCAATCCTAAGTAATGCCTCCCCCGCCCTAAAAAAGGTTATTCCTAGATAATGACCCCTAATATAGGCTGGGGTCGTTGTCTAGGATTGATCCTCTTTCCCTATTGTTACCACCTGTGAAGCGGGATGTATATGTATATGTATATATATATATATATATATATATATATATATATATATATATATATATATATATATATATATATATATACACACTCTGGTTGACGTGAATGTAAAGCCTAGATCTTCACCAACCAATGCTTTATAAGAATGAGGAATGCGAATAGAGGAGTCAAGTGTATGATTCTAATAGAGTAAAAATGAGAATAGGCAACCAGCAATTTCAGGGGAAACTAAGAGTAGTGGTATATTTCTATATTTATCGATAAATTAACGAGAAAGATATAGAAGTCAAACAAAGAGTAAGGAGAAAATGGGAAATACACAGAAAGAGAATAATGAATTTGATCTAATATAAATGTAGGTTTAGAGTAAATATTTATATAAATTTGAGTTATAAATTATGGAATGATATATTTAATGTATGGAGGGATGGACTTGTGAATATTTGGGAGACAGTTTAATTGCTCGAAATATAATCTCAAAGGCACTGGAAATGGAGAAAAAAAGAGGAAATTACATTTTGAATAGTTAAGATATTCGATTGAGTTGAATAATGGTAACGTTAATTTATTGACCTTTGTCTGACGAGAACGAGAACACGAGTGAACTCAAATTGTCAACGAACATTAGGGGCGAGGAAGATTGATGCTGATTGGTCGGTTTAAAATACGTCCGACAAGGATTTTGATTGGTTGAAATATATATCGTACAACGTATAGGATAATTATTATCGGACGATACGTCGGGTAAATTTTGTTTGAAATTGTACGAGTTATATATAATTGGAATTGTCGTACATGAATATGAATTAATGAAAGCGAGATGAGTAATCTTTCAGGCAGGAAATTATACTTTTGTAGGTGCTAGTAAGGATGTTAGCTGCTACACCTGCTTTACGAGACTCTTCAACACTCCAGCAGGTGGAAATGGACTCTGTCGAGGAATAGGCCGAGGGGTGGTTGGAGTCTCGCCGACTCTTATATATATATATATATATATATATATATATATATATATATATATATATATATATATATATATATATATATATATATATATATATATATATATATATATATATATATATATATATCCTATTATCCCGAATGCGGAGGAGGAGTCGTACTACTCCTTATACTTCGTTCAGCCCGTGTCCTGAATGGGTTTATTGACTCAGAGTGCTTAGAGGTTGGCTAAGGAGGGATTGGAATGAATTTTGCCAGCAAGTGACCCAAAGGAAGTTAGATACACAACAATACGAAAATAAAGTTTTAATGAACACTAAACAAGAATATATATATATATATATATATATATATAATGTGCTTTGAGAGATAAATTAATAAGTGAATCTCGGATATCTCACTTGGCTTGAAAATTACTATTCACCATACAAATACCTATACACTTGTAATGCTGGTAAGCTTCGCGGTTGAGTCGAGGAATGTGAAAGGGAAGGGTTACCTTGGAACCTGATGTTCGGGTGGCGCTGGTGAGTGAAGGTGGTGAGATAAGGGGTACAGACCATGAGGTAGGTTCTCCTGGGACCGACCTGATCCCACAATTCCGTCACGATTCTGCTGGAAGAAGGCAGTGACGGGAGCTTCTTGTTAAAGAGGGACCCACACTCGTGAACTCCGAGGAATCTTGGATGCCTCTGTGAGGGGGGCGGGGGCGAAGTAACCTATCGAAGCGTAGGGTTGCGGAGAAAAGCCGAGATCTAGTTTTCTCGCTTAGGGAACCAGAGTGAAGCTGTTTATAGCTTCGGCTCATACACGTGAGTAGAACTTGGGTCCGCACTGCCTTCCAGACCAACGGGGTAAGGAGCCTCCCTAACTGAGACCGATCTCCTCTCTGAAGACTTGATGCTTCGACGAATTACTACTACACCGATAGATGGCAATTCCTGCCCCGCCAGACGCTGTGCAAGCTCTACTACTGAAGGTTAAAAGAATTCGTCTTTTATACTCGAAACTCGGGAGAGGTTCTCAAGGCGCCGGAAGTAGATTAGATGTCAAGCTACTCCATTTCGTCCTTTATAAACTTCTGGCAACTATCGGAAGCGAATATAGGCTCCCATTCATCGATAAACAGTTCGGGAAGGAACTCGGTGGTTAGCTGAAATGGTCGGCGGTTTCTTCCGGCTGAAGACCACCAGATATTGGGCTGAAAGGGGAAGGGTTAATAAGCGGTCTGCCCGGAAGGGAGGTGGGCAAATCTTGGGAGCATTATGCTATTCTCCTACAGACTCCTTATTATTTTATAATTAAAACTATCAATCTATCGCCATTTTTATCGATCAACTCGTTCTCGCTTTTGCTCTATAAATTTGGAAATCGGTGAGAGTGGAGTAGGAGGAATCTGCTTAGATTCTCACCCACATGACAGTTTGCACTTATCGCATGGCGCTGCTAAAAATAACAACATTACTCCAATCCTGTTTGGAAACAAACATAACAGCACAGTTTTTCACAAAACTGTGTAAAAGTTCGGTGTATGCCCTTGGAATCGCTCAGTGACGAATATTTAAGCCATGATTACGACACAGAAGCGAGTCAAAGTTGCATAATTGCAGGGAAGAGGGCTTGGCTTGGAATGCACGGCCAACTCATCCTTCCATGACCCGCCCTGGCCTTAATCAGGCCGTAGGAAGTTTATCATATTAAGGTTCGATTATAATAGCTAGAGAACGAACCACTAAAATTGTCACTGAATCGAAATATAGTTTTTTGGCTATCTTAAGTGTTACCTTCTCATGTATGTGAGAAGAGCTCCTTCCGAGGGCTTTGACGAAGACTGTGTTTGCCAAAAATAGCTTTTTAACCGCATATATATATATATATATATATATATATATATATATATATATATATATATATATATATATATATATATATGAGAAACTTACAAAGTAGCGCGTGAGTAGAGCGATAAATGCAAAAACCCCACAGGAAAGTGAAAGGTGGATTCCAAGTACTTTCGAACTTGATCAGTTCATTATCAAGGAATAACGAAAAGTTTTACAAAGGTGGTATATATATATATATATATATATATATATATATATATATATATATATATATATATATATGTGTGTGTGAAACAGAAGAACAATGCCCCGCCCATGTACAACGGAAGGACCCAAAATAGAAAAATAATATCAAAGACGGATGTGAAGTATAAAACCAAATAGATAAGGTCTACTTCCGGAAAATTCCAACCTGTGCACAAATAATGTAGACATTTATGTGACTAAACTAAGTACATACATAACCGATTGTGAATACATAAAAATAGACAAGAGAGACATAACTAAATTAATAAATCAAAGGGCTAAGATTTAAAATGTATAGATTTCGTTATTAATAAGCCCTTTAATAACAGAGTCTAGTTTAAAGAGACCAAGGGATATATTAAAATGAGGCAAGGAATTAATGAATGTGCATTCAAAAATATTTTTTGGAATAAAGTCATTAGATTCGTAAATAAATTTAGCCGAATTCCAATTGATAGGGTGATTGTTTTCCGATAAATGGACAAAGAAACCGCTGCCGCATTTTCCCCCTCCTAATATTGTATTTATGTTGCGTCAAGCGTACACTTAATAAGGATTTACTGGTTTGCCCAAAGTATTGCTTAGGGCAAACTGAACAATCAACAGAATAACCCCTCCCCTATACTATTGTTATTATTATGAATCCACATTTTATACATGGTAGACTGATATTTGAATATAACAGAAATATTTAGCTTATTTAAAAGTTGGGTAAGCAAGGAAAAGGACTCAGAAAACGGTAAAACAAGGGAGTTCTTAAAATTGTATGCGGGAGGGATTTCCCTTCTATAAAAGGATATTTTATGAGGGTAACAAAGATTGGTACCAATTTCAAAGGTCTTAGAAATCGCACGATCCAAGAATTCAGGGCTAGTGACCCGCAAGCCCCGGAGAAACAGTGAAATAAATACAGACCGTTTGACTTTTATCATTATGAGTAAAAATGAATATAAGAACCGGCGTTGGTAGGCTTACGATAGACGGAAAATTTAAATCCAGATGGAATACTATGAATAAGTAGATCTAAGAACGGGAGGACACCATTTTGTTCGAGTTCAAGGGTAAATTTAATAGAAGGAACCAGAGAATTAAGTTCAGTAAGAAAAATATTAACATCTTTAGAAGAAGGCCACAAACAAATAATATCATCTATATATCGGAACCAAACAAGGGAAAAATCGATAATGGTGGGGAAGAAGGTAGTTTAAAAAAATTCCATATATATTGAAAAGAACAGGGGATAAGCAATTTCCCATAGCCAAACCAAACTTTTGAAGGTAATATTTACCATTAAAAGAAAACTTACAGTTTTTAGTACACATTGAGATGAGTGTACTGTGGTAAAAGTTACCTTCAAAAGTTTGGTTTGGTTATAATCCATTTTCATGGGGCGTTAATCGTTGATTGAAATGAATTGTATACAAGAACGATTATGTATTTGGTTAATTTTAGTGTTTTTTGAGAAAACTTACTTAAAACGAATTACCGAAGATGTAGATTTAGATGTAGATGCAGATAGCGAGAAAAGATTAATTGTTATGTTAACCAAGTACCAAAGATGTAGCTAGTAAAGAACAACTAGTAAAGTATGGCTAGTAGAGATGTAGATAGAAAAGTTTAATTGTTGTCTTAGTAGAGAACAGAAAACAGATAGATAAACAAACTGATATTCATATGGTATTCGAAACCATTAGGTTGATTACTTAATTGTACCAACACATTTTAAATCTAGGACGAGATCCTCCGCATGTATAGATAAATTCACATAAATGTCAGAACGACAATCGCTGACAAACCCATGGGCAACAGAGACCAGTCTTTGGTGGAGAGGGAGGTGCAAGAAGAGTGGTAATATTATGTTTTAACACAAATTAAGGATTAGAATCCCTTCCTGGGTCAGGGGAGTGTGGAGTTGGTAACCCATTTGGAAAGTCTTGTCATGGTTAAGAGAAGGCTTAGGATTCAACTGATCAACGAAACTCAAAAAGGTGGCATAGGCAATGTAGAAAAGCAGTGTGGGGACCCTTTGGACCCGAAGGCAATACCCGTCGTTTCCGTATCCCTTTTCACTTGCGTCATACAGAAAGCAACGGCTATTTCGTGAGGATACCTTCTATAAAGCAGCAAGAACCTAAAATCTGAAAAGTAGGAATGAACTCCGATTTTTTTTAGTTATGCCTGAAAATCGTTTAATAAAGAAAACGTATAAAAGAGTGGGAAAATTAAATCAAGTACAACTCTTTTCTGGGAATTAATATATTATATAATGTTGCTAATATTGCATAAACTCTTCCATTTAATTCTGGTTCCACTACTAAGTCCGAATTTGTAGTTTTGAGGGTAATACTTCAGATTCGGGGCGCACGGTAGATGGCGCTGTTAGTCGGCTACAATTTTGGGCTACAGCATATCTCTTATGACGTCTGACGGTAGCGTCAGATGTGATAATCACTGCGTTATATTTTTTTGTTGTTTTGAGGATTTGTAACTTTTAGTCTATTATTTACTAAATATCTGCGCTCTGCTCGTTTATAATTTTTTTCTAAGTTAGGTAAGGTTTCTTGATGTCTTTTATTGTTTTTTGTTTTGTTTTCGTATTTTTTGTTTACTGCGAACGATAACAGCTTCTTCCTGGCAACATCGTAGCTTATAAATACGACCCGTTTTGCAGATGTTTGTCTTTCGTTATTGTGTTTTCGTGCTCTCCGTGTGCTTCTTTGTTATTCGAATTCGGCTTTACTTTGTATAATCGCGAAGAACTTTTAGATTATTTAGAGGCGCATAAACTAATCAAGAAACCTATAAAAGTAAGAATTGTTTGTTATTAAGTTAGGTTTTTCTGCCAGTAAAAAGCTGTTGGGGAGAAAAAAACCCCAGTAAATTCAAGGGGACTGCTCGTGGGGGAGATATCACTTCAGGAGGACCATCCTGCGATGATCCTGAGTTTCAATCAATTGGTGGGGTCTGGGGGGCGCAGCCCCCCAGTATATACTCATATACAAAAAAAATATTACGCCGTGATCGTTCACATCTGACGCTACCGTCTGACGTCATAAAAGATGTATTTTAGCCCAAAATTGTAGCCGACTAACAGCGCCATCTACCGTGCGCCCCGAATCTGAAGTGTTACCGTTTTGAGTAACTATAACATAAAACAAGCTTGTACCTAAACTCATTAAATTCACAATCTCGTTACCAGCATTCAGGGACGATGAGGCGCTGATTAGATACTTCCCCCCTTATCTTTTTACCTCTGTTTTCGTTCTTTTATTCTATTTTTTGTCCGTTTTCCCATAATTCTTTCTCACGCAAGAATAGACACGAGGACGAGTCAAAGAGACCGTTAAATCCCTTCACAAAACGTCAGCCATTATGAGACAATGGTTGAATGATTTGATGTTCTCTTTCATACATATTCGGGTTTGCCAGGCGTAGGGAAGAATGAGGGGAGAATTATGTAGTTCAGATGATTAAACTTTTGTGTTATTTTTTTAGCTCAAGTGGCAAATTTTGTAGTCATGTGACTACAAAATTATTGACACCCAAATGGCCTCAGTCACGAATATTAAAAAAGAAATCGTGACAAAATCAAATCTTCGTCGTCAGCTTTTTAGCCTGTCTTTATACGGGGTCGCTGTTTTTGATGAGCCGCTTCCACCTGTTTCTGTCTCCTGCCATGTTGGTCTCCAGCCCCTTCTCCCTCATGTCAGCTTGTATGCAGTCTCCCTATCTAATCTTGGGTCTTCCTCTTCTTCTCTTTTCCTGTACTTCCATCTTCAAAGCTGTTCTCTCGTCACTCTCTCCATCCCTCCTCATTATGTGTCCATACCATCTAAGTCTTGCTTCTTGTGTCTTCTTCGAAATCTCAGCCATCTTTGTTGTTCCTCTGATCTTTTTATTTGTGATTCCGTCCTCCCTCGTCACGCCACACATCCATCGCAGCATCCTCATTTCTGCTACTTCCATCCTCTTCTCATTACTCTTTACAGGTAATGCCTCTGCTCCATACGTTATAACAGTTTTGTATACTTTTCCCTTTAATTTCACTGGCATTTTCCTGTCACACAGAACCCCTGATACATCCCTCCAACTCTTCAATCCCGCTTGAATCCTTCTGGTTACTTCCTTATCTTCATTTCCATCTACTGATATGGTAGATCCCAAATACTGGAAGGCATCTACTCTCGTTATTTACATACCGTCTAACTTAATGTTTTCACCTCTGTCTTGCTCTTCTTCTGTACACTTCATATATTCTGTCTTTGTTTTACTTATCTCTATTCCTCTGTTTTCCAGTACTAATCTCCACTACTCCAGCACTTGCTCTACCTCTTCTTTAGACTCACTGACTAAGGCCACACATCTGCATACATCATGTCCCAGGGTATCCCCACTCGCACGTTCTCAGTCGACACGTCAAAGACAATGTTAAAGAGGAAGGGGCTTAAAGCAGAACCCTGATGCAGCCCCACCTCGACTCCAAAACTGCCTATCATTACCACATAATTGATGGTAAAACTTAACCGACACCTATACAAACAGTTTCAAATATAACCGTTTGGCTAGTGGTTCGCGACTTTGACTCAAATTATCGACATAGTGAGGCATAAAAATGGCAGCGACCATTGAATTTGGCGAAAGGACTAGTGAAAAAAACAAGTCAGAAATGTTAATACTAATAATGAGGCTTTGGGTCTAGCACTCTTCACTGTCACTAGGCTTTACGAAGCGCTCGTTCACCAATTAAGAAAAGGCTTGAGAAAAGAGGTACGTCTTCAAAGCCCACTTAAAGACATCGGGGGGGGAGGGAAGAGAGGTTACAGGAAGCTAGAAGGCAGATCATTTCGCAGTCTGGAAGAAAATATAGAGCAAAAACAATCAACCATGTAGCACTCATGAGTACGAGGAACAAAAAGTAAGGTAGAAGATAAAGAACGTAGAGTTCTCAAGTGTCGGCATAGGTACAATGCTGAAGATCGGTAGGAAGGTGCTGTTAGGTTTAAGATTTTATATCTACGAAAGAGGAACTAGAAGGTGATTATGGATCGAAAGGATAAACAATGCAGTTTGGGAGTAGGGAATATGTGGGAGAGAAACGACGCTGACGTAGAAGAACAGGAGCCGGAAAGTTCCGAACAAGTTAAAGGAGTTGTAGAGTGGAAGCGTGCGATCTAATAGAGGCGTTACAGTAACCGAAGGGTGAAGTAAGGAAAGCGTGGGTGTCAATCTCAAAAATATCGAGATCAAAGTGGCAGAGAATTTGGTTATAATGACGAAGAAAGCAGCGAGAGGAATTTTCCTACATTAAAAACGTGAGTATTAAGAGATAATAACATACTTAATGTGACATTCGGGTTTTTAGCATTGCCACAAAAGCTACTGGAGAGACATCAAGGTTTAAAAAGGACCAATAAAATTATACTGAGCTAAATCTGGTGGAATACCAGTTATATCTGGTGGAGATAATGTCATCCATTGGCAAGGACTCTGTCGTAGGTCATGTTAGATCTCCTGGCCTCCGTTTGCTTTCCGTGTCCTGGAAAGGATAGCGGATAGCACGTAGGGTAACTCTGCAATTGGGCCTTGCCTTGAATGGTGCGATTTAACTATGTGTTGCAATAAATCTCGTAAGAGTGACTAGTTTCCTTATGACAACAGCTACACTTAGCAGAATTAAATCAAATATCTCGGGAGTTCTGGGTATCAAATTTGGCGAAACAAATTAATATTTACTATTGTACAAACAAAAATAAAATAATGGACATGAAAGATAAATGCAAAGGAATAACTGGGCGAATAGGTTTAGAATGTTGGCTCCAGGTGGGAGCCGTGAGTATACACAAGCGGACGCACGCGACCGACAAAGTAGACTCGAATTCCGGGTGGATCTGCCACACAAATATTTTGCTGCTTAAGTGGAGCAGGGGTATGCGCGTCGAAATCGATTACTTTCCACAGCACGGGTTGGGTTTGCACTTAGGGCCGATTAGTACTTGGCCTGTTCGAAGTTATTGCGGAGGATACAACCTGTCTTCCAGTAACCACTGCCAACCTCGAAAGTAGTGATCAAGGATGTATTTTGCCGGGAGGAAAATGGGTTCGAATATGGGAGTGTAGAAGTTTCTCCCCTCTCTAGGAAGCTTACATCGCTAATTTTTTTTTTTGTCTTCGGACTCTTAGGGTATGGGAGGCCGAGAGAAAGAAGCTTATGCGCCGTGTCCTCTTGGCAAAATACTAGTTTTGCTCAGGCCGATACTTTACTATTAATACAGAGCTGCCGAAAGTGAATTTTAGACAGTTCATGCCATCTCGCGGAACCTCCCATTGTTACAATTAGACTAGCTATATGGGACGTCTTATTCGAACGAAAGTTGTGTCTTCAAAAGAAGCCGATCTCATTAGCATATTTTTTACTCGAATTTTTCTCGACTGCTGTACTACATTAGTTAATCTGCTATAATTGATGTGTAATATTCCCGTCCTACGTGTCTCTCTCTCTTTCCCTGATAGACTCCTTAACCAAGGTATGCAATCAGTTCTCGCCTGGAGAAGGTCGCTGGAGGAAGATATTGGCCATTTCAAATGATTTCGCAACTATATATATATATATATATATATATATATATATATATATATATATATATATATATATATATATATATATATATATATATTAGCCTATTTGTGTGTAAATTATCATGAGAATATATTGCTATGTTTGGTACAAAACTTGTTTTCTTTTCCCCGTGTACAATTTGTATTGGTATATCTAAAACCCCCTATGCATCTTGATCACTTAATCTCAGTGATCCTTTTCTACTACCCTTAAGCGTCCGATGACCCAGCATAAAACAATCACCACATTATCCACAACCAACGCGATAAAAATTGGAGGTTTTTGTGTCGATGTCGGTTTCGAATGAAATGAGACTGTCAGTGATACGGTAGATATTGGACTCGCGCCCACAAGCGCATCCATGAATTGCGTATGGGCGTAAAGCAAACGATAACTCTTCAGCGTCGACGTAATGACTCTCAGTCGGGTATATGCGAAAAGTTTAGTCGCCTACTGGAGACAAGTGTGGTGATTAACTCTACCATCTGCAAAAGACATTTTCGGATACGGGAAGAATACACCCCACGCACATAGTCTAACTTTGAACGAACAAATTAGTAGTAAAATAACATGGTGCACCACATAGAACTTAATATCAGTCTTTGTCCTGTTACTCATCCAGACTAACGAAAGGGAATAACTCGCTCATAAATTAGGTTCATTCTGCACCACCTATTTCTGTCACCGCCTAATTTTCTGCAAGATTTTTAAATTTTTGCTTTGTAAACTTGTCTTTTGAATTAGTCTTTTGGGTCATTTTGGCTCTATCTAATGGACAAGTGAGGATAATACATTTACGTGATGCAAACAGTTTTTTTTTTTGGTTTAATACTATTATGAAAGAGTTACTGAGTTAAGTACGTATGGGAATGAGGAAAATAGGCTGTGAGATAGATGAGGAATGGTGAGGGATCGGTTATATGTTGATATATGTTGATGAGCTGGTGTTGGTAGGTGAGAGGCAGAGGGATTTGGAAATGTCCAACGCATTTGACATGGTAAAAGTGAATGCAGAAAAGACTAAGGGATAATAATAGTGTATTGTGTGATATCTGAGTCCTGTGTGGTACTGTTAAACAAGTGCGATGTTTTAAGTACCTGTGATACATTGTAAGAGGCAGTGGTACATTTCAGGAGATTGCGACCACAATGGTTTAAATGGTAGTGAAGTCTTTGGGGGTAATTAGAACTACAGTATAGTAAATACTAAGGATTTGAGTGCAGAACATGTCAGGAAGCTGTATGAAAGTATGTTGATGCGAACGTTAGTGTATGGAAGAAAGACTAGGGTAGGGAGCAGTGCAAATGGTCGTCTTAGGAGGGAGGCTCAGTGTACGAAAGGTGGATAAAGTGAGGAATAACTAGGTAAGAGATGTTTATGGTATGAAGAAAGGTGTAAATGAGGTTGTGACTAAAAATGCTCTGAGGTGGTGTGGGTGTGTAAGAAGAATAGATGGAAATAGACTTGCGAAGATAAGATACGAGGGTGTCACGGTGTCGGTTGGAACACCGCGTAAAAAGGTGGGTTCATTATGCGAATGAGTGTTTAAGTGAGAAAGAGGTGACTGAGGACGAAGTGGATGTTATTGTGTGTGAAAGGTGGGCGTGAAAGTTTTATTACTTGGGTAAAAGATAAATAGTCCTCCTGCATGCAATGGGGCCGGGAGGGCGCCTGATTTCAGGGCATGGAGCCCCAAGAGTGTGCTGTTCCCCAGGTTTCAGTGGTAGCAGGGACATTACCCCTCCCGCAATATCCACCCTCTTAAAGGGGCTTTGTGTGGGGGGGTGTTTGGGGTTTCTGCTCAGGGATTGGACGAGGTGCCCCATTCACAGCACCCCATCGCTCTGAAGGGCCTTCGCTCTTGGACAAAATGATGGGTGGTCTTGAGCTTAATATAGCATCGATGCGCGCAGACCACACGTTGTGGGAAACGTATATAATGAGGTCTTCAAAGTCTTTTATTTAAAGTCGGTTTCAATCCTCAAATCGTCAGGGTTTTTTTTTTAAACAAAATGAGTTTTTTCGTTGTCGTTTTCAAAGGAAAATTTTATTCCCGTTAAGATTTTAGTAAAGTTCATTATTTCGGTGGCAAATAAATTGAGGCCTATTTCTTTTCCGAGTTCCTGCCTCTAATAGGCCTTCTATGATAGACAACTTTAGCTCTCATGGTCTTTGTTAGAATAAGAATCAAGAGGCACAGCCATATTGCATATCTGAGCCCCATTCTTCCATAACCTAATGAAATACAAATGCCCAAAGTTCTCATTGGGGACTAATTAATACAGTCACTTGCTTGGTGAGGATAAATAACCAGCTCCAGGTAGTCCTGAGTCACGGCGAAGGCGGTTATTCATTGATATTCAAGAAGTTTATTAAAATGTCAAATAAATCACTGCGTTATCGGGAAAGAAGCTTCGGTATGTATTTTCCCGAGTTCTTACTCCAAAAATTTGTTCGATTTTACCATTGGAGTAACCTCGCCGCCACGCTAAACGATCAAGATGAATTTCCCTCCTCCACATCTTTCGTTCTATTTTTCTTTGGTACCTATCTACCAATTGTAAGTGATATGCTTTGTTTATGAGGAATCTCCTGTACATATTTTAATTGCCTAATCGTTTTAATATTATTATTTCTCTACGGAGGTAATGTTTTTTCGTTGGATTACACTAGTTTGCCATTTTCTGGTGAAAATTAGAAAACGGAAATCTTGCAAGAAAGCCACAAATATATAAAAAAACCATTTTACCTCATTTTTTATATAAAATTACAAGTAAAATCTGATGAGGTGACGCAGCAATGCATTATGGCGGTCTGGAAATCTTTTTTTAATGGTCACAAAATTATTACCCATGGAATTTTCCCTTAAATAAACAAAAGAATGTGAATTCTATTTATTTCTTCATGCGAACCCGCGTTGCGTCACTCAGATTCCAATTTCTTTGTAAAATTGCTGTGACAAGTGAAGCGTTGATTCCCCGTCATTATTACATCGGTCAAATTATCATTTTCAATTCATTTCACGGTGACACTTGATTGTTATGCGAGCTGTATGAAATATTAAATGCAGTGATGCGCCCTTCTGGTAACACGGAGGCTCACCCGATAGAAGTGCAACTCGCGTAGCGGCACGCACACATACCTCGACTGCCTTGGGGAAGAGGCCATAGCAAAATGTAGTCATGGATTTAGACATTTCTTGCTCGGCGGCTTCGAAGCCTCGTTCCCGAATCGTTTGACTTAACCTGCATTGCAACAGTGGGGATGTGAATGCCACAGTAGTGCGTTGACAATACTCGCCGCGACGGTGCCCAACGAATGGGTGGTTTAGTGATTTCGTTATAAATAAAAGGATTTTATTTTAGTTTTCGGTAAGTGGTTGTAAGATTATATAAGGTAGAAGTTCCTGTAGTGGCCGTTGGAACATTTTTCTTATTAGTACTCCTTGCGTGGAGAATGTGAAGTTGAACTTAGGGGTCTCCCCTTCAAACTACAGGTAAAGTTGCTTCTCAATCTTTTGTTTACTTCCGCTTTGTGAATTTCCTCTTTTCTTCCTTGTTTACCTCTCCTATTATTCATTATCCATTCCTTGCGTTTTAATATTCTTCTTCCATCGCATTCTGTTGCGGTAATGAAAGTTCAGATGCTTCTCTTCACCTTTTCCTTCATTACCCCCTTATATAGGGAGGAGGGACCTGGCTTTGTAATGGGACGAAAACATGTCCAGGAGAGTTGCGTCTCGTTTACTCCCTAGCCTCTAAAGTTACTAATTACTTAATATAAAGACGTGGAAACCAGCGAGGGCATCTCCGCCAACATGTTTGAAATGAGAGATCTGTAAAGAAAGTGATGGAGATAGGGGGAGTGAAAATGCGGTCGTTGGGGTTTGGGGGGCGCGCAATCCTCTGCGTGTCACCTTTGGTGTTTCTATCCTGCGACTTCCCGTTTTGGTACCTCCCGAAATGGGTCTTATTTTTTTTTGCGGAATGGGGGGTAGGGGCGTTTGGTAGGAAGAGTTGCATGCCCCCCTGACCTCTATTACTGCAAAATTAGTTTCTTCTTTTGGCTTCTCGGGCAATCTATCTTCCACACATTTTTACTTCTCTTAATCCACCGACCTCCTTACGAACTTCGTTTACTTGGTGATGCCCTCGTTGGATTTCGCCTTTATTTTAATCATAAATAGTCCCGTTAGGGCAATTTAAGTGTTCTTTGTTTCCTTGTTTTTTCTCTCCTTTGTTTCCCTTGAATTTCCTTTGTATTTCATTCCCCTAAAAAATGGCGCATCCTTTGTTCTCGCTTTCAAAACACTCAGAAATTTCCTCCTCGTTTCTTAGCCTCAATTTTAGCCCCTCTCGCCTGCTTAGGACCCCGAATGTGGGCTCATATCCATACTTTTGAGTACCAGGGCTCCCTCTGTTTGAACAAGTTCTGGGTGTCTTTGAATATACCCACAATCCGCAGGATTCGGGTGTGGTACGTTTTTCTCTCGGGCACTTTTGGTGTACTGCCAATTTGATCTTTCTTATTCTGCTGTTTTTCGTCTACCTGAATAAATTAGGCCCAATCGAAATCGAATGGACTTTAAAACCTATTTAAAAATACTTCCTGGGTAGTTTGAAATTACTTATGCTAAATAGATATACGAGGGGCGGTCAATAAGTTTTGCAATTCGGATATAAGGAAACGAGATATGAGGAAAAGGGTTTTATTATTTTCCAATATAACTACCCTCGACTTCAATGCACTTGCGCCACTTGTCCCTGAGGCTTCGAATTCCCGACAACCAGAAATCTCCCGACTGCTGTTCAATCCACTCCTGGACGGCGAGCTGGACATCTTCATCGTTCCCAAACCGGTGTCCACGCAGTGCAGCCTTGAGCTAGTGGAATAAAATGTAGTCGCTAGGGGCCAGATCTGGACTGTAGGGGGTAAGGTTGAACTCCTCGAATCCGCATTCGCGCAGGGCAGCTTGTGCAACTCTGGCCTTGTGGACTTTGACGACGTTTAAGTCGATCATGGGGCGTGGTTTATCGGGACCCAATGGGCAGAGACCTTGGTCATGGCCAAATTGTCATGGATGATGTTGATAACACTTCCATGTGATATTTCAAGTTCTCGCTCAATTTCTTCGTCCTTGTGGTCCTCTGCACACGGGCCACATTGTCCTCGTTGGTCACGTCTGACGGGCGTCCTGGACGGGGGAATCTTCAAGGGACTCACGACCATGGCGGAACTCCCTATTCCAGCGAGCAATGGTTGCATAGGAAGGGGCGGTGTCGGTGTTCACTGCAACCATGCGTTCATGGATCTCTTTTGCATTCTTGCCTTCCTTGGTCAAAATTTTGATCACTGCGCGGTGCTCAACCTTCTCCATTGTTAAAAAATTTGTGACTGATGATCTGCGATCAGCTACTGCTTCTTAAATAGACGAGGCAGGGGCGTGCGGCTGCAGGTCCTGACTTGTTATAACTTGTCCTAACACTCCCACAAACAGCCATCCCCCTTCCTCTGTTTTGCCCTACCAATTTGCAAAACTTATTGACCGTCCCTCGTAGTTTTCTCCAAATGCTATTTTCTATCTCAAGGTAAATGACTAATTGCAAATGCAATATAAACTTTCAAAAATATATTGACCATGAGCAACTTGTTTATTACCCTATTCTCTCACTATTTTTCTAACCTTTAATCTTTTATTATCTTCTCCTAAGCCTTCATTTTCATCCAACTTTACCTAAATCGGACGGTCATGTCTTGTTTCTTCCTACTTTACCTGACAGATCCTACATAAAGTCTAGCTATCTTTGTTTAGGAATATTTCTATGATATCCACAATAACGGGTCAAAACTTAGGACTGTGATCTGTGATTTTTATGAGATGAGGCTTCTCTAGACGGGAGATTATACTTATCTATCTTTGTTTGCAAACCTTTTCATACTTTATCCAACGACCAATCTGTCAACTACAAAGGATACCTTATTCCTAAACCTGCCGCATCTTAATTTCATTGGTTCTCTAACTCTTTCTCGTTGAGAAGGATCGAACGGGTTAACGAAAATATAGTTTTGACCTCGCCAATATTAGTTTTTAGACTAGCCAATTATCCGTCTTGGTTAATCTAATGAACTTTAGCTAAGTCTGTGTCATTAAACCCTAAATATATTCTTGGAAGATGAGTGATCAAAGAACGCGATAAGTAATAAATTTGAGAACGGCTTTTTCAAAGCATCATCTTTCTTTATAATTTGGTCTTCAATCTTTTGAAATCAGAAGATCCTGCTACCTCACCCTTTCGAACTTGCAGAGATTTTTACCTTTTTTTTCATGTCGAGGGGGCCTATGTGTGACCAGCTCTCGCCTTCTTGTTTGTGCTTTGTCAGAAAATTCTCGTCAGTTATGACTGAAACTGATATGGACTAGAGGTATCATTTTACACCTTCATTCATTTCATACAGAAGTTCAAAGTAACTAAATATGTTGAAATCGACTTCACTCGTCGGTTTTCTAGAATAAAGAACAACAATTTTTCTATGGGTCGAAGCAGTAAAAAAAAGGTTATAGAAATAAAGAATCCCGGAATGTTAATAATGGAGTTAAAAATTACTGATGCATGTATATAAAAGGTAGATAAAAATTTAAATGGAGCTTGAATATGTGAAGGTTAATTAGTTTTATACATGCTTCTCAATACAGAAATTATTGGAATTGGAAATTCGATTGGAAGAAGTGTGGTAGAAAAATAAGCCTCCTAGTAAAGTGTGGCAAAGGATATGTTAAGACAACGCCATTTCCTTGATTCGCAAATGCTCTTTCCAGATATGATTAGTGGAAAGCAATGGGTAACTCTACTTTTCGTTTATTTGCTCTACTTACTATTGGGGGGCTTGATCTTCCTTTACACGGAAAGAGAGCACGAAATGGAAGACCTGAAAGAACTTCACAGACAGCAGAGGAGAATGACTTGTGAGTATAAACTAAGATGCAATTTTTTTTAATATTAATCCTGCAAATGTCTTAATTCTACCTTTCTCTATGAAAGGTCTTCTAATCTGATCACTCTTTATACTCTTAAAAGTGTCTGTTGAACCGTATGAATATTGCATTCTATAAGTTGGCTCCTGTGATCTTTACCATCGAAGATCCATAACATTTAAGGCCCACTTTATTTACATTATGCCGATTCCTCTTGAATTATTTATACATTTTTAATTAAATCATCATGATGGTTTGTCAATCAGACAGGCTTAAATGTATCTATTATTTTCAAGTTCTCTTATATCAAAGTTTGCAACAGATCTCCTAAATTTAAATGGAGTATGGTGATATGAAGACAACATTCGAGAACAAACTAGGACGGCAATAGAGGCTACTCGTCGGGAACATGGAAGAAAGTCTCCGATTTGTAGGTCTATTTAAGGACTATCAACTGGCTTATGAGTGCGATCCTGGCCTTCAATGTTCTTCACTATTCAAGGCATGCTATCGGGGCAGACTCCTTTTGCATTAACTTCTGATATTTCTCGTGATTCGCAGGTGTAAAAGGCCTTCTTTCAAAGGACGTTTGAATTAAAAAACATTCATCTGCTACTTTGAATTCCGTGTCTGATTTTTAAGTTTGAAGAGTTCCTATCTTACTGAGTACTAAAGATCACAGGGAAGCCAAAGGGAGCTGCTTTATTAGTAGTACGAACCAAACCTGATGCTCAAGTTCGTTCGTTACTTGCCATTATAAATCATTCATATATGGATGACTTATTAATATTTCACAACATGCCCAACATCTACACACCTTAGGAAAAACCTACATATCCCCTGAGTGCTCGGTCTTATGTGGGAATTCCATCCGGTTGGCGGAGTTCATCGATATTCCTGACCGAGGGGGGGGGAACATCCTCATTCTTATCACTTATTAATATTGGCCTCAATGTGCCCTTGTTGGTTTTCGCTTTAATTTTTAATAAATGCTAGAGGAAGGTGCAGGAGAGTTGCGCGCGCTCTCGTTCTTTATTACCCTTGGTTATCAGTTTGGTTTTTGGATCTATTACACATTTTCACTTTTCAAAACTTTACTCCATTTTTAGGACCATAAAACATAAGTGAATACAAAACTATCAGAACTCACCGGGTTCTTCCGCGCCCTGTCCTATCCATCATCCAAATTAGACACTGTCGAGGAATAGGTCACTCCCCAGACAATACGTCTATATATACATATATGTACCTATTGGTTGGGAGGAAAGAGATAAAAGCCACTAGAATATGTATTTATAAAGTTACATACACATATATCCTCTAATGTACGTACGCGTTCTTCGCTACGTACAAGTACGTTCACTTCGTAATAGTAATCCGTTGATTACGAGGTATAAGAGTGCAATTTTAATACAGGGGCTGATAGCGTTTAATGAGTTCACCAAGTTGCAGCTCAAGGATATATTTAAAGAGTGAAAACCAAAAATATAATTTTTAATAAGTCACTAGTTAACAGATATATACATATGGGAAATATAAGAAATGTAAATAAGGATAATACCGACAGACTATAGAAAATTGGCAATCGGGTAACGTTAATTACTTGTTAATTAGCTTTTAAATAGGATACTATAAATCAGTTATACAGAAGGAATATTTGAAAGTCTGAAAGCGGGTCGATTAACGGGAGATGCAATCGTTTTACCTTAAAGGGAGTCCTCGAGGAAGGGGACTCCTTTAGCGATTCGGCGCGGGGGAATGGAGGCGGAAAATGGTCGTGATTCTCGGCCGAATATCCTGATGGTGACGAGGATGAATGGGGGGGGGACCAGAAGACGAGTTCACGATCCTCCTTGAAGACGGACGAAGGCCCCTCTGCTCCAGAGAAGTGCAACCTCCAAAAATTGAGACTCTGACGCGGCTCGACGCGAAATCTCACACGAGAAACTGGAGATCTTTGAGGAAGGGGGGATGGGTTCTCATGAAACGAGAAGAATCCCAGCCAGTCCTTCGGGGACATAACGATTCGAGGCTTTGCTCTGAATAGAGTAAGCCTTCACAAAAGAGATGAATCTGCCTGGTGAGATCCAACCTCGATGGTATACGCGAATACCAGGGACTTGGGGAAACAGACACACGTTTTGAATTAAAGGCGACGAGATCTCAAACTCAATCTGCCAATCTTTGAAAAACCCAGGATATTTATATGACAGCCATTTTTATGGTGCTCTTTTGCTGCAAGGTACAGATGCCTGAAAGAAAGTTTCCGGCGCCGAGAGGGATTAGCTTTTGTCGTCTGACTCCGGTCTTAATCGCCCCTAAAGATGTGGGCGGGAACTTTCGGCTTTCCTTTTAGCGGCCAGCCTAACTGATATTCAAATTCTTTCTTCTTTTATTTTTATCATTGAATACGGAGATTTTTACTCCACGTGGAGTTAAAGTTAGAAGAGATAGGGAGGGAAGGAATTCGAGAAACAAAATAAGGGGGTATTCTTCTTGGCGTGCCCTTTTCCCTTTCAGACACCAATTTATAGTAACCGCGCCACTACGAAAATTGACTCTTAGTTTAATTGCTCTGTCATTAGGACAGTCTTACAAAGGGGACAACAAAAGAACTCAGGTTAATCTATTTTATGCAGTTACATGATTAAACATTTTGAAAAGCCTCGATTGATGAACTTGTTACTGGGCATTAAAAAAGTCCCGTTACGCTTATTACGACACTCTCTCTAAGGCCACAGTTAAAGTTTTGATGCAGTTAGACACATTTTTATTGTTTGAACACATAAATGGGTGTTTAAATTGTAATATCAATCAGAGTGGCCGCCATCAGCGGCGAGGTCGCGCTCCAGGCGAGACCTAAAAGGCCGCGCATATGTTGCGGACGAAGTGCTTCCTCATGCTGGCTCACACCTGGTTGACAGTGGACTTCAGATCGTTGGCGATGCTGTATCGGGCCTTGCAGGCCATTCCCTCATCATGCACCCACACGCTCTAGTCGAGGAGATTTAGGTCAGACGACTGCGGCGAGCAAATGTCCTTTGACCGGAAGATTATGTTCAACCCCAACCTTTCTTGCACGGTCTTGGCCGTGTGGGCCGGAGCATCCTCTTGCTGAAAGACTTAGTCTGCTTTCTCCGTGATCTTTTTCACGCAGGGGAGGACGTTCGTGGCCAAGATTTACCTGTAATCGGCCTTAGCTAGACAGTAACCGGTCACAAACCACAACGGCAAGATCTTCTCGCCATTCGAATCTGCCCCTAGAGCATCTTCATGGAGGCAGGGTGCTTTGTCGTGGATACGTGGCGGACCTCGAAGACATCTTGGCCGAAGCTTACCACGTGTGCGTTCTGCTTGTTGATGACCCGATTGACCATGAAGGTCTTTTCATCCGAAAGAATGAGAATTTGATTGCCATGACGCTTTGAGTCGTTGAGAAGGCGACGACGCACCTCAATCTTTTGCTGCCCCCCTCCTTGGCTGCCTTGGTCATTTTGAACTTCGGATCACTTTTGAAGGCCTTTCTCACAACCAAACGTTTGCAAACTTGAGGTATGGCTGAACAAGATCGTTATATGAGGTCTTTCAAACACTTTCGACGTTAGTGAGGCAAAGAACAGTTTTATGCAACGGATTCATTCGGCTGACGTTGAGCCGCTTGGCGATGTCAAACTTGCTGTGGCGCGCGTGCAGGAGAGCAGAGATCTCTATTATGTTCGCATCTAATGGAAAAGACGTTTTAATGGCATTTGCTGGAAAGGTAGAACTTTAAGTGTATTTGACAGAACTTTTTCTATCACACACGAAATCTCTCGAAAGTTAAAAAAACGAGTGTAGCATAACTTGAAAAACCCGGTATGTCATGTCATAACATGTTATGTTGGGGCATGTCATACTATATCATGTTATGTTATGCCATGTCATGTCGTCTTGTTATGTCATAGAATCTCATGTTAGGCTAGATTAAGTTATGATCCTAAAGTGTGAAGTTCACTCAATGCCACGTTTTCTAAAATATAATTAATAATTCCATTTTCATTATAAATATTCTATTTCGAATTTATTTTATAATTTTATAATACTGAATTAATGACCGAGCAATAAGCAAATTAACTTTAGGGGAAATTTTTGCAATGAAATGTAGAGTTCAGTGTTATTTACAAAATAGGTAGGTCAAATTTCTGCTACCTTCTGCCCAGCAAGAAGGACGTGTTCGGAAAATTCCCGAAAGAATCGCGATAGGTCATCACTGTGTTTGTTTAGTTATAGTGTTTTGTTTATGTGTATATGAGGTTATGAAAGATATTTTGGGTGCATAAATAAATTCATCACATGGTATTTTTCTCTTTCTATCTCTCATGTTTGTTTACTTTTTCTAAATTTTATTCAATTTTTGTTGTTTGCTTGATTTTCCTTACATATACAAAACTCCACATAGCTGTGTGCCTTTTTACCCGTGTGCGTGTTTTTGAAACCTATATGTTTTAAATTATCGTGTGTGCGTTTGTCGGAACCGCTCGTTTGCCATGTGGTCACTCCTTTTACTTTAAATACAAAAATATATATAATTTTTTAGATTATCGGTGCAAAACTCCAAATATTTGAGGGTTATATTACGTGCGTCCGGGGTTTGATACCCGCTTGTCCTGAATTTCATATCTACTTTGCTGACTTAACTCATGAGTTATTTCTTAAAGCTAAACGGATCAAGTTTTCTTCTTCAATTATTCGGATGGCAACCTCCACTTCCGTCGTAAATTGGGAACAAATAATGAAACTATTATCACTCGCCTAACATTAACTAGCGAAAATAGTGAATATTCTCAACGACTTCACAAAATTTGTGAACGTTTAAAGGAACCCGAGAAAAATGTTATCAGACTTGATGGCGGTAAATAATTTTTTTATGGAAACTAAAAAGATAAAAGTTTCTCGACAGTGCCAGTTACATTCACATTTTTTCTTCCACCTCACCTCTTAGACTGTTGCATGGTGTACCCAATATTCATAAAGACTGTCTCATCAAACGCCATTCTTACTACATATGCATTTACGAGCTTTGGCGTGGTCTTTACTTACTTCCATCCTCGTACAAGAAACTATAGAACTCGCCATGTACAAAACCTTTCACTCACCTAATTCTTTTTCATGGATTTTCCCATTTCCGCTTTCGCTTTTTATTGGAATTTGTGTTGAACGATAGCTACTTCATATTTAATGAAATAGGTTATCGCTAGATGATGTTGGTATGGGTTCTCCCATTACTCCACTGTTGGCAAACATTTTGGCCTAACTTTGAACTGGAATTAATGGATTCTCTTTTGAACCTTTATTTTATAGGAGATATATAGACGACACTCTTTTACTTTTCAACTCTGAAATGGTTCTGCAAAGTTTTTAAGGTTCCTGATGGAACTAAAACCTAAGATACTTTTTAGGTAGGAAAAATAACAAAATAATTCACAGCCATTTCTTTGCCGCAGAAATCGAAATAAATCATACCAAAATCAATTTCGTTGTTGTCTAAAGGCACCAAGTCAACGGGAAAATGACGACAGTATTTTCTGTCAAACACTTTCGACGTTAGTTAGGCAAAGCGCAATTTTATGCAACGAATTCAATTTCACGAACGAACATTTCGATAACGAATTAGTAGTTTGAATTGATGCGCGTTCATAACGCACTGGATGTAATTTAGGGCAACGATAAAAAATTAATAGAAACTTTACACGTTAAAGAATCATTAAGAATAGTTATCATCGCATAGTTCGCTTCGATACAAATATTTCTCGAATTATTAAAGAATATTTTCAATTAATTCCTATTTTAACTCGTATTTTGCTCTCTTCCGCGATCGCTTAAAGAATGTAAATCAGGTTGAAATATTGAACAAGCAAACATTTTGTCCTATAAATACTGAGCTTGTGCCTTATTAACCAAGAAGTTCCACTAGATTTAGACAATCGTCTTTGATAAATAGGTAGATTAAAAAAATGCATACGGGCACCTAAACGAAAATATAAAATGATAAAAGTTGATAAGAATGTCGAAAACAGAAATCGATATATTTTTAATAATCGTCTCGTAAGATATAGCAGAAAGAAAGTTAATAGGAATCATGAAAAGGTACTAATTCCGGCATAGAAACGTGAACCTAAGAGATTTTATAGATACGTTAATAATCGTAGAGCGATCATTTACCCCTGCGAGATTTTGTAAGTGTGCTAAGAGAAGAACCAACCCATGTCTTGAAGGTATTAAATGAACATTTTGCAGAAGTCTCAGATCAAATTAACTTCGATAAAGACAATACTCTTTCGAATATTCATATAAACGAAAACGTAGTCTTAATATGAAAAAATATATATACAAACCACCAGGTCCCAATATAGTGTATCCAATTCACCCAAAATAATTAAGAAACGAACTAGCAAAACTTCTTTGTGAGATTTTTAATAAATCACTTAATGTATGAATTGTTCCATTCAAGTTTAGAGTTAAATTTGACTTCGATTTTCAAAAAAGGTATAAAAAATTATGCTAGAAATTATAGGCCGATTTCCATAAATTATTAGAGATCAAATCGTGGAACCTTTGTAGTCCACAAATTTAATGATACTCAGCCTGGTTCTCGGCTAGAGCGCTAGAATTTGAATAACTTAGTAGAATTTTTTCCCCGAAATGATTTCAACCTTTGACCATCATAAAGCTCTTGATTTTTACTTGGATTTTCAAAAGGCGTTTGATACAGTTCGCATAAGACACTTCTAATAAAGTTAAAAGCGCGTACTATAGATGAAGATGTACTTAAATTGATCGAAAGCTGGTTGGCCGACCGCAGGTAGAGAAGTCGTGGTAAATGAGATTAATTTATGCTGGGTGTCTGTCTTTAGTGGTGATCCTCAATGCTCAGTTATTGGTTCAATGTTGTTCATGATCTATATTAACGATCTTGACAGCATTTTATCATGATATTTACGTGGATTTTCAGAAGGCATTTGATACAGTTCCACATAAGAGACTTCTAATAAAGTTAAAAGCGTGTACTATAGATGAAGATGTACTTAAATTGATCGAAAGCTGATTGGCCGACCGCAGGTAGAGAAGTCATGGTAATTGAGATTAACTTATGCTGGGTGTCTGTCTTTAGTGGTGACCCTCAATGCTCAGTTATTGGTCCATTGTTGTTCATAATCTATATTAACGATCTTGACAGCATTTTATCATGCAAAATTTCAAATTTTCGGATCCTACAAATATATTTAATAGGGTAAAAGATCCCAATGGTGCAGTAAATTTACAAAACGATTTAAATTACAGGGAAGAGAATTTTAATGTTTTTGTTCCAAACATTCTCCGGATATGTACAACATGAGTGTGCATAATCTAAACATGCTTATTTGGAAAAAAGCTTTCGCCTCATTAATTTCGAGCTACTTAAATGTTTCAAAACAGTGTTGTAACAGCCCTAAAGTGGAGTTTTTTTCCTCATTACAGTTGTTTTCTAATCAGCATGCATCGTTTTGTCCATGAAGTTAGGTCCTGAGCTAATATGGAGTTAATCCAACTTAAAATAAATTCACCTAACATCAGTTATTTTAGGTTTGATTAAATAATAACCCTCCATATTTAGTTCAGGACCTAACCTCATGAACAACAGCTCAATGATACAAAAACGTTACCGCTAAATAAAACAACGGCAATGAGGCAAAACACCATTTTGAGTGGTTTTCAGTGAAAATAGCAGAAAATTTCGTCCATAGCTAATCTTAATTACTGAGCTCAATTTAATTACTTGTTATATAATCAAAAACCTGCAGCAAGAGGATTTATACATATATGATCCCACATCACTACACTTCTAGCCAATAGTAATATGACACTTCTACAGATCTATTTATTATAATTCCTATAGTATCTGCTCGAAATTTCTGCCCCTACAACTTCACAAGGCGATTTGAAGATTTACTTAAGATTCTTAAAGAAGAGCCAAAATGAAGGAATTATTAATTTAATTGTAACTGATAAACGGAAAGTATTTTCTAATAATCTTAGATGAGAGAGAATAAGGGTAGACAGCAAAGGAAAATTCGAATGAAAACAAATAGTAAGCTAAGAGGATGAAAACTGAAATCAATATCATAGATATCTTCGATGCTTTAAATGCTGGATTCCAAACGATGCATTCATAGTGTCTAACAAAAAAAAAATCGCAGAAATGTGTGCAAAAGAATTTTTAAAATCACAGTACAGTAAAATGCTAATGAAGTTCAAAAATAACTTTTCATTAAATTAAGGCAAACAGCATAATTATACACTTGCGGTGACAACGTAAAAAAGTAATAAATTTATTAAGTTGTTTACTTAGAATGAGCGTTGTTTTATTGCTCTAATGAACATTTGGTAAATTAGTCCAGTCAGGGGAAGTAATTTTAACGAAGCTATGAATGAATATGTCTGTCTCGAAAATTAGATACATCTGGCCTTATTGGTGTGTAAATGAAGCTTAGTCAAGCTCTGCCACACCGATTCTTAAATAAGAGGTTTTTGATGACTAATATGTAATGGTGAATCAGGTCGCATTGTTATGAGTTAGGTCTACTTAAAATTAAGAAATGAAAACCACCGACGCATCTAATAATAATAATAATAAGTCTTTTGTAATGCGCTCTTCAAGGCCTGAGGCCTTCCCAAAGCGCACGTTGTGCTGAGATGAGAATGGAAATTCAATGGAAATTAAAGAGGGGGAGAAGGCAATACTGAAAAGATGCGTTTTCAGGAGACGCTGATTTCAGCAGGAAGAGTAGATGGCTTGTCAGAAGCGATCTGTAAAGAAAGTGGTGAAGATGACGAGAATAGAAATGTGTGGAAGATATATAGCCGCAAGAGGAGGCGGAGGGGGACCTGAAGGGCTCGGTATCCTTCAGATTTTTGCCATTTCCTTTATAGTGGTGGTGATAATTGAAGAGGAAATACAAAAGTGAGTAATCCAACTAACCCATGACCATAATTGGCAGAGAATGAAAACTAAGAAAGGATAAAAGGTTAAAGAGAATAAATAGAAAAGGCAGAAGCGATAGGGAATCTAATGGAAAGGATTTCTAGAGCAAACGTCATTGGGCCTAAAATAGTGGGTCAGAGGAGGGAATGTTTTCAATCCCCAGAAAATAATTCCTAATATTGAACTTGTTTTCCTAAAGTAACAAATTAAATCCGATGTCTGGCAAATGTGGTCGAAGGAACTAAGTATTTCGTGTTGTTAATCCAAACCCTTATTTGATCCTTGATCTCAATCTTCTGAAAGAAGGAAGTACTGATCGGGTCTCCCACAATATTTTGCTCTTCCCACATTGCGGAGGTGAAGCACGGTGAAAAAAATTATAGTTAAAATAATAAACAAAATAACTCAGCTGCAGGGGTAAGACGATGGTATGAAGTAGAGTTAAAAAACTGAACAAAATAAATCAGCTGTAGAGGTGATGCACGATGGCATGAAGTAGAGTTAAAATACTGAACAAAAGAACTCAGCTGCAAGGGTGAAGCACGATGGTATAAAGTTAAAATACTGAACAAAAGAACTCAGCTGCAAGGGTGAAGCCCGATGGTATAAAGTAAAGTTAAAATACTGAAAAACCAAGTCAGTTGCCGGGGTAAGCATGGTGGTATGAAGTAAGGTTAAAATACTGAACAAAAGAACTCAGCTGCAGGGGTGTAGCACGATGAAATGAAGTAAAAATGGCCAACAAAAAACTCAGGTACAAGGGTGAAGCAGTATGCAATAAAGTAAAGTTAAAATACTCAACGAAAGAACTCAGCTTCTGAGGTGAAACACGATGAAATAAAGTTAAAATGCTGAACAAAAGACGGATGGAATGCGTACACTAATTATAACAAAACACTACACACGTTTTGGGCCACAGTACGCTTAACATTGTGACGGGGTGAAATAACAATCTTGATTATAATTGATAATTGGTAAATTTTATTCAGTTAATTCAAGAGATCGCTTCTAATATTAAAGTTATAGTAATTCAGCCTTTAATATAATGAAGATATTCTATGGCAGAGTTTTTATGGTGGAGGAAACTATGGATAAGCACCCCGAAAAGTAAATACGGAAGAAATAATATACAATTTACATCGCTGCTTTTCTGTGCATAGCAAATGCATATATTATCTTTGATGAGCACAAACGATGTGGAGAGAGAGCATTAAAAGATTAATAAGCTCAACTTGACGGTAACCAAAATAAGTATCTTTAGCTGCGAAAGTATATGTAAATTGTATATTTAGTACCAAACTTACACATAAAGAAATCAATGTTGCATTTTTTTTAAATTTTCCGTTTACCCATTTTCAGACTTAGCCGAGACTGATTAGTCACTTAATTGATGTTTTTAACGAGACCATCTGGCGGCTGCCATCAATGCTTAATTGATAAATAATACACCGATAAGTATACGCAGAATTATGATTTTTTAATAATAAATATTTTAAGTTAATAAGCAGATGCAAAACAAATTCTCCTAACCCTGAACATCATAAACCGTATGTCTAAGTTACATCAGAAACCCCGGAGGAAATATGCCCATTTGGGGAAAATGAAAATAAATATTTATAATCAAAATACATTAAATCTAAAATAATATCTAGGGAATATAACTCTTTTGATTTAATTTCTCCCGACAAGAAGTTATTAAAAACAAAATTTAATACTGAAGCGGGAGTTAGAACAAGGTACTACAAATACTGATTATCATTATATGACTACAAATTAAATTCTAAGGTAAATGTAATAATACAGCTTCAGATCTAAGCATTAGCCTAAACGCATCCAGATCTTCAGCCTCAGGAAGTAGCCACAACCTCCTCGCATCAATAAGACCACTAAGAGAGATACCTAAAAAAAGGGTATTTTTGACACTCAAAAATACTTTTGTACCATAAATATTTTTAACAATTATTTGAGCCTGTAAATGAAAAGTAAATGATACCTTTTCATGACGAATGCATTATCCATTGATTGCAATGGAAATGGTTCCATGGGATTATTTTTCCTTTTTCCGTTTGATTTTTTTTTAATCGAAAAAAAAATCCAAAATTTCTTTCCCCTGTATTTGAGCACTCGATATTTAATTGTGGCTAGTGTGATAAATAGGTATTACAGATTACCAAAAATATAACAGGTCTTGTAAGGCAGTCAACTCAGACAGGGTAGAAGTGGCGAGGCCACACAGGTTGACCACATCGGTGCCGTGTCTTTTTGTCGGATACCCTAGGGCACTCCACGCAGCGCACCAAGGGGTTCATACTATCTTAAATCGATGCCTCTGGTGTCCATGCTGTAGTACAGGGTGAAGGGAGGTTGCAGATGGTACAGATGAGTGTCTTGATGGTGCGTGAAAGAAATGGAAAGCTGAGATTTTTATGTGTCCTTGATGCGATGAAAGCCTGTGCCCTTCATTTGCATGTACTTTCGTCTAATCAGTGCTTTACCACCCTCTCTTGTCTAATTCCGATTGTGTATGATCCAAGAGTCAATGCAGCAGGCCTTCCGTCCATACGAGTACTATGCACATTTCTAATCAAAAGTGCATACGCTACCTTTGGTGGCATTATAAAATTCGTTCATCTCAGGCTTGCCACTGTCTTTGAGGGCTAGCTCAGCGTGCATAGAAGTCATCACCCACACGAATTTCTCCTTTCTCTTGGCCATTGTAGGGGCATATGACACCAGAGTCATCTCATTCGTTAACAGGAATGCCTTTGACCCTAGCCTGCGAGCGACTGTTTTTTTCTGCCATCTGCTTTGGTATCTTTTTTTGTTTCCATTGACTGTTAACACAAGGGTCATGTATCAGTTGTCAAGGATATCTGCCACTAGGCGCGCAGGCATAAACCGTTTGTCTCTGGTTACTTTCTTGCTTGAATGGTGTTATGGCTTGGTTAACTCTTTTGTGAAATAATGCCAAAGTTTATGTTATCGTGGTGTCTTGCCTCCTGTTTCCTCAGGTAAGGGATCACATCCACTAGGTACTTGTTCTTATTGCCATTTGAAAGAAGAATGTTGATCCTATTCTAGTAGGGTGTTTTTTAAATGTACATGGGGAACGGCATGTGATTCTGAACCCCAGCAGCTGCTCGTCTACACTTAGGTTCTCACTTGGCACGTACATTTCCCCACAGTTTTCAATGGAAATATCCCAGATCGTCCTAATTGGTGCAATCTTGTTAATCTGCTGCCTCTGCTATCTTGTGTCAAGGTCATCGAATCGCAACCAATTCAACAGGAACTGGAAGCAATCTTGTGACATGGCCACACGTTACATGGCTGGGCAGGTGCTTAGGCTCCACATTTTTGCGGCTGATGGATGGTTGTCTTTGGCAGCAACTGGGGATCAGAATCTCTAGTAGTGCACGCACCTCTGCTGGTTCTAGTTGGAGTACGTCGCTGTTTTCCAGACATACTTGACAGCTTGAAGACCAATTTGATCTTTTGTCCATTCAAAAATCTCGTTAATAATTTGATCCGGAAATAAAAATGAGAAAGATTTATCTGAGATGTCATTACTTTGTTTCTTCCTTTTTGGCCACGGACTAAGGGTGAAGTAATGTTCTGTGCTGCTCTTCTTGCGGCTGAAAGTACCTGTGGCCAACAACTCCTCCTGAAACCAGACGTGCTTGAGAGGGTGGTGGCTTGGAAATACACAAGTGTTGGAGTATCGTCGTCATCATCGTAAACACAGAGCTTCTTCTTACCCCCACGAGCAGCAGAGACGGCAGCAGTGTCATAAGGAAAGGCAGCAGTGACAACTGGATAGGCAGCAGACGTAGAGAAAGCAGGGACAGCAGACATAGAGGCAACAGGAACAGTAGCCGTAGAATTAGAAAGGGCAGTGAGATAGAGGCATAAGACATAGAGGAAACGCAGCGTAAAGAAGGGCTTGACGTACGCCGTGGTTGTTCCCATGGATGTGGCTGTATCGGCATAGTAGTATCACTAAGACCATTAATCTTCTCATCACCAAGTCCTGCTACATATCTTGGTCTACATCATTATGATGCAAGGTCTCAAATTCTATTATCTTATTGTTCCTCACCCTCAATTTCACTCATATCTCTTGTCTTTGATAAGGCATCATATATATATATATATATATATATATATATATATATATATATATATATATATATATATATATATATATATATATATATATATATATATAAATATATATATATATATATAATGTACTATATGAAAACTAATATTCACTATATAAAAATAAAAATTTCGCCCAAATGACGAAGCCCAAATTCTGTAGCATCACAAATCTCGGGAACTTTTCACCTGCAAAAAAATCGCACCGTATATCCCAAACGACAAGCGGAAATCCTCCTAAAGATACAAACATCTAAATATCCCAATATGACAAGAAGACTTAAATATCCTAACATAGCCTAAACTTATTAACATGTAACATATAAATATCTAAAAATCAAAATATGCGATAAGTCTCCATTATACAAATCCTAGTCTAAACTAATTAAGATGTAAAAATATAAACATCTGAAAATCACACTAAGGCGAGAAAGCTTAAATATCCTAACCTAGCCCAAACTAATTAACTTATAAAAGACAAATACTTAAAAAAACTCACTAGGCGAGAAGACTTAAATATCCTAAGATAGCCTAAACTAATTAACATGTAAAATGCAAATATATAAAAACGACAAGAAGGCGACAAGGCTTAAATATCCTAGCCTAAACTAATTAACATGTAAGATACAAACATCTAAAAATCACAACAGGCGACAAGTCTCAAATATGTTAACCTTGCTTAAATTAATTAATATGTAATATACAAATACCTAAAAACCAAATTAATCTGAGAAGGCTGAAATATCTTGATCTAGCCTAAACCCATTAACATGTAAAATACAAACACCTTAAAATCACAATACGCTGGAAGGCTTAAATATCCTATATATTTAGCCTAAAGTAATTAGCATGTAGGATACAAATAGCTAAAATTATAATTAGCGAGAATTCTCAAATATGCTAACTTATCCTAAACTAATTAACATGTAAAAACAAACACATAAACATCACAATAAGCTGAGCAGTTTCAAACATCGTAATCTATCCTAAACTAATTAATATGTAAGATACAAAGACCTAAAAATCACAATTGACGAGAAAGCTTAAATATTCTAATATATGCAGCCTAAACTAATTAACATGTAAGATACAAAGCTCTAAAAATCACAATAAGGCGAAAAGGCTTAAACATCGTAACTATGCCTAAACTACTTAACATGTAAGATACAAAGATCTAAAAATCACACACTAAGGTGAAAAGGCTTAAATATCCTGACTTAAAAGCTAGAAAGCTTGATGTCGTAATGTATGCTAAGCTAATTTATATGTAAGATGCAAACATCTAAAATTCAAAGAATCACAATAGGCGAGAAAGCTCATATATCCTAAACTAGCCTTAGCTAATTAACATGTAAAATACAATCACATAAAAATCACAATGACGTGAGAAGCCGTAAACATCCTAATTTAGCCTAAACTAATTAACATGTAAGATATAAACATCGAAAAATCACAATGAGGCGAGAAGGCTTAAACTCCTAACCTAGCTTGAATTAATTGACGTCATATACAAACATCTAAAAATCGCAATAAGGCAAGATGGCTTAAATATCATAACCTGGCTTAAACTAGTTAATAAATTAGATATAAACAACTAAAATTGACACAAAGTCGAGAAAGTTTAAATACCATAACCCAGCCTAAATTAACATCTAAGATACAAAGATCTAAAAAATCAATATCTCGAGACAGTTTAAATATCCTAGACTAAACTACATAAAATGTCAGATACAAACATCTAAAAATCGCAATAACTCTAGAAGGTTTAAACTTCCTAACTTGCCATAGACTAATTAACAAGTAAGATATAAACATCTAAAAATCACAATAGGCGAGAAGCCTCAAATATCATAACCGAACCTAATTATAATGTAAAATTCAAGCAGTAAAATATCACAAAACACCGTTATGGATTAAACATCCTAACTTTGCCTAAATTAATTAATACGTTGCATACAAATATCTAAGAATCTCAATATGCGAGAACTTTTAAATAAGGCGAGAAGGCTTAAATATCCTGACTTATGTAGTCTAAACTATTTAATGTGTAGGATGCAAACTAATTATCCCAAACACCTAAAGATTCACAATAAGGCGATAACGCTTAAATATCCTAACTTAGCCTAAACTAATTAACGTAAGAAACAAACATTTAAAAATCAAATAGATGAGAAACCTCCAATATCTTAACCTAACCTGTGTTAATTCAGATGTAAAATACAGACACCTAAATATCGCACTAAAGCGGAAAAGCCTAAATATTCCAATTTACCCTAACTAATTAAATGTTCTAACCTAGCCTAAACTAATTTATATGTAGGATACAAACATCTAAAAATCACAATGAGGCGTAAAGGTTTAAATATCATAACCTAGCTTAAACTAATTAGCATGTAAGTTACAAACATCTAAAAATCAAATTAGACAAGGAGACTCTTTTACAGGGTCACCTCCCCCAAACGGGCCTGCTCACACTTTTGTGATATATCATTCATTCATTCATTTACTAATCACTCTTACTTTGCAGGACATGACAGAAGCAACGCCCGTGAACACAACTAGATCTCAATGGGAGCTCCAGCAAAGAATATACTGCGTCAAACATTACTACAAGACAGGCTCGTTTAACAAAGTACAGGACACTTTCGGGCATCATTTCGAATGTGAAAAAGCCCCCCTCCAAGAGCAGAATTTAGGACTGGGTGGACCACTTCGAAAACTATGGGACAGTGGAGAACCTCAATGCAGCCAGTCAAAACCATCCAAACCATCAAGGACGGCCCAAAAAGCGTACAGCTGGGCTGGTCGAGAGCGTGAGAGAGTCAGTTCAGCAGAGTCCAAAACGCTCTGTGCACAAGCGAAGTCAGTCCCTCGGTATATCCCGTGAGACTTGAAGGAGAGTGCTAGTAATGGATGTAAAGGCCTACCCATACAGAATACAGACGAAGCAGATCCTTACCGCCTCAGACAAAGAGCAGAGAAAGGCTATAGCAGTCAAGATACTGGAGAAGATTCAGGAGACCTCAACTTTCCTTAACCTCCTTTGGACCTCAGATGAAGGTCACTTTCATCTTGAAAGAAAAGTAAACTCGAAGACAAATGTCTTCTGGGGGTCCTCCAGACAAAATGAGGTAGCCACCAAGCCAATACACTCCCCTAAGTGCACGGTATGGACTGCAATCTCAGCCAGAGGCATCATCGGACCATTCTTCTTCGAGGAATCTGGCGCGATAGTGATAGTCACCAAGGAGTGGTATGTTGAGGTCCTTAAAACCCCCAAGAGGGATCTGCAGACCCTGTTCCCGTCGCTTATATGAAAGTTCTGGTTACAGCAAAATGGAGCAAACTCTCACACCTGAAACCTGTCCCGAGATAGGCTGAAAGAGATCTTTGGTGGCCGTGTGATCAGTCTCAACAGTGATTTTGAGTGGGCACCTCACAGCCCAGACCTTAGCCTCCCACAGATTTCTTTCTCTGGGGCAACCTTAAAGACAGAGTGTACGCAGGGAGACCCAGGACCATCACGGAACTCAAAGAAGCCATCAGGGAGGAGATCAGAGCCATTAGTCTGTCGGTTTGTAAGGACGTCATGGACAACTTTGTGCTGTGCCTCAAGAGCTGAATGGAGGTCATCTCGAATAAGTGCTCTAGAATAAAGAAGAAAAGTCCAAAGACTCTCATGCTTTGGTATGATGTTTTTAAACACAATAAACTAGTTATCACCAAAGTTTCATTCAATCCTTGCAGAAAATTAAGAAATGAGGCCTATTGAAAGTTGGAGGCCCGTTTTTTTGTGGTGACCCTGTATACTAAAATTCAACTGATCCAAAACAACTAACTTGGACGATAATGTCCTCCAGTTGTTTCATTCTCCGCTTTAAACAACTATGATCAGTCAGAGAAGACCATTCCAGGCTATTCAAATTCGGTCGATTTCTTTAACCATCTTTGTCGGATTATTCAAGATTATTCAATTGATCCCATTGAATGTATGTATAATGGATCATCTACAGAACCTTTGAACTACAGCAATGGAAAAGAAGTACTTGGAAATCTCCAGTGTATGGATTTAGATGACGTAGTCATCGAGAAGAAACTAAAAAAACTAGCTTACGGATCAGTTTAGTTCTCGCGATTCTTTTTCTATTGAGCGTAAATAAAAAAATTACCTGCAATCTGATTCCATTTTTTATTTATTATAAAACTGACATTATTTGTACAATCTGTATACCAAACGTCATTCTAATATAAAAATCTCAGAGGGTTCGCCGCTCGAACCTTCAGACCATGATGTGATAGAACTAATAGAAAACGACGACCACATTTTGAACTCAGCATGTTATTGGTCATGCTTTCATAGCGAGGGTGGCAAGAGAGGAATAGGTAGAAGTCGACTCCTACCTAACGAATCTTCCAATTTAGCGTTCACAACTGCCTATGCTCGAATCAAGCTCTAAGAACTACTAGACTCGTTTGGTGAACGGCTGTTTTAGTGCGACACACCCAATATTATCGTCATCGCAAGAAAAGACGATCGATAACCTCAACACGCAGAATTTCTCTGCGATCATTCCGATGAGATCAAAGATGTCTATGCTGGTGATGTGTATGGATGAGACTCATTCTGTTCCTGCGTATGCATACGATGAATGGGGTGAAGTGTATAATTCGTACTGAAAGATTAGCCCTCAGACTAAAGTTATTATTTCCTACGACAGCATGAAACGTCTAGTTGGAATGGATGAGTGTGAAAAAAGAGCCGATAATCCTATATTTGTGCACTTTCTGCGCCTCGGGACAGAGAAGCAGGTCGGAAGCAGTTGTGAAGGGCAAATATTCTTCAGAAAGGCTTTTAGAAGAAAATGTCTAAATTCCGGGAAGTTTTCGAAATATACTTTCGGATGCGAAAAGTATATTTCGGATGACGATTAATATTTAGTGAATTACACCTGCATTTAGTTTAGTTTTATTCATGTATATATTTATTCTTTTGGCTGTTGATGAATATAATGATTATCTATGTCGAGTATTATCTTTTGCGTACATATATCGAGTTTTAATTTTAATATTATTTATGTATAATTTGTAGGAAATAAGCATGTGAAACTAATGGGGTTTATCTCTTCCATAATGGTAAAATACAATTCATTTCTACCACATTGATTTTAATTGGTCTTCAAAAATAACCCATTACATTCAGTTTAACTTGAAAGAAGGAGAATTCTTTCATCATGCATCTTCAATCTTGAATTACATTGCCTCGGTGAGATGGTGAGACTACTAGGAGCAAAAACGAAATAGCATGGAGTTTGAGTACAATCAAACGCTGTTCATTACTTTCTCATCATCATTCATGATGTCAGAATGCAATAGGGTGACAAACTTCTCTTTCACTGAATTGGACGATCTGCGAGTTCTCCGACGAGGAAAAACATCCACAAAATCGTTTTTGAATTTCTTCCTGATGATTACGTCATCTAAATCCATACAATACAGATTTCCAAATACTTCTTTTCCACTGTCGTAAGTTCAGAGGTGGTGACTTGAGCAATCTTCTAGGCACGAACTCGGGTCACGCGCGCGTCCAGCGCTTGCCACTTGGTTGGGGGATGGGGCGTGGGGTGGGGGTTGGGGGTTGGGGGCAACACTACGTACGACCACAAGAAAGAATATTTCCGACGAAACATCATCTCATTGCGTTCGAATTTTATGTGGATGTTACTACCGGCATCATCAGTTGATTAATTATTAGTGGATTTCGGGGTTATGTAATCGAAGTTGTTTGCATTATAAACATTTAGAAAGTGGGAAGGATGTGGGTGAGGAACTAAATAAACCAATAAACATTCATTTTCATCTTATATAAAGTAAGAAATATAGGTAGTAATTTTCTTCACTTAAATGCGATCATTACAGAAAACAATAAAAAGTGCATAACTATGTACATTTTAATCTTAAATCACAAAGGCCTGCAGTTATATTTATTTAATCTACTTATATTTAACCTTCTTTACACATTGACTGTCATTTTATTTATGCTAATTATAATAATATTGTTAACGAAGATAATGAATCATGGAATTTCCCGTAAGCAGCTCGGATAACTAAACAGGTTTAGGCTATGAATTCTAGGCCTTGCTTTTCGAGCTATCCTTGTAATGATTGGGAGTAACTGGTTGATTAAATTTGCGGGATCACTCAAAGTAGTTAAAGTTGGGTTGTGGTAATATTCTTAAATTCTTTTACCTAAGAAGATATCTAAAACAATCATACAAAATCATTGGATTTCTACTTTATAGCAAGAAAACTAAGACAAATATTGCTGCTCCTTTGCTTGATTTGCGAAGTCCATCGAGGTCGATGATGAGGGATGCCCTCATATATGAAGCCTTATCACCAAACAGCCATCGCGGCGGGATTTGGTTAGAGTCGGGTTTTTTTTTAGGGCATCAAACCTGCATTAGGTTTAAACGGGTAGGAATGTGTGCAGTCTTCGGACCCGTATCTTGACCGAAGGAAGAAGGACCCTGGTGGCAGAAGAGGCTCGAGACGACTAGGCTTCATCTTCGGCTGCAGTGACACCGGCCTGTTGGTGTTCGTTTATGGGCACTCCCAATCCTGGTTTTTGATCGAGGTATTCTTCCTCTTGTCTTTGCCTAAAAAGGCAGAGGGGGAGCAGTGGTTGTTAGGCGCCAGGGCTTTTCCACACACCGGTGGGACTGCACACCGCACCTCTGGGACCTACTGCTGTTCCAAGATCCCCTGCTGATTTAGTCTGGGGCTACGAGACACCCAGCTATCGTGTGTGCCCACGAGGAGGCACAGCTGGAGTCTTGGTGATGGAGAGGCTGTGTACTGGCAGAGGAGGGCTTACGCACTCGGCTTCCCTTTTCACCACAAGGGCTACCCAGCGGCAGAAGCGACTTTGAACAAACTAAGACTTTCCATTTCCTCCTTAGTTGGGTGCAGTGGTAGACGGACAGCACTTATACAGGTGCATAGTACTGTCCTGATAATTGAGGTACGACATTTTATCTTCTTTATCTAACCAGCGAATGCCTCTCCCTTATATTATACAAACACACATTCCAATCTTTTGCAATTAGAATTAGAAGCCTTTCTAAATAGATTATATGCGCGTATTTTGGTCCGGGTATATCTTTACCACTATTATTAATCTGCATTATAAATTTTAGTAAGATTCAACAATCCCAACTTTAATGCGCACTTTTACATTTCACTCTATGCAAATTTCATGTCGTATTTTAGTCTTCTTCAATTGTAAACCAGTTTTTAGATTTAAAGAAAACTATTTATTGCAAGATTATATCCAAGAGCTGCATACCAACAGGCTTTCACTAAGTTTTGCGAATGTGATTAATTAATGTAGTTATTATAAATCTCCTGAATGCTCTATAAACCGTTATATGGACTTGTTAATGAAACTATGGGTGGTTATTAGGATGATCTCTCAAAAAGAGCTGTTAATCGACGTATTATATCTGCGTTCATATATATATATATATATATATATATATATATCTCAAAGTAGCATAGTGTACTAACGGCATACTTTTAACTGTGATCAAAACGGTGCTCACTGCCTCAGTGTGACTGGTTCGAATCGCTTTCCTGCACGGATTTTTTCGAGAAAAAGGTAATAAAAATATTACTGCAGGAAAAATTATTCCGTTTTCTCTTTCAATGTGGTTTAATGGATTCATATATATATATATATATATATATATATATATATATATATATATATATATATATATATATATATATATATATATACATATATATATATATATATATATATATATATATATATATATATATATATATATATATATATATATATATATATATATGATAGTTATGTCAAGCTGTTTTTATGTAGAGAGCTGAATCGGGTCGTAATGAAAACCTGTCTCAGAACTGATGTTGAAAAGTTCTTGTAACTTTGCCTCGCAGCTTTACTTACATATTGAGGGGCGGTTACATTATTTATTTAACTCCTTCCCCCTTCTTAATTCCTTTATGATAACAGAATAAACCTAATTATAATGACAACCTCACATTTTGCTCATTTTTTGGTTTAAATGCAAAATCCGGTCTCTAGTTTGACCTTTCGAAAGGATCACTCGCAATTGACTGTCTTGTCTTCCATGTCATCATGTTTCTGGTTGCAATTTACAGCGAAAAAGAACAATTTTAACGAGGTTTAGCAAAGTATACGTTTTATCATAATCTTTCGTGATTCAAATGCCAAAAAATATCCTTCCTACTCTATTTATGTATGTCAAATTACATCGTTGACTGGATTTTTCACTGCATTTACATAATAGCCGAAATTGCAGTCGCGATTCATCACATCTCCATAGAATTATAGGCTTAGAGATGGCGAAGAACTAAGACGATTATTAAATTCATTGTCAGGTTTGTTTAGTTGTAATTGCTTTTGTAAAACCAATGCACGAAGACACGTCTCAAGCGCGACGTCCTTCAGTATAGCTAGAGGGAAATGGCTAGAGCTTCATAAGAGAAAACCACATTGGAATGCTTAATGCGGTGTGACTCGTGAGGCTCATGTTTTTTTTGCGTGTGTAGAAGGTTTAATGTACAAGGTGCTCCGAATGACTTGTTGATACCTTGATACCTTTCAGAAATTTCCTTTTGTATTTAAAGTTCGTGGTATGATTGTTTGAAGAGGAGCTTTAATTCGAGGTTGCTTTTCAAAGCAATCAACTCCTCTTACATTGCACAATCGGTTTCATTTGCACAAGCATCAGTAAACGTGTTTATCAGGCAGTCATGTATTTTCATATTGATTTGATCCGGATATCTATATCTAATGTCCTCGTGCAAATATTGAAATGGCCGCAATAAATCAAAAGGGCAACATCATCTAATATGGATTTATCAGCTTCATATTCATTTTGTAATCGATCAAAATTTGGAAATTGAGATAGTTCCTGACGACCAATAATATGCCTAAGAGTTAAAACTTGGCCATGAATGTGCAAATAACAAACAAATTTTACTTTAATAAGATTTACCTTAGTCTGGGAATTGCAAATTCAGATCATTGAATATAGTGAATAAATCTGTTAAGTTGGCAATGTCACATTTGCAATCTAAGAATTCGTTAATCGAATAACCAATTTTGTTCTCCTAGAAAAAAATTATGATAGTGTTGAAAAGAGAATAAAATCTCTTCAAACAGTTTCTTTTGGATGACCATCTATCTCACTTCACTATGTAAAAGGAGACGATCAAATTCTTCATCTTGTTGTTGCAGTTGTCTAAAATTTGGGCAATTAAGGGTAGGGTATTTTATTTTATTTACTGTTGTGATAAAAACAATGGATTTATGAGGCTGATCACTCAAGTTCTTAGCAATAGAAATTGACGATGAATTACGAAATGTATTGTGAAGACATTAGTTTAGCTTTTTTTAAAATGCAAGAAAACCTCTATACCACCCTGTTAATGCAGGAGCACTGTCTGTTGCACAAACAATTTCATTAGTTGTAGGGATTTATTTTTCTTTAAAAAACTGCTGGACTATAGTAAACATAGATTCTCCTATTTTTAAAGTTCCTTTTGCAAACAGAAATTCTTGCGCAATTTTCTTATCTTTAATAAAACGAGCATAACCTAAAAGTAGTGCTGAATTGCCTGGAAGAGTAGCTTCGTCCAGATGTAAATCTGTTTGATAATTTTTAATATGTTATGTAAGGTCTCTTCAATGTCCTCGGCAGGACGCCACCCTGGATGGTACCACATTTGACTATTTGTCGCCACGTTTCTGCTGCCAAAGCTTCCATGGCGCCGGGAGTATTGAGTTTTGTCTTTTGGGAGCACATCTCTTATCAAGCTGGATCCGTGCTAGAGTAAACGGATGGCTTCAAGTCCAAGGAGGGAGTCGGTTTCCACGCCGTATCCCCTCTGTTTTAAGTCACCCGGGTTCTACCAGGCGTTGCATCTGTTTTCACGGCCGAGGTGGTTGCAATACACCGATGACTACGAGAAATAACGCGCTGTGCCCGGTTCGGAGACCGGGTTAAAAGAGCCCCGAGTGCTCTCCAAGCATTGCAATCTCCAAACTCACTGGTTCGTGGTATCCGTTACGACACGGTTGTCGAGACTCGGGTGGATGTCTAGATTTTCTTTTGCTGGATTCCTGAACATATGGGAAATGAGAGTACCAGAGTCCGCAGGACTGGGCGACCAGACCGGCGTTTCACTCTTCCTCACATCCACTATATGACAGGTATCAAGGCAGCCCTCCTGGCTGCTTGACAAAGATAGGAGATGACCGAGAGGAACCTAAGGTAAGTACAGTGGAACTTAAGTTCCCCTGGACTTACCTCTAAATACTGAGACGCTTCAGCTGCCTTTTCATCGCCTTAGTATTGAGCACAATCACGGGACACAACGATAACACTGGTCTGCGTCAAAAATGTACCATAGGTTTCCTATAGTGTTTCTTAATAAAATTCACCTCCTAAATCCGAATCTGTCATCCGTTTTTCTCTATCACCTCCAGTTTTTGCGATACAGGGGGTGATAATAATTTTATAGTTTATACATCTCCTATATTACGTCAAATTTCAATAGTTTTTGCACTGCTCTATTCGCAGTAAATTTTGTGTACATTTTAAGTAATTATGCAAATAGGTTTATATTTTGCTGGTTAAAAATTGCTTAGCATTATAATAATAAGAATAATAATAATAGTGGTTGAGTTAAAAATGAACAGAAAATGTAAGAATAGCTCCGACAGATTTTGCTATGTTTGCGGCAAAGTGACTTTTCCCGAGCAGCAAAGTACAATCCCTCCTGTAATTAAATCTTTGTATCATGCATATTTTGGAGTAAGGCTAAGAGATCAAGATAAAAGTTTTGCACCACATATCTGCTGCAAGGTATGCTACATAAGTTTAAGACGCTGGAGTCAGGGCGAACAGAAGTCGCTCTCTTTTGGTGTTCCCATGGTGTGGAGAGATGGCAAGGACCACACTACGGACTGCTATTTTTCCATGATGAATCTTAAAGGTGAGCATTGTATCAAGTATTTAAGCTTTCTGTATTATACTGGCTCCTGAAAATGTCATTATTATGCAAAGACTTAGCATAAAATTAAAAACTAACATAGTTCACTTCAGCATGAACATATCCTTTACTAAACATTTATGTACTATCTGCAACTCCAAATCAACTCCTTTATGTAATATGCAATTATATTTTCCACAGGTATAAATAAGAAGAATAAACATAGTGTGGTATATCCGGATGTTCCTTCTGCCTTTAAACCCCTGCCCCATGGCCCAGGAATTCCTTTACCTTCTCCCCCTGAACATATAGAGGTACATGAAGAGATTATATGGAAGTTGACCAAGATTATGACACATCTGAGTCTTATCAGGTTTCCACACATGATATGGTCGCAAGACCATTCACTCAAGTTCATTCAAATGACCTGACCAGGGATCTGGGGGTTTCAAAGGCGAATACACAACTTCTTGGCTCTCGACTTCGTGAAAGTAATCTTCTCGCTTAAGAAACAACATTTAGGGGGGTACAGAAATAGAGAACAAGAGTTTCGAAGCTATTTTTTACAGCATTCTTCCAGCTCTTTAGTATACTGCGCCAATATTTAAGGACTTGTTAAGGCCCTTGGAATTCCTTACAACCCATTAGAATGGAGACTGTTCATAGATTCCTCCAGTAGAAGTTTAAAAGCTGTGTTACTGAATATTGGTAACAAGATAGCTTCCGTTCCTATAGGCCATTCAATCCAACTTACTGAAAGTTATGAAAATATAAAAAAATTGCTGGATGCAATAAATTACTCTAGCTATAAGTGGAGGATATGTGGTGACTTAAAGGTAAGATCATTTTACACTTGGCATTTCTAAGCTTTTTGATATTGACATTTTCATTTTTAATTGTTAATACTTGTATACACCTTTTGGTAAACTTACATTTTACAAGAATACAAATCTGGAAATCATGAGTCATTTTTTAGTTATATTTTTTGTTGAAGTGTGTCCCTATAGGTTAATGCATCCTATTGGGTTAATGGAGAACTTTTCCTAATTGAGAAGGTATACAACACAACTCAATAAACTCAAAATAAGATCTACATATATCCAATTAGTTCCAATACGATGATTTAATGCATCGGCATACAGGATTTTTCAGTACATATTCATATTCTTATTGTTTTAAGAAATATTACTTTGAATTTGTTTTTAGAAATATTACACTGAATTTAAAAACCGTGCTAAATTTTTTTCAGGTAGTGTCTCTTACGCTTGGGACGCAAACAGGCTACACGAAGCATCCCTGTTTCCTATGTTTATGGGACAGTCGTGCAGATAGTATGCACTATGAGAAGAAGGTTTGGCCTCTACGAGAAGCATTTAGAATTAGATCAAACAATGTGATAGCTGAACCTTTAGTGCCTCCTCAAAAAATACTCCTCCCTCCACTGCATATAAAGCTTGGCATAATGAAAAATTATGTCAAAACCCTTAATAAAGTAGGCCAAGCTTTTAAATTTCTTCTTAAAAAATTTCCACAAATCAGTGACGCTAAGCTCCATGGGGGAATTTTTGATGGACTTCAAATCAGGAACTTGATCAGCAATTTGATGTATCAATGAAGGACATAGAAAAAGATGCCTGGAAATCTTTCAAAGCTCTAGTTAACAATTTTCTAGGCAATAAAAGAAGCCTAGAAGGATATGTTGCCCTGGTCAATCAGCTCTTAACAAGTCTCAAACATTTGGGAGCTCGAATGTCTATAAAGATACACTTTTTACAGTCCCATCTGGATTATTTTCCCGACAATTGCGGGGATTACAGTAAAGAACAGGGGCAAAGATTCCACCAGGACATAAAAACAATGGAATCCAGGTACCAGGGTAAATGGGACGTAAACATGCTTGCTGACTACTGTTGGTGTTTGAAGCGTGATGCACCAGATGAGAGGCACAAACGAAAATCGTCAAGGGCGTCTGTTCTTCGAAATTATAATTATTTTCTTTATTATGTTGCATTCTTTTATTTTTTGTTTATTAAAAGAATTATAGTTTACATACGTGTATTCCTGTTTATATGATATAACAGTAATAATGCATTATTAACTAGAGAAAGTTTTTTTTTTTAAATTCAGAAAAAATGAGGTAATCTCAATGAAAATGGTGTAAGCTGTACTGAGAAAATCTGACCTGATTGAACAAATATACATTCATTTTTGAGCTCAGGAGGTTGGATTCATTAAGAAACCACAAAGAAATCCTGGGAAACATAAAAAAAATTTCAAACGCAGGCCTGTGTAATTGATGTAGCACTCCCATACACCTTTGTGCGACGACTGCATTCTCCCACAGACTTTACGGCACATTCTTGTTAAATCTCCCAGTCTGTGTGATCTTCACGCACTTTACCTGCCCCAGTACCAGGATGAGCAGTGTCACTATAACTTGTCCATCGTACTTTGGACGAATTAGTGTACAAAGACTTGTGGACTATCCGACTTTTTGGAGGATGCTCGCCTCCTCCATTTTATTTAACTCTCCTTGGAGTTGGTAACATGCTCTTGCAAGGGGGGGGGGATGTGTTGACCGGTCTCCAACAATGGAGCATCTTTCCTTTTTCTTGCTTTTTTATTTTCTTTGGATTTGTTTTGTTTTTTGGTGTTGTTTGCATATTTTGACCAGCATTAGTATATGGATGATTCTGGCGACTTATGCCCTAATAGGCAATCGCCAGAATAACGCTAACAAAATAAATAAAAGTAAAGTCCTCTGCCATTCCATCAATCAATTCTTCTCGATAGAGAATTATTACTAAGTTGAACCTCTTTGATAATTCCACTTGGGGAAGGATGATGTACTAACGTACGAAGGGCTTCCTCTATAGCTGGCAGAATGAGTTGTTCTCAGTCTGTATGAGCCCTCAAGTTTCCTTAATTCCGGTGGCTCAACCAGTGACCACCCGCTCTCAGGCAAAACGAGAATTGGAAGCGCCCGTTTCCTTGGGAACCCCCGGTGCTTCGATTATGGCAACGATGATTTTACTAAAAAGCAGAAGGAGTGTGAGGCCCCTTGCCCTCTGTGGACTAAGGCCCACAACATAACGCAAGAATCGCCTATCGAAGCAGATTACCCCATGGGTGTGGTCCAAGTTGCATGCGTAGAGCAGGACGACGATTACCCGTTGCTCGTACCAGATGTGATGAAATCCTCTTCAATAGAGCTCAAAATAAATGATCAATTATCATCCCTTCAGAGAACCCAGCTCCAAACTACCCCCTATCAATTCGGTGATGTCATCTCCGACATTCCAAGATGTGCTACCCAATTCGAGAACGATATCCAATTAATTACGCAAGAGGCTGTTAGGTCCAAGACGTACCCTTTGCCCGTTCTTTAAGGGAAGAATTCAATGCCGAAGCTGAAAAATTATTAAAGTTACAGATAATCGAAACCTCCAAATCAGATTATTGTTCCCCGGTTGTAATGGTAAGGAAGTCCTCTGAGCAACTCGTAAGGACCCCGTCATCCATCGCCAGTTTCAAGCAGCTTAAGGGTAAACTCGAGTCGGCCCCGATATTACGATTGCCTAATCCCGTCGAACCATTTGGCATTAGGACGGATGCCAGGATTTGTTCAATATGGACCTAATAACGAGAGTTTCCCTATAACGTACGCTAGCCGGAAATTACTACCGCGTGAAGAGAACTACGTAGTGATTGAGCAAGAAGCCCTAGCTATCATATGGGGAATTAAAAAAATTAACAAGTATTTGATAGGAAAGGAATTCGTGATCGAGACTGACCATAAGCCTTTGTCGTACCTTAGAAACATCAAAAACAATAATGGGAGACTAATGCGTTGGAGCTTATTTCTCCAAGAATTCCAATTTAAAATTATGCATTTAAAAGGCTCCGAGAGTTGTATTGCCGATATCCTTAGCCGAAATCCTGTAGATTCCACTTCCAATGAATTTGAGCCTACTATTTTTATTATCTTGTAAATATCTCTGAATAAATTTCGGTCTCAAATATGAACCCCTTTTGTAAATAAACGATACCCCTTTATTTTGTAACCGAGGCAGATGTGCCCTTCTGAAACCTCAGTATTTATAAGCCTGATTGTTCTAAATTAGTCCTTTTCGATAATAGTCAATAAATTTACATTGTTTAAGCCTCTAGGTATTTATTTTTCGTGTGTATTTATTTGGTCTTTTTTATTTATTTACCATGTATCCCAATGCTATTTTCTTTGTGATACAAATTTAATTTTTTGTGTGAGATTCTTTATTCCGTGTGGATTTAGGACCGCGTATTTTTTTCTTTGTCTTTCATTTAGTGACCTGAGGTATTATACACTTTTATTTATTTATTTCTCGATATGTAACTTCTCCCGGAAGTTCCATCTTCAGGGGGAGAGTAGATGTAAGAGAGAGAGAGAGAGAGAGAGAGAGAGAGAGAGAGAGAGAGAGAGAGAGAGAGAGCTACAAGGAGCTACAAGGATAGGAAGTACCCTAGAAGACCTTAAGGTCCATTCAGAGAGGGTACCTTTGGACTAGCAGTACGGCAGGCGCAGTTCTGTTCAACGGCTTACGTGCCCAAACGGACACTTTTCAAGACTTTGTCCAGTCCTGACTTGAACGGCTCAAAAGAATTGCTGTTGACAACAAACACTGGAAGTGCGTTCCAGCTACCACAAGATACTGTATGTGAAAAACTTCCCACACAGATCGCGTTGGTAACGCTTCAGTTCAAGTTTGTAGCCGTGATTTCTAGTTCTGCCCTCACTAAGTTGAAAACATCAGTGTAGTCTACATTGTCGAAGCCTCGAAGTATTTTAAACACTTTGATAAGCTGACCACGCAGTATCCGGGTCTCCAACGAGAACAGATCTAATTCCCTTAATCTATCGTCGTAACTTTTATGTCTGATAGAGGGAATCAGTTTGGTTGCCCTGGCTTGCACACGTTCCAATCTAGAGATATCCTTTCAAAACGAAGGACTCTAAAATTGGACGGCATACTCCAGATGCGGTCGGACAAGTGAATTTTACAAACAGAGTACTATGTCCTTGTTCCGATATCCAAACTGTTGGTTTATATAACTTAGCATCCTTTGGGCTTTTTTCTCCGCCTCAATACACTGCCTCGAGAACTTGAGATCACTAGTTATAGTTACACCCAAGTCCTTCTCAGTGTCACTCGATTCAAGAGCAGTGCCCTTAAGGATATACTCAGATTGGGGGTTTTGGTGGCCGATATGCACCACTTTGCATTTGTTCATGTTAAAAGTCATTTACCACGTGTCTGACCACTCCCTCAATCTTCCGAAGGTCATCTTGAAGGCGCGCAGTATTTCCTTTCTTTGCGCGACGTTCATACCAAGCTTTGTGTCATCGGCAAATTTAGAAATCTTCGCAACCATGTCACCGTCCATGTCGTTGATGTAGTAGTCCCAGGACAGAACCTTGAGGAACACCGCTAGAAACGGGCACCCACTCAGAAGCCTGTCCATCCAACACCACCCGTTGCCGTCTTCCACTTAGCCGGTTCTAACTTGCTACATTTCCGTCTATGACCAGCGCACGCACTTTCCGGAGAAGGCAGCGGTGTAGTACCTTATCGAAGGCTTTTTGAAAATCTAAGTAGATAACATCCACCGCCTTGTCCCGGTCGTGCTCACTGAAAACGAAGTGGGAGAATTCCACAAGATTCGTTAGGCATGACCGTTGCCTTCGGAAGCCGTGCTGGGAACTCCTCAATCACAAGTTGGACTCTAAATATGACGTCATTTTGTCCACCATGATACTTTCTATGAGTTTACCGACTATTAAGGTTAAGCTAATAGGTCGGTAGTTCGATGACAGGCTAGGGTGTCGTTTCTTGAACATAGGAGTCACTTCCGCTTCACGCCAGTCTCTAGGAACGCATCCAGTCCGGATTAACATGTTGAAGATTGTGCTCAAATGTCGTGACACTTCATAGCGCACTTCTTTCAACACTATAGGTAGAAACCCACCCGGGCCAGGAGACTTATTCGTCTTTAGATCAGTGTCTTTTTTCTATTTCTCCTTGGGTGAGATTTATTTCCTCCAGTTGTTCCCCCGAGTAAGAATACGTGGGCTTGGGGATGGGGCCACATTCTACAGTAAACACTGAAGAAAAGTAGTCGTTGAGGAGGTTAGCATTTTCTGCATCTGAGTGCTTTAATGCCCCCTCCTCATTCAGTAAAGGGTCAATCGTGTGATGGATCTGTTTACATAACCAAAGAACTCCTCTACATGTCTCGCCACTCGGAGCTCTTCGGAACGCTTTGTCGCCCTTATGCTGGACTTCACCCTCCTAGATAGCCTACAGTACTCCTCAAAGTCTCCAGAAATCTTTGACTGCCGGTACACCGTTCTCTTCTCCCTCAGCAGTTGACCGATTTCTCGATTAAACCACTTCGGTTGAACGGAAGACCGACGAAGGCTTTTCAAAGGGATGAAACGTGATTGAAGGAAGACTTATGAACGTAGTTTTGAATCTATTCCACGAATCTTCAACATCCTCGCACACTTCTAGCCTCACATCAGTTAATCCAGCACGAAGACCTGCAAAGTCTGGACTTCTCAAATCAAGTTACCTAGATTTAATAGTCTCAGACTCTACCTTGGGGACCTTGACTATAAATCTGACTAGTCGGTGATCACTGCCACAGAGCTCTTCGCCTATCGAGAGATCCTCAACGATGTCATCCTCAGAGGTGAAAACCAAGTAAAGGGTATTATTGTCTCTCGTCGGCTCTCTCACTCATTGAGTCAGGAACTCGTTGTTCGCGAACTCCAGGAGTAATGCGTTCTCGCCACAGATTTCTCTCGTTTTCCAGTCAACTTGGGTGTTGAAATCACCCATGGCGATACACACTGTCTTGGACAAGTTCACTCAGCAGCCGGTACAAACCTCTGTCCTTTTTAACGAGTTGGGTAGAGGATCTGTAAAGCAGCAGGGTCCTGTATTTGGAAGGACCCAGGGGTGACTTTGGCGTACTGGCGCACGTCCGCCCTCCCTCTGGGCCGGACCGTCCTTTGAGTCCGCTCAACGACATCTTGTATCAGGTTTGAGAGTCCAGCCTTTCCTTTAAAGTAAAGGTGCACCCCATCCCTTTGGTAGAGATCGTTCCTACCATAAAATATGCGGTAGGGGTCGACAAAAAACACCCCTTCCGCCGTACCTAAATCTGTTAGTCGTCGGTTCAATGCGACGTTCCTCGACTGAGCGATCCGGCTTGGACCTCTTCTCGGGAGCATCCCGACCACGACCCGTATACGGGTTTTCAACCCACAGTCATCCACAGCTCCCATGACCGTCTGAAGGATCTCGCCTGTAGGGTCTATCCTACCTCTTCTGAGGTAGAGGTCGTTGCCACTTACCATCAGGGCAACGACTGAACTCTCAGAAATCTGACATTTCTCATCCTCTACTATTATCTGTTGGTTCTAACATCCTGGGAGGCAGCTTACCCCCACACTGGTGCGAAGACGGGCTACTAGCATGGATTGCAGATCCCTTGATTGAGAATCACCAATAAGGACGACGCTCGCACATTTGGCTGCATAGGACAGAGTCTTTCCCTTTCGGAAGCGACTTCTCTGTTTCCTCTTTCTTCTTCATATTTTTCTTCTTTTTTTTCCTATCTTCCTCTGGTTTAACTTCTGCTTCTGCTTTCTCTTTTTCTGTTTCTACTTTTTCTTCCTTTTTCTTTCCTTTCTTCCTCTTTCTCTTCTTCTCTTTGTCCCGTTGAGCCAGTCCCGCAGCAGCTGACTCCAGCTCTGGGACGTTGGAAGGCTGGCTTAGCACTGCCGATGCAGTGCTCGCTTCTTGGAAGAGGGTCTCGTCGGCGGATCCACTCACGTCGGTAGGAGATACATCGGTAGCCGACTGGACCTCTAGTTTTGGGGACAACTTGACGATCCTGTCCTCGAGAAGGCGAAGCTGACGCGCGTGTTTAGACTCTATGTTCAGCACCGTCCTTTCCAGTTCTTTGGATTTTTCCTCAGATGATCTATATAGATCCTTGAGATCTTGCACTTCTCCTTTAAGGACACAGTGATTGCAGATACTTGCCGGGTGGCATTTGGAGTAACATCCCTCCTGGAAGTCCACGCACCACTTGTCCTTTTTGCACACTGAACATGTGTATTTAAGAGCAGCCGGTACTTTCTTTCCAGTCATGCTGAACACTTTATATCTCTGAATACTTTGTGACCACTTAATAAAAAAGAAGGTGGGGGGTGAGTTCGCCCCGCGTGAGTCGTTCCCGCCAATCTATCGGAAACGTTTCAGATCTTTCAGAAGGCACGCTCCATGGGCCGCTGTTCGTCCGACCGAGGCGTCAAACCTCGGCGGGCCGTGGCTCCCCCAAGCAGCACTGACGGTCCCCGAAAGGGCCATCAATTTTTCACCAGGTGAACAACGGAGCACGCCCCATACTAAACTCCTACTAGTTCCCTTCACGACGGCCAGGATCTCGGAGTAGCGTTCAATGGATATCCCGCCACACCAAGAGACTCGACCCAAGGCTTTTTATTGGCCTGACAACCAACCTGGAAACAAAGGGCCGTCACCTCGGACCGATGCTACCAGAGGCACCCGTCAACGGTCACTGGGAATAGTCAATAATTACGTGTCAGGGAAGGGGTTAACGTTGCCCTACCCTCATACCATTCATCGTGCTCCAACGCCTAGGACACCTCTAGTCCTAGTCTCTCGCAACCAGTGAGCGTCGATTGTCGTTATTTATAGAGGCTCCAAAGCCTCTCTTTTGACGCATGAGGTAGCTGCCAGGTCCTTATATGTAAAGAGTGTTCCATTAAGACTGATCAAAGCTAGCAGTCAATAAAACAGTGTTATTGGTGAAAATTTATTGATTTCACTATTGTATCATGTTATTTGAGTCATGGAAATTATGGGTGAAAAATAATATCGCCTAAATGTCCGCAAAGGCTTCGGCGGCACATTTCCACTCGATAGTCAAAATCTTTGATGACGTCTCTGCATAGTTGCTTTTCGATCTTACCAATATGCCTTATTATCTCATCTTTCAGCTGTTGAATTGTTGTTGGCTTGTTGGCATATACCTTACTTTTGAGATGACCCCAAAGGAAGAAATCTAAAGGGGTAAAGTCACACGATCGTGGTGGCCAATTGACCTCGCTGTTTTGAGAGATAATGCGACCTGGGAACTTCTCATTCAATAAAGTCATTGTTGCATTGGTTGTGTGGCATGTGTCGCCATCCTGTTGAAACCACAAATCTTCGACATCCATAGAATTCAATTCAGGCCATAAAAAGTTGGTTATCATGGCAAGGTATCGCTCGCCTGTCACCGTAACAGAATTCCCGGCATCATTTTTGAAGAAATACGGCCCAATGATTCCGCTAGCAAACAGTGACCTTTTATGGATGCAGTGGCTTTTCAACAATCTTCCTGGGATTTTCATCAGCCCAAATGCGACAATTCTGCTTATTAACGAATCCATCAAGATGAAAATGGGCTTCATCACTAAAAATGATTTTTTGCGAAAAATCATCATCGGCTTGTCTTTGCTCCTGCTCCTAATTGACGAATGTACGGCGCTTCAAGTGGTCAGCAGTCTTCAGTTCTTGTGTCAATTGAATTTTGTAAGAGTGTAGACACAAATCTTTTGTCAAAATTCGATGTAACGTTGTTGTGGAGAAGTTCAATTTCTGCGCGCGATGACGAATAGAGGTGTCTGGATGTTCGGCCACATTCTCGCGCACTGCAGCAATGTTTTCAGCTGAACGACGTAAACGAGCACGCAATGGCGTTTTCATATCTGCCACTGACCCCGTTTGTTTAAATTTACGAACAATTTTCCCAATTGCACTCTCGGTTGGTCCATTATGTTGACCAAAAAATTGCGAAGTGCCCGGAATGCGTTTCTGTTTGAACGTCCATTTTCGTAATAGGTTTCGATAACTTTAACACGTTGTTCGATTGTTAATCTTTTTATGATTGAAATTGCCAAAGACTGAAGTTGTTAAAGCTGAAAGAAAAAGAATAAAATCATTAGACGATTAGTCTTAACTCACATTTAATATCCGTCCAAGTTATTGGAAACCCCTTTAGATAGAGGGGAAAAAGTGTAAGAGTGACATGATAGGAGTAGTTATTTTTTTGTTCTTCTCCTTTTTGTATAATAAGTGGAAGAGATAGGATAAAAGTGAAAAAGCAGAAGGATAGAGTAGAAAAAGGAAGGACGTACTTAGTCTGGAACCTCGTTTCCGACCAAATCGACAAGGAAAGCCCTACTAGGGGTACACAGAAGAGAAGTACCCCCGCCGACATAGCTCGAAAAGTCAAAGGTACACACAAGCTCTCTTCCCGCGACAAGGGGGCGTCACATCTCCCTTTACTTAGACTCTCTCTCTCTCTCTCTCTCTCTCTCTTGAGAGAGAGAGAGACACAAAAAGACAGAGAAAGAAAGAGAGAGAGAATGAGAGAGAGAGAGAGAGAGAGAGAGAGAGAGAGAGAGAGAGAGAGAGAGAGAGAGAAAGTGAGTCGCGCAGATAAAGAGAAAAGGAGTATCTCAAGGACGAAGAACATTCCATCGAAACCTTTCGGTAAACTTCCGGACTGATATCGAAGTCAGACTGGAGCCGGGTCACCATTTAGCGATATGGCGCTAAAACCATCACCACCGCGTCTTTCAGACAGGGCCGGTATCGCTTCCGTCGGCAAATAAAAGAGCTTCCGGCGGAGTCGTATATATTCCCCAATCCGGGAATGATCAAATGAGTATTCTCAGAGTATTCGGGACGTGAGCTGTGTCTAAGCTGCTTCCACGTAAGCAAGATTCACGCAGTACTATCACAGTACTCACGCAACATCTTGAGAGGTCATTGGATCATCCAAAGACAACGCGTAATTCTCAAGCGATAACCCGGCTCCCTTAGGACTCGCAGTCAGAAGCCATTATTCAGAACTACGGAGGTCAAAGACGAAGGACTCAGTCAGGAATAACGCGTTTAGCTACGCTTCCCAGAGAAGAATACTCCCCCGAGTGAATACTGAGGTCTCCTCCAAAAATCTTTAGCCATTACATTTTCCTTTTCATCGTCGAAGAGGCGTGACACTCTCCGACCACAAGGCTCACTCGTAGTCTCCTCCTGATCCCTCTCGGATAATTATTGTGCCTCGTACGGCTCAGATAATATCATTATTTGTAAATTCATTTGAATTTTCATTTGCCGGACGATTAACCTGATAGTTAAAGTGCATCATGCTTGTTAATCTCCTTTGTTGTTTGTATAGTATTTCGGCCAATATTAGAACTTGCACTCGTCTTTAATCCCCACGTACTTCAAAAGGAAGACAGTCCCATATTTGTTTGTCGCCTCCTTTCCCCACACGTCGAGGGAGGGTAGTCAAGGTCAGGAAGAACTACCTGATCCTTCCTACAGGGATAATGGCATTAAATTGATAAAGTCAACAGTAATCAGTAGTCTCATGACTCAGTTGATCGTTCTCATTCGCTGTCAAATTCCTCAGATGGGGTTCGAATACACTGGGTGTTTGTGTTCATTGTACGGACTCGATCCGGAAGGCTTTAATGCACCTTTCCATTCTTAATATGCCGCACTGAAGACTTCAGTTTTGTAGTCATTTTTATCTCTTTTTTTACTATTGTACTTTCTCTTCATTCTTTTTCTTACTCTTTCTGTATACCTCTTTCTTCCTGGGTGAATGCGCTCTTGTTTGCTCTTTCCAGTTATCCTCGACTTCTCGGCCCTTTTTAATTGTATACTCGTTAGTCAAAGCACGTACACAGACGAGTGTCTGGTTCTCGTGTTAGGGCGTATGCAAAGAAAACCGCACTGCGCATAGTGCCCGCACATTATTGCGTTATTCTGAATAAAACCATTGGTTATGTAACCTCAAAACCAATTATGTTTTGTTAATCTTCTGTTTAGGATGACGGGTTGTAATTATTTCCCACCGAACCTCCAAAATGAGTACTTAGATAATATATAATGTGCAAACATACCCTTTATGCTGGTTTGTATGCCAAGTTATTTTCCGAAAACGAAATATAATTAATCCTCAAAAAGACGTTCAATGTAATCGTCTTTATTTGCAATAGACATTTGCCATCTGCCTGAAAATTTCCTTCTTTCCAACTACGAACCGAAGATTTAATGGGGGAAAATAATATATAAATCAGACGACGGTGGTAGGTCTGATAAATAAAGAGGATTTGTTGTGGTTGCTGTTGCATTGCTTCCCAGACCAGAGGATATCTGCTTCCTCCAACCACCTGAGAAATTAAGGGAGAATGTAGCAATGGCATCCAACCGAGTTTGGCGGGGCTGAGTATTAAACCATTCCAGATGAAACCTGCAATTCTGAATCGTTAACTTTTAGTCTGCTTCAGCTTCGTGGAGGGTCAAGGCTCTGCTCGCACCGCCGACACGGCGCCAAGAGTTGACAGGATTTATTTCTTATATCGTTCCCGTCAAGAGCGCAGGAATAATTTAAATAACATATATATATATATATATATATATATATATATATATATATATATATATATATATATAAATAACGACGCTGTACTTAACTCCTAACCTTATATAAAAATAACGCTTTACTTAACCCCTAACATTATACAAAAATAACGCTTTACTTAACCCCTAACGTTATACAAAACTAACGCTCTACTTAACCCCTAACGTTATTCATAAATAACGCTTTACTTTACCCCTAACGTTATACAAAAATAACGCTCTACTTAACTCCTAACGTTATACAAAAATAAAGCTTTAGTTAATCCCTAACGTTATACATAAATAACGCTTTACTTAACTCCTAACGTTATACAAAAATAACGCTCTACATAACCCCTAACGTTATAAAAAAAATAACGCTCTACTTAACCCCTAATGTTATACAAAAATAAAGCTCTTCTTTACCTCTAAGTTGCTTCGTCGCGGTGTGATGAGACCATACACGATTTTACGGCCATCCCAAATGTTATAGGTCCATTTGGCAGTGTGCGGATATTTGTCTTTTCCCTCGACTTCTTCCGAGGTCTCCAAAATATCGATCTTAGAATTTCCAAAATTTTCAGTGAAATTAAAGAGAAAGAGAAATCGAAAGCACTTTAACGCCTGTTCACGGCCTGCTTGGTTGCGTGCTATCCTACAGGAAAGGGGGGACACGCCTGCCGAGCGAGGACACATCTCACAATGCATTTAGTAGAACAGACACATCAAACCTACAACACACACAAATGTACATGTTGTGAGAGGTAATGTAACAACGAAGAAAGAAGAAGAGAGGATTTATTCGGAGACAAATTAAAATTCCGATCTTTTTTTCTCTTTGTTGACAACGACTGGAAACAATGCCTTTCACTCCCTACACCCCGTTCTCTCCTTCGTTCCCGCGTGAGACCATTCACATAAATTTCAGTTTCAATAATAAATTTCTTATTTGCAATTTAACCTCATCTTACCAACCCCCTGGAAGCAAGACAACACATTTCAAGCCGAGTGGAAAAATGATCGAAATGTCAGGAACAAGCATGAGAAATTACCGATATCACTGACACGTAGGCTTGCTCTTTAGTGAATTCAAGCACGCATATATATATATATATATATATATATATATATATATATATATATATATATATATATATATATATGCAAGAAAACCACTATTATTAGAACATAAAGTTTATTATTATTATTATTATTATTAAAACGGTTATTCAAACGGGACCAGTTTCGATATGTAGTTTACCATATCATCTTCAGCCGTTAACTAAGAGAAATTGACATAGAAACTGAAATATTGGAAAATACAATAACAAGCAACTGACTTGAATCTGGAGGGGTTAGCTTTAGGTGATTAACAATATCCTTTAGAATGAGATTTGATTTATAGGGGCTACATTTATGCTGGCCTTCTGACAAATTGAAATTTGGAATTTCTTTGATTAGTAAGGATTCAATTATTTTTATTTTATTATAATCGCTACAATGGTAAACTATTTGGGCACTAGGGAAATCTACGAGTATTATATGATTGGCGTTTTTTACATGGTTAAAAAGACGAAGCATTGCTCGCTCTACGAATGTCCCTCCTATGTTCATATATGCGTTTATTTAATGACCTTCCGGTTTCTCCCACGTAGAATGAGGGGCAATTTGGGGCTTTACACGGGATTAAATTGATGCCTGCATCCTTATTTTGCGATTCTGGCTTCGTGGAACGGAAAGATTTTTTGATAGTTAGGGGATATTTGAAGGTGGTCAAGTTGGGATATATAATGGAGTTTAATCTGTTGAGCAAGGGGGGATATGTTAGAGATAAGCAATTCTTTTTAAATGTAACATAACATAATTTTACGGATGACAAAGCCACAAGGGCCTATCAAAGGTCATCCGCCTCCGTCAAAACCCACCCACAGAAAGCACCATCACCAGGGGAAGACAAAATCAAAGTCCCCCACAATATAATATAACATGACAAAAGCCACAAGGGCCCATCATAGGTCACTCGAGTCAAACGGCCTCTTTTTTAAGGCACCCAAACTCCCAAGAAAACTACATCCAGAGGATTGCGTCCAGAAACAAAGGTATCACCAATCGAGGCTTGTCAAGAACTAAATCATGCAGCTATAGATATATGCAAACAATATTAATATATACAAAACTTAGGAACCATCACAACCCTCCCTCCCTGTAAACTCATCCAACCTACTCTTAAATACATTTAAATTTGGACTACCTACTACCCTCCGCGGCAATTTGTTCCAGAATTCTACCACTCTATTGGTGAAAAAATATTTTTTTAAATCCAACCTACACCCTTGCTTTTTAATTTTCAAGTGGTGACCTCTAGTTCGATTTCCATCATCTAACTCAAAAAACTTGCTAACATCCAATTTATCTATCCCAGAAATTTTTTTAAAGAGCTCAATCATATCCCCTCTCACACACCTCCTTTCAAACGAGAACATATTTAATACCCTCAGTCTATCTATATATTCAAGGTGCCTCAGGGAAGGAATAATCTTTGTTGCCCTCCGTTGCACTGACTCGAGAAGGATAATATCGTGTCTAAAATGTGGGGACCATGTCTATATACAGTACTCTAGATGTGGCCTAAGAGTTATAGAGTTTAAGAATAGCCTCCTTACTTTTGTAACTAACATTTCTCTTAATGAAACCCAGCACTCTATTCGCCCTATTTCTTGCTTCAATACACTGCTTAGAAAACCTTAATGACTTATCTATTACTACTCCTAGATCTTTCTCATCCTCTACTGAGCTCAGCCAATGCCCATCCATTTCATAGTTAAATTCTCTATTATCTTTTCCCATGTTAATACCTTTGCACTTAAAAAGGTTGAAAGTCATTTGCCACTTATGTGCCCAGGATAACAATTTATTTAAATCCCCCTGCACTTTAAAATTATCATCAATATCTTTAACTACAGCTGCTAACTTGGTATCATCCGCAAAAAATGACACTTTATTATTCACTGCATCCCAAGATCGTTTATATAGATGCCAAATATTAATAGACTGAGAACTGATCCCTGAGGAACCCCACTGATAACATCCCTCCACTCTGACTTTACACCATTTAGCACTACCCTTTGCTTCCTATCTTTCAGCCACTAAGCTATCCAATTTGAAATACCCCCACATATTACAATCATTTTTAATTTATGAACTAGTCTTCTATGTGGTACGTTATCAAATGCTTCCCTAAAATCTAAGTAAATTACATCTACATTCTTTCCCTTATCTACTTGATCTGTTACAAACTCCAGAAAGTCTAGTAAGTTAGTCAAACATGATCTACCTGATCTAAACCCATGTTGAGCATTACTGATTAACCCCTCCCTCTCTAGGTGTTGGCAAATCCCCTTTTTAACTATTTTCTCAAGAATTTTACAGACTACACGAGTTAGGCTAACCGGTCTAAAGTTATTTGGATCCTCTTTACTACCCCTTCTTGAAAATGGGGACTACATTCGCTCTCTTCCAATCATCGGGTATTTCTCCATATTCCAGTGACCTAGTATATAACTTGTCCAGAGCTATTGAAATACTTTCTACCCCTTCTTTAAGTGAGCCAATATTTGATATAATAGGACGGAGGAGGGTTCCAGGTTTGTGAGTTTTTGGCAATCCATATATACGAGGAAGGGATGGATTAGTAGGTATGAAACGGTGAAGGAGACCAGGATTGGTTCATCTCCATTGATAAGTTTTGTGAATGTAATAATTCTGATTCCGAGTTCATAAATGGTTTTGTTGCGGGAGCCTTATCCCATAGTGATAACGTAAAATATTTTGAAATTCCTAGGCGCCTAAAGGCGGCTCTTTAATTACTTAATTCTAAAAAAAATATTGCAATTACAAAATCAGATAAAATTAATCAGATAGCGATCCTTGACAAAATTTCATATTCCGAAAAGTTAACTGATTTACTTAGCGACTCAAACACATATGAGAAATTAACTTCAAATCCCTTATGTAATAAAACGAGTGCTTTCAACGAATCTATATAAAAATTTTTAAAACGAACAAACCCTGACCTCCTTCATCGTTTCAAACCTATTAATCCATCCCTTCCTCGTATATATGGATTGCCGAAAACTCACAAACCTGGAACCCCCCTCCGTCCTCTTATATCAAATATTGGCTCACATGCATATAAACTCTCCAAATGGTTGGCGTCTATTCTCTCTGACGCAGTTGGATTAACGTCTTCTTCACACTTACTTCATTCGTCCGATTTTATTGAGAAATTTAGCAAAATCAATATAAAAAATAGTCGCCTTGTCAGTTTCGATGTTGATAGCCTTTTTACCAATGTCCCTATTGATGAAGCTCTTCAAGTGTTAGTGAACGTACTAGATAACCCTAAATTAAACCTCCCATTACCCAAAACCAAAATTGTTAAACTAGTTAAACTGTGGGTTACGGATAATGTATTCAAGTGTGACATGGGATTTTTCAACAAAAATATGGCCTTAGTATGGGCAACCCGTTATCCCCCATTCTTTGTATCCTGTTCATGGAACATATTGAAACTTCCCTACTCACAACTATTAAACCCAATAATGATTTTGTATGGTATAGGTATGTAGATGATGGGATTTCCACATGGCCATTAAATCAAATAGCCTACTTTGATAATTTTTTGACAAAGCTTAACAACCTCCATCCCACTATAAAATTCAAGGTTGAATGGGAAAAAGACAATTGCTTACCGTTTCTTGATGTAAAAGTCTTAAGAATTAATGATAAATCATCTTTTACGGTATACCGAAAACCTACTAATTCCAATTCCTATATACATTTTTTTTATGCCATGATCTTAAGATAAAAAAAGCAATTGTAATATCTATGTATTTAAGAGCCTTTCGAATTTGTGACCCCTGTTTTTTACAAGATGAGATCACCTTCATAACACGCATGTTCATTGAATTAAAATATCCACTTTATTGTATAGATGAGAGCCTATCTAAAGCCAGGGCAATATTCTACCGTCCCCAACTAAAAATAATCTTACATGTAAAAAGAATTGCTTATCTCTACCATATCCCCCCTTGCTCAACAGATTAAACTCCATTATATATCCCAACTTGACCACCTTCAAATATCCCCTAACTAGCAAAAAATATTTCCGTTCCACGAAGCCAGAATCGCAAAATAAGGATGCAGGCATCAATTTAATCCCGTGTAAAGCCCCAAATTGCCCCTCATTCTACGTGGGAGAAACCGGAAGGTCATTAAATAAACGCATATATGAACATAGGAGGGGCATTCGTAGAGCGAGCAATGCTTCATCTTTTTAACCATGTAAAAAACGCCAATCATATAATACTCGTAGATTTCCCTAGTGCCCAAATAGTTTACCATTGTAGCGATTATAATGAAATAAAAATAATTGAATCCTTACTAATCAAAGAAATTCCAAATTTCAATTTGTCAGAAGGCCAGCATAAATGTAGCCCCTATAAATCAAATCTCATTCTAAAGGATATTGTTAATCACCTAAAGCTAACCCCTCCAGATTCAAGTCAGTTGCTTGTTATTGTATTTTCCAATAGTTTCGTTTTCTTTGTCAATTTCTTTTAGTTAACGGCTGAAGATGATATGGTAAACTACATATCGAAACTGGTCCCGTTTGAATAACCGTTTTAATAATAATAATAATGAACTTTATGTTCCAATAATGGTGGTTTTCTTGCACATTTATTTACTCGTTATTGAGTGAAACAGTATTTTCATATATATATATATATATATATATATATATATATATATATATATATATATATATATATATAAATATATATATATATATGTGGAAAACTCGCAAAGTATCGCGTGAGTAAGCAATAAATGCAACAAAGCCCACAGGAAAAATTCCAAGTACTTTCGAACTTTATTTCGAGTTCCTTATCAAGGAATTCCTTGATAAAGAACTGGAAATAAAGTTCGAAAGTACTTGGAATCCTCGTATTAATTTTTCTTGTGGGCTTTGTTGCATATATATATATATATATATATATATATATATATATATATATATATATATATATATATATATATATATATATATGGGTAGAAATCACGAGGTAACACGTGATAAGTATAAATATTTGTATATACCACGCAAAATTGTTATCTTAACAATTTTAAACTCACAAGGGCTTATAAAAGAGAGAGACATCGTATTTATACAATGCAATGTTTTCCTTATAAGGTCAGATTTTTTTATGACCTCTGATAAGTCTGATTTGAGAAAGAAAGATAGGACTAGATCTAAGGAAAACAAACCGGGGCTATTAACTACATTTCTCTCCTTTGTGCTGGAGATTAGGAACAATTTAAAGATATTTCTGCTAATAAACTCATTTATATGCATTATGGTATCTGCTTTTGACCAGTTAATCTAGTGACCCATCTTAAGGCTGTGGATGGCCAAAGCATTATTTGTCTATCCCTTAGATACTGCATTTTGATGTTGCTTAATTCTTACAGAGATATTTTTAGAAGTTTGACCTACATAAAATAAATTACAATCTAAACAAAGTATAACATATATTACATTATTATCGTTTCTTGGGCTGTGTTTTATTAACATATTTTCTAATGTGTAATTGTATTTAAAAATTACACTTATATTAAGTTGTTTTAACATTGGTACTGCATACAAAAAATTATTATGGTAAAGTAAAAGTAATATGTTGAATAAAGGTTCTGTTTTCCCTAACTTGCGGTTATAGAATGTTTTTTTAGCTTTATTCATGCAGTTTTCCAAGAAATATTTCGGGTAACACTCTGTGTAATATATTACGTGAACCATAGAAAGCTTAAGAACGAAAATGAGATTTTTAGAAACGGGGAAAATAGGAAAACTCTTTTAACCGCTATATGAAAATGAATAAAGGACTTGGATTCGAACCTGTACCTTCAAGCGAGTGCTCGCTGCCTCAGTGTGCTTGGTTCTATCCTCATCCTTGCACGGATTTTTCACAATTAGGAAAAGCATTTTTTAAAAATATTCCGTTATCTTCTCTTTCTTTGCGGTAAGAAACTACCACATTATTTTGGGGGGCCAATTTATTGCGAAACCATGTTTCGACGGAGACATCCGTCATCTTCACTCGCTGGCAAACTATTGAGTACAGAAAGATGCTTAACCTAAGAAAAACCAATTTACAAGTCAGAATTTAAGCAAGGGGTGGTGCAGGAAAATATTTTGGAGCAGAGGTCGGATGAGTCTTCTGCTTATCAAGGGATTAGTCTTGAAATGACTCTTGGATGAATTGAAGTTGAGAATGTCCTTTATGAGAGCTGATTACTTTATAGGAGTCTAAGGATATAATTGTTAGAATTATAAATTATTTTTGCATTATAAAATCAATTGCATGGTCTTCATTAAACAAATGTAAAAACAAGCTAGAACACCAAACTAACCTACCTGAAAAAACTGACAAAATTTAGCTTTAATTCTGTATTGTGATCTTTATCTCAGGTGGGACCTACATAAATTAAATAGTGACCGATATTTTTTATAGAGGGTGGAAACATCAAGTGTAGACATAATCTTTCTAATTATTTCAAAAAAATCATTGAAGTATTACTTATTAGTTAGACTCAAACGAGAGATTTATATGTTACAAGTGGATGTGACAATTATTCAATATAAGCACCTTTATCGATGACACGTCGTAGTCGAGGTTATGATCTGATCACAGGTGGTGTGCAGGCTTTCGGCTGATATATCCTCTCAGTACTTCTCCAGTTCGAGATTCATCATCTCCACATTTTTATGAGCTCTGGCACAGGTCTTCTGCTCCACCATCGACCACACTCCAAAGTTCAATAGGCTAAAATCTTGCGAACTTGGATGCCAAAGTTTCTTCGACTAAACCTTTTAAAAAATACCTGGTACCAGTTTTGAACCGCTTTTGCGGTATGTAAGGTTGTTCTGTCTCGTTGAAAGGTTAAATCGATAATCCCTATGATAGCATTTACCTACACAAAGCTTTTTTTTCTTCAATATGTCCAAATAAAAGTCTTGCTTAATCTTTAACTCACCTTCAGTGAAGATAAGAGCTGTTTTCAAACTTGATGATACCACACCCGCCCATACCATCACAAACGCTGGTTTTTGGCTTCTGAAGGATGCGCCCTGTACAACAAAGGTCATTCCTTTGTTTTCTTTCCAAACTGGGTCATTCTGGGAGTTATGGGCGACCTAAGAGTGAATTTCTCATTCCTTCACCCACCGAATCGGAGGCTGCCAGTCAACGCGGGGCGGTTGGAGGACAACATTTGTTCTTGAGATTAATTCCTCCTTGGTTTGGAAGGGAGCTGTCCATTAACTATCTTGTATGAATGAAGCTTCAGGTCTTTTTTCAGTAATTTATGGCTGATCACATGGCACATATTGACTGGCAAGGCCATTTGTCTGGCCCTCATCTCTGGATTCAGGCTGATCTTGTTCCTCAGGTTCTTGATAAGGATTGGGGTCCTCACTGGTCGACCCAACCTGTCGTTTGATTGCTTTAAAAAATAATTCCGCTTAGGATTATTAAAGGATTACAAGAGGCTCCCATTAGTGAATACGGAGTTGGATTTCTGATATTGAGGTACGAGGTAGCGGGTTCAACTCAGCGAGCAAGGACATAAAACTTCTGCGTATGCCAAGGACCGGCGTCCTATTGGACGGATGTGCTCTGCTCATCTCCCGCTAGGGTAGGTAGTTCCTCCACACGTCATCGCGCACATAACCAATCACACCACCGCTATCGTTTCCCTCCACGTCTTCGAAGCGCAACGTACCCAATATCTCCTCTGTTCTGGAACTCTTGCCCATGGAGTACTAGTCTCCTAAGGAAGCATTCATATCCACATACCCCTGACGAAAGTCAGGTGCCCACCGCTGTCAGGAATGTTTCTACCATCGCTGATTGGTGTCAAAACACAATACTCAACCCAACTCTAATGATGACCACCCAAGCAGTCTTCGGGCAATTACTAGTGATTGCCATTCTGATCTTTATGTGTATTCCATTACCTAGTTGGAGGGATCTCGTCCACGATGCAAGGGGCGAATGGTTTAACTTACCTACCACCTATAATTTACAAACACACCGCACAATAGCGCAACATTTGTATGAATGATTTACCAGTAAAATAAAAAAAAACAACCAAATAATTAAATGAGTTTCATTAAAATCATGCTATTGATTATCGAGTTCGTGTTATTATTTTCATACGCTATTTAAGATGCACATTTTTATAATTCATTTATTTTTTTAGGTGTAAACCAAATTTTTAAATTGTGGTAATTTTGAGGGAGACTGAAGTAAAAAAAGTTATACTTCTTAATAAAACTTTGGACTTTGCCTTTTTGAAAAATGAAATGTTCTTTCCTTTTAGTCCAGTTCAACAATCAATATTTTTTCTTGAGTTAAGGAATAATAAGAAAGACTGCGAATATTTTATTAAATTACCTTAAAACAAATATTCAATTTGGTGCAAACGAAAATTAATAGCAATTTTTCATAAACTCTGAATAATAAATAATGATAAAATCTTCGTTTCTCTTCATTGCCAAAAGTGACATATGTCGCAGTGTTTTGTTCTTCCCTTTGTATGTCACATTCAAAACCACAACCCACTCCTCGTCATCATAGGGACCACATAGCTACTGCAATCCAATATCTTCGCACATCATCTATTCCTGGGAGCCACCATGCTTCCGAAGTGCAGCTGCAAACATGAAAATGAGCAATATATATTTTGAAGAACATACTAAGCCACACTCCTTCACATAAAATGATGTCAAGAGCATGAAATTACATATATGTGCATTGTGACATGGCAAAACAGCTACACGCTTTCAGTCCCACGACCACGTGCTCATCTTAGATGGTAGTTTCTTGATGCTACACATGACTTCAAAAAGAGTGTCGACTTAAGCGCCCTCCCTCCCCTCACCAGATCGGACATGACTGAATGACACCATGATAGCAAATATTCTAGTGCATTTGAACACAAAAGAAACTTGTAGAAGACTAGATTTTTTTTTATAGAGATTATACCTACCATCGTTTAACCTTGTAGTTGTCTGTTTATGGAAGTGTAATAAGCCATCTACTATTTCCGATAAATGTACATTGCTAGTGTCACTACATATCATTTTATAGTTAATAATTTTATTCCTAAATCTCAAGATAACTGAAACTTGGCATGTATGTACTGCATGTATACTTATCCGCCCCTCTCTTTTGCTTGCATTCTAATCGTTGGAAAGTTATTTCTCTATGATCATAAGACTGGGAGTTTTGTTGCGTGCCCTGATTGCATTATGCTATATTTGTGCAATAAGAAAATGCAACCAAATTATAGAATTTGGAGAATTTTTGAAATGAATTATTCAGCGCTCAGTGGCCCCTCTCCTCAGTATTCACCTTGTATGGCAAAACTACCAGAGGAAGACAGTTTTCCACACGCTTCTTTGCCTGTCGTTGCCTCGCGTACGCTGAAGAATTTGGTGGATGTACCAAACCCAACTGAACGCTAAACTCCGGTCAACCCTAACCATCTTCTTTAATTACTTACTATATATCAGCCCCACCTGTCTTGAACAAATCTTCGTAGATGCGAACATTCCATTTTTCTCTTTTCCAAGCCTTTCATCACATACGAGGGGTGATTGATGAAGGGCCTCAGTTATACACTTCAAGTTTAATTCGCATATACTACAACCTTTCGAATGCTTACATACGAAATTTTAAGTCCCTAACTGTTTAATTCTGTTACAGAAAATGGAATCTTAGGGGGTTAAGCATTTATTTGAGAAAATTGACAAAATCGCCCATCGTGCAGTCATTCGCTACATGTGGCTAGACTAAGAAAGGTATCTCCTCATTATAGCATGGTTAAGAAATGGGTAGCTGAATTCAAACGATGCAGAAAAGGCCTGGAACATAGCCTTCGTCAAGAAAGGCCTGCCACCGTTACCACACAGGAAACCATTGGAAAAATGTATGACATGATAATCGCAGATCGACGGAACACAGAGAGTTAAATTGCAACAGATTTGGGTATCTCACAGGAACACGTCCACATTGTTATCCACAATAATCTCCAAATGAAGGAGCTTTCGGCTCGATGGGTCCCAAAGCTTCTTGGACCTAATAGGAAGCGGCTTCGGGGCAACAAATCAAAAGACAATCTTGCTAATTTTGATGCTGCTCTCGAGAGATTTCTTCGATAATTTGTGACCATAGATGAGACCTAGGTTTAGCACTTTCAACCAGAGACTAAAGAACACTCAAAACAATATAAACATCAAGGATCTCTAGCTCCCATGTAGGCCAAGAGAGTGATGCCTGTAGACAAGGTGATGGCCTCGATTTATTGGCATGTCGATGGGTTACTGATAGTGGATTACCTGACAAATGATCAAATTGTTACCGAGACCTAATACGCTAATCTCTCGAGGCAGCTTCAGGTTAAAATTAAGAAACGTTGCCGTGGGAAGCTGACATCAGGGAAGCTCTTCAACCAAATAAATGCCTTGGCTCACAAATCCGTGGTTGTCCTGTCTGTTATCCAAGAATGTTGTTTCCAACTTGTCGAGTATACAACCTATTCACCTGATTTATCCCTCACAGGATACTATTTGTTTCCCAAGTTAAAAGAGCTGCTCAGCTATCACTATTTTGCCACTGATACTGTAAATCTTAATTTATACTACCAAGGCGCCACTGATGATGATGTCAGTGATGCTGTAGATCTCTATTAAGAGGACCAAGACGCTAGTTTCTGCAAAGGGATCCGGATGTTACAAATCTGCTGGACTAAGTGTGCAAAATTTCGAGAGGGCTATGTAAAAAAATAACTAGTTTTTTTCTGAAAATATCTTTGTACCTTAGGCCACGAACTTATCAATAACTCATCGCATTCAATAATATGCATGTTCCTATAAAAATAGATATATATTAAAGTAAAAAAATATTAGTTGCTGTTATGTGAAGAGAATTGAGCAAAAGACAAAAGTGTGCAAGCGAATTAGATGAAATTGAGATTAATAATTTGCAAGTTACTTAGGTTGCAAATTATATAGACTACTGATCTTAAGAACCACGTGTTGATGGGCAAACTGTCTTTACTCGCGTGATGTAGTTGAATTAATTGCCTACCGTGAATGTTGTGGTTGCTTCGAGTTTTGTTGGTGAGCTTAGGGGGGAAAGAGTTGCCTAGTGAAGTCGATACCGCGGTGAAAGTCAAAGAAATCGAGCACACATTCGTAGAGGATACTCCTCCTAAGATGTCACAAGATTACTACGCTGGTACTTGTGTGGTGTGGCGAGTAATGCTAGGAGTAGACTGTAGTCACGCTCAAGCTAATTGTGGCCTCGAATTAGCATAACGAAATGCTTTTCTCTTCAGTATTATATAGTAAAGCTGGAATTTCGTAAGAAAAGTTGAGTTAAATTAGGAGTTAAATGTTTATCGCTAGGATTTTTTAGTTGGCGCATTTTTCTCTTACTATGAACCCGACATAGTGCTCTTTTGGAATGCGACTGTTTGGCAACCAGGTAACATTTTTCTGTGCATATGTGCTCTTTGTTGATGAACGCCATATTCATGTGGTTGTCCATGTATCACTTCAGAATCATACTCTCGAGGTTACTTGCATCCAATGAAGAAATGGTCGAAAGAAACCTATGAAGAAAATAGTTTTCCTAGAAGCTTGCGTACGCAACCGAATCGGATGATTATAGGCTGTTACAGGAGTCGATCCTCAATGTCACTTTCACTCTCCTTAACAGTGAAAAAATATTATTTCCTTGCAATCATATTTCTGAGACTACCATACGGAGATGACAAAGGTTTTCGAACTTCAACCTGTCTGATAGTGACATATACTCACGCATAAAGATAAGCGAGATTAAAAATGCGTCGTCTATCTTATTCTGTACTCGTTATCCATTGCCATAGATCGTTCGTGTGTGCTTTCGGTGCGACAGCAAAATCTAAGGGCTCACCTTAAACGTCCATAGGTGTAATAAAAATCCGCCGGTATGGATATTGGTGATCCATAAATGAGCGCCAATATGGTAACGCGGGGTGGGTCACTAAAATATCCTTCAACTGTTGATGTGTTTGTTCGAATATATCACTCACAGATGGAGAGTAGCCGGTTGTTTAGACCTTTAGGTGTCTTGAATATTGATAAAATTTCTTAAGAATTCAGAATAAAACTATTCACTCCGAACATAGTCAGAATTGCTCGAATGGCAACTTTACATAGCAAATGTGAACATGAACGATTTTGCAACCGTGATCGAGACTTTTAGGGGATTAGGACTACCTCGAACCATCGAAAAACCTGGGTAGGTGCTCTGGTCAATATGGTAACGCCGCGCGGGCTATTAAAAGGGCATTGAACTGTTGGTAAACACGTTCAACTATGCCACTCGCACATTGAGAGTAGGCCGTTGTTTAGATTTGTTTGGTGTCTTGAATATTGCGGCTCTTTTCCAAGAATGCTTAGCAAAACTAATTACTCTGATCCTAGTCAAAATTTACAGAATGGTAATTTTACTTATGGATGTGAAGAAGAAAATTTTTACAAACATTTTCGCACGGCTTTTGCGGAATCAAGACTGCTTCAGACCATTACGTTGAGTCATATATGCTCTATGCATATATATGATTTCAGTTGGGATTTGAAAGAAACCAACCAAGTCCAGGGCATAATCATTATCTAAACACGGAGACATATGATCAAATTCACCTTATGATTTTGAAAAATCAAAGGAAGACAACTGGATTCAAACCACTATTTGTTTTCCAACTCAAAGAGCTTAACGTGTAGTGATGAGATAGGAAAAACGAACATTGATTTCGTTTTGAGAGATACAACTAATCCATTGAACTACAAAGGAGAAGGAGACGGAAATACACAAAATACATATCTTCGGTTGAATTCTAATAGTTAATGTGAAGGGATTCAAAATGAAAGCTCGTTGATTCATATTAAAATATAAATAATTACTAGTGAAAAAATCCCAACTTTTTAGGTATTACTATGATTATGTATTCAATTGTAAAAACATCATAAAGTTGTAGGTTTTTCTTCTAGCATTTCATTATATTTGACAGAAATTAGTCTAATTCTAATAGCTTATCAGTATAGAACCTTTAGCTCATGTATAATATGCTTTCAAAGAGTGTCACTTCTGGGAAAGTCTATTTTGTTTCCTCTAATATACGGGAAATTCCGTTCTTTATATAACATAGGTATAAACAACATAGTCAGAAAAGAAAAGAATGTGGCAAATGTGTTATTTGAATACAAATATATAGGCTGAACATAGAATGAAAAAATATAGTTTGTGTGGAAACTAATAATAATTCATTTATCTCTTAATACTATGACTTCCTATACAGAGATAGAACTGAGTTAAGTAATTAACTCAGATATCCCATCCTACCAATCTTATATTTTAATGGGTTAGTTTTGCAGAGTAAGCCCTTGCATTATCACGGTGGGGGGCAACACCTTTTCTGTTGATCAAAGTGGCCCCTGTCGATGTAATACTTTGTTTGCAAGTTCAAGTTGCTTGGGATAAATCTCTGAAGTAATGTTTATGGAGATTTGAAGAGAATACATTCAGTTTTTACTCCAAATCTCTGGTGCTTTGACGAGGATCTGATTCAACAGTTTCTTTCAAAAGATCCTCATCTAATATGGGTTTTCTTCCAGAACGAGGCTCTATCCTAGAGGTCACAATCGCTATTTAAGGTGTTTTGTTTTAACCGCAGGTCGCATTGATGATCCTTCTTTGCAGTAGGATACATTCTACAAATCTTTTCCATTTCTTGCTTACAGTGCTAACCCTCGAAATTCATATAATAATCAATGACGAATACGTTGCTAGTTAAAGTCTTTAACTACTAAGGGGAGAACTAATTTAACAAAAATGACACACTGCCAGATAAAAGAGATGACATATTAGATCTAAATGTCCTTTTCTATTATTAATCATGGTCATTCCCTAGCTGGTTGTATTATAATCAATAGCGGACAACTACGTAAATACATATTTGTGTATAAAGACATTGCGAAATACAACGATATTGCGCAAAAAACTTTGCGCAATATCGTTGTATTTCGCTAATTTTCTAGTTTTCTCTAGCTGCCTTACTGTAAAGAAATAAAATAGGAGTAGCAAATATATTAGTCGCATTTGATGGAATGTAGAAGGGTGTGGGAATATAGGAGGAAATGAGAATCACGAATTAAAGAGGAAGAGAAAAACTGAGGTATCCTTGAGGACCTTCCACCGGGAATGGATAAATCCTAAATGCTTAGAGGCGGGAAAATTCAAATCTAAATCCATGGAAAGAGTACAAAGAGAAGAATACAAAAATTACCTAATTGAGAACTATTAAATCTTTTAATTATTACAAGAACGGAAGCTAAAATAACTAATAAGAATATTTTACTGAGGAGAAAAGAGCCAAAGGTGGGAAACAAAGGGCTAAAAAGATGATATAAAGAAATAACAAAAATAGCAAAAAAGCGTAGAAAACACCAACTAATAAAAAAACTAGTCAATCATAAACACTGGAGCCGGAACAGCGTAGTATAACCCTTCAGAAACAAATTCAAGAGGAGAAAACAAACGCTCAAAAATTCGAACCGGAACAGCCCCTTGCGGGAGAACCAACTAACTTTCATGTTCTACTTTTTTAACAGATATAGTTTCAAACTACTGTAGGATCAGCTTAAACCATCATAATGTAAATTCCATTTCACAGATTACTCTACTTTTTTGCCTTATTTCTCTTGTAGTCTTTAAATCCCCGCAGCAAATCAATATGAGATTAATTGGAAAGATGTACTTGAAATTGGTTAAGAATCATTAGGTCATCTTTCCTTTCACTCTATTTACTTCAAATTGGTGGCCTGATTATAGGTCAGGAGTTTAGAATTTCGGTCACGAGGTTGCTTGGGGAGTGATGGAGACAAATAGAATTTCGGTGCGAAAATTAGCGTTCTTCGGTAAGGTTTTCGTTTCGTAAGAGTCTAATGCGTTAGCTGAATTTATAACGGAATTATGTGATGTTTGTTAAATATCCTAATGCCATGTGGGTTTGTGATAAAACTATATTATATGGTCGTTAGAGCTTATAAATACATTGATAAACAAGTTAAACTGATTAAAAAATATTGACTGAAATTATTAGATATTCCTTCATTGTCTTGGATAACTTGGTCGAAATTTAAGTCTATTTAGACGTCCAACATTATGTTCTGATTTAAATCCACACATATTTGATAACTAAACCATCCTTTTATTCGGAAGCTTTTAGTAATTTTAGGATCACAGAATTAGGACCTCTAACAGAGCGGTTAGATTAAGTTAGTAAGGATAGCTTAGTTAGGTAGTTAAGGTCGAGTTAAAACGCTAAACTCGTTAGTTTTATCGAATGCATATGATAAACTTATTCACTAACTCTATAATTTAAGAAGGCGATTTTTTAAGTATTTGAATAATAATTTCATCTTAGTTTGGTTATGACTTATGTTTTTTTATCAAAGTTATTTCAAATAATTCTTTTATAATATCAAAACACAAAATGGTGAAGTTCAGAAATAAATATAAGTATCGAAATTTTGTGAATTTTTTAAAACCCAAAGAATTACAAATGGTAAAATTATTATTATTGGCGAAGTTCAGAAAATTTATAAAAATTTAACCATGGCTGCTTTTTTTTAGATTTTAAATTTTGATCTTAGTAGCGAAGCGCAAGCTCCCCCCGTAAGGGGGAGTAGCGAAGCCATTACCTGGCTGGACTTATTATTATAAAATCACAATTAAATAAAGCCGGTGGGAATATATTTTTCGTTATTTTAATTTCCGATCTTATTTACGAATCAAGGTCGACGTTTGCCTTGTGATCGGAGGGCGTTGGGTGCGACCCAGCATCGATTTGGGTCAGGTTGCATTTTGTAAGTGGCGACTCAAATTGATTTAGGCGAAGGTCGATCAATCTTTATCGGATAAAGTAAACTGACTAAAGTAAACAGTATAACATAAAATAACATGACACACATATAGATTTACGCGTAAATTAACTCTCAGGAAAAATAAATTAAGATTGCGAGCGACATCGTGTTTACTAAACTGATAAAATCGCCCCGAATCTTATTTTCGTTGTGGTAATTTACCTAACCATCGAGATTTGATGCAGACACGTCTAAATACCATAATTAATATAATACAAAACCATAAACACATGCAACATGTGGGGTTCTTGCTAGCCCCGTATATACAGTGTTGGGTTTATGATGTCAAGGGGGGTGTGCGATCACGGTGAACATAGTCATAAAATTTTCAGCGGCATCATGAGCTGGCCGCCCATTGGCGGATACGCCGATACCAATCCCTGTGGAGGTAAGTAGCTCCACACGCATCATGCACATAGTCAAGAACAACACCGCTATCACTCCCTTCCCCATTCACAACCCAACATAAGACTGAGTTACCACCGTAAATAAACCTAGCCGATGGAGTACTAGAGTACCTATGGGATACTCATACCTATGGATGGAGTCACGAACTGGTCTACCATAAATGGGTGGTATCCAAAAACATAATACGACAACCTTCTTCCCAACCAAGACCGACCCTTCGGACTCACCAGTGATTGTCATTCTGATCTTTATGTGTATTTTCATTATCCGGATGGGGATATCGTCCTCGAATGGCGGCATCTAACATACACGAAACATGGTACTGGACAGAATTGATGCATAAAAAAGAATTTTCCTTATCTTTTCTCTATACTTTTCCTTCCCTTTCTCCATATAATTTCCTTTAGTCGTAGAAAATAAGGACAGATCTGAAAAAAAACTAACCAAGAGTAAATTATTAGGAGATATGTACTGGAAACCTTTTAATATTTTTTAGACCAAAAACCCGTTGCTAGAGCCAAATATGCGGTAGGGCACAGCCCGAATGTCTGACTGCGAAGCTCAAGCTCCTCCTGTAAGGAGGAGTGGCGAACCACTCCTCTTGTTCTCTATATAGTTTCCTAACCTTTTCGCCATATTCTTACTTACTCTTTCTTCATATTTTTTCTTATGCTTTCTCCATATTCTTTTATTTCCGTTTCTCTATATTTTTTCCCTTAGCTTTTCTCCAGATTTTCCTCCTAGTTTTTACTTACGTTTCTCCATATTTTTTCTTACTCCTTTTCCATATTCTTTTATCACCCTTTGTCCATATTTTTTCCCTAACCTTACCCTAGATTTTTCTTTACCTTTTCTCCATATTTTTCCTTACCTGACCACCACATTTGTTCCTCAACCTTTCTCCATATTTTTCCCTTACCCTTTTATCAACTTTTCCACTACCCTTTCTCTATATGTTTTTGCAATCCTTACTTCCTATTTTATCCTTACCCTTTATCCATATTTTCCCAACCCTTTCTCCATATTTTTTTCTTCATTTTTTCCATATTTTTCTTTTCCCTTTCTCCATATTTTATTACCTGTACACCATATTTATCCTTTACATTTTCTTCATATCTTTCTTCACCCTTCTTATATTTTCCCCCCGACCCTTTTTCCATATTTTTTCCTTACCCTTTCTCCATATTTTTACTTATGCTTTCTTCAGATTTTCCTTTACCTTTTCTCCACATCTTTTTCTTACGCTTTCTCCTTATTTCCTTACCCTTTCTCCATATTCTTTCATTCCCCTTTCATCATATTTTTTCCTTACCCTTTCTTCGTAATTTTCCTTATGCTTTATCCAGATTTTCCTTTAACTTTTCTCCACATTTTTTCCTACGCTTTCTCCTTATTTCCTTACCCTTTCTCCATATTCTTTCATTCCCCTTTCATCATATTTTTTCCTTACCATTTCTTAGTAATTTTCTTTATGCTTTCTCCAGATTTTCCTTTACCTTTTCTCCACCTTTTTTCTTACGCTTTCTCCTTATTACCTTACCCTTTCTCCATATTCTTTCATTTCCCTTTCATCATATTTTTTCCTTACCCTTTCACCATATTTTTACCCTAACATTTCTCCATATTTTTTCCTTACCCTTTCTTTATATTCTTTCCTTATCCTTCTTCAGAGTTTGCCCTTCCCTTTCTCTATGTAGTTTCCTCATCTTTTCTCCATATTTTTTCTTACCCTTTCTCCACATTCGTTTCTCAACCTCTCTCCATATTTTTTCCTTACCCTCTCTCTCCACCCACGTCTCGAGAGTCTTAGGATCATCTATACTTTTTTACACCATAAACAGAGACCCATTGAACGGTGGCAATGGGTGTTTTCGTCAGCGAGATGTGTGTGTGTGTGGACGGGGGGGGGGAGGGGTCGAATGTTTTGCTGAGTTTGAAAATCTTCCTCACTTATGAGGAATAATATGTTTATATTGTGGTAAACCAGACACAAAACGGGAAAACCAGTAAGGACATATCCGCAAGAATGGTTGTGACGAAAGATATACAAAGAAAGTAGTGAAGATGGATCAAGGGAAAATGCGGTGAAAATATATAGCCACGGATCCATCTGAAGCCATTGGGGTCCGGAGAATACGCAAACCGCCAGATGTCAGCTACAACCCATGTTATATCTGACACCCCTTTGCGTGGAGTAGGACTATGTAATGGATGATGGGTAAAATGTTTAAATAGGCGTTAAGTTTTATTTTTGGAGAAACCTGCGTAAAAGTATTTATTTTATCTCTTTGATGATTTCTTTTTCCTGTATTTCTTCATTATGGCATTTTTTTTTATTTCATCACATGGATTCTCGATGTTTTGGGCTTTTAAACCAACTCGGCGAATGATGACCTTTAACGTGCTGTTCGGAATAGAAGTTTAATACACCTTGCCGCAACATCTAGTTCAGTAGTTTGCTGCAAGACCCATTTCAGTAGTTTGCCGCAAGATCAAATTCAGTGGTTTGCCGCAAGATCAAATTCAGTAGTTTCCTGAAAGATCCAATTTAGTAGTTGCCGCAATATACAGTTCAGTAGTTTGCCGCAAGATACAATTCAGTAGTTTGCCGCAAGACCCATTTCAGTAGTTTGCCGCAAGATCAAATTCAGTAGTTTGCCGCAAGATCAAATTCAGTAGTTTCCTGAAAGATCCAATTTAGTAGTTGCCGCAATATACATTTCAGTAGTTTGCCACAAGATACAATTGAGTAGTTTGCCGCAAGACCCATTTCAGCAGTTTGCTGCAAGATCAAATTCAATAGTTTGCCACAAGATCAAATTCAGTAGTTTCTTGAAAGATCCAATCCAGTAGTTTGCCGCAATATTCAATTCAGTAGTTTGCCGCAATATCCATTTCAGTAGTTTGCAGCAAGATGCAATTCAGTAGTGTGCCGCCAAATCAAAATTCAGTAATTTGCCAAAGTAATTTGCTTGCCGTAAGATTTAATTCAGTACTTTGTCGCAAGATCTAATTCAGTAGATTGTTGCAAGATCCAATTTAATAGTTTGCGGCAATATTTAATTCAGTAGTTTAACGCAAAATCCATTTCAGTAGTTTGCAGCAAGATCCAAATTAGTAATCTGCTGCAAGATCCAATTTAGTAATTTGCTGCAAGATCCAATTCCGTGGTTTGCCCTTGATCTATTTGAGTAGTTTGTCGCAAAATCCATTCAACTCAGTGGTTTCGCTGCAAGATCCAATTCCGTTATTTGTATTCATTTCTAATCATAAAGTTGTTGCCTGAATTACCCATATATTATTACACAAGTTAGATTTGATCCATCCTCGCTTATATATATTCCCCCTCTAATATATATATATATATATATATATATATATATATATATATATATATATATATATATATATATATATATATATATATATGGCATGAAAGACTCGACGTATAGGTGAGAATGGATGGGGAGAAAGAAAAGTCCAGACACTACACAGAGCTCTTTATTGACGTTTCGCCTCAGTTCCATTCTGAGGAAGCCAAGAGGCGAAACGTCAATAAAGAGCTCTGTGTAGTGTCTGGACTTTTCTTTCTCCCCATCCATTCTCACATATATATATATATATATATATATCTCAAAGTAGCGCGAGAGAATGATGAAAATGAATGCAATAAACTACATTGAAAGAGAAAACGGAATAAATTTTTCTTACAGTAATATTTCTTACCTTTTTTCGGAAAAATCCGTGGTTCGAATCGCATCCCTGCACGGATTTTTTGCAAACTTGGCTTTCGGCTGAATAATCCAACATCTATATTGTCGATATAAATAATGAATAACAGGATCATGATGGACTTCGCTCATCACCAGGCCAGAAGAAGCCTGCTGTTGATCGCAACCATCTGTCGCCTCCCAGATAACCACTTTTCAGTCCAATCACCTAATTTCCACCTAATTCTCAACACTAGCACCTTAAACATCCAATTACAGTCGAATGCGTTATCAAAAACCTTTTGGAAATCTATTACAGTGTGTTTACCACCAGTTTTCTATCATACTTGCTCATTATGCCTTCAAAGTACTCGAACAAGTTCGTCAGGTAAGACTGTTTTCTACGCAATCCGTGTTGAGATGCCTTTTAAAAGTTATTGCTCTCTAAGTAGTCTGTAATATTGTCCGCCAGTTATACCCTGTAAGACTATCCATACAATAAAGGTGTCAAGCTTATAGGCTGATAATTATCTAGGCAGCCGCGATCACCTTTATTGTGGCAGTTAGTCACGTCTGTCATTCACTACCCCATTGGTAAGTCTCTGATATCGAGGGATGCATTAAAAATCTTCTTGAGTTTGCGCAGGTTCTGCAGCAGGAAACACTCGGAAAGATCGTGAATGAGGATCCGGATGAGAACGGCAGATTATACTGCAAAGAGGTGAGACAGTTGAGAAACTAAGAGAAAAATAGCCGTGTAAACATCAAGAATAAGAACACGAGGGTACTTGTTAGAGATGGAGAGGTTAAAAAGATGGATAAAGAGCTTTTAAGCATTGTATGATATAGGTATGATAGCTTACAGGGTGCGTTGGGTAATTTGTCGCCGTTGGCAACTGAATTCAGCCCATGTGTGATTTCTGGCGTCGGTTCTATCTTATTCCTATCATAGAAGAGTGATTCAGTTGTACATCGTTTGTGAATGAAGCAATACCATGGCTGAATTTAATCCTAAAAAAATTGGAAAAGGCAACCTGTACTGCTTGGCATTCACACCGGGAACTCCAATGAGAAGATCTCCGATTGTTTGGGTGTCAAACTGAAGATAGTGCAGAGGACCCGGAAAGTGTGATTACGAGGAACGTGGCTCGAAAACATCACTCTAATCGTTCCCATATGGAAAGAACCCCAGAATTTGTCGCGAAGAACTAGGCTATCATTAACAACGATCTCAGCAAGTCAATGAGGTTCATGACCAGCGAGAAAGGAGTGTCAGAATCTCACCAGGCAATCACTACATGATAACAGTTGCTACTACTCATACAAAATGAGAAAGGTCCAGCATCTGTCGCAGAAAGTGAAAGACAAACAGAAGGAACGTGTTGCGAAGTTTGTGAACAAACAGAATCATCTTCTCACCCTTGCAATTTTTGGTTCTTCTAACACGAGAGTAATTTCTGCCAGGACGAGGTGGTGAACTTGCAAAACAACCACTGCCTTACTATGTCCCCTGAAGATGTACAGATGCATAAAAAACAAGTTCGTGTTCGACATCATGGTGGTTTGGGTGGTTAGTAGCGATGTTGACGTTATTCTCCCGTTTATCTTCCCGGAGGGCTACACATCAAGTACCTGGAGGAGTTGGTGATGCTCTGGATCCAGGAGGTAGCCGTTGGAGGTCCCTATGTGTGGCAGCAGGACTCTTTACTATGCCATACAAGCAGGATGACCCAATCTTGGCTGTCAGACAATTTCTTTGACCACATCACCCCGAACATCTGGCCTACCAACTCCCCAAAATACAGCCTTCTCGACTATTATATGTGGCGCGTGGTTGAGAGAGAGACCATCAAGTCCCCGTACATCACCAAAGTGGAGCTTAGATCCAGGATCACCACAATTTTCAACCCACTTAAACAGGTAGACCCCGTCAAGAAGGTCTGCTGCTGAACCCTGTTATTTTCTTCGATATTGAAGTTAGGCGCCAAATTTCCCATCACACCCTCAAGATGATAAAAAGATGCAGTGCTGTGTAATCGAATAGATCTGTTTGTGCAGCAAGGCCTTTGGAAATGAAAGTGTGCCAGAAGAATACTGAGTGTACCTATATATAATAGGAAAGAGATTAAAGGTGGATGTACCTATTTCAGAGGAACAATTATGCTAAAAGATTGTAGGCATGGTATATGGACAATTTTGTGTGATTGTTAATGTTTAAAAGGGGTAGAAGTTGTCTGGATCAGGTGTTTGCCTTAAACATTCAATTAAAAAAGAACGGGATAAGAGTTTTAAGGTGTATTCTGGTTTTATGAATATGGAAAGAGTGTTTATGACCGTGTAGCTAGGAAAGAATTGTGACAGGTTTTAAAAACAGAAGAAAGTAGTAGAATTTAGATGTTTGAAAAAGCATGGTGAGGTGAGGTATGTGATGTCTTATGGCTGTCAACTCTATTTATGAAGTGTACACTGATAAAAGTATGAGGTGAGTTGATGAACAGGTATAGTTGATGCACAGGTGTAGTTAATAAAGAGTGGTAAGGAATGGATGTTTTTATAGGATATGCTGTTTACCTGGTGTTAGTGGCTGGGCGTGATTTGGAAATATTGCCCAAACTTTTAAAATGGTTTGCGTGATGAGAGAAAAAGTAAATACAGAAAAGAGTAACGGGTAGGTGTTTGAGTGTGAGGTGGGAGGGACTGTCATTTTAGATTATAGTATGCAGCTAGGGCAAGATCAAATTGTAAATTATCTAGTGCGTGTCGTGTGTTAGAAGGAAAAATCGAAAAAAAGAACGATACAAAATAATAATTAAAAAGTGAGGGGACGAGAAAAGGCTAGTTAGAGTGAGAAACGAGTGGTTAAAGCCACTCGAGTGAGGCTGTAACCGAGGATATTTCGGTGTGTTGGTGTGTTACGGTTATGTAAGAAGCAATGGCGTAGCTAGGGATTTGGGGGCCCGGGGGCATTATCTCCATTGGGTCCCACCAATATGCGAATGTTTGATATCACGAATGACATGAAAACAACTACTCCTGCAATGTTTTGGTGCACTCTGGTATGTCTGATTGTGTGTCGAATAAAACAATAAAAATAATTAAGACACTTTAATAGGGAATACTTATGTACGATTAAAAAAATAAACTACAAAATGTGAAACCGAGATATTACATATTGAAAAAATATACTTGACACAATTCCTATTGATACATTCCATCAATCGGATACAGCAACAATAAAAGTAATTATTAAGACGCTTTAATACAGAATACTTATGTAGGATGTAGGATGGCAAGAAATAAACTAGAAAATGTGAAAGCGAGATATTACCAGTCATCATTTTGACACATAAACAATATAAGTAGTGATTAACACAGTTTAATTCAGAATTGAACCGTTTATTAACTGTTTTTTGTCATTCAAAAAAGGGAGGGTACACTCGTTTGGGCCACCTCCCCCCAATGTGGGCTAGGGGTAACTTTGAAATGTGTTCCCCATCGGCCCCCATCCTTTAGCTACGCCACTGGTAAGAAGGAATGAGAATGAACTTGTGAGGAGGATAAATGCGAGAGTGATGATGTGCAAAGATTAGGAAGATCGCATAAGAGTTGGATTGATTAGCAGTGAGTGTTTAAGAGAAAGGAGGGGAGGGGGGGAGATGATATTGTGTATGCTAGATGTGTTTGTTCCCTTTTGACCTGGGACGAACTCTAACTTGACGAATGCTGTGGTTCATTCCGTCCTATTTATAGGATAATTAGCTTTATATTTAAATGGACATTGAGGGAGGCGATGTGAAAGGTACTTTTCGTGGCGGTGATGTAGTCAGACCACAGTTTTTGTTGGGAAGTAGTTGGGATAATGACCCAAGTTAAATTGATGTAAAATATGGTTGACCGCTTATTTAGCATTTTTATAATATTTTTTTTACAAAATAAGAAAATATAATAACATTAGAAGCATTTTGCTGGAAAAGGTCTTCAGGGCCCACCAAGTTCCTCTCTGTCCCGCCCCATTTCTCTGCTAAAATATATTTTATTTAACTTTATTACGCACACAATCAAATAGACATGTCATTTAACTTTAATACGCACACAATCAAATAGACATGTCATTTAACTTTAATACGCACCACAGTCAAAGAGACATGTCATTTAACTTTAATACGCACCACAGTCAAAGAGACATGTCATTTAACTTTAATACGCACATAATCAAATAGACATTTTATTTAACTTTAATACGCACCACAGTCAAAGAGACATGTCATTTAACTTAAATACGCACATAATCAAATAGACATTTCATTTAACTTTAATACACACACAATCAAATAGACATGACATTTAACTTTAATAAGCACACAATCAAATATACATGTCATTTAACTTTAATACGCACACATTCAAATATACATGTCATTTAAATTTAATACGCACACAATCAAATAGACATGTCATTTAACATTAATACGCACATAATCAAATATACATGTCATTTAACTTTAATACACGCACAATCAAATATACATGTCATTTAACTTTAATACGCACACAATCAAATATACATGTCTTTTAACTTTACTACGCACATAATCAAATAAACATGTCATTAAACTTTAGTAAGCACACAATCAAATATACGAGGGCCGGTCAATAAGTTTTGCGAATCAGTAGGGCAAAACAGAGAAAGGGGGATGGCGGTTTGTGGGGGTGTCAGGACCTGCAGCCGCACGCTCTTGCCTCGGCTATTTAAGAAGCAGTAGCTGATCGCAGATCGTCAGTCGCAAATTTTTCAACAATGGAGAAGGTTGAGCACCGCGCAATGATCAAATTTTTGACTAAGGAAGGCAAGAATGCAACCATTGCTCGCTGAAATAGGGAGTTCTGCCATGGTCATGAGTTCCTTGAAGATGACCCCTGTCCAAGACGCCCGTCAGATGTGACCAATGAGGACAATGTGGCCCGTGTGGCGAGGATGATCCTCGAAAATCGACGGGTGAAGGTCGAAGAAATCGAGCGAGAACTTGGAATAAGTGTTATCAACATCCTCCACGACAATTTGGCCATGATCAAGGTCTCTGCCCGTTGGGTCCCTAGAAACCTCACGCCCCATGATCGACTTCAACGTCGTCAAAGTCCACAAGGCCAGAGTTGCACAAGCTGCCCTGCGCGAGTGCTGATTCGAGGAGCTCAACCATCCCCCCTACAGTCCAGATCTGGCCCCTAGCGACTACCTTTTATTCCGCCAGCTCAAGGCTGCACTGCGTGGACGCCAGTTTGGGGGCGATGAAGATGTCCAGCTCGCCGTCCAGGAGTGGATTGAACAGCAGTCGGAAGATTCCTGGTTGTCGGGAATTCGAAGCCTCAGGGACAAGTGGCGCAAGTGCATTGAAGTCGAGGGTAGTTATATTGAAAAATAATAAAACACTTTTCCTCATATCTCGTTTCCCCTTTTCGAATTGCAAAACCTATTGACCGCCCCTCGTACATGTCATTTAACTTTACTACGCACATAATCAAATAAACATGTCATTTAACTTTAGTAGCTCACAATCAAATAGACATGTCATTTAACTTTAGTAAGCACACAATCAAATAGACATGTCATTTAACTTTAATACGCACACAATCAAATAGAAATGTCATTTACCTTTAGTAAGCACATAATCAAATAGACATGTCATTTAACTTTATTAAACACACAATCAAATAGACATATTATTTAAATTTAGTAAGCACACAATCAATAGACATGTCATTTAACTTTAATACGCACACAATCAAATAGACATATCATTTAACTTTAGTAAGCACACAATCAAAAAGACATGTCATTTAACTTTAATACGCACACAATCAAATAGACATTTCATTTAACTTTAGTAAGCACACAATCAAATAGACATGTCATTTAACTTTAATACGCACATAATCAAATAGACATGTCATTTAACTTTAATACGTACACAATCAAACAGACATATCACTTAACTTTAGTAAGCACACAATCAAATAGACATGCCATTTAACTTTAATATGTGCTTCCGTATCCAAGAGAGATCGGTGAAATGTCCCAATTCCGTCCATATCGTGTTCCAAAAACATGTGCGTAAGTTCTCTCTCGTTACATTATTTATCGATACATCTATTTGCATTTGCTGATTTCTCGTCGGTGTAGGCAGGTAGATACGTGAAGCCACCCGTCCCTCGCATCTTACAGGAAATCATCCAAATGGATAATGAAATGCCCATAAAGATCAGAATGCTAATCCCTGCTGGCCAGAAAGCATCAATGACTGTTCTTTGTTTGACGGGGACGGGGGGGATTTTTTTTAACACCAAACAGTGAGGGAGAAGGGACTGGAGACCAACATGGCAGAAGACAGAAACAGGTGGAAGCTGTTCATCAAAAACAACAACCCCGTATAAAGACGGGCTAATAAGCTGACGACGACGAAGAAGAAGTGATGGTAGAATATTTGGTCACTCAGGGGGCGGGGGAACTTGTTCCGCGTCAGGGATAAGTGGATATGAATGCCCACAAAAGGGACAATAGTACTCCATCAGCAGATTCAGTAACAGATGAGACAGTGGGTATGTTGTGATGTAAAAAAAGGGAAGGGAAACAGTAGTAGTGTTGTGGTTGGCTATGTGAATGATGACGCGTGATGAACTATTCACCCCCACTTAGGTGAGTATCAGCGTATCTCCCCAATGGGCGGCAGCTCATGAAACCGCTGAAAGCTTTGTGCCCGCGCTCCCTGGGTTTGTACCCGTGCCTCGACGCCAGAAATCCAACCCTGTATCCACTCGGCTAACGAGCGCTCCTTATGCTGTTGTTATTATACATCATCAGTGTTTGTCTGTAGTTTTTTTATAATTGAGTTTACAATATAATACTTCTCTACCAAACCTTAATAAACTACTAAACTGCCTGTAAAAATGTTCCTTATGTAGGAGTTCCTAGTTAATATATACATGAAAATACAAAAAGTATCAAACGCTGGTTGGTCACTTTCACATTAATATTAGCCTAATGCCGTTGACGTCAGAGCTAAATTGAAAAACCGTCCAAAATTATAAAAAAATTAAATTTTAAAATGGCTGAGGGGGGCGGGAGTGAATTAAAGAGACAGGTGAAGGGGCGAAGATTTCTAGAGCTTGAAGGTAACATCATCGTTCAGGTCAAATAAAGAACTACTATACAGATTTGAGATCATGTTGAATTATATTCAAGATGAAGATCTATTGTCCTATAATTTATATTACTCCCGAGGTAGATTTAACACTTAATTTTACCGATTAGATAAGCCCTACCTCAACCTAACTCAACCTGTGATTTAGACGAATTGTCTTTCTCATTTTGAAGGAACTGTTGTTGGGAATAGGATCATAGGTGGATAATTAAAAAGGAATCAAAGTTTCAGCTGCGTTTCTAGCCATTGTCCATGATTTAAACAATGACTTCAATGTAGCTTCTGTGGAAAGCGGGCTGCTTATAATCTCGTGTGGAGCTGAGTCTTTTGGGGATGGGGGATAACCGAATGGATTAAGGCTATCGTTCACTTATCTCACTTCCCCCCGACGCTTTTTTTTTCGACCAGCCCTTGTCTTGCCCATACATTTCCTCCTTTAGTTCTGTAGAACTTTAGTGTATCATAGAACCTTGGGGATGCGGAGTTTATTATAGACTTTGCCTCTCTTCTATGGGAGAAATGAAAGCAATCAAGATGTGCGATTTGAGATTACGTGAGTGTTAATGGATATGTATGGAATTGTATAAATAGAGTACTCTAGCGCAGTGTCCCCCTTAAGCGCGGGGCTGGAGTGGCCTCAAAGCTGGCCCTGGTAGAAAATTCCTGTAGATTGGAAGCCTTTCAATTAAATATTTAGCAGGCTAAGGAATGTTTACTCATACAAGTAACAATTCTAGCGACAATTTACTAACAACGGATAGTGCTGAAGTGACCAACCCACTTCAATGTTTTACACCCCAACTTCACATTCGAGAGAACTTGGTTTAAATCCAAAATTAGTTCTTGCTTTATGTTCTTGAGTCTTTGTACTCTTTTCGTAGTACTCCTTCCCTGGGATTTCAAATTGTATATTCCCAATTCCTGCCGTTGGGATTTAATTACTTGAGGGACACCTGGTATTTTGATAGCATTTTACTATTACTTATCTTTTCCTATTTTTCCTCACGTTCATTTTCCATCGCCGCGCCTCTAATACATCGCTCACTCCCATATTCTATTTCTTTTCCTAAAGTGAACCACGTTACAAGTCAGATTTTCCTAGAAGCGATGAAGTAAATTGTAAGGAACGTACCATACACAGCTCTGATTCATTTTGTTCCTTCCAGTACTCTCCAACATGATCCCGGATGCGGATTTACGAAATGAAATGCAAGAATCAATTCAAGCGCTGGAGAAACATCTCGGCCAAAACCTGCTTCTCCCCTCGGGCATCCGAGATGCCTTAATTTCCCATTTGATCGGGAATTCGTCCTCTTCTGCCGACGGGACATCGGCAGCCTCGGCTCCGGATTTGCTTAACAATACGACGGACGGAGATTTTTCCTCGACATTCGAGAAGAAGTGGAAGCACGCCGTAGTAAATGAATCAATCTTACAAGAAGAAGTTATGTGGACTTACTGGAACTCATTTTTCTTTTCTTTTACAGCAATAACTACTATCGGTAAGTCTTTTTTAAGACCAACCCCTGGAAGGGGAGTTCAGGTGCAACATAGGGGGGAGGGCATGGATTTGATCTGGATGATTGCATGCCATCTAAGCTGCAACGTGGCAGGTGACTCTGCCATAATTGTGAAGAGTGTGAAGGGTGTGAAGGTTCTAGGAAGTTTCTTACTCTTCCATCTTCGGGCCCTGCAAGTAGTCTCTTCTTTGGCCTACTCTGGACATAGAATTTCCGCACATTTTTTTACTCTCATCTTCTACGAATCTCTCCTCACAAACCTTTTGATACCGAGACACACTTTAGTTTTTTGACTAATACTTCTAATAATAATATATTACTACTAGTAATAATAATATACTAGTAAGAAAAATATTAAAAATTAAAATTTTGGCTAATCATTATAAATTAGAGGGCCAAAATTGAGGTGACACTAGCCGCTATAGGCATTGAGAAAGACCTCTCGTAATTGCCTGCCAGCAGCGTTCCTCACCATAGATGGAAACTATACTAAATAGTCTACTATTTCGTTAAAGAAATATAAACTAGTAAAATATTACGAATACTAGCAAAGATTATTGGGAATCTTTTGAAGGACGATGGTTTACACGCATTCTATATTTCTATAATTTACTTAAAGGCGAATTCCCTCGCATAAGTATCATTATTTCATTTTTGGATTATTCTCTAGACGTGTGTCGAGTGGTTTATTGTTATGTAACACAAGCGCGTATGTCTGTACACTACGTCTTAACATGACGTCATTAGCGCGTATGTCTGTACACTACGTCTTAACATGACGTCACTAGCGCGTATGTCTGTAGACTACGTCTTAACATGACGTCACTAGTGCGTATGTCCGTACACTACGTCTTTGAATTCAATTCTAATCTTAACATAACGTGACTAGCGCGTATGTCCGTACACTATCTCTTTGAATTCAATCCTAATCTTAACATGACGTGACTAGCGCGTATGTCCGTACACTACGTCTTTGAATTCAATTCTAATCTTAACATGACGTGACTAGCGCGTATTTCCGTACACTACCTCTTTTAATTCAATCCTAATCTTAACATGACGTGACTAGCGCGTATGTCCGTACACTACGTCTTTGAATTCAATTCTAATCTTAACATGACGTGACTAGCGCGTATGTCCGTACACTACCTCTTTTAATTAAATCCTAATCTTAACATGACGTGACTAGCGCGTATTTCCGTACACTACCTCTTTGAATTCAATTCTAATCTTAACATGACGTCACTATCATACGCGGCAAGGTGTTTTAGTAAATTTCTCCCAATGGTGTCTCAATTCGACATGACACTGCGAGTGCACTTTTTAACAACGTGGCACCATCATACGCGTCCCAGTATTTGAAGTAAATATAGTCCCTTTGTCGCTCTGTCAGACACGGCACTTGTTTTTTAGCTTTACATTTCAGGAACGAATTGATACCAAGAATGCAAATATTCAAAAGTGTGCTGCTAAAAGCAACAAAATGGCATTTATCAGCGAATTAAGCAAAATGTGGTCTCGATTCTATTGGAGTTTTTATGCATAAAATCAGCTTTAGAGGCAAACGGAAGATGTAAGACACTGGTTGCAAGAAGCAAAGTAAGGGATAGAAGAAGACTAAAGTTGTTAAAAAGAGGGTGTAAGAGTGAAGAGAGTGAGAACTGCTCTTCACAGCCTTCACATTGCTGTTCTGGAGGCGGGAAGGGTCATAAATCAGTTGACTTTTATGGTTTTAGGGGGTGCGTGTAGTCTGGGAATAACCACCCTGGTCAAATACGTCGCCACACAAATAACCAAATACAACACCGCTGTTTCTTCCTACCGCCTTTATTCGAACATTGGTACATAGGTACCTTACATATCACATCAATATATGCCCAAACAAGCCATTTGATTCCTTCATGACTCATGTACTGTTTATGCTAAAAGGGGCCCATCCGACGACTAACCATTTGCTATGTGTTTTAACTTACTTCGCTAGGCGTGGGGCACACGTTAATGTCATATGAGAAAAAAAAATAAAATAAAAAAACTAATTTGGGATTTTGGAATAGAATTTAAAATGAAATTTGATAGTGAATTTTAAATAAAATTTGAAATAAAATTCGATATTGAATTTGAAATGGAATTTTGAAATGACATTTGGTATTGAATTTAAAATTAAATTTGAGATTGTATTTGAAATAAATTTGAAATGAAATTTTAGATTGAATTTTAAATTAAATTTGATATTAAAATTGACATGAAATTTAAGTGGAATTTTATATTTAATTTGAAATGGAATTTGATATTAAATTTAGGATTAAATATGATATTGAATTTGAAATAAAGTTTGATATTCAATTTAAAATTAAATTTGAAATGAAATTTTATAGTTAATTTGAAATTAAATTGATATGACAGTTGATATTGAATTTGAAATTAAATTTTATATTGAATTTTGAAATAAAATTGATATTGAATTCGAAATTAATTTTATATTGAATTTTAAATCAAATTTCAGGTGAAATTTGATATTGACTTTGAAATTAAATTTGAGATTGAACTTTAAATTAAATTTTGACTGGAATTTGGTAAAAATAGAGAGGCTTAAAGACAGATCGGGCTCGGCGAATTAATATAAGGGAGAGAGTTCTTCCCCGACCTTCTTTACCCATGGGCGCACCTGAATTTAGTTACCTTCTGCGACGCACAGCTGACACCTTGATGTCGGTATTATTACCTTCCACACACACACACACACACACACATACACACACACATAATCAGGGTGCGATCGTAATTTGTCGCCTAACTTTAATATAATAGAAAATAATTTTTTTTTATACAGATATATTTACCAAAGTTACATCTTAAAAAGACTTGGATTTTATTATTCATTTTATTCAATGAAATCGGCGTCGAACTCAACCACGACTTCTACGCGCCGTCGTAACCTGCTACAGGCCTTCTCGACGGGCTCTTTGGTTAACTGGGTGAAAACTGTGGTGATCTGGACCTAAGCTCCACTTTGGTATTGAACGGGGACTTTTAGGTCTGTCTCAACCAAGTCCCAAGCCTAATAGATAGTCCAGGGTGTTGCAGTCTGGGGAGTTACGAGACCAGATGTTCGGAGTGATGCGGTCAAAGAAATTGTGTGACAGCCGAGACTGGGTCCTCCTCCTTGCAGAGTCCTCCTGTCGCCACGTCCACGGCAACACCAACTCCTCCAGGCACTTGATGTAGCCCTCTGGGAATATAAATGGGATCATGACGATGGCCTCGCTACTGATCACCCTAAAGACCATGATATGACCGGGAACCCGAACATTTTGGGGAGGCCACACCAAGCCAGCGGCTGGTTTGCGAGTTCACCACTTGGTCCTGGTAGAAATTCTCCTCGTCTCAGAAGAACCAAACCATGCCAGGCTTACATGCAGACATGTAAAAAATACCACACCAAACCGGATCCAAGTGGTAGGAGTGAACTTTCCCCCACCTCACCTCGCCCCGCCCATTGATGAATGGACGAAAGCTGATCGGCGCAAAGCCTTAAATATTAGCCGTTGCCCGATAAAAATAGATGGCAAAAGAAAATGTATAAAAGAAATAAAGCCCAGGTAGTCTCAACAAGATTCTATCGTTTAGAGTACTGGGGACGGAAGGGCCTACTGCCCTTCGAGTTATAAGGTGCGAGTCTTAACATAGGAAAATATTGTCAAGAAATTAATGTCATTTTTTAAGAATAAAATCAGGCGTTTTTAATAAACAAAAATAGCATTTATTTAGCAAAATATATGGCGTGTTTCCCAACACAAAAATTTATGTGTTTTACTTTTGGTGGGTAGTGAAAGGAGGTATTTATTATCAGCAACTCAATAATAACCAAGCAATTAATTCAGACCTTTATTGTTCAACAAGTGAAACAGTTACTTTAGATCTTTAATGTTCAACAATTGCAACAGTTACTTCAGACCTTTAATTTTCAACAATTGCAACGGGTTCTTCAGACCTTTAATGTTTAACAATTGCAACAGGTACTTCAGACCGTTAAAGTTCAACAATTACAACGCTTAAATGAATCTTTTGAATAAAAATGTCATTTACTGGTAAAATAAAATATTGCGTTAGGTTAGGAAATTCTTCCTCGTACTCCTTATTCACTGGAGCCTGCACCATCTGAATACCATTTATTTAAGTCAATACAGCATCACATAAATAATTATGTTTAATCGTAATTAAGACGTTGTAATCATTTTTCCAAGAAATGTATCCACTACTTATTTAAAAGGAGGGATCGTTTTGTATGTCAAGCAAATTTTGTCTCTTTCCTATAAATGTGGGTTTACTAGACAGAAATCTTCAATAATTTTGTATCATCGCACTAATCCTTTTGCTTTACTAAAAAAATATTCTTTTTACTATTGCATGCTTGCCCAACATCCACGAGAAGGACTGGTAATAATAATAATATTGTATTTTTTACTGGTTTATGAGGGTAGAGAAATTAAGAAAAAAAAACATGGAACATTGGGAAATCTGCATTGATTTACATATTCTGAAGAGTTTCTTTTGTTATTTTTTCATTGAAATCCTTTTAGGTTTTGGACATATGTCACCGCAAACGCAGCTTGGACGTTTTTTGTGCCTCATGTATTCCATTTTTGGGGTCCCCTTCAACGGGATCGTGTTTGCAGGTCTGGCTGATCTGTTTTCTAAGCAGGTAATAAAGGATTTTGTTCTCATTTTGCGAATTTCTCTCGCGTCGTCCTATGGCTAACAAAATAGTATCGGTTTTGGGGTTTTTTGCTCATTGGGTAATTTTTTGCTCGCAGGGTAATAAAGTTTGCTGAGTGAGTATTTTTGCTGCATTCTTTTGCTGTTTTTTTCTCTCTTTGTGGGTAATTTTTTTGGGGGGGTCATTCTTTTGTACATTTTTGTTCAGTTGGTCATTTTTCACCTTTTGATATTTGTTTACTCAATTGGCATTTTATTTTGCTCTTATTTTTTCGCGTCTTTTCTTTAGTAATTAATTTTTGCTCGGTTGGCAATTATTTTGCTCCGTGGGTATTTTTTTTTTGGGGGGGGGGGGCAATCACAAATGAAATTTTAAGGGTTTGAGGCTAAATGGATGATGCAAACGGTTATTGCATTCAACCATTTTTCCTGCCAAGGGGTTGTCAGGCGTATCATGGGCTTACCAAGTTTTGCAAAAGTTATGTTACATCCTTTTTCTTTATATATATTTCGAGAGGTTTATGTGTGTGAAAGAAAAAGTCCCGTCAAATAAACTTAAAGTTCTACTTTTCCAGTACGTTTCATTAAAACGCCTTCTCCGTTGCGTAGAGATGTGTCGAGATGGAATTCAAAAGAATCTAAATCTCTGTTCTCCTGCGCGCGGGCCACAACAAACGAGTTCGACATCGCCACCAAGCGACTCAACGTCAGGCGGATGACCGTCCACAAATTCATGGAGAGGCTCAAGAACGGGAAAGACCTTCAAAGGTCGACCTTGTTCAAACAGGCCTCAAGTTGTCAACTGTTTGGCTGTGAGAAAGGTCTTCGAAAGCGATCCGAAGCGAAAAACGACTGCGCTCGCGAAGACGAAGAACATGTCGGTTGCCAAGGTGGTCAGTGGTTCAAAGAGGAGGGCAGCAAGATCTTAAGGTGCGTGGAGAAGCCTCTGCTCACCGACAGTATGCGAGAACAACGTTGGGGGCGCTGTCGTCGCCTTCTCAACGACTTGAAGAGTCATGGCCATCGAATTCTCATTTCTTTTATGATGAGGGCGGAACGACTGCGTCTTAAGCTACCTCCGGGACGTTTCCAAAGTCCGCTACCTCGTGGCTTCGAATGGGAAGAAAATGCCGCCATGGTGGTTTGCGGCCGGCTACAGTCTCACCGGGGCCCGATTACAGGGACATCTTAGCCCCGAAAGTCCTGCCCTGGGTGAGAAAGATCACGAAGAAGGCTGACTACGTCTTTCAGCCGGACGGTGCCGGGAAACCATTCTTTGGGTCGAACATGAACTTCTGGTCGGACTTTTGACCGACGCAGTTGCCTGACCTCAATCCCCTCGACTACAGGGTGTGTACAGTACATGTCAAGGGCAAGGCCTGCAAGATGCGCCAGGGCAACGTCGACGAGCTGAAACCTCCATCAACCGGATGTGAGCCATCATGAGGAAGAATTTCGTCCGCAACGTGTGAGCGGTCTTCAGTTCTCTCCTGGATCACGTGCGAGAGCGGCCACATTGATCGATGTTACAATTTAAACACATATTTATGTTAAAACAATCAGAAAGCGTCTAACTGCATCATAACTATCATTGTGTCATTTGTTAAGAGTGTCGTAACGAGTGAAACAGGCCTTTTGCAATACCTGATAATGCTGCAGCTGACATCCGAGTAACTTAGTGTCTTGCAGGTCCCACTAGGCAAGACACTATCGTCCGGGGAGATCTACCTGAATGGTGGAAGTTTGGCAGTTTCTGGAAAGTTGGTCTTCCTCCCGTTCCTTTTATGTGGCCATAGTCATTCGACCAGATAATTAAACTAACATAAAGATCTGAATGACGATAACTAGATTCTGTTAATTGCACAAAGAAGAACTTGAAATTCTGTTGACTGACGAGAGCTAAATTTATAAATTTGGTTGACCGGAGAGAGAAAAATTTCAAAATTCTGTTGAGAAGAACAAAATTCCTAAATTCTGTCACGCGCAAATTCTATCAATAGATAGGCCAACGATCAGTCCTTTGAAATACTAGATTCCTTTTTTTCATTTATAGGCATGTTCTAAAGAATAAAAAGAGAATATTAGTAATTAAAATCCTCCCCCCCCCCACAAAAAAAACTATGATGGATTTTTAGTCGTGTGCGCTTAGTCGGATGCGACACTATATGTCGGTCGGTGCCCGTTTTGCTCTTTTTGTATTGGGAATAACATCATAACTACTCGGCCGATTCTAACGAAATTTGAAATCCGTATGTTATTTTACATTTTCTTTCGAATGATATAATTTTTAAATTCCTCCAAAGGTTAGCCTGGGAATTATTTGACAATAACATCATAACTATTCGGCCGATTCTAACGCAATTTGAAACCCGTATGTTGTTTTCCATTCTCTTTTGTATGCTATAATTGCCCAAGTTCTCTCAAGATTAGCCTTGGAATTTTTTGGCAATAACATCATAACTATTCGGCCGATTCTAACGAAATTTGAAATCCATATGTTGTTTTACATTCTCTTTTGAATAATATAATTTTCCAAGTCTTCCCAAGGTTAGCCAGGTAATTATTTAGAAATAACAACATAACTATTATGACGATTCTAACGAAATTTGAAACCCTTATGTTGTTTTACATTGTCTTTCGAATGATATAATTACCAAGGTCCTCCCGATGTTAGCCAAGGAAGTTTTTTGTTTTGGCAAAAATATCATAACTATTCGGCCGATTTTAACGAAATTTGAACCTCGTACGTTGTTTGACATTTTCTTTCGAATGATATAATTGCCAGAGTCCCCCCAACGTTAGTTTGGGAATCATATGGCAATAATTTTATAACTATTCGTCCGATTCATACGAAATTTAAAACCCTAATGTTGTTTTACATTCTTCTTCAAATGATATAATTGTCAAAGTCTACCCAAGGTTAGTTTGAGAATTATTTGGCAATAACTTTATAACTATTTGTCCGATTCTTACGAAATTTAAAACTTATGTGGTTTTACATTCTTTTTCAAATGATATAATTTCCAAGGTCATCACAAGGTTAGTCCTGGAATTATTGAAAGTTTTAAAGGTCGTAAGGTCATAAATCACAATAAGCGAGAGCAAGCGACTTTGGTCAGCTGACCTTGTTTACATGGGCTCCTATTTATGTCCTTGTGCGCATTTGAATGAGAACTCTCATCGTATGGACAAGATCTAACTGACCAGCAGAAAATTCACATAAGGATTAGAATGAAGTTCACTGGTGACCCCGAAGGTACCAAGGTGCTGGTTCTCGTTTGGACGGTGAGGTATCCTTGTATTCTCTCAACCAGCGATCATGGAACCCTTCATGACGCCTAAGGGCACCCGTTCCACCGGTATATGAGTACCCGATTCACAGGGTTCAAGAACGGAGGAGAGCGCGCATATATCGTGCTGTGAATACCGGAAGGGAAGTGATAGCGGTGTTGTTATTGGTTATGTGTATAATGACTAGTGTAAGAGATACCTACCCTCGGGGGGGGGGGGGTAGGCTTAGAACATCTTCTAATAAGCTTCCAGTTCGTGGGGAGGCTGGGTTTAATTTTGTCCGTGTTAAGATTAAACCCGACACCGGGACGTTAGAGACCCAACACCGTACCCGTTTACCAAAGCTCCGCCTTGAAACATAAGAGAAAAATGAAGACTGGACTTCTTATGGCAGGCGTCAGCAACCTTGTTCTACTTATGGGCCAGGGCCACTTCTGGGAACTGATAGGGAAGAGAAAGGGGGTAACATCTACCAGCATAGTTAATAAATGGAGGTAATAATACCATTTAGATTGAGAATGGTATTAAACCTACCTTCACGCTTCTCTCTCTCTCTCTCTCTCTCTCTCTCTCTCTCTCTCTCTCTCTCTCTCTCTCTCTCTGTGTCTGTTTGCCCCTCTCATAGCAGTTAGTGAGACACCTGGATGAGGCCGGATGCAAGATGTCATCTAAATAGACATCAGTCAGTCTGTTTCTTAATTTTCTATTCGTTTTTTTCATTTATTGAGACGAGTTGCTCGCACATGTAAGTACTGCTAAACAATGACGTCATTTTCATCGCGTGATCTAACGAGTTGGTATACATATCAGTTTCAAGAAGATATTTCTTGTAGAACTCCAGTTGGAATACTTCCCTTTGATTAAAGTGCGATGTCCATGACAAGTGGAATGGCGGACAACCGGAAATCACTTGTGTGTGAGTGAATGTCAGTGAAACGGGAAGAAAACTAAGTTTACAAGTCACGTATCACGGTTACAAATGTGTTAGTATCTGTCGGTCTGTAGTTTTGCTGAGATTCGCTCTCTGCACTTGTTCTAGAATTATAGATGAAGAGAGTCCTAAAAAATACGCCTGCGGAAAAGGTTGATATAATATTTCTCTTTGGGACTGAGGGTATAGATGATTTCAGGTTTGCAAGCCGACGGTTGCCCACTCCTTGGGAGGAAGAAACGTATATTTTATGACTAGGGACTCGAGACAGAAAAGATTTTTGCGATAAAACTTTTATATTTTTAGCTAAAAGACTTTTTTTTCAGTTTATGAAGAAGATCGATGTTCAGCGATATGACCACAACGGAAGAATAGTTTTGGATGCCATACTTTATTTAATTCCTGGTATTCTCGTATTTTTTGTTTTTCCTGCTGCCATTTTCCTGGTCATCGAAGATTGGAGCTACATTGATAGTATCTACTTTACCTTCATAACCTTGAGTACTATTGGATTTGGAGATCAAGTAGCGGGTAAGGTACAGAAGAATTGCCTAAATGGTCATATTAAACAGTAATTTTGTATTTATGGAATAATATATATCATAGCGATTTTCAAATCGAATTCTAATTTGCGTAGGATTAATGAATGACGTTATTTTCAGGGTATATTGACCTCCCAACTGATTGGTTAGCTGTCTACAGGGTTTTCATAACAACGTGGATCATCTTTGGCCTTGGATACTTACTTATGATTATTACATTTATACAGAATGCCCTCCGCTCAAAAAAGGTACAGGTGCCAGCCTATATATATTTTATATATATTTTATTTTTGGTTTTAAATTAAAAGTCTCAGTGATTTACCATTTTACGAGAATTCCCAAAGCTCATTAACTCTTTGATACTCTTCTTTGATACTAGCATAGGTAGCCGGCGTTGCCCGGGATAGAAAGTCCTGTCGCAAATAGATTCAGATGGATATTGTTTGAAATTCTTATATTGTGACTCAAACATATCTTTACTTGCTGATTATTATTATTAGTGTGGTGAAGGCGTATTTAGCAGAGTTGCGCAGTCTCCCTATCCTATAATATCATATAATATACTTACAATGAGTAAACGTTTCACCGCGCGCGCCCGGCAGTTTATTTATGAGCGAACAACGTTGTGGCTGCAGGAACAGATCGATCGTCTTATAAATACAGATTAAACTCTCACCGCTCTTTTGTGTACCTTGATAATGTAAGATTAATTTCATATCATTCGCATATTTTCACGACTCGATTATTCAAATAATTCATTTAGAAACCCACTTTTTCATGTAATTTTCCTTATTTTAAGGATTATTTGCAATTTGTTCTTTGCGCTGTGAATCACTCGATTCAAATCCCATTTGCTTCCATGTCCTATCAATTCTGCCAATTAGTTCATGTTATCCAAACTAAAGCCAATACAATAGAAAACTGAGTCTCATCTCCTTTTCAGTAGACAGAGGCACGGTTCTTTACTCAATCTGCCACTATGGACTGGTAGCCAAGCAGCTGTTACAAACATTGTTGGTTGCAATGCCCTGGGGCGAGTACTAAATTTAGATCGTAAAATGGCTTTAAGTTATTAACCTTCAAAATTTCCAATATGAATTCCAAATTTATTAGAAAATAGTTATTTTGCCTCAACTCATCTTAGTTCTTTTGAGAAGATAAAAAAGTAACTTATCTCCTTGGGGTAAGCCTATTTTGTGCATGCCTTTTACCAATAAGTAGGTCTTTTCCTCCACTATTCGAACCATAAAAAGCCTAATTTCCACATCGAAATCAATTCAAATGGTCTATTTTTTGTTCTTTCCTTCTAACTTGTATATACAGCACGTCGTCTGTATTTAATGATTTAATCTTGTGTCTGTAATGATTTAATAACTTTGATATGGTATCTAAACACTTTGTATTTAGAATATATAAAAATAAATTTCAAAATTCAAAAGTTGAAAGTTGTAAAATTTGGATTTTTTTTTCATGTGTAATACTTACATTTATTTTATTATAAACAAAGCGTTCTTTTTTTCTTATATAGTAATAGCTTTTATCTCAATGGGTGTATTTATTTGTCTATTAGAAATCATTTGAATATAAAGTTGTAAATTCGGACAAGCGGTCCTAAATTTCAATTTGCCAAATCTAGCAGCACTAAAGAAGACCCAAATATATCTTCTTGGTTTCTTGATTCGTTAACTAGACTAATTTTAAATTATTGTTACCCTCTTTCTTATTTATGCTCTTATTTACATTATGGTCTTGAATTAAGCTATTTTCATTTTTCTTACCCTTTCTTGACAAACTAAAAATCAAATTAATGTTAGTTGTCTTCTTGCTCTTCCGTGTATCTTTTCGCTCAGGGAACTACAGGGACTACATACCATAACGAATGATAGATTTACTTGAATGGGAGGGTGTTTGTAAGCCATTTTTATTATTTTCGCAATAGTTACCCATCCTCCCACCAAAAGCCTTGATAAAAGAGTTTACTTTAATGAAGATGGAAAAGTTCCCCTCTCAATCATCCGAGACTTAAATTTCCCTTTCTGCGATGTTCAGACACAGAGGGGAAGAGGGTGGGGAAATATTGTGAGTCAAAATGAAAGTAAAATAGGTGCTGCCATCTTATCTCACATTTCAGAGAACAACTATAATGTTTATGAGTGATGACATCGAACCACTTAACTCCATTCGGTTGCGGAATGTGGGTTAGAAAATGACGCAATCTTCACTGATTTACAAATTAACACATATTTGCGCATTGCTTGGGACAATTTTCCTCGTTATTTGCTTCCTACTATTGTAAAAGATCGAATCATTGTATTATCTTTTAGAACGGTAATGATATTTGCAGAGGATGAGTAAAGAACCCAATGGCTGGTATCGTTCTATTTTAAAGTCTTAAAATAAAAATACATATCCCGAATTGAAAAAAACTCCGAGATAAATTATTACATATAAAGGATAAATTTAACGACAATAAAATGTTAATAAGTTTTAACTTTACATCAAGTTGTAAATTTATTTTTAAATTTATCAAAAGTTGATATCAACAGGGTGGTGAGAATGTATTTAACAAATAGGTTAAAAGAAGTTCAATACAATTAAAAATCTATTTTTATCCTAAATTTTTAAGCTCTATTTTTTTCATTCAGATCCGAATGCTTGATCGGAAAATTGCTAAGCTGCTGAAGACTGAGAAAATTAATTCGATTTCAAATGTGAACAAAGATCTTGATAAACTCGGATCAATTCTGCACAGAATATCAGCCATTCGGGGCCAAAACAACCCATTGAAGAGAGAGGTAAGTTTATATGGAGTTTTCGAGTTTCTTTAATGCTCTAAACCATATGCCAACCTTACATAATACTAGTCCCTAATTTTAACCATTTCGAAGGAAATTTCCGTCCTAGTCTCTTCCTCTAAACCCTCTTTACTTCGCAGATAACCCCCAAATTAGAATTCTACGACACACCTTATTAATATCACCTATCCCCTTCATTGCTGGTTTTGTCAACAATTTTTATCACTTCACTAACTCTATAATTTAAGAAAGGGATTTTTTGGTGTATTTGAATAATATTTTTATCTTAGTAGCGAAGCGCAAGCTCCCCCTGTAGAGGAAAGTGACGACTGGTTTTAATATTTAATTTGAATTTACCTTGCCACAGAAAAACGCTCTGCTTTATTTATTTTTCTGTCTTTTAAAAATTAATGGCAGGTATAAAATAAGATCGAACCTAATAGCCCATTTTTGTCATTATTCTTGAACTGATGATGGAAACTAGTCACTGCAGAAACATGTCTCCTAAGTAAAGAATTATATAATTATATATTGTTTTATAAAAAAAACCCCGCAAACTGTGTCTTACTGCATTTCCGATAAAAATATAATAGCTATGACAAATAAAACGGATCGAATTCCAAGTTCTCTAAGTACACTTGAATTTTCCATAACTCTATATTTCAGGAAGGCAATTTTTTAAACAGTTTAAATTTAGTTTGTGAGTCACTTAGGTATATTTGAAGGCTCTATCCAAGTTCTTTCTAAGTTTTTTTTTTAAAGTTCCAAAAACAGCTCGCAGGGATGGTTTTTCGTATATTTGAAGTTTTTATCAAAGTTCTTTCTAAGAGTCCAGAAAAGGTAGATAAAAGATTTTTCTCGCCTTTAGGCCTAGAAAATAACATGGATCGGAAAAATAATAGATCAAGGATATATTATTAGAAGATTTGTACTGGAAACTTCTTTTTTTTTAGACCAAAACATATCCAGTGAATATCTCCTAATAATTTACTTTTGGTCTAGATTTTTCAGATCTATGATTACTTTCTGAGGCAAGAAATAATCCTTTTGTCGGAATTCTTATGAAATACGGAAAAAAACAGCAGGCTGATTTTTTTTCTATCTATGTATATTTGCTATTATAATTTACTTTTGGTTTACTGGGTTTTAAGTGCCAGTAGCTATTTTCTCTAGCTAAAGATTAAGATGAAAAATTATTTTCGAAAGAACTTCGATAAAATCTTCGAATATACAAAAAAAAAACAACGCCCCGCATTAATTTTAATAAATTTTCTAAATTTCTAGTCAACTTCACTATTTGCAAATTTAGGCATAGCTGCTTTTTTAATTCATTTTTTTTCGTATATTCGAAAGTTTCATCGAAAGTATTTTTAAAATATATTTTAAATTTTAATCTTTATCAGGAGGAAATATATAGCTACTGGCCCTTAAAGACGAGTAAAGCAAAATGAAATTATTTGAGCAAATTTTAATGGGGGATAAAAGAATCCTATAAAACTTTTATCTGGCCTTAAGGCCTAGAAAATAAGGATCTATTTAAAATAAATAGACACCAAGAGTAAATTATTAGGAGACCAGGCAATGGCTTCGCCACTTCCCCTTACATGAGCGAGCTTGCGCTTCGCTGCTAAGAATAAAATTTAAAATCTAAAAAAAAAGCAGCCATGGTTAAATTTTTATAAATTTTCTGAACTTCGCCAATTATAATAATTTTAAAAAGAAACTAGAAACTAAATTTCCCCCATTTCAAAATATCACGTTGCTAAAATATAGAGTTATAGAAGATATATAAAAATAAATTTTATGAAGTTCACCATTTGTAATTCTTTGGGTTTTAAAAAATTCACAAGACTTCGATACTTATATTTATTTCTGAACTTCACCATTTTGTTTTTAATATTAGAAAAAAATTATTAGAAATAACTTTGGTAAAAAACATAAGTCATAACCAAACTAAGATGAAATTATTATTCAAATACTCAAAAAAATTCCCTTCTTAAATTATAGAGTTAGTGATGATGATGATGATATATACTGGAAATTGGGAGATATTTACTGGAAACTTAAAAAAAAAAGTTAGACCAAAAGGCCGTTGCCAAAGACGGATAGGCCACAGACCAAAGATCTGCCTGCAAAGCGCAAGCTCCTCCTGTAGAGAGGAGTGGCGAAGCTGCTACACTTGTTTTCTTTAAAAATTTGAATAATTAAAGTAACAAACATGGTCATTCTCAAAGTTTAAAAATAATCATAGGAAATATCCCGAAAACTTCCCCAAGTTAAAAGAGTGTTACGGATTAAATAACTTTCAACTGGGATTTCGTCTTATCTGCTGGTGAACAGCTCCTGATAGACAATTGAGTCAAGTGATGTCTATTTGGCTGCCTCTGAAATTGCCTGATCTTGGATGACTTAATTTTGAACAACTAAACTCGTGATATTCTAAAAAATGCAACGTGAGTTAGCTTGGTGTGATCCTTTAAGAGGCAGCATTACAGGTCTACATCCTGCCTCTAGTACTCCAAGAAAACCCCGAATCTCCTCTTCATGCCGGTTTAGACCCATCAAAGTGTGAAAGAGGACAACCGTTCTATAAAAAAATTACAGGTATAACATAAGATATACGAACAAAATAAATGTATAACTTAGAGAACAAAATCCGGTAAATAAAATAAATGCATAACTTAAAGAACAAAATCCGGTAAATAAAATAAATGTATAACTTAAAGAACAAAACCCGGTAACTAAAATAAATGTATAACTTAAAGAACAAAACCCGGTAAATAAAATAAATGTATAACTTAAAGAACAAAACCCGGTAAATAGAATAAATGTATGGTAACACTTCAGTTTCGGGGCACACGGTAGGTGGCGCTGTTCATAGGCTACAATTTTGGGCTACAATATATGTCTTATGACGCCAGATGGTAGCGTCAGATGTGAGCAATTACGGCGTTATATTTTTTTGTATACGAGTATATACTGGGGGGCTGCGCCCCCAGACACCCCCCCCCCCCAATTGATTGAAACTCAGGATCATCGCAGGGTGGTCTTCCCGCAGTGATATCTCCCCCACTAGCAGTCCCCTTGAATTTACTGGGGGGGGGGAGGGGGTTCTACCCAACAGCTTTTTACTGGCAGAAAAACCTAACCTAATAACAAACAATTCTTACTTTTATAGGTTTCTTGATTAGTTTATGCACCTCTAGATAATCTAAAAGTTCTTCGCGATTATACAAAGTAAAGCCGAATTCGAATAACAAAGAAGCACATGGAAAGTACGAAAACACAATAACGAAAGAAAAACATTTGCAAAACAGGTCCTATTTATAAGCTACGATGTTGCCAGTAAGAAGCTGTTATCGTTAGCAGCAAACAAAAAATACGAAAACAAAACAAAAAACAATAAAATACATCAAGAAACCTTACCTAACTTAGAAAAAACTATAAACGAGCAGAGGCGCAGATATTTAGTAAATAATACAGACAAAAAGTTACAAATCCCCAAAACAACAAAAAAATATAACGCCGTGATTGGTCACATCTGAAGCTACCGTCTAACGTCATAAGAGATATATTGTAGCCCAAAATTGTAGCCTACTAACAGCGCCACCTACCGTGCGCTCCGAATCTGAAGTATTACCAAATGTATAACTTAAAGAGCAAAACCCGGTAAATAAAATACATGTATAACTTAAAGAACAAAACCCGGTAAATAAAATAAATGTATAACTTAAAGAACAAAACCCGGTAAATAAAATAAATGTATAACTTAAAGAACAAAACCCGGTGAATAAAATAAATGTATAACTTAAAGAACAAAACCCGGTAGCATGGAGAGGGCGGCTGCCATAACCAAACTACAGTTATTGTTAATTCAACCAATACAGCCTTTTCCCGGAGGCACGACCCCATTAGGGCGAATTGCCTTAAGTAAGGGAACTGATTCGTACCAATCCTTGAACTGAAGTAATCATTCGTGTTCTTATTCTAGCATCTTTTTCTATCGCATTTTAATACAATGCTAGAAATATTTTCGCTATTTTTTCACTCTCCAGGTTTTAGAGGAAGATTATTTTAAGAATATTGGTGATTTTGATTTGTTAGAGAGTCAGCAAGAAGCAATATCATCACCGACAGCCGCCTATTCCTAAGCACTTATAGAACGGGCAATTCAAATATGATACCAACCAATTTATTAGCATAACAGCATTTTTACCTGCAAATTACTACACTTGCATTTGTTCCTTTGGTTTGACGTCAAGGGATTGAAATTAGCCCTCTTGAGTTAATTTAAGTTAATTTCGGAACACCATGTTTTTTTTCTCTTTTTTAAGAAGTGGGACAGACAATTATTACGTGGGTGGCCGCCATTCAATATCATTAAAGTCTAGTGAGTTTCCAAGCTCGTCTGAAACACAAATAATGACGAAATTTGACCCTTTTTGTTCATAAAGCTCCATCAACGATTTTTTTTTTCTACCAAATGGTAGGATGAATTGAAGTCTGAAAAAGTCGGTCCATTTATTGGAACCGTGCCCGGAGAAGTTAGGACTGTCCCTGAGAATCGGTTGAAATGCTGGACTCGTCTCTATTCCAATGTTACCTGGTAAAATAATTATCTTTTCCTTTTAATTGGACCTAGTTCTAGGACTTCAATTATTTGTGGTTTTGCTTCTCACCATCAGTAGTTAGATCCACGTGAAATCCTGTCTCCAAAATTGCTGGTTGGGCTTGTACCACAATCATGGAGACTAAGCTTCAATTTCGTAATGGGGCAAAACTTTTACATCGTGGGCTGTTTTGTTTTTAAGTTATCTTTATTTCTACGAAGCAAAAAAAACAAAAACGCCGCCATACATCATGGACAAATAGCTTTTAAGTTGTTATAGATTCAGTTTATTAAATTACTTTTTGCTTCTTAACCTCGAATGGTTTCTTCCAACTCATTTTTGTTTTCAAAGAGTTTGCGAAGGTATAAATGGGTATTCTTTCCCTCTCCATTATCACTACAGAAGTGGTACATTGATAGAAATCGTTCACATTCCATATTCTGATTGACCTAATTACTCTCTGGTGGTTGACCTCACGACCTTGTCCAAATAAACTGGACTAGAAAATCAATAAATTAATCTGATACTGTTGCGTACCGAAAAGTGCAAACGCGTTGTTTAAATGCTTCGTTTGAATGAATCTTTTTTTGAGATTTTGGATGGCGCAGTCGATACACTACCTGGCAACGGTGATCAAGCGACGCAGGAAGCTGTTTGCAACTCGTCTCGCGCTATTTCCGTTCTTTATTTTTTCATCGCTCTTTTTCTTACAGCCTTCAATCAACAATTGATGGCTTTAGAAATCTCTCTTCTCTCCATCAGCCAATTAAAGTAAGAGTCTCTGGATTTAAAGAATAACTCTTAGATAATTTGGCTTAGTGCCATTCTCTGTCCCGGCGAACGCTTGTGCTTCCTCGTTAATCCTTTGGCGGGATATGCAAAGATCAGAGACCGAAGGGAAAAACACCCCAAAAGCTCGAGAACCTTCTTACATCAAGAGCGAGAGGTCATTTCCAATTATCACCACTAACTTCATCTCCACTCTCGACCCTCGAATGTAAGCTCCGCTCCAGCAGCGCAAAACACAGTAAATATTCTTTCTCGTTAGATGACCTTACCAATGCAATACTTAAATTAATGCTGGCTACCGTCTTCCGTCTGATTACCATTCAGATGAAAGACTCGACTCATTAATTTTATAGCTTCGTTGATGGCTTTTACTCTATATTTATTCCTCCATCCAGGAAGTAGCACTGGCCTCTTCGCCTTTCATGATAAAGCTTACATTAACCATTCTAATTACATAGTAAATGTGGGACATTTCATTCAATTTTATCCATCGCAGTACTACGATTAATTTACTCTATTCTACTCGTATAATTCACTCTTTTCGTCGCCAAAAAACAATATTTTATTTGCTGCAATCTTACACTTTATGGTCATTCATTTAATCTAATCATATTATTTTCTGAACAGTTATATTTGTTAAATAACCCATGTGAGGGCTAACAGCCCTGAAAGGCCCATTATAAATACTTATTATTATTATTATATAAAGCGGCCTAGGTTTCTGAATCACCCAAGTAAAGCAATTTCCTGTTTCTTTCTGGTGTTAGGAAAAACGATGTCGCTACAGGGTGCCACAAAGTCTCTGGCACATATACATTATTATGTGTCTGTAAACGCACAGTAAATAATTATTCGCCCTATTGATCTCCCTCGCATTTTCGAGTACTCTTACTTCACTCAACTCTTTTACGGACCTCTTTTCAAAATCTTTCTAGCAATTACCCCCTCCCACATTTCTCCGAGTTATAATAAAAATAATAAAATTTCGTGGGTCGGGTATGATAAGAACTAACATAACCGGTTTAAGAACCAAATGCGTAACCACTTAACGATTTGGTTAATTCATTTTTTTTTTAAATTTAGGAATCACTGATCTAAGCCACTAATATATTTTAATTACTGTACCCCTAAAGCACCGGCAAGTTGAAACAAAAATGAGTATTTATGCCGTAAAAATGTCTAAATTGATTACAACAAAAGGTGAATTAAGCCTGAAATTTTGTATAAACTATTTTACCTCTTTCTTTCAAAGTACTTTCTCAGCACGACATTTTATGATTTACTTTACCTCTTTCTTTCGAAAGACTATCAGCATGACATTTTGTATTACCTATTTCACATCTATCTTTCAAAGGACACTCTCAGCACGACTTTTGTATGATCTATTTTACCTCTTTCTTTCGAAGGAGTCTTAGCATGACATTTTGTATGACCTATTTTACTTCTCTCTTTCAAAGAGCACTCACAGCACGACATTTTGTATGATCTATTTTACTCCTTCCTTTTAAAGGACTCTCTCAGGATGACATTTTGTATGACTGATTTTGCCTCTTTCTTTCAAAGGACTCTCTCAGTACGACTAGAGAATTGCAGCGCTCTCTGGAGAAATCAGTATCCGGTGGAAATATTAATCTTGGCTTTGAAAATGAGTCTGGATTGCCAAATAACGACCCCTTAAGGAGAATAAGCAGCCATCAGTTCCCGATGGTAAGTGGATTTGATCTCTTGTCTTTTAGACGAACGAGAAGAGACTTCCTTGTTCTCAGAGGGGACCCGAATTCATATCTGTGAGCATCAATACTCACCTTTGCCACAAGGGATTCAAATTTGAACAAGAGTTAGACATGGGGTTTATGCATGAGTTTATTTAATCAAGGACTACTAGAATGTAACTTAATCTTCTTAATTTTGCAAAGTCCCCCGAGTTATTTGGGCTGTGTACCTTTCATACATTTTCAGTTTTCTTAACCTCACCACTTGCTTGATAACCTCTTGAAAAAACTTTCTGCCGAAGATGCCTCCGTTGGATTTCGTTTAATAATGATAATAAATAAAAGAAGCGCATCTTGTCAAGAATAGTGAACCCCAAATTACTCATGTTAAGAATAGCAAACCTAATGTAAATATCCTGAAAATGAAAAACAAACAAACATATATAATGCCAATAATAGCAAACCCAAAGGTTAGGTTAGGTTAGGCATTTATATGAGATGCAACAACTGCTAAAATTTTACTTGGATTAGGTAAAAATTGAATCTTCCCATATGGGCGCATTTCTTTTCTATTTACTACAAGCCTTTCTTGTAGAGACGGAGCACTTTATCCAGTTCATCGACTAGAAGGCGAGTCGATTTTTCTTCTTATTTAAAATGGCTGGTAAAGTGATAACTCGATCAATAAATTTAAATTATCTGTCTTTTTCCACTAAACTACTGTTGTCTTAGGCGACCATGTTAATGATAGCTAACCCCAAATTTTCCATGTCAACAATAGCGAACCCCAAATATTCTATGTCAACAATAGCGAACCCCAAATATTCTATGTCAACAATAGCGAACCCCAAATATTCTATGTCAACAATAGCAAACCCCAAATTTTACATGTCAATAATAGCGAACCCCAAATTTTCCATGTTAATAATAGCGAACCCCAAATTTTTCATGTCAACAATAGCGAACCCCAAATTTTCCATGTCAACAATAGCGAACCCAAAATTTTCCATGTCAACAATATCGAACCCCCAATTTTCCATGTCAACAATAGCGAACCACAAATTTTTTATGTCAACGATAGCGAACCCCAACTTTTCCATGTCACCAATAGCGAAACGTCAACTTTTCCATGTCACCAATAGCGAACCCTAAATTTTCTATATCAATTATGTGGGTTTACTATTCTTTACGAATGCTCGATTCTTAGCGAAATTTTCCCGAAAATTGTGAAGTAACAAATTAACTAGCATCATAGTCATTCGTAGACTATAAAAGGGGAAAATTTTTCAAATTGAAAACTTGGTAGCTCTTTGAAATTATTGGAAGAAAAAAAAATTGCTAAAACATTCTTCAGATGCAACTGTTTAGTGGTTTCAGCACAATGACGGATGAGACGTGGAGGAGCTCAATACGTACCATCACCACCAGCGCTATGCAGACTAATTGAAGAATTCGAGACACCGGTAGTGTACAAGATGGACGAAAAGGGCGTGTTGGCAGAAAAGGCGTAGAATAGCATAAAATTGAAGAGTTGCGTCAAAACGTTGAACGGTCGCCGCAGAAATCATTGAAAAGAAGACCAGAACAAGTGGGATTGTTAAAAAGTGCAAAAAACAATGTAATGAAGAGAAAACTAAAACTTAAGTCATACAAGATTCAAGTTGTGCAAAAATTAGAAGACAACGATTTCGCGAAAAGAAAATTGTATGCAGAAGAATTTAGACGAAAGTTGGGGAAGTTGATGTACCACCCGTGATAATGACTGACGAAACGCACTTTCATCTCAGCGGATACAATAATAAACAGAACAACAAAATATAGTCAGATCACAACCCAGAAGCTATACACCAGAAAGAGCCGCATACTGCAAAAAAACACTGTGTGGTGTGTGATAACACCTCAGAAGATCATTGGGTCGTATTTTTATGAGAATGAAAATGGAAATTTAGTCACTGTGAATGGCGAAAGATACACCGACACATGTTTGAAGAATATTTTTTACCGAACTTTCGAAGGCTCGGAAGTAGATGACAACTGTTTTTCCCAGCAAGATGGTGCAACATCACATACATCGAATGAAACAAAGCAGTTGTTAAGAAGAAACTTCAGAAGAAAAATCATTTCTCGAAACAGTGAATTTAAGTGGCTGTCAAGATCCCCCCATCTAACACCTTTGGATTTTTTCATGGGGATATTTAAAAGATCGGGGCTACCGTAATAATCCTAGAAGTATCCAAAAACTAAAAAAATAATAGCGCTGAAGAAATTAATAACATCGATGAAGAACTTTTGAAAAAAGGTGATAAGAGCAACTTCGTCAGGAGTAAATGAATGTTATGAGAAGAATGGTCAGCATTGATTGTATAGGTTTATTGTGCAATAGCGTACATTTATACATAATCATAATACAAATAATAATAAAATAAAAACAAAACAAACAAACAACAAAAAAACAAACAAAAAAGACAAATACAGTAATAATATGATACAATAATATAAATACATGTATAAATGCACACATTACACAAAGCGGGCAGCCCGTCAGTGTTGGCGTGCAGTAAGACGTGGTGGAGCGTCCCACGCGTTTCTTATCTGCTGCAAGTGGGTGGCGTCGGTCTTCATCACCTGTCGCCCGGCTGGGCGCGAGCGGCGATCAGCGCGGAGGGGGTGCTGTTCTCAGCACCTCCAGCAGCTCGTTTGTTGGGGTGTAGAGGACCACCTGGGCGGCTCTTGCCTCTCGCGCCCTGAGTAGGGCGCCTCTTACAGGGGGAGGGGCTGGCGCTCGCTCTGGCCTGAGGCGGGCGGTGGCTGGGCAGGAGAGGAGGTAGTGCACCAGTGGGCGCCGGGAGCGGCCGCCGCAGTGTTCGCACCTCCCTGCCACAAAGTGAGCGTGCAGCTCTTCCCGCGTGCGAATGGTCAGCATTTGAAAAGAAGAATCTTCAAATTAACTAAATTATTATGTTAATTATGCAAACTAATTATTATTCTTAGTTTTTTTGTTAATTTTAAGCAAATGAAATTAGTTAAAATAAATTGGTTTTAATAGTCGATAAATATCTGAAAGTTAAGGGAAACTTTTTTAAAAATGCTTCATTAAAACTAGCATAGCTTCTACAAATATAAATGAATCAATTAGTTATTTTAAAACCAAATACCCACACCTATTACCAACAACTTCTAAAAGTTTCATTATTATCAAAAGGTTATTCTTGATTTTATTAAACTTCAAATTTAGGACATTTATTAAAAGACCCTGTACTTTTGAGTATATGTACTCTTTGTACAAATGCTTTTTAGTTATATATATATATATACTCTTTGTACAAATGCTTTTTAGGTATATGTACTCTTTGTACAAATGCTTTTTAGGTATATGTACACTTTGTACAAATTATTTTTAGGTTATATACTCTTTGTCTAAATGGTTTCAAGAATATGCACTATTTGTACAAAATACATTTGATTATATGTACTATCTGTACATATAATTATTATATGTACTAATTGTACAAATACTTTTGAGTATATGAAGGAGGGTATAAATTCTTATTTTAAGGTTTCTAACAAGCCCTACTTGCCTCAATATCTGGCGTTGCCTCTGTTTGTTATTGAAGTTTGTCACCCTTAACTCTTTCCACCATTTCGGGTATTCATATTTCTTCCTTCCCGCTGCCCCTCATTCTTTCTTGACCAACCAGCAAAGAGACGTTCGATGCTCATCGGGTATTCAGGAGAATTGTGCGCCATCCTGGTCTATTATGCCTTAAGTACTTCCTCTTTGGGCCAGTGGCTCCACCAACAATTTCACTTATCCTAACTTCCCCACTTTTTTTACAACTGACGTTTGAAAACCTTTGCGGTGGAAGTGCTATCGATAGTTTTAGCTTTACTTTTTAAATAAAAATAGAATAATTTCTTTCTCTATCTTGTGAAAATGCCCCGGTTTGTTACATCATTTTCCTTTCTCTCTTCGACTCCCTTTTTTCCTTTTTAGGAGTTAAAACTCCGCCTTCCTTAAAAAGGCTCAAGTTTCTAAGAAATTTACCACTGTTATTAATAATTCCACGTTCTAACATAAGTTGGAAGACGAGATAAAGTTTTGAATTCTCCTGACGCCACGAAGTTTGACTTGGACCTCATCCTTCCCCCCTCACGCCAATCATGTCGATGTTCCAACCCGTTGTTCTATTCATATCTTCTCTAAGCTTTAATTTGAACTCAGGATATTGCGGGAACTGTATTGATTTATGCATTATATGCAATCATCGTCAAAAGGGCGACCAGCGAAGCGGTTCTGCCAATATTCGAAGCCAGGAAGCCAGATGGATTATGAATGGCTCTCGCTAGTTCAGTCAATTTCACAGCTCCCCACTGAATATATATCATCAGGGGCTATCTCACACACATTGCTGAACCTTGCTCTTATACCTTCTTCCTCTCTTGTCTAAATCCGCACACGTTGAGCCAAACATTTATCTTTGTGTTACTCTACCAACAACGAACGCAATAAACTACAAGAGAAATGCATTATTTGTTATTCACCCTTATATGAGGCGTTCAGTAACAGAGTGACGTAAGCGCCAAAAACTAAAATTAGAGAAAAACGCAGTTAAAGTTTGACAATATTCAGAACAGTGGCGGCTTGTGGCTATAATTACTGGGGGTACTGCTTCTTGTAAGACTACTGTCTTACAAGAATCTGGTAAGGTGTGTGTGTGTGTGTGTGTGTGTGCGCTGCGCCTGTGTGTACGTCATTAATGAAACTTCTGTCTTCTTACAACTTAGAAAATTAGACTGGTCAGGTGTGACCTTGAATGTGTATCCAAAAATTAATAATACTCGTATATTTTAATGGTTCTGAAAAGGTTAAGGATTAGTAACATGATTACAGTACTACAATAATAATAATAATAATAATCAGCATTCACCTTCCCACGATGACGATGATTAATGATGATAAGGGTAGGGGGAAGGGGTCACTGGGTTGGGGTGGAAGGCATGGCACCTGCAACCTCACCCCCTGCCCCCACGTCCTGTTTCTCGTCCTCGTCATCATAGTCCAGGCGGTCGTCCAGGGCATTGTCCACGTCCTCCTCGTCACTACTGTCGACACCCCTGGCAAGCTCCTCCTGCTCCTTAATAATGTATTGGAAGTAGCGAGTTCGCACTGGAGGCAGATAGTCAAGGAGGTAACGTAGTTCCTTGACCTTGCCGGGCTTCATAAGACGTGGTGCGACTTACTTCGGGGGTAGGGGAACATTGGAGATGTTGAAGGAGGCTGAGTTCTTGGTGACGATGCCCTTTCTCACCCGAACAGTCCCAACGGGGCCATAATACTCTATGGCCACGTAGTATCCTGCCCTAAAGGTACTGGCGAAGCCGAAGCATCAGGCCTCTAAAAACCCGCAGGAAGCCTGTGTCCGCCGTACTGTCACCTCCCTCTGCAGGACATCAAAGTTGAGGAAGTCTGGCTGTCGCATCACAATAACTCACTGCAGTTCAACCCGGGAGGCCCCAATGGTGGTGCAGTAACCTTTGAAGTCATAGATGTCACCTGTGGCTCGGATTGCCTTCTCAAAGTTCCCAAATGCTATGTAGCTGTGGCCGGGTACGAGATAGTAATGGTCAACCTTGGACAAACGGCTCCTGTGGACGCCCGGTCATTTGCTGGTGGATGGGCGCGTAATGACGCGTCATCAGTCACGTGGGCGTGTCTCGCAGTCCCATCGGCTTTCCCGGTCCGCATCTTCTGCTACTGTCGCTTACGTCTGTGTCGAGGTAAGCTTGGCAGCTCAGGCGCGGCAGCCTATGTACGGCGAAAGTGCCCCTCAAACAAAGGGACTTTCGACCTTGTTGCGACTTGCATTCTGACGTCCCGAGTAACCCACCAAATAGAGGGGGGTTTGGGGAATACAGTGCTATACGTAACTCAATTTCGCCCAGGAAGGCGCTTACGTCATTCTGTTACTGAACGCCTCATATGATAGCAACCTTCCTACAGTCTTCGACTGCCTCAATGTCAATCGGAAAATATCAAGACGTTATTTTGCCATATTTTTTTCTCATGGCACAGTGAAATACAAACTTGATCAAAATTCTTTCTGCAAAAATAAAATATGCAAGGAACATTTTTTCTTGGAATGAATGTGCTTGTTTTGCATGTAACTCTCAGAGCACATTTGGATTAACTACTCAATATTGTATTCACCAATACCATGCCTTAAAATAATGGGATATTCAGTGAATAAGGCAGGTGTAACTTTTTTTTTTACAGTATGCAAATGTAAGTGAAAATGAAGTGGATTCGTTTGACATTTTCATTCATTTGGCCGAGGCAGTCCTGAAAAAAAGCGAGAGTAATTATGAGCTGGCAACTTCGCCTGGTAGCAATGAAATCAAGAAAAAAGAAACTTCGACTGATCCTGCTCAAATCACTATTCAAAATAACATCTCGGCAATTTCTTTGACAGGTGGGTGTAAAAGTATGATTGCTTTTCTCTTTCCCCATGGGAGATCATGGGTTCGAATCGGATTGAAATTATATTCAGTCCGTTCCATAATTATATGCATATTATATGGCGATCATTTCCAAGCTGTTTGAGATATCCTATTAAAATTTGTTATGTTCAGATTTTACTGCATAGAAAAGATTTCCTGGAAAGTTCAGAATTAAAAACAATTGGAAATTTAAGTTAAAGTAGAAAACCTATTGTTTTAATACCATTATTCTTCTTGCTATCAAAAGGGCAGCTAAAATCGTAGTGAAAATTACAACGATGCAGTAGTTAACATCCAAATGGTTCACTTGATTGGTGTTGTATTCGCCTTGGGTTGATATGGTTGAAATCAACTTAATATCCACGGACGATGTCAGTTTCTTGTTGCCAGCATGGGGGTCATCTTTTAACTCATATTGATTCTCATTAAAGTAAACCAGCAGGTCAATCCATTAGGTGTCCATTTCTCAGGCCTATTTTATTCAAATGCTCCTGTACAATCTTTGAATAATGGGATGACGAATTAACCTCCTTTGAACGGCTAAGCCTTTCTTCTTACACCGTGGCACAAGTTTTCCTGTAGAATATCAATATAAGCAACTGCATTCATTTCGATACTATCAGCAATTCTGAACAGATCAACTAGAGCTTGTCCAATGATTACAGCCCAGAACATAACACTTCGGGTTCCTTGTTAACGTCTATCTCGTTGAAGACTAATAGAATTGTCGCATTTTTCCCGCCCATTCAAACATATTTCTTAGGAATTTCTTAGACGGGAGGTCGAACCAACGGCTTAAGGCATTTTTTTTCAAACGTTGAAGATGAGATCTTGAGCTTATGGTCGTGTCAGGGAAAACAACAGACAGCTTCTAAATTTGTTTGCTGGTTTGGAATGAGATTTTACCGATTCCTCTTTTGATGATAGCCATAGTTCGACGAGTAATTGGTTTCTCCTTATGCGTTTTCTTTTTGTTGGACTTTCCTTTACATGAAGTAGGATTTGACACAAATTTATTGATGGTACGATGGGCACGACCCATCTTGTCTATCTCTCGAGTTGATATCGCTTCCTTTACTGCCTTGACAATTTTTAACTTCTCATTTTCTGTAAAAGCTCCACGAAGACCTACTTTGCATATTAAGTGAGACAGCAACTATTACAAATTATTTAAATAAATGGGTACTCGTAGTTTGATTACTAATGAGCAAAAACTAGTTTAGAGTTGTACATCACGTATCAAGCAGTGTTCTCACATTTTGACATTTTACTTTGATTTGTGAAACCTATTCTGGAATATTTGCTCCCCCCCCCCCCCGGCATATAATTGTTGGACATGGCGGACACTTTGAGGAACGGGAGGGTACGAAATCTAGTCCGGGGGGGAGGAGGGATGGGGGGGGTAAATTCATTAAAGAATTGTGTGAATGTTGTTTTGAACGAGGAACTTGAGTCTGTCACAAATCTGCAAGGCTTGATAAAGGTCGAGATCATAACTCTCATCAGCTCCATATTTTGATCCCAAATGCTCTCATTCAAATTTTATCCAACGTGATGGTGGTTATAAAAAAGTATAGCTCACTTATACTTTTACAATTCATGCAAAGTTATGTAGCAAAAGTCAAGATTAATTTTTATATTAGGAAACCGTAGATTACGTGTCTCTCTTTCAGCCGTTCCCAATTTTTTTTTAATATTAGCAAAAAGATTGCCAATTTGACTGGACGCTGGCGTTTACTTGAGAGGTCTATTTAGAAGTCTCGAATCACATATTTAGATAGGAATTTTTTAGTAATATTCATCATTTAAAGAATTATTAAATTCTTGTTAAATGTTAATTTATTCCTGAGAATTAAGGTTAAGGAATCCTATCATATCCATGGTCACTTGCAAGTAGTGAGGGCCAAATAAGGGTAACCCTAGGTTATGCTGGGAAACTATTACTTCTTTAATGAGATTGCACATCGAGACGGTGTGCCATAGGGCCTTTATTTGATCTCCGCTCATTCGCGTGATCTGTTCGGCGAAAGAAAAAAAGCGAATAAATATTTAAAAATTAAAGAAATTCTTCCTTTGCAGAGTTAAGGAGTGGAAGTTTATCTAAACTTGGGGCGCCAGAGGAGGGTGCTAACGGTACTCGGAAAAAGTCAACGCGAAGATTTTCTGACTGGACTCTGAGGGCACTGCCGTCACAAGTTAATAAGGCGATCGATTCGCCTCCAAATTCAACCAAATCTAAAGAAGAAAAGGTTAAATGTTCTAAAGATGAAAAGATTCAAGATTTATCAGGTTTGATTGCGAAGGTGGAGAAAGTGTTGTCGCAAGAAACTCAAGAATCCACGGGGACGAAGCTCTTCCCTCAGCCCCCAGTGAACTCAGTGCCAATGCGAGAAAAGGGTAGTGAACGTAGTACCATCTTCTGTGCCAACCGTCGCTTAACTATACCCTTAAAAACAATATCACAAGGACTGTCGAGGGGATACCGTAGGCACACGTTCAGTAATTAATCATTCGCTCTCAACCTTCAACGAGAGTGAATCTCCAGACAACTATGAAGTACTATGAAAGTAAAGGTCTCAAAATCATCCGATGGTAGGTTACGATGGATGAAGGTAATAATACCTAATTACAAACATCATCCCTACATTGGATCAGCTGCAAGTGGGGATTTCTCTCTTAAGAAGAGGAAGTAGAAAACAGTATTAAAATGAGTTCTCAGAACTTTTTTTTTGAATGGGGACTTACAGTTTAAGGTGGGATCTGAACTACAGCTATCTACAGAGCATGGCAGCCGCCGCAAAGGTGACCCAAATTCAACACTATCCGGCGAGTAATCCCGCCCGATGTGGCTTAATTTCGTTAAAATCGTAAGCAGTATTTCGAAGTTAAAATTATCATCTGTACACCGGCCTATTTTCACCTTTTATTCCATTCCTTTTTCATCAATTATATTTTCTTTGAATAGTGCCAATTATTCTTGGAATATATATATATATTTTTTTACTTTTCAAACCTCAATATTGGAAAAGGTGACGACGCCAAACTAACCTGCATCTCCATATTTTTAATGAGGTCTTGAGGTTCTGTACCACTACTGTGGTAACCAGTTCAGCTATAATTCTTGCCATTTCAATTGTAATTATGATATTAATAAAATGGTGTAATCGAAAATCCAACTATATTTCACTCTAGCTCTGAGATGGAGGTGAGGTTTTTATTCGAATTTGATGCGCAATAGCAACGAGGCCAAAACGGGCAGAAAGTAGAATAAGGCTAGAAATAGTGGAAGATATATTGCCGCGGGGCCTCCTGCAGGCATTGAGGCCGGAAAGGTGCGCATGGGGGGCACTGGGGACGGGAAACCCTGCCGCTTCCTTTGCTACATTCTCCTTGCGGGCTAGGTGTAGGAGAACGAAGTGGAAAAGCATTCTTATGCACCCCTACGCCCCTGGTACCAGGCACGGATCCAGTCGGGGCTACGGTGCTGATGCACCCCCCTCCCCCTAAATTTCAGACCCCGTTTATGTTTATATTTATTTTTTAAGCCTTACTTGTATTTTGCTATTCAGAAAGAGTTATCTAATAATATAGAATATATATAAAACAGTTTATTTAAACCGTTGCGATCGAATGTATCTTATATGATACATGTCTAAAATACAGGTAAATCTCAAAAATAATTATTAAATTCAGTATTAAACCGTAGCTGAGGTCCAAAAACTAGAATAAACCACAAGTCATAATTATCTGATGTGTGGAAAAATTCAGATTTGAGAGGGTTCGTCCTCACTTCCGTGTGAGATACTGTTATTTATTAAGATAACCAATATTAATGGTTATCTCAGACTACTCAGTGGGAGGAATTCAGGATAGCCTCCCAAATATTTATCCTGGATCCGCAACTGCCTGGTACAGATATCGGCTCGATCATCACATTTCTCCATTGTAACCAGGGATTAACCCAAATTAGGGCGAAGAGGCGCTTTAAACCCTTGAAAACTAATTGAATCTTTTATTTATCACTGCAATCGGTGGTCACACATTGAAAGAATCCATTCACCAAGTCATCGTGCTTCGAACCACGCCTCCAATCGCATCCATCACACACACCTCTCTCGAGCACATTCGCTCGCACAGTCCAACCATCACTTTCATGATGAATCCATTTTAATTTCTTTGAACTCAGAAACCAAAACATCCCATGGAATTTTCTCTGTTTCCTTGTCTAACTCCACGCCCGCAAGGTGTCAGCTGACATCTGGAGGATGTACGACTCCCGGTTCCATTTTCTGCAAGAGGATCTACCTCTATATATGTATCTTCGACTTATTTTTACTACCTTTAGCTTCGCCACTTGACACATCTCCCATTACAACCTTAATGCATGGTAGGGCCCCGTTAGTAGTGCGTTTTAAATTCAAGGAAATAAATCTAACTCCGCAGATGCAAGACGACTATCAAGGCTAGTAAGACTGCGATAGAAAATCTCTTCCACACTGACTAAAGACTGGTAGGCTTTATTTAAAGGCTTAAATAACAAATTCTTATGAAAAAAACACCTACCCTCCCCTTCCCAAAGTAATAAATGAATCCTGAATGGGATAACCTTAAGAATGGTGCTATTAGTAGAGAGAGAGAGAGAGAGAGAGAGAGAGAGAGAGAGAGAGAGAGAGATATGGTAAAATCTGACAGAAACAAATCCATAGAAAAGACACAAGCAAAGATCATAGCAAAAGCCAATCTACCAAGTTGTATCCTCGAATCCCCGTTGAAGCCAGCAAGCACATCAGTCATACTATTCTTTGAAGTAGTTTGTCACCGTCCACGATAGTAGGTCTATCCAAGCGTGGGAAGAAAAGGGCTGATACAATACCTTGTTAGTCACAAATGAGGTCATTGACGTAAGGCAGTTAAGACGGGCCACTGTGTAACCTATTGTGATGGGCCTAGTAGTAGCAGCAGTAAGTTGCGCCATTTGCTCCTTGTATCGTGGACGAGATTCCTCCCCCACCCATCCTCCCGATAATAACGTGCTTTAAACACAATCATTCTTAAATATCAGGCAAACTAAAATAATAGCGGTCTTACAAAGCAAGAGTGAAATATAAAACTGAAGGCAGGATGAACAAGGAAGTAATATAAAAGAGGAAGAATAACCAACAGAAACAAAAACTTTGAAGGGATGTTGTACAGAAGGACTCCTCTACCATTGGAAGAGGAAGGGGCGAGGTACACTTAAAATCAGTACAAGCGTCCTATCCACTCCACTTCTATATGTACAACTCCAATTTGTATTCCAAAACACTGGAAAGAAGTCCGTGTTTAGTACATAGAACTGAAGATACGGGAATATCGAGGGCAGCTGAACGAGCAGCTTTTTCTGTTCATTACTCTGGATTCCAATATGATTTGGGAGTCCAACAAAGTGAAGCGTTCCGAACCAACCGTGAGCAGATTTTCTACGAATGAATAGGATGAGGAACAATGGTTGAGAATCTCAAACACTTAGAAAATCGGTAAAAAAATAATAAATTTATTATAAGATGAGGTAAAAATAAGACGAAAGGCAGAAGAATTGCAGAAGTTTTAGCAGTAAGATTCTTCATCAAATTTGTAACCTATGATCGGAGAGTAGTAAAACACCACTCTCCATTTAGTATCTCTTCATATAAGAGGTAAAGGAAACAGTATTAGACAGTCGGAGGCCCACGTTACAAATAAGATCCAGCAAACCTAGCAAAGTGTGTACACCCAACCTCCGTCATCCGATTTGGATTGGACTAGTTTTGCCTACAACTTCCATAAGGTAGGCCTGTCACCCCTCCGCGAGCTATGCAACAAAACTTTCAGAATATTTATTGCCTTTAAACAGCAGTAGCAGGACAATATGCCTGTTTACAAATAATTATAATTAAAAAATCGAGAAATTAGTCTCATAATAGTACTTGAAATTAAAATGGAGGAACTATTTCTATCCCTACATGAAAAGCTATGGCATTATGAGATCGTTGAATTTATTATTTATAAGATTACCCTAATTAACGACTACCTATATACAAGACATGAAGTAATTTTATGCTAAGCTAGTGCAAGTAGACTATTTAGCCAACACCCATGGCTTATCCAATACACTAATCCTCCAGCGGATCCGGTGTCATTACCAAGCATGTTGTTAAGGAACTTAACTTCATAACGGTATTTACTTTAACTGAGCAATCCGTTAATAGCTTTATGGATTACACACGGACACTATACGGATTAGGCCTTTACACGTATTACCTCGTGATTCCCTTCTTTGATAAATTAACCTACGACATCTTCATGATTCCTCTTTTTCCCTAGCCATTACCTTAGTGCAAACCATACACATCGATTACACCTACCAGAAGCTCCTTGTTTCCTTTATTTGTAGCTTGGAAGTCCCGATCATTCAAACTTTTACCCAACCAGAAATACAACAGTGTAAATTTCAAAGCAAGTCTCCATTAGCAATTTTTCCAACCATAAAACCATTCCCCTTACGAATTAATGAAAGCTGTTTGGTAGATTTAATAAACCTACGCCTCCGTGTGTAAATTCTCGGACTTTTCGTCCTCACTTCAAATGACTTTAAAAATCAATCGTGACGGCTGGATCTCATTTGATAAACAGACTATGCCGCGACCGAGTTATGCTGTGATAGTCGGTGAAATCGCGTGGAAGATAAAAGGGCAGACGGAAACGTGTGAAAGAGACAGTAATACCACTTTGAGGTATTAATTCGTTCCTAAGAATAGGAGTTTTCTCCAATTAGCCCGAGGACGCAATAATCTCTAATATTTGTATTATTTTCTTTTCAGCAGAAACGAAATTTTTGAAAATCAAAATGAGTCCTTCATGGGATAATAAGGAAAATTGGACATTGGACATATATAAGTGAGGAATATAGAAGTAGAGGTGTTTAGTAGGAGAAAAATAGTGGGGAAAATAATAGGAAAGGGAAATGAAAATAGAATGAAAGTACAGATCCCGGGTGAAAGGGTATCTCTGGCTTTCTTTGCGTTTTGGGTAGTTTTTTTTTGTATTAAGTATATATAATATAAATATATATACAAAAAGCATTCAAGCCTTTATATCAGAGGGATTTTTGGTTCCTACTGATGGTGAACTATATTTAATCTGGGTTTTTAGGTCCTGATTTTGCGTTGTTTATTTTGTTGTTGTTGTTTTGTTTTATTTTTTTTTTTTTGGCTGGAAAAAAAGTTTTTTATCGAGCTGGTCGCGCTTTGGGGAATTGGAATTTTACTAATTCAAAGGGAGGGAAAAAAGAAAAAGGGGTTTAAAATGTTGGCTTTGTTTGCGTTTGTTTCGTGATCGCAATTTTACGTGAACGTTGGGTTTATGCCGTTGTTAATAAGCAGTCTGCTACTTTTGAATGATTTTGCGTGTCTTGCGTCATTAAGGCTCATGTGCTCGAGCACAAACTCAGCAGGGAGGTGCCGGTGTACAGTGTCCAAGATCTTTATTGCTCTTTTGTGAAGCTTCAACTTTATGGAGCTCACTCTACCCTCTTCCCTCTCTCCTTCGGGTTCTCGTTATAATTAAGAGAGCCTTATTTTGAACCCTTTGCAGTTTAAGGATCTAGGTTTTGGGACTCGCATTTATAGGGACTGGGGGGTACAGGAGTTTGGATCGGATGCACACATTGTAGATTTTGAGTTTATTGGAGGAGCTTAGGTCCATAAATCGGTAGAATCCACCCAGGGTCCCCCGTCATTCGCCGCGATCCTTTTTACATGAGTCCCATACCCACCAATCGTAATCCATCCCAAGTCCCAGAATCGTGCCCTCCGTGCGGTATAGGATGCGTACCCCCTTCCCCCAGATGTCTGCGAGGGTCCGTCGAAGTAGTGGAGTTATCTAGAACTTTTAGGCATTGGTAGATATCTTCCATCTTCTCTCGTAAGAGTTGATGTTTTTGATTTCTACCGCCGTATTCTCTGCCATATAATTCACATTCCGATAAGGTGTCATGCAGATCGTCGATATGTCGTCCGCACATTGGACGTATAACGAGCCTTCTGTCAGAGGTTGGAGAAGGTCGATTGTATATATATATATTATAAAGCAGGGGACTTATACACCAGCCTTGTGGCACCCCCACCTCGAGTTCAAACTTAGGACCATTGAAACCTTTTACGTTCACATACGCTCTCCTTTCCATCACGTAATCGCAGAGTATCCTTTCAAGTATGGGGTCGAGACCAGGTTGTAAAATTTGTATTGCAAGGCTCTTCTCCATACTTTCTTAAAGACCTTTTTGGCGTCTCGGAGTACCAGATTTGCGTGTCTTCTTTCATTTTTTACTTTTGATAACTTCTCGGTTACCGCTTATGTTTGTATGTGTTTGATCGTAAATTGTTCCTAAAAATCTATTTTGACGCTGATTGGTCAATTTTTGCAGAGCTAATGTGTAAAACATAAACTTTGTCTTAATTCTGATAGAATAAATTAAACATTATTTTTTTATTAAAATCTTATTAATCATGATTGACTAAATTTTGTATAGCTTATGTTTATGTATAATAACTATATATAGAGCAGCATTTTGTGAAAAAGGGAGTTATCGGCAGTGATTTTTCTGTAAATACTTCAAGGCCAATCAACGCTCCCTCCAAATAAAGAATTTGAATCCAGCTCAAAATTTTCCTTCACCCTTAAACGAAGCAACGATTACTTGATTACCCAGCTTACGAAACTACAAGAGAGGAACATCTACCTATTTCCCATATCTCTTTTGACCTGACCTTGGGCGCGGTTGTGGCGCTAAAGATCAGGAATATGTTCGTCGGTTCCTTTGTTGGGCGTTAAGCGGAGTTACAAGAGGTATGTGCGTCTAATGAACTTACATATTTTACCAAGTTAAGCCTATATCCTGTATCGGAGAGACCGTTTGCATTTCACAGGTCCTCGGAAATTTTAACCGGTCAGAATACTCATTACCCTGTATTTGTTCAGCTTGTCCTTGTTATGTATCATTGGGATCGTTTTCATTTGGCAGCTGTTTCCTAGCGTGAGTATATTTGTGCGGCCGCGTGAGAACTCTGGCTATCCGCTTTGCTCGATTCATACTTTCCTAATAATTATACAATTGTGATATAATATTTCTCTCTATTTTACATTGGTTCACTACCTATTACAGGGCATATTATTTCATTAATTTTTCGTGTACCCAATTTCAGGATTTCATAGATCCACCGGGCACCCATTTGTAGGGGTTCCTCGCTGGGCCTACTCACCCTGCAATTTGGGTGCCACAGGCCTACTTTCCTTGCAGTTCGGGTGATACAGGCTTACTATAAATCGATTTTGTCCAGTAATAGCACGATATCATCCTAATTCAGTAGAGAAAATCTATGTCAACCACGCGAACTAAGAGCGGATATTAAATAAATGTTTGTATATATTTCATATTAGCTAGTTAGGACTTTAGCTTCTTACTTATGGACACGTTGATCCATAAGGAAGGTGGTAGGGCAGAGTTCTCCGAGGACAGAAAACCCACGAATAAGGACGATTTTATTCATTTTCTTTCTGCAAGACAGTAAAAAAAACGAAGACGGGGGTATTCCCTAGGTTTTATTTAAGGGTTTTTCGCATTTGCAGCGAAAACTTTTTAAACGACGAATTTGAATACATCAAGAAAGCTTTCATGAGACTAAAATATCCAGAGGGTCTTTTGATAAAATTACGGTATAAAGCAATACCAATAGCGGAGAGGGGTAAAACGGTTAGGCTCACAGAGGCGGTCGAAGGATTGGAAGGGGTCAGATACCTGTCTTCTCCGTACTCTATGGCGGCAAGGACATTGAATAGGTCTCTTAAGAAGGCTGGTATTTTAGTAGCCAACTTCGCGGGGACTAGAATTAAGGAGTTAGTAAAGCACAAAAATTCGACGGCAAAAACGGATAAGGGTATTATTTATCGAATAATACTCTGTGACGGATGCGACCGCAGTTACTATGGTGAATCAGGTAGCGACATTAGGACTAGGGTCAACGAACATAAGAGGGACATTAGAGCGCATAGGACATCAAACGCCATGGTAGTACATTATCGATGAATTCGGCCATTTGCCTAATTGGGGTGGGATTAAAATAATTCACAAGGGTTTAGCGATCATCGGGACGGATTCTTTCGGCTGGCTAATGGGGCAGCGCGGCTCATCAACAACGAAGCGGAAATCAACCAGAGAAGCCGAGGGAGGACGAACAGTGGTGATCCGGGATGACATCTGACACGTATATAGAGAGCGATCTCCCCTTTCTCATACAGTTCTATTGTGAAGAAGCCAATAAGCGAAACGTTAATAAATAAGTTCATAGTGTTTTCCGGTTTTTTACTTCCTCCACCCATTCTCATATATATATATATATATATATATATATATATACATATATATATATATATATATATATATATATATATATATATATATATATAGGGTGTTCCATTAAGACGGATCGAAGTTAGCAGTAAATAAAACAGTGTTATTGGTGAAAATTTATTGATTTTCCTATTGGATCATGTTATTTGAGTCATGTCAATTATGTGTGAAAAATAATATCGCCTAAATGTCCGCAAAGGCTTCGGCGGCACACCTCCACTCGATGGTCAAAATTTTTGATGACGTCTCTGCATAGTTGCTCCTCGATCTCACCAATATGACTTATAATCTCATCCTTCAGCTGTTGAATTGTTGTTGGCTTGTTGGCATAGATCTTACTTTTGAGATGACCCCAAAGGAAGAAATCTAAAGGCGTTAAGTCACACGATCGTGGTTGCCAATTGACCTCGCTGTTTCGAGAGATGATGCGACCTGGGAACTTCTCATTCAATAAAGCCATTGTTGTATTGGATGTGTGTCATGTGGCGCCATCCTGTTGAAACCACAAATCTTCTACATCCATAGAATTCAATTCAGGCCATAAAAAGTTAGTTATCATGGCACGGCATCGCTCGCCTGTCACCGTAACAGAATTCCCGGCATCATTTTCGAAGAAATACGGCCCAACGATTCCGCAGCAAAAAAATGCACACCAAACAGTGTGATTTTCATCAGCCCAAATGCGACAATTCTGTTATTAACGAATCCATCAAGATGAAAATGGGCTTCATCACTAAAAATGATTTTTTGCGAAAAATCATCATCGGCTTGTCTTTGCTCCTGCTCCTAATTGACGAATGTACGGCGCTTCAAGTGGTCAGCAGTCTTCAGTTCTTGTGTCAATTGAATTTTGTAAGAGTGTAGACACAAATCTTTTGTCAAAATTCGATGTAACGTTGTTGTGGAGAAGTTCAATTTCTGCGCGCGATGACGAATAGAGGTGTCTGGATGTTCGGCCACATTCTCGCGCACTGCAGCAATGTTTTCAGCTGAACGACGTAAACGAGCACGCAATTGCGTTTTCATACTGGTATCGGCCACTTATCCCGTTTGTTTGAATTTACGAACAATTTTCCCAATTGCACTCTCGGTTGGTCGATTATGTTCACCAAAAAAATCGCGAAGTGCCCGTAATGCGTTTCTGTTGGAAGGTCAATTTTCGTAATAGGCTTCGATAACTTTAACACGTTGTTCGATTGTTAATCTTTCCATGGTTGAGATTGCCAAAGACAGAAGTTGTTAAATCTAAAAAAAAAAAGAAAAAAATCATTAGATGCTTAAACTTAACTCACATTTAAAATCGGTCCAAGTTATATATATATATATATATATATATATATATCACAATTGTATATTTATATGTATGGGATGAGCAAATCGCTAGAATATTACGCGGACACATACCTACGCACACTAAAACACAGCTGCCAGTCAAAAAGGTCTAGGTGACAGATAAGCCGGGACAAGCTGACCAAATACTGGTCTATGTATGCTTTGACCGATTTAAATTCCCAAAGGACTGCGAAAGCAAGCAATCTCTCTCTCTCTCTCTCTCTCTCACTCTGAAAACCCGCAAGCGCGTGGTAGTCGGGATGCTCCCGAGGAGAGGTCCAACACGGACCGCTCACTCGATGAATGTGTCTTTAAACCGGCGCCTGGCAGATTTGTGTACGGCAGAGGGGGTCTTTTTTGTGGACCCGTACCGCACCTTTTATGGTAGAAATGATCTCTACCAAAGGGATGGGGTACATCTTTCTTTTAAAGGAAAGGCCTTTCTGTCGAACATGATCCAGGATGTCGTAGAGAGGACCGAAAGGAGAATCCGGCCCAGAGTGAGGGCGGACGTACGCCAGTATGCCCGTGTCACTCCAGGAACGACCTTCTCAGAGGTCGCAAAAAGGGGTGCCTCGCCAACAAACAAGCCAGGAAACGGAAGAGCGTAGGGAGTCCTACAGTCGGGGACTCTCTGAAAGTTCTTCTGTTCAATGCGAGGTCAATCAGGAACAAGTTTCCTGAGCTCCGTGGCCTCGTAGCGACGGAAGAACCCGAAATGGTAGCCATAACAGAATCGTGATAAAAACCTCAAACCGAGACTTTGAAGGCGAATTCACGGTTCATGGCTACCAACTCTTCCATAAAGATAGGCCAGACAGAGAGGGTGGCGGTGTAATGTTGTATGTCAAGGATACAATTAAATCTACGAACTCCAACATTATATCCGATCACGAGCTCCTAGGCGTTGACCTAGAGATAGGTTCTGTCAGATACAGGACCCTGGTGCTTTACAGACTCCCTACCCAACCCGTTGAGAAGGACAGGGAACTGTACCAGCTGCTGGGTGAGCTTGTTCAAGGCAGAGTGTGCATCGTTATGGGAGACTTCAACAGACAAGTTGATTGGGAGACCAGAGCAGCCTGTGGCGAGAGCGCGCTACTCCTGGAGTTCGCCAACAACGAGTTCCTCACTCAATGGGTCAGAGAACCGACGAGAGGAGACAATATCCTCGACTTGTTCTTCACCTCTGAGGATGATATCATTGAGGATGTCTCTGTAGGCGAAGAGCTCTGTGGCAGTGATCACCAGCTAGTTAGATTTAGCGTCAAGATCCCGAAGGTAAGGTCTGTTGCCAGTCAATCAAGGAAACTTGACTTGAGAAGAGCAGACTTTGCAAGCCTTCGGGCTGGGCTGACTGATGTAAGGCTAGCGGTATGCGAAGAGGTTGAGGATTCGTGGAACAATTTCAAAAATAAGTTCATGAGTCTTCAATCAAGTTGCATCCCTCTGAAATGCCTCCGTCGGTCTTCTGTTCAACCAAAGTGGTTTAATCGAGAAATCGTCCAACTGCTTAGGGAGAAGAGAAATGCGTACCGGCAATCGAAGATCTCGGATGCCTTTGACGAGTACCGGAGGCTAGCTAGGAGAGTGAAGTCCAGCATAAGGGCGGCTAAGCGTACTGAGGAACTCCGAGTGGCGAGACTCTGCAAGGAGAATCCCAAGGAGTTCTTCGGCTATGTAAATAGCCGTAAACCAATCCATCGTAGGATTGGGCCCTTAGTGGACGAGGAGGGTGCATTAACTCACTCAGATGCAGAAAATGCTAACCTTCTCAATGACTACTTCTCCACAGTGTTTACTAAAGAGTGTGGTCCCATCCCCCAGCCCACGTATTCCTACTCGGGGGAAAAGCTGGAGGCAATGGACTTCACAGAAGGAGAAATAAAGAAAAAGATCGCTGACCTAAAGACGAATAAGTCCCCTGGACCGGACGGGTTTCTACCCAAGGTGTTGAAGGAAGTGTGCGATGAAGTATCACGACATCTGTGCGCTATCTTTAACATGTCAATCCAGACCGGATGCGTTCCTAGAGACTGGCGTGAGGCGGAGGTGACTCCTATCTTCAAGAAAGGAGACCCCAGCCATCCGTCAAACTACCGACCTATCAGTCTGACTTCGATAGTCGGTAAACTCATGGAAAGCATGATGGTGGACAAAATGACGTCGTATTTAAAATCAAACCTGCTCCTGAGGAGTTCCCAGCACGGCTTCCGAAGGCAACGGTCATGGCTGACGAACCTTGTAGAATTCTTCCACTTCGTTTTCAGTGAGCACGATCGGGACAAGGCGGTGGTCGTGGTTTACTTAGACTTTCAGAAAGCCTTTGATAAGGTACCACACCGCCGCCTTCTCCGGAAAGTGCGAGCTTTTGGCATAGACGGAAAAGTAGCCGGCTGGATCGAGAACTGGCTAAGTGGCAGACGGCAACGGGTGGTGGTAAATGGACAGGCTTCTGAGTGGGTACCCGTTACTAGCGGGGTGCCTCAAGGTTCTTTCCTGGACCACTACTATTCATCATCTACGTCAACGACATGGACGGTGACATGGTTGCAAATATTTCCAAATTTGCCGACGATACCAAGCTTGGTATGAACGTTGGTATGAATTGTACAGGCACAGTACAATCTCCTGGTTCCGATAACCAAACTGGCGCTTAATATAGCCTAGCATCCTTTGGGCCTTTTTCTCCGCCTCAATGCACTGTTTCGAGAACTTGAGGTCACTAGTGATTGTTACACCTAAGTCCTTCTCAGTGTCACTCGATTCAAGAGCAGTGCCCTTAAGGATATACTGAGATTGGGGGTTTCTGTGGCCGATATGCATCACTTTGCATTTCCCCACGTTAAAAGGCATTTGCCACGTGTCCGACCACTCCCCAATCTTCCCAAGATCTTTCTGCAGGCGGGCAGTATTTCCATCCTTTGCAACGTTCATACCAAGCTTGGTATCGTCGGCAAATTTGGAAATCTTGGCAACCATGTCACCGTCCATGTCGTTGACGTAGATGATGAATAGTAGTGGTCCCAGGAAAGAACCTTGAGGCACCCCGCTAGTAACGGGCACCCACTCAGAAGACTCTCCATTCACCACCACCCGTTGCCGTCTGCCACTTAGCCAGTTCTCGATCCAGCCGGCTACCTTTCCGTCTATGCCTAGCGCTCGCACTTTCCGGAGAAGGCGGCGGTGTGGTACCTTATCAAAGGCTTTCTGAAAGTCTAGGTAGACCACATCCACCGCCTTGTCCCGATCGTGCTCACTGAAAACGAAGTGGAAGAATTCCACAAGGTTCGTCAGGCATGACCGTTGCCTTCGGAAGCCGTGCTGGGAACTCTTCAGTAGCAGGTTTGACTCTAAATACGACGTCACTTTGTCCACCATGATGCTTTCCATGAGTTTACCGACTATCGAAGTCAGACTGATAGGTCGGTAGTTCGACGGTTGGTTACGGTCTCCTTTCTTGAAGATAGGAGTCACCTCCGCCTCACGCCAGTCTCTAGGAACGCATCCGGTCCGGATTGACATGTTAAAGATAGCGCACAGATGTCGTGATACTTCATCGCACACTTCCTTCAACACTTTAGGTAGAAACCCGTCCGGTCCAGGGGACTTATTCGTCTTTAGGTCAGCGATCTTTTTCTTTATTTCTCCTTCGGTGAAGTCCATTGCCTCCAGCTTTTCCCCCGAGTAGGAATCCGTCGGCTGGGGAATGGGACCACACTCTTCAGTAAACACTGAAGAGAAGTAGTCGTTGAGGAGGTTGGCATTTTCTGCATCTGAATGCTTTAATTTCCCCTCCTCATTCCTCAAAGGGCCAATCGTTCGACGGATTGGTTTACGGCTGTTCACATATCCAAAAAACTCCTTGGGATTCTCTTTACAGAGTCTCGCCACTCGGAGTTCCTCAGACCGCTTAGCCGCCCTTATACTGGACTTCACTCTCCTGGCTAGCCTCCGGTATTCGTCAAAGTCACCCGAGATCTTCGATTGCCGGTACACATTTCTCTTCTCCCTAAGCAGTTGGCCGATTTCTCGATTAAACCACTTTTGTTGAACAGAGGACCGACGGGAGCATTTCAGAGGGATAAAACGCGATTGAAGACTCATGAATGTGGTTTTGAAACTGTTCCAAGAGTCTTCAACAGCATCGCACTCTTCTAGCCTCGCGTCAGTCAGTCCCGCGCGTAGACCTGCAAAGTCTGCTCTTCTCAAATCCAGTTTCCTTGATTTACTAGTTGCAGGCTCTGCCTTGGGGACTTTGACTACAAATCTAATTAGTCGGTGGTCACTGCCACCGAGCTCTTCGCCAACAGAGAGGTCCTCAACGATGTCATCCTCAGAGGTGAAAACCAAGTCGAGGATATTGTCTCCTCTCGTTGGCTCTCTCACCCACTGAGTGAGGAACTCGTTGTTCTTGAACTCCAGGAGTAGTGCGTTCTCGCCACAGGGTTCTCTGGTTTCCCAGTCAACTTGTGTGTTGAAATCACCCATGACGATACACACTCTGTCTTCGACAAGTTCTCCTAGCAGCTGGTACAGATCTCTGTCCTTTTCAACGAGTTGGGCAGGAGGTCTATAAAGCACCAGGGTCCTGTATTTGGCAGGACCTATCTCTAAGTCAACACCTAGTAGTTCATGGTCGGATATGATGTTGCAATCCGTCGAGTTGAGAGTATCCTTGACATACAACATCACACCACCACCCTCTCTGTCTGGCCTATCTTTCAGGAAGAGCTGGTAACCGGGAATCGTGAATTCACCTTCAAAATCTCGGCTTGAGGTTTTTATCCAAGACTCCGTTATGGCCACCATCTCAGGTTCCTCTGTTACTACGAGGCCACGGAGCTCAAGAAACTTATTCCTGATTGACCTCGCATTGAACAGAAGAACTTTGAGGGAGTCCCCTAGTGTAGGACTCCCTACACTCTTCCGTTTCCCGGCTTCTCTGTTTTCGTGGTCACACCCTTTTTGACCACCTCCGAGAAGGTCGTTCCAGGAGTGACACGGGCATGCTGGCGCACGGCCGCTTTCGCTCTGTTTCGAACGCTCCTTTGGGTGCGTTCCACGACATCCTGGATTAGATTGGCGAGAAAGGCCTTCCCTTTAAAGAAGAGATGTACCCCGTCCCTTTGGTAGAGGTCGTCTCTACCGATAAAGGTACGATAGGGGTCCACAAAGAAGACTCCTTCTGCCGTGCAGAGATCCGCCAACCTTCTGTTCACTGCGACGTTTCTTTCGTGAGCGGTTCGGGATGGACCTCTTCTCGGAAGCATCCCAACCACCACACGTTTGCGGGTTTTAAGCCCTATGTCGTCCACGGCTCCCATCACTGTTTGGATGGTCTTGCCACTGAGGCCAACCTTACCCCCTCTGAGGTAGAGGTCGTTGCCGCTCACCATCAGAGCAACGACTGAGAGAGAGAGAGAGAGAGAGAGAGATATATATATATATATATATATATATATATATATATATATATATATATATATATATATATATATATATATATATATATATATATATATATATTCACGCAGACTAAAGGCTTAATAGGGTAACTCACACATGAACGAATCTTCAACCAGCATCTTTCGGTAAACTTCCGGAGCGATAACGAAGTGAGACGAGCCTAGCTGGAGCCCGGTGGAACCCAAATCAGCGAGAGGGTGCTAAACCTTTACTCGCCACGACTTCCTATTCCTCTAAGGACTCGCAGGCAAGAAACCAGTTGTTCAGAATTACGGCATTCAAGGACGTAATGACTCATTCTGGAATACGCGCTTCGCTCCATGCCCTGCAAGGATACTCCCTCGAAGCACAAGTCGAGGCCCCCTCCCCCTTCTTGAAAAATCGGAAGCCTATTACCGTTTTCTCGATCACCGTCAAAGAGGCGTTACGCTTTCCGACTACGAAGCTTCACCCCCTAATCTGCTCCCGTTTTCGCTCGGGCAAATATTGTGCTACTCATAGCTCGTGCCGAAGCATTTCATTGTAAATTAATTCCTTTGCTGAACGACTAGTTTTCCCATAGTGTATATATTAATGTTAAATTATGTTATTTGTTTTTATAATAGTAAAGATTATTTTTTTATTTCTCTTGTTTAATCCCAGAATCACATAAAAAGCCATTGATCTATTTTCTAAGTCGACCACTGGAATACACGCACTCGAATATCCGAATACTTAAAAAGGACTTTCCTCCCCCTGCGTCTAGGGTGGCAAGTGGAGGTCAGTGAAATCTACCTGACCTACGAAGTAATAATATATATATATATATATATATATATATATATATATATATATATATATATATATATATATATATATATATATATATATATATATATATGGAAAACTCACGAAGTATTGCGTGCGTAAGCAATAAATGCAACAAAGCCCAAAGGGAAAATTAATACGAGGATTTCAAGTACTTTCGAACTTTATTTCGAGTTCTTTATCAAGGAATAACAGGAGTATTGAAAATTTTAATATTTATAAGGATGATACAGAGGAGAGGGAACGCCTACAAAAAAGCAAAAAAACAATCAACAAAATGAATTCATTTGGAATGGAAACCTTAGGAAGAGCGAAGATAAATACAAAATAAGATCATTAAATCAGGTAAATTCAAAAGACTAAAGGTTGACAAGAAGATTAAAATACCCCCTAAGCAATTAGGGAGGGAGAAAATCTTAACGAGAGATTAAACTCAGAGGTCAGGATCTAAAAACCTAGGTAGAATAAGTACAAATGTTCTAAAGGCTTGACTGCAATGGAAATAAATACAGACAAAAACATAAGTCTACATAGATGCACACAAAATAAAATTAAATTGTTTATTAAGATTAGTATAAATATTTAGTTTCAAATTAAAAGTTTCGACAGTACATTGTGAATATAATTTAAAAAATAACCATCAAGTTTATATAAGCCAGGACTTAAATTAAAATTGGGGAATTTACTAATAAAGGTCGATCCAAGGATATTCCGTGAAATTGTATCGTTATTATGGCAGACGATTTTAGCAGAATTGCAATCAATATTGTGATTAAGAAGGGAAAGACTTCGCTTAATATTTAACCCACTTCGAGAAGATCTTTGAAGTAAATCACTGTGACATAAAATCAGACGGCGTAGCTAAATTGTTGCCCCTACCTTCAGAGGCAACAATTGATTATTCATCGTTGAAGGCCGAGCTACCTTGTGCATAAATATTAGTATACTTTACTTTTTAAATTAAATGTAAAGTTGTCCATTTATTTTCCAATTTAATTATACAGTTTCTATTAAATCTTATGTAAAATCTCAACTTAGTTATGCATAAAAAATCAATCCAAAATCTCAAATATTTTGTAATATATAATTGCCATCTAAAAATCATGGGTAAGATACATTCTTTTCGGCAACACTTACTTTAGTTAAACACACAAACTAACACGCTTTCAGCTCTTCCACATTGAACACATATTCTCCATTCGTCTCTCGTCATTCTCAGCATAAAGATCCCAATTCACAGTACATCAAAGTTACCTTAGTTACTTTAGTTACTTTACCATACCTTACCTCACTTCACCTTACATTTCACTCTACTTTTCATTACTTTCATACATTGCATTACGTTGTATTACTTAACAATTCTCAATTTAATTATATCATTTATTCGTATAATTGTAATAACCCCTCACTAGTTATTTCCTAATTCAATTCTCTCATTGTGCATTTGTTGATTTTGTAAATATATTTATTTTGTTTATCGTCCGTTTTTCTTATAAACCTCGCGCCCGAAGTTTTCTAAGTTCAGTTCACCTCAGTCGTTAGGCCTAAATATTAACAGACGACTATTCCATCCAAATTCAACAAATTTATTGTAATGGTTTTCAAATAGCTATCTAGGCTGATTTATTAACTAAAGTCAATCCCACTAATAACCAAATACCATAAGACTAAGAGGCTTAAGGGGGTATATCATGCATGAACGAATCTTCAACCGGCATCTTTCGCTAAACTTCCGGAGCGATAACGAAGCGAAACGAGTCTAACTAGAGCCCGGAACGCAAATTAGTGAGAGGGCGCGAAACCTTTACTCGCCGCGTTTTAAATCGGAGTGGGATTCAATTCCGACGGCAAGCAAAATCGCTTTCGGCGAAGCCTTATATAGTTCACAGCGAGGAAACGAGCAAATTAGTATTCAACCAGGAGGCAGGCCCTGCTCACGCGGTATCCAAGCAGTAATCACGAGGATTTATTGGAATCAGCCTAAGGACACAACGCACTCCTTCATATGCGACTTCCTGTTACTCTGACTCGCAGGCAAGAAACCAGTTGTTCAGAATTACGGCAGTCAAGGACGTAATGACTCATTCTGGAATACGCGCTTCGCTCCATGCCCTGCAAGGATACTCCCTCGAAGCACCAGTCGAGGCCCCCTCCCCCTTCTTGAAAAATCGGAAGCCTATTACCGTTTTCTCGATCACCGTCAAAGAGGCGTGACGCTTTCCGACTACGAAGCTTCACCCCCTAATCTGCTCCCTTTTGCGCTTGGGTAAATATCGGGGTAAATATGGGGGAATGCAAAGAACATATAAAAAGTGGAAAAGCTATATAAAACAAGGAAGGGAGTGAGGAGGGACCGGAACCGGAGATGTTGATAGAGACGCTGCGAGAAAACGACCATGTCGCTTCCAGGGAAGGCATCTCCTTGTATACCCAAACGGAGAATGAGACGCCTGGTGTCATCCGACACCGGAGGAAGATGAGATGGGGAACCTTCCCTCTAGTGGTGTTCCAGATAGCAGGCATATTGTCCGCGAAAATTCTGGCGTCGGAAACTAGGAGGTATGTAAGAAGGAGGGCCATGGACTCTTTTAGGAAGATATTTCCTAATTCCAAGGGGAAGGAAAGTATGGCCAGGGATTCCCCGTGAAAGGTGATTCCAAGTCCCGTGTTTGAAGCATCTGAGTAGGCAACGACCGGGGGAGGGGGGGAACACCCTCTTTCTCTTACATCTAAACCATTTATTGGTTATCAGGGGTAGGAGTGGACCAAAGTCCTGAGGGCGTGGCGTTAGGATTTGGGCGAAGCACAGCTGTACACAGAAGAAAGGGGCTTTTTATGACCTGTGCCACAAAATTAAATAGGCCAGCCGTTCTTAGCCAGGTGTTTTTGGGAGTTCTATTTTCAGCCAAATGCACCACTGCACCATGCACTTTGTTACACAGGTCACTGGTGAGTTTCACTTTTTTACCTTCTAGGTCTATTTTATTGCCTAGGTATTTAAGGATTTTGGTAGGGGTTAAAACACTCTATATTTAACGAACTATTGCTAAGTAAGCGCAAACACTTCATAAGACACTCATAAGGGCCGGTAATTAAGATATCATCTAAATAAGTATGGGCTTTGCATCCCGACTGGTGTGCCCATTCGTCATCATTGTTGTTTTCGTTATTATTATTGTTGCGTTGATTGTTATTCTGTTGATTGTCGCCGGGTTATAGAGTGTCAGGAGGCCCACTCATGATGTCTCTCAGAACATCACCCATTTCTGAGGGGTGGGTGGAGGAGGAATTCTCCGAAGGGGAGGGAGAAGGAGGGGGAATATTGATGACAGCAGGGACCGCTAATCCTGGCTGTGGGATGGCAACTATGTTCTGGGGAATTCTAGGGATGGCCTCGTCGATATGCAGCCACCCCTTTTTTCTTACTTGTAACACAAGTCTAGGCTCCCGCCGAATAAAGAACGTTGAAAAAAACGCCATCATGTCTGGTCTTGGTAGGGGAGGAAAAGTTAAGGGAATATCTGATAAGACGCCCTCACCAGACAATTTCTTACTCCAGCAACGTGATTTGGAAGAAGAATATTCTCTACAAGGAGAAGACAGTTCACACTTGAAGCAAGAGGAGTAAACCACCAGAAAGGGAGCATGAGGCCTCTTAATCGGGACTACAAGAGGCTGCCCCTCCGCACTATCGGGGTTCAATGAAACCAAAGCAAGTCATGCAAACCATCTTCGGCATGCTCAATATACTCGTAGTACTAATTAGGCTTGTTGACACACCTAACGGCTACGCATCAGTGTGTTGAAAGGACGAAGACATCAAGAAACTGGTATCAGAGGAATCCCAAGAGCCCCTACGTAAGATTGGGCTTGAGGCTATTATCCCCAAAGAAATCCTCGCACGTCGAACCATCATTCTTAGGATATTCGACCCGTCCTTTATTGATAACTCCTGTGAGGACATCAAGGTGTTGCTAACTAACCAGCAGAATTGGGCAAAAATCGACAAAATTAAAAAATTAGGAAAAAACATTGTAAAAGTAATCTTCGCGAGCATCGAGATGGCTCAGAGGGCCATGAAGGACAGACTCCTGGGATTCTTTCTACGTATAGCCCAGAACAGGTTGAAGCGGAGGAGTTTATCCAACTTGAGTTCTGCCAGCGCCGCCTTGCCGTGGTAAAGCATCCCACGAATATGTGTACGGTGGCTGACGTCACTTGCTCCGTCTGTTCCATACCCAGACACGGATGGAAAGAGTGTCATTCCGAGAAGCCAAGATGGATTAACTACGGAGGGGACCACAGGGCCTTGGCCATGAAGTGTCCCATCGGCAAAAAAGCCATCCGTGCCAAGAGAGAAAGCCTCAAAAAAGAAAAAGAAACAAGAACTAGAAGGAACTACGCGGAAGCAGGGGCCCCGAAAAACGAGAGAAACAAACCTCGAAGCTAGTGGTGCCAAAGGAGGGCAGAGTAATCATGGCTATAGTCACCTGCGCTCATTTGGCGATCCGGGCTAACCCCGGCTCTTTCTTTCAAGAACTTAACCGTCTTCTGGAGATGAACAAGACTAAGAAAACGGTTTGGTTCCCAGAAAACCCACCCTCGGAAGAATTGTTGAATATTCAATCCCTCGACGTACCTCAACAGCAACAACCATCAAAAGATGAACAGAAGCAGTCCCTAACGACGGAAGAGCCCCGAAAGAATAAGCAAGGTAAAGAAGAAACTTCTGTAGGAAAGGAAGAAACGAGGAAAGGAGCGAAGGAAAAAAGAAAAAGAGGAAAAGAAAAATAAAGGACAGGAAGAAATCAACGAACAAATAACCACGGACGAAGAAGAAGAAGATGTAAATAACGTGGCTGTCCTCCTCACCGACAAAAAGGAGGTACTCGAAAAAGGGTACTTCTTCAACGGTGAGGACGTGAGCCTCAAGGTATTTGGATCGCCTCTGTGCCCGCCCCCAAAAGAGGACCCAGAACTATTTCTGCATTGTTTCGCCGAGGGAGGGGAGTACAAGTAGACCTAGGAGGGATCTTTTTCAGCTGATGAAGTGTCAGCGCTGATTTTAAAAGGCAGGATGTACATACCGGCAAAGTGTGTACACACTGAGCATGACAACCTTCAAAAGTATTAAAGTAGTCAGAAGACATCTCAAATAAAATAATTAATGCGTCAAAGTGAAAAAATAGAAATTAATTGTTAAGTGAGACGAGAAACAAAGGGAATTGAATAAATAAAATAACATATGCGATAAAATTAAAATTTAATCGGGGAAAGTGAAAAATGATCAATGTGCGTATAATAATAGGAACAAAACGAATAACCTAACTTAATCGGAACAATTAACGACTAAATACTAGAACAAACTAATTTAAAATAAATGAATAGAAATAGTGTAAATTAACAAACTGTGAAATAAAATGTGATTTCAATTTAAATTTATATTGATAGCTGGACTAATAACTAGCGTACAGTAAATGAACAAAATATGTATTGTTTTAAATAACTAACTAACTGTTAAAAGAAAGTGATAAATATTAAATAAGCTAATAACAAGGTAATTAAAATTTTATTAACGATGTATCAAAAGCTTTCCTATTAAATTGTTAAAATTTTTATTTATAAGCCTTAACAAACTATAAATTATGAACTCTTATGAGTAAAAATGTAAATATAATATTGGATTGTATAATAATTGTTAAATGGTTTCCATATCTCCTGGAAACTTTATCTTCCTACTTGTGCTAATGACTTTCCCTTCTCCGCTTAATTCTATTTTCCTCACTTTTTGCTATTCATTTTTACATGTATGTAAAATCTCTTTGTAATTCATTCTTAATAGACCTTGAAACCTTGGAAACCATAAGGATTGCGCTTGTCGCTTGGATTATTCTCTCTCACACTCGTGTATCAGTACAGTCAATTTTTTTAAAATTTGGACTGAATTTCAATTCGAATGAGGTTGATTGTTTGGATACTCCACTTTGTTGTGCCTGACCTGATTTTCTATAAGCAGGGATACGTTCGGAAGTGGCTATTTTCTCCTTGGTTGGCCTCGTTGAAGGCTAGTTGAGGGCGTTGAAGGCTAGTTGAGGGCGTTGAAGGCTAGTTGAGGGAAAGGAAGAAGGATCGCTCTACGCTTCTTGAAGGTAAAGTGGGCATTTGTTCATTCGACGATTTTTTCCACCTTCTTCACATACCATTCTTCCTTATTTTTTCATAACGAATCCCTAAAATACATACACACACCTACAGACTCAGGTCCCCCAGATTACCTCCCAGATTATGCCCTCGGGTGAAATTACAGAGAGATGAGGGAGAGCCTCGGTGTATTGCCCCGAGGACCACCTTGTCTGGCTGGCCAAAACCAGGCAGGAGTAAGGTCTTCGAACAAATGCACGGTGAGCTCAACATTGCCCTCGTACGGCTAATTGACTTAGCCAATGGCTACGCAACTATCTGTGCGAAGGAGGCGGACATCGAAGCCCTCACTTCCCAGCGTGCCGCAGATAGCTTAAAAAAATAGACCTGAAACTACAAACACAGCCATAAATATGATCACACAGGAGTGAAATCTTTCACCGCCTTGACCCCTGGGTTCGAGGTCACTCTACTGACCAGATAACGGACGAGATTCTCCGGAATCACAAGTGGGCAAAAATGGCCAAAGTTATTGAATTCAAGGACCACAACCACGTATTTAAAGTTGTATTCACCGAGACCACAATGGCAATCAAAGCGAAAGAAAACGACCTTCTCCTCTTCAATATCCGCATCTGCCTCGAGTAGATTGAACGTGAACAGTTCGTTGACCTGCAAATGTGCTTCAAGTGCTGCAGGTACAACGAACACACCACCCCCACTTGCCCCAACTCTATAATTATAGTTTGTTCTGTGTGTGCCGGCCAAGACCATTCCTGGCGCTAAAGTAAAGGTTCGTTCCAGAAATGCCTCAATTGTTGTGCGCCACACAGAACCATGGTGATGATATGTCCTATAAAGAATGAACAAATAAGAATTACAAAGGACAAGGGCAAAAAAGTGGAAGAAAGGAGAGCAAATGCCACTTATGCGAAGGTTGCCAAGGCGACGGTCGCAGAGAGTAGCGTGGACACAGCACCTACGTACCTACAAATAGAGAACGAAAAGTCAACAAAAATAATGTGTTGCATATATTATGCAAACATTGTAATTTGACCAAGCCTGGCACCTTCGCAAAGGAACTAAACACCATGCTCGTGAATAGCGGCATGGAAAAAAATGTGGTTTCTGGAAAACCATCCGTCAAACGAGGTACTTGGGGTGAACCTGCAACCTCAAAACGAGAAGAGCGGTCAAAAAGCTCCGGACACGAGTAATACCCTTTCACAGGATCCTCAAGTCCAAGCTATGGCTGCCTGGCAGGAAGCACAAACCGACTCACACACATATACAAGTACTCCAACAGAATCACAAGTCGAGAAAACAGAAGCCGCTGTGTGAGGTCTAAGAAGGTAAGGAATTCGCCCCACACCCAAAAGGACTCGCGGTCTAAGGGGCGGTTTAATTGAGATCAAAGCGGTTGCTCGCTGCCTCAGTGTGCACGGTTCAAATCCCACCCCTGTACAGAACTTTTGCGCATTAGGAAATAGCATTTCCAAAGAAAAGATATCCTGTTTTTCTGTTTCTTGCAGTTTGCTGGATTCATTTCATCATTCTTTCACGTTCATGAAAGAGATATATATATATATATATATATATATATATATATATATATATATATATATATATATATATATATATATATATATATCCGAGTGCTTAACTAAGGTAACCCATCTACTACATTTTCATTCATCATAACCGTCTGGCTATCCGGTTTCCCCTGAAAACTTCATTACCTGCGTTTGTGTGTCAGCCTACACAGCTAGTCTTTCCCTAATCATTCGTCTCCATTCATTCTTATCCCTAGCACGCCTTTCTGCCTCCTGGATGCTCAGGCCCCGTCCAGTCAGGAAATCTCTCCTACCCCCTTCTCGGACGCCCACGCTGTCTCCTTCTTATTACTCTTTTTACCAGCCTTTCATCCTCCATTCTCTCTAGGTGACCATGTAGCAGCTAACATCTTTGCAAGCTCCTACAAAGTTCGTAAATAGGCAGTTGGCAATTTTCCGTCTGAGAAAATTATGCATCTCGCCCCCAAATCCATTTTTGTACGACCTTTGATACCAATAAGGTTACCTCAAAATCAAAGTACGACTCCTCCCAACCACCAACCAATCAAAACCTTTGTACAACCTAATTCGAAATTAACCAATCAGAATAGACTTTCCCGTTTCCCGAGTCTGGAGCGCATTTTAACGAACACTTTTATTGAATCAGCGCTCCAGACAAGGTCAGTAAGAATTAGCTCCCTAATTAATCATCAGTGTATACAAAGGTCTAAAAATATTCTAAAAAATATTCAAAGTGCAATTCCTTCCTTTGAATTCCAGTTCCCCTGATTTATAACTTCAAATACTTCTCAGATATTTCATTTCGATAACTTCAACCTTCCTCCTTTCGTTCGCACTCACCCCCCGTGTTTCACATAGCAGTGAGCACAACCACTCCCTCATACAATACCATTTGCGCCTGCCTGCTCATTGGCTTCCCTTTCTTGAGACTCCTTATCGCACTATTTGTTTGCACTCCCTTTTCTAATTGCCGCAATATTTAATTTTCACTCCTTCCATCAGATGCCAGATCCACACCCAGATACTTAAAACAATGCACTTCTTCCAGCCTCCTCCCATTTAGACTCACTTTCAGACTACTCTTTCCTTCCCTATTGCACCACATTACCTTGTTTTTGCCTTGTAGTGGTATAGACCACTACAATATGTATTATTATTTCCCATTCATCCATTCCTTCGTAATATTAAATTAATTTTCACCGTCACGTGTGTGGTATTTTTCGGACGACGCATTCCGCCGCCTCATTCGGTTCCATTTTTTTCTCGCGTGGAGTTTCATTTTTCACGAGGGACTTTTCGACACGTGCTTATTTTCAATCCTTAGTTCACCTTAACATCCTTAAGTGACCCCTTAGTAATTTCATAAAATTAATTATAATATACAGTAATAAATACAAATAGTGACAAATTTTCAGTAATGTTTTTTCAAAATTTTACGTTCAAGCGCGTGAATTGAATTTGTGCATACACACACACACACACACTTTTATTTTTCTTTAAATGGATTATAACAAAGCCCCAAGTTACGCCCCAACTTCGGGCACAGTAACAACGACCCGAACATCCTCCCCCGCAACAACAACGACGTATCTATCCACTTTCGCTCCCCCATCCAAGCATTCTCCCTCATTCGCATCCCACTCAACAACGCTCCTTCCCCACTTCCTTTCGGTTCAGCTTCCGCCATTCGACCCACGAAATCCCATTGGCTGGTGGGAAATGGTGGAGCACATCCTACTACACCAGGCAGTTCCTGAGGACCATAGAAGAATTGTCGTAGCCCAGAAATTACCTCTGAGTATTTTTTTCCCACTTTTAAGAGTATTCTGCTTGATGGGGTAATTTTGGTTCTTGGGGAAGGTTCAAGAGGGCGTTCATGGAGGAATTTTGGAGGTCGCGAATTGAGGACATGTGGATCGTTCTTGATACGCAGGAGATGATGGACAAGCGCCCCACGCATTTTCTGGACCATCTCAAGGTCCTGGCACATGCCAAGGGAGCACAGCTCGACCAACTCGAGCTACTCATAACTGAGATATCCATGCGTGTGATCCCGGATCAAATTAAGCCCCTTATATTAATATCCTCCCCAGCGGACGTGGAGAAGATGCAGAGGCAGCTGACGCCCTGTATAACAATCCTTTCGTCAGCTAGAGAAATGCAGGCAACAGGTCGTTTAGCGATGTAAATAGGGGGCGTAGCACATCATACAACTCTAATGTTCAAAACCACTCACAAGTATCCATTTCTCAGGTTAGGTCACCGGCCGAGACTCCTTACAACCGGCCAGGACTCCCTCAGGATGAATCCTCCCAGGCTTCGGGTCTTTTATTCGTTCTGGAGAGGATTGAGATGGATATTCGTGCCCTAAAGCTGCGAACGTGTCTTCACCGAGAGCAAAATTGTGAGCAGGATGGAGGAGTCAGACGTCGTTCTTCCTCCCGAAAAAGGCAACACCAACGAGGAAACAGCAGCACAAGAGGTGAGGCACAGCACTTTTATTTCAAACCTAGGCCTAATTATCCCAACCCTGACAACTCTCAGAGTAGCTGCTGGTACCATTCTAATTATAGGAGCAACGCTGTCAGCGGTGTTCAGCCGTGTAATTTTTACCGTGCATCATTTCATGCCCACAACTTTAACCCTAATTCTGGTCGTGCTGTTCATACTACTATCTTTCAGCTTTCAGGCTTTTGTTGGTATCATCTCAAATTTGTCTCCAGAGCAAAAAAATGCTCTGCCCCATGCAACTACCAGCAAAATGCTCAATCTACCCTTACCTCACCACCTCCGATTTTACAAAACTCTACAGATTTCCTTACCCAACTTTCACCTTCAGGTCAAGGAACTTTAAGCTGAATTCGCAAGTGATACGTGGGTATGTCACCTCTGCAACCTCATCCCTTAATCAAGTCGATCCTCCATTTAGTATTCATGACCCACTCTCTGATTTCTCCTTCCTGGTTGACATTGGCGCTCAATGCAGTGTCATTCCAGCCTCTTCAGTCGAGAAAGCTTGCACTTCTTCTGATCTTCTCCTTAAAGCTGCCAATTCATCGGACATAAGGACTTATGGGAGACGTATCCTCGAATTCTCCCTTGGGTTACGTCGTGTTTTCCCATGGACATTCATCATAGCTGACGTCGACATTTCAATTCTGGGCCTCCATTTCCTTTCCGCGCACGACATTCTCATCGATTCTCGTCTCCGCAAGTTTACCGACAGAACCACGACACTAACAGTTGCTGGTTCCTTCTTTCCTTCCGCTAGCTCTCTCCTCTCTGTTCGTCTCCCTGCAACTGCTCCCCACTTCCAGCAATTTTTTGCAGGAGTTCCCAAGACTCTGTCTGCCTCCTTCTAAGGACAGACCTATTAAGCACAATGTGGTGCACAGGATAGAGACGATAGGAGGACCAGTTTTTTCACGTCAACGTCGACTTGCCCCGGATAGACTTGCCCTAATGAAGCAGAAATTTAAATACATGATGGAGGCCGGGATCGCTTCCCTATTCACCTCTCCATGGGCTTCACCGCTTCATGTAGTACCTAAGTCCACTCCGGGGAAATTCAGAGCTGTAGGTGACTACAGGCGAGTCAATGCCTGCACAGTTCGGGATAGGTATCCTCTGCCTTTCTTATCGGATTTTAACTCCTCTCTCTTCGGTTGTTCCGTTTTTTCTCGGCTCGATTTGGTTCGCGCTTTCAACCAAATCCAGATTCACCCTGATGATATCCCTAAGACGGCTATCACCACTCCATTTGGTCTCTTCGTCATGAACCGAATACCTTACGGACTTCACAGTGGTCAGACCTTCCAACGCTTCGTGGATCAGGTTCTGAGAGGTCTTCCCTTCGTATTTTGTTATATAGACGGCCTCCTGATAGCATCTTCGTCTTTAGAGGAGCATTTTTATCCCCTTCGCCAGATTTTTGCATGTTTAGATGAGTATAGTATCGTACTCAACACTTCTAACTGTACCTTTGGTGTCACACAGCTCTCTGTTTTGGGATACGACATTTCCGCTGAGGAAATTCGTCCTCTCGAGGACAAAGTTGAAGTAATCCGGGCTTTTCCCCGACCTTCTTCGCTAAAGCAACTTCGTAGATTCTGTGGGATGGTAAACTTTTACCACAGGTTCATTTTGAACATCTCCCACATTATGCAACCTCTCTAGGAATTGCTTTCCAAGTCCAAGAAGAACCTTCCTCTTTCCTGGTGCTCCGAAGCTTGCGAGGCTTTCTCTCGCACCAAAGAGGCTATGGCTTCCGCTGTCGCCCTGGCCCATCCTTGCCCAGGAGCTTCCATAAGCATTGCTTCGGACGCGTCCGCTACTCATGTCGGTGCGACACTAAAACAGAAGGTTAGTGACTCTTGGCAACCCCTCACCTTCTTCTCTAAGGGTCTTCTTCCTTTCCAATAGAGGTACATTACATTTTCCCACGAATTATTGAGCATATACCTCGCCCTCCGTCACTTCCAACAATATTTGGAAGGACGTGATTTTACTGTTTTTATCGACCACAAGCCATTGGTTAGTACGCTCGCCTCTAGTAGCACCTCCTCTATGCACTCTGCAGTTGATAATCGTCACCTTGACTTAATCCTGCAGATGACAAACGATATTCGCTACATTCCTGGTTCTTCAAATGTAGTACCAGATGCGCTCTCTCGCATTTCATAGATTTCGGGCACGCAGCTCTCCCAAACTGCGTCCATCGATCACGTGACAATAGCGCTTGCCCAGGAACAAGATGAAGACACGTAAACAGTGCGTCACTCTTCTCAGCTTATCGTTCGCGAAATAGACTTGCCGGACAGTCCCTCTAGGCGTATGCTGGTTGACTATTCAATTCCTGACTCTCCTCTTATTCCTCTCGCTTACCGTCAGCACATTTTTGACCAGACTCACGGTCTCTCTCATCCTGGCATTCGAGCAACTCGCAAGCTCATCACACACGTTATGTGTGGCCAGGTATGAACGCCGACGTGGCCAAATGGACCCACGCATTTCTGCCTTTTCAACGTGCAAAGGTTCAACGCCACACAAAGTCCCCCTCTGGCTACTTTTGCACTTCCATCGGCACGTTTTGACGCTGTTCACATCATCTGGTTGGTCCTCTTTCCTTTTCGCGTGGTTGCACTTACCTTCTCACCATGATCGATCGTTTTAACTCTTGGCAAGAGGCAGTTCCTATTCCCGACATCAGAGCTTCCACTGTAACTCGAGCCTTCGTCTCAGCATGGGATGCTCGTTTTGGTGTCCCATTAACGATCAGGACTGATGGAGGTAGCCAATTTGAATCTCACCAACGGGATGCACTCATGTCAGTGCTTGGCTCCTTTCGTCTCCGCACCACTAGCTACCATCCCCAGAGTAACTCTAAGGTGGAACGTTTTCATAGGACTCTCAAGGGAAGCTTACGCTCCACTGACCCCAACATCCCTTGGGTGGACAAGCTACCCTTAATTCTCCTGGGAATTCGTGCCTCCTTGAAAGAGGATTTGAATTGCTCTGCTGCAGAACTCGTCTATGGCACGCAACTTCGTCTTTCAGGTCAATTCTTCACTTCCACTGACTGTCCTCTTCCTTCCGACATACATCCTGCTGCATGCGTGCACAATTTAGTACGGGCGATGTCTGAGGTAAAGTCGACCGCCACAAGAGTGCCTGCTAATCAGAAACCTTTCATGCCAAAGAAGATGGCAACTTGCTCTCATGTGTTTGTCCGTCGCGATTCCACTCGCACATCCTTGCAACCTGTTTATGACGGACTCTTTCTCGTCGTCTCCAGGAAGCCGAAATTCTTTGTACTATAGCTTGTCACCAAGCAGGATACGGTTTCAATCGATCGGCTTAAACGCGCTTTCATAGAGGCCGTTCATCTGAAACAGCCACTACCTTTCTCTTCCAATAATATAAACCCAGTGGTCATCCCAGCCTACCTTCCGCACCTAACTATTTCTTCAAAACTTCCCAACCAATTAACCCCACTTCCAAATCCTTCTTCGGCTCTTTCAACTCAAATTGCAACTCTTCCTCCCACCTCTTTACTCACAAACCCCCCGTCAACCACCTCTACACCCCCCGATTCTTCTTCCCAACTGCTGCCGCCTCCCTTTTTGTTGCAGGACCACTTGACAGCAGCTGGAGAACACCAAGCGAACACCGCGCAACTTCTGACAGTCGTCTTTTCGGGAGGTCCAGAACTATCGTCACCCGACGCTCCGGTCCTCTCTCGCGACAATCTCCCGCCTCAATCGACTGGCACTGCTAATCGCCACCTGACCCGCAATCCGAGTCAGCCAATTGGCACCATAACCAGTTCTGGACGCGTTGTAAGGAGGCCTCGCCGCTATATAGAGTAAAATTTATTTAAATACCCTGTGTTGTGCGAGCTTTTTTCTTCGGTGGGGGAGTATTGTAGCGGTCTATACCACTACAAAATATAAATATTTATTCCTAACTATATATATATATATTATTATTATTATTATTATTATATATATATATAATATATATATATATATATATATATATATATATATATATATATATATATATATATATATATATATATATATATATATATATGATTTCAAGAAGGGTTGGTAACCCTGACATAAATCGTGAGATTGGTACACCCGCTCTCCCAAGCGTCTTAAAATTTACCCATGAGGTTCATTCGCATTGATGCCCTCGCATCGGTGAATCAGGTCTATAAATATGTGAATTGTAATTGTTTAGCTAAATATTTCCCCAAAATTTACCAATTTATAATCTATTTAATATTTATCAAATGATTTACCACTAATTACCAACATTTACCAATTTATAATCTATTTAATATTTATCAAACGACTTACCCTATTTACCCATTTACCAATTTATAATCTATTTAATATTTATAAAAATATTTATCAATTACTATTTATCAAACAATTTACCAATTAATAATTACCAATCAAATTACAAAATATTTACCAATTACTATTTATCAACTATAAATCAATTACTAATTGCCAATCAATTTCCCAATTATTATAATTCTCATTTAACAATCAATTTATCAAGCCATTTAACACTACCCAATCTAATTATCAATCATCAATTGTTATACTCAATTTACAAATTACTACTTAACGATTATCCAATTTATTTAACAATTACTACTTACAAATTACTTATAATACAATCTATTTAACTATTATCCAATTACCAATTATATTACAATTATCAATCATCATATGTTGTACTCTAATTACCAAACCATATTTATAAATTGTAAATCCATTCTCGTTAACTCATCCAAATTTAATTCACACGAGTGATTCAATCCAATCATAAACTGTTACTGTATAAATTCGCCTTTCAATAATAACTGTTTATTCAATAATATATATTTTTCTTAACTCTATGTTTTTAATAGGCGTTTTCCCAACGTCCCTCAAATGTAGGCCTAAGGAAGTTCGTCTGCAAAAATTTAGATTTCGCGTTAGCATTTAACTTCATTGCCTTGAATAACGAAATATAGGTTTTATGTTTATTGTGATGAGAGCTATCTAGGATATTGCCGCAATATTCATCTAAAACCTATAGCCTTCATTCAAACTGAGATTCCTTCTGTCAAACACAATTTTAAATGCATCGACCAGTGCCTGTAGTTTCTCTTTTGAATCAGCCACCAGCAATGAATCATCCGCAAACAGCAATTGTTCTATTTCGTACATCTCTCCATTTTCACTCACTAATGCTGCCCCCCTACCTCCCACTCTTGCTTTCACCTCTCTCACCACGCCATCCATATACAGATTGAACAGTCAGGGTGACATCACGCATACTTGTCTGAGTCCGGTTTTTACACTGAACCAGTCACCTTCCTTTATCCCAACACTCACACATGCTTTAGATTCATCATAAAAGCTTTTGATAGCTCTTATTAGTGTGCATTCAATCCCAAGCATTCTCAACACATTCCACATTTCCTTTAGGTCCACTCTGTCATACGCTTTCTCCAGATCCATAAATACCATGTACACACTTTTATTCTTTTCCAGGTACTTCTCACATATATTTTTCAAGGTAAAAATCTGACCCACACACCCTCTCTCCTTCCTAAACCCCCCTTGTTCCTCTCCACTCAGATTTTCCGTGAACCTCCTAACTCATTCACTCACGACTCGTCCATATACCTTTTCAGGCACACTCAATAGACTTACACTCCTATAACTACCACACTCAGTTATTTCACCCTTTCCTTTGTAAATAGGTACAATACATGCATTCCTCCAACCTTCCGACACACCCCCCTGGTCCATACGTACATTAAGCAACCTCACCAACCACTCTACTACACATTCTCCCCCCCGCTTTCAGCATCTTACTTGTTATCCTATCCATACTCTCTGACTTTCCACTTTTTGTCCTTTTTACTGCCTCTTCCACTTCCTTTTACTAATTCTTTCACTCTCTCTAATTCTCTCTGATAGCATCCCACCTCTTCCAAGACATAGCCGCTGTACTTCTCTGCCATCCTCCACATTTAGCAAATTATCAAAATATTCTTCCCATCTTTTCCTTGCTTCTTCATCTGTATTGATTATTTCACCCCTTCTATCCTCCTTCCCAAATTGCTTTTTATTCTCTTTAAAGCACTCAGATATATATATATATATATATATATATATATATATATATATATATATATATATATATATATATATATATATATATATATATATATTTGTTGGGGAAAGGGAGTCCCACTCAGCGAAGCTGGCGAGGGTAAGAGAGTGAGTAGAGGAGACAAGTGAGACAGCATCAGAGGAGTAACAACAAGGAGTAAAAACAAGGAAAGAAGGTACCCTAGAAGATCTTACAGTCCATTCAATGAGGGTACCTTTGGACTAGCAGTCGAGCGGGCACATCTCTGCTCAAATGCTTTACGTCCTTTCACGGCTATTTTTCAAGACCCTGTCTAGTCTTGACTTGAACTGGTCAACAGATTCACTGTTGACAACTTCCAATGGAAGGGCGTTCCAACTACCGCAGATACTGTACGTGGAAAACTTTCCACACAGATTGCGGTTGTAACGCTTCAGTTCAAGTTTAAAGCCGTGATTTCTTGTTCTGCTCTCAACAAGTGTGAAAATATCCCCGTAGTCAACATTGTCGAACCCTCGAAGTATTTTGAAAACTTCGATGAGCTGACCACGCAGTCTACGGGTTTCCAACGAGAACAGATCTAATTCAATTAATCTATCTTCATAACTTTTATGTCTGATAAAGGAAATCAGTTTGGTTGCCCTGGCTTGTACGTGTTCCAATCTCGCGATGTCCTTTCGAAATGAAGGACTCCAAAATTGTACGGCATACTCCGGGTGCGGTCGGACAAGTGAGTTGTACAAACACAGTACAATCTCCTTGTTGCGATATCCAAACTGGCGATTTATATAGCCTAGCATCCTTTGGACCTTTTTCTCCGCCTCAATGCACTGTTTCGAGAACTTGAGGTCACTAGTGATTGTTACACACAAGTCCTTCTCAGTGTCGGTGGATTCAATAGCTGTGCCCTTAAGGATATACTGAGATTGGGGGTTTCTGTGGCCGATATGCATCACTTTGCATTTGTTCACGTTAAAAGGCATTTGCCACGTGTCCGACCACTCTCCAATCTTTCCAAGATCTTCCTGCAGGCTGGCAGTATTTCCATCCTTTGCAACGTTCATACCAAGCTTGGTATCTTCGGCAAATTGTGAAATCTTGGCAACCATGTCACCGTCCATGTCGTTGACGTAGATGATGAATAGTAGTGTTCCAAGGACAGAACCTTGAGGCACTCCGCTAGTAACGGGCACCCACTCAGAAGCCTGTCCATTCACCAACACCCGTTGTCATCTGCCACTTAGCCAGTTCTCGATCCAGCCGGCTACTTTTCCGTCTATGCCCAGCGCTCGCACTTTCCGGAAAAGGCGGCGGTGTGGTACCTTATCAAAGGCTTTCTGAAAGTCTAAGTACACCGCATCCACCGCCTTGTCCCGATCGTGCTCACTGAACACGAAGTGGAAGAATTCCACAAGGTTCGTCAGCCATGACAGTTGCCTTCGGAAGCCGTGCTGGGAACTCCTCAGTAGCAGGTTTGACTTTAAATACGACGTCATTTTGTCTACCATCATGCTTCCCATGAGTTTACCGACTATCGAAGTTAGACTGATAGGTCGGTAGTTTGACGGTTGGCTACGGTCTCCTTTCTTGAAGATAGGAGTCACCTCCGCTTCACGCCAGTCTCTAGGAACGCATTCAGTCCGGATTGACATGTTGAAGATTGCGCTCAGGTGTCGTGACACTTGATCGCGCACTTCTTTTAACACTTTAGGTACAAACCCATCCGGGCCAGATGACTTATTCGTCATTAGGTCACTGATCTTCTTTTTTATTTTCCCTTCGGTGAAGTCCATATCCCCCAGCTTTCCCCCCGAGTAGGAATCCTTTGGCTGGGGAATGGGACCACACTCTTCAGTAAACACTGAAGAGAAGTAGTCGTTGAGGAGATTAGCATTTTCTGCATCTAAGTGCTTTAATGCCCCCTCTTCATTTCTCAAAGGGCCAATCGTTCAACCGATTGGTTTACGGCTGTTCACATATCCAAAGAACTCCTTGCGATTCTCTTTATAGAGTCTCGCCACTCGGAGTTCCTCAGACCGCTTAGCCACCCTTATGCTGGACTTCACTCTCCTGGCTAGCCTCCGGTATTTGTCAAAGTAACCCGAGATCTTCGATTGCCGGTACACAGTTCTCTTCTTCCTAAGCAGTTGGCCGAATTCTCGATTAAACCACTTTGGTTCAACAGAAGACCGACGGGGACATTTCAGAGGGATTAAACGCGATTGAAGACTCATGAATGTGGTTTTGAAACTGTTCCACGAGTCTTCAACAACATCGCACACTTCTAGCCTCACGTCAGTCAGTCCAGCACGAAGACCTGCAAAGTCTGCTCTTTTCAAATCGAGTTTCCTCGATTTACTAGTTACAGGCCCTGCCTTCGGGACTTTGACTACAAATCTAATTAGTCGGTGGTCACTGCTACCGAGCTCTTCGCCAACAGAGAGGTCCTCAACGATGTCATCCTCAGAGGTGAAAACCAAGTGAGGAAGTAAAAAAAAGGTTATTTGCGGAGAATCAGGGACCTTCGGCCATGATTAGACGTAAATGTTCAGATTGGAGATGCAATACGAAAAAATGAAAGAAGCGTGAACGGGGGATAGAATCTAGGGGCGCTGGGTGATCATGGGAAATAAAATGAAATGGTACAACATGGGTTAACTTGGTATGTCCCAGACGTATGCAGGCTAGCGCTACTACTATATGACGGGAGCGGTGGAATGATGAGTTTGGTGAGAGGCGTGTAGTATGTTAGGTAACAAGCCAAGGTGAATAAATGATATTCACGTGTGGAAGAGCATCGTTAAAAGGTAGGAAGAGTGGGAGTGCTAGTGCGGAAGCTAAATTGACATGTGGGTCAGCTGCTTCGTTGCCAGGTACAGCAAAGTGGGAAGGAACCCAACAGATCCCAGGTAACAACCTTACCGAAAGAGACTGAAAGTTCGTGGAAGGGCTGTCGGATCTCACGGATCAGAAGGTGGGAGTGAGAGTCGTGGGATTAGGCCGAGATCGCACTTCGGGATCCGGGAATAAAACGAATTTGGTGGGAGTAGGTAGGCCATATGAAGGGCCTCCCGGATGGCGTACATCTCTGATCGGAAGAAGGCAGAAAGAAGAGGAGTAACCAGGCGCAGTCTCAACCAAGATGACAGCGGATGATCTATGATGGGAGCGGGAGCCATTTGTGAAGATTGCAGTGTTCTGAGCGTAAGAGGTTGCATGGCCAAGGAACTCTGACCTGAGAACCCTAGCCAGCTTTAGGGACCTGCCAGTTAGTAGGTTTCAGACTCTTGCGGGGGTCATCATCTACGGAGAGGTGCCCACGAAAGAGATCTGATAAAGAGGGGACAGAGGGAATGGGAGTTCGGAAAAGTGGTTCCAGTGACCTTCACTGCAAGCGGAGGAATGTCTTCGCAGAAAGGAAGACACCTTTAGTCAGAATGAGAGAGAGACCACACTCAGCGCGAATGGTAGTCAACGGAGAGAAGCGTAAAGTAATTTGAGGCCAGAAGAAGATCCCGGCTTAAAATTGAGTCAAGGAAGATGTGGAGGTATACACTGAACAGCGGAGTAAGGTGCTGCGGTCGGCGCCCTATGTAGTATGGGACTGATTGCTCAAGAGGTTGAGAGTGGATCTGGTGGCGGTAACGAGATAGGAGAGGTGGGGCTTGCACGAGATCTTTTCGTCGAATACGAGACCAAGGAATTTCACCGACTGCTTTGCCAGTATGGGGACCCCAGACATAAACAACGATAGAGCATCTTGCCGGTAGAGACGGGGCGGAAGAGGACGCAGGGAGGTTTATGACGCAAGAAAACTAGTCCCTTCGAGGCGACCCACTCGCAGTAGTAGAACACCAGGTCGCCAGCGTAGAGTGAGCTACTAATGTGAATGAGAAAGGGAGATGACCGTGTTTAACATGAAGAAGAACACGTTCAGGAATCAGAGGAGTGTATAAAATGTCATGACCTAGCAGGATTATGGAAGAGGATAAGGAAAGGCGATGTTAGCTTCTCTCGTGTAACTCCCTTTCGTTTATCGCCAGGTGTCATTAAGCCTCTACCGACCTATCGTATAATGATGTTGTACTCTTTGGGAGTAAGAATTTTTTTTTAACTTTAAGAGCCTATCTGGCGACTACCCACTTGGACACAAGTCGCCGCAATCACGACAGCCTAGCAGTAGGCTACTTTAAAATAAGAATATGAAAAAACAAAACAAAAATGGAAAATGGCAACAATTAGGAACCATCTCCGGCGTCGTGGGGGAGCTCCGCCTCTCCCCGACGCAGGAGCGTGCGACCTACAAAGAAAACAACAACAAAACAAAACCAAAACCTAGTTAAATAAAGGGGAGAAGGCCGCCCCCCCCCCAAAAAAGTCTATAAGTCGACGAGCCAATGTGCATGAAGTCGTCCCGAGTACATGGGGCAGGCGGTAGCGACCCCGCCCATCCCGGTACCGGGACAGACTGATAGGTCTGGGACATTCAACAAGAATGTGCCGAACAGTCTGGGGGACAACGCAGTCTTTACAGAAGGGCGCAGGCGAGCGCTCCATCAAATGGCGGTGCGTCCCGCGAGTGTGTCCAATTCGGAGACGACAGAAAGCGACCTGAAGCCTTCGCGGCATTAGGGGGTAGGCCCATGGTTCCGGAACAGTCGCGGCGCAATGGCACGCAACTTTAAGTTCCCTTCGACCGTCTCCCATCTTCTTTGCCAAGCAGCCCGAAGAGCTGCCCGTATTCCTGCTATGTAGTCGGTGTGTTGGGAGTGAGAATGTCAGCCCTGGAATAGCTGCGCATTGTGGGGGATTACAGGTGCTCGCAGTGATGCATATTCCATTCTTTGGAATTTTATGTCCAAAGCTACACTATTAGACACCATTCTCGTATAACGGTTGATAGATCTGTGACACAGCCTAAAAATGTAATAAGAATTTAAACAACAACCAATTCTTTCGCTTTATTGAATTACAAGTTTGTACAAAAGTGGTTCTTATTATTACGTTAACCGAATGCAAAAAAAAAAAGAAAGAAGAGTTTTCGGACGAATTGTGCTTTAATTGTTCTTGCATTTACGATGGTTCGAACAATTACTCATAAACAAAACTTTTGAAGGTTTGAAAATGAACTCATTTCATATGTTGTAATGAATTTTGGGTTTCTATTATTGACTTACTATTTTGGTTCTAGAACTATTTATTAATTACAAGTTGAAAAAATGTATACAACTCAGATAACAAACTTGAAAGAAATTTCTATCACAAAATATAAACTCGGAATATAGACACATCTTAACCTACATCTAGAATACTGAACCTATAAACCCTTAACCGATATTTGTCAAAGCTACTAGTTTGTTCAGAAAATTACTTCATGTGCATGACAGTGCACTTTTTGTTATAATTATGGAAAGTACCAGTATAACAATTCTTTACAGCCTTGGAAAAATCTTGAGGATTTACAATAATGTAGTAATTAAAGAATACTACAATCATATCGCAAGGATGAATATAAGCAATTAATTCTACAGCAAATGTAGAATTGATTAATTTTGTACACAATACACGTAAAAAAAGCAAGCAATAAATAAAGGAAAAGTTACTCTAACTTAACAAATTCACCTTTTAAAAAATCGTAAATCAATAATATTTAGTGCAATAAACATAGGGTGATAAATTGGCATTTTTTTAATGGATAATTTGGCGAGATTTTAAGCAACACCGGCTGTAAAATCGGTTGGTTATCTGTACTCTAATACCTCCACTTTTCAGTATCTCCTTACATTTCCTTCTTAAATTTTATACAGCAAATTTACGACCTGGGAATTCGGCTAGGAAATATTCGGAGCCTTGGTTTCATATGGAGAAAAAATGGATTCTGCTCGCACTCACTATTTCAAGGGAGCTTTTAGTTATTCCAATGCGACTTGCATCGGACCAAAAGACAGCATAATCAAAATTAATGTTAATGGAACTAACTGTTGTCAATCAAGGCAAATTAAATTTTGGCAATTGGGGTATTCTACCCAGGAATGAGTAAGTGGAAGAGATGCTACAACATAGTGCGGTATCGCTATAAAAAGGCATTTTATATAGAAAAAAATGATGGTGTTTGTGCTTGAGGGGGTGAATTGGGTGGTGTGTGGGGTAAGTTTTTTTTAGTGGTGTTCATGCGTGCTGAACCCTTTGTGTGAAAGCGGTTCATGAAGATGAAGTAATCGAATGGTCCCCCAAGAAGTTGGAAATGCAACTCAGCTAGCCATTACCACTCATTCTAAAATCACCGATTTTTTTTTAAATGTATAATTATGCATAAACTAGTAAGTTTTAGAAATATGACTACTGAAGCACATAGAAATTAAAAAAAAATACACAACACTCGAGTTAGAAAAAGGAAACTTGGCATTGCAGTTACCAAATAAAATACACACTGGAAAACTTGGCTCTTAGACTTAACGCCATTTTCAACCCATAGACAAAATTTCAGGTCCCACGACGGCTTGATATATCCGGGATTCAAACAAATTCTAATATTTTGTTGTCTCAAGCCTTTTGAGTGCCGAAGTTGCTAATAAACGCATGGAATAATTTCTGGTTCAATAGTAAAAAAAAATAAGCTGAAACCCTAAAAAAAACTGAAATCACTCGTACTTACTGGCGAACGGAAGGAGAAACTCTTTTCAAAATACCCCAAAGATAAGTGACAGCTTTCAAGAACGCGGACAGCTTAATGGCATGGCCATCGTAGCGGAATTTTGCGATCAAAATCCGCAAAGGTCAAGTTTTGTTTACTCACACCAAAAAGATGAAAAATATAAGGAAGCAGGCACGACACTAGAGAGAAGAGATAAGGAACCAGCTACCATAGAAGAGAAGAAAAAGAGAAGGAAACCAGTATAACATCAGAGAAGAAAAAGATCAAGAAACGGGTACACTACCAGATAGACGAAAAAATAAGGAAGTAGGTACGACACCAGAGAAAAAAAATATAAGGAAACGGGTATTATGTCAGATAAGAAAAATATGAAACAATTAAGACACCAGAGAGGGGAAAAATATAAGGAATTAGGTACGAGCCAAGGAAGATACGTGTCGAGTAATACGGAATTAGCTAAAACACAACTTATTAACCCACTCTAAGATCACGGCCAGGAATGAGACAAAATGAAGTGTAGTTAAAAAAAAATACAATGGCTGCAACCACCACTCATTCATACTGAGAATTAACTAGAGGCGGGCCAGAGGTATTTCAGAGGACCCCGAAGGATCTAAACTCACGATGGAGGAGAAAAGCGACCAAGAATCATAATAATAGACAAAACTTGAGAAAAGTAGCTTTGGACTGTGATTAATCTGCGTTTATTGAAAGATGGAATGTTACGTGTTTAGGGAGAAATGTTTCTGTCATGGAAACACCAGGATAACATCAGTCGACAGCTGCGCGGCGTATAAGGCAACTAGAAGTGACTGCCCCTGTGTGAAATAGTTGGGGGTTGACAGGGTGGGGACACACTATTTTGCATAAAAATCCTATGAATGCCTTCAATAACATGATTGGATCGGGGGACTGAAATTCACAAACCGTTTTAGACGTTTTATCCTATTTTGTTCCGACAGTGACATGTGCCAGATGTCACATCAACCTTTGCGAATTTATAGTAAAAACAGTGCCAAAACAAGTTGTTGTTTTTTTGTATACTCTTTTTTTATTTCATTCCATCACAGTAAGGCATGGAAATACCCATCTTTGGGCATAGCATCAGAAAACTAAAGTTCTAGCAAACTTCAAATTATCTTTCCTGATAGCAGTTCATCACTAGGAAGTAAACTAAAGTTTTGTGCATCAGATGAGTACGTTTTTAAGTGAATAGTTTCAGTGCCATTGATACACAATGACCTCACTAGTGGGAAAGTGGTTCAAGTTAAAGACTTGAAGTTTACAAAGCTCGAAAGTCACAAAGAGATATCAGTGAGCTCAATTAGCCTATATTTGCGCTTAAAGAGGAATACATAACTTTAAGACCAAGTCACATGTTAGACATGCTACACTTCGTACAAAAATGTGAATTATTTAATTGCTTCCTCCGTTTTACACACTAGATCAAGACGCGAATCTCTCATCCACACATGTAGATCTTAAAAATCCATGTAGGCAAGGAAGGCCTATTATTTTTCAGAACATTTCAATAGGGATTAATTTTGAAATATTTTTGTATTATTATGTAATTCTAAGGAGCAGAATTATTTTGAAAAGATTAAACAATATACTAAAATATAAATGAATATAGTTTGAAGGAAAATCCGCATTTCAAAATTAATCGGCATTCTAAGATCTCATTTGGAAAAGATTTTTGAGAAACATCAATTAACTAGTCTAACGTTACAGGCAAATAGGAAATTATATTCAATGCCTTGTTCCCATCTGCATTCATTATGTATTTTGTTACTATTTACCACACCAGCAACATAGACAATTTGTCTCAATCTGATACATGGCATAAAACTTTCTTGATCACACTTTAAATGAAGTTAAGTACTAATATGAATGTCTGAATTATAATATTCCTTTAAGTACATATTTTTTCATTTTATGTTAAAAATATTTACAATTTCCCTATCTATCAACACGATACGGAGTTCACCCGACACATGCATATTTTGTAAATGTGGTCAGAATTCAATAACAATTACGAAATCATCAATCAACAAATCCTAGGACTCGACATGGCCCCATGGAAACTTCATTTCTATTTTTTAAACTTTCACAGATAATTTTCAAAGCTTTCAAGTCATTATTTATATACAGCAAGAAAAACTTAAGGATATAGTGATCATATTTTCATAAAATTAAAATAATATTCAAACTATTTCCATGTGAAAATGCATAATTTTCAAAACGTTTCACTGGGCACTGTGGACACAAACTTGAAACTCCTTAAAAAAAAATGTAAACCTTTTACTGATGGAAATCAAAGTATTTCTTAGAAAAAAACAAAAACAATTCCATTTTAATAGAAACTGACTTCTCTTGGCAAAATATTAAATCTTTTAGTTTACTACGATGGTAAACCAAATTCGCCTTAAATAAACTTGTGAAAAATAAATTAAACATAAATATTAACTCTTAGCTCAGGAATTGTATATTATGTTCTACCCTTCGTTGACACAAGATCAAAATTCTCATAGGACTCAAAGGAGGGACATTTCAGAGTCCACAAAAGCTGAGAGCTTTGTAGAGATTGACGAAATCGTGATGCGTCTGTATCCTCCAGAAGGGAAAGTCCATCTGTAAAAATAGGCTTATTTTAGCAGAGCAAATGATTTTCTTTTTATAAATGAAACCCCCCCCCCAAAAAAACAGACATGGGTATTTCCATCGAAAAATTTAAAACAGGCCTAAGAGTGGTAAAGTTAGCTTAACCTCATGAAGATCCCATCCAAGTGGGGTGGTCCCCAACCAGGATTGCATCCAGGTAGGTTGCGTCGTGTCATATCCACTTGGGAATGGCTTGACCACTCTTATTCTTGCCCTTCAGGGTGGCTAGAGATAAAACAATAAACAGCTTTGCCTGCTGGGTAGGGGGAGGGGCGATAAGGTGTGGCCCACCCAGAGACGGGCCAACAACCATCAATTTCTGGCGGGAGCGGTGAAAAGGTGAGGCCAACGAATTGGGGTGGGAGGGGGCGAGGATTATGGCGAAGCGAGCCATTAGGAGTGGACGGCCTCAGAGTTGTTAAGAGGATGATCACAGCCTATTGCAGGAGCCAGCGACCAAGGACGAAATGGGGGCGCGCAACTCTCTATACCCTGTCCACCCTTCCCATTTAAGGCAGATGAACGTATGGATAGACCAAAAACTCCCTTCCGAGCATCACCCAATAAATACGGGGAGGCAGAGTGAGGGGAGGGGGAAACGGGTTGCGAGGTTTAGGGTGAGGAAGGGATGGAAGTGGGGTTTATTTAAGCGAAAATCAACGAGGGTATCTCTTTCAGAAAGTTTCTAAGGAGAGATCTGTAAATCGAGTGTAGAGGTAAAAAATATGTGGATGATAAATAGCCGGTTCTTCCTGTAGGCATTGGGACCTTGAAGGCAAGCACCTTCGGGCAATGGAGGGTAGAACTCAGGGTAGCGGGGTAAAGTGGTCGACCCGACTCGCAAGCCAGGGTAGGTGTGGGAATGGCAGGGTGGCCGTATAGAGAAAACGGGAGGCGCACAGAGCAGTTGAGAGAATGTTAAGTAGAATTGTGAAAGTGCATACCGAGGTTGCTCGCCTGAGAAAAGAGGGAGGTTGGTTGAGGGGCGCAGATACCTCAGCCCTAAAACCAAACACGATTCAAAGAAAAATAACCCCCGAAAAAGCAAGGCATTCGCCACTCCTCTTCGCAATCCCATCTCTAAATCAATTCCCATTTCACTCACACACGGCACATAAATAAAGCCTTTGGGAACCATTCACATCCACACTGTTAAAGGGAGGCAACAGAGAATGTGAAATGAAGAAATAACTGAAATAAAAATAGTAATAATAAGTTTAAAAAGAGAAGAATGGAAAGAGGACACTCAAAACTATTAACATGAACCACCACTACTACAAGGGAACGAGGGCAAATGCAACCGTAAGGAATCACATAATCAGCATAGGTATTTTTTTGTATTTATTTAAAGCGATAAGTCTAAACCAACGAGGGCATCTCCGGCAGAAAGTTGATGAGGAGAGAAATTGAAGAGAGAGGAAGTTAAAAAGTGTGGAAGATATATAACCTACAAATTCATCTCCTGGCGTTAGATCCTGGAGGGCACGCAATTCTCCGGATGTCATCTGTAGCAGGTCTGCCCGTGCTACACCTGAAACCCCTTCCGAGATGGATCAATGAAGAAACACCGCTTGCAATTACAGCAAAGTTAAGTCACATCGAGTGCGGTTAGTCGCGGGATGGAGTTCCGCCCGATTCAGGTCGCCTTTCTGGCGGCTGCCATACCTCGAGATACCCGTGGTTCGGATCCCCCGTTAATCAGTAGGTCCCTTAATGAGAAATAGCAGGCCTCTTAAACGGGAAATAAAAGGCAACTTAAATGGGATGTGAGCAGATCGGTGGTCGAACCCCCTTACCCGTTGAGGAAGAAATCAGGAACAGTGAAAATGGTGGGTTAGGAACGTGGTCTTGTACCAAAACAAAATAAATCATGGTTGTGACAAGGTTGCTCGTTCCTCTCGTGAACAAGATCCCCCAACCGGATAATGAAATGCACATGGAGATCAGAAGGGCAAACGCCCAAAGGGACCAAGAGACGATCCTCTTTGGCTGGGGGCGGGGGGTATTGTGTTTCGACACTAACCAGCAATCATAGAACAAACCTTCGTGGTTCCGATTCAGGAGTATGTGGATATGAGTACCCCCAGAGGGGACATTACCACCACACATCGGTGTGTGTGAATAGAGTCCCCATATGATAAACTAGTACTCTATTGACAGGGTTAAATAATAATCCCATGAAAGCATTTAGTGACTTTCGATTGCTAGTGAACTAACCAATTACGACCTGCATTGGGGAGACCTATTTTATTTCCGTTTCATTGGGAAAGGGGTGGGGGGGCTCTCCTACTTCTCTATCTTATGGCAATGATGTATAGCAACGTCGTCTTTGGTCATCACCATTAAAACTAGAAAGCACTCGAAAAAATGCGTACCTACACCGTGTCAGAAAAAGCCGTATCTCGCAGTCATAGGGTTTAAATGATCCAGAATCCGGATTCAGATCCGCACCCAAATCTGAATGACTCTTCATTCCCAAGATAAACCCTTACAACAACAATCAACACTGCTTGGAGTTGGATGGAAAATTACAAATGTTGAAGAACAAAGATGAACTAAAAGAGTAGAGGAACACAAAAGTATAGACTTGAACCCCTATAGCCAAGATAACCACAGAAAAAGACGGCACTTACGAGCTTCATCTGAATTGGGGCGACTCTTGGGAAATGCGGATGAGATAAAGCAATAATTACTAAATCCATTTTTGCGAGGATCTCCTCTGTCTCCTATCAACAAGATTCATACATAGCTAAATTACCTTTTTGGCTGCTGTAGCTTCATCCGAGCCATCCCCGACAGCAACATACACAGGCTTTCGACCGAACCTCGAAGCAATCTTCTCGAAACAATTTTCTTTGCCTGGAACAAACAAAACTTGTTGGACAAATCACATTATCATCGAAAACTGGATTGTACGATTACTCCCATTACCGGAGCAGAATTGAGGCCTCACTAGAATCAGCATATGGAACCGTATTCCTCGGCTTCTCGAAACCAACGGCAAGAAAACCCCTCAAGATGTCAATTCACATGCGCGCCCTTTGCTAATAGTCACTAAAGTACTCGAAAAGAGAAGCTGGATCTTACTTTTACAGGGAGTCAAACTAAAGGATACATTAAGAATGGACATATTGCAAAAACAGGACCCATAAAGGTTGGGAAATAAGAATGGGGCGCCAACGGAAGGGCACACTTTTGTCCTTTAAGGAAGGTGGGGCGGAAGCAAATGAGCATTGCTTTGATGATGAAGTTGAAGAATTCAATGGTGTTATAAACGATTGGAATATGTGAATGATTTTTATTATGATGCGAGTGTGGTGGCATTATCATCATCAGTTAATAGTACCACCCTGTTGCCAGCTGTTTTTCATATAAGAAAATTAATGTAGACACAGTGAGTACGAACCCACTCTCAAAGTAATCATGGACAGTGTCCAGTAACTTACCGATCCAAAATAGACAAGCGCCGATCTATTCTATCATCTACTTTCCAATGTTCTACGTTTTTCTACTCTTTTGACATTATTACTAGTAGAACTATGTTGCGCCATCATCCCTTCGCTTGTGGACGAGACCCCTTCCCATTGGATGAAATTTACATAAAGATCAAAATGACATTAGCTGGTGAGCCCGTCAGGGGTATGTGTATACAAGTACCCACCAATACTTTTGTTTAATTGATTAGGGTCATATGGCGACTGCCACCGAGGGTTACCGTAATCAAACTAGCCTATTACTAGGCTAGTTGAAAAAAAACACTAAACAAAAACAATAAAAAAACAAGCCACAACCTGGCGTCGGAGGGAAGCCAGCATTCCCCCGGCGCCCGAGCACGCGCCTAACACCAAGAGAGTCAAATAAAATGGAGGAGGAGGCCAACCTGCTCCAAAAAGTCCTTTTGTCAGTAGTGCACAAAGCTATCTGGAGTAAAAGGGACAAGCGGTAGCTTGTACCCCCATCGACAGGATCCAGAATGGAGACAAGAGTGCATATGTTGCACAGTGAAGACAAGAAGGGGATCGATAGCGGTGTTATGATTGGTTGTGAGGGTGATGACGTGTGTTACTAGGCCAGAGAGAGATCCTCTGACGCATGTCAACGCCTGGTTAGTGGGCAGTGTGTGATTACTCCACAAGGGGGTGGATGGCGTAACAGGGGTATAAAGCCCCTGCTATGACTGAAAAAGAGTTGAGGAGTTAAAAGAGCTAAGAAGCTTGCTCAGACTAAGCTTGCATAAAATGAGAGGAAAGTTTTAGCACAAAATTTGCAGACTGTATTAGTAAACTAATGATTGAGAGCATTGAGATGGTATGGCCATGTGGAAGGAACAAACGCAGAAAGGTTAGAGAGAAAAAAAAGAAGAGTATTATCGTAAACAATGGCAGAAAGATGGCTGGGCGGAAAGAAGAGTGGATTAACTGTGTTAAAAAAAAGAGGTTCACTTGAGCAAACGTAGAGAACCGTGTACCATAGACGTGCTTGGATTCCTCTGTCCGGAAGGACAGAGGTATGATAACTAATGACACCTTTGATATCATGATTGAGCTCAGCCAAAAGCAGGGGTGTAAGACAGGGATGGGGAACCTGCGGCATTCTTGGCCATTAAATGCGGCTTTCTGAATGAATTTAAATTACGCAGAACAAATCATTTATTGTTTTCCTACAGGAAATAATCGCAACAGTCATTTAAAGATTAATTAACTTAAGCATTTTTTTTCAATTTTAAGCTGATACATAGCCATAGTAGTTAGTTATATAAAAATAATGAGCAAAGTGCAGTATGTACTGGGTGCGGCAGAACCGATTGAGCAGTTTTAAGGAGTTATAAAAAGTAAGGGGGGTATATAGAGACGGTACGCCATATTTGGAGGGTACATTCCCAAGGAAAGCCCTGGTGGGCTTTGCCCAGGGGAGCGAGCCATTACTCGGAAACCGGCAAGGGGACACCCCTCCCTCCTCCCCCCGAACATTGACTCCTCAAAACTGCTCAATCGGTTCTGCCGTACCCTGTATATCAAATTAAAATTTTATGAATGCCCACAAAAGCTAACATAATGCGGCCTTCAACACAGGAATAGTTTCCAATCACCTGGTATAGGAGAAGGTAAGACAATTTCCCAGTTCTACCTGTTCCACTTTGTCCACATCCACTAATAACCGGGCAATGTGGCTACATTGATAAACACAGGCCTGAAAGCCTCATACACACTAAATCATCTTTTACTCACCCACTTTTGTTGCAGAATAAATATTTTCAATTGGAAAAACTGTTCCTAAACCGTAGAGTAAGACTTTGCCCAGGGCTGGAACCAGCTGCGTTCTGGTAACCAAGACATTGACGCAGTTTGGCCTGAAACAAAAGAGAAACGAATTACACATGTTAAACAGTCACATCGTCAATACTTTTACATCATATGATTTACGAGGAAAAATTAACTGGGGAATGATGAAGTAATAAAAACCTCAATCGCTACAGCATTGAATTTACAATGGGGAAGAAAGCCGTTTCAAGGGATTGATGGCCATTTGGCGAGTGAGAAAGTGCGAAATTAATTTTGTGGTTGGGAATTCACTTGGGGTAAAACCTACACTGTGGAGATCGGAAGTAAAATTCCTACCAAAACAAAAGAAAAAGTACAATAGCTTATCTGATCTACACTAAATGTTATGGTTTTGAGGGAGAATATTTCAGATTTCTACAACTCTCTTAATCGTCCACGCGAATATTATATTCAACTATCCATCCACTCCCGTCCCAAGCCATTTTCTTTTTTTTTATATAGTATATTTGGCGACTGCCTACAAGGAGATAAGTCGCCGTACACAAGTCTAGCCTACGTTAAAATATATAAAGAAAAAGCAAAAAAAAGAGGTAAGCACGCTCTAGTATTGGTCCACCTCGCCCCGGCGCAGGATCATGTGACCATCACCAAAGAGAGTCAAATAAAATGGAGTAAGTCAACCTCAGCCCAAAAGTCAGATAGTCTCCAAGTCTGTGTGCACGAACGAACCCGTCCAGAGTACAAGGAATAAGGGGTAACGCCACCGCTCGTCCTGGTAACGTGGGCGAAGATCACCGACTGTGACATTCCACAAGAATGCGCCGAACAGTCTGGAGGACAACGCAATCATCACAATAAGGCGCAGGGAAGCGCTCCATCAAATGGCGATATGTCTCGAGAGTGTGCTCAATTCGAAGATGAGAGAAAGCGATCTGACCCCTTCGCGGCATTGGGGGTGTCCATAGGAACAGTCGCGGAGCAATAGCAAGCAACTTGAAGGTCCGTTCGGCTGTCTCCCATCTTTTTTTGCGAGGCAGTCTGGACGGCGGCCCTGATTCCTGCCGTGTAATCTGTGTAGGCAAGAGCGAAACGCTGGTCTGGGACTCTTTGGCGTCCTCAATCCCCAACATTTCACATGTCCAGGAACCCAGCAGAAGATAATGTAGACATCAACCCACCTCACGGCAACCGTGGTGTTACGGTGCCCTAAACACCGGACACCAGAATATAATATAGATGTCGTAGGGTGACCGTGAAGAGGGCACGCCAGAAAATCGGGATACAGATCCCAGTGCGAGGGTTAAATAAACAAAATCGAGTGCTGTTGGCCTAAGTAATCAATTCATAGAGGTTCTGGGATTAGAGAAACTAATGGTAGAAAAATATATAACTTTACTATATAAAAAGAAAATATTAATAGCACAAGTAAATAACTGACAATAAATAAAATGAGACCCGGAGTACCAAACGGGGGGGAGGGGATACAAATGACTCTACGAGCACGGTGATTGCTTCCAGAGAAAATGGCAGAGGGCAATTATCGGGAAGACTCGCGTACAGCCTAATTGACTGGAGGTTTGAATACGGCGAGTAAACGGGGCGCTGCAAAGTTGAACTTGCAAGATTCCTTCTTCTTTAACTTCGCTGAAAAATGAGCGAGGGAGTACTCCAGTCGTTGAACGAAGTCGATAACCGAGTGATAGATTCCTGTCCGTGTCTATCGTCTGTCAGCAGGAACTCTGGCCTTAGGTACGAGCAAGGATAGGTAGGGATGACGCGTCGCGTTCGAAGCTGGAAGCTGTTGGGAGGCGAAGCAGGGTGTATGAGACTGTACGTGGCTGCTAACCAGGACGGGGCTGTATGGTACTCATTTCTCAAAGCTTTTCTCGAAGTATTTATACTGCCTCGGCGGAAGAGGGTCGCCGGGGCCCCTAAAAGCTGGACGGGTATCTCATTAGACTTGGCGCACCAGGCCGAGGGGTAGTCTCGGCGTCTTCATAGCTTTGCGCATAGGTCCTTGGCGCCGATCAAACGGTGCGACGGCGAAGAATGGAACCCAAACGGGATTACGCGGTCCCGCGAAAATCTCGCGGGTTCTAGGGGGGGGGGGGCGACTTTCTCTCTCTGACATCTCCTTCCCTACTAAGATGGGGCTTTCGAAGGAAGTGACATCAGACTAATATAGGGTAATTACACAGCTAAATTTTCCATAGGGACACAATTACAAAAGGAAAGGTACCGGGTACTCTGCACAAAATTAGTCAAATAAAGGGGACTGGGAAAATGGTCGGTATTCCCATTACTGACCACATCAAGAAAAAAAAATAATACAATAAGACAGACAGAATAGTTATTAATAGCCGGGGTCAACATAGTCTCGTTAACAAGGGGCTTACATACAAGGATATTAAAAAAAAGGTCCCAAAATACAAAAAAGGTACATACGAACAGGGTAACTCACCAAAAATATTTACACAATAATAAAAAATAATGGCACATATTCTTATAAGGCATTCACTATAAACTACAAGAATTATTCAGGAATATATACAAAAGTAATCCAATTATTCTTTAACGGCACGGCATCGGGGGCAAAATCCACTAAAGTTAGTACGGAACTGTGTTCTTCACTCGACGAGGGATGGGGGGGGGGGGGTATGTCAGACCGATGAGATCAATCGCGACATGGGAACACCGCTCTGAGATTAGGGGTCCTCTCTGCTGCAACGGTGCGGGCTTAACTCGTCCTTTGGCGGCAGTCTTTTGCCAGATGGGGCAAGACCTGTAGTAGCGAAGTTATTATGGTCCGGGGATACTGGAGTAAACAGCTTGTCCGACACCACTATGCAGGTGCACCCGGTATCTCTCACAAGAGTGGAGACACGGCAGCCATTAATCATTCCGGATTCGAGCTTAAGGTCTCCAGGGGTATTCTTATTAAACAAGAAGTTTACCTGGTGGCCACCGGGACTTGAGGTGCTTCTCGGGGGAGGAGAAGATTCCGATGGTGTTAACGGAGGCGCAGACGTGGCACAGATATGGTGTACCTGGTGAGAAATTATTCTTGAACCCAGTGTTCTGGGGGCAGTTCGTTTTCACGTGACCCTCCACACCACAGGAAAAACAAATAATGGGTCTCCTGGAAAAAGATGACGTAGGAGGGGCATGAAGAGCACGATTTTACATCCAGGTGTTCGGACGAAAAGAGTAGTTTTGGCTTCGACGGCCCAGTTACCTTGGCAAACTGTTTTCCTTTTTGCAGTGAATTTACCTTTGTTTGGGGAAAAAGGAGGGGGGGCCATTTTCTTTCCTTCTTTCGGATAAAGGTTGTGGCTTGCTGAATAAATATCGGCCTCTTCTGTGTACTCCTTGAATATGAGGCACCGCCGGTCATAAACAAAAGATCTGACTTCAGCCGGAAGTGCAGCCAGAAAGAAGTCAATGATGGCATCGTAGTTTTGCGGGATTTTAGAGGGTGACGCTGGAGGGTGTACCCAAACTGACGGTATGTTTGGCCTGGCTGAAGGCGGGCATGTGTGAATTTGGATCGGTAAAAGTCTGGGGTCATGTTATATGACGCCAGTAACTCCGATTTTAAGGTCGAATAATCAATTGTTGCCTCCGAGAGAAGTGATATAAATATTCTCGGCGTCGGGAATTTAGCAAGGGCAACAATTGAACCACTCCATCTGCCTCGATGTCCCAGTGGTTGATTTCGGAGATTTTCTCGAAGTGGATTAAGAAGCCTCCGAAATCTTCACCTTCCTTGAAAACAGGAAGCTTAACAGACGCGGTAGGGAGAGCTTCGGACCTCGAACTGATGGACAGCGTCTTGTTCCTGGTCCTACTCATTTCAAGTTCATGGAGGCAGATCCTTTCCTTTTCTTCTCGTTCCTTCTCTTCTCTTTCAGTCCTTTCCTCCTGTTGGATATAAGTAAGAGGAATTTGCCGCTGAGCCCAAGCAACTCTCCTTGCAGCTTGAACGTGTTAAATAATGAGGACATTTTATCGCGTTCGACCAGCTTTCAAGAAAAGCACCGCACACACAAAAAGGAGGGGGGAATTATTTGACGCACAGGGGAAGTGCTGCAGGCTTTGGCGGAACTAGGATTCTTCACTTAAAAAACAACAACACAGCGATAATTATTTCGCAACGCGTGAATTCTTAATTATAGTTGAAATATTCACTCGGGAATTTAGCGAGCGCCTGTGTTGCCCAATACCCACTAAGAAAACGACAAAACAATACAAAAAAGGGAAAAAAGATTAACTCCCTTACAATGCCGCAGACGTATTTATACTGCCTCGGCGGAAGCGGATCGCCGGGGGCCCCCCAAAAGGGAAGGGGGATAGTCTCGGTGGCCTCACAGCTTTGCGCACAGGTCCTTGGCGCCGATCAGACGGTACGACGGCGAAGAATGGAACCCAAACGGATTAGGCGGTCCCGCGAAAATCTCTCGGCTCCCTTGGGGCTGTCTGGCCATGCAGGTGTAACTTCTCAGGCGGCAGAGGTAGACGTTGGGTTCGAGGGGGAAGGACTTTCTCTCTCTGACATGTCTTTTCCTTCCAAGATGGAGCTTCCGAAGGAAGTGACATCAGACTAATATAGGGTAATTACACTGCTAAATTTTCCATAGGGACACAATTACAAAAGGGATGGTACCGGGTACTCTGCACAAAAATAAGTCAAATAAAGGGGACTCGGGAAATGCTCAGTATTCCTATTACCGACCACATCAAGAAAAAAAATAATACAATAAGACAGACAGAATAGTTATTAATAGCCGGAGTCAACATAGCCTTGTTAACCGGGGTGGTGGTAGCTATCTCTCTCTGACACCCCCAAAATAATTCAGAATTACAGACATAAAATCACTCGCGGCTCCATAACAAAACACAACTACAAACTCGCCCCTCCCTCCCGATACACACACATCAGAAAACATCTTAAATCGCGAGGAGGGTGCACCTGGCCAGACTGAGATGTAGGTACCACCCAACAATTCTAAGCTACCAGAAAAAGTTGGGAGACTCCATCGTGAAGGGTCTGAGATGTAGGTACCACCCAACAATTCTAAGCTACCAGAAAAGGTTGGAAGACCATCGTGAAGGGTCTGTCCAGGTTGTAGCAGATCCACCACACCTAAAACAAACAATAGAAGACTGCATAAACCACAACCACAACACAGACAACACAACATACACTCACTGGAAAGGTTGTGGGAGCGCCTGGTGTCAGCCATGATCTTCAAAGCGGCTGTTCCGCCAGACAGCCTATGACTAAGCAACAAGAACAACAATCTCTTGTGCAAACCTCGAATTGTATCTTCTTGGTCTGAACTGAATTGATTACTAAACATCCATTCTCGCTAATCTCGCGATATTCACTATATCAACCACATCTCATTTTCATCACACCTCACTCCCCAGTAAACTAGCATTTCATTATCTAATAGGTTGAAGATTTTTCACACGGTTATCAACTCCATTCCTCAATTAATTCCAGCAGCTGTTTTCTTTAGCTGCATTTTAGTAAATAGTAGAATGAGGTCGCATTTGCACTGTGATAAAGTTTAGTTTAAATGTGCCTACTCTGATGTTTTAATGCCGTGACTGAAATGACCCACAGCTTTGAAGCTCTTTTATCCCAAGATACACATTTTCTATATAAAAAAACCCCTCCCCAAACAAGGGGACTTTATCGGCCGAAAGCCTGCAAGGTCCAGTGGCCGAAATTATATTTCAGCCTATTTTTAGGCTATAACAAAACTTAAAATAGCTGACCCCATCTGTGGATTGGGAGCCATGCGTTTACATTGGTACAGCTCCAGCCTGACATAATGAGTGTTCAAAGAAATTGAAATGCAATACTCCCGGTGGTCTATAAGCTTTGTGAACTGAGGCGTGGTGACAAGAGTTCAAAGGTGGTAACCTCCAGGGTGGTGTCATGGGCAGAACTAGTCCATCGTCTACATCAAGCGATCCGAGGAGTTGCCTTGCTCTCGACCCCAAAAATCTAGGGTGTAATTGGCGTCTCACGGCACAGTAGAAATCAGCCGCGAATGAAATGAGAGCCTTTGCCGACTGTGTACACCGTAAAGTGAGCGGCGGCATCACTCCAGCATCAATTAGACTTTATACAGGGGATGTGGGGAAGGTAGCAGTCTCCAAGCAGACCAGTGTGGTGGATCAAATCTACCTTCCGCTGTTTGCGCTTGTAGTCTAGCTTAGAATGAAGAAAGAAACAGTAAAAGAGTAAAGAAATAGCCCTTATCAGTACCTCTAAGTGTTGAACACCATGGAACAAAAAGGTACCATGGCGCAGGTACAAGAAACCCTAAGGCTGCGAATATGGCCTCAGGTGAGGTGTCGGTCAAAAATAAGACCAAGGTAACGGTATGACTACCACATCCAAGCGACCCCTATTTAGGAACAAGTCCAGGTCTGGGTGGAGCTGTGAATGGCGGCATGAGTGTAACACCTATTTTGGCCCCCCCAAAAGCTGAAAACTGGCCAGTTTGACAAACCAAGAGATGCGGTTCAATGGGAGTCTCCACATGCAATTTTTAACTTACATTTTGGCCTCCCAACATCCCTTCAGGAGGTGGGTGGACCCCAGGAAGGTCACCGCATCTCCTGGGTGCCTCAAAGCAGCATATTTTATCTTCTAATTGTTTTTCAGTTTACTTAAACAGGAAGCCACACCAATGTGAGCAACTTGCCACAAGGTTTCGAAGAGGCAGCTGAAAGAAGTGATAAGGTTGGAGGAAGTGATAATGTGTAGAGAATATTTATCACTATTAGTTTAAAGTGGAAACTTTCAGGAGGTGAGGAGGACTGTGAGGATATGAAACACACTAACTTTCTTAATAACTAAAATGAAGTTAGAATCCCCTGCAAGGATGTATGATTAACAAAAAGCATTATGTATGTCAAGAGAAACTTAAAAGCATGATACACTAACATAAGTACATATCTAACAAAAAATTACCCTACCTTGAATTAATAAACTGAAGGCATTTCATTGCTTCCGTAAACCATGAATCTGTAAGCGTTTCAATGTCTTGCCTTAACATCAGCCATTTTTCTCTGCTTTCAGGGCTAAGGAGTCCTATGAAAAACCAATACAAGATGATATTGCATTTATCATAGCAACAATATAAAAATGAAATATTCATTAGACAGAAAATAGTCTATTTCACTCCAAATTTCCTATAACTTTAATTTATATTTTTATAAATCTCAATTTTTTTTTTATATTAAGCTCAAATTAACATAATCCTTTTAAGGATTTTTTTTTGAATGGGAGTGGACTTAACTGCTGATTGATGCATATAGATCCTATTGCAATAAAAACAACAATAACAAAGCTTCAAATATATACTGCAAAAGGTACTCTTCTTTTAACTTTAATATACTTTCTAGTCTTTGAATTCTTACCTCCTGCATTATTTCTGTATACATTATATGTGTCTTTAATTTTTCTATATCGGAATGCCAGTTTCCTCATCCAATCGACACCACCTCTGACTCCTGCACTGAGGCATAATGATGCATTTGTATTTGCTGAATTAAATCCATCAGTCGTAAAGTTGTAATTACTGAAAATATTGAGGTGGGTAAAAAGTAGAATAGTTGCAATGTTTATTTCGTTAAAATTTAAGATATAGAAATAATTAAAGTTTGTGGAAAAAGTGAAAATTGCATAGTGCAAGTAGCCTAAGGAGGAGACTACTTGGAGCACAAAGGATAAGGAGATGCACAACTCTCCTCAACTTCAATCAGATTACAACGAACATTTAAAGTGGAAAGGTGTAGGAAGGAAAAGGGCTTGTCAGAAAAGAAAGAAGTAGCATGTGGTGAGACATGAATGTCTTCATATTGTCAAGATGAATTGATAAATGCCCTAGTCCACTTGACTATCCTGAACTTCAAAAAACCTACACTTAAGCTGAAAATAAAAGGCACCGGTTTTTGCACTTCCCATGGTACACATTTAAGGTTCATCAAATTATTTTTATTTATATTTTTGCATTCCATTAAAATTTAATATCTTATACATGTATATAATGTACAGGATGTCTAAATAAATAAGTCAACTTACCTTAGATCTTGCCCATTATCATCAGAAGCTGCATCATCAATATGCACCAGATCACATTCCTGGAAAAAATAGTAATTTGCGCTTAAATATATTGATCTACATTGAAAACTTTGCATTTGAATTTTTCCCCCACTTTTTCCACACAATTAGGAACTTCACCAGTTACCCAACAATGAAATGTAAATGAAGGATGCAAAGAATATTTAGAATTATTAAATAACTTTTTGAATCATAGAATCCTTCAGGTATTAAAAAAAAAATTTGTGATATCTTATTAAATTCATGACCACACACTTATTATCACTTATTGAGAGACAAAAATGGAATAATCTCAGGGAAACTTACTCCCAGCATAGAATAACTTCCTTGCTTTTATAACCAACATTTGTATTGATAAATCTTAATACCCATTTTGCTCTATTTCTAGCCTCTAAACACAACTTTGAGAACCTCGATGGACAATTTATTACTATTCATAAGTCCCTCTCATGTTCAGGGGAGTCTAACCAGCAAACTTCTATTTCATAGCTAAATTCCCTATTATGGTTTCTTATGCGAACAACTTTGCAATTTTGGAGGCTGTCATCTGCCACTTCTGTGTCCATGCAACAAGTATATTTAATTCACTATACTTTTAACACTTACCTCTAGTTTAATTCATTAATAATGCCATGAGAAAATAACTAGGTCATTATTATTCACATTAATAATAATGGACCCAAAACAAATCCCTGAGGGACTTCACTAATGACATTCCTACATTGTGAATGCTTTTCCATTAATGCTACTCTGTTTTCTATTCTTCAGTTACTATTCCATGCAATTTATGTACTAGTTTCCTTAGCAAAACTCTTACTAAAATCAAAGTCATTACCTTTATTCAAATTGCCCTGAGATGATCAAGAAATTACAGCAAATTTGGCAATCATGATTTACCTGACCTGAATTCATGCTGACTATCACTAAACCATTCACTAATTTCTTAATAATCTGTTGTTATCCCTTTTGAACCACCGTCTCAAACATTATTTTTACTGCCCTATAGTTATTAGGATCATTCTTCCTTCCCTTTTTAAAAATGTGAACTGCATTATCTATTTTCCAGTCATCTGGTATCTCTCCAAATCTAAAAGATTGCCAAATTTCTAGGTTCAATCACTTATCTACAGCGAGAATTTAGGTTTTTTTGTTTCTCAGTTTGATTTATTCAAATTTTGTATTCATTTCCATCAGAAATCACTCATTTCACCATGTTTTTAAAATAATTTTTTTAAGTACCCTTCACCACAATGATAATTCACTATGTAACATAATTTCACCTTTGTCTTGTACTTTGGTTAAAAGTGTACATATTTCCCAATTGTTTGTGGCTCTATTAAATAAAAAAAAGAAGTCAATTTTAATCCCAAATTTGCTTATGTGGCTAGGACATTGAATTTTTAAATTGACCATTTATGGTATAAACATGATATACTGTATTTAAAAAGTTATAGAAACAGTAATACAGTAGTAATATCTATTATTTCCCTTATATTTTGTTTTAGCAACCTGGAAATCAATGGCATTCATATACATTCTACATAGATTCAGCACTAATTTGGTGAAAAATAAACTGTAGAACTTTCTAGAACTATTGAGAATTTTTTATATACAGTAAACCCTCGATATAACGAACCTCAATATAACAAATTTTGGATATAATGAACCAAATTTCCTGGCCAAACTCCATCTGGTTTAAGAGGCAAGGGTTATGACCAGCCAGCCTGAGTGAGTGTTGGTGTATCACATGTCTCCTACAGTGCAAGGTTAGTATTAATACTATGTTGTGTAGTCCACTTAACTTTATTAGTAATTACATACATATTACATATCCATAACGAACTTGGTTCATTATTTCCATTGCTTTTAATGCCCATCGGGTTTAACGAACTTTTGGCTTTAACGAACAACCCCTCACCCCATATAGTTTGTTATATCGAAGGTTTACTGTATTTGAAAAATTTCTAGAACATTCTGGCAATGTAGATGACTGTATAAATAAAAAGAATGTTTACTCAACAGATCAGTTAAACTCTAGCCGTCACAGCGCAGACATTGTCATCATCATTGATAGAAGCATTCATCACACATGGCATCAAGAGTTTGTAAACATCCGACAGACGCATTTTGCAATGTCTGCGGTGAATTTATTAAGACAAGAGTGAAAAAGTACTGTGAGGAAAGAGCTACTAAAATGTGAGAGACCTACAAGGCATACTTTGTCAATCAAGACAAACCTTGGGCACTTCATTTCACCTGTGAGCTCTGCAAAAGAACTCTGTAAGGTAATATATATATATATATATATATATATATAATATATATATATATATATATATATATATATATATATATATATATATATATATATATAATGTGTTTTGTTTATTTGGATACTGGATTTTTTTTTTTAAATTTACATTTCTAATAACGCAAAATGAAAAGTATTTGTATATTTATACTTATATTTTCATCTTGTTTTTTTACAGGATGGTACAAAGGAGAAAAGAGAGCTATGAATTTCTCAATCCCACAATTTGGAGGGAACCAACTGACCACTCAAGCAATTGTTTCTTCTTCATGGTGAACCCTTCCAAACATCGAGCAGGCAAAAGTGCGCCTGTTATCATGTATCCAGATCTTCAGTCATCAATTGTGCCAGTGCCACACAGTTCTGAGCTCCCAGTACCCACTCTTCCAAAAAGAGAGCAGAAGTTTTTAGAAAGGAAAATCATTAGTAAGTCATCTGGCCCAGACAACATTCATTCTAGGTTACTCAAAGGTGTAGATAGTATAGCAGTAGCTCTTGAGAAGATATGTACTAGATCACTAGAGTTTGGAGAAATACATAATGATTGGAAATTAGCGAATGTAGTGCCAATTTTTAAAAAGGGAAGTAAAGAGGATCCGAATAACTTTAGGCTAGTAAGCTTAACTTCTATAGTTTGTAAAATTCATGAGAAGATAGTTAAGAAGGGGATTTCTGACGATCTAGAGCAGGGGTCGCCCCAATTTTTTCACAGTGGGCCAGATAACTGAGAGAATTATGTACGCAAGCTGCATAACCATTTTGTTCAATACAATATAGTGAATACACAAAGAATAAAGACAATCAATATATTTATTTACCAATACACAAAATATAAAATGCACAAAAATCAAGACAGCAAACATATTTATTTACCAAAAAGTTATCAAAGAAGGCATTGTTAGCAATAAGATATAGTATTATCACACCCAGTGTGCACATATCCAAGTCTCACAAACTAAGCAGCAAAAAAGTTAGTGAGATTTGTGAAAGTGACATTTAGCTTTTAAGATATCATCAATATTTGCTTTGTAATTGCTGCATCCACAGTGCAGCGGATAGCTGAATGGCTGAAAGATAGGAAACAGAGAGTTGTGCTGAATGGGGTGAGGTCACAGGGGAGGAACGTTATCAGTGGTGTACCTCAGGGATCTGTCAATTTTTGTTGATGCTACTAAATTGGTACCTGTGGTCAAAGAAGTTGAGGGTAGCTTTAAAGTGCAGAATGACTTTTAACCTTAAAAAATGCAAAGTTATTTCTTAACATGGGAAGGGATAATATGGAATTTAGCTATGAAATGGATGGGCATTGGCTGAATTCAGTTGAGGATGAGAAGGACTTAGGTGTAGTAATAGATAGGTCACTAAAGTTTTCAAAGCAGTGTATTGAGGCAAAAAATAGAGCAAATAGGGTGCTAGGGTACATTAAGAGGAATGTTAGCTACAAGAGTAAAGAGGTAATACAAGCATGGTCACCGCATTTTAGACATGACATCAACCTGCTAGTCAGTACAAAAGAGGGCAACAAAAATAATGCTTTCCCTGAAGCCCCTTGAATATGAAGATATGCATATTCGGCTGTGTTGTATGGAATACCGGTTATATTTGTGATCTGCACCTTCTTGGATTAGTTCAAAAAAGTGGACTAAAAAAAGTTAGTGGCCTGAAGGATCTTCTATATGCTGAAAGATTATTAAGATTGGGTTTATTTTCAATCAAAGGCAGTCTTATTCGTGCTGACTTAATAATAGTTTGGAAGATTCTAAATCGTCATTGCACCCAATTGGCTGACTTATTCAACTGCAGAGGTCTTGATCGAACTAGAGGTTACAGTAAAAAAAAAAATTTGTCCCTCCTCACAATACTGATATCAGAGCTCACTTCTTCTCACTTAGAACTATCAATTTATGGAACTCTTTGCCTGAAGAGGTTGTTTCTGTGAGTTCTGTGCATATTTCTAAGTGAAAAATTGAAACTTTTCTGGGTCCATTGCTTTTTGAGTTTTGTTAGTTCCATCTTGTTATTAGTGGTCTATCTACATCTGAAATTAACCAACCTATGGTTAAATTACTTGTAATCCATTGTTATCCTGGTTGGAAGATGCAGCCGAGACTGATGAGAGGGAAGACCCTCATCAAGGTAAAGGGTATTAAATATGTTCTCATTTGAAAGATGTGTGAGGGGAGATATGTTTGAGCTTTTTAAAATCTTTTCTGGTATAGATAAGTTGGATTTTAACAAGTTATTTGAGTTGGAAGGTAGTAATAGGACTAGGGGTCACCACTTAAAAATTAAAAAAACAGAGGTGCAGGTTGGATGTTAGAAAATACTTTTTGACCAATAGAGTGGTAGATTACTGGAATAGTTTGCCATCTAAGACAGTAGCAGTCCAAACTTAAATGTTTTCAAACGCTGATTAGATGATTATATGGGGAGGGTGGGTGGGGTATTCTGGAGTCATTCCTGTGGATGCAGTTATTTATTATTGTATATTATGATTGATTTTGATGAGTCTTGATGATGCCTTTTGTTTTTGACACATTCCTGTGGATGGTTCTAATTGTATATTGTAGATGCATGATCTGACACATCCTATGGATGCATTTTGTGGGTGGGTTTTAACAGATGTGGATGTCATGTTGTTTAACCTTGTAAAAGTGCCATAGATTTTTTTTATCATTATTCTAGTTTCAACCGCAATTGACTAATCGATGGTGCATTGTTATATATCATCTAAGTAAACGTTAATTTAACAACAACACAGATTAAAGTTAGGACATTTAAGTGAGGTTAGTTTTTACATATTTTTTTTAAAATAGATCGTACTGCCCTGATCTTTAATTCCAAGTTTTGCGAGTAAATAAAAACAAAACAGCACTGAGCCGATATACACTGCATGCACCAAAAATTTAGGTTGGATATTTCTTCCTGTAATATTTTAGATTATTTGTTCTTTTTTGGTAGTTGGAAGCTAAAATATGGCAAAATCGAGTTTGAATCACAATTAGACAGATTCGGACTCAAACTGTTTTGCAACATTTTACCTTACAACCGTCAAAAAAGAACATATTTGGACAAATGGCACAAAATATTACAACTATTAATAGAATGTACTGAAAGAGTGATTACATTCAGATAAATAATAGCCTAAAATATATATAAAAAAACATTAGCTACCCCTAGTCAAATGCTATTTCCATAATTGTGTTCATATAAATTGCAAACAACAACAGAAATGGGTACAAGAACTTCGCCATGATATAAGGCCCATTTGTTCAACACATTAACACTCCTAGCATGAATTTATTTTTATATGTTTCTACTAGGCGAAAAACAACGAGAGGACCTCTGTGAACCATATGCATGGCACTAACAAAAGGTGATATGCAGTTAAAATAGCAATCTCCATTAATTCTACACAGACTGCCCTGAACAAAATAAAATCGAAAGAGAAAGCATGGACGAATTATAGGAGTAGGAGAACCAGAGGCAGATACCATAGATACTGCCTTCTTCTCATATGCTCGTAGCAAGACCAGAATCAAGGAAGAGGTACTGCATGTCCATAGACCAAACAGATCTCCCACAAGCTGCACCAGAGAAAAATGTGAAGTCCTGAACGAAGCCTTCCAAGCGGTATTTGTGAAAGAGGGTGCACTCCATGTACCTGAGATCAGAAACACCTTCCAGGGAGGGAGATTAAGCGAGTACGACTTTAGTAGTGAGGACGTCCAAACCATCATGGAAAACCTCATAGAAGATTCATCCTCGGGACCGGACGGAATACACCCCATGGTCCTAAAAAAATGTGCAGGAACCCTAGGCATGCCCCCTCTGGATCATCTACAGAGCTTCACTTAGCACGGGAGAACTCCCAGGGGACTAGAAAAGAGCTAATGTGACGCCCATCCTCAAGAGTGCGAACAAGAGCAACCCATTAAACTACCGTCCAGTAAGTCTAACCTCAGTCCCATGCAAAATCCTGGAGAAACTCAAGACACAAGTTAATGGAACGTCTAGAAGAAAACAACTTGCTGAGTACCAACCAGCATGGTTTTAGATCCGGAAGATCATGTATAACTCAGCTTCTCGAGTATCTGGAGGAGATGGAAGATGCCACTGATGAGAAAGACAGTGTAGATGTTGTCTACCTCGATTGCAAGAAAGCCTTTGACACTGTCCCCCACCGCTTCTTACTTGTCAAACTGGTGGCAATAGGAGTGGGTGGTGAGGTATCTCGGTGGATACAAAGCTACCTGCCTGGTACGAGTCAAAGAGTAAGTGTAAGAGGAACCCATTCAGAATGGCTGGATGTCTGGAGTGGAGACCATCAAGGCAGCGTCCTTGGACCAGTACTCTTCCTGGTGTTCATAAATGACCTACTCAGGGTTGCCATATCACTCTATATTATGTAGAATTCTCTATATTTGAGCTGTTCCTCTAAATCACTCTATTACTCTATATTAGAGGTCCCACTCTATATTCTTTAAATAAATGGTACTTTGCCATATAGTCAATAATACAAATAATAAGTGTGTCAAATATCCAAGTTTTCCTATGTTACAAATGTGATCCTATTTTCTCTCTCCCTTTTTAAAGTTCTATTTTTCCTATTTAGAAAACTCAGCTCATGCAAGAACAGTCCCAATGAAGCACATCTGAGGGACACTGCTGAGGCTCCTTTGGTTCCACAGATTTTAGTGTAGTTTCATTTTCATAATTTTTTTATTTGTGGAATTTCCAAGTTGTAGCCCCTATTGCATTCTCTTAATTCTATGCCATTTGTAACAGTATAACAATTGATAATTCATTTCTTTTTTTTCATGCATTCTCGGCATAATTACCTTTTTTTCTTTTCGGAAAATTGTTTTAGTCTTAAGTTTCTGGAGCTGGGTATCCTACTTGGTAATTGGTTATTCCACTTGGTGATTAGGTACCCTATGTAGTAATAAGCGCTATCTAGATAGTATGGCATCAAAACACAAACAGAAATATAAGAAAGACTGTAGCAAGGATTGTAATGATGATCTGTTGGAGAAATGGTGTTCAGAAGATGCAGGGGGATCCTTTTAATGGATATTGCAAGTGGTGCAACTGAAGGATTTCTGTCATCAATTTGGGGAAAGGTGCTCTTCTGCAGCATGCAAAGACAGAAATACATAAAAAGGCAGCCAAACAAGTGAAAACTTCTAAGTCCACGAAAATGTTTATGGTGGATCATCTTCCTGAAGAAAGACCATGTACGGGAGATGAGGTGGAAAATGATAGGGAGGCAGTGAAGGAAGCCCAGGCAGAGCGTTTCTCATCAAGGATAACACGCTTGCACCTGGCCTCTAAATAGTGGAAGCGTTGGCGGAGAGGAGTGGGGTTCTTCGCCATGCCGCAAAGGCATGACGTTTGGCCTGAAGGGCCGCCGCACACTTCTGTGACCAACAAGGGACTCGAAAGGAGCGGCTAGGAGAGGAAGTGACAAGGTGAAAGTGGTGAGCACCCACAGTCACCAGGCTTCAGAAAGGTAGGTAATTTTTTCGTTTGAATGGAGGGTCATGGGAGGGATGAGTGAATTTAATTCAAGCTGAAAAGAAACCAGGTCTCCCGTTTTGAAGGACCAACGAGGTCTGCGTGACTGGGAAGGAGGGACAGGGGGGTTAAGGGGAAAGAAATGACAACAGGAAGGTGGTCATTCCCCATGTAAGGGCCAGTTGTTACAGTGGTGAGGAGGAGTGGGCCATTCCCCAGGGTTCCCTGAAGCTGGATCAATCCTGGTAGGGAGGCCAGGTGGGGTAAGGAGGGAGAGGGAATCACAGTCGGTCAGGAAACCCAACAGAGACACCCGAACGGTTTCTCCGGCTTCTGGGGAAGGCCGGTTCCCAGAAGTCGTGAACAGATACTGGAATTCCTGAATGGAAATATCCAAGCATGGATTATATATCAGAAGGATGTTTAAGGGCCCAGAATCAAAGGCACCAGTCACTCCCCGGTCCTCTAATCCACGGCCTGGGAAGGAAGTGATACTAAGAGCGCTAGAAGGAAGGGACTGGTGGACTAGCAAAAGCAGGCCACCTCCTGTTCCGCCAGTTCCCCTGTCCATCCTGTAAGAGGAATAGTTAGGGAAAGGAGAGAAGGCATCTGTGAGCCATGTCTCACAGACACCGACTACAAGAGGAGAATAAGGGGAAAGGGTGGTTTTGAAGATTGGAAGTTTCCTGTACAAAGACTGGGCATTCCAGAAGTTGAAGTAGGAGGCAGGTGAGTCGTTCATATTGTGATCTAGACTTTCACTGAAGCTGTGTCCTGAAAGCAAAAGGTTGGTGTGATGGGTGCTATCCCTTTGATAAAAGCAGACCATGGAAAGGTCGAAGCATGCTGTGCTGAAAGTGAGGAAGGGAAGGCTGGAGGCCCTGTTCTATGAAGCGCGGGCAAACGCTGCTGTGGGTTGGGGGGGTGGGGGTGTAGAAGTCTTTGATAGGGGAAAGCTAAGTAAGGGGTTTGGGGGTACAAATCTCCCCATTTCAGATCGGCCCCTCATGGGTGCGGGGGCCTGGTGAAGTGGCGAGGTAGTGTTTTTGGTGTTTTGTGGCCCTGTTCAGTTAAGGGGACAATATTTATTATAGGGCTAAGGGGTTTAGTGGGAACAGGGGTGGGGCCGGAGACGTGGGCAAAGTTAGGGGCTGAGGTGGGGGTCGGTGTTTTAGGAGGTTTTGGAGGGTGAAAAGGCCCTGGGAGGATGCCTCTCATCCTTCTTTTAACGTCCAGAATTGAGCCGTTAGGTTGGAGCTGCGTCTCTTGCGGTTGACACTGTTTAGAGGTGGGACGGTGACCGAAACCACAAAAGAGGCAATGTTCCTCCCTGGCACACTCTATCAGTTTGCCGTGGCCAAACAGGGGCAACAGGTACAGCGTAAGACGGGAAGGGTATGGTGTTTGACATGGTACACCATGTTCTCCAAGGCTACCCTTTCAGGTAGTGGGCCGCGGAACTTGAGACGGATGGCCATGTTGTGCGTCGTCTGTCTTTCCCTTAGGAAAGCTGGGAGGCGGAAGGCACCTACTAGTCTTGTGGGGCAGTCGTCCAGGATGGTCAATTCCTTGAGTATGTCCGTGTCCCTTAGTTCAGGGGTCGTCCAGGATGGTCAATTCCTTGAGTATGTCCGTTTCCGTTAGTTCAGGGGAAACAGGGTAGATCCTACCAAACTCGTAGGTTGGGTCATCGTCAGTAGCCACCCAGCACCAGCCGTGTCACAAACCCAGGGGGCTGCTCTAAGTTCTCCAGATTTGCCACCTCAAATTTGACGCCCCGACCACCACCAGTGATGGTAAGGGTCTGCTCAATGTACTCTTTTCCAAAGGTGGACTCACACAGCCCGGGAGACTAGCGGGATGAATGAAGGGTAATTGTGTAGAGGATGGCCGGATCCTAGGCCTAGCTTTTTTGGGCTACTTTTCGTTGTTACTTTTTTAGAGATGAAATCAAAGAATTTTATGGCGATTTTCGTTTTTATAACGGGGGGCTGTGCCCCACAGACCCCCCAAAGGATTGAAACTCAGGGTCATCGCAGTGTTATCCCCGCGGCGAGCCGTACCCAACAACGAGCCGACGCTCAAAATAATCGCATCCGGACATCGTCTACACAATTACCGAATGAAGCACCTGGTGCCATTGAGGGGGCGGATTAGCACCAGTTGTTTGCAGGAGGAGGACGAAGAAGGCCGAGAGGGAGGAGGGGTTAAAGACACCAAACTTGCAAATGAGCGTGCACATGCTGAGGTGGCTTTGCTGGTTTTGCTTGCATGCGTTTTCCCAGGAGGAGATCTGGTTCGCTTAGTGGTGGAGGTAGCGGTGTCCATAGCCGTTTGGGTGGCGGGTAAGGAAGCCGGTTGGTCCGGGGGCGCCGGCCAACGGCATTATTTCGTCCTTTTTCACCTCGATGTATCGTTTTTGTGAATTCAGGAAATTGACGAGATAAGGAGTTATTCCAAGTTAAATTTCTTACGTATGTAACAATCGACTAAAATCGCTATTAGTATAGTATAACCGGAATTTTTTTTCGCTTGTTTAGAATTCGATTAAGGAACCTGGAGAGTATATGATCAATGACAGCAAGCTCTAAGAAGAGAAAGTTATTAATTTCCTAGCGTATTCTTTTAGAGAAGATAAAGATGTAAACAACACCGCAGTTGTTTCAGTTCTAACAAATTTCGCAATTGAATAAAGGCGAGTAAATCAACTTTGTTGACACAAACCCCATACAAGTCGTGAAGCTTCGAGCAATTCATCTGTATAAACCTACGGCCACTCAATTTAACACCACCTGCACTGATTTTTTTATAAAATAATGCCCAAATTTTCAATTACGTAAAAGAAAATGCCCAAATTTTCAGTGCGAGAGGCATAAAAATGTACGAATACGGGGCGATGTGTAATAAACAATACAGCTCTGTGTGAACGCGACGCGATAGTATTTAGAATAGTTATCCTTTTTAAAACGAATGTGGAAACATCTTTTACTCAGCGGTTTTCTTCCGAGAAGAGGATGGGGGACATTTGCAAATTGTGGCAACCTATCAATTGAGTCAGGGCTATTGAACCTGATGGGTGGCACTTCCTTCAAGATTTTAACATCTACTCGTTTCCCATAAAATGAGGGTGGCGCGCGTCAACGCCGCTAAAACCCCAACACTCGCACCTCCTTTATGCCTGATTAATGCACAACGTAACCTATCATTTTTCCACTCCAAATAGACCTTTCATAACAATGGGGGTGCTATGTACTGTTGCATCTCCCCCAGTCAAGGTTCATCCCTGGGCAGAAGGCCCCGAGAACGCCCCCTCACAAACCACCTCCATATATCCAGAGTCAGGCCGTCTTTTTACGTGCATTTCCAACTCTTTTCACACCCTGACATTCACTCTAGTATAATTTTTTCACGAGTCTCTATTTCCATACATCTTTCTTACACATCCATACCACATCAGAACATTTTAAATTACAACCTAACTCGTGTCCTTTACTCCATATCTTTTACAAAGTCGTTCCTCACTTTATTCACCTTTTGCACACCAAAAATCCCTTTCAAGATGTCCATCTGCACTTTTAACGAGAGATCTTTCCTTCACCTACGGACGAGGTCCGCGTCAGCCTAACCAACTGCCGCCATTGTGTGTCCCGTTTGTTGGATAGGTCCTAGGGGAAACGGCATCTCAGGCTAGCACCCCCTATCCAGTTATATTCGCCACTTAGAACAGTCCCCGGGGGTGATATGGGTATTCCTCCTGCCGCATATCCAGGCTGCCCTGCCTCACATACAGGCTGCTGATGGGGGGGATAATAATTCCACCGATCAATTTAATAGAACTTGCCAGTACGCGTTCAACACTCATCGACTGTACTCACTTATGATGTGACGTTCTTGCAGCGTACATAGGCGTTTTTCATAGTTATTAACGCATTGCACATACGCGAAAACCAATGAGTACATCCCCACCAGATATTTTGTGAAGAAATGTTCAGAAAGATAAAGGTGGAGAAGAGGGAAGCGAAAATGTGTGGTAGCTAAATCGCTTGAGTAGTTTGTAACGTAAATTGCTTAGTGTGGTCAGGATGGTAGTCAATGCTTCAAAGCTCGGCCGATCCCTACAATTAAGAGAGATCAACCAGCGAGTTTGGTGGTCAGAAGGACACGACATTCTTTACATTTTAGCTTAGTTATATCAATATGGCGGAAGTCATTTAGACGAACAATTGCGACAAGTTTTAACTAATGATGAGAGTCTTCTCGGAAAAGTGAAGCAGTTTTCTACCCCTTATTAAACCTACTATCAAATACCATCTTTATTAAAACTAGAATGCATTTATATAGTGCATACCTCAAGCAAAGGTCAGGAAATGTCCTATCTTGCAATGTTAAATAAGGAGAATAAGTTATCCAGATCTAGATTCGGATCTGGATCTTTCCCCTAAAATCTAATCCACTCTTTTTCGCTCCTGAACATACAATCCGTCAAGCACTCTTCAGGATATATTGCAGAGAGACGTCAAACGCAAACTGGTCATCCCTTATATAGTCGAGAAATCTTTTGTCCAACAAAATCAAACAATCGAGAATATGAACTCTACCTCAAAGATTTTTTTCATATGTGTCTTTGATGCCGAAGGAAATGATAATTACGATTATTTACATGAAACTTTGATGTTTTTTTGTTATTAGAATATAATAAACTACAGAATAAAGAATTAAACCAATACTATTATAGACTATTCAAAACAAATATTCTCCTCACCTCCAAATCGTTGAAGAAGAAGTGGTTGTCTGCCATATCGAAAATTAATTTTTCCATCACATAACCACAATTAACCGATTTGTCAATATCCTGCCAAAAAAGAGAGAAATAATAGTAAAAAATAGAGTGATTAAAAAGTAAATTTGACGATTTTTACACGCGTAAAATACAGCGTCGCCACACACATTAAGACGTATATTTTGAACTTTATTTCAACTATACTTCACTAGGATTTATCAAATGTTTTCCCGAATGGAATTCCCTAAAGAAGAATATCATTATAACCAGCCGCTTTCCCATAAGGCAGGGGTAGCGCGTATCAATGCCCATTATCAACATGACTGGAGAGGGTCCACGACAGCCCCCTCTAGCGTAATACGCTCTGCTGAAACAAAACTTTATGGAACGCGTCTTACCAGAGCATAGGCCCACTAGACGAAATGAATCAACATTTATGACACTCGCACGAAGACGGTATGTATTCTCCCTCCCTAACATACACGGTATAAGGAATATAAAAGGAAAGGAAAGAGGTGAAGCTAAATGAAAAGAGGAATAGGTGCAGGGAAACAAGCGAATACTGGTTTGGTCACGCGAAAAAACGGACTATGAGTCATTTTTATCCATTTTCTAAATAATTTCGTGGTTTGATATATATATATATATATATATATATATATATATATATATATATATATATATATATATATATATATATATATATATTTTGTTGAAGACCATTGTGTATTTTGCCTTAATTAATTTTCTTTGGCAACTTTCTCTTCTTCTAATTATCTTTTTTATTCCATCTTGTAAATGGTGGATTACTTGTCCAGTATTCATCTCTTTTTTTTAAATGAATGTGTTTGGTAAAAAACAAACTAAATTGCTAAGCTTTCGATCTTATTCGATCATCTTCGGAGCGTTTTGAAATGTTCTTGCCTCCTTTACCGATGTAATGAGTGGAGTGAGGATTTGGCAGCTGGTGTACTCAATAGTGGAAGATTTAGATAGTGGTATAAGATAGATGGTGAAAGAGAGGTAGGGTTGCCCTTGTTTGAGGGGCATCGCAGGCATTTTTATTCTCTGATACTTATTTTTCCTTTTTGTTTTATTAATTTTGACTAGTGTTTGTCTCAGAGTGCATTCTTCTTTGTGTTCTTCTGTTTATTTGTCTCCTCGTCTTGTCTACTTAGTATTCTGCAGTGTTTAATGAGCTTTCGAGCCTTTATTTGTGTTCAAATTTACTGTTATACCTCGTGTTTTTATCTGTTGTATTTGCTTGTTATTCGTTGATTGTGAGTTTAATCTTGTCTCGTAGTCTAATAGATAAGTTAAGTAAATTTAAGGTTCCATCATATATTATAAGAATAATTAGTTACTGGTATGCTACTCAAAAAATGTGTGTAAGATGGTCAAATACCACATCTGACTTCTTTACCGTAAGTAATGGTGTTCGACAGGGAGGAATTCTTTCTCCTTTCCTATTCTGTATGTATATAAATGATTTATCCATAGAATTAGGCAAAATTGAAGTAGGTTGTATAATAGGTAATGCAAAAACGAATCATTTTATTTATGCAGATGACATTGCACTAATTGCACCATCTGCAAGTGGTCTAAATAAATTAATACACGTTTGTAATGATTTGGGGATAAAAAATTATATCAAATTTAATAGTTCTAAAAGTGCGGTGCTAGTTTTTAAGTCTAAATTTCTTAAATGTTGTAAATATGATAGTTTTAAGCTAGGTAATGATACAATTCCAATAGTGATCAATATAAAGTATTTAGGGCATATAATTAGTGATGATCTCAAAGACACATTAGATATAGAACGCCAGCGTAACAAGCTGTATAGACAAAGTAACATGATTAAAAGACATTTCGGACATTGTACTGAAAGTGTAAAAATTAAACTGTTTAGGTCTTATTGTGAGTCAGTTTACGCAGCTCATCTATGGTAGAATTATACAAACGCTACCCATAGTAGATTTATTGTTGCTTATAACAATTGTCTCAGAATTCTGTGTGGTGAACCTAAGTATTGTAGAGCTAGTCCGATGTATGTATGTAATCAGAAAACTTGTAATTGGTTTTTAAATAAGTTAGAAAGCAGCTCAAATAAAATTGTGTCTGGTATTTTTCACTCAGACTGTAGGTATCTTTCTGAAATTACTACTCACATGCTAAATATTACCCATTGCATTAATCCGGCAATATTAAATATTAGTAGATTGACAGTTGATTTAAATAGGTGAATAAGTATTAGTAGTAAGATAGTGGTAATTTTAGTTGTTAAGGTAAATATAATCTTTTGGTGCCTTTTGGATAAGTAATATCGAAATTTTATCCTTCAAAATTGTAATGTATTTTTATTTTTTTATGGATCACCGAAATCCGCAATAAAGTTGTTTGTTTGTTTGTCTTTTGTCATCCTGTGTGTTGTTTTTATGTTTATGAGTAGATTGGTATTGTATTTTCCTCGGAACAGAGTCTAGTGCTTGGGAAGCGCCGGTTTCGAGCGACCTTCCCGTGCAATCTGGCAGGGATGTTAATTCTGCCACCAGTTCTTCTTAATTCTGGAATGATATCATTGGCCATTGTAGACCAGACCTTTTTGGCCAGTTTCTGGGTTGCGAGGTTAATGGGCTCCACTCGCTTCCTGCGGTGCAGGTCCCTCTGCCGAAGATGCTCTCTTCGTCTGGTTTTATTTATGCAGAGAGATGCTGAGTTCTGCACTCGCTGGAGCTTCCTCATAGTGGTCTTGCTGGCCGCTTGAGTCACTACTGCAGGGTAGATAAGCTTAGCCCGGATGAACGACAGGTATATTTTCCTGATATTCGCCGAGCTAAGATTTCTGAACCTATATAGCTTAGAGATTTTTCTCTTCGCCATATTCTGCCCCTCCTTGTAGTGACTCAAGTATCCGTGGTCGGAGATTTTTAGGCCCAGGATGATGCCTTCGGCGGAGTAGCCGTATCTCCTCCCATCTATTACAATGGGCCACGTCAACTTGCGGCATAGCAGGAGGATCTTAAATTTCTTCATGTATGTCCGGATTTTCCACCTTCTCTCGTATTGGTTAATGTTCGAGATCTCTGCAATGATGTTGTTTGCTTAATCCCTTGCTCTCCTAACCCTACTGGGGACGATCTGCGTGACGTCATCTGCGTATTGCAGATACATCGTGTCCCTGTGTATTGGAGTAGGGAGTTCGATGGTGAAGACCAGGTAAAGCAGTGAACTCAGGCAGCTCCCCTGGGGAACGCCCACTTTGAGTTCGAATTCTGGTCCTTTGTGCTCTTCGATCATGATACGCGCCCTTCTGTTCATGATGAAGTCACAAAGAATCCTTTCTAGGATTGGGTTTAGCTGGAGACCTAGGATCTTGTATTGTAGTCCTCTCAGTCAAACCTTGTCGAAGGCCTTCTGCACGTCCCTCATCACGATGTCTACATACTGACCCTTCGCTCGGCAGTGTGCGATCTTTTCTGTTAGGAGCGCCAGGGCTATTTCAGTACCCCATTTTGGTCTGAACCCATGTTGTTGTGGGTTATGCGCTCCCAACTCGACGAATTGATTTTGTAGCCTGTTGGCTATAAGCTTCTCGAAGAGCTTGCCCGGTATTTCTAGGAGAGAGATTGGGCGGTAGTTAGCCACTTGGTCTGGGGGCTTATTCCCTTTCGGGATAAAGATGATTTTAGCAACCTTATACTCGTCTGGGAAGTAGCCAGTATTCATGGATGCATTCATGGTGTTCACCATGCCCTGAATAATTTGCCGTGGGGCCCAAACCAACCGGGGGCCCTTTGTTTCAACGACCTTATGGTGTTAATGGTCTGTCCAATGGTAATAGGGCGCCCGTGGTTAACCATCTCTATCTAGATAGATACTTGAGGTTGTGAGTGGGTCCTATGTAACATCGCTCCGAGGTCCTCGAGCAGTTGGTCTTCGAAGTCCTGTTCGAAATCGTCATTCTCCTCAGCTGATAGGGCAAAGACCTCTTTCCAAAGTCTCTTGAATCTCCTTTCGAAAGAATCCGGATCCTCTATGAAGATGTTGCCTTCCTTTATTTTTATCCCAGGCCTGGGAGGCAATCACCTAAGTCTTCGGATGCTATTCGATGCTATTCGAAAAACCTACAGGATTTCTCTCCCTGTCTAGTCTGCCTATGATATCGTCCCAGATTTCCTTCTGTTTCTCGAGGATTATGTTTTTTAGTTCCTCGCTTAGTTGTCTCATTCAGGCTGCCCTTTCCCGGGTTGGGCCTTTCCTACCGACTTCCTGGAAGATTTCCCTGTGTTCCCTAGCGATATCCCTCATTTCGTCCGTCCACCTAGATTGGGGGAGCATTTTGTACGAGATTCTTTCATCAGCTTGAATGAGGATATTTCGAAGCACGCCCGCTGCTCTTCTTGGCGGGCATACGTGTCTTCACTTAACGGGGAGACCCCTTTAGCTGAGGTGTGGAAGCGAGTCAAAAGGATTCGGGGCAAGTTCTCGCAGGACCCCCCTCCCGTTCTCCAGGAGAATGGGACCGCAATCTCGGACCCCGCGTCCGTGGCGGAATCCTTAGCGACCGCTTTTTCAGCATTCTCTAGCCGTGATGCTGCTCCGCCAGCATTCAATGCACGTCGTGATGTCGCGGAAGGCTGCCCGCTGGACTTTACCTCCAGAGGCGGAGAACCCTTCAACGACAAGTTTACTGTGAGTGAGTTGCGTTCCACTCTCGCTTCGTGCGCGGACAACGCCCATGGTCCGGACGATGTCTCGTACGCCATGCTTCGACACCTAGGTGAGCGAGGCATGGCCTTTCTTTTAGATTTGTTCAACAGGATCTGGGTGGAAGGTCTTTTCCCAGACTCCTGGCGAATCGCTACTGTGCTCGCCTTTCGCAAACCGGGGAGAGATCACTCTACTCCGACCGGTTTTTGCCCAATCTCTCTAACCTCTTGCGTGTGCAAGTTGATGGAGAAATTGGTAAATGTGAGATTAGCCTATTTCCTGGACAGCGGAGTCCATCTGTCTTCCGCACAGTGCGTCTCCCGCAAGTTTCACTCCACGTCGGATGCTCTGCTCCGACTGGAAAATGTCGTCTGCGAGGCTTTCCTTCGTAGACAGCACTACGCCACGGTGTTTTTCGATCTGGAGAAGGCCTATGATACCGCATGGCGATACGGTATCATAGAGACTCTCCACACGATGGGGGCGAGGGCACGCCTCCCAATGTTTATATCTGAATTTTTGCGAGATCGTCGATTCCACGTACGGGTGGGGGAAGCCCTCTCCGGCCCAAAGGAGCAGGAAGAGGGTGTTCCGCAGGGAAGTGTCCTCAGTGTCACACTCTTTGCCCTGAGCATCAACGGCATCACCTCGGTTCTGCCAGAAGATGTTCTCGCTACGCTCTATGTGGACGACCTTTCGATCTCTTTTGGCGCGGCCCAGATGCCAACTCTGGAGCGTCGACTCCAACAGGCATTGAACCACGTCTCTCGCTATGCCGAAGCGCACAGGTTTCGGTTTTTTTTGGCCAAGACTAAGGTGGTGCACTTCTGCCGCCATCCACGGCTTCACCCCGACCCAGATTTGTTTCTTAATGGGGTGCGCCTGGATGTGGTTGAGTTGCACCGTTTCCTTGGTCTTGTATTCGACCGACGCCTCACCTGGGAGGCTCATATTCGCAGCCTTAGGGTCTCTTGTACCCCCGCCACGGACATTCTTCTTTCCGTGACGTTCAGCGCTTGGGGCGCTAATAAGCTACTGCCCTACTTTTTTATAGATTCTTTGTTCGTTCGAAGCTCGACTACGGATGCGAGTTTTATGCATCCACAGCCGAGCGTTTATTGCGGAAGGTGGATTCGATCCACCACACCGGCCTTCGCCTTGCGACCGGTGCCTTCCGCGCTATCCCCATTGAGAGCCTGTTGGTCGATGCTGGGGAGATGCCAATCGCTCTGCGCCGCGTGCAGTGCATCACACGCCTGTACACGCTAGCCCGGCGCCTCCCTCAGACGCCAACAGCTCTCACTGCATCCGCAGCTGATCTCGATGGTGCCTATGCTGCCGAGAGACGCCAGTCATACCCTAAGCCCTTTGGGTTTAGGGCCAGGAAACTCCTTCGAGAGGTAGATATAGCTCTCGGGCCTGTGGCGCCCCTGGTTCTGCCCACGACGCCACCCTGGAGGGTACCACATTTGGCTATTTGTCGCCACGCCTCTGCTCCCAAAGCTTGTACTGCCCCGGGAGTATTGCGTTCGACCTTTTTGGAGCACACATCGTGTCACGCTGGAACCGTGCCACTGTATACGGATGGCTCCAAGTCCGAAGAGGGAGTCGGCTTCCACGCCGTATCCCCTCTGTTTGCGTCTGTCTTTACGGCCGAGCTGGTGGCAATACACCACTCGGTACGGGAGATTACGTGACGTGCCCGGTTCCGAGACCGGATTGTGATCTATAGCGACTCACAAAGCGCCCTGAGTGCTCTCGGGGCATTGGAATCTCCGCATCCCCTGGTTCGCGATATCCGTGACGCCACGGTTTTGGCGAGCCGGGCAGATGTCGAGATTATCTTCTGCTGGGTTCCTAGACATGTAGTAATTGCGGGGAATGAGCGCGCCGATGAGGGCGCCAAAGATTCCGCGAGGACTATGCGACCGGACCAGCGTTTCGCTCTTCCTCACACCGACTACATGGCAGGAATACGGGCAGCTCTTCGGACTGCTTGGCAAAGAAGATGGGAGACTGTTCCCATGGACCTATCCACCAATGCCGCGACGGCTTCAGGTCACTTTCTGTCGTCTCCGAATCGGACATACTCGTGTGACGCATCGCAATCTGGTGGAGCGCTCGCCAGCGCCCTATTGCGACGACTGCGTCATCCCCCAGACTGTTCGCCACATTTTTGTCGAATGTCCCAGTCTGGGTGATCTTCGCGCACGACACCTGTCCCGGTCCGGGATGGGCGGGGTCTCTACCGCCTGTCTCTTGTACTCGGGATAAGTGCGTGCACATCGACTGGTGGACTTATTGACTTTTGGGGGGAGGCCGGCCTTCTCCCTATTATTTAAGCAGGGTTTGTTTTTTGTTTGTTTTTTGCATTTGTTTTTTTGTTTTTTTCCTTTAGGTTGCACGCTCCTGCGCCGGGGGACCTTCCCCCGACGCAGCAGCTTGCTTCCTTTCCCCCATTTGGGTTGTTGTTGTTTTTTCGTTTAATTTTATTTTAAAGTAGTCTAGAACTAGGCCAGTTTTAAGACGGCGACTAATGCCCATGTAGGCAGTCGCCAGATGAGCTCTAAAAAAAAAAAAAATCATTCACTACTAACCATCATTTCTTTTAGAACGGCCCACTTAGGCAGATAACTGCTTAAGTCCCCCCCTCCCCCCCTTGCGTAAACCGCCGTCAGATGTGAAAGGGGATTGCCATTCATGTTTTGTCACAACTGTGCTAGGTAGTAGCATGGCCATATTTGGGGGCATTTGAGGAAGCTGGTTTGAGGAATAGCCGACAGCTGATAACAATGTCAGAAACTCATCCGGATAAGGGACGTACTGCTACCTCCGCTGCTTATCCCAGCGGAGGGCCCTTCCAAGACCATAGAGGGACACACAACCGTCTCTATGGTATGTTGGGATGCGGTTGCGATTAAAACACCCTCGGGGAAGGGGACGGCGTTGTCAATAAGTCCGCCATACAATCACACCCCTGAGAGGATCCCACCTGAAAGCAACTGCTCTCAGGCGGCAGTTGCCCTGAAAATGATATTTGAATGGGGAAGTAATCACTACCATGGAGCTCATCGACCACCCCGCAATCAAAATTAGGCTGTGCATCCGAAGAGCACAAAGATTAGTCAAGGCAAGAAAATGAAGCGGTTCTCGGACAGTGATGCGTAAACTCATCCACGTTTAGGACACCCATCTCAAGCTCTTCGATCAGATCGGCAAGGACTTGTCCCCTGAGATTTATGGAGTAATCTCCCCAGAGAGGATGCCTGCTATTCAGATCTCCAAGCAAGAGATAGGGCCTCGGCAACCGTGCCACGACGCGGCGGAAGTCCCCAGCGTCGAAGTCAGCTGACGGTGGAATGTACGCAGAAATGATAGTATACCCCCTATCCAGGTGCAGATCCACAGCCACTGCCTGAAAGGGGGTATCTAAAGAGAAAGGAAGAACGGAGACATCATGCCGGGTGTAAACCGCGCATCCCCCAGCCCGGCCATCCCGCGGTGGTGGGGTCGCAAGACCCTTATACCCCGGGAGGGCAGGCAGGGGGCACGCGCTTAGCATGGTCTCCTGCAAAAAGATAGCTAACGGGGAACAGGACGAGACGAGCCTCCGCAGCTCCTCCCAGCTGGCCCGGAGTCTACAGCAATTCCATTGAAGGAGTATGCCCTCCAGGCCTAGCTCCAGGCCTCCTGTGAGTCTAACGACTCGGTGGAGGCGCGTGGCCGTTTCGCCTTACGGGAAACGGTCACGCTGGGGAAGGAGGGGGGAGCCTTGGTTTTAGCCGAGGCTCGGTATGAACCCTTTTTCCCGCTAGCTTTACCAGGGGAGCGCCCGGGTTGAGTAGAGCCCGCAGAAGGGCTCTGAATGGGCGCGGAAACAACCGTGCTCGTTGGCCTGGATGGGCCAGGAGCAGAGGGTGCCTTTCTAGCTATTGAGGCATATGACGTTCCAGGCAGAGCCGGGCGCGCCAGGACCAAGTCCTTAGCTTCGCGGAATGAGAGTCGATCCTGGGCCTGAATGGCCAGGATTTCTTTCTCAAGGATATATGCACCACATTGCTTCGAAGAAGCAGGTGCGGCTCTCTGCAATTGACACACTTGGCCACACACGATTTGGACTTATCGTGTGCGACCTTGGAGCAATTTACACAGACTTCGGGTGACCCCGACTTTGCACGTCTACATGAGCGATTCGTATGGCCGAAGTAGGTTGATGCCCTCAATGGAGTAGTCAACGAGTTCCCTCGCATAAACTACTCCTTTCACAAAGTTCATGGTAGAGTGCGGCGTCACACTCACCTGGGTGCCATGAAGTGTCCGAAAAGCACTTATCCTGGCCGCCTCGGCGGGATTCGCCGCATTCGCTAGAAGGCTCCCGTCCGAGAAACGGGTCACCTTCTGCTCTCTACCAATTGCACTAGCTAATCCTCTCCTCTGATGGATTATGTTGCCCTTGGACAACATGGTGCCATCAATGGAGCAAATAACGAGGAAGCGCTTGAAGCCAGCGGGCTGGAAAACGCCAGGTAACCTCTGAATCAGGGGCCCCGATGTCATCGAGGCTCCGCCCTGTGCACTCTTGGTCTTAGTCTTAGTCAGGGGCTCCCCACACGGAGGGGTAGAGGGGCCGGATGTGCCGATCTTGGCTTGGTCACCTACAAAAGTGGCCGCAGACCCATCCGTCCCCGCAACCCCCACGGGTGGAGAGGAGCCCCGAGTCTTTTTGGTCTTTCTTGTCTTTTTATTTTTCTTTTTAGGAGAGGAGGGCGGGGAATGAACCCGCTTCTCATCTCCACCGGCAGAAGCCCGCATGCCAGATGGACCGGCCTCAGCCAGGTCCCTCTCCAAAATGGAGAAGGTCCCGGTAGTCGTAGGTGCCCCTGTCGTAGGAGATCCCTCCCCTCCTTGTACTGCCTCGGATTCCTCAGCCGTTTGAAGAGGACCTTGCATAGGGGCGGATTCGGGTTCAGTGCTTGGCGCCGAGCCCGGATTCCCCCCATGGAAGACCCTACCGTCTGAGGCTGGGGTTCCTCAAGGACCATGTGTGTCACAGGAGGGGCCTCCAGTTGGCCATCCCCTGCCAAGACATCGCAGGTCCCGTTGGCTGTATTGTCACTAGTCTTGTGTGGGGAGGCACAGGCCTTGACCCCGGCAAGGTTCAATATTCTTGCCAGCAGGTCTTTTGAGGGAAGCGACCAAGGGGCCTGGCTTCCCTCTCCCCCCTAAGGGGGTTTGTCCTACCGAGCCGCTTACACGAGGGGCGGTTGGCAGTGGGCTGCCTGCTGGCTTTCTTGGCAGTCCCCTTGGAAAGAAAAGAGGGGACTGCCGCTGGAAAAGCGGAGGTGCCTGAAAGCACCTCCAGAGAAGGGGGTGAGGGGGAGTCCCCTGCACCCGTAAGCGAAGGAGAGGAGTAAGCCTCCTCTACGGTTAGAGAAATATGGAGGGTCCCCTGCGCAAGCACAGGGGGGGGGGGGTAACCTCCATCATTTCTGTGGAGCTGCACGAGGGTGGCTCCGTCGTTCTTATAGGGGGAATTAAGGAGAGATGTTTTTTTTTGCATCATTGGGCATGGTGACCCTCTTTGTTTTACGGGACGCAATCGCTCACCACCTCTTGCAGTAGCCCGCACTGCAAGAAGTGCTTACAGGCCCGGCAGTGCCATGTGCCGCCATTTGGGACCATCCCTCCCGCCTGGTGGTCTGGCAGCCCTTTGGCATGTCGGCTCCACCTTGAACACGGCGTAAAAAAGATAGATTTTGAAGACGAGAGGAAAAGGGATGTGAGGAAAGTATGGGTGGGGATGAAGCAGGTTGTTAAAAACCAACCACCCCAGACTTGAGCTCAGGGGTTAGGGAACATTGTCTCCTCCCCCCTCAGCCCCGATCCGGGACGGTTGGCTGAGAAGAAGGTCAGCTTCTACCCTGTGAAATTAGAGGCTGACCAGAGAAAGTTCTGGGAGAGGTTGTATGGAAAGCGACGAGGTAGGATAGGAATACCTGCTATCTGAAGGAAGGAAGAGAGGCTAAGCTGGGGCCGGACGGGGCGCTGGATCCCGTCAGCACGGTGGCCAGGATGGCAAATCGCCGTGCCCCTTACGGGGTAGTAGTGAATGAAGATGAGGATGAGTGTGACACCAGTATAGTACTCTCTTTTTAAGATCTGGTTCTAAAATTAGAGTCCAGATTTTCGGAGCCGTACGCAAAGATTTCTCCAAACTTTTCCTCCTTTACCAGATAGCGAGATGATTCTTCCGAGGTAAATCTGCCAAGAATTCCGACCTAGCGATCTGGCAAATTATGATTATGAAACAGCCCCGCAGAAGGATATTCCTTTTCTCCGTTAGTGGAAATCCTGGATACTTAGGAATTTCATCTTCGTCTGAGCTTTCTTGAGATTGGCTTGTTTCCTTTTTTTTTTATTTACCTCTTGTATCACTTTTTTTTTTCTTTTTCCTTATTTTTTTTTCTTCTTTGTGAACTTTTTCGTGTTTTCGTCTTTTTCCAATTCTTCTTCCGTTGTGAGTTCTTCCTCCGATGTTTTATGGTGCCGATTCAAAACTTCTTCTTTTCCAGTGTTTTTTTTTGCTGAGGAACGTCGATAAATTGTATCCTTATCATTTCCTGTGATGCAGGGTTGGGTGGGAACCATAGCTTTTTCTGAAAACCGTTCTTTTACAGGAGGCGATTTAACTCCTCTGCAAATGAACCAGGGTTAGCTAGATTCGCCAAGTGAGCAAAGAGGATCATGGTCATAATCTCCTTAGACTCACCTGGCATTACCAGTTTTGGTCCAGAGTTTTCTGTGCTGCTGGTCTTGGTTGATGCCACGGCCTCGACGTAGGTGTTGGACTTTGCCTCCTTTACCTGCTTGATCACATCTCGTTTTGCCCGAATGGCTTCCCTGCGGATGGGACACCTTATGGCCACGGCCTTGTGTTCCCCTACGCAGTTAGCGCATCTTTGTTTCTCGGAAGTGCACTCTTTCCATTCGTGACCGAGTTTGGAGCAGATGGAGCAAGTGACGTCAGCCGCTATACATTCTTTAGTGGGGTGTTGTTCCACAGCCAGGCAGCGTTGGCAGAACTCGAGTTGGATAAACTCCTCCGCTTCAACTTGTTCTGGAGCGATACGAAGGAAGAATCCCAGGAGTCCATCCTTCATGGCCCTCTGAGCCATCTCGATGTTTGTAAAGATTACTTTGACTATGTTTTTGTCGATTTTTGCCCAATTCTGTTGTTTATTTAGCTTGACCTTGATGTCTTCACAAGAGTTGTCCGTGAAGAACGGGTCGAGTCTCCTAAGTATGATAGTTCGGCGTGCGAGGATTTCCTTGGGAATAACAGCTTCGAGGCCAATCACATGTAGGGGCTCATTGACTTCCTCCGATACCAGTCTCTCGATATCTTCGTCTTTCCAGCGCACTGCTGCGTAGTCGTTGGGGGTATCAATAAGCCTTATTAGGGATATATTGAGCATGCCGAAGATGGTTTGCATGACTGTTGTAATTTAAAAGTACAAACTTATCCTCATTCCCTTGGAGGAGACAGGGTTTGGGGGAACCGTAATCGAAGGAAGTGTAGGCAGCATGGAGTTGCGAAACGACTGGCTTATTAGCTCGGAATGAACCGAGTCTTTTGGCTCAGAGATAGCCGAGTGAATTAAGCCTCCCGTCCACTCATCTCAGTGATAAGGTTTAGTGATTCGAATCTCGTCACATTTCGGAATCTTATTTTTCCTTTCCTGCGGGTAATTCATCAACACTTCATCACTTCACTGACTATAATTTAAGAAAGGGATTTTTTTGAGTATTTGAATAATAATTTCATCTTAGTTTGGTTATGAGATGTTTTTTATCGAAGATATTTCTAATAATTCTTTTATAATATCAAAAAACAAAATGGCGAAGTTCAGAAATAAATATAAGTATCGAAATTTGGGGAATTTTAAAACCCTAAGAATTACAAATGGTGAAGTTCAGAAAATTTATTTTTATATATCTTCTTCTATAACTATTTTAGCAATGTGATATTTTGAAAGGGGTGAAATTTAGTTTAGAGGTTTTTTTAAAAATTATTTTAATTGGCGAAGTTCAGAAAATTTACAAAAATTTAACCATGGCTGCTTTTTTTTCAAATTTGAAATTTTAATTTTAGCAGCGAAGCGCATAATGTGAGGTTGAGGTTTTTGTTTACTACAACCTTCACAATGTGAGGGTGGGCATCATTCTCTTTAAACACATTATTATTTAGATGCCTCTGTTGCTTCACTGAATGGGTGGGGTTTGTACACGATTTTTGAGGTTAATGAAGAAAAAATCCATACGATTTTAATAGAAAGATTTTTGTCAATTGTAGCTATTTAATTGATCCATGCTTCTTTTTCGCGCAAAAAGCTAAGAACGTAAGATACACAATGAGATATGGAGCCAACATAGCCCACAACTTTATCCCTCTCATATCTCATCACATACCCGAGGAGATATATTCACATATATACAATTAAACGTATACAACTTTATTTAGATCTATACCAGGCGGATAAATACAAAATCATTGTTTTCATATACCGCTCTCCTGTTATCAACATCTGTGTTTTTAGTGGTTCCTTTTGTCCTTGGTCTTTGTTGTACACACACACACTCTCTCTCTCTCTCTCTCTCTCTCTCTCTCTCACACACACACACACACACACACATACCTAATTCAACCTCTCCTATTTCCGCATTCCATTTTATTCTTTTTAAAGATGTAGCCACAATAATAGTTATTTTTATTCCCTTGTCGAGAATCTGGTCGATATATCGCCTGAATTATCGAGTAAGCGTGACATTCAGGACCCCATTGTAGGGCTTAAAGATGCTTAATCAGAATCCCTGAACTTGAGGATTAAGTCATTTTCCAGCCACAGCTTATCGGATTTTATTTATCGACGTCCACAGCAAAAGCCTCCTACCATTAATCATTCGACTGGTGGTAAATGGAGTTAAAAGTGAACGAAACCATTTCTCATTATGAAACAGACAAGAACGTGTGGGGGTGGAGTGATAGCAAGTACAATTCATTGCTCTGTTTTTGCATGTTTCTAATTTAAACCCGAACGGAGGGGGGAAAAAAGAGAGAGTTCCCACGCTCAGAGTGAGAAGAAACTCGGCAAACAGCTGCCAAGTGTCGAAAGGGACAAGCGGAAGGGAGTTCGCCTTTATGCTCTTAAGACTTAGAAATGATGTCGAGCAAATGAGAGGAACGCAGTAGAGGCGCCAAATGAGGGCTTATCCCATTTTAATGATGGCGCGGATGAAGCTGTGGAGAAGAAGTGCTAACGGAAGGGAAGGGAGAAGGGGAAGGACATATATGAACTGCAGGAGAGCAACTCACTCAGGGTTCTTCCTCACACACAAGAATCGCATGTTAATAATGGCGTTAGAGAAAGTCGCTTCTATCCACCATCCATCTCTCTATTAATCATTCAACCCATCAATCGATTTATCCATACATCAATCGATCTATTCATCTATTAATTCATTCACCATAAATTAATCGATCCATCTCACCCCTCCATATAACTGTCCATCAATCTACTCACCTATTACTTTATCCATCCATCCACCTATCAATATATAAATCCATCTATCTGTCCATCAATCCAACCGTCACTCTAATCCTTCCACCCATACAAACTATTCACCTATCAATCTATCATCTCTCAATCTACCCATCCACCCATCAATCTATCCTTCCATCCCCTTATCCACTAATATAGGCATTAGGCATATATATATATATATATATATATATATATATATATATATATATATATATATATATATATATATATCAATGCATCCATCCATTTAGCTACCCATCAATTTATCCACCCATCCATCATATATGCATCTATACGCATATACACTCACCCACCTAACCATCCATTCACTCATCTATTTATCCATCTTCTATCGATCCATATCTACATCAATTATTCCATCAATCTCTCCACCCATCCAACTAACCATCCATCTAACAACCTATCTATCTATCCATCCATTAATTATCACTATCCTTCATCTATCTATCTATCCATCCATCCATCCACCAATCTATCATCTATCTATTTTAAACCATAGCCAACGGGAGCAAGTCTTTGAAAAGATTACAATAAAAGCGGTGAAATTAGGCGAAGTTAAAATATGTGATATGTGCATACGCAACATTTACATATCCCGAGTCGCCAAAAGAGGAGCTACTGAGGATGCGCAAATCTTCCCTGAAGAGGCAGCAGGTAAAGAGTGATAAGGACAGAGAAAGGAATAATACAAGAGTTAATCACGATTATTTATATTAAAATATTAAAGAAAATAAAGCGAAAATTAACCGGGTCATCTGCACCCCAACCCGAAGTTTATTAAAAGGTCACAAAGTGGTGAGGTTGGGGGAAGTAAAACTGTGTAGATTACTCGGATCAGTATGGACTGGGCTGGGGGCGAGGGTGACACTCCTCACCTAGCCTTGGTTCTTCAGGGAAGTTTAGTCCCGGGGGGGGGTGTATAGGCTCATAATGACGGGGTGGGCAAGTGACCCTTATCAAGCGGTTCGCTTAATATACTTTTAATATAATCTACAGCTTTATTTAGAACACATCGATACACTTTTAATAATCTACAGCTTTATTTAGTACACATCGATTCACTTTTAATAATCTACAGCTTTATTTAGTACACATCGATTCACTTTTAATAATCTACAGCTTTATTTAGTACACATCGATGTACACATCGATATTATTATTATTACTTTTAAAAGTTATATTCGCTCCACATCCTCACCCTTTTAATAATATAAAAGCTTTATTCAGTAAACATCATGGCAAATCCAATACAGTCGGCACCCCATATTCGCGGGGTATAGGGAACACGAACCCCCGCGAATATTGAAAAACTGCGGATAGTTGACGCTACCCCTAAAATACCCCCAACCCTTCCCAAACATCGTAATACGCTCCCCATATTAATTCAAGAAGTTATGTTTTGTAATGTTCATGAACACATACAGTACGAAATAAAGTATCAGAATACATTAAATTATTTTATTGTATAATGTTTACTCGCCTGGAGATAGTTTTGTTATGATTGAAGAATGATGATTGATGATTGTAGATGATGTTGCCTGTGCAGTTCAATAATGACGATGGCAATGATAATGATATAACTGCACAGAGAACCTGAGGAGATTCTAATTATCCTCAGATTCCTGCTCAGTAAACACCAGAGGAGGAGGTGGAGGAGGAGGAGGAAAAAGTTTCTCCAGAGGTGGAGGGCGTAGTTTCGGGCTTTTTACTTGGGGTGAAGAACACTGTAATAGGCAATTGAGATCGTTGCTTTTTCATGTTCTTTAGCATGTTCCAGTAAGGGCCCATAGCAAGATCGAGGCTATTTTGTGCTTTCATGGAACAAACCATGTGAGGGGCCCATGATTCCAAATCTGCCCGAACACTTTTAATTCTTCTCTGAAGATCAGCTAGCCTCTCCAATCTAAGCCCAACTTCAGCTTGAACTTCCTCATCTTCTTCTTCTTTGTCATATTCTTCTGTATTTATCCTGGTTAATTTAATCTTCAGGATTCGATTCCTTTTCATCCATTGTTTTCTAGAGCTGCCTTGCCTTTTCACGAATGATATTAGTATCCAAAGGAACACCTTTTTTACGAGCGTCAGAAATCCAAATACTCAAATCACCGCTCACACACGTGGGACACAAGCGTACTGAATGAAGCGGGGAAATCGGTACATATACTGTACATACTGTAGTCGAGCGAGTGAGATCTGAACGCTGATTGGCTGGAATCGTCCAGTCTCAGCCAACCAACACTTACGTTTTACGACTATGTACGTAGGTTTCTGCGGATGTCTGGAAATGGCGCAAATTTTGAATTTTATGGCCCCCCCCAAATTTTCCGCGGATAGTTAAGGCGCGGATGACGAACCGCGAATAGTCGAGGGTCGACTGTATTAAGTCCAATATGCTAAAAACTTTATTCGGGAGAAATTCATCCAATTTTGTACAACTACACTTTTAAATTTCGAAAACCTAAGTGAGTACATATGGATCCAGTATTGTAAAAATTATATTTATTATGCATCCATACACATCCAATATTCTAAGAGCTTTATGTAGTGCATATACTTTTGAAAGATTTATTCACAGTAAACCAAAACACATCCGATAAAACTTTTATTTATTTCACAATCATGCACATTCGCTATTTGAAAAGCTTAATTCAATCCACATTCATACAATTGGTTACCCTGAACTGACCAGTTTTCACTAAAATTAGGTATGGTGGAGGAGGGATTAACAATGGAATTACGAGCTAAAAATTAGCAAACTCAATGAGTTGAAACTTTTTTGATGATTAAAAAAAAAAGAGTTGTAAGTTGGATATGTTAAAATGTTTCTTTAGTCAAAGAGGTACGAGGGGCGGTCAATAAGTTTTGCGAATCGGTAGGGCAAAACAGAGGAAGGGGATGGCTGTTTGTTGGGGTGTTAGGACAAGTTATGACAAGTCAAGACCTGCAGCCGCACGCTCCTGACTCGTAAATTTAAGAAGCAGTAGCTGATCGCAGATCGTCAGTCACAAACTTTTCAACAATGGAGAAGGTTGAGCACCGCGCAGTGATCAAATTTTTTACCAAAGTAGGCAAGAATGCAAAAGATATCCATGAACGCATGGTTGCAGTGCACACCGACAGCACCCCTTCCTATGCAACCATTGCTCGCTGGAATAGGAATAGGGAGCTCCGCCATGGTCGTGAGACCCTTGAAGGTAGCCCCCATCCAGGACGCCCGTCAGACGTGACCAACGAGGACAATGTGACCCGTGTGGAGAGGGTGATCCTCGAAAATCGACGGGTGAAGGTCGAAAAAATCGAGCGAGAACTCGGAATATCACATGGAAGTGTTATCAACATCATCCGCGACAAATTGGCCATGACCAAGGTCTCTGCGCGTTGGGTTCCTAGAAACCTCACTCCCCATGATCGACTTAAACGTCGTCAAAGTCCACAAGGCCAGAGTTGCACAAGCTGCCCTGCGTGAGTGTGGATTCGAGGAGCTCAACCATCCCCCCTACAGTCCAGATCTGGCCCCTAGCTACTACTTTTTATTCGGCCAGCTCAAGGCTGCACTGCATGGACGCCAGTTTGGGGACGATGAAGATGTCCAGCTCGCCGTCCAGGAGTGGATTGAACCGCAGTCGGGAGATTTCTGGTTGTCGGGAATTCAAAGCCTCAGGGACAAGTGGTGCAATTGCATTGAATTCGAGGGTAGTAATATTGAAAAATAAAACACTTTTCCTCATATATCGTTTACTTATATCTGAATTACAAAACTTATTTACCGCCCCTCGTATTGTCTTGAATAAACTCCCTAGAGCATCATTAGTAGGAGTCTTTAAGAAGAGTAAGAAAATAGAAAATATTAGTATAGCATATCATTGAATTAGTAGAGAATTAATATGGCATAGAATTAGATTATTAAGCTATTGCAGAATGGTATCAATAGTACTCGGGCTTGATTGCACTTACGAGCGAATGAGTTTTAAGGTGGTTGACATTTTTAGACGTTCTTTCAAAATGAAATGGATTTCAGAATGAAGATCTTGGTTTGTGGTTGGGTGAGGGTTGGAATGACGGGAGATGGAGTTGGTAGATAACTTCTGATGGATTTTACTAGAGGACCAAAGACTGGAAAAACCGACTCTATTGAAAATCTATTGACAATTTTAATGTTTGTATAAGAAAATTAGAGTTAAAGATCTTTCAAGATAGGAAAACTGTTCTTTTATAAATTAAAATAAAGAAACTAATTTTAGCGTACCTAACTGAATGAAAATCAATCCATATATGGCCATTTCCCGGGAAAATGGCTTTCCAATATGGTCAATTCCCGATGAAATGGCCTTCTAATATGGTCACTTCATTAGGAAATGGCCTTTCAATATGTTCAGTTCCCCAGGAAATGGCCTTCCAATATGGTCAATTCATCAGTAAATGGCCTTCCAATATGTTCAGTTCCCCAGGAAATGGCCTTTCAATATGGTCACTTCATCAGTAAATGGCCTTCCAATATAGTCAGTTCGCCAGGAAATGGCCTTCCAATATGGTCACTTCGCCAAGAAACTGACTTCCTATGCAGTCACTTACCGAAGAAATGGCCTTCAATATTGTCACTTTCCCAGGAACTGGCGTTCCAATATAGCCAATTAACCGAGAAATGACTTTCAAATATGGTCAGCAGCATGAAATGGTCACTTTTCCTGGGAATGGCATTACGCTATGATCACTTCCACAGTAAATTTCCTTCCAATGTGGTCACTTCCCCAGGAAATGGCCTTCTAATATGGTCATTTGCCAAGGAAATGGTTTTCCAATATGGTCAACACCATCAAATGGCTTTTTAATAATAAAACACAAAGATTTAATCACTCGTCGCTACCAAGTTTTTAAAAAAATGGATTCCAAAGCAAAGACGAATCATTCCAAAAATTACAAATGAGTCGCCCATGAACAGAACAATTATCATTCTATCGGGATGAACAAAACAGTCATCCAGTTACGCTAAACCAAGATTCATGAAGATGAACCAATCATTCAAAAGGAGAACCAATCTAGAAACAGAAATGTGCCTGGAATTTTTGAGAAGAGTAGACTACGTGGGGTGCTAGAAATTGTGAGAGGACCAATCCCGCCCCAACTTAATCTCTAATGAAACACACACGTCACTCAACGGCTCATAACTTGTCCCAAGCACTAATAGAGGAAGGGATCTCATCTACCAATAGGTAACGAAAGCTACCATATAAAATGTGGTACTGGTGATTTGTATATTTTTCATAATACACTTAAATGAGGCTCATGAGGGATATCCCTAAAAGTCTCGAAGTTTAATAACCCCCTCAGGTCCTTCTTCAGTCTGCCCACTTCCTCCATTATCCAGGGTGGTTGCAGGCGTAGATTGGTTCCAATTTTCATTCTTCGATAGCTACCCATCTTGTTGTGCTGGTAGTGTCTGTGAGTAGCAATTGTACACCACCGATCTCATAAGTAATCAGGATGACTCAAAGGATTCCAAACCACGACCACTATTTATTAATGAGGATTGTCGGAATCGAACCCTATATTTCACAACCTGCACCACTTGGCGGTACCATTACTACCCAGGTAAATAGGCAGCATTTGTGTACGTGTGCACAGGGCACAGGGAATACAAACACCTGACAAATTCACCTTCGTTATCTCAAAATGGAGGCGATGACTTTGTTATTTTTTCGAACGAAATTCGGCAAATCGTCCATTAATCATCTCTTTGCACAGCGGAACTAATTTAAGCCTGTCTCATCCACGTTTTATAATTACTCTCGGGAATATCTTAATTTTCTCATAGACTCTTCACTTTCTAATTAGATTTATTATTAATTACTTTCATGTTCGAATACACACGTGTAATCAGGACACATGCGCTAAGGACGTAGGTCGGAGCAATTTCGGAATCCCGTGAGACGCAGGTGATTTGGCAACCGCGCAAGAAAGAAATTCGCACTTGTATGATGGACGCAGTTTCCATTATAATCAACGAAATAATTTCATTTAGTAGAGTGACAGAGAGATGGATAAAATAAGTTGATAAAATAAGTTGATAAAAAATAAGAAGAACAAAATGGTTAAGGATGAGGGATTAAGATGACAACCATTAACAGCTAGCTGGTAACTAAAGATAGAGCTCATTTAAACCTCTCATGAACAAGTTCGTACAAACGAGCCTTTTAGAAGGAGGGAAGGGGCATGATACTCTAAATGAGACAAAATAAAATAACAAATGCCCTACTGTCCTTACAATGAGACATATTTTTAGACGAATATGGACAGCTATAAGAAACATAAACACTGGAGCTGGTTAACTAGGTAGTCTATCGTCAAGTTTACGGTCTACCGTCTTTTGCTGGTTGCGGATAAAATTAGGTTAGGTTAGGTAAACAAACACTCTGAGAACCTAAACTAAATTAAACCTATCCTAACACCTAACCCAAATTAACCCTAACTGAACGGACACATAACCAGAACCTAGACAGTACACTACACCCCTCACCAATTCTTAAACGATTAACCCCCTACTGAAGGGGTGGGGGCTACTGTCTCTGCAGTGTAGGCAGATTCAGGAGAGTTGTGTAACCTTCCGGTCCCTAGGAGTCTCCTCGCCCTATTTACCTTCCACTACTGTTCCACTTTAACGTATGAATAGATTTCCACAAAGTGTGGTCGATGCCATTCAACGCTACTAAACTTCCTATCCGTTCCAGCACCTCTTATTAAGCACCCATCATTTTGTCCAATACCTTCATAGTGTGTGTGTATGGGAGGTTATGTGTTGTAGCATCTTCCCCAATCACACCTATCATACACATCATCCGCTTCTTCCTCGGTCAACCTTCTTTCTCTCTCATAAACTCATTCACATCATCCACCCACCATTTGCGAACTCATCCATGTTTTCTCCACCCATAACACCCCAGAACACGTCAATTACAACCTCATTCAAACCATAAACCCCCCTTTCCTCACTCTATCTATCTTTCGTACTCCAAACATCCTTCTGACGTGCTCCATTTGCACTGTTCTCAATCGAGATCTTTTCTTCTCTTTCCACACCATAGTCTCACTCCCACACTTCAACATTGGTACCCGCTAAATCTTATACAGCTTCCTGAGACGTTCTACACTCACCTACACTACACCTGTAGTATATAAAACCATGCGGTCACGATCTGCTTCACCGTACCGAACCCCATTCTCTCCCTCCTCCCTTCGAATACATACCATTACATTACTTTTAGTCCACTCCTCTTACACTCTGGCATAAGTTTCGATCAATATTTTAAAATCTCTCTCAATCCCACCCCAACCTATGTAGATAGAACCTATCCCTCACAATTCTCATTAATCTCACCCCTCTTTCCCACATCCCCGCACTTGCTTCTCTCAGTTATCCACAATGAAAATAAACGGTCATAGCAACACCACACAACCTTGTCTTAAACCACACTACTCAGAGGTTTACCACTCACTTCATACATCCTTAGCATCTATTATAATCCTACTCGCTCTCTACACGATCAAAAGCTTTATCCATATCTACGAACCAACCATACACTTTACACATCTTTCCAGCTAGCTGTCCAACTACCCATACTTTGATCCATACACAAACCCTAGCCTCTCTAAGCCTCTTTCTTTATCCCCTATCAATCCGTTATCCTTCTTATACAGCCGTGGACAAAATTTGTTCGGACACTTGGAATTTTTCTTATTCCTTGGGTATGTCTAGGAATATGTTGGTGTATGTTTGAAAGCATGTGTCCAATAAATCTGGATATCAAAATAAAAGCACAAGCTTTCTAATAACTTTTGAAATATCTAAAATGGCGATGCTATTGAAATGTATGAAATCCTGGTATCAGTATGAGGTATATTACAGTCAAAATGACTTAATATAAGCACATCGTATTTTGATTAATATGATACTGCATGTTGAGAAGTTCTGAAAATGATATGATAATGGCGAAAACACGTAACTATATCGTGTAGGAAAGAAGTCCGATACTCATGCTGCACAGGAAGGGTCTCAGCTATCGACAAATCGCCGGAGGGTCTGCGAATCACATTTCAGTGTTGCAGAAGTGTTGATATGGATCCGAAAAAGTGTGAACATCTTAGACCGACCTTATTCTAGACAACCTACGGTCAGTACCCAACATGACGACAGTTATCTGCGTCCGCATTTGTGCTCGTAAGAAAAACCAACCTTATTCTAGACGACCTAAGGTTAGTACCCAACATGACGACAGGTCTCTACGTCCGCATTTGTGCTCGTAAGAAAAACCGACCTTATTCTAGACGACCTACGGTCAGTACCCAACATGACGACAGGTCTCTGCGTCCGCATTGTGCTCGTAAGAAAAACGCAGTCTAGTTGCAACATCCATGGGCAGAAGGCGACCGGGTTAATGAATCCGTCAAGACAGTCCGTCGCAGGCTGCTTGCATAAAGCCCGAAGTCATGTAAAGCCCGCGAGAAGCCGCTGATCAACATTCAGCAAAGACGATTGCGATTGATACGTGCGCCAGTGGGGGCTGTCTTATGATCCGACGAGTCCGCGCTCGAGTTGTTCTCGACCCCAGGCAACGATCAAGTCCACAGGAGGACAGGGGAGAAATGGAATATAAACGTCATAGTGCCTACAGTGAAGCATGGTAGCCACTTCAGATATAAATATACTGGAAATCTTCTGGCAGGGCCTGAAAGAGGCCGCAAGACGTCGTCAGCCAGCCTCCAAGGGTCAACAGTCATCACCGAAGAGTGGGCTAGCATCACACCCCTCAGGTGTCACACTCTCATGGAGAGCTACCTCGAAGAATAAATGCTCTCATCACTGCCAAGGGACTCTCGAAGCTTTCTGTATCAGGTTGGTGTTGGATTTTTCAGAGGTTCATCTACTTATCTGTTGTTATTCCTAATGCCTAGGTGTAAAAGGTGGGAACCAAAGTATTGGGTTAGTTAACAAAAAGGGGTGGCTGAAGACCAGGGAAAAGGCAACCGATAAATAAGAGTGAAGTTTTGAAAAGATATAAGTGGTCTCTTCAGGGGAGATTCTCCAAGTGAGTCAGCTCAGAGAACGCTCGTTAGTTCACAGTTGGTCCTTTCGAAAAGTTTAGAAAAATAAATGGTGGGGGGTGACAAGAGGGGAAATTTGGGAGTATAAGCTCCGTTCTCCCGGGAATATGAAATTGTGCACTTAGCTTGAGTAGCCTCCGAATTTGAACCTTACCGTCGAGAACCACTAGACTGTACTTTGAAGGGGTACGAACGGAACGAGTCGGGAAGGTTTGAAAAGCTGGCGTTCTTCCGCCAAACTCAAGGTGAGTTGTGGGGATTCTATCCCAATTGAGGGACAAAACCCGGGGTGGGGGAAGGGAAACTTCATTCCCTCGCGTCCTAGGGAGTTTGAGGGCAATCACACCACCAAAGGGGAGGAGGGGCAGGGCGACTATGCTAGAAGATGTGCGAGCGCGGAGAGTGCGGCGACGTCTGCGTGGCCCATTTTTTTTTTTACTGTTAAATGTTGCTGATGTTACATATTATAGCACAATTCGGATTTTGTTGATTGTTATTGGCATATATAACTTATTGCTATTTATTCCTTCTCATTTTACTGATAAATTCAAATTGATTTGCACATACAAACTTTACCACTTTAAATTAATCTAATTTCCTAGAATTTCTGAGGCGTCCGAAAACTTTTGACCACGACTGTAAGTTTAATCCTAATGTTTACCTCCACTTTACCTACAACACTCAACAGAATTACCCCCATGTAGGGCTTTAGATTCACCTCTCTCCCCTTTACCCTTACACAAAGGTACTATTACTGCATTCCTCTAACCCTCAGTCACTTTTCAACTTTTGAATGCATTCCAACACAGCCACCTGACCCAGTCCTTAACACAATCACCATCCTTTTTTAGCATCTCAGCTACTATATAATCCAACTGCATCCCCATATTTTAAACAGCGTACTTATTCTCTTCCATATCACGATACAGTATCCGATTTCCAGCCACGAAGCAAATCATATTTACATTTGCATCATTTTTGCATCCCCACATTATATAACTCATCGAAGTATTTTTGCCATCTACTTTTGTCCTCATCATAGTTCACGAGTACTTGCCACTCCTTACCTTGATCTTCACACAGCTGTTCTTCTCTTGGTGTCCCTCACCCTTCTCACTTCTTCCATAATAGCTTCCTGTTCCCATCAGGATCCTCATTCATCTTCTATCCAAAATCTTCATTTGTTGCTTTCTCTTTCATCTCCATGTATGCACCTGATTTGCAAATACCTATTCCACAATTCCAAATTTCACTTCATCTTTCCACTTCTGAGACTATTTATTACCACTTGATTGAATTTGTTTGCTCCACGTTTCCTCTATCTCCTGCTTCTACTTATTTCCTCTCTTCTACTGTCGAGAATTCTCACACACTCTCCCCTTCCTGATTCTCCCTTCCTTTCAATATTCCTCACGTTTTCTCATTCATGCACCAACCAATTTAACTTTACACAGCTCCAAAATTATCTGAATGCAATCAAAACCGATTGATTTTATATGGATGGCACCGGGTATAAACTCATGTCCTTGAAATGTGTCTAAATTAAGGAAAGACAAAAGAGAGAAATGGAAGAGTATTTAGGGACTTTTTGACAAAATTTAGGGATTTGAGAACCTCATTAATACTTATACTACAGCATTGCAAATGACCATTTTTTCCCATTACCATCATTTGTTAAAATTTCTCTTCTATTCCCCCTCCCTTCTTGCCTGTGTTATCTTCCAATTTTCATCCGTTTCCTTCTTTCCTTATACTACTTGTATCTCTCCGTTCTTTGGGTATGCGTTCGTTGTGACCAGCGGGCGGGGATATGGTTTATAGGATCACTTTTGTCTTAATCGTTCTTGGGTCTGTCGGTGGTTGAGATGAGGGAAAAGGAGGGGGCTTATTTGGGGGTAGCAGGCTATATTGGGATATTTCGGAGCGTATTTTTCATACCCAGTCAGATCAGAGTACGTGGAAAGTGCGACGAGAGCACTTCAAAACTTCCAGGAGAGAAGTATCTCATCTTTCTGACAATTTTTTTGCCTTCAAAATCTTCAAGTTTGTGTGTTTAAAATGTTTTCCTAGGGAGTAAATGGACACGCCTTCATATTCGGCTTCAAATAAAATGAGCAAAGTTTCTCTTTATTTTAAACTTCAAACCTATCTAAAGATCCAATCCTCCATTTTAAACGTGCAGGTAAATTTGAAACTCCTCTATCCATGTCTAATTTCAAGTTTAAGGAGGGAGTGAGACCTGAAGTAAACCTCTCTTTCAAAACGCTGAAACTTGCAATCTTATAGGAATTTCTTTTATTCATCTTTTTAACCTTTATTTTCGAACATTCATGCTTGTTCAAGCGAAGGGTTTTGAACTCTGAAAATCTCCCTAATCGAACATCAAATTCTTTTATTTTCAAACATTTTAGCTTATCAAAACTGTCTTTGATATCTGAAAAAATCCTCTCTTTAAATCTTCGATTCTTTTATCTCAAACGTTCAAAAAATCAAATTCATTATTTCTATAACTACATTCTAACTAACGAGGTAATTTGGGAATAAACTTGTCTCAAAGCATCTCTAGAGATGGCAATTAAAAACTCCCCCCCAAACAATTAATGTCCCTGATTCGTCCATAGTCCATCCTCATACCCACTATGATCACTGCTCGTAACTTCTGGGAGATCGAATTAACACATTTTAACATATTTCCATCGATCTGAAATGACTTCACCCTATTTCTCTTTATCTGAAATCCCTTTAACGTATTGATTCCCATCTGAAATGAATTGAACAAATTGCTTCCATTCTGGAATCACTTTTTAACATAATGCTTCTCATCTGAAATGAATTTAACAAATTGCTTTCATTCTGGAATCACTTTTGAACATATTGCTTCTCATCTGAAATGAATTTAACAAATTGCTTCCATTCTGGAATCACTTTTTAACATAATGCTTCTCATCTGAAATAAATTTAACCAATTGCTTCCCTTCTGGAATCACTTTTGAACATATTGCTTCCCATCTTAAATGAATTTAACAAATTGCTTCCATCCTGGAATCACTTTTTAACATATTGATTACCATCTAAATTCATTTTACACTTTGTTTACCATCTGAAATAACTATTTAACCTATTGCTTAACAGCTCAAATTATTTTACCGCATTGCTTCTCAGTAGACCTGGGAATCAATATAATCTAAAGTAATCCGAGGAGAATATGTTAACCCCTCCGCGCTAACCAAGAAAATGATTTCGATCGCCTCTGGTTTCTTGAATAATGGAGGTCGAGAAACATTAGCTCTCTAACCACTCGTCGGCAATACTTTTGCTCCATCCCCCCTTGCTTCAAACAATCCTTATCTCTCCCTTATCTTCCCCATTATCAATGGATATCTCCAACTATCGCCCCATTCCCCCATCCTTAGACACTACCAAATTGGTGACACTTGGTCGGCACTTCCGTGGGTACCGAAAAGAATTCCAGCATTTAATTGAGAACATTTCTTGGAAACGGCGACCATAATTCTACTGCACCACGGCCATAACCGACGCCATTCTCGAAAACTACATATAAAAATCTAGCCTGATTTTTATTAGGGAATCCCTTCGTGGCCTGAATTTGAAAGAATAATCGAAAAAAAAATCGCTCGAATTTAAAGTGTAATAGCAACAAGGACGTATAACGAAGGAAATTTGTAAGAAGAGCTCTGTAGAGAAAATGGGAAAGCTAGAGGGAGTAAAAATGCGTGGAAGATATGTATATAGCCACATATCTTCCAACAGACCTTGGGGTTTGGAGGTTACACAATCCTCCAGGTGTAAAGAAAACTCTTTTTGGTATTCGAAATTTTGTTCTTCGAATATTTTAATTGAAGCGTAAGAATTTTTAGCACCTGGCGCTTCTATAAGATTCGAGGTCTATAGATTATAAAGCTTTTTTCCCTTTAGAATTCACTCTTCCGCTAAAGAATCTTCTATCGCGTTCCAATGCATTGAATTCTAAGATACAAAACATGATATCTTTTAAAATAATTTTGTTACCACATATTTAACAATAAGTGATCCCATCTTCTCGTTCAGCCTGATCCAAGACTGCACTTTCGAGGTTTAGATGAATTTTTCAACTCACTCGATCCTTCTCTGATACTCCATTCCGTCGGAAAAGAATTCATCAGGTGATACTGAGCCTAAGTTCATATGTTAAACACATCTCAACAAACAAATGCAACCTGATAAAGAATCAGTCTCATTCCAAAATGAGTTCAGTTATCGCTTTTCGAGTTACAAGACGGGCACGGATTAAGCAACTCCAAACGATAAGCAACGATTTTTATCCATATATTTATTGTACTTAACCTTCGTTGTTGCATCACGGACTCAGCGACAGAAGACTAAAAGAACGCCACATCACTCTGTTGGAGCAACGCCCCATTCTGCTTGAGCGGGAATGACATCCACTCTGGCAAGGATCGTCGAAGACTACAGGCACATGGAAGGCAGAAACCACCAGGAAACAACAAGGTCTCTTTCGAAGAGAGTCCCGCGCCTCGATCAGCTCCTTCTCCACATGCGAGATACAGAGAGTAGGTTTTTCCTGCTCTCGACTTAAAGTTACCAACCTCGCTGACGACTTCCTCAACGAAGTTTCGTCCTATTATTCTTCTACCAGCGCATTCCTTTCCTACTGTGACGATCTTTCTACGGCAAAGTTTCGACCTTTATTTTCCATCGTTTACCCGCAGTAGTCATTAACGTTTTAACCTCAAGACATTGTCTCCATGTACCTTTCCAAAGCGGTCTAAATTTTGCTTTCCAATTTTTGTCTCATTCATTCTGCTCTTTGGGAATGACACAGACTATCAGTTGGCGATAACACTCCCGTGCGTTTCAATTTCATAATCATTCTAATGAAATTTCGGTCATTTCTAGGCTCATTCGCGATGAATTATGATTCATAGTCGATTTATCGCATTATTTTTAAGAAGTTTTGCTAAATAAACTAATAAACTGCAAGAAATTTCTTTGAATTTAGAAGAAGCAACTCCATGCGAGTTCTGACTCATTTTTCAGCCCAAGAGAACATCGCCATAATACGGCTGAAAAAATGGGCAATAATATTGCGTTCATTTGATACAGACCGAATCAAGGCCTTCTATTTACATCCATTTTAATCGTATTATTACACGGACATAGGATTTACTTCCTGGTTCATTTAATCATTCATGGTTACTTATCCACCAAATTCACGAAATAGTCAACATAAAAGAACGAGTTTAATTAGTAAATAAAAATAAAATTAGGCCCCATCGAGTAATTGCATCATGGCTTTCTGTGAGACTCTTTGTTTTCGTTGATAAACTTTAATTCATTGAGTTAATTGCCGTCCATAAGTCACGTTTGTTCTTTTATTTACTATGCGCGCCCACAGACGCCACGCCATTGAGTCAGAACGTGTCTGCCCATCGTCAGACAGGAGGAAGGCTCAATTTTCAGTTCGAGACGCTAACAGCCTCCCCCTATCTCAGTTCTGGTCGCTCTTTATTTGCTGCGAATTATTGGGGATACAAATGAGGAGGAAAAGAGTTCAACCAATTAAATATGAACGAATGGGGAATTACATAGGAGAGAAAACTATTCTTAAATCGTGGAAGACTTGTTAAGCCCATAGCTCATAACTCTTCCCAAACTTGTGAGTGTAAGAGGAGAGTTGAGGGAGAGAGAGAGAGAGAGAGAATATATATATATATATATATATATATATATATATATATATATATATATATATATATATATATATATATATGAGAGAGAGAACATTTAAATGCAAGCCATATTTATGCGGAGAAGATAAATCAAGTGACATTCAGACACGCAGAAGGCGTCCTTCTTTCCCCACCCCCCCTAAAAGAATGTTTCGGGATGGTTCAGGAGGAACATTTAAGGTGATCACCGAGAAGATCGCAACTTCGATCTTGTCAATTGAACTTTGTGAACCAGTGAGCTCTCGAATGCGCCTCACGACGCCCGGCGATCGCTCGCGCCAGTTCGCTCCATCGGACGGACCACCAACAATTCCTCTTACCAAGTCACTCAAACGAGCGAAATTTCTCGCTTTGGGCAAACGCCCGCGTCGTCGAGGTATACTTTTCTACGGGGCCGGAATGCTCTTGGGATTCATTCACTTGGGGTGGGGGGGTTGTGTCGTAAGGTAGGGCGGGGGGGGGGGCAAGCATTGCCTTGTTAGGCCACATTTTAAGATCGTATGAATCCCATCGGGTTTTATTTGTCCTTTTTATAAAACACCTTTCAAAATAGCCGTTTAAAAATGGGGTTTTAATTCATTTATGCTTGAGAGGCGGCGAGATATTCCTTAAATGACGAAAACAAACGAGGGCATGTTAGAGCTTTTTATACGGCTGTGAAAAAAGTATTGTTTAGAAATATGTAAAAAAAAGTGTGATATCCAAATAGCTAACGGAGAATAAATAGTAGGTTTAAATGGGTAGTTCGTTCTAGTATTGAGGTAGACCTTGAGTAATTTAAAGTCTTGGCTTAGTTCTCCTGTTTTGAGGTAGATCTTGATCATTTGCTTAGTTTTATCTCAAACATCTAGTTCTAAGAAATACAAGTTTAGTCTCTTCAGTCAATCTTCGTCAGATTTGTGCTTTAAGCTGAAGATAAATTTGCACATTCTTCAGAACTTACAACTGAGCTCAAAAAGTCTTGTCCTCTTCCTGTAAATAGTTTTAATTTTTTATTTCAAATAGTTTTAATTTCATATTTCAGATGACCGAAAGTCTTGTCATCCCGTTTATATTATTTTAATTTTCTATTTCCGATGGCTGACACGAGCTCCAACAGTGTGGAAAAGAGATTGATTGCTGCGTGTATATGCACACGATCGTGTTCATTCTGGTGTTCATATAGACCTTCTCGATGTGTTACAGTGTCAATGAAAGTGAATACTTTAAAACCAGTACATGTGTTTGATATTCTATCGTTCCTCTATTGTTCTTATTAATTTTTCGTAGAGGGTGACAAGACTTTCGTACCACCCTGTAGTTTCCATCCTAATTAACAATGTTTTCCCATCGTTTAACTAAGGATTGGATACCTTTATTAAAAATTCATTTAGGATGAAATAAAGGATTTCATATCTTTTTCCACCTGCTGATCAGAATCAAATTGTCGATTTAGCTGATGTTAAAATGATTTAATCACATGGTGGGAGGTCGTGTGAATAAGGAAGATGAGGAAGAAGTTCTTAACCTAACGTAATAATTGCTCCTGGGTAAAACGTGCCACGTGTGGGCGTGGATTCTCATGGTGAAGGAGGATGGTAATGAGAAGAAGGGAAAGAGAAATATTCGGATGATCTTTCATTAATTTCTGAGAAGGAGAAAGAGTTAATAATTTGGGATGAAGAGCTAAGAGCTAAAGGCATGGAAATTAACAGAGAAAATACCGAAGTAATGATTTTGGAATAGGAAATGAGACAATGACAGAGATAAATAATATAATAAACTCATTTAACGCGACACTACAGTGCCCACTGTTGACAGACCGACACCTACCATCTTGTACTATATTTAACCATTCAGAGGCCAACGTTTGACTTAACCAAGAAGTAAGGTATAACAAGCCTGCGAAATAAAAGCCATGAGGCTAATCAAAAACATTACTTGGCCTGACAAAATAAGAAACGATGAAATTTGACCAGAATTTGGAGTTGAAAACATCCTAACATTTGTAGAACCCAACTGCGATGGTTTGGTCGTATGGAAAGAATGGCTGAAAATAGATTTACTAGAAAATATGAATGGAGACCTGAGGGAAGCAGAACATCTGGTAGACGTATAATGCGGGTGAAGGATGGCATGAGAAATTCCGTGGATGTTGGAGTAGGAAATGGGACAAATATTGAAGAGGGCTATGAAGAACGAGAATAGTAGAGAGTACTGACAAAGTCTGCTGAGAAAACTTCATTTAAACGTTGCAATTGTTGAACATTTTGGTCTGCACCAAATGTTTACTTATTTTTGAGTAGATTATAATGAATAAATCCTTTCAAATCCTACCAAATGCCAAGTACATTAATTACTTTCTGCTGACGGACGTCACGTCTAGGAGAAGGAATGGGTTTTTTGTTTGCGATCGAGCCATTGTATTTTGTGCTTAATATTGCAGTACAAGATCCACTTTTCACTTCCCTTAACAAGTCTGTCCAGAAATAGCTCACGGGCATAGATGGAGGAATAGGTGGGGCCTGGGGAGCCTGGGTCCCCCACCTTTTTGACTGGGGGGGCCTGGCTCCTCCACTTTTGAAATCCAAAAATGTAAAAATATATGCCTATAAGTTCATTTCCCTAATGGTAACAGTAGGCAGTGTAGGCTATTTTACCAAAAATATAGTTCCAATAGGCCTAACATATAATTCTTGACTGAATACAATTTCCTGTTTGTGTTTGTTTTGCACTGTGAATCTATGGTGGATTAAACTGCTAAAATTTGACTATTGTTGTTACATCAATGTCCTGTGTAGCTGTGTTATTCAGTTATGACGGGGCGCGCTGACCAGGCCGGGCCCCTGGGCTCCCCCACTTTGAAAAAGGTTCCTCCAACCATGCTGAGCACAGGCATTCCAAGCTAATAGAGATTAAACTATATTCATACGTTATCCTTTCGTTTGGACCGTTCATTTGGCACCCCAAAGTCATTTTTGTGGACCTTTTCTAGGGGCTACGGGCTTATAAAAGGCAAAGGAATCGCTAGCGTAAAAAACGTCTATGTATTACAACAATTATCTTCAAACAGCTCGCAGTAAATTTGTAATCATTTAACACTAAAAAGCAATTTTTGTGTAAAAACGATATTAATATCTTGACAAATTATATTTTTTTCTGAATAAAATCCAATAATTATTAGTTTTTTACATGCTTTAGAAAATTGATTTGTAAATTTTACGTCCTTATTTAATATAACACCGATTATTCTCCTTTATACCTTTCGTAATATTCGTCCAGGAAGGGAAGGTGAATGCTAAATTCCTCTGGATAAATTCGTCCAGTCGGCTTTAGATGGGTACGCCCTAGTCGAATAGAAACACCGCTTTCGATTTGAGCGAAGTTAATCCACATTGGGTGTTGTCAGTTGCTGGATGGATTCCCTGTTTTTAAGTCTATAAGGTTCCCAATGCGAAATTAAATAAAAAAAACATAAACAAATAGGGCAGATTGGTAATATAACACCTACCAATTTTGTCACTAACTATAATTTAAGAAGGGGATTTTTTTTTATTATTTGAATAATAATTTCCTCTTAGTTTGGTTATGACTTATGTTTTTAATCAAAGTTATTTCTAATAATTCTTTTATAATATCAAAAAACAAAATGGTGAAGTACAGAAATAAATACCAGTATCAAAATTTTGTGAACTTTTTAAAACCCAAAGAATTACAAATGGTGAAGTTCAGAAAATTGATTTTTATATATCTTCTTCTATAACTATATTTTAGCAATGTGATATTTTAAAAGGGGGGAAATTTAGTTTAGAGTTCCTTTTTAAAATTATTATAATTGGCGAAGTTCAGAAAATTTATAAAAATTTTAATCTTAGTAAAGAAGCGCAAGGTACGGGCGGAGTGGCGAAGCCATTGCCTGGTTTCATTATATTTCGTTTAAGAGATTTATTTTTCATATCGTTAAGAATGTTATGATCGTTCAAACCTCAACGCCTAGTTTCATTATGTACTTAAATCTGTTTGTTTTGATTCCTTCGATAATATGCCTTTATTTGTTATTCCTTAATCTTGGATTTATACATTATTCTGCTATCAATTAACCCAGCTTCCCGAGTAGTACATTTAGGTAAAGTAGGACGGGGGGGTCTCTCTTGCACCATTTAGATTAACCATAGACATCCATGGTTGTATTGTAAAATATGGCTATCGCACAACATACTTAGATGTGAAATTCTAAATAAATCGCCGAATTTCCAAGGACGGATGTTAGCTAATCGTTGGGAATCAGTTCCCGGAAGCTGATTAGTTGCTTGGCAAGTGTGAAACGTGCGGCTTATAACGGTTTGATCTGAGTCATTTTAAGCCTTGGGGTTAGATAAGTGGACTGAGGCGCCCATTCACTGACACGCAGAGTAGGGTGGTTCGACGCTTTTTCCGAACTGATCCGTTCTAGGATTCTTCGAATAACTAGAGACATTCTAGTATCAAAAGAATGATGACATATTTGGATGATAAGGACAAAACGTCAAATGTATCATCCTGGACAGTTTTATGATGTTCGTAGCACTTGATTTTTATTTTTTTAGAGCTCATCTGGCGACATGGGCATTAGTCGCCGTATTAAAACTGGCCTAGTTCTAGGCTACTTTAAAATAAAATTAAAGAGACGAAAAACATCCCAAAAAGGGGGAAAGGAAGCAAGTTCCTGCGTCGGGGGGAGTCGTAGCACAAAATTCCGAAGTAGAAAAAGGAAGATACTAAATTCACACAAGAATTTCAGTAAACTCTCTTTATTAGCTTGGTTATTGTAAACAGAGAGCGAGAAAGATGTTTTTAAATAGGAAGTGTTAATAGCTCTTAGCTTTCTGCCACGGAATAATATTTTTTCTAAACGAGCGAATAGTTTTTCAAAGAGCAACTAGTTTCCTAACACATGTTTTTTACAAGAGAAATTAGTTATTGTTTTTCTAGAAGATCAATTAGCTTTTTGGTCCTGGCAGGGCATAATTTCTTAAAAGAGCAACTAGGTTTTGGTTTCCTAATACGTTATTTAGAAGAGAAACTAGTTATTGGCTTCCTGAAACAACATATTTTTTTCTAGTTAAACTAGCCTTTGGTTTCATGGCACAGAATAATTTTTTAGAAGAGTAACTAGTTTTTGGTTTCCTAACACATTTTTTATTAGAAGAGAAACTAGTTATTGGCTTCCTGAAACAACATATTTTTTTCTAGATCAACTAGCCTTTGGCTTTCTGGCACAGTATATCTTTTTAGAAGAGCAGCTAGTTTTTGGTTTCCTAACACATTCTTTTAAGAGAAACTAGTTATTTGCTTCCTGAGACAACATAGTTTATTTTAGAAGATCAACTAGTCTTTGGCCTCCTGATCCAGCATAGTTCTCTAAAAGAACACCTAGCAATTGACTTCCTGACATATTATATTTTTTCTAGAAGAGCAACTAGCTTTTAGCTTATTGACACAGCATAGTTCTTTTTAGAAGAGATACTAGTTTGGGGGTTGCTAACACAGCATATTTTTTTCTAGAAGTGCAACTAGCCTAACCTTTGGCTTCTAGACAGAGCATAGTTTTGTCTAGAAGAGCAACCAGCCTTTGGCTTCTGATGCAACATAGTTGTTTAGAACAACAACCAGCTTTTGTATTTTTGACACAACATAGATTTTTCTAGAAGAGTAACTAGCCTTTGGCTTTCAGACAACATATTTTTTCTAGAAGAGGTTCTAGCCTTTGGCTTCCTGACACAGCATATTTTTTTTCAAGAATTCAAGAAAAGCGACTAGTCTTTGCTTTACTGGCAGAACATAATTTTTCTAGGAGAGCAACTAGCCTTTGGCTTCCTGACACAGCATAGATTTTTAGAAGAACAACTAACCTCTGTCTTCCTGACACGGCATTATTTCTAGACAAGCAACTAGCCTTTGCCTTCTTGATACCTCATAGGATTTTAAGAAGAGCAACTAGTTTGAGGGTTTCTAGCAAAATATAGTTTTTCTAGAAAAGAAATTAGTTTTAGGCTTCTTAGAACAGCATAGATTTTTTCTAGAAGAGCAGCTACCTTTTGCCTTCCTGACACAGTATTTTTTTAGAAGAGAGAGAAAATAGTTTTTGGCTGCGTGACATAGTATAGCTTTTTATAGAAGCCCAAATAGCCTTTAGCTTTCTAAAAGAGCATAGTTCTTTTTAGAAGAGCAACTAGTTATTTTTCTAGAGGAACAGCCAGCCTTTGGTTTCCTGACATAGACTATTTTTCTAGAAGATCAGCTAGCATTTGGCTTCCTGGCACAGCATAGTTCTTTTTAGAAGAACAACTTGCTTCTGGCTTTACGACACGGCATTTCCTTTCTAGAAGTGCAACTAGCCTTTGGCTTCTTGATACAGCATATTGTTTATAGAAGAGAAACTAGTCTTTGAATTCCGGGCACACCATATTTTTTTCTAGAAGTGCAACTAGCCTTTTGCTTACTGGCACAGCATAATTTTATTAGAATAGCAACTATTTTTTTGCCTTCCTTACACAGCATAGGTTTTAATAGAAGAACAACTAGTATTTGGCCCCCTAGAGGAGCAGATTTTTTTCTAGAAGAGAAACTAGCCTTGGCATCCTGACACAACATAGTTTTTATTGGTAAAACAACTACCATTTGGCTTCCTGAATATCATAGATTTTTTAGAAGAGCAACTAGTGTAATATTTTCTAGAACAATGAAGAGTTATTAGTTTTATGTCACATCATATTCTTCTAGAAGATCGACTGGTCTCTAGCTTACTGACACAATATTTTCTAGGAAAGAAACTAGCCTCTAGCTACTCGCCAGAACAAAATATTTTTCTAAAGAGCAAATAGCTACTAGCTTCCTGTCACAACATATTCTTCTAGAATAGCAACTAACCTCTATTTGTTTCAACATAATATTTTTCTAGAAGAGAATGCAACCTTTCTTTGTTTCAGCAAAATACTTTTCTAGAAGAGAAACTAGCCTCTAGCTACCCGCCACAATAGAATATTTTTTCTATAAAAGCAATTAGATTCTAACTTTCTGTCACAGCATATTTTATAAAAGAGCAACTAGCCTCTCTTCCTTTTGCAGCATAGTATTTTTCTAGAAAATAAACTAATCTCTAGCTTCCTGACACAATGATTTTCTAGAAAGTAAACTAGCCTCTAGCTAACCGCCACAACAGAATATTTTTCTTAAAAAACAACTAACTTCTAGCTTCCTGCCACAGCATATTTTTTTCTAAAAGAGAAACTAGCCTCTGTTCTTTTTAGCAGCATAGTATTTTTCTAGGAGAGGAGGTAAATAACTTAATTAATGGTACATAGCACTACTTTCGACGTCAACGCTCAGGTTTAACTTATTTGGTCTATTTATTTTCACCAATAAATCGCAAGGCTCAACCAAGATAAAGCTGTAGATGTAGTTTAATCGACTTCACAATGACTAAGGACACCGTTCTACTTCTACAAAAGAGGATTGAAGAGTGTCATGCAAACCGTAGGCGGAGGGTTGTCAATAGAAAAACCTCATTATGGACGTCTATCACTAGCGGCGTTACTCAGGGGTCTATCCTCTGACCCTTACTTTTCTTAACATATATACACATAAGTGCCAAAGGTTATAGGGTAGCAATATGTAAAGGTAATTAATGGTGGCAACGCCAACGTACCAAATGTGATCTGACATCTCGTCGATCAGTGTGAACACCGGCTAAGCAGCTCATTGCAATGTGATGGGAATTATCGGAGTTCGAACGGATTGGACACACGGATTGGTACACACGGTCTCACGTGTGTACCAAGAATATCCCATCGAAGGCATTACGGCCCACCGTGGACAGCACAGTGGTCAACCACGGGTATTTAATGAGGGTGACCAGCGGCATCTGGGTAGAATTGTCCATGGTAGCAGATAAGCAACACTGGGTCAAAACGCATCTACATTCAGTGCAGGAGGTACTAGGTGCATACCAATCAGGTCAGTGTAACGCTCTTTACCTTACATGCGATATTGGATTAGAAGACCCATCAGAGTGAAACTGTTAACACTACGATAGCGGACACAGCGCCGCACCTGGGTTCGTCGTTAACTAGTCCACGGAGGACTGGCAACATGTGCTGTGTTCTGATGAGTCACAGTTCCAGTTGTTTCGAGCTGTTGATTGAGTTAGGGTGTGGCGTAGGCCCCATGAAGCTATGAACTCTGGTTGTTAACAAAGTACGGTGAAGGCTCTTTTGGTTCCATACTAGCGGAGAGTCTGTTAATGTGACATGGATTTCCGCTGAATTGCATATAAAGTGATTGACCGGTGACCACTACGTTGTACTGATTAATGAACATTTGAATCCATGCATGGCCTCCATGTATACCAGCTACGACAGGATAATGCACCGTATAATCGGGCCTAAGTTGTCCAGAGCAGCATTCTAGAGAGTTCCGATAACTGGTGTGGTCAGGAGGTTCACCCAACATGAACCCAATCCATCATTTATGGACGTCGTGGCCACATCCATTCGCACCCAATATGCGACATGGGTCACGGCGAGTTGTTGAATTTCGCCCGGCTAGAGGATGCCCCTAAGCGATACTAAGTACCTATTCTATGGCTTTTGACAGTTCAGTGTAAACGATCTTGACATGACTTTATTATGTAAAATTTCAAACTTTGCTGATGATACTAAACTACGGCAAAATACAATAGTGACTAAAAATAACAAGAGTAGACAAATAGTAAGAAAGATGGCAGATGCAATTCAACGTGGACAAGTATAAAGCAATGCATATTGGTCATGATAATCTTGGAAGAGATTACAATAAGGGCGGTCAAATTTTAAACAGTCAACATGGAAAGAGGATTAAGGTGTCTTAATCCCGAATGATCTAAAATTCTCTAAACAATCCACTGAGGCGTCACAAAATGCGAATATGGTTTCTAGGTTACATAGCGAGACATTTTCTGTTTAAATAAAAAAAACCCAACTTTTCCTCCCTTATATAAGGCGCTTTTAAACCCTCATTCGGAATATGCGGTACACTTAAAGCGCGTCCACCATCGAGTGACGAAATTAATTCCTGAACTTGCAAATAGATGGTAGAAAGAGACGAAGCACCTAAATTTGCTTTCAATGGAAGAGCGGCATCTAAGCGTCCAACTTATCAGTCATTAAAATACTAAACGATTCACTAATACAAACTATGACTTAAAATTTGAGTTAGATACTCGAACGGCCACGATCAATAACAACGGTTTCAAGCTACGTAAACAAACGATTTAACAATGCGAGAGCACAAAATTGATCACTAACTCTATAATTTAAGAAGGGGATTCTTTTTTATTATTTGAATAATAATTTCATCTTAGTTTGGTTATGACTTATGTTTTTGATCAAGGTTATTTCTAATCATTCTTTTATAATATCAAAAAACGAAAAATGTATTTTTATATATCTTCTTCTATAACTATATTTTAGCAACGTGATAATTTGAAAGGGGGGAAATTTAGTTTAGAGTTCCTTTTTAAAATTATTATAATTGGCGAAGTTCATAAAATTTATAAAATTTAACCATGGCTGCTTTTTTTAGGTTTAAATTTAATCTTAGTAGCGAAGCGCAAGCTCCCCCCCTCGTAGGTGAAGCCATTGCCTTTTCTTATAAAATAACAAACTTGAGATAACTTTGCCCATGAATGTTATTGAAACTACTAGAGTAAATATAGTCAAGAATAGAATAGAAACTATTCCTTTAAGATATACCTTAAACTAGTTCTGTAGCCCCCCTTGCTTTTACCTGGCCTTCCCCTGACTCTACCTTTGCCCTTCTTTCTTTACCTAACCTCGAGTGGATCTTTGAGTCTTTGGTGGTTCCTAATTCTGGAATTTCATACGCATGGGTATTGGATGCATTGCGTGCCTCTCATGCCTCAACGGCCTCACCAAGATCTAGCCTGAAAATAGGAAATTTTTTATCCACTAGAAAACCTGCTCCCCTTCCCCCCACTCCGGGGCCAGTGGCTTTCGCTAACTCGTGGCAACCATCAGTGAGGGTGCAGGAAGCGCTCCAAGTCCTCTAAAAGATCAACAGAAGAGGTGTTTGGGTAAAACTGTCAACAAGCGACTATGGGCAAGGTTTAAAGGCGAAACTCTGAATCGAAAACCAACGATGGCATCACCTTGTCAGGATGTTTGCGAGGATAAGTCTGTAAATAAAGTGGTGAAGTTGGGGAAGGGAGAAAATATAGGAAGGGTAATTGAATAGTGTAGAAAAGACGAAAGAGGGCGCTCGGAACTAGAAGGACGCGCAACTTTCCAGATCCTGTAACTATAAGGACGCGCAAATTTCCAGATCCTGTAGCTATAAGGAAGCGCAACTTTCAAGATCCTGTAGCTAGAAGGACGCGAAAATCTCCAGATCCTGTAGCTATAAGGACGCGCAACTTTCCAGATCCTGTAGCTATAAGAACGCCCAACTTTCCAGATCCTGTAGCTATAAGGACGCGCAATTTTCCAGATCCTGTAGCTATAAGGACGCGCAAATTTCCAGATCCTGTAGCTATAAGGACGCGCAACTTTCCAGATCCTGTAGCTATAAGGACGCGCAACTTTCCAGATCCTGTAGCTATAAGGACGCGCAAATCTCCAGATCCTGTAGCTATAAGGACGCGCAACTTTCCAGATCCTGTAGCTATAAGGACGCGCAAATCTCCAGATCCTGTAGCTATAAGGACGCGCAACTCTCCAGATCCTGTAGCTATAAGGACGCTCAAACCTCCAGATCCTGTAGCTATAGGGACGCGCAAATCTCCAGGTCCTGTAGCTATAAGGATGCGCAACTTTCCAGATCCTGTAGCTATAAGGACGCGCAAATTTCCAGATCCTGTAGCTATAAGGACGCGCAACTTTCCAGATCCTGTAGCTATAAGGACGCGCAACTTTCCAGATCCTGTAGCTATAAGGACGCGCAAATCTCCAGATCCTGTAGCTATAAGGACGCGCAAATCTCCAGATCCTGTAGCTATTAGGACGCGCAAATCTCCAGATCCTGTAGCTATAAGGACGCGCAACTCTCCAGATCCTGTAGCTACAAGGACGCCCCTCAGCGGGTGATAGAGTTGTGTGGGAACGAAATCATTCAAATGTCGGCTGCAGTATGGTCTCCCGTACCTGACTTTTCTTGTGCGAGGGCCCGGATCCCCATCAACCTCCCCTATAAGGGTCCTCCCCCTTCTTGATTTGGGCCAGGATGGGCATGTAATCATCTAGATGTCAGCTGCAGTAGTGTTACCCCAACCTATCTTCCTCTTGCGAGGGGGTGGGTAGATCCTGCTTAACTTCCACTATAAGCCTCCCACTGTTCTGATGATGGTGGGGTCGGGCGGGCACGTTATCATCCAGGTGTCAGCTGCAGCATGGTTGTCCGTACCTGGCCTCATATCGCGGAGGGATTATAGAGATATGAGATATCACGTGTTTGGTTACAAGTGACTCCTAAGAGTGTAATTAAGTGATGAGGTACGTGCAACGACCCCCTCCGATAAGTCACCATTTTGGAGCTGACTGATAAAGGATTGAAATTTAATACGGGAATCCTTTCCATCCTCGATCATGTCTTCCAATTAGTCCTCCCTGTTATCTTCTGTCTGTCCTATGGCTCTTCTTCTCCCACAAGCGTATTGGTTCTATTACCCCCCCCCCCCTCCTTTCTCCTCTTGATAAGTCCTTTAATTAAAGGGGGACCCGATCCTGAACGAGCCAGTGGGGTTCCCATGACGACCCGTTGCTGGATGGGAAAAATGCCATGGCGGTCGAAAACACGCATTTGTATATGTTTATTATGGGTGTTTGGCCCACCCACGGCATCGCTTGGAAGACGCGACCCGCTGGATCCTTAGGTACACACCAAGAGACGCGTGTACACAACGTGTGCACACGTGTAGGCACGTCTCTACGAGTGGCGCAGCTGATAAAAGGCTTGGAAGAGATGTGGGATAGAAAGAAACTATACGCAGGAGACAGGAAAATTAGGTTGACCAGTCGTCATAAAGGGGGATCCCCCAAAAAGTCCCTAACGACTCTCCATTCCAAGGGAGGAAAATAACACACCCTTTACTTACTAATCCCCCTTACGAGAGCATTCAAGCGTGTTCTTAGGGGGTGTCATTTTTTGCTCACTTATTCCTGCTGGTTGCACCGTAGCGCCAGGTACTAAATAGAATTGGGATCACTACTACAGTCTAGTTCTACTTTTCCTACATAATCTAATCAGATCCACGTAAGGTGCGAATTCTACATATAATCCACACCAGCCCACTCTTATCTCTTGAGAAGAAGACTTTCGCTAACACTTCATCATTGAATCACCTTCACTAGTTCTCTTCCTTGTACTTATGCGTTTTCTATTTAGGATTTTTTTTTTATCCCCGGTTTGATTAATCAGTTGTTTTCTTTAGCGCTAAAGCTGTGAATGACGGAAATATACCCATGGAATAATATGACTTTAAAAGAGAATCACTTAAATTGTTATTGGGTAAAACCTGGTAACTCTTATTTATTGAGAATGACAAGAAAAGCCTTGCATTATGATTGATGGCGAGTCAACCCCTCCACTGTACCCGGCCATCCACAAGGGTTGGTAACTTCGATGACGCAAGACTAATGAGTCGCTGGCAAGGGAATAATTCCAATCACTGGAACCTTAGGAAACAATTTTTGTCACTCATACAGGTAAGTAGTAATCAATCATACTAAACCCCTTTTGATAAACTAATGCACGTGTACGCACGCAAGCGCCCGTCAGTGCACTTGACATATTCAAACAGACATAGTTACCCTTATACGATGGCATATGTCGTTGCCATAATTAAGGCCATTAATATAGCGTGCAAACAAAGCGATCGACCAGACATAGTGTCCATGCCTCGCGAACACCATTAAAGGGGTTCATAAATAGTGGTTTTGCTCAACAAATAAAACAACTTTAAAACCTCCATCGTATTTAAATAAATTCGGACCTTTAACCCAGAATGGGTGTATCGGACGCCAAGATCTGACAAACGCACACGGCTGGGAGGTCCGCCAGACCCAACGAGATTTTTATAGCGTAAAAAAAATGTCAAAATCGTTATAAGAATCACTTGGAAAATAAGCTTTGATGTCTTCATAAAAAATCGTTGCAATAAAACGTTTAAACGTACAAGATTTTTATCAGTAATAAATTGGCTTAATTCTTAGTATACGAGTACACACATACACAATATATATATATATATATATATATATATATATATATATATATATATATATATATATATATATATATATATATATATATATATATATATATATATATATATATATATATATATATATACAAGAGAAAGAAAGGGAAATTTGACGGAAATAAGCAATGAGAAAAGAAACTAGTTTTTTTTTTGAAGGCAAGAGAAAGAGACATTGGAAGAACACAAGGATGGAATTGGGTGGAATTGAGTTACTATGTCTGGTAGCTTAGCGGTAGAGCATCTGACCGTCAATTAGTAGACCCGGATTCGTGTCCCGGCCAAGATAATTCAAACTTTTATCCACCTGGCATTATTTCTGTCTTCTCCGTATGGATTGCCTTCATTGTGCCGCCTTTTGCTTTCTTTAATCCTTGTGTTCTTCCAATGTCCCTTTCTATTGCCTTAAAAAAACCCCTCATGTTTCTTGTTTCATTGCTCATTTCCGTTAAATTTCCCTTTCTCTTGTACTGTATTGTTATAGTCTGCAATTCAAGGTTTCTGCATCTTTCTTTCTGCCTTCAAAAGGCCTTTGAAAGGCAGAAATTAAATATGGCGAAAGCCCTGTGCTAGATGTTACCACCCGCAGAACTTGTATTTGCTCTCTCTCTCTCTCTCTCTCTTTCTCTCTCTCTCTCTCTCTCTCTCTATATATATATATATATATATATATATATATATATATATATGTTAGATACATGTACTGTTCAAGTTAAAGTTAATAACGCTGCTATTACTAGCAGCGTTATTAACTTTAACTTGTATTATCTTTATTCTTCTAACACGGAATATATAGCTTTAAGGGACCTACAGTTACAGTTGGCTAAAGAATCACAATTACGGGTTCTTACAACAGATGCGGGCAACCGCAAACAATAAATCTAGTGCGTCGTAACTTTGCTCAAAGTGGATATCACAAACCATGCTTACAATGGGATTTTAAATAAACCTTTTGTGAAAAAAAATAAGAATAAACTAATGCCGAATAGTTTTGCTGATCATAGAATTATGAAAATTGATGATAAAATTTCAGAGTAAGAAGAGAAAACGCTTTCGCAGGACAGCGTGTGATTGCTGAGGCCAGCCATCATGAGAGAGGAAAGGAGGAGGAAAAGAAAATTAGGTTGGAGGAAGGTACGAAGGCTTAGCTACATCTTGAGAAAATACAGACATATACGAGGGGCGGTCAATAAGTTTTGCGAATCGGTAGGGCAAAACAGAGGAAGGGGAATGGCTGTTTGTGAGGGTGTTAGGACAAGTTATGACAAGTCAGGACCTGCAGCCGCACGCTCCTGACTTGTCTATTTAAGAAGCAGTAGCTGATCGCAGATCGTCAGTCACAAATTTTTCAACAATGGAGAAGGTTGAGCACAGCGCAGTGATCAACTTTTGACCAAGGAAGGCAAGAATGCAAAAGAGATCCATGAACGCATGGTTGCAGTGTACTCCGACACCTCCCCTTCCTATGCGGCCATTGCTCGCTGGAATAGGGAGTTCCGCCATGGTCGTGAGTCCCTTAAAGATGACCCCCGTCCAGGACGCCCGACAGACGTGACCAACGAGGAAAATGTGGCCCGTGTAGAGAGGATCATCCTCGAAAATCGTCGGGTGAAGGTCAAAGAAATCGAGCGAGAACTTGGAATATCACATGAAAGTGTTATCAACATCATCCACGATAATTTGGTCATGACCAAGGTCTCTGCCCATTGGGTCTCTAGAAACCTCACGCCCCATGATCGACTTCAACGTCGTCAAAGTCCAAAATGCCAGAGTTGCACAAGCTGCCCTGCGCGAGTGCGGATTCAAGGAGCTCAACCATCCCCCCTACAGTCTAGATCTGGCCCCTAGAAACTACTTTTTATTACGCCAGCTCAAGGCTGCACTGCGTGGACGCCGGTTTGGGAACGATGAAGATGTCCAGCTCGCCGTCCAGGAGTGGATTGAACAGCAATCGGGAGATTTCTGGTTGACGGGAATTCGAAGCCTCAGGGACAAGTGGCGCAAGTGCATTGAATTCGAGGGTAGTTATATTGGAAAATTGCAAAACTTATTGATCGCCCCTCGTATATATATATATATATATATATATATATATATATATATATATATATATATATATATATATATATATATTCTTTATTCCATTTTATTATTATTATTGTTCCCTTCTCTTTGCATTGATTTTGTAAGAAAACAGCGTAGATGACTCACAATGCTTATTGCACAGCTGAAAGATGAGTCGATAAGTCTAAAAAATAACCCTCTACTTAGAATTAAAAAATTCTCATATTTCCTTTTTTGTTTTTCTTACTAAAATATAAACCATATATATAAGAAAAAAAAACAACCTTGTATACTAGGAGCCTTTAGTATCCAGCATTGAGAGAGATCATCCAGCACAAAAATAAGATAGGAAGAATCGAATACAATGAATTCACCAAACTTATGGAGAATAGACGCCAGGAAGATCATATAGCAAATACAAAACTAATGGAAAATATTATCCAAAAACTAATCAGTAAAACAGATGAAATACCTAGCAATTGCTAGGCAACAAATAACAACACTGAAGGAAAAGCAGGTTAATAAAATTATAAAGAAAAAAGGAATTGAAAGCGTCGAAGAACTCTATCAAGAACTTAATGATTACAATGAGTAACAGATATTTGATATCAACTTTTCGGCTAACGAGGAGGAAATCTCAACATGAAAAATATTACACAGACCAGATGGTCTGATAATGGACTCCTATAAAGCAGGAGACAGAACATCTTGTCTTTGTTTACAAAATGTTTAAAACGAAAGAAAATACGGATGAAATTGTCCAACAAGTGAGTTGCACTTCCTTTCAAAATGGGAGACTGGAACTAATCAAGGAACTACGAATAATCAGTCTCTTATCAGTTACATAGAAAATATTAACAAAGTAGACTAACATAATGGTTCCAGAGTAATCATCCTTCAACGCAGACATGGTTCAGAATTGATTTCAACCCCAAAGCTCGTAGGATCGCTCTTCAAAGATAATCGCAGCGATTTAATGCATATAGGAAATGCTTCTTTATATGGTACATATAGAATATGAAAACGCTTTCTAGTCGCTCAAAACAGATTCAGTACTAAGCGCGCTATAGAAACTAAAAACTCATAAAGTCTATTTCCGCACACTCTCCTACATATACTTTCACCTCAAGTCGTCATTTAGGATGTACTCAGTCAGTGGGAACATAGAGATAAAAAAGGAGACAGAGTCCTTTTTCCCCAAATGTTTTACAAGATGTTCTTAAGGATAATTTTAGGGCTTTCGACACCGAACAAAAAGGAATCTGGCAGGCAGCTCTCCCAGCTGGCAAGGCTGTGTTTTTTAAACTCTAGCCACCCCGAAGGGCAAGAATAAATAGAGTGGTCCGTCATTTCCAGGTGGAGATGACATAACCCACCCCGCCTGGATGCGATCCTGAAGTAAGACCACCCACACTCGGATGTATTCTGCGCGAGGTTAAGTTGAAATAGAGCTTTCAATTCCTATCTGTCGCATGGGCAGCTAGCAAAAGGGGTGGTGCCAAAAAATAACCACAGCATGCAACAGCCTCCTTACATTATATCCCGGTCCCTCAGGAGAGTCTCACAGAAAGCGCGGTCCCACTTAATTGCGGTTACGTTGACATGACTAACAGCAAAGGCTGCAGGATCAAGGGCTTTCTCCCTTAATCTCCCAAGGGGTCAGAGGGAGCAGAGGTCATCTGCTCCCGGGGGGCAATGCAAGAACGAAAAACAACAACGACGACAGATGTTTCACATACCCGTATCACAGTCGACCCCAAAATGAACCTCTGCGTTTTCTTTTAATAAAGGTGTTACTGACGATAACTAATTTAGAAACTGATTAAATTTCATGACTAACTTACTTAGGAAGGTTTGTGACTCGATGACATATGGAAAAAGAAATGTCAAGTATTTAATGAATTTTACTTATTCTTCTAACAAATGTGTGGAGAAATTTGGATAATGAGTGGGAAAAAAACATTCAGAAACTGAACATTTAAAAGAAACAAGGATTATAAAACAAACACTTGGATACGAATCCAAACACGAATGAGGGATATAGAAAAAACACATTGGCAGAAGATCTAGAAAACAACTTCATAGGAGGAAAATGAAAATCACTGTTTACACCCCCACGATTAGTCGTCAAGTACAGCATGGGCAACCATCGTGTAACTAAAATCTGGAGAATCCCGGTCCTAATGCTTGGTGAAGGATCTTCCACACTTACTTCCTCTATCTTTACAAGCCTTCCACGGGAGCTGCCCTTGTGGTTTTGGCTTTAAATTTAACAAAAAAGGCTTACACCACAAACTCGAAAAAGCAACCGCGAGGCCACCGTCCTCTGGCACTCCAATCGATGAAGCAAAGGAGGAGAGCAGTGCGGTAATGAGACACGGAGCCACGCATTAAGAGAACGGGTCATATCATCAAAGAAAATGATTGACCAACAGGGAGGAAATAAAAGATTTCAACTAGAATTAATACAACAAAGCAAATCTACCCGAAATACAGTGCAGGGAATTACGAATTTCCCCACTGGATCTTTGGGGAGGGGGGGGGGGGTCAGGTTTGGATCTAAGAACAGAGGGAGTCGAATATAAGAATTGAGAACACTCTAGCGACGGTTGGAGAGATGAAGGGGGAGTAGGGGATAGCGTGACGTCACACTGAAACAGATGGCAAGCTCCATTGAGAACGTTAGAAAACATTATGTGAATAAAAGGATAAACACCGATTCACACTATCTGACGCCTATCTCAGTGGAACTCTGGAAGTTAACATTACCTCCAACCCTCTCCCCACCTTTCATACCCTTCCTCATATTTTCTTTTTCTGCCTGAACAATTACTTCTTTTCTGAATTGAATGAACAACTCAATCGTTGGATGTGACCCTATTTTTCTCTTAGACACCGTCCTAAATATCACTTTAAACATACCCCCGTTGGATTACATTTATACAATTTTCTCAATAATTAGACACCCCACGTCTCTTCGTCTGGGTGACGAGGCCTGGACAGATAACAGATACGCCGGAACCCCACTTGAGCCTATCATTTGGAGCGCGTTGAAGTCTCCCGGTCGCGATGGGAGAGCCGCAAAGGCAGCCGGATTTTGAGCCGCTGGCACGCGCGTGGTTCACAGGGGGGCGCGCGTCCCTCTGTAGACCCGATTCACACCGATATTTTTTGTTATCACGACGGAGAACGGCAGAGTTCACTCCTCCGCTTGCTTGTCGTAAGGGTCATTATGAGGGTAGCCAGCAGAGAAGGATTTGGACACTCGAGTGTTTGCCCTGTGATGCGACAAGACGAGTGGATTTGGTCCCCATTACACTCCATGTGGGGATGGGGGGTGGCAAATAATCGTGCCAAAGGAAAGAGGGCAGACATGGAAACAAAATATATGCCCTGAATAAATGAAAAGATGCCGAGTCATGAATAAAAGGGATACGTAGAAGAAACCGAATGAAAACTATAAAAATGGTGAAATCGGCATATTTTTTTAATTTAATTTATATAATCAAATAAATTAGCTTAACCAAAGGCACTTCATTAAATATAGAAATGAAGAGAAAAAAAACTAGGTGAAATGCAAGGAAATAGAAAGGTTTGCAATGGCAGACCCCTTAGGAAAAAAAAAATTACACTAAGCGTGAAGTGTTTTAAACCGAAAACACCTTAACGGAACCCTTAATAGTGGTTTGTTTTTAATACGCAAACTAGACCTTAATTACAGTAGAATCAAATTGGTTCGTTGGTGGCTTTATTATGAATATGAAATCATCTTGCGGTAGGCACCATTCACATCAATATCTAACCACCTCAAACCCAACCATTTCAAAACCTAATTCATTACTTAAATAGAAAACTTTAAACTTTTGAAGCATTCGAGCATTTGTTTCATTTACCCTCTTTGTATCAACCCCACCGAGACAAACAACCATCTGACGTCATCCTAAAAATATCGTTTACTAAACAGCGCCATCTTTCGGCCACCGCCTTTCACAGGTTTGCCTGTGGAAAGGCAAGGCATATTTTACGCTTGGGAACAGGAATATTTGCGGAAAGGATCAAAATTTATTTAGCTTCCTTTTTAATTTAGTCTCAATTAAACCTGCACAGCGTAGGATATATGTTGTCACTTTTCGTTTATGTGGCTTATCGAGAATTAGTGGGCCAATAACTTTATTTTTAGAATTGACAAGATAGCCCAATTGAGAGGTTTTGACCTCATATATGCCACTTACCTTCCCGAATGTTCTTGCATAAGACCCAGTGAGGAGAGAGTGGAAAATGATTATCGTCTCGTCCAAATCCCAGATATAGACTCGCTCAACTTTGTTTTCTAGTTCTGGCGAAGGATTTCCTCGTCGACTTCGATTCGCCCGTGATCGAGACGCTGAAAAGATAAGACATCTAAGGATTAGGTCTTTAAGGTGAAAAATGTCGCACGTCAAATCCGCTGCAAATGAGGCTAGCGGATATGGACAGACTTCGGGGGAATGAGAACTGGGTAAGATGTTGATTAGTCTTTCTTTCCTAATTTAAGGAGGCAAGGACTCGATCCTAGATATTGGGGGGAATAGGCATATACCCTATTCTCACTAAATATTAATAGAAGAAGGCATCGATGGCCACACGAACACCACAAATGGTGTTCCTATAAAATTGTTCTTCGTAGAGATTCGATCATAGATAAATTTAACAGGGTACTTTTTAGGTTTTTTCACTCCTATGCACTTCCTGGTTGCCGTATTTCCTCGACGTAGAGTTGCCAGGGTTAATTACTACAGTTCTTTCATGCCTTGTATATCTCGTTTATCTTTACCAGCTTGTTCTGGGATGTCGCTCTTTACATCCTCAAATCTGTGAATCTTCCGAGCTTTCCCAACTCCACAGCTTAAAATGGACGAGGGGTTCTTATTATGAAAGGAGCTCAAATAAGCTCTACCCCAAATACATACTACAGTTAACGGGGTATTTTTAACAGTAGATTGTTCCCTTCGTCTCCATTACACTTTCTCACATTCAAGTCATTCGTACATATCTAGATTAAAGTCATGCTTCAGGGTATCTGCATTAAAGTCAAGCTCCAGGGTATCTCCATTGAAGTCATATTCCAGGGTTTCTAGATGAAAGTCATGCCCCAGGGTCTCTAGATTAAAGTCATGTCCCAGAGTATCTAAACCCTAGTCACACTCCAGGCTCTCTAGATTATAAATAAAGTAATGCCCTAGTGCCTAGATGAAAGTTATGTTCTAGTGTAGTGGTTTTCAACCTCGGGATGCCGCGAGAGCAAACTAAAGGTGCCGTGGGAACGACCAAGAAATCATTTTTAAAATGCCTAAATTGCCAAAAAATAAGAATTTGAAACATTTTTAAAAATCTAACAACACTTGAAAGTATTTTGAAACTAGCTTCTCTGCATCGTGCAACATAAAAACAACGATAAGAGAAAGATTGCAGGCAGTGAATGAAAAAATGAGAGTTGCCTTGTCAACTCTTCCTACCAAATTCCTCATCAAACTTTTAAAGTAAATATTTATTTTCAAACTTTTCTGCTTTATTTTGATTAAATTAGGTAAAATGTTAATCGTGGTTAATTTTGAAGTGCTTTCCACATAATTAACCATTTATGCGTAAATTATTTTTATTTGGATGCCACGGATGCTTCGAGAGAGCAATTAGGGTGGTACTATCATATAAAGGTTGAAAACTACTGCTCTAGTGTCTCTAGATTAAAGTAATGGCTCAGGGTCTTTCGATTAAAGTAATGCTCCAGGGTCTCTTGGTTATCTGTTTACTTAAGCAAGCCCACCCGAACTGTTGGTTACCCTTGATTGGGAAAGGTCTACGGGAGCACAACCCCGAATGAAAAAGCTGTGAGTGGGGTCGGTCCCAAATTGGGCGGCTTTCGACAAACAGGATGTCCGGCAGACCTCTGCAATCTCTCACAGTCGATGGTCGTCTTGATTAACTCTTGCCACCATCAATTCTGCGTGAGGCTAAGCTGTGGGGATAAGCCCAGCGCAAGTCCTTCTCCACATTAATCCACTCACTGCGCAAGCACAGCTTCACTCATCTTTCATCTTTTTCTTCTTCTCATCTCTCCTACTCTCTCTTTCATTCAATCCTTCCCTACACACATTCATCCCTTCATTACCCCTTTATCATCATACCCATAAATTCATCTCCATTTTCATCAAGTGAAGCTTGAGTCGTCTTCGTATTCGAAGGAGAGCCATAAGAAGGAGAACTTAAGCAAGGGACTCAGCAAGAAGCTAGAGATCTAGGTATCTTCAGTTTAATCTTGGATGCTCCCCCCAAAATCCTGGCCCTGGTTAGGATCACAGTGAATAGTGTATGTCCCCCGCCAAAGACGAACCTAAGGTGAGAACCTTTCACCCATTGTTTTTTCCCGGTAAACTTACTTGAATCCTTCAATGGCGAAGCAGGACTGTCAAGGGGCTGATAACCTCCACTGTCTGTAAACGAGATAAAAAAAACCTTAACGACTTAAGGACGAAGACAGACAGGGAAACAAAAGTTATTCATTTGCTATTACTAACTAAAAGATTAAGGACATCCATGTCTGACGTGTACTTGAAGCTGAATTGGGAATGAACGCCTGACCTAATCCAACGTATTGATTCAGCTATGAAAGTTATGAACGAGTGTGTAACAGGCGTATAGATAAAGAAATTGGTTAAACCCACAAAGGCACTTCATTAAATAGAGAAATGAAGAGAAAATAGATGGGTGAAATGCAGAGAAATAGAAAGCGTGGTTCCAGATTCTATCCATTACACATTTTGCTCCATTTTAGGCACCTATACAATCCAACGTCAAGTTATTGTTAATGTTATATCTTTTTTTAAGCGCCCATCTGGCGATTGCCGCCAAGTTGCCGTAAATAATGTTAATAATGACGGTAATTATGATTCAGATGGACATCACTATTCAAAAAATGAGACAGGCCAGCGATTTTTTAGAGACAGCATCTCTATTTGAGATATTGAACCATATCTTGAGACAATCAGCTCCATAGTGAATAATCTCCATTAGAAAATTATCTCCAGCGCCAAAAAACCTAATAAAAATCGAAGTAGAATTTTAGAAGTATTATCCGAGAATATGGTCGATTAGGCCGTGGTATAGTCATATTATGGTCGCCGTTTCTGAGAAATGCCCTCTATTGAAACCTGGACTTCTCGTCCGTGGCCACGGAAGTTCCAACCAAGTGTTACCGATTTGATGACTTTATTATAAGTGTGTGAAATGGCAGTAAATTAGAACACATATGCATCTTGTATTAGGAACTTATTGCCAACATATTTTGTAAGTCTAATATTTCTATCGATCGAGATAACAGCATGAAGCGCACTCATGCCCGCAATGGTGGCCACGGATGTGTTTTAGAACCTTAAAAGACTGGATATTGTCGATTAGGCTAAGTCACGCAACCAATTCTGCCATAAAATCGGATAACACGACCATATCTCTTCTTCGACTTTAAATAGGTAAATTAAGAGATCCCAAGTCTTAAATTTAAAGGAGTCGCTCGTGACGGCGAAATATTATTTAGATTATTAAATCAATTAAGGATGAGTACTCTCGAGGAGCACTAGTGAAGATAAGTACTCCCGAAACGACCCTCACACCCCCACCCATTGAGACTGACACCTTCAGAGGCAGTCGAGGAACCGAAATGACTTAAAACGTCAACAAAAAAGAACATTGGGATGCTAATAGGGATCGGCGTGCATCAACGCCACTAAAACTACCCACCCCTTTATGTCTTTCCTCCCAAAGGCAGAGACGCCCAATATTTTACCTCTCATAAGGACGGGATGCTGGGTGGTACCCAAAACTACAAAGGGGGTGGAGCGAACAAATGATGGGGTAAATCCAAAAGTACGAACATGTAAATGGCAATGGAAATCACGAACAATCTCTAAAGGTAAACTCAAAGCACTCAAAATGCGAACAAATGGAAACTCCTAATATAACACCCCGAATAATTTTACACTTCTCCTAACTTCACCATTGTATTTAGAAAAACTTCCTGTCCAGAAATATTCTTATATAGCGGAGATGCCCACGTTAGTTTTCGCTTCATATCTTCTTCATTTCCATCTCATTCCAAGGAGCGCAACTCTCCTGGACTGTTCCAACCCCCTTAATTAAAGTCACTGCCGGTAGTGGGGGCAGAAGGGCACACAATCCTTTTAAATGTCAGCTGCAGCATGGTTGCTCGTAGAAAAACTGACACTTCCTGTCGGGACCCCAGCGGGGCTATACGAACAGCTAAAGAACAATGTGGGCTCAAATGGTACGAGAAGTATACACACGGACCGCCAATGAATAAATGTCCAATGTTAAAAAAAAACTAACAAAGTGATCTAAAAAGAACAAAAAATACTAATGAAGTGATCTAAAAAGAACAAAAATACTAACAAAGTGATCTATCAAGAACAAAAAAATACTAACAAAGTGATCTAAACATAACAAAAAAATACTAACAAAGTGATCTAAAACGAAAAAAAAAACTTCAAAGTGATCTAAAGAGAACAAAAATACTCACAAAGTGATCTAAGAACAAAAAATATTCACAAAGTGATCTAAAAGAACAAAAAATACTAACAAAGTGATCTAAAAAGAACAAAAAATACTAATAAAGTTATCTAAAAAGGATACAGCAAAACAGATATTTTGAATTTACCCAAGGAAGTCCCCAAGGAACAAATTCAAATAGGAGTCTAAATTACGAACTGGCATAGCTAATTCTTCCCTAATCTAAGCTTTAATTAGCAGTCCTAAAACCACTCAAAGTAAAATTGGAGTTAAAATTCAATTTTGATGCTCCTTTAGTGTGTGGTCTACAAATACATTCATCCTTTAGTCTATGGTCTACAAATACATTCATCCTTTAGTCTATGGTCTATAAAGGAATATTATAACCTGACCTAACCTTACCCAACCTAACCTAGGCTAAGTTCTGTTTCAGACCATACACGGAAGAGTAACTGCGGTTTTTGACCGCACACTAAAAGAACGCTCAAAGGTGTATTTCTTTCCATTAGTTATCCTTATTTTCAAATAACTATTTATGGAGTCTCCATTTATGTTAATTCTACATTTATAAGAAAACCTCTAATCGAAGTCACTTTTGCCTTTTGAGTCGTACAATATATACATTCAATGTAACCTAGACAAGCCCCAAACATTGAATTTATTTCCAATTTCTTTCAAACGTCACAGAGCAAGTTAAAACATCACATTCGCAAGTGAAAAGAAGAAATATGTTTGTATGTCAATTATTTTATTTTCCTTTTGTGGGGTCGACATGTTAAAATGTCTTATTTTATACAGGAAATAAAGCAGATAGACAGGTTTATGCGTAAACGCAAGAAGTATTTACGATGAATATGTACGTTCCTAATGTCCTGCGCCAAAAAAATCGATAAACTTTGCGCATAAAGCGTTTAATATATGCAGGAATTAAGCATACATATAAATTAAAAGGCGTATCGAGTTTTCACGCGCGCTATGACAAACAAATTACTTTCCTAGGATGGTTCTGTCCCGCCCGAGTCTAAAGGATGGAAGTATCTGGCAAGAATTATTTCAAAACCTTTCCAGATATGTATGGAATTTCACCTTCCAAAGAAGCGGTGGGCGGGAGGGAAATTTGGTATGTAGCTGTAGTTGTGGGCGTCCCGGCCCCTGCAGTGGGGATATGGGCGGTACTAAGTCCATTGTGGGCGGAGCTACCATTCGTCGCCCCTCCTGCACCGACGTAGCCCCCGTAGCTCTGTCCGTAGTAGTAGGAATTTGCAGCCGCAGCGGCAGCCGCTGCAGGACTCGTATACGCGGCTGATGCTGGAGACGCAGGGTAATACGAGGTTTCGAGACCCTGGGGGCAAAATCGCATTTTTATTAGTATTTTTACTTGCACCAGGGGGGAGGGGAGCAGAGAGATAGTGCCCGTGCACAAGGGCTGAAGCCCCGGAGAGAAAAGAAAACTGGGTAAAGGACCCAACTCCTCCCTCCATTTCCTTGGAATCGATCGGCCAAAGATTGTTGGTTCGCAGCAGCGGCGGATTCAGTCGCTTGGTCCGTAAAGCTAAGAACCAACGAGAAAATTGTACTCAACAAGAGGGGGAATTGCGAAAGGGGGGAGAACAAAGAGTACTAGAACTCAATCGAACAAAAAATCATCGCGTTGAAGTTTGTTAGAATTTGACGAAATAGATTTGATTTGTCGAGATAATGATGAGACGTGAGGGTAATGAAGAGGATTGGGTGGCAATGGGGGTGATGATATTAATGATGCGAGGGTAATGGTGATGAAAATGATGAGAGCGTGTGGTAATGATGATGATAATGATATGGGTGATGGGAGTGGTTATGGAGATGATGCTAATGATGGAGTGCTAATAAGGATGATGGTAATGATAATGGGGTTAATGATGGTAACAATAATGATGGATTAGTGATGCTATTGATGAGGGGGTTACAATTACGATGATGGCAATGATCAGGGTGATGCTAAGGATGGAGGGATGATAATGATAAGGTATAATATTACTGATGAGAGGGTGAAAATGAGAATGATGGGGATGATTTTAATGATGATGGGAGTGCTAATGATGAAGAGGATAGTAATGAGGTTAATGCTATTGACGATGGGGATAATAATGATGAGGATTTTGATGATAGTGGTTGTGTTAATAATGATGAGGGTGATGACAACTTGATGGTAATAATGAGGATTTGGGTGATAAGGATGACGAATACGACGACGATGATTATGAAGGTAATGGTAATAATCAAGATTTTGATGCTGATGGGTATGATGGTAATGATAGGGTTGATGATAATGGTAATGAAAATATTAAGTGATCAAGTAATAATAATAAAGCTGATTTTAACGGCTCAACAGCGTCTGTCTCTCCAGACCGACACGATGGGGGTCCACATCCGTACATTTAAAGACTGGTGCTCCTTGTGCGTGCCTTTCTTTCCCCACCATTTTCACATAAATACAGCAGTCTCCCCGGCGGGTCACAACCGAGAGTTAAATTTAGTCCCTGGTCCTCGTCCCATAATCTATCCCCTCTCCATAAGGGCAAAAAGAGGGTACATTTGACCATGACCTAAAAGGATCACTTTAAATTAATGGTTCTAGAAACAACGATGACACTTAATTGTCTCGAAGCAACAGCTGAAGATCTTGCTTCCCATTTTTCACATTCTTTCATGGCGGTTCCCATTATGCATCAAGGTAACTTGGAACCTAACCAAGGTTAGGTGTTTTAAGCACCTGACACCAACAAACACCAGAAGCAACCAAAGCTCAAACGACTGCCCAAACCTCACACAACATCTCCTCTCTTAGAGACCTGCAAACCCACCCAGGGAGCTTTGGTGTCCTTCCTAGAGGACGTCCACCTTACAAAAGAGGGGTGAGGTAGTAATGAGGGAGGGGAGGGGGGAGCTAACACAACAATAGACGCATTTATAGATGCAGCCGAAGCAACCAAATAGAACATAATGGTTCCCACCTGAAAGCAATTGCGCCTCGACTCGACCTGGGATCCGAATACGGGGACGACACTTGCCTGCTGGGCTGCGTAGGTCTGTGAGTTCCCTGAAGCGAAGGCAGCCGCGGGATTGTAGGAGCTCCCGTAATGGCAGCTTTGGGTGTTTCCTCCACCTCCGTAGGCGCCGTAGGTCCCCAGATAGGAGGCTGTGGCCGAGCCGATCGCCCCGGCTGATCCGAAGCTACTCGCTGATCCGAAACACGATGATCCAGTCAGAGCTGAGGCTCCACCGCCCTTATTTGAATGGTTCAGGCCACGCGTCCCTGTAACAGAGCCTGTAATAAAAACGGTCGGGGGCAGGGGGTTGGAAAAGCGACGCAGAGCCACTGTTAACATAACCCCGCGAGTGGGTTCTGAGTTCGATTTTCAAATGACCTCTACAGGTATCGTTACTGAGGGTTAAGGGGTACTTAAAGTAAATCCCTATTTTTTCACTAGTTTTCTATTCAGGATTTTTTGGGGGAGGGGGTTGTACTACGCCTGACTATGGCTCTGACTGTAGGATAAATGCGTGTTAAGCTAAATCCCTACAGGGAGAACTACATAGAAAAATCTAACTAAATTATGGAGGTTCTTATTTTAGCCTATTTTATCATTAAAGGAGGGATCACGAATGGACTTTGATGGGGTCGGAAACTAAAAGAAGCTTTAGTTAGGATTGGAGTTCTAGGACAAATGCGCGTAGGATTACTTTAACAACCCCAAACGCCTAGAGAGGAGGATATTTAATTGCAAAAATTTAATGTGGGGGGGGATCGCTAGTTTGATTTCATTATTAATCCTCCATAACACTATATTTTAAGAGTGGGATTTTTTGGAGGGGGAGAATAATAATGGATTTTTTCTCTCTCTCTTAGTTCAGTTGTAACCTAAGCATATTTTAAGTTTTATCCAAGTTCATTCTAAGAGTTGCTTTAGAGTTTGAACGAAGAAAATGGTGGAGTTCAGAAATAAATGAGTATCGAATGTTTTGGAATTTTTTAAAACAAAAAAGAATTACAAATTGTGAAGCTCAGAAAATTTATTAAAATTATGCATGGCCGTTTTTTTATTATATTTTTTCGTATATTCGAAAGTTTTATCCAAGTAATTTCTAAAATAGATTTTCAATTTTAATCTCTATTAGGAAATAGCTACTGGCTCCTAAAGACGAGTAGGACAAAATGAAATTATTAGAGCAAATATCTTATTGAGAAAGCAAAGAATCGTGAGGATTGTTTTTTTCCGTAGTTCAAAATAATTCCGATAGAACTTTTTTTTGCCCTTAGGCCTAGAAAATAATCATCCATTTTAAAAATAAATAGACAAAGAGTAAAATATTCGCCACTTCCCCTACGAGGGAAGCTTGCGCTTCGCTACTAAGATTAAAATTTAAAATCTAAAAAAAGCAGCCATGGTTAAATTTTTATAAATTTTCTGAACTTCGCCAATTATAATAATTTTAAAAAGGAACTCGAAACTAAATTTCCCCCCTTTCGAAATATCACGTTGCTCAAATATAGTTATAGAATAGAAGAAGAAGATATATAAAAATAAATTTTCTGAACTTTACCATTTGGGGTTTTTAATAAATTCACAAAATTTCGATACCTATATTTATCCCTGAACTTCACCATTTTGTTTTTTGATATTATAAAAGAATTATTAGAAATAACTTTGATAAAAAAATAGAAGTCATAACCAAACTAAGATGAAATTATTATTAAAAAACTCAAAAAATCCCCTTCTTAAATTATAGTTAGTGATGATGATGATGATATGTACTGGAAACTTTAATTTTTTTATATATTAAAAAGCCATTAGGCCGTAGGTCACAGACCGAAGATCTGCTTATGAAGCGCAAGCTCCTCCTGTAAGGCGTGGCGAAGTCGCTTCTCTTATAAATTGATTATTAAGCTTTTTGTTATTAAATTATATGCAGAACTTTGGGGGAGGATGTAAAAATGTGCCTTATTAGGGAAAGGGGGTGATAGAGTCAAGTGATCCTTAACCATTAGAAAAGAATTTAAAGGTTATTAATTCTGGTCTTTGGCTACGAAGAGTTGTCCCATCCCCTGAGACTGACTGGATTGGGAAGAGGAGAAACGACGGATCTAGCACGAGCCATCGCCCTCTTAACCTAACTCGGCCGCAGGAGGACCCACCTTTGTTGCCGAAAGAGTCGAGTTTAGAGGCATCACGATCACTCCCAGACCCTACCCCCAACAAATAATCTCTTTCTACACTGATAATATCTTCCACACGCTTGTAACTCCACTCTTTACAATAACTCTGGTGGGTTGGGAGCGATAAAATCATTTTATTTCCACACACTGAATGCAAATGAGTGGCATTTTCACAATAATTCTATTTCACAGTATTGTGAAATTAGTCTACATTTATACCTAAATAATTGCATTACATTAATTCAGGACAAGATCTCCGCCTCTTTTACCCCGTGACAACCGCTTAATCAAGAAATGAACACTACTTACCTAAAAGATACTCAGTGCCGTATGAGTACTGGGCATTGGGCATCGGATTGTATAAGCTCCCCGCCTGCATGTAGGATTGCCCGCTGTACGTCTGCATACTGCAAACACGAGAGGAAACATTAAAACCCACAGATGAGCGACAGCTGTATGGAGCGCTGAGCTGGCCGCGGATTTGGACAGCGGGAAGCACCGCGGGAAGGGCAGATAAGCGCAATGGAAGGAGGGAAAACTCGTGAAATAAAAGGCCACAACTAAATGTTGGGGAGAGATAGAATGACCCTCTCTTCCATACTATGAATGGGAAACGGGAATAGAAAGTAGGAGTTACGGAGACTGGAATGTACTAAAGGGGGGGGGGAGTACAACCACGCTTAAAATGGTAGATTAACCTAACGGGTGAATGTGTAATTTTAAGAGGTACGTTAACCATTCGCAGTCTATTTGTAGCGGTTACTATCATTTCAGCCCCTTAGCATCTTAACATCGGTACTTCTTGGGAAATCGGTTGTTCTTTTACCTCGAATGGAGCTGTTGTAGGTAAAGGGTGGAGAAGTCGTGATTCTTCTCTCCACTCGAGGAATAGGAAGGGATGGTCTCAGTGAACACAGCACCCGATTCCCCCTGGCCAGAAGGACTCTCCCCTTTTATGGATCCTACAGGGAAAAGAAAAGGTTAAATTATACATCAAACCTTGACACAAAACGTCAAATATTACCTGGTAGGGCTAACAGCCCTAAAGGGCGCATTATAAATACCTATTATTATTATTATTATTATTATTAAAATAGAGAAAGGAAAGTGGAGTAACCGATGAGAACAATTTCACTCCTAAAGAATTAGGTTAGGGATATACATAAGTGAAAAGGTGTATAAATAGAAAGAACAAGAAAGTGAAAACTGTTATGGATGAGAAAGCCTGCAAATAGTCACCACATCACCTAAAACTAATGATGTCAGGTTACATTATTAACATCCATGTACAAGCATCACATACATTCACAAGTACGACTTTCGATCCGCTGGTGGGGGTTTGTGCAAGATTTGAGGACCCATTCAAAAGGCTGGTGGGACCGGAATGGGTCACTGGGGAAAGAAGAAAATCCCCTGAGGTAGGAAACCCTAAATCCAGGATAAGAATGGCTCCTAAACAGAATGAGATATTTTTGTTAACAATAAATACTTTTTTAAAGCGAAAACCAACGAGGGCATCTCAGCCAGAAAGCTTGCAAGGAGAAATCTGTATACAAGTGAAGTTAAGGAAGTAAAAATGTATGGAAGGTGTATAGCCGCAGATCTTCCTACAGGCATTGGTCATGAGAAGGATCGAATGTGTGGGCGTTGGGGCCGAGAGGAAACGCAATCCTCCAGATGTCAGCTGCCGCATGATTGCTGATACTGAATGAAAATGACAGCACAATCTTGTCTGGGTGCGATCGAAAGCCCTGGTTCTTTTACAAGGCGCTACAATCAATACCGACAATCACAACACGAACTTCGAGGACGAAAAGAGGAAGTTCTAACCCCTTTACAGGCAGATAAAACCAACACTGTCAATCACAACGCAAACGCCGAGTACAAGAGCACAACAAGGGGAGGGTAATCATCGTGGGCCTCTCCGCCTGGACGCTTCCGTGAAGGTCGTTGGATTTTAAAAGCAGCCCAAGACCTTTCAGAGAGAAGGGGGAGTTCACCCTTCGACGTGCTCCTTCGCCAAGAGATGGGTGGAGTTAAGAGGCGAGCCAAGGTACTATCAAGGAAAACGTGGATCTCAAGTCTTACTTGACCCTGAATCTGACACATCAATCTCCAATTTGTCAACCATGGTGCCAACGAGAATTTTCGTAGCACCTTAAGAGTCTCACGGACGGCGGATCTCTCCCAGGTCGTCTGGAAGCTGATCCAAGCAAATGACATATGTCAGATCGATCGAATTTGAATTCTCTAACCTTCATTTGTATCTAATATTTTCATTGGGAAATATTATTTTCCTCATATATTTTTTGTATCTATTTCCGTGTTAAAAAGTTCTAATTTAACTGTAGAAAATATATCTTCAATACTTTATGCACTATATTATGGAGGATTAAGTGGCCATAAAATGCATAAACTTGTAAATTACTCGGGTAAAATAAAATGAGATTCCGATCGCTTTCGCCTCTATTAAAAGGCCTCATTAATCAATAGCGAAAAGGCTCGAAAATTTTCTGCTCTTGTGGGTAATTTATATCCTTTGTCTCACGTGATTAATGTTAGCTTCTTAACATCTATAAATTGGCACTACGGAGGCGGGGTGTGGGAAGCATTTCTCTTCAGTATCTTCCAAGTGAATCTGCATCACTTTTATTTGGGGGGAAATTTAGTTAATGAATGAGATCAGAGTCGATGCTGTTGAAAAGACAATTACGTTGGACTTAACACGTTATTCTCATGTCAGAGGAGAGAATACCTAAGAAGATCATGTGTATACAGCTGGAGCATGGTGTCAAAAGTGTGGAACGTCAGAAGAAAAGATATCAAGATGAACTGAAGCGAACTTTGAAGAATTTTAGTATTAATACACATAAACTGGAGATGATATAGCCTTAGATAGGACAATGTGGAGTTCAAGGTGTGCCGATGGACACAGCTATTTTGAACAGTACGAACTCAAACAGTGAACCTACAGTAGGAGATAAAACAGGAGTATGGTCAGCTGCTGCATGATGACCCTAATCTGCTGCAGTCGGACTCTGGGCAGAAATGTACCTCGCATATTGGATTGTTCAGGCATCGTCAATACAAGCGTAGAGGACTACACTGAGGCGCACCGTCATCATTGAAAACGAAGGACTACTTCAAACATCTGAAGTGTAATTGATAGTTGCTGTTATCTTTCTCCATTTGTTGTGTTCTTTTTAAACTTTTAGAAATAGTTGGGCTCCTTCAGCATGCAGGCGACAGCAGAACTAACCCCTTAATAATTAATTTCTTGTGTTTATCCCTCAAATGCGAGTGTTGCAAATCAACTGTGCAGTTGATGGTTTAGGGAACCTTTTAACGTAGTCATATATATTATTACTCAAATTAATTCTACGATGTACATGTCAGGCAACTGACTTGAACAAGAAAGTCATATGAGATTAGTTCGCTCTTCCCATTCATTTGTCTTTTTTTGTACTGTTTGCAGTATGGGATAGAGTTTCATCTCCCATAAACAAGCAGATGTCATTTTCAATTTGATTCCTTGAGAATATTAGTTTTCATTAAAGGGTGAAAATGTATTTTCGTGAGTGCCAAAATTAGACAAAAGTACCAGTTATTTTATAAGGTTGGTAACTACTGGAAAAAGACTACCCGAAAAGGCTTCTTTTTTTTAATAGCAATTTTATGAATTGGTTCAAGATTGCTTGGAAGAGCGTTTTCAAAAGTTCAAAATATAGTAAATGAGGGTACCATTGTATGGGACTATTGGTCTTTGTTGGTCGTGAGTTTTTTTATCTCTCATAGAAGTGTTGAGGATGGTAATGGACAGACAGCATAAAATTAAAGAGTAGAAAGCCGTGGAAAACTCCTCAGTTGAGATGATATAATGTCAAGGGTCGTCTGGTGAGAGAGGAAATTGAGACAAGGGTCGTCGAGTGAGAGTAAATGACGGCAATGGGCATCGGGTGAGAGAGAAAATTGGGACAAGGGACGTCGGGTGAGAGAGTAAATTGGGACAAGGGTCTTTGAGTGAGAAAGAAAATTGGGACAAGCGTCGTAAGGTGAGAGAGCTGAAATTGGGCAAAAGGTCGTAGTGTGAGGGCTAATTGGGAGAAGAATCGTTTGGTGAGAGAGGAAATTGAGACAAGAGTCGTGTGTGAAGAGGAAATTTGGCAAAGGTTAGTCGGGTGAGAGTAAATTAGGCCAAGAGGCGTCGGATGAGAGAGGAAATTGGGCCAAAAGGCGTCGGATGAGAGAGGAAATTGGGACAAGGGTCGTCGCGTGAGAATAAATTGCAACAAGAGGCATTGGGTGAGATAAGAAATTGGGCCAAGGGTCGTCGGTGGGAAGAGAAATTGGGCCAAGGGTCTTCGGCTGAGAGAGGAAATTAGACCAAGTGTCTTCGGGTGTGAGAGAAAATTGAGCTAAGATCGTAGGGTGAGAGAGGAAAGCACTTTAATGGCTGTTATGGGAGAGATAAAATAACGATGAAAAACAGCAGACGATTGAAGTTTTATGGGTCAAAAGTTCCTCCTCGCCATTCAAGGCAAGGAGGAGAAAACAGGGCAACTCCTTGGACATGGTGTTCCTACTGTCAGAGAAGGAGATACACATATGTGGAGGGGCAGTTCGGCAAATGGAGTAGGGCATAGGTAGTCTGTTATAGCTAGTGAGCGACTTTGCTCCTGGTTTTGTTTTTTGCACCAAATTAAAGCGAACTACCAACGTGTACATCTGCCACACAAAGTTTGTAGGAATAGGAGCACAAAAATGGAAGTTAAATGTGTTTTCAGCAGAAAGAAAAGAATCAAAAACCATTTGAGAACAAAAGAAGGAAATAAAGTGTTTTGAGCACAAAAGAAGAAAAAAGTGTTTCGATCACACAAGGGAAAAAGTGTATTGGGCACAAAAGAATGAAATAAAGTGTTTTAAGCACAGAACAACGAAAAAGTGTTTTGAGCACAAAAGGAAAAAGTGCTTTGAGCACAAATGAATGAAATAAAAGTATTGTGAGCACAAAAGAATGAAATAAAAAGTTTGGGCACAAAAGAAGGAAAAAGTGTTTTGAGCACAAAAGAAGGAGATTAAAAGTGTTTTCAGCACAAAATAAGAGAATAAATCCCTCCCCTGACGTCAGAAATCCAATCCTACACCCACGAGGCTAGCGAGATCCTTAAAACCAAACATGTTGACATAAAATTCGGGGATGCTTTCTTCCATGTTGTTCAAAATTTAATCAGCATGTCGCTCTTGATCCAAAATAGGGGGGGGGGATAATAGTTCTAAACATGTTCCACCCTGTCTTGTGAATACTGTAATTATATTGCTTAAATATGGTTTCTATTAGTTTTATATGGCGGGGTTTTACCACCGATCTGCACTCATTTAAGATCCTCAACTTCTCACTGGGAATCTACTGAGTGACGTGGGATCCGAGCCATTGGTATGTACAGCGCATGGGAGCCACAGGGAAGTCGAGACCCCATCTGGCGACTAAACAAGCTCGATGCGGCTTTACTTCGCTTCGCTGTAATCAGAAGCGGTGTTTCCGTTTAGTTAGCGGCAGCCAAGATCCTTCTTAGCATGAGGTTTATGGGCACTCTTTGGGAGTGTTTATGGGCATTCTTTGAGGGGGTGTTTATGAGCATTTTTTGAAGGAGTGTTTATGGGCATTCTTTGAGGGAGTGTTTATGGGCATTCTTTGAGAGGGTGTTTCTGGGCATCCTTTGAGGGGGTGTTTTGGGTCATTCTTTGTGATGAGGTTCATGGGCATTCTTTGAGTGTAGTTTGTGGGCATTCTTTGAGATGAGGTTTATGGGCACTCTTTTAGATGGTGTTTATGAGCATTCTGTGAGGGGGTGTTTAGGAGCATTCTTTGAGGTGGTGTTTATGGGCATTCTTTGAGGGAGTGTTTTAGGGCATTCTTTGAGATGAGGTTCAGAGGCATCCTTTGAAGTGAAGTTTACGGGCACTCTTTGAGATGGTGTTTATGGGCATTTTTTGAGATGGTGTTTTTGGGCATTCTTTGAAGGGGTGTTTTGGAGCGATCTTTGAGATGAGATTCAGGGGCGTTCTTTGAGGCGAAGTTTATGGGCACTCTTTGAGATGGTGTTTATGAGCATTTTGTGAGGGGGTGTTTATGGGCAGTCTTTGAGAGGGTGTTTATGGGCATTCTTTAAGGGGGTGTTTTGGGGCATTCTTTGAGATGAGGTTTATGGGCACTCTTTGAGATGGTGCTTATGGGCACTCTTTGAGATGGTGTTTATGAGCATTCTGTGAGGGGGGTGTTTATGAGCATTCTTTGAGGGGGTGTTTAGGGGCATTTTTTGAGATAAGGCTCATTGGCATTCTTTGAGGTGAAGTTTGTGGGCATTCTTTGAGATGAGTTTTATGGGCACTCTTTGAGATGGTGTTTATGAGCATTCATTGAGATGGTGTTTATAAGCATTTTTTGAGGGGGTGTTTACGGGCATTCTTTGAGATGGTTTTATGTGCATTCTTTGAGGTTTGGGGGCATTCTTTGAGATGAGGTTAATGGGCATTCTTTTAAGTCGAGCTTGTGGGCATTCTTTGAGATGAGGTTAATGGGCATTCTTTTAAGTCGAGCTTGTGGGCATTCTTTGAGATGAGGTTTATGTGCACTCTTTAAGATGGTGTTTATCGGCATTTTTTGAGAGGGTGTTTCGTGGCATTCTTTAAGGAGGGTGTTTTGGGGCATTCTTTGAGATGAGGTTCATCGGCATTCTGTGAGGTGGAGTTTGTGGGAATTCTTTGAGATAATGTTTTGGGTTTCTTCTTTGAAATAGTGTTTTTACATGCATTTATGAGATGTCGTTTATGAGCATTCTTTGAGATTGTGTTTTGTGGCATTCTTTGAGTTGGTGTATTATGGGCATTCTTTGTGGTTATGTTTATTCACATTCTTTGAGATGTTGTTACTGGGCATTTTATGAGGTGTTTTATGGGCATTCTTTGATACGGTGTTTATGTGCATTCTTTTGGATGGTGTTTATGTCCATTCTTTTACATGGTGTATGTGAGCATCCTTTGACATGGTGTTTTATTGGCATTCTTTAAGATTTGGGGAGGGGGGCTTCTTTGAGATGTGTTGTGGTGTTCTGTTAAATAGTGTTTTTACATACATTCTTGAGATAGTGTTTATGAGCATTCTTTGAGATGGTGTTTCTGGCCTTTCTTTGAGTTGGTGAATTATGGGCATTCTCTGAGATTGTGTTTTATTTGCTTTCTTTAAGCTGGTGTTCATGGACATTTTTGAGATGGTGATTTATGGGCATTCTTTGAGATGGTACTTTGGATCTTCTTTGAGATGTTGTTTTGGGGCAATTTTTTGAGATGGTTTTTAATGGACATTCTTTGAGATGAGGTTTTATTGCAATTCTTTGATAGGGTGTTTATGGGTATTCTTCTAGATGGTGTTTCATGTGCATTTTTGTGATTTTATTTTGGGGGCACTCTTTGCGGATTCTTGGAATGCTTTTTATGGACGTTCTTTGAGTGTTTGTGGGCACTATTGATATAGTGTTTATGGGCATTGTTTGAGATGGTCATTTATGGGAATCCTTTGAGATGTTGTTTTGGGGGATTTTTTGAGATTGTGTTTTGGGGGGTCCTCTTTGAGATGGTGTTTTGCAGGGCTTCTTTGACATGTTATTTTAGAGGCATTATTTGATATGGTGTTTCGGGGTATTCTTTGTAATGATGTGTAATGGGCATTTTTGAGATGGGATTTGAGATGTTTATTCTTATATTCTGAGGATATTCTTTTTTTTTACTATTCTATTTTCCTTTTTTTGCTTCTTTTTAGTTTCTTTTTTGTTTCTTTTACTATTCTTTTACTTTTGTTTCCTTTTCACTATTTTCTTTACGTTTTGTTTATTCTTATTCTCTTTCCGTTTTGTTTTTGTTTACTATTTATTCTTTTTACTTTGATTCTCTAGTTGAGTAATTCTGGGTGGCGGATTCTCCAGTTGATCTGATTCTTTTTCACTATTCTCTTTCCTTTTTGTTTTTTTTAAACTTATTTTTACTATTGTTTCCTTTTATTTTTATCATTTTGTCTCCTTTTATTATTATATTTATTTTGTTTCATTTACTATTGTTTTTATTCTTGTTTCATTTTATTATTATTTCTTGTACTTTTTTTTTGTATCTTTGTTTCTTTCACTATTCTGTTTCCCTTGTTTCTTTATAATATTGTTTCCATTTTTCCTTTTCTCTTTTCTATTACTATTTTTATTATTCTGTAGCCTTTGTTTCTTTGATATCATTCTGTTTTCTTGTACTGAATTTCATTTGTTTCGCTACATTTTATCTGTAAGTCGCTATTACGAAGAATTCCAAGCAAACGATCGTGAATTTTGTAGCAAAATTGAAGCCACCTAAAATTTACCACCTTTTCTCCTCCTAACGAAGGCAAAGTCTAAGAGAGGTGCGTACCCAACCCCACCCTAGTTCTCCACGTACGAGCCATGTACCTTCCACACAATTTCACTCCCTCTAACTTCGCTACTTTCTTTACGAATGGGCTTTCAAAAACTGCCTGGTCGAGATGTCCTCGCCGGTTTTAGTTTGCGTGAGTAAACTAAATAAATAATAAGTTCCTTCTGGTTTGGCAGGTAAGCAAGAACGACCAGGTGTCCGTCTGATGGTACATGTTGCGCATCCTGCGCTCCTTCTTCGACGGCGCAAGGAGCCCACTTTCGCCGCCTCCTTCGCGCGATACTTCATCATTCCCACTTCCTGCTGGGCCAAGCGGGAGAACCTAAATCATAAATGTTGGGTGTGCTGAATCCCCAATGCTGCATGCAGCAAATCTTTATCAATGCTGGGGCATTAAATCCATAGTGTAGCTTGACCTTAACCGAATGCTAGTGTACTTAATGCTTGATGCTATAATTCGTACGCCATATCCATAATGCTGAGTTCCCATATCCTCAAGATTCTATGCACCGAATCCCTAATGCTGCGTTCTCAAATCCTTAATGATGTACGAACAGGTTCACTGATTTATGACTTCTCACATCTTCAAGGTTGTACGCATTTAAATTCTAATGTGGGTTCCTAAATCTTTAATGCTGTACGCACCTAATTTCTAATGCTGGATTTCTAAATCTTTAATGCTGTATGCATCGAATCCACAATGCTGGGTTCCCAAATCCTTAAAGCTTTATGCACCGAATCCCTAATGCTGGGTTATAAATCCATAATGATTTACCAACAGAATTCCTACTTTATATGTTCCCAAGTTCTTACGCTTCTAAGGACCGAATCCTTAATGCTGTGTTCCCAAATCCTAAATGATATACCCACCGTACCCCTAATGGAGGGTTACAAAATACTCAATGCTTTACGCACCAAATCCTAAATACTGGGTTCCAAATAATTAAAGTTGTGCTCACCAAATCCCAGCTGGGTTCCAAAAAATCCTCATGGTTATATGTACCGAATCTCTAATGCTGCGTTTCCAAATCCTTAAGGCTCTACCCACCGAATCCTTAATGCTGTTTTCTCAAATCCTTAATGCCATACAGGAATCCTTAATTTCTGGATTCCTAAGTCTTCAAGACTATACCCACCGAATCCCTAATGATGGTTCACAAATTTTCGAGGTTGTTGGCACCGAATCCCAAAAGATGGGTTCTCAAATTCTTAATGTTGTACACACCGAATCCCAATTTCCGGGTTCTGGTTTAATCCTATTTCACTTTGAACACATCCATGCATTTTCAGTCAAAGGATTTTCTTTTCCTATTTAATGGAATCCAAATTTCCGGCCCGTGGATGAACCACGCGGTGTGCCAGAATGATGGTAGATATTCCTACTATTTTTTTAATCTTTTTTGCAAGTCATGACTCCGGAATACGGTGACAATAGGACAGTAGCTTGCCCCCTCAACACTGCTCGTGTGGGGCTGGGGAACCCTCCCCATCGACGCTATGCAAGTGGCTCTAACCGAATCTCATAACTGCGTACATTGAGTTTCATTAAAACAAAACAAAACATGATTCGTTGTTTTAGGGGATAAAGGAAACAGATGTAACTAACGAAGAGATTTCACTTTGGAGAATGTGAGGAGAGGACACGAAAGAAAAATGAGAAAAAATGGGACAGGAATGAGGAAAAGGTTTAATGTTGAAAAGAACTACAATAGCAAATCTTAACGCCGATTAATAGTTAAGATTATAAACCTCCTAAAGGTTTCATATAAAGAGCACCTAAATTCAAAGGTTCGAACCAGTACGTTAAAATATACTAACAAATTGAATACATATTTGAGGAATAACCCTAATAACAATAAGATATTTTCAGCCCCTCAGTTCGTTATTTATTATAATTATTATTACCCTAGTATCGGAAACTCACCCAATTCTCCCGATTGTGGTAAATTAGTGGTAAGCCAGATGGACTCTGTGGATGAAAGCGGTGACACGTGTGAGGTTGTCGCGGGGGCCGGGGCTGAGATGGAGTAATTGGAAGGCAGAGAAGAGCACACGCCCAGAGCAGTCGGCGAATCGGATACTGAAGAGGAAGGGGTGGAAGAGCATACGGTGAGAGTGGTTCCTCTGCCTAGGGGTCCTGTTGTGGCGGCCAGCAGGAGTTCATCGTCAGTAGTGGCGTGGATGGGCGAGGATTCGTTCTTGTAGGAAGGACTCAACCCCGCCGACGAAAGTGATCTGAAATGGGACGAGAAAATCGTGAAAACGACCAATTAAGGATTTACAGAAAAGGCGCGAGTTGGCAACTCAAATTGATTTTTAAATTACGTCATCGAGGTGTTCGGAATTGTTCACTCTGGCAAACGGAAGACAATTACAAATTTTACCAACACGATGCATGTGAATTCAGTGGATGAAAGAGTACAGGTAGGTGGTAGGTGGTAAAGGGTTAAAAGGCAACTTGGAAGTAACATATGGCAAATAAACGTCTTTTTTGCTATCTTAAATTACATCACTTCAACCGAACAGTCCAACCCCCCTTAAATGTGAACCTGAACATCCCTGGAGAGGACAGGAAGGATCAAATGCCGAAGCCTTTTCAATGCCATCCTGACAGGAAGAGAGGCAAGTTGAAATGTGGAGGTGTTGGAAGCCAGACGAGAATTCGAGGAAGATAATTTATTTTTTATTTATTTATTTAAAAGAGTATTTATTTTCACTTAAAAGTCTTTGTCAAAAGGTTTTAATGCAAGTGAATTTGGTGGGGTGGAAGTTGAAATGTATTGAAAGTATATAACAAACGTATCCATAAGAGAAAAGGATTCCCATGGGTACTCAGGACAAGGGAAACCACACAACTCTCCTGAATATGTCCATGTTCTTCAACGATGGCAGAAACTATTGCGAGGTTGAGAAAGACTTATTCTCTCTCAGTTCTGAATCCCGCAAGTGCTCAGGAATATAGAGGGTGTTCGGAAAGTTACTGTGCACTTAACCTTATTTAATACGATTGTACAGGTACTTTCGGAACACCCTGTAATAGGGTTGATAGTGACGAACGGGTCTACCTTGGATCAGTGATAAATGAATAAAAAATCTCGTGGAGAAGAACGCCTTTTAGCGGCGTATCTCCCTTTGCTTCCCCCAATAGTATGGGTGAGTCAATGGATTGCACAATAGAGTATGCCGTGGTTCTATTTAAGGGCCTTTAAGAGACAAGACTTGATTCCCTAAAGTTAGCGCACTACCCAACTAATTGGGGCACCGACAGAAGTCAAGACCAATCGATGATAAAAAGTAGGAGGAAGAAAAGTTGTAACAAAGTGTAAAAGGGCCACAAAGAGTCAAGGAAAATAGGTACGTTGAGTAGTCTTGTTACCCATACCTCGGAAGTACTATTGTGAAGACTATAAAAACAACATAATACAGCTTTCAACCGAAGTTCAAATCCTAAAAAAGAGTAAAAACTTATGGTGATTAATATTTTTGAACTCTCGAAAAGTTTTGAACACCTCTATCAGTTGAGTGCGCAATCTCCTAGTCTCTAGTGAGAAAGAGATCGAGCTCTTACAGTCGCGTCTGATATTCTCGATCCCTAATCGATGGAATTAGTTTTGTGGCCCTGGGTAACAATCTCCTAGTCTCTAGCGAGAAAGCGATCGAGCTCTTACAGTCGCGTCTGATATTCTCGATCCCTAATTGATGGAATTAGTTTTGTGGTCCTGGCTAACAATCTCCTAGTCTCTAGCGAGAAAGAGATCGAGCTCTTACAGTCGTGTCTGATATTCTCGATCCCTAATCGATGGAATTAGTTTTGTGGCCCTGGTTAACATCCTTTCAGGCCATTCGATGTCATTTTGAAGTCTGTATTACAAAAACGGACTCGAGTACTCTAATTGAGGTCACACCAGAGAGTTATACATACATGGGCAGCACAATTTCCTTGCTTCTAAACCTGAACTTAATTCCTTTTCATGCAACTGAACAGTCGCCGAGACCTTTCCCTCTTCATCACTTCAATGTGCAATAACGAGTGTCGAGGGGGCAAGTCACTGCCCTATTGTCAACTGCGGGTTCGCATATTGGATGTGTATGTGTGCTACCTTGTACTTGTCTAAATTGAGTGAGGAAGAATAAGAGCCACCTAAAATAGCTTAATTTAGGTTCATACCCAAACTTATATCAAAAGCCATTTAACATATCCGTGGAGTTATTGCTTGGATGGCAAATTTCCAAACCTACGCCTCTACCCATTTGACAGATGTAGATGCGGTTACATTTTCTTCAACTTCTACGACAAGCAGCTATCATACTGCTAATATTCTCACTCCCCACAGAGGGATAGGACTTGGCATATTAAAAAAGGAAACCCGAGGTAACCGACGTGGACACATCCCTCAGGGAGCAAAAATAACTATAGCAAAAGAAAAAAAATGAATTAATGACGAAAGAAGGAAAAATAACAAAAGCGCCATGAGCTTCAGCCACATATAAGATGTGATGCATGAAAATACATTTCAGAACTTCCATAACGATAAATTTAAGTGTGAAACTTTAACTACCTTCATTTCGAACCACTCTCTGACTACATAAAATAGGCATACCAGAATGTCCTTAGTATTCCCTACTAGGTCAAAATGTCGAAGACTTCACTTTTCGTCACGTTTAAAAGGCCACTATTAACTAGACCCCTCCTTATCTTTACTTATTAATATAATTCTATACACTGAACGATTATTTGTATAGCCTAACATAATTTTACAAATGACAAAAACCAGCAAAAATAATGAAACTCATCCGAGTTAATGAGACACCGTACCGACCTAGAGCTCCCCTTACATCCACCTATAAACTTCATCCATTAGATGGTATCCAGAGTACAACTAAACAGTTGTCCCCCAAAAGGCTTGTTAAAATAATATGTAACCATGCTAATATAATAGAGATATTTCATTATTCCCGAGTCATACCCAAAACGGAACATCTCACCTCTCCAAATACTCGTGTCACCTGCCTCTGAAAACATTTAAATTTGACTTTTTTATGAGCCATGGTAATTCTTGCCAGAACTCTACCGCTCATTTGGTGAAAAAATAGCTTCTGTACCGATGAGGTGGTTGCAGTTTCATGGTAGGATGTTTTACTTGGTTTTCTTTTGTTTTCTTCGTTTCCTCTATTTGTTTCCCCCCCTTATTTTATCTCGTTTCCTTTATATTTTTGTTTTCTTTATTTGTTTTTTTTAGTTGGTTTCCTATATTTTGTTTTGTTTAATTTTTTTTGCTTTGCTTTGTTTTGTTTCTTAAATTTTTATTCGGGGGACAGGTTGTTTGGTTTTGTTTTACCCCCGCTTTGCACTTAGGGGAAAGGGGTCAGTGGGGACCTACATTTTAACATCGGATCCGACCATAGGTCGTTACAGTCAATCTCAGCCGAAGTAAGAGCGTAGGGATTCCATCCGGTGACTTACCATACCCAGTGTTTTAATTTGGCTTAAACATGAAGTTTGTGGTGAAAGTAGGGAACAAAGAAAAAGGGATGTAATACCCTTGATGTCAGGTGTAGCATTCTGTCGCTTACTAAACCGGATCACCCTTCCCTGCATTGTACACACTGGGGTAGGGAGGGTATGTTATTTTCCCATATTTCAGGAGTATCAGGAACTTTGGCACTGCTATACCATTAACCCTTTTGTGAGTGTCAACGGGGCGAGAAGAATTGGCTACAGGCACGTAAGAATCCCCTCCCCCCCTCATTTGCTGTAACAACTTTTATTTAGAATAAAATTTTGAATAATTAAAGTTTAGTTGATACTGTTGACTTTCTTCTTAACTGCCCCCCTCCCCTCACCAAAGGTTCTTGTAGTTTTAGTACATACCTCTTTCTGATGTCATCTAATACACACACACACGTGTTTTTTTTTTTTAAGAGCCCATCTGGCAAATAATACGCACAACAGGAGACGTCATTTAGGGGCGAGTGAAGTTTGCTATTGCAAGATCCTCTATTCCTCATCTTTCGATTTCTCCCTTTCTTTTATTTCTCTCGCTGATTACAGCAGTTTTATTTATTGTTAATTCAAAAAATATTTTGTTACCTAAGAAGCGTAATTACCACAAACATATCATTTTTGCGTTTTTTATAGGCATATTCTAGGATGTTGATATAATAATAATCTATTCTTCACTGAAATATTATCAATGATATTTGGCAAAAGTTGGGGTGTATGCATTTATCCATAAAATTATCGGTCTATTTATACTGCTAATGTTTTTTAGGTGACGGGGGTGGGGGAGCGTTAATTTACGATTTGGAGACCTAGAATCTATTTATTTTTCGAGCTGAGTGCGTTTTGAATTGTTTAGATGATCAATTTTCTACTTTGGTGATCAATTCAATTTTGATTCCACTCCAATTGATTAACAATGGTAGATACATCAATTTAGCTTCAGGCAATTCAAAATGGCCCTCGGCGGAGTTATCTCACGAGTCTGAAAAGAGGAACTGTCTGAGACAGCTTTTAGTTATGGTTTTGGCCGGTTTTACTTATCTCTCTACCTATAGTCGCCTCTACTTATGATCGGAAGACCCATTACTCATTGCCTGTCATGCTGGTTCCCTTAAGGAATGAATGGGTTGTATTAGCGGGCGTGAAGTAAGGTCAACGCCCGTTCATTATTGCTCATTGGATTTTGTCTTAATTCGTTGAGGCAGGATTTCTTCCCAGTTGTGAAAGAATAATTTAGTCATTTACTTACGAGTACGTTGTTCTTGGGGTTAGGGTGCTGACCTTGGGCCCCGTGGCCTCGACGAACAACGGCAGAGATCCAGAACTTAGTGGATGTAGAGATTTTGTCTAAAAAGTGGAAGTTTCGAGCATGCTGTGAAGACGTGTTGAGCTGTCTTATTTCATGTGGCACCTTGTGCCACATGATATATGTCCGTCTTAAGTTCATGGTGACCATATTAGAGTCTAACCAGGGCGAACCATATGGGGGGAGGGAAAGATTTGGGGGTCAAGGTGTCTGGTAGAAAGGCGTTTAGATGGTTTGATACCCAGAGATTGGAAGGTTTTCTTATGGTGTGTACGAAGAGTATTTTCCGAGTGTGATGGGTCTCTAATTTTAGCGTGGGTGAATTCCTTGATGAATTTAGTCATCTTGCAATCTAGTCAATATGTAGCTCAATCTGTTATGCTAGAATTAGCCAGTTCTTACATACTTTAATCATCACCCGAAATGATGACATATACAAGGTGATGCATGGAAAGGTAATCGGGGTTCGGTTACATAGCGTAAATACATACACATCAATGCAGAATAAATATAAATTAACATTTATTTTGTATTTATCTATTTTTGCGCTAATCTACCACCCCCAACCTTTTTTTTTGCTGTAGAATGCTCCATTTTACCAAAAAAACTCATTTTTCTGCTTAATAAATGATATAAAACAATAAAATTAATTGTATTTACCAAATATGTCCGTTTCAAAATCCTAGAAAACGCACATGTACGGACCAGAATCAAAGTCATTTGGAGAAAACACCAACATGTATACTCGGAATGTTTGGGATATATTTTTACGGCTTTATTTTTTCGTTATTTCTATCAGTGTAAACTTTAATATTCAAGAAATGTTTTTTATTTAATGTTTAAATGTTAAAATGTTGATAGGTCCCGAAAAAGAAGCGGTTTCAATCAAAACAAAACTGATTCATGTGTTTAAAAAAACTCAGAATAAACGCGAACGTGGGTAAAAAAAAACACCAAAAAGTGATGTTACACACTCAAACATCTTTGCTGGATATCGTAGTGATAAAACGTAGAAAGAATAGATTAGAAAGAGATGGAGTGAATCTTAAAACAAGTTCATAAGAAGAAAAACATGTAAGCTAAATACATGTGTTTAAAAAACTCAGAATAAACGCGAACACGGTAAAAAACACCAAAAAGTGATGTTACACACTCAAACATCTTTGCTGGATATCGTAGTGATAAAACGTAGAAAGAATAGATTAGAAAGAGATGGAGTGAATCTAAAAACAAGTTCATAAGAAGAAAAACATGTAAGCTAAATACATGTGTTTAAAAAACTCAGAATAAACGCGAACGGGGGTAAAAAAAACACACCAAAAAGTGATGTTACACACTCAAACATCTTTGCTGGATATCGTAGTGATAAAACGTAGAAAGAATAGATTAGAAAAAGATGGAGTGAATCTAAAAACAAGTTCATAAGAATAAAAACATGTAAGCTAAATAAGTTTCGACGAATTTTGTAGCACAAATTCCTCAAAGGAAAACAAAAACTACAGTTTCAAAATAAGTGAAGTCGGTTAAAGGACCGTAAAATCATGTTCCCAGATAGGGGAATGCAGTTCTTTAGCTCGCCTTTGGTGGTTAAATGCACTCTCTGATCTGGATTCGTCATTTAATGAGTAGATGGCGGATGATAATAAGCTCCGAAGGTAAAAAAAAAAAGGATATTTAATTTAACAGCTCTCAAGGTCGATCTGACAGACCTCATGTACTTTTCCATTGTTTAAAAAAAATAAACAGGATTATTTTCCCCCTCGAATTTAAAGCGCAATAACAACGAGGCCATATGACTCGAGAAGTATTTAAGAGATCTGTAAAGAAAGTGAAAATGCGTGGAGAATCTCCAGCAGGCATTGAGAGCGGGATGCTAAACAGCGGGTGTTGGGGCCAGAAGGGCCCACAAACTTCCAGATGCCACATGACGTTCCCTTGTAGGTTAAACGGGAAAATTCCTCATATATTTCTTAATTAAAAAAGTGCCATACCTTGATTGAATTAAATGAATGAAAATGTATGAAAGATACATTGAGAATAGGTAGTTAGAGGTGCTAGCGCAACTCTGCCCAATCATACACCCTTACACACTCGAGCAAACAATCTGAACTCAAGTAATACTCCAATAATGTATCGTCCACTTTAAGGAGTCCTAACTTATACGAGATAAGTCCAACTCGCGCCATTCAATTAATGGGAGAAATAAATCAAGAGACTTTGGTGACTCTTAATAAATTACCATAAATAACAAGGGAAGATAAATCGCCCACCATAGAGATGGTATCGTGGTTTGCAAGGATAAGTTAATGGACATCAGCATTTTTATGCCCCCAGGTATGGTCGCCAAGACTAAAATTTGACTGGGTGAGCCGCCCTCACGAAATCTCGGATTTGCGCTCGTCGTTATCAATTGTTCTGAACCACGAAGCCCAAGTCCCGAATTGGACTGGTGGGGGATTTACTCGGTGGGTAGGTTCTCCTCAGGAATGGGTGTAAAGGGTTCATACATTGCATGGAGGTGACTCCTAAGGTTCGACAAACCTCACACGCTATCGGAGGTTGAGGGTCAAGTGTAGCGTGGGCAACTATGTTGCAGCTGAGATTTGCAGTCGTGTGCGGATGCAAGAGTGAATGTACGGAGGGGGACTTAGCTAAATTGTGGAGGTTGGGCAGGTTTGGGAGTTACGGAAACTCATGGGCCCCGAGTGCCCCAGGGAGACTACTTGGGCTAGTTATCTCTCACACATTTTCTCTTCCTCCATATATTTTCTTTGTGCGACCGAAAACTATCAGCTAGTTGTGGTTGGCATGCAAACTAGCAAGTATCTACCGCGTTCAGGCTTATGCTGCCTGATCCGGGTAATGTGTGAAAGTTTACCCAGAAATGCAGAGATAATCCTAAGAAAAACAGCTGTTGCTCCTCTTAGCTCAATATGTAGAGTGCTAGTCTAGATAGATGCGATTGCCTCTTTTTATAAGACCAAACGCAGATTAGAAAAGAAGAGAGAGAGAGAGAGAGAGAGAGAGAGAGCAAACGGAATAAAATAATATAAAGCGCTCGATTGAATAGGTTCGAGCCCAACCTGTTTTTCACTTTCTTTAACGCGTATCCAGCATACCGCAAGAAACAGAAAAAACAGGATAATTTTTTCTTCGGAAAAAGTTATTTCCTACTTCGAAAAATTCCGTCCTGGGGTGAGATTCGAACCAAGCACACTGAGGCAGCGAGCAACCGCTTTTATCTCAATTAAACCGATATATATATATATATATATATATATATATATATATATATATATATATATATATATATATATATATATATATATATATATATGAGAATATTCGAGCGATGGACGAATGCCCAATTACAACATCAAATAAAGTCTCGAGGATTTATAGGGAACAATTTGCGGGTTGGACAGAATAAGATCAGATAGGATTGAGAGGCGGGATCTTCCACTGTTTTATGGCTGGTACCAATGTAAACAGAGGCGGCAGGGGGTCGACCAGTACCAGACCTCGAGCACAGCCGGTCTTTGACACAGATCACCTCCCTGATAAAGGGCTGGAAGGGCAGGCACCCCACCACCCGACCGCGCCCCCCCCCCAATCCTTCCCCGGGTCGCAGCAGAACCACACGAAAGCTGTTACTTTTTACACGTGGTTGCGCGCCTTGTAACCGCCCAGCGAGACGCTAATGATGCCTCTCTGATTAACGCCCCTGGATTGAGCCCTTTGAAGAAGGGTCTTGGAAGCTCGCGATGGCCGGGTTTTACCGAGACGCCCTCCCAAATAAGACCTATAAATCGGTCTGTGTAAATTCTGGGCGCAATAAAATTCAATTAATCTGATAACAAAAAATCGAAGTTCATGGTTTATGAAAGGCTTTATGGGGGTCTTGGGGCAGCTCCCACCTTTCTGAGAAGGGAGGGTTAAGAATAAACGCGACCCACTTTATACGAGTATTCTTTTATCAGTATTACTATGTCTGCTTCATTACCACTGAGACCCAAATGCCCAAGAACAGAGTGGTAACATCTGATAGGAGCTTGAGGCTGTGATAAGGCTGATTCGAGACGAGAGCAAAGATTTGCCTGAATGGTTAATCGGTTTAGTAAGGAAGAAAAGACATTAGCGATTATACAATGCAATGTATAGATATAAATGCATAAATGTTGAGGAGGGAAATTTTTAAATGGTATAGAACAGGGGTTCCCAACACGCGGCTCGCGGTCACTTGTTAAAATGAACATTGCGTGCGGCCAGCCAGATCATTTCCTGGGCGCTTAGTGCGGCCCTCCATCATTTTAAACGTGTGTTGAAACATCTTATTTCTCAAGAGCGGGTTTTAGGGTATGTTAAGTTAGGTTAATTTGCTAGTTCAGGTTAGGTTAAGTATATTTTTCTATATATTGATAAGCTTTGTGCTGAGAAATGTCACCAGGTGTCTCATTAATAAATTCTTTGACATTTTGTGGGTTTTGTATAATATGTAGTTTTTTCATAGGTGCAGCCCTAGGGCCCTCCCGGACTTGATGTGGCCCGTGGTACTCTGCAGGTTGGGGATGCCTAGTATTGAAAAAATATATATTCCAGGGGACTTGAAATCAAATATTTTCACTTTTTATGCATAATTAAGTAATTTAGTTGTTATTTTTACTCTGCTTAGTAGCATAGATATGAAAAACATATTTTATCTTATTGCTAATTCTATTCTGTTTATTTTTAAATTAATTTCTGACACTTCTTTACTTCTTATTGATCTTCTTTACATTTTTTTTATTCCGTTGTAGGTGTGAATATTAACAGTGTAAAACCTAGTTTCTGGTACGTCGATGGTTCCTTGGAAGAGTTGAACCTCCACAAACGAATCGGAGAAGGATGGCGTTTAACGCCCCCGTCGCCGGATCGGCTTCTCTTCAGGTTAAGGACACAAGAAAAGGAGTCTGGAAAAGGATACTCAATGGCCTATCCAGGCAGCCCCTCTTACCATCCACAAGTTCAGTCCCACCTTTGCATCCTCATCCATATATTAATCTAATCTATTTTTTAAATTCCCCGGCGGGGCGGGGGGGGGGCTTCTATCAGAGATTATTCATATTCACTTCACCTACCACTCGATTTAGAAACCAATTGCTACCAATCTCTTTCAGGGGCAGTGGCGCAACCCCCACGGCGGATAATGCCCCAAGTAGCTGATCGTTTGGTTATTTACTTTCCATAGATTTTCACATTCCTAACTTCCTGAAAAATCCCTACTTCCTGAAAAATCCTAACTTACCGAAAAATCAAGTGTGAAATTTCGCATCATGGTATTTGCTAGTAACCACAAATATTGGGGCCAAAAGGAAATGGGGTACTAACATCCCCCACGTGATTGAGGAGAACAAAAGAACGATATGCGATACGGGGTTAAAAAAAAAACGGGCAGGAAATTCCAGGGTGATCCCGATGTCCCGTGGGAAAAGTGAGAAATTAAAATTTCATGTGAGCAACCCGCAATTGATATGAGAGAGAATTTCGTCTTGAAACGAATCAAGTGAAGACGAGTGTGTGAAAGTAAAACCAACGTGGTGAGCGCCTAAATTTATATTTAAATACGTCTGTAACAAATAGGTGAAGTTGGTGCTAGAGAAATGAAGTGTGGAAAAAAATCTTCTTTTAATAAGGAATTATATAGCAGCAATTCCTCCTCGATGAAGGACGTGATACTCCCAACTCCGAGAAAGAGTGTGAAGCTGATCTCGTAATTGAGTGTCATCTCAAACAATCCTATTTCACAGCTCTTGGATGACCAAGGCCACAAGAGCCTTGGTCATCCATCACCCATCAGTGTAACCGAACCCCACGAACCCCAACATGCCTCTTATTTCAGTTCAAGGAACATCGTCAACAACTGAAAATAGCTTTACGGGTGACAAAGGTAACCAGGGCCAATCGAGATTCATCCGGGTAAATCAACCAGTCACCAGGGTCAATCGAGGGTCATCCGCAATCAACCAGCGGCCAGGGCCATTCGAGGGTCATCCGGGTCAATTAACCAACAACCAAGGCCATTCCAGTGTCACCCGAGTTAATTAACCAGCGACCAGGGCCATTCGAGGGTCATCCGGGTCAATTAACCAGCAATCAAGGCCATTCCAGTGTCACCCAAGTCAATTAACCAGCGACCAGGGCTATTCGAGGGTCATTCGGGTCAATTAACCAGCAACCAAGGCCATTCCAGTGTTACCCGAGTCAATTAACCAGCGACCAGGGCCATTCGAGGGTTATCCGGGTCAATTAACCAGCAACCAAGGCCATTCCAGTGTCACCCGAGTCAATTAACCAGCGACCAGGGCCATTCGAGGGTTATCCGGGTCAATTAACCAGCAACCAAGGCCATTCCAGTGTCACCCGAGTCAATTAACCAGCGACCAGGGCCATTCGATGGTCATCCACTGCATCCAGGACCCACCATCCTTCCGTGAACTGATTCCAAGGATTGATTGCCGCGGGGTCATCACCAACCAAGGACATCAACCTAATCCCCCGAAGCACCATAGGATCCGCTCCTGCTCCAGATAAATGAACCCAGTGGTCTGGGCGGCCACTCCCTACAAAGAGAAGACGCGAGAGAGAACACCGGGAGATTTTTATAATTTAAACCAGAAACAAACGAGGGCATCTCCGACATAGATTCCAAGATAGTGGTGAAGTTGGAGGAAGTGAAAATGTGAGGAAGATATATAGTCTCGGATACTTCCTCGCAAGGATGGGCCGAGATATCACGCAATTCTCCAGATGTCAGCTGCAGAATGGTTGCTAATGCAACTCCCGATGCCCCCTTGCGGGCAGACCAAGGACGGGGGGTACTATCAAGTAGTTAATTGCGCTGGGGATTGTAATTTCTTGGTCCTTGTGAGCAATTAGATTATTCTTTATCGATTTTTGGCCACTTTTCATCAAAATTTGCCCCTTGTCCCTTGTTCGCAAAGGGTTTTGTCAGGCGAAGAAGGAGCAAACATGAAGCAGATGACATCTGGAGAATTGTGCTCCTTCCAGTTCCAATACGATCTGTGGCATTTTTCCTTCCAGCTTCATTTTCTTTACAGATCTCACTTAACAAGTTTTCTCCGGTTGATGCCCTCATTGGTTTTATTTTTTTAACCTTAAAGAAATCAAAGGAAAAAAAAATCCTGTTTTCTATTTCGCAACATTTGATTTGCTACATCCTTAATTTTTGCGTGGACTTTAATTTTCCCCATTAATTACGCTATTTATGTATTTGGGAGTAAATAAATCCTAAACAAGCCGTAATTTATTCCCCCCCCCAAGAAAGACCGGCGCTAAGATTCCTAATTCATCGTCCCTCCAAAAAGATCAGCGCTAAGATTCCTAATTCCTTCTCCCTCCAAAAAGACAAGAGCTAACTAAGATTCCTAATTCCTCCTCCGTCCACAAAGACTACCGCTAAGATTCCTAAGTTCCTCGTTCCTCCAAAAAGAACAGTGCTAAGATTCCTAATTCTTTCTCCCTCCAAAAGGACCACCACTAAGATTCCTAATTCCTCCTCCTTCGAAAAGACCAGCGCTAAGATTCCCAATTCCTTCTCCATCCAAAAAGACCAGCGCTAAGAATCCTAATTCTTTCTCCCTCCAAAAAGATAAGCACTAAGATTCCTAATTACTCCTCCGTCCACAAAGACTACCGCTAAGGTTCTTAATTCCTCCTCCCTCCAAAAAAGACCAGTGCTAATATTCCTAATTCTTTCTCCCTCCAAAAGGACCAGTGCTAAGATTCCTAATTCTTCCTCCCTCCAAAAAGAGCAGCACTAAGATTCCTAATTTTTCCTCCCTCCAGAAAAACCAGCGCTAAGGAATTCTTCTCCTTCCAAAAAGACCAACTCAAAGATTCCTAATTCCTTCTCCTTCCAAAAAGACCAACGCTAAGATTCCTAATTTTCCCTCTTTCCAAAAAGACCAGCGCTAAGATTCCTAATTCCTCCTCCCTCGAAAAGACCAGCTCTAAGATTCCTAATTACTTCTCCCTCCAGAAACACCAGCGCTAAGATTCCTAATTCCTTCTCCCTCCAAAAAGACCAGCGCTAAGATTCATAATTCCTCCTCCTTCCAAAAGACCAGGTCTAAGATTCCCAATTCCTTCTCCCTCCAAAAACATCAGCACTAAGATTCTTAATTCTTCCTCCCTTCCCCCAAAACAGCGCTAAGATTCCTAATTCTTTCTCCCTCCAAAAAGACCAGCGCTAAGATTCCTAGTTCCTCCTCCTTCCATAAAGACCAGCGCTAAGATTCCTAATTCCTCCTCCCTCTAAAAAAACAGCGCTTAGATTCCTAATTCCTCTTCCCTCTAAAAAGACCAGTGCTAAGATTCCTAGTTCCTCCTCCCTCCAAAAAGACCAGCGCTAAGATTCCCAACTCCGCTCCCCCCCAAACAGCGCCAAGCTCTCCCTCCCCCTCACTTCAAGAAAGACCAGCGCTAAGATACCCAAATTTACGCTATTCCTATAGAAAGCTACAGGTGTGTGTGGGGGGGGGGGTTATTATATAGTAAAACTATATAATACCCCCTCCTCCAACACCTGTAGCAGGAAATGAGGACCCTTCACATGACGCCACGTGGTGGTGTCATGTTTCGGGATCCTTAGCCCCTTGAATCAAAGGTTACGAATTGAAGGGGGTTCGAACTTTGAACTCACGGAGCCACTTGCCATTCGATGATAGTAGAATTCACCAAATTGCCTCCCTCCGTCACCTTCACGGTAGAGGCACAACCAAAAACATAATTTAACCGATCACATTTTTTAATAAATAAATTTAAAGAAATACATGAAGAAAGTGGTAAAGATGGAGGAAGCGAAATTGTGCGGAAGATATATAGCCGCAGATCCGTTTGGGGGCTGGGAGGTAGGGTGTTTCAAAATGCAAAAGTTTGGAAATGTTGCACGCTCGTGTGTTATTCCGGTTCTCTCAGAGTAAAACAGTATTGCGTTGAAATTTGGGGCGAATTGAGTAATATTTAGGGATCCCGACAAAGTGAACGTTTAGGTGACGTGACTCGAAATTCAGGATTTTTCTAACTTTCCACTTTTTTTCTCCCTCAGGATATAAAAATGGCAACAAGAGCCACCTTTAATCTTTGTCTGATCGACAAGGCTCCAATCGAGGAAATTACCAGAGCCCAGCTACCATCGAAGGAGCAGGTACTCTTCCGCTACTACCACCACCACCGGGAGATGTGGAAGACGGCGAGCGGGAGCAGGAACGAAGCTTTTAAAGCTCGTAAAGGCGTACAATGACCTCAAGAAGGACAAGAACAAGAACAAAGACAGGCCTAAACATCGTATGCATGAGGAGATTTTCAAGGGAGACCTCCAAGAAATCTTCGACCTCGCACACTCCCCTTCTCTCCAATAGGCAGACGTGAAGGACCAGGACAAGGAGTTCTACGGAGCTAGAAAAAAGACAGAGGGAAATCATCGATGGCTGGAATTGACCTCGTGACAGCGAAGAAGGTGGAGAAGCGGGTCGAGCGCGGAAATCGACTCAAGTGGCTCCGGGAACGTGAAGAGAGCGATATTGCCAGGCTGACTGAAAGGGCAGAAATCCCGAGCCAAAGGAGTAGCAGCAGCAAAAGTCCTGTTTCGACGACGTCATCACCTGCTCGTGGATTCCGAAACCCAAGAAAAAATCTCAAACAGTGGCCACCGATCTCCATGAAGGATCTTGACCTCATTTAAACTTGGAATCGAGAGAAGATGTCGGTGCGGCAAGCAACGTCAACGTTCGCAGCTACCGCTCAAGTTCTTGGAATCAACATTGGGAGTATGGCGGTCTCGTAGAGCACGGTCCATCGAGCACGAGTTGCGGGGAGAGAGCAAGCCGCCGAGAAGATCGTTGAACTGCGAAACCAGAAGATACCTGAGAGGTTTGTTCTGCACATGGACGGAAAACTCCTCCCGTCCCTCTCTGGCGATATGGAGGACCGCATCGCCGTCCTCCTGACAGGGGAAGATGACGTCGAGTTCCTTCTTGGGGTTCCGGCAAGCTCGGATTTGAATGGCAGAAACGTGGGTGCAGTAGTCTTGAAGAAAGTGGGTGAAACAGGGGTCAGGGACAAGATCATCGCCTTTTGTAACGACACCACGGCTTCGAACACTGGCATGGTTCAAGGTGCTTGCATTCGGATTAGGCAAGAACTCGGACGTAGCTTGCTTTGGTTGGCCTGCCGCCATGATCTCCACGAGGTGATCCTCAAGGATGTCTTCGAAGCCATTCTCGGCTCTTCCTCTGGTCCTGACATTGGAATCTTCAAACGACTCCGTGATTGATGGTCCTTCGTGGATTCCTCTCAGAAAGAGACGGTGAAAACATCGGAGGACCTTGTAGAGTTCTTCGCCACCAATGAAACTGCCAGCAACCTGAAGGACGATGCATTGGTCTTCTTGAAGGAGGCTCTGATGTCAAAGAACCATCCCAGGGAGGACTATGAAGAACTTCTCCGCCTCTCCTACGTGTTCCTCGGTGGTGAAGGTCCAGCCAAACCATTCCGTCGTCCTGGGCCTCTCCATCAAGCCCGGTGGATGGCCAAGTCAATCTACTGCCTCAAGCTTCAGATGCTGAAATCCGAGCTGTCGCTGACTGGTCGAGAGAAGGCCGGAGGGGAACGGGTGGCCCTCTTCGTTGCTCTGGTGTACTGAAAACAATGGCATGGGGCACCGATTTCTGTGAAAGCTCCATGAACAGCGTGCTCTTCCTCGAGATCCTCAAGACATAGCCTCACCAAAACGTTGCCAAGGAAGCAGAACAAGCCCTGCTACGCCACCTGTGGTACGTTTCCGAGGAAAACGCGGGACAGGCCTTCTTCGACTCAAGGATTGATGTGGAGGAGAAGAAGCAGGTAGTCAAGGCATTGGACAAGCCCGCTTCGAAGAAGGAAACAAGCGATTGCAGTGAAAAAAAGATGAAGATGTCTACCTCCCTCTCGTCCTTCGTCACTTCGAAGACACGGTCCTTCTTTCAGAAACTAGACGCGGACGATGGCTTCCTGACAAAGGACCCGACATTGTGGGAGGAGGACGGGCGATTCAAGGACGCTCGGAAACGGGCACCTGGCCTCCGAGTGGTCAATGATGCCGCGGAGCGGGGCATCGCCCTATTCCAGCGCTACCTGGGGTCCACAAAGTCGGCCGCACAAGAGAAGTATCTCCTCCAGTTATTCCACCACCATCGGAAACTTGTGGGGCAGGAAAAGAAGGAGGACCTTAAAAAGAAGGCTTTCTGAATAGAAACAATGAAAACTCTCTGTTTTGGTTTCCATATAAGTTTCTTTCTAAAAATGTGGGATCTTTTCAGTTTGTTTCTTTGTTTTTGAAGGATATTAGAAAATTGTTCAGTTTGTCGTGACCCCTAAATATTCTCCGAATTTCATCTAATTTCACAGGAACTCTTCTTATGCATGTGTGAACAGAGGCAAAATACGAGCAAGTGAAAAAAACTTGTTTCATTTTTTTCTTGTATGATCTTGGGACACCCTACTGAGAGGGCATGCAATGTTTGAGATGTATACCGCAGCATCGCTGTTTTTATCCGCCAGGGTTTGCCAGGTGTATCATGGACAACCATATTGCAGTTGATATCTGAAAGCTTACGTACCCTCCCTGCCCCTACAGTCATAGGGGAATATGATTTAAATGTAGAGGTCGGGCAGTTCTCTAGAATTGTGTGACTCAAGTCCAAGCCGAATACGAGAGTAGAACAGATAAAAGAAACAAACGAAGACAGAAAATGAGGTGCAAAAAGAAATTGGTGAGAGTTTTGTAGAGGCAAAAGTCTTCACTCATACATACTCGTATGATCGGGACGGGAGAGTGTGTATTCAAAGCCAACTGGAACAAATTCATACAAAGAGCACAGGATCTAGAACTCGCTTGCCAGGATATTAAAGGCCACATGAACTAGGCCACAAAATAAGCTTTCTGTGTGTGGTAGGTCACAGGTCATCCTTAGCTCTGGTTTAAATGACCTGGATTCGCGAGAAGCAATAAAGCAATTTTACATCTCAAGTTCGAGAAGCAATTTTTCGCCTTCACTGACTAAACATTGATGTTGAGAGGCTTTAAAAAAAATATACAACCCTGCATGGCTGGAACCAGTTTTTCCTTGTATTTGCTTGCTCGAGGGAGAATCGGTTCTTATCGAGAGAACAGAAGTGAGACAAACTCCCATCGCATCGAACTGAAGCTGCATCTCGCTGTCTTGTCTGATCACCCATCCATGGTCAATCCAGCGTCGTTGATATTAGGTCATCGTCATAGTCTCATTTACTTTAGCGTTCGAATAAGAACATAAGAAAAAAAGTGGTCTACAAAAGGGTAATCAATAACCTATAAGAGGCAGCTCCTGTTACCATCAAGTTCAGGCCCATATTGCATCCTCATCCATAAATCTATGCAGTCTATTCTTAAAGCTCCTCAGTGAGAACGCTTCTATCCTATGACTAGGAAGACGATTCCATTCATCTACCACTCGATTTGCAAACCAATTTCTACCAATCTCTTTCCTGAATCTAATATTGTCCAGCTTAAACCTATTGCTACGTGTCCTAACCTGTTCACTAAAGATAAGAACCCTACCTAAGTCTCTCCTATAATAAACTTTTACCCACTTGGAGACTTCAATCAAGCACCCCCGCCCTTACCAAAGAACTCCTCTTCTCTCTAACGTATGTAAATTTAGTCTCCTAAGCCTTTCACCATATCTTTAGCCTTCTCGCAGGAAACACAAGAAAAAAAAGAATGACTCAATCGTCTGGTAGCGTTCATTTGCGATCCAATCTATAACGTGGGGCATTGCGATCATTTGGTATTCATTGCTATTCAATCTATATATTGTGCTTATGTAATTTGCTCCTTGAAACGTACACGTTTTATCTGCTGCAATCTTAATCTTGGGTTATGCTTAATTTGGTTTTTAGATTTTTTTCATTATATTAATCTCTGCACAGTTAATTTTGCTGTATATAAACCATAAAACGGAATATTTATTCACCAAATCTAAAGCAATTCCACCAACTTCGTTAATCACCATATCCATTTGTTTACTGCTCTGGTTTTTGTTTGTTGATTTTTTGGTGTTTTGTTATCTTTTTTTTAATAGCTTAAAGATTGTCTTTTCTCTGTAATTTCGGTGGTTATGTCATTGTTGACGGCCGCTATAAGGGATCTCAAATTTGTTTCAAATCTTTACACTTTCTGATAGATATGACCTCGTTAGTTTACGATTCTTAGCTTTAATTTAATTCCTCTTATTTCTCATTCCAAGTTGTTCCTAAGCCACCTGATTTGGGGTGTGACAAAAAAGGAACTTAATGTAACCGACAAGGGAATTTTTAATTACAAATTTTAAAGCTTATTGTTTAAAATCAAAACTAAAGAGAACATGCATTCCAGAAATTTTTCGAAAAAGAGGGTGCACAATTCTCCTAAAACAAGCATTGGCCTCCAAGGTGCCTTAATTAATGTAGAGTAACGAATGAAAGAGAATAAAGAAAAATAGTTAAAAAGCAGAAAATAAATATCATGATTGGAGGAACTACGGGAAAGTGTTTAACCTTAATGCTAAGAAGGCTAGGCACCAAAGGTGGTTGGTGGAATGAGGCGAAATACTCACATATAATGTAACCGGTTAAGAAGCATAAATGCTAGAATAGCAAACTTTGTCAACTCTAAATACTAGGGAATAAGTTCTTACAAAGACTATATGCCCTTAAAAGCGCCCTAGTTTAAACAGCTGGAAGCATGAGTCATTTCTTAGGTTGCATCACTTTCTCGAGACGGGTGAGTTTTATTTCCTGCAATCTTAGCCTTGGATTTTCTTAATTTGTTTCTTATGAGTGTGTGTGAGTAAGACCATTCTACTATACTTGTTAACCAGTTTAAGCCTTGAATAAGTGAATAATCTTATCCTGAATTGGCCCAAAGACCCTTTTTCGGATGTTTAATCTATAATCTTTTGGCACTAAAGTTCGATAAATAACTGATGCATTTCAAGAAACACCATAGTCAAATTCCTACTGAAGGCCCTAAAAATTTGTATTAAAGTGTGTCTCGATAGTAGGATAATAGTTATTGTAAGCCCTGAAAATTAAAGGATTTGGATTCAGTGGGTGACAAAGGAAAAGCATCGGTGAAGAATAGGTTTGGAAAATCATGAGGGAGAATTTTCCCGCCCATAAAACCTGAAAAGGAACAGCAAATGGTGGTTCCTTTGTTCAAGGATGTTTCTCTCGGGGAATCTTCCTCAACGAAACTGGCTGCTCTCTTTCTCTCGCCTCCTCCTAAGTGTACGTGTTCTTTTGTGATAGGAGGAGAGCGGGAGAGAGAAAATTAAATAGTACAAACAATCTCAGCCGGGAACCCCGGCCAAACTACCTCTTTACAACTACTTTAACAGCTTAAAATGTCCTTTACAAAAGAACCACCGAAAGCTGAATAGGGCAAATGGTGCGGCCACTTTTCTCTCGATCGATGAAAAGAGACAAAATAAATTAACCTTTCAAAAGAGAATTGAGGCGTTTTTGTATTGGTGCTCGGCTCAGCACTCGAAAAATTAAGAGATTGAGGGCGGTTGATGAAGAGCCCCGTGGTGAAGGGGAAGGAATGGTCAGAAGCGTTTAGCCACTAAATTACGAGTGTATGCAGTGGTTATAGGCGGTAAAAACTTCAATAAGTTTAGTTCTAAGCGAATGAAATAGTGTCTCGGGCTAATCGGTCATGAACGCGGAAGAATGGGGCGCACGGTGCTGATAGGCGCTTTCGACTCGTCGTTTTAGACCTATATTTAATGGGAGCGAGGAAATGGGGAGTAGGATTCGATTTTATCGTCATATCTGATAACAAATGAAACTTCTTTGTGCAGCCGTATGTAGTTTACCACAAATGCAGTTATTTAACAAAAAAGGGACCATCTTTCTGGTTTGGTACAGAAGTCTCTATATTTGGAGAGATTTCTGGGCAGATCTCTGCCTCCACTCCCTACTCCATCTGCCTCCCTATAGAATTACAGGGTTTATTTTTGTTTATTCAATAGGCAGCGATGGGCCAATGACCCCCGCAATGTCGAGGCCTCTTACTTGTAGTTCATAAGACCTAACTTATCCTTTGCCTCATTATATAGCCAACTAAGGATCAACTTAGGGATTTACTATGAAAATTCATTGGAGTTCTTTAAATAGGAAAGAATTCCACGTTACACAAATTTTGAGTTGTGTGTACATTAAGACCTACATCGCTAGTGGATAGAAAAAGTTCTTTGAAGAAGATAGACAGTAGAAAAACTTTCTTTGAAGATGGAAATGTATAAATTTGCTATGACGTCATGTAAAATTAAATAACTTAAAATATCTTAATTGGTAGTATGATCAGTAATACCAATTTAAAAATAACGGTCAATAACGACTACTCCAAAGAAGAAAGATTATGAAAATATAGTTTTCTTTTAATAAAAGGTAAAATTTCTTAAGTATTTTAAAGGAAATTCACGTTTTAAAATATTCCTTAGGCAATTTATCAAACCTAAATCCTTCTTTATATTTTCAATCGCTGAAAATGTTAATTTTATAACGGAAATTTTCCTTTGACTAGATTTCGTACATATTTAATAAATAAAAATAATTCATTATAGTATACATCTAAAGAATTAGTAACTTTTATGAAACTTGATTCTTTCAAAGGAAACGATAAATAAATTTGTCAATTTTATTAATAACAAGAATTATTCACTTTGTATTGACGTGCAGTTTTCAGTTATTGCCATCCATTCTTATTTTTTGTATTGCGTACAAAAAGCAGAATGATTTTGTTGTTAAAAATTAAAAATAGGTAAAAATCTGTTAACCTTGATTAATTTATATTTTGGGTGTTGGTTTTAGAGGCAATCAAGTGTTCGGAGAGAAAATTCCTCCTCCAAAAGATAATGATAAAGCATTCTGAGAGCGTAATTGTTTCAAACATAAATAGGCTTAATTTTTTCAGGATCTTTCGGAATACCTAATAAAGCGAGACAATAATTAATAGGACAGTGGATTGTTCAAATGCTGTCCTTATAGTACAAAAACAAAAGTGAAATAGTTAACTTAAGTTATTGCATTGCACTAAATTTATAAAGCAATAGATTTTTAAGTATGCAATGATTTCGAATAAAATATTAACTCAAATTAAAAATTTAATATCCATATAGGAAAAAATAAAATTAAAAAAAAATACTTTGGTTTTCATTTATGAAACGGAGTAAAACATTTTTCAATTTACTTAATTGAAGTTTGGGCGATTTTAATCTTGGTAATTTACCACTGAAAACCATAAATGAAATGCTGAACTCTTAAAACATTGCACTTAAACCATTTATTGCCCCCAAAATAATAGATTTGAAAAATCTTTGTCTGAATGTAATTAGGTGATAGGTGGTCAAGGAGATCAGAGGAATAAAAATAAACGATCACATCTGCTAGTGTCAGATTAACTCCGTTATCAGCTTTCCTTTCCAACTTCTCCCCAGAGTTAACTGACCACAAATTTCAATAGGTTTTTGAAATAAATATGCCTTTCAAGATTTTATAACTACTTCATTATTAGCCATAACTAGGAATAGATGTAGTTGTATCTTAGGCATATTTTTTCCGGTTAGTTGAAAAAGTTTTACTTATAATTTTTGAATGGAAATTTTGCTCTGGTTTGGTTGTTGGTTGAAAAGAAGATGGTTGAATTCCATATTATTGAATTCACTGGGTGAGTTGAAAGAACCATTTTCCTTCTTATTAACGTTAATTTTTCATAAATATATTTTTAGAAATTAGAACAGATTTAAAGTTCATTAAAACTTTTGACTATCGGAATTTTGCTTAATATTTATAGGATAATTGGGTCAGTGGTTTCTTAGAGTATTTATTGTTTTGAATCAAAATGAATAATTGAGATTATCCAACAGATGATTTAATAAATATTCAAATGGAGCGTCCCGAACAAGGAAATAAAAAAAAGGACAATTCGAGAATAATGAATAAGATAATACAGAAGTGTATTCAAATTTTTGTCCGGTGAATAAATGCTGATATTCTTGTAATTATGACGTCGCTATGGTTACGTAAATTCAGCTGATTTATTGAAGTGCTATGCGTAAGTTTTTGGTTTCTATGGCTACGGAAATATATAATACTATACTTAAGCTACGAATATATGGTATCTATGGATACGGAAATTTGACTGATTTATTTCATATGTACCTTTATCATAGGCTAAAAGATCCCCAAGGCTATGGACAAATTTAACATTAGGCGTAAGATATTCTCCTTCAGGAATTGGGACAAGATAATCTTAGAGATGTCACCTAAACCCCCCTAGCGGATCTCATACAGGGACGAAAAGCAGTTCCCGAAAAGTATCCGGAAAAAAAAGTCGTCTGCTGCGATATTTGCCCTACTTTCCCAGCACTAACCCAACCTAACTTTTCCTCCTTTTGTTATCGACTTTAATTTTACCCATTACAAAAAAATAAGCGGTTATCGTAAGCTAAGTTTAAGGTTTGTTATAATTTTAATGTTTTATTTAGTTTTACCGATTATATTTTATTTAGAAGGGAAAATCACCTTTCTTAAATGTTTCACTACTTTTTTTTAGCAAAGGACTAGCACGTAACTCTCCTAAATCTGCTTCAACCCCTTTCCCCTTTTGGGGGGGCTGCACCCCGGACATGAGAACAGAAAAGGACCCGAGTCAGATTCGTGGCATCCTGCAAGAAACTTGTGAATTCCTCTCGCTTTTTTGTTTTTGTTCTTGTTGCTTTAATATGTCCTCTAGTGGCCGCTCACAAGGGAACAGTTGCTGAGGTTGTTGGGGTAGCTTTGAAGTACCCTATTCATCTTCCGGCTAGTCAGCCTAATTGAGTACCTCCCATCTAATTTCCATTTTTATAGTAGTATAGCAGGGGAAAAAAAGACCTTTAAGACCCGAAGGAAATTTTTAGTATGCCAAGGAAAGAGGAAAATCTATAGTCCTCTAAAGAACGCGGAGGCTAGAAGTTTATGGAAAGTGAATGATAGCTAGTAGTCGTAGAAAAGAAGGAAAGCTCTAGTAGTCGAAGAAAAGAGGGAGATCTCTAGAAGTACTCGAAGAAAGGAAGATATCTAGTACACGAATAAAATAGGGACATCTTTAGTACTCGAAAAAGGAAGATCTCTAGTACTCGAAGAAAGGCGATGACTAGAAGTACTTCAAGAAAGGAAGGAGAATTCTAGAAATATTATAAAAAAGGAAGCTCACTAGAAGTACTGAAAGAAAGTAGGGAGATCTCTAGTACTCGAAAAAGGGGGGAGCTCTCTAGCGCTCGAAGAAAGGAAGGGGATCTCTAGAAATACTTTAAGAAAGGAAGGAGAATTCTAGAAATATTTGAAAAAAGGAAAGAGATCTCTAGAACCCCTGGAAGAAAGGAGAGAAATCTTTAGTACTCTAAAAAAGAGAAAGATCTTTTGTAGTTAAATACAAATGACATTTATTTCTGCTGACATTTCGAACAATTTTCACAAAAGACCAGACCAGATTTGAATAAAACCCCGCCTTATGAGCCTCCTAATGTTGGATGTTTGGGGGTAGGATTAAGAATCGTAGTCCGTTAGAGGAGATTTATTGAGAATTAAGCTCTTGGAATGTTTTGCGGTTTTTAATCCTATTAATAATAACTTTCCTGTCAATAGGAAGCCTCAAGTGTTAGTGAATGGCGTACGAAACCTATAATCTATATTATTCGGTGATCGGAATCGCCTACTATGAAAGTACGGGAACATGATCGAATAAATTGTACCATTGCTTACAAGTATAAACGAGTTTCCTTATAAAAAAGATTTGCGTTATTATTGCTTCATAATAGATTGAGGTAAAAAAAGACTAAGGATGCGCAAATTGATTTTTTTAGTTAGATGCGTATATCCTCCTGGTTATTCCATTTTTCTTTCTCCCTTTTGATAAAATGTAAATTTCTCGGTAATTGTGTAGAGTATGGCCGTATCTGAGTCTTAGCTTATTTTGGGATATTTTTCCTAGCTACTTCTTCTGAGCTGAAATCTATGTGGACGAAGTTTATAGCGATTTCCGAATATATACTGGGTGACTGTGCCCCCCCAGCCCCAAATGATTGAAATCTCAGGAACATCGTAGGCACATCGCCCCGACGAGCCGTGTCCAACAACGAGCCGACCCTCAAAATAAGCTAGAATCGCATCCGCCCATACTCGCAACATTTATCAATTTCTCCCTCTATCTATCATAACCTTTCTTTCTCAATTTTAAAAATGGCTCTGTTTGTTACGCTGGTTCGTTTTCTTGTTTAATAAAATTAGAATTAATTCAATATAAAAAATTGGGAGGAAAGTGGTAGATGGATTACCGTAGTCTCACTTCACAGTTTAAAAATCCCAATTTTCTCTTTTTTTTACTAAAAAAAAAATAAATGTAATTTCGTATTCAACATTTTTTAAGTAAATAATTTAATTCCCCCAAATTATTTACATCATTTTATTTACTTTTTCTTGCCCTTCATTTAGGATCAACCTACATACCTTACTAAGTAGTATTATCTCAAGTTGAAGTGAAAACACACGATTGACAAATTTTATCCACTAGAAACCATATTTTTTTTATAAAGTAGAGTCCGTTCCACTGATCTTTGTATATTTAATCCCTTTTCTCTCGCCTTGATGAAACATTCCAAATTATTGCCATCCACATTTCCAGGAAAAGTCACAACCCATCATCAATCCAGCGATACATCCGAACTAAACGAAGTCCAGCAAATAACTGAGGAAAAGTCTACGGGCCATGGGGGAATTTCGAAGAGCGCGCAGGAGCTTAGAAGCGGTTCCATTAAACGTGAACTCCTCCAAAATGACCCCTCCCAAACACTGTTATTTAGAAATTAATCCTATAATCTCCTTATGACCTGTTATGGTATCTCCTTCGATTTAACAGAAACACGTGTTTGAAATGCTAAAAAAACATTGACGTTATTATGAGAATTATAAAGCTTATTGGAATCAGGAGAGGGTAGCTGGTTAGAGAGGTTTTGTGCGCATGCGCTTGGAATTCCAAACTGTTAGGAGCCAGGCGCGATTGCATTGTATAAACACAAGACGAACAATGAAATACAACTATAACGAATCTTTGAAATGTACCAGCTTAAATAACAATCCAGTTATTAACTAAATTTGATAAGCGAAATTGAATTTTGTTCCCGCAACTTTCGTTTTGGAGTTCAGGATTTGGTTTGGGATTTTCCCATCAGTGAAGCGACAATGGTTCTGGTTAGGAGTTGGAGTGGAGGGTAATCTTAAGCTGTTGTGAGGTCTCTATCAAATAAATTCCTTTCCTATTACGACCTCACTACACGAGTGGACAGTCAATAATAATAAGGGAAGGATACTCAATCTCAATAGGAAAATAACGCCAAGTATAAACAGAAATAAATGGTAGAATAACAGCAATAGGGAAAATAAATCCAAGATAACAAAGATATTTTGCGATATCTCGTTGATCCTAAATCCTACAGTAAGATCATTCAAGATTTCCAGAACAAAAGGGAATAAAACTAAATAAAAAAAAAATAGAAAAAGAGTTGTTTTTTTTCGCTACAGAACTGTTGTTTCTAAGCTTCTCGTTTCATCTTTTAGCTGTGCAATGAGTTGTGAGGAGACAGAGAGTTCCTCACAAGCGAAATTTATACTGAGCAATTTGACAAATTTTGATCCGACGATGCTGATCTGACACTCTCTACCTATGATGATGATACGACACTCCCCGCCCGTGACGATGATCCGACACTGACCCGTCCTTGATGATGATTCAACACTCTCCTGTCCTTACTGATGATCCGACACCCACATATTCTCGGCGATGATCCGAGACTCTCCCGCCCAGTGTGCTGATCCGATATTCATCTGCTCCTGATGAGGATCCGGGACTCTCCTACCTCTGATGATCATCCGATCCTCCTGTCCCTGATGATGAAGTACCTTCACTTCCTCTCGCCAATTGAAGATGAAGCAAAGCATCTCAAATCAACAAGGCAATGGATTCCTTGACACACAAATCTCAGATCGGATTAAAGAATGGTTAAAATTAGAGAGAAACCTTTATCCAGTGACTCAGTGAACTTCCTGAACTTAAACGAACTGAAAATCTTCGATTCATATAAACGCAAAGTCACGGAACCCATCAGAGAAACCCGTTACAATCGCCTGTAAAAGGAACAGAGTTCATACTAGATGGTGGGTTAGTTCACAAGCGTTTATTTGATATTATTATAAGTTTGGATAAATCATTCCAATGTCATTCTAATTCTTAAAAGAATTCTAGAATTGTCCTTTTAAAACGATGATAATTCTTGCTAATACAGCAAGAAGTTGGAATGTTTTTGTTTTTCTCTGATGAGAAAAACTTCGATCAAGACCAAAAAGTAAACCAAATGAATGACAGATAGTTATGCTGAGGGCCAAGTGAGGTTCCAACTGTGATGCATACCAAGTTTCCAGCCACTGTGATGGTCCTCAGAGTCGTTAGCAATGAGGAAAATGTCATGCCCCTAAGAGGTTATGCACCTAGACAGAGGTTTTGAAGAAGGGTGGGAGGCCCTGGGTAGAGATAGTACGCAATGGAAGACCTTGTATGTTCCAACAAGACTCTGCACCATATTATAAGGCTAGAACAACCCAAACATGGATGAGTGCCAATTCCCACGACAATTTTCTCTCTGACACATGGCCTCCTAGCTCCCCATACATCAATCCACTGGACTATTACCTATGGAGCGTCGTTGAGATAGAGGTCACTTAAAAAATGCATTTGAGTTCCTGTGTCCAGAAACTTTCAAAATTCTGTAAAATACCTATGTAAGACCACTTTTGGAATATGCAGTACAGGCATGGTCACCTTGTTTGAGAAAAGATATAGAAAAAATTGAAAAAGTGCAGCGAAGAGCAACGAAACTAGTACCAGACCTACAAAATATGACATATGAAGATAGATTAAGAAGCTTAAACTTAACAACGTTGGAAGAAAGGAGGACACGAGGGGATCTAATTGAAACTTTTAAAATAATTAGAGGTTTTGAGAACATTGATAGCTCCAAGTTCTTCCAAAGAAATGAAAATGATTTAAGAGGAAATAACTACAAGATATTCAAGAAACAAACGAGAACAACATTAAGAAAAAGTTTTTTTCCCAAAGAGTGGTCGACCCTTGGAATGCCCTACTTAATTGTGTAGTGAATTTGACCACAGTAAATGAATTTAAGAAAAATTATGATAATTATATGAACAATCTAATGTAATATGTAGGTTACAAGAGATAATCTTGAGAGACGAGCCTTTTATACTTTAAAGCAATAGGTGCATACACACGCTTGTTGATTATACTGGTAAGTTATACTAGTGAGAATGCAAGAGATTAAGTGAGTTGTTGAATGAAGTTAGAAGGGAAGCGGGTGTACGCATGAAGAATGTTGCTGGGACCAGGAGGGTAGAAGATAGGCCTAGACTAGGGACTGGAGAGAAAGAAGTGGGTGAATATGGATAGAATAGATAGGTTAGGACAGGTTAGGTCTGTGAGTAAGAGGGACATGGAACCTGTTAGGTTGACTAACAGATTCGATGCCCTGAGAGAGGAAGAGGTTGAAAGTGATTTGTCTGATATGGTTGTGGCAGAAAGTGAAATCAGTGGTAGTTTGAATAAGAACAGGAGAGAGGGTAATGCTAGGTCTAGGGGGACTAGGAGGATAACTGTATATAAGCTGTATACAAGCATGGTCACCACATTTTAGACATGACATCAACCTGTTAGAGTCAGTACAAAAGAGGGCAACAAAAATAATACCTTCCCTGAAGCACCTTAAATATGAAGATAGACTGAGGGTATAAAATATGTTCTCATTTGAAAAAAAATGTGTGAGGGGAGATATGATTGAGCTTTTCAAAATCTGTTCTGGGATGGATAAGTTGGATTTTAGCAAGTTATTTAAGTTGGAAGGTAGTAAAAGAACTAGGGGTCACCACTTAAAAAGGAAAAAAAACAGAGGTGCAGGTTGGATGTTACAAAATAGAGTGGTAGATTACTGGAATAGTTTGCCATCTGAGACGGTAGACAGTCCAAACTTGAATGTTTTCAAACGCAGATTAGATGATTATATGGGGAGGGAGGGTTAACTTTGGGGGGTATTCTGGACTCATTCCTGTGGATGCAGTTATTTATTATTGTATATTACGATTGATTTGGATTTTGACGAGTCTTGATGATGATGCTTTTTGTTTTTGACACATTCCTGTGCATGGTTCAAATTGTAGATAGATGATCGGACACAATCCTATGGATGCATTTTGTGGGTGTGTTTTGACAGATACGGATGACCTTTAAAACGCCCTTTGTAGCGTTTTATATTAGAGGTATATATACGAAAGAAAAGTATGAAAGACCGCCTCAAAAACAAGAAATCACCAATGAGGAAGACGGAAGGGGAAAGGTAAAAATTCACATTAAGAATTACAAGAAGCAGGTAGTAAGGTCAAACTGAGGAGACGGAAAGGGTAACAGTAACCCTTTCCGTCTTCTCAGTTTGACCTTACTACTTGCTTCTTGTAATTCTTAATTCCCCCTTCCGTCTTCCTCATTGGTGATTTCTTGTTTTTGAGGCGGTCTTTCATACTTTTCTTTCGTATATATACCTCTAATATAATATTATTTCTTGTAGTTATCCTTGATAAGGAACTTAATAAAGTTCGAAAGTACTTGGAAACACCTTTTTTATTTTTTCCTGCGGGACATTGCATTCATTTGCTACCCACACGTAATACTTTGTGAGTTTTCCATTTCATTTATATATATATATATATATATATATATATATATATATATATATATATATATATATATATATATATATATATATATATATATATATATATATAAATATTCAAATGAAGAAATTGGCAATTAACGTGCAACTTCAGTCAGAAACCATACTCCCGACATCTCGGCGTCTCCGAGTTGACTGCCGTTAGAAGAAGCACGTTTTCAAACTCGCATTTTCCTTTGCCTCCTTTGCCAGAAAACAAGATCTGAGCGAGAATTAGTCAGACCTTTCTTTTTCCTAATTTTAGGGGGGGGGGAAGGTACGGCTCACGGTTACTCCTCCCTTCTGTACCCCTCCCACGATCGGGGGGGGGGGGGCACAAAAGAGGAGGAGGCCCACGGCCGACTTGCTCCTGGAGAAACTCCCCACACTTCTGACTCTCAGTTCAAGTGAACCGATAGTGAAGTGCTTAATGGAAAGTCCGGAACAAGCTTTAGAAGAGGGTTTATAGCTGTGGGAGACGGAAAGTTTTGAGTTAAGAGAGGCCAGATTGCTGAGGAGGCAGAATGAGCAACCTCGGTAGTCAAAGGTGGAAAGGGGGGAATACCCTTGTCCGAGGGACAAGAGGGACCTGCTGATTAACGTGGATTCCGTACTTTCCTTACTTTGTTTCACTTTCACTTGATGTTATCACTTTTTTCGCTATTTCACTTTAGTTTCACTTTGTTCACTTGTTTACTCACACTTTCTGACACTTTTAACACTTATGTTCCTCATACAGAAGCGGGAGGACCGCCAAATCTCTGTTCCTTTATTCTCTTCATCTTTCATTTATGTGTTTATTGTAGCATTCATGCCGTTTTGAGTTATCTTAGCTCTGAGCTCTGAGCTTTGTTTATGTATTTTTATGTTACTTGTCTTTACTTTCCTTACTTTGTTTCACTTTCACTTGTTGTTATCACTTTTTTCGCTATTTCACTTTAGTTTCACTTTGTTAACTTGTTTACTATTAACTTTCACTTCAGAATCATTTTTGTTAAACTTTTTAATATAGTTCACTTATTACACTTTTAGTTAATTTTGTTCGTATAATTTCTGTTTACGCTTTTGATCTGTGTTTTCTTCTTAGTCGGTTGTTTCTTCCTATTTAGGCTGTTTAAATTCGGTTGTCTTATTTGGGTATCAAACTGGTGTCTTGGTTGGTTATTTCGTTGGTTGGGTTTGTATATAGTCGGTTAAATATCTTTATCGTTATGCTTATTCTTTCTCTCTTTTTGAATTTCTACTTAAGAAAACATGGGAACCTCCTCGATTTTCAGCTGTTGTCTGCCGCTGGGAAATCGAGTGTTAAAGGAGACTCCAGCTCTGGTGTTCGTGTAGTCTGCAAATATCGGAGGTAGATCGTTTATCTTCTGCTCTGTTCCTAATGTTGATGTTGAGCTCTTCTAATCAATGTTTCTTGATGCTGATCCTGTAGTCTTCTCCTCTCTCCCCTACGGGTGTTGCTGATTAGGTAGAGAGCTTTTTTTGTATTCTCTGGAGTTCCATTCTTTTGGCCTTTGTTTCACTGTTGATAGAGGTTGGCGGGTATAGTAGTACCTCTCTTTCTAGTGCAAGATAGATTTTTCTTTTATTTTTCATGCCTAATCCTCTTAGATTGTACAGTAGATTAAGCATCGGAATCGCCTTGTTCTTCCTCTCCCATATATGTTGTTTGTAGCCTCTTTTTGTTATTCTGAGACCTAGCACTTTGCCCTCACTATTATATCTGTAGTTCTGATCTTCAACTACAATTTCAGCTATTTTATTCCTGGAGACTAGGATTATTGTAAATTTCCTCCTGTTCGTCCTTATCTTCCAATCTATTTCGTAGTTGTTGATGTTGCTGATTTCTAAAGCTGTTGTATTTGCCTGAAAGCATACGTTACTGTACGGAGTCACGACGAGTTGGCTTATGTCATCCGCGAACTTTAGTTTAGGCAACCAGGCATTATTGGTGGTGGCAGGTCTGCTGTGTATATTAAATACAGCGTGGGGCTGAGACAGCACCCCTGCAGGAGTCCAGCTTCCAATTCGAATTCTGCTTCTGAATAACCATTGATCTTCACATATACTCTTCTGTATGTGACATAATGACAGAGAATTCTCTCCAGATTGCTATTCGTCGGGAGATTTAAGATCTTATATTACATTCCTCTGACCCAGACTTTGTTGAATGTTTTTTCTACATCTCTCAGGATCAGATCGATGTAGTTATTCTCTGTTTTGGACTTTGCTATTTTCTCTGTTACTATGCCAAGTGCCATTATGGTGTTTATGCCTCTTTGTGAATCCGAACTGATAATCATTATAAAGGTCATTTTTTTTCAAGATATGCTTTTAGTCTTCTGTTAAGGATTTTCTCGAAGACTTTGCCCATGAAGTTTAATAGCGACATTGGCCGGTAACTGCTAAGGTGGTTTGGTGGTTTTCCTGGCTTTGGGACGAATATTATTTCGGCTAGTTTATAGCTATCAGGGAAGTAACTGGTGTTTAAGCACGTGTTAAAAATATTCTTTAATGTTCTGATGATTATGTTAGGTGCCTTGGTAAGATTAATTCTGCTTATTCCTGAGAGGCCTGACGCTTTCTGCTTGAATGATTGTATTACGCCTTTGATCTCTTCCGTTGTTATGTAGGCCCCTGTATCCAGAATTTCTACCCTTTTTTGTTCTACAACTGGTGCTGGAGTGATCTTGTTTATGTTTTATCGCAAGACTGTGTGGAACATTTCGTCTATCTCTAGATTGAAGACTTCGTCCTCCTCTTGTGTTATGGAGAGCACCGATTTCCAGTGATTACAAAAAGTTCTTCTGTGGTCCTCTCTTCTTGGATCTTTTCTCCCCGTTCATTCTTAATTGTTATTTTTTCTCTCAGGGGTCTGCCTTTAAGTCTATTTCTTAGTCCCCAGTTCTACTTTAGTCTTCTTTCTTCGTCTATTTTCTCTATTAGGCTATCTCATATGTGGCTTTGCTGTTCTTCTATGAGATGCCTCAGTTCTTCTCTCCGTCTTCTGATTTCTTCGTATCGCTCTCTATTTGTTCCATGGAGAATTATTTGGTCTAGTAATCCTCTTAGTTGCCTAATCTTTCTCTTCATTTCCTCTGTCCATCGGGGATGTGGAAGAGTACAATATCTTGTCTTTGGTATATATATTTCGTTCGCCTCAATGATTGTTCTTGTTAATCTTGAGTTCTTCTCATCAATATCTTCCAGGTTGGCGTCAGTGAGATCCTTTGGGACGAAGTTACTAAGATCTTTTGTGTAACCTACCCAGCTTGCTCTCTTGTAATCCTTCTTCGCCGGTACCGGTACCTGTATTGGGTATTGATTCATGAGCAAATGTGTTCCAACATGGTCGCTAAATGCAAAGGTAACTGGTTGCATGTGGATGTTGTATGGCATATTGAAGCTACCTTGCACGACGTCTGGCTTTGTAGCTGCATTGTCTGTGACATATGTTGGAAAATCTGGCCCAATTCTCTTGAAAATGTTTCTTTCCAATATCATTTCTAAGTGGCTCCTCTGTTGTTTCTGGAGCGGTATCTATTTGCACTGCACCTGGCATTGAGGTCTCCCATAAAGATGATTTGGAAACCTCTGCCAAAGATTTTAAATAGGTTGTGCAAAGGAAGGTAATTTTTTCTTACTGCTAGGTATCCCATGGCTGCTATTATTGGCGTTAATTCCGTTTCAATTCTAACGGTCAGGGAAGCCTCCTCCAATTTTTAACTTCTTTGAACTTCAGCCCTATTCTTATTGGTATGGCTGCCCCGTCATGACGTTCACCTGAAGGGTTCGCATTTATGGCGGTGTAATCAAACAATTTCATTGTTTTTTTCTTCTGGATTCACTCCGTGTTCTGATATTAATATTATGCCTGGATCAATCTCTCTGGAATTATTTCCTAATGTCGATGTTTTACCAATCCATCCTTGAGTGTTGATTTGCAGAATGCTGAGCTTTCTTCTCCTTTCTGGTTCCATTGTAGTTTGGTTGTCTAGTTCTTTGGACTTCTGGTAGCTTGATCTCTTGTTTGGTTCTGCTCCGTTGCCTTTAAACCTACTATTCTTCATACTTTGAAATGTAGAATGGCAGAGAGTAACGCAGTCGCCGGATTAGATTCGAATTTTATCTTCCATTGAGATTTTTTGTACTTCTTTCTCGTCTTCTTCTCCGGTCTTTCCTTTGAATGCCCATTTTTATTTTCCTTCTTTAATTGCCTTAATGATGTCTTCCTTCCTGTTTCTTGCCTCTCGGGGGGGGGGAGCATTCATCACTGTAGACTTTAAGTTTTATTTCCTGTGCTTCCATGTGTACTATTTTGTCTCCTTCATTGCTTTGCACTGACATGTTTTAAATTGCGTTCTCTTCGGTAGTATTTTCCTCGTTGCTCGTTGGTGCCGATGCTGAAGCGACGTTCATTTTAATGATTTCAGATGAGGAGGGGTTGTCAAGGAACCACATCTTTTTCATTCCATTTTTTCTAGCATTGTATTAGGGTCGTAGCAAAGGTGCTCGGTTTCCCAATATTCATCACATGGGCATAGAGTATGCATGTGAGCACTTCTGTTGATGCCCCTTGTGGCACAATTAGATGGGTATGTGCTTTCTGCATTTTCTTCACAGTTGCTTTAGCCACTCCTGCGTATGTTGCATTTCTTCTAGTTTATTCTTCGTTTCTCGCTTCTCTTTCCTTTCGTTCTATTATCTCCTTTCTTTGGGGGCATGCCATTGCCATAGTCCTATGTGGTCCATGGCAGTTCACGCATTTCTTAGTACTTTCCTTGCACTGTCTCCATTCGTGGTTCTTCTGTCCGCACTAAGAAGATACTGTATCTTTCTCATTATCAGTGCAGTCACGCGTCAAGTGGTCCTCCATCTTACAGCAGCGAAAGCACATTTGAATATTAATATGTTTCTCGCGCTCCATGTTCTCTGGTGGAATTCTTATGTTCAACATGAGCAGTCCTCGTTGGAATATCTTTGCTGCAATATCTGTTGTTGCACACACGATTTTAAAGACATGTGTGAGGTGGCAAAATTTAATTATTTAATTTATTTTTATGCCTTCATGATTTTTTTTCTATTCCTTCTTTCACTTCTTCTTTGTCATGGGAACCCACCCAAATATCGACTTTCCTGCATATGATACTTCTGTTTGCAGTTATCTGGGGCGGGATTTTGGGCGTTAGTCCTATTCCCTTTAGTGTCTCTATTCCTTCCTGGGACACTAATTTTTCAACTATTTTTTCCTTGCTTGCGATCACCATGTAGCCATTTGGGTGTCGATAATTTCTTCGAGGGCTACTTTTATCTGTCCAAATAATGTCCCGCAGAGTTTTCCTTGGTCCGGCTTGATCTCCTGGTCAACTAATAATAGAAATACTCGTAGGAATTCCAGGCTGCCTCCTTTCCCTAGAGGGGGATGAGCCCCCATCCTTTTGCTAGTTGAGCGCCTAGGGGCTCTTTCTCCGTTCCTTCCTCTCTAAATCTGTAAAAAAGGACAGTGAAAACGTTCCCTATCACCTAGCAGCCTATGGCCCCCTATTTACTTACTTAGTTTAGTGATTCACGACTACCCTACCTATATATGCCTAAGCTAAGAGGCGCCTTCACCGAATTTCGGACTCGTGGTCTTAAGGATCCCCCTTCTTCGCGCGTTCATATTGGGGCTTCCTTCTAGGGCTCACTATACCCTACTTTAAGTGGCTCTGGGCGCAGCGGTGGTCGTGTTATGTTGCTTTTAGCCGGGGAAGTAAGTGGAAGTCAAATCATGGAATAAGGAGGAATTAAGGATGAATTACCCCTTTAGGGTAAGCACCCCACCCACTGGAAACAGGAGGAATCTCCAATCAGTCCAGAGGGCGCATATATTTCTTCTTTCTTGAAGTTAACTTTAATGAGAAGTGAACTTTTCTTTAAGCGCGCTCACAGCTCCAAATTCAGTCCGTCAATAGTCAGAAAAATTGAAATTGATGTAAGAAGTAGGAAAATGTGTAGTAGGTATATAAAGATAAAGAGATAAAAAGAGTTTTAGTTTTGCCCTGGTGTAGAGGGCTCCTCTCAGGTTTTTCTTGTTTTGGTTATTATTTTTCTTCCCTTTATTTGTTTGCTATTAATATTATATATATATATATATATATATATATATATATATATATATATATATATATATATATATATATATATATATATATATATATTTTAAAGTTGTTTTGTTGTGTGTTTTTTAACATAAAGTAAATAAATAAATATATTTGTTCTTTCCTCCATCGTGGCATTCAAGCCCTTCAAGTTTCTTATTTGCTATATATATCTTCTTTTTTATGACTATCTTATTAGCTAATTTCTCTATTTGCCGGGGTTTAGGTTTTAATCCTTGTTTCTTCAAATATTTTTTGCATTGGCACTACGCCTCTTTTTCTTTTTGTTGTAGTTTCTTCTTTCTTCCTTCTTTGCACTTTGGTGTTTGTACTTCGCCTGTTTAAGTATATATTCCAACTTGGTTTTCTCGGGAGCAGTTTCTTCCACTCGGGAATAGGGGTTTCCTGGTGACACGTCCCCTAACTGCTCTCGGTATGTCCAGGTTGTTATTCGTATTCGGGAGTATTTCCTCTTCTATTTTGTCCCAGGTCTTTCTCCCTAGCCCTTGGAGTTCTATATTCAGGGGGGTTAGTCATGCTCTTGCGTGCAGTACTGTCTGCTGAATATAATCCGTCCTTCTCGCTTCAGCTATAAGCAGGGCTGCTTCGTTCTGCACTCTCTGCATTTGTCTGAGAGAGATAGAACTCGCAGCCTGCATGACCACTGCCGGATACACTAAGGTTGAGCGTACCAGAGCAGTGTACAGCTATTTTGGCTAGGGAGATTCTATTACTAATGTGAACTTTGTACTCTTTGGAGGTAAATTGCAGACCTAGGACTTTTCCTTTGTTACAATATGGGTAAACATCGCCATTCACTGTGACATCCACACGTCTTCGGCGGTTAATTGGAAGGATCTGGAACTTTCGGCAGTTAATCTTGATTTTCCACTTTCGTTCATATCGATTGATGTTGTGGATTTCGATGGCTGTCTGCCTTGCCTGATATCCGGCATGTTTGTAGTAACTGGGGACGATTTGCGTGATGTCATCTGCAAACTGCAGGTACATCACTTCCTCCCCTACCGGATCAGGTAAGTCCAGTGTGTACAGAAGTTACAGCAGCGGACTCAGACAGCCACCTTGTGGAACACCCGCCTCAAGTTCAAACTCGGGTCCTCTTTAGCCCTCGATCGAAATTCGGGTTTTTTCTGCGCATGATGTAGTCGCAAAGGACCCTTTCCAGGATTGGGTTCAGCTGGAGGCCCAAGATCTTGTATTGTAAGCCTCTTAGACAAACCTTATCGAAGGCCTTTTGCACATCTCGCATCACCACGTCTACGTATTTCCTCTCAGCTTTACATTGGGCGAGCTTTTCGGTGAGAAGGGCAAGGGCTGTGTCCGCCCCACTTATCTTGCGGAACCCGTGTTGCTGAGGGCTGTGGACTCCTAGCTCTGGCAGTTGATCTTGCAACCTGTTAGCCAGAAGCTTTTCGTAAACTTTGCCTATAATCTCCAGGAGGGATATTGGCATGTAGTCCACCAGTTGATCAGGCTTCCTCCCTTTAGGTAAAAAGATGATTTTAGCAATCTTTAAACCGTCTGGGAAGTATCCCGTATTCAGGGAAGCATTGTAGATGTTCGTGATTCCCTGAATGATCTGCCAGGGGGCATGTACCAAGTGATTTCTGGGGATGCCCGTCCAGCCGGGTGCCTTTTGTTTGAAGGTTTTTATAACTGCCATGACCTCTTAAGGTGTAGTTGGTCGGCCATGGTCACCCAAATTCCTCCCTTCGTCGACATAGGCATGTGAGAGCGTGCGATGCACAATCTGATTCAGATCTTCAATCAGTTGGCCTTCAAATTCCTGGTTGAATTCCGCATTTCCTTCTGGTGTTATCTTGAAGATATTTTTCCAGACTTCTAATTTTATGTTTCTTATGTCGCTTAGTTTCCCTTTAAAAATTTCCCGCGCCATGATTGGCCAATTTTTGTAATACTTATGTAGGCGTAAAAATACTATATATAATGTAGCAATTTGTGAATAATTTCAAGACTGCTTTGGTTGCCTGAGCTAGTCTGAGTTCTCTCTACATTGTGAAGATTGTGATACTACCAAATTTATTTCGCACCGAGTTTTTTTGAGCGTTATACCACGCGTTGGTGAATCCTTATGATCGAGTTTTTTCGCAGTGATACGGAGTAAATTTTCACACCGCGCCAGTAGCGAGGTGTGAACTTGCTTCCCCCTCCCCCCTCTGAACTCTTCATGGAGTCCTCTTTGGGTGGACCTACAACCTTCCGGCATTTGAAAAGCGCCTACAAGGAAGGTAAAGTGCTATTTGCAGAATATTTATTTTGGACTGGGACACTCTTCAAACTATCTCTGTTCTTCTCTCTTAAATTGGTGATAAATCTCTTTCAAAAACTACACACACTCACACTTCCAAACATATACAATCACTCAGTGGAGTACTTTCTTCTTATTAAGTTTATTTCTTCAATTCTTGTACATGAGGATATGGAGAGGTAAATGATGGAGACCCGACAGACACCACTGAGAAGCCTCTCCGATGGCCCCAAGCCTGATCGGGGGGTGGTCTTCTCAAAAACTCATGGGGAACTAGGGATTACCCTAGTACGACTTATAGATACGCACAACATATATTCGGCTATCTGCTAAAAAGAGAGTGACTGCGAAGTCCTCACCTCTCAAAAAGCGGCAGAATGCCTAAAAGCCACACACGCCACCACAGATAAAAACGCATGGTAGTATTGTCCTTTGCTGCCTCGATCCTTGGGTTGAGGGGCACAGCATCGAGGAAATTCATGCTGATGTGGAAAAGAACTACACTTGGGCAAAGGTAGCAGAAGAAATAAAATCCAAGGACTACACTCATGTTTTTTAGATTGTTTTTTTTTGTGATTAGGCAATGGCGGCTAAAGCCACGGAGGGAGGAATGCTCCTCTTTAACGTTCGTGTCTGCCCTGAACAGATCGAACGTGAGGAGTTTATAGACCTACAGATGTGCTTCAAATGCTACAAGTATAAGGAGCACACCACGACCAACTGCCCCAGGGGGAACGGGGTTCTGTGCTCTATTTGCGCGTCGGAAACGCATTCTTGGAGGAGCTGTAAGAGCGCCTCTATGAAGTGTCTGAATTGCGCTGGAGAACATAAGACTCTCTCCATGGCTTCCGGTTAAAAAACAAAATTTAAAGAAAACAGATAACAGAAAAAACAAGAGGAAGAAATAAAAGCGAACAGCACCTACAACAAGGTTGCTAAAGCTGCTGTAGCGGAGTCTAAGGAAAATCCTACATTTCTTCACGTCGAAAACGAGAACTCGACCAAAATTATGTGTTGCAACTATTATGCTCACATTGCAAATCTCTCCTATCCGGGGTGCTTTGCAGATGAACTTAATAGAATGCTGACGCATAATGGTATGGAGAAAATGTGGTTTCCCTCAAACCCACGGTCGGGGGAGATTCTGAAGATTAGTCTCAAACCCCAGTGTGAGACTAGCTGCCAGAAGCTCCCAACCCCCAGCAGTGCCACAGCCCCAGCTCCCTCCAGGGACCCCAGGATCCAGGTAGCAAAAGCACGCACTGAAAAACATAACAATACGCAAACTCCACAGGACACAACCTCGAGCACTCATACACACACGCAGGTAGATAATGAGGCTACGGTGACTGAGACTTCGAGACCCGAGGGGGAAGGGCACGTTCGCCCCGCTCACTGAAAACCTCACAGCCTCAGAGATGGATGAGATCGTCCTCTTCTTGTAAGAGGGAATCTAGGCACGCTTACCATTCAAGGAAAATTAACTTGAGGGTATTCACTGCCGAAAGGTCCCCTTTTCCTAAGGAGATGGATGTCCTTGACGTATCGGAAGATACAAATGGGAATTCACCTCGGACGACTATAGCGAGAAACAAGTCGAGGAGGCTCTACTCTAATGCTTGATCATCTGACACCCGAAACCTTTATCACCCTTACGGACGGCGAATACAGAAAAAAAACGAACATTGAAAACCATTACGCTACCTAACACTCCACAAGGACCTAAGCTCGTAAGAGAATAAGTCCAAAAACAACATGACCACACACAGGAACCTTTAGTGAACTAGACAATGGAGAGTTTAAAAATATTACACTTTAACTCTGACGGCTGGACAAACAAACAGACACTATACGGTAACGTAATAAGACAATGCGACCCAGACTTTATATTTATTTCAGAACATGGGATGAGTGACACAGACAGACTAAAAATTTTCCTCTACGAAGGCTTAACCAAAAATCACAACGGAGAACGTTCCGACGGATGTGCTATAGCTGTGAAAAAAGGTCTTTACTTCAAATCAATAAGTGGACTCGACGAGTCTTACCTTGCTGTTGAGGTCCGTATGGCAGTGGGCCCCCTGGTCCTGGCAACAGGGTACCAGCCCCCGAAAAGGGGGTACTTGCCCCTTCCCAACTTCCCTCAGCTATGTGGTCACGGCAGAACCGCTCTCTTTGCCGGCGACCTCAATGCAAGGAGTGATGCCTTAGACTATACGTCGACCAACCCAGCAAGCAGGAATCTTGAGACACTTATTGAAAGACAAATAATGACAAGAATTGGACCAAACTTCCCCCCTTCCCTACATCACACACAGATCAGCCACCAAGCCAGATATAGTGCAAACTAGCAAGATGTTCCCATACAACTACTTCATTGAGCCGGGTTTCCCTATTCCCAGCGGCCACCAGGCTATCCTTATAAAAGTTTCAACCTCCCCCATTCAAATCTCTATCCCAGAACGCAAGAGCTACGCTCGAGCCAACTGGGATAAGTATAAACAACTCCTCGAAAATTACAATCCTGAACCCTTAACTAATGCCACCCTAGAAGAAATTAATGAGGAGTTGGATAAAATTAATGATAATTTATTAAGAGCCGATAATGAAGCCATTCTCCGAGTTAAATATAAAACTCTTCTGTCCCTTTCTGGACCCCCAAAATGAAATCCCTCGCGAGGGAGTATAGGGAACGGATCAATGAAGTGAACATCACTGGCCCCAACATCACTACACACAGACAAACACGACACATTTGTGACGAATTAATGACTCTTATTAAGGACCAACAGAATGTACTTTGGGACAATTTAATTGACAGACTGAACATAGAAACTGACTCACGTACATTCTGGCAGACAGTAAAAAGACTAAGAGGCGGACAGCCACAAAAGACCATTAAACTGAGACGGGAAAATACGGAAATTACTGACGTGGAAAAAATCGAAAAGGAATTCAGGCTCTTTCGGGCATCTATATTTAAGATATCACCGGAAGAGAATGATGACTTCGATTTAGACTTTGAAGACGGAATTATTAACGACTTGAATGATCAGATACACAGAACCCATCCTCACCATTGTGTATCGCAGGAAAGGGAAATGAAGGGACTCGGCGATAGAATTACTGCCGAAGAGCTCTCAAAAACCTTAAAGTCCTTTCGACAGCGAGCACCAGGGCGTTCAGGACTGAAAAGGGAGAATTTTATTCGAGCCCCGCCTAACATCTTATTGGGGCTCATGAATATCATGAACGCGGGCCTGAATGTGGGTTACTTTCCTGACCACTGGAAGGTAGCGAAAATGATATTCATTCCCAAAACCGGTAAGCCACCGGGCAGTCCAGCTAACTTCAGGCCTATATCTCTCTTTGAATTCGTAGGGAAAGTCTTAGAGAAGATATTGGCCAACAGGGTAAATTCGTTTCTTGAGGATAACAATTCTCATAACAACCAACAACATAGCTTCCGAATGAAGCGAGGAACGGACAAGGGGCTAGCCGTGATTACCGAGAAGTTGGCAAAAGTAAAAGCTGAAAGACGCCACGCAAATCTGGTATTTCGCGACGTCAAAAAGGCCTTTGACAAAGTATGGAGGAGAGGCCTACAATATAAAATTCTACAACTGGGCCTCAATCCCATACTTGAAAGGATCCTATGCGATTACGTAATGGAGAGGAGGGCGTTTCTGAGTATCAAGGATTACAATGGCCCCGACCTCTGACTGAAGGTTCTTTGTACGTCCAATTTGCAGACGACATAACAATGATATGTATGACGCCTTATCAGAATGCGAATTACATGGCACCGAGTACGGCGGTAGAAATCGAAAACATAAACTCTTTCGAGAGAAGATGGAAGATATCTACCAATGCCCAAATGTTCTGTGTAATTCCACTATTCCGACAGACACTCGCAGACATCCGTGTGGGGGGTGTACGCATCCCATACCGCACGGAGGACACGGTTCTGGGACTCCGTATTACGACTGGTGGATATGGGAGTCATGTAGCAAGTCCTTAAACTGCAAAAGGTCCAAAATAAGGCGATCTACATCATAACAGGAACCCGAAGGAGAGAGCGGAGAAGGCAGAGTCTGCTCCATGGTGAACTGGGGATAACCCTCATAAACGTGAAGCTTCACCTGAGAGCAACTAAGATATGGGACAAAGTGCACCGGCACCTCCTTCCCGAGTTTGTGCTCGAGCATATGGTTTTGATGACATAGGACGGGCAATACCTTTTAAAAGTAATTGACTTCTGATTGACGATGACGTAGACCCAAGGTTCACTTAGATTTTTTTTTCGCAACACAAAACGCAAACAAAGCCACACGATATTATTTACTAAATTAAAAAGTGCTAATTATTTTTCTAAACTTGCCCCCAAATTTTGTGAGATAAACTCGCCAAAAATTCCAAAAGCAATAAAAACAAAAACAAAAAAAAACAACAAAAATACAAAATAACCCTCAAAATCTGGGCGTAAACTGCCCGGATAAGAAGATCCAAATCTTCACAAAAAAACAAGTTGAGAGCAAATAAACCCGATGCTACAAAGGCTTGAATGCCTTCTACATATAATATATATATATATATATATATATATATATATATATTTTTTTTATCACAAATTATATAACAAAACGCAAAGAAAGCCAGAGATGCGCTTTCACCAGGGACCTCTCTTTCACACTTCTTTTCATTTTTACTTTCCTATAAATTTCTCCATTTTCCCCACTATTTCTCTTACTAAAACCCTCTATTACTATATTCCTCACTTTATATGTCCAATGTCCAATGAATAATTTCATTTCTCCTCGCCCTGAAAATGACCTAACATGGTCGAAAGACGTCTAGGAATAAAGAATGTCATTCGCGGATGTTTTTTCTCGCCTCGAATACCCCGTTAAAAACTTGTAAGAAGTATTCAGAAAATACAAGTTAAAATTTGGTATGACTCATTATATTTCTTCATTCTCTCGCTGTTAGAAATGGAAATTTACATACTTTAAATTAATGCAGGTTAATGAAACCGGCAACGTTCTAGAAGAAAATCTTTTGGACAAATGAAACAAAAATAGAACTTTTCAGTTGAAATTCAATCAGCAGGGTTTGGAGAAAAAAAGTGAGCAGCTTACGTACCAAAGAGTATGAACTCTACAGTCAAATCGGGTTGTCAATCACTCATGGTTGTTTTTGTTAATCATAGGTTGGAAGAATGGATGTAGTCGAAGGAAGAATAAACGACGAAATGTACAGGGAAACTTTTGAAATGTTATTTTGCGTTGCCTCTTAACTTGAAACAAGGATGGAAATTCAACAAGACAATAATGACCGCAAGCATGTAACAAAATAAACTAAGAATTGGCTGTATGTAGGTAGAATTAATATTTTGGAATGGCTAAATCAATCTCTTGACCTGAATCCCATCGAAAATCTGTGGAATTACAGCTCATGGTCCAGAACGAGATCCGCGTAACTTACCAGATTTGAAAAAAATATGTTTGGATGAATGGAACAAGATCAGCCAAAGGACCTGTATAAAGATCGTAGGAGACACTTTCAAAGCGCCTGAAAGCTGTAATTGCCAACAAAAGTTATGCAACTAAGTACTAAACTATGTTTATATGAATTTGTTGTAAACCTTTGCGTGTCAAATTTCACTAATGTCCTTATAAAGTTTTCCTGTTCATCATTTTGATTTTATGTTTATTACATAAATTTCCACGTGTGTTGTAAATTTCACTAACCTGCGCTAACTAAAAGTATGTAAATTTGCATTTCTACACAGTATGTTGTTAACTTTTACCTCCCACTGTATATAGGGTGTTCGTGCTAAATCTAACGATTTTTTTCAGGAACATGTTGATGCATCGGTGAACAGTCAACGCTGTTGTATAGCATGCAGAGTAAATTTTTAATTGAGAAAAGGTTAGCTGACATAGAGGACAGGAAGCCATCTCAATACTGGAAAAGTGTTACATGTATCATGATAATTCGCGTCAGATATCGAAATGCTGATATCATGACTAGTGCTCAATGCTCTGACAACAATGTAAAGTTTGTAAGATGTGACGTCAACTACTACTACTAAACCGTTCAGACTACGTCAGCGCATCGGAATTAGCTCAACAACTGCAAGACCTAAATGATGGAAGACTCGAGCAAGGGAATGCGAGTTTTGGACAGAGAGATGGGTGTTGGAGTCGCTAAGATTGAACCTGGCCGTAACTGAATACCTTCACTACCACTCGTAGAAGAGGCGCAAGGGACAAATTCTGATAGCTAAGTTCAAAGAGAAGCGCTGGATGAAGAAAAAGAAGCTTCTGAACATGCTGAAACATCCTGTTGAGTTAGAGGAGATCTATTTCTACGATGAAAAGAACTTCTGCCAGGATCAGTTTCAGAATACCCAGAGCAACAGGTGGCTTGCCTATAATCCATGCGACGTTCCAAATAGCATGAAGACCAAGTTCTTCCAAACTGTGATGGTCTGTTGGTGTGTCTCCAGTGATGGTGACGCCACGCCCCTCGCCATTTGAGGATGATCTTGGCTCAATTGAGGCAGCTATGTAGAGTTTCTGGAGATTTTGGTTAGACCCTGGCTAGAGAGAGTTGTTGCTAAAAGGCCTTACCGGATCCCGAAAGAATTCAGAAGTGTCTTTTAGAGAATTTCTTTGACTTCACCAGCCACACTTTCTGGCCTCATAAATCCCTTGATTTTTATCCTATGGGTTAAAATCAGGGGATTGTGGTACGCCGTTGAGAAAAGCACCAAACATTCAGCTTGCAACTCCAAGCTCGAGCTGATGGCCAAGAACAATGAGGTGTTCGAAGATCTTCCCAAGGAACACAGTGAGAAACACTTGCACCAGGTTATGGAGCCGTCTTGATTCCGTGGTGGAAGCTCAGGGCTGCTACTTTTAGTAAACTGTTATCTCCCAGCCATAATCTAGTTGATGGTTTTTTATTTTTAAAATAAATTTATTTATGGCTAAAATATTGCGGGGTTTTTGTTATAGCAATTCAGTCTCCCCCTTAACACCATGTATATCGTGGTCAGGTCAAGATTAAATTTAGTTGCTCCAAACCACTTACTATTGAATTGTTCTGGGGTATTCATGGCTTATTCTGAGGTCTAGTTGATGGTTATCTTTCTCGAACAAAAATGGTGATTTAAATTTATGTATTTTAGTAATTTATTACTAAATAAAGTTCTTCAATTATCAACTAAAATCTCTCATAACCAAATAATGACTTTGAAACTCAACCCTTATGATTTACTGAAGAACTGAGTTGAGCGTGAGTGGTATAAAAGTTAATTATTGAACGCTAATGAATGAAAAGTGATGATTGAAAATTAATTAATGAACTTCAAGTAATATCTCTATTTTTTTAATGACATCGGGTTAAATCGGCAAGGATAAAATACGGCGTTGACCATCGTTTCATAAAATCAACCAATCATAAATTGACAAGAAATGATTACCATGCGAGTAGATGAATTAGGCAGTTTAAAAAAAGTGGGTGGAGTAATTTGTTATAAAGGTCGTTTCCGTCTTTTTCTGAACAGTCATTTTTTTTTAAATGGCTCAAATATCCACTGATGTTAGTTTTTATATCAATATACAGAGCAGTTGTCCTATTAAATATCCGAAGTTCTTCGGGATTTGTAAATATGTGTTGCGCAAATTATTTCTCTGGATATAAAGGTAAATTTGTCTGCATAATTGTTTTGCATTAATGAGCTGCCAATTTTGCCAGCTCAGATGGCAATACAAAATATTCGGCTGTCATTAAAGTAGGTCCGGATGGAGGATTTGCAAATTAAAGGTCCAGCGTTATAATCAAAATACTGGATAGCACATTCTTCCGCCACAGACCTCAACATTTGAGAATGGTTGTCGATGCAGTTTAATAAGTGATAAATTGATTCATTAAATTAATTTTTTCCTTCTTATACAACGCTTAGAGTTTGGTTGATACAATTATAACAATAAAATATAAAATACAACAATGAGAATTGTGATTCCAGTTATCCCTCAACTATTCTTGAGGAATGAAAGTGTTGAACTGAAAAATGTGGAAGGGGGATGATAACGATCAGGATATTCATACGACTTCTTAGTCCTGATGTCTCGGTGGGGTGGAATAAATTAAATTGGATTGCATGATCCATATTACAGAGGAATGTTACATCTCTCATTATGTCTGAAGTGACCGTGGGTGTGAGGGCAGGTTTAAGGTTGCGAACATGAGCTTTAAATTGTATATTAGGGGTTTCGTGTAGGTAGATCGGGTTCTTAAATCACTCAAATTGTGTAATTGGCCAAATAACTGCTTGGGGAAAGATTCCAAATATTGGCGATGTTCGAGCATAGCAGAATTATTGGGTGTAGATTGAGCGAAGATGAAGAATCATCTTATAAATTAATCATTACTATTATTATTATCATTATCTGAGGGACTACAAACCCTTGCTGGTAGAGCAAAATGCCATAAATCCTAAGGCACCAGCAGAGAAGACAGTCCTATAAAAAAAAAACTAGAGGGAAAGGGAAGGAGACAGGAGAAAGACACAACTTAACGCCTCAGCAGGTAGTTCCTGAGATTTAACGACAGGGCTAGGCGCTCATTTCATAACCTGGTAGTTGCTGGAATGAAGCATCTAGAGTACTGAGATGTGTCACATTTCCCAACCATGAAAGCTTGGCTATTTGCATTAGTAGCGTTTCTAGTTAACCAAGCTGGACGAAAAGGATCAGGAAGTTCACTGTACAAAGGATGGTTAGGATTATGATGTATCTTATACAGCATCCACAGTGAACTCACAGAGCAGTGGTGCCACAAGTTAACCTCAAGATCAGGAGTTCAAAATTTGCGAACTCTTAGATTCCTGTCCAGTAGCTTAAGATGAGATGCTGCAGCAGAGGACCAGACAGGAGAACAATACTCCGGACAAGGAGGTATGAACGAGTTGAAACACTTCCTTATACTCGTAACAGGAATGTCTTCAAAATTTCTATAAGATTTCCTAAGTTAACCAATATTTTGGGCAACAGAAGAAGAAATAGAGCGCAGATGTTATTCAAAGATAAACTTGCCGTCAAACAGAACATCTAAAATTCAATACAACATTGTTTATGATAAGATCAGGATGATTGAGGTATTTGCAAGGGTTTCGATATCCAAAATTGCAAAGGATAGACTAGCTAGTTACATTGGTTAGACTGTGAAGGCAAGTTTGTCACTTTGTGCTACGCAGGATGAGTGTAATTGGAGAGGAGAGAGTTGCGCGTCATTCTTCGTAATTGGAGTTCTGGAGATTGTATGGCACAGATCTTCTTAACCCCAATGTCTTAGGACAATGGTGAATTAGTTTATGTATTTAAGGGCTCGTGGCTCTCTTGGTGAGTGGTTTGCTGCTTGGGACGGAATCCACCCAATACTGCACCATAATCTATCTGTACGTGCATGAAATTGCATTGCTTTGAACATATGTTTGAAATGTTTGCTTGGTAAAAAATATACTTAATAGCTCTTTCCTGAACGTTAAATAATTGATTTCTGCTCTCTTGAATGCATAACTGTGGTATCCTATTGCTTCCCAATTACTGTCGCATGGTTCCTCTAATATTGATCCTACTCCAATGATCGAAGCATCTGTCGTTAGTTGGAGGGGAACATCTTGGGAAGGAGGGAGTAACTTCTGATGTCTCTTTTGATTTGTTGAAATGCATTTTCTGCAGAGTCATCTCATTTTAAGTCTAGTCAATGGGGGAAGGGTAGTCCAGGCGTTTTTCACAAACAGTCGGGGGAAGTTGAACAGCCCTACAAAATGTTGTAATTGTTTTAAAGTCGGAGGGCGCGGGAGCTCTCGAATCGCGATAATTTTACTGCTGTTTGGGTATGTACCAGTAGAATCAACCCGGAATCTCTGGAATGTCTATGCACTATTGAATATGTAAGAGGGCAATTGCCGCCTTTTCAATGGAAATTGGTGCCATAGGGATTTGAAAAAAATGCCTCCTTCAAATCTAATTTTATATAAATCCTGCAATCCTACAATCCTGCTACGTAGTCAGTAAGAAGGGGGAAGGGGTATCTATCATCAACTGTTATTGAGTTTAGTAATCTATAGCCACCTGGTACTCTGTATGATTGATCCGCTGGTAGACCTAGTGGGAGGAAGAGGTGGTCCCTCCTGAATGATACGTTTGTAGGTGGGGCGGCATTTTTTTTAATAAATGCAAGCCGAGCGCGTTAGTCAAATATCATCCAGTAGTTTTATATTTCTAGACAAATATAATCATCATCATCATCATCATCATCATCATCATCATCACTAACCCTATAATTTAAAAAGTTTTTTTTGAGTATTTGAATAATAATTTCATCTTAGTTTAGTTATGACTTATGTATATTTTAAATTTTTATTAAGGTAATTTCTAAGAATTTTATTAGAGTTTGAAAAAAACAAAATAGTTTAGTTCAGAAAAAATAAATATGATTATCCAATACCTTATAATGTTTTAAAAGAAAATGAATTACAATTGGTTAAGTTCAGAAAATTTATTAAAATTTAAGTAAGGCTGCTTTTTTATTTTATCTTTCATAACTCTATATTTTAAGCAACGTGATTTTTTGAAAGGGGGGTGAAATTATGTTTAGAGTTCCTTTTTTAAATATTATAATTGGTAAATTCCTAAAATTTATAACATTTTAACCATGGCGGTTTTTTTAAAATTTTAATCTCAGTAGCGAAGCGCAAGCTCCCCTTCCCCCCTACGGGGGAAGTGGCGAAGCCATTGCCTGGTATCATTATTATTATAAACGAAGAGAAAATAAACTACAAAACTTTGTGAAAAATATATAAAATATTCATCATAATTGTAGAAAAATAATGTTAGTGTATTTTAAGATGAATCATGTAAAATGAAAGGTTGTGCTCTTTTTAATAATAAAGCAAGTTAATTTTTACTAGTACGTCACGCTTTTATCTAAATAATTTCTGTAGAGAGATGTTAGGGCTGTAGTCGCCCAACGAACAATTCCAGTTTTGCAATTGTTTTTTTTTAGATATCTATAGAGCATTGTGCCTTTAAGATAAGTTACCATCTCAGTTTTCAGTTTGATTATATGAATATCAATCGTTGGCGGCCACGGTTCCTACCCAGATCCCGCTGGAGAAGCTACCTCCCACCCCAGACGACCGACCTTATAGACGTTCCCTAAAATCTCCTCGCTTGATTCGTTGTCGGTCTCATGATATGGATTTTTTTTTATAGTCTCGGAATTGTATGTTATTTAGAGGGGCTCCAATTCTATGGCCGCACTGTTCCTGGCCTCACAAACGCTAAGTACGCCTTTGAATTGATTCTTTTTCTGAACTAAATTAAGGAAGGGGGGCTGCAAAAGCTGATTTCGAGGGGCGTATTTTCCTTCGTGCAATAATCATCCTATTATATATTTTTTGTTACCTCAAGTAACTTAGATGAGATTATTTTGGCTCGCACGTTACCAGAGATACTTCGGTGTTGATATGATGAAAGAAGGATGGAGAAATGGCTGAATTTTCCATTCCTCTAACTTTACCACTATTATTACGCAGCGTATATAGATCACTATATTTAGAGATTAAATCACTGAAAGGCGAATGCTTCAAAATTTCTAAGGATATTAATGGTGCTGCTATATTGTGTAATACTGCACTGCTATCTATTTGAGTTACTCCGTCTATTAATGTAGCAATTTTGATATTTACTAGGTATAAGATTATAATTGGAGAGGAAATCTCACCAATAAGAGCAGATATTACGTTACACTCTAGCAATTTGCAAGTAAATTTGCGACTGAGTCCGAGGCGAAGAGTCAATATTCTTTCCCTATACGTCTTTTTAGGAGCATCGCTAGCAGTTTGTAGTGAGTGACGCACACGAATCTTCTTAATCTGTTTGTAGCTGTGGCCGGTATGATGGGAATAACCGACCCCGTGTTGATTAAGTATTTCCTGATTGTGATGGGATCGAAAATGTGCAAGCAAGCTTTTGTGGGGATAGTATAGGACATATAACCTTTTTCTGCCCCGTTCTGGCGTTTCCATGTTGTGCGTTGGCCTTTTTGGAACCAAGACGACACTGCGGAACTTGATCCCCCAAATTCCTTGTGGTACCAACAAACCATCATAGAGATCGTTGGGATTCATGCGTGGTTTTTGAGACCTACTTCGTGAGGGGGTTGTTCTAGTCTCAAGTATGGACAACCTCTTCTTGAGAGAGGCGCCTTCTCTTGTCAAGGAGGACACTGATGCTTGTAATTATCGGCAGGCCCTGTATAATCAGCTCTCCTCAACGGGGCGACTTGACTGTGATGGCCGCTTTCGATGGCGCGGGGAGCTAATGCCGTTACTAGTTGGTCGAGGGAGATCGAGGGGTACAGGATCCCCAGGAGTTAGCTAAATTTGTGTATGGAGCTGCCGCACAAATGACTCCTTAGAAATTGTGATTAATACTGTTGCCAAAAGTATCTTCAATTTCTTCAGGAGGTCCACGGGATGCAAGTGGGAGAGTTGCTTGGTTCTGGACAGCATCTCCATCTTCTGAGCAACTGTGGGAATTGAAGTTCAAAGACTGCGGCCTTGATGGATATGTAAGCCTAGGGGTTGTCTGGCTTACTTAGGAGGGGGGAAAATACTGTCAATTATTTGGATTTTTTTAACGCTTGAAGAGCTGTCTTGAAATTCTCCGAGGATGACACCAGTAATCACTTACAGACCCATTGAACGAAACTTTTCCCAATTGTTTGTATTATATATCACTAAAATATGTAAACGATAGAAACTTTTATCGCAATGAATTCTAAGTTAGTGTTAATTAGAATGAGTTGGTGTATATTCACACAATATTTTCTTGAGTGATTTTTTATACACATTTGTCCTAAAGTATCTGAGAAATCTGGGTAACTTTATGTGTCGCGGTCGCACTACATAGATGGGAGGAGATTCTGACTGTATGATATTCAAATGTTGCTGCGATATACCATTAAATCATTGCCAATTTAAACACATGGATTAATTACTATATCATCATCATCATCATCACCACCACTAACTATAATTTAAGAAGGGAATTTTTTTGAGTGTTTGAATAATAATTTCATCTTCGTTTGGTAATAACTTATTCAAGTATATTTCAAATTTTTATCAAGGAAATTTCTATGAATTTCTTTAGAGTTTGAAAATACAAAATCGCTAAGTTCAGAAAAAAATATATGATTATCCAATGCTTTAGTATGAATGAATGACAATTGGTGAAGTTCGGAAAATTTATAAAAATTTAACCATGGCTGCTTTTTTAGATTTTAAATTTTAATCTTAGTAGTGAAGCACAAGCTCCCCCCGTAGGCAGGGGGGGGGGAGGGGGTGAAGCCATTTTCTAGTTTATACCAATTTCACCGAGTCATGTTTGTCAATGCAATTATTAGGGGAAGGTAATTACGCTTTTACATATTTTTTGAGAATCGCGATGAAAAAACCCGTACTCACTAATTGGATTCAGAATTCTAAATACATTTTATAAAGATAGACGATATAAATGGCAAATAAATAACGGAAATAAATAGTAATGTTAAAATATATACATAAAAATTGAATTAACTCTTTGGATTTTACCAATTTAGCGTAGGAAATGATTTTACTCAGAAGCAAATATGCTACAAGGATGAAATCAATTTCTCCTGAGTGAAAGGTTCATCCATTCGTACCATTTGATCGCTGCAAGCAGTAAAATTACGAACAATGGCCACGCAACCACACGTTGCATTTGGGTGGATGTACGAATGTATTTTTCCCTTATTTTAGTCTATCTCTAACAGACTCACGTTTGATAGTATCACACGAGCAACGTAGGACGTTGTTTGATAGGATTTCACGTGTAGGAAGGATGCTATCAATCCGAATCAACACTCCACATTCTCTGTAGCGCTGGGCTAGATTAATACCCGCTTTTCCAAATATGTCCTTTAAACTATTTAATTTATTATTAAACATTCTATGGTAATAAGCCTTCCCGCACTAATGACTTCAACAAATGTATAACATTGCCATTTAATAATAAATTAAATAGTTTAAAGGACACATTTGGAAAAGTGGGTATTAATCTAGCCTTTAAATATAATAATTCCTTAAACCAATTGATGATTGCCAGGAAACCCAAAGAACATATTAACATAGGAGTTTATGCAATACCATGCAACGATTGCCATAAAGTTTATATAGGGGAAACGGGGAGAAATCGAGACAAGAGATTGTACGAACACAAAAGAGATATTAGAGTGGGAAGCCAAAGCAGTGGAATATTTTGCCATGTTAGAGACTTGAATCATTCGATCGATTTCAATGGAAGTAAAATGGTATTTAAATCGGCTAACTATGTTAAGAGAAGAATCGTAGAATCGAGCTTGATATCGTCAGTTCTTAATTTAAATTTATCTGAGGGTCAATTTTCTTTTAATCCTGTAATAAGAAAGCAAATAAACAAAATAGTAAAATGTCAGCTCTTCAATATGTTTAGGCCTAACCCCCGCCCCCCCCCCTGATTAGCCACAAGTAGGGGATCTTTCACGACCTGACCCCGTGTTATGTTTGTAAGCACTTTTCTAATATTTTCTATCCAGTGTCAGTTGAAAAAGGGTGTGAGATACACCGAAACTGTTCTGAATTAAATTGTCTTTGGAGAATGTGGTTTAATTCCTCATCTTTTCTTGCGATATTGCATTAATTTTGATATTATAAAGAATTATTAGGAATAACTTTGAAAAAAAACATGTCATAACCAAACTAAGATGAAATTATTATTCGAATACTCAAAAAAATCCCATTCTTAAATTATAGTTAGTGATGATATATATATATATATATATATATATATATATATATATATATATATATATATATATATATATATATATGGGTAAAAAGCCTCACGAGTGGTAACACGTGAATTAGTATAAATATTTAGTTGTACCACGTAGGAAAAAAGAAAGATTGATTGGAGCTAGTAGTACTATCGTTATCTTAATAACATTTTCAAACTCACAATGCTTTATAAATAGAGAGACACCGTATTTATACAAAGCAATGTTTTCTTTATAAGGTCAGATTTTTTTATGACCTCTGATAAGTCTGATTTGAGAAAGAAAGATAGGACTGGATCTAAGGAAAACAAACCGGGGCTATTAACTACATTTCTCTCCTTTGTGCTGGAGATTAGGAACGATTTAAAGATATTTCTGCTAATAAACTCATTTATATGCATTCTGGTATCTGCTTTTGACCAGTTAATCTAGTGACCCATCTTAAGGCTGTGGATGGCCAAAGCATTATTTGTCTATCCCTTAGATACTGCATTTTGATGTTGCTTAATTCTTACAGAGATATTTTTAGAAGTTTGACCTACATAAAATAAATTACAATCTAAACAAAGTATACTATATATGACATTATTATCGTTCCTTGGGCTGTTTTATTAACATATTTTTTAATGTATAATTGTATTTAAAAGTTACATTTATATCAAGTTGTTTTAACATAATTAGTGGATGCAACAATCAGCCTAAAATCCCACTAATGGATGCACCAAAGCGCTAAAATATCATTAATGGATGCAACACATAGCCTAAATTCTCATTAATGGATGCAACAAATATCCCAAAATAGCATTAGTTGAGGCAGCAAACAGTTTAAAATATAATGGATGATGCAGAAACAGCCTAAATTCTCATTAATTGGTGAAACGAACAGCCTATAATCTCATTGAGGGTTGCAAAAAACATCATGAAATATCATTAATTTGTTGCAACAAAGAACCTAAAATATCATTAATAGATGAAAAAACAGCCTAAAGTCTCATTAATGTATGAAGAAACAGCCTATAATCTTATTAATGGATGCAACAAGCAGCCTAAATATTATTAATTGATGCAGCAAACAGCCTAAAAATCTCATTCATGGATGCAACAAACATACATATACACTTGACTGGGCGCAAGGTCGTTGTCATTTAGATGTAATATGCACGAGCAGTCACCATTACTACGACTATCTTCCATAGCTTATGCCTTTGCTGGTGCGTGCATTGGGGAGTAGGAAACGCAGCGCAAACGCCATCGATCTGACATAATACGAACGCAATGTTGAAGGGGCGCTCTCTCTCTCTCTCTCTCTCTCTCTCTCTCTCTCTCTCTCTCTCTCTCTCTCTCTCTCTCTGGGCAGACTCAAAGCTGCTTCTCTGGTATAAAAAAGGCCCCGAATAGTTTGGTGATTAGAGAAGCGGGGTTTCCGTTGTTTTCTAAGTATTTTTCTTTTTCTAATTATTTTCCCTATAGTTTCGTGTTTTGTTTTTTTTTTAGTTTTGCCTCAGGGTTCAACTAAAGCGAGAAGTGGAACGTGGAAGGGGAAAGCATCTTTAATGTTGTGGCAGCGATGCCGGGATTGTGCTTTGTAACATGAAACAAAGCCGAGAATAAGTGGTAACTCGATGCTTAAATATAGGGGCGGGTTCTCGCGAGAGAGAGAGAGAGAGAGAGAGAGAGAGAGAGAGAGAGAGAGAGAGAGAGAGAGAGAGAGAGAGCGAAAGAGAGAAAAAAGAAAGAAGGATAAAATAAGAGACCGACAATGATACAAAAAGAGGAGAAACACACAAATTATATAAAGTGGCACACACGTTATTTCTAAGTGCACAATCGAAAAAGGAGAGGAATCGGACAGAACAAAGGACAACCTTGTCCTCATAATCCTCGCGTACACATTTAAAATCTCTCACTTCAATTAGTTCGTAATTACAATATTAAATCTCTTAAATATTCATTAAATACCTGTAACATAAAGAAATGATAATTAAAAATGTTATCTATTACACTATAATTTAATTCGGAATTTTTCTGGGTTTTCACTAACTCTATAATTGTATAACGGGATTTTTGAAGATGGGTGAAACTTGAATAAATGTTTTTTTCTTCTTAGTAGACAAATGACTTATGTTTTTTTTATCAAAGTTATTTCGGATAATTCTTTTATAATATCATAAAACAAAATGGTGAAGTTCAGAAGTAAATATAAGTATCGAAATTTTGTGAATTTTTTTAAAACCCAAAGAATTACAAATGGTGAAGTCCGGAAAAGTATTTTTATATATCTTCTTCTATAACTATATTTTAGCAACCTGATATTGTGAAAGGGGGGGGGGGGGATTCACATTAGAGTTCCCTTTTAAAATTATTATAATTGGCGAAGTTCAGAAAATTTATAAAAATTTAACCATGGCTGCTTTTTTTTAGATTTTAATCTTAGTAGCGAAGCGCAAGCTCCCCCCCCCCCCCAGTAGGAGGAGAGGCGAAACCATTGCCTGGTTTATTTATAATGATTTAATGATCAAATCACTCAACTTCTCTGCTATGTCCTTTATTTATATAATTTGGTTGATAGTATCCCTGTTTTTTTCTCTTTTGATATCCTTTATTCTACTAATTTGATATCAATCACGCAACATTTCTGTTTGTATTCTTTATTTAACTAAGTTCATGATTGAATCGCTAATTTTCTCTTCTTTATATTTACTCATTTGACGGAGCTTTCGTTGGCCGTCTTACTAAGGCGTTTACTGAATTTCCGCATTTAGTTACATAAAACACCTCATACTATGTAGGGAGGTAGTCGCATATTGGAGATGCGCTGAGTCTGAAACATGAAGAGAGACATCTCTAACCTCATATGACACATGTAATCAATCATAACACCACTGTCTCTTCCTATCTCCATTCTGCCCAGAAACAGACGGAAATATTTATATCCACACTCTCTCTAAATGTAATGTAGGAAGAGTGCGCCCCCCCCCTGGGGGGGGGGGCACGAAGGGTTCTTTGAGAGCTGGTTGGGGGCATAACACAATGCTACTGCTCTTCTTCCCCGATTTCACAAACGAACAGGGGCCGCTGGTAGGCTTAGAGTTGTCAGCGATTGTCTTGCTAATTTTTATGTGAGTTTCATTATTCGGTCGGAGGATTTCGATCATGGCAGAAATGGATGGGTGTTACAATTAACTAACTAATTAATCGAATCACTTAATTTCTGTCCTTATGCCCTATATTTTTACAGATTTGATGATCGAATCACCCAATTTCTCTCGTCTATTATTTTTACCTTGTATCCTCAAATCATTCATTTTAACTCTTTTATTTGTATTGTTCATATGATAAAGACGAGGTTACGACTCCTGGGTGTATTTGCTACCTTGTTTTGTGGTAAACTCGATCATTTCAGGTTGTTGAAGCACAACCTAACTATCTATCATCATTATTCTAACTCCACACAATCCAGAGTTCATTCTATTGGGGAAAAAGCTCGAATCTTTTATGCTCGTTGATATTCCCTCTTAAATCAGTCATTTTATTCCCAGTTTGCGTTGTTGAATTCGCAAACTAAGGCCTGTTCCAAAAAGGCACTTGACCTGAGTATCCTACAGGAGAAATTACTTGTTCCTCTTAGGATCGAGAGAGCGCGCAATCTCGAAAAGCTCCTTGCGAGTTATGAAAGATGTTAAAGAATACAGGCATCTCGAATTGCTCTGGCTGGCTAATCCCTACACTATAAATTAGCTTGGTGAAGAGGATGTCTGAAAGGACGGAGGTGGGACGTGATTGGGACAGGTAGTAAGGAGACAGGATGAATAGAAAGGTCCATGACCCAACCAACTCCTACTAGAGACACCCTAACATCATTTCGGAGTCTTCTAATTTAAGATATATGTGGAAGTAGCCGCTGGAAGTCAATTTGGTCGATTATCCAATAAATAGGGCCCTTAAATCTTGAAAAACAGCGCAACAGAACAGAAGGTGATCGCAATTAATAATTAATCAACTCAGTTCCATTCAAGATGTTAGCAATATTAACGCACTAAACGGCAATCGTGTTTGTGTGCGAATGTAAGCAAAAAAAATCAAACTTTTAAAGTGAAATGGGCGAATTAAATGAACAAAGATTGTCTATGGAAAAAAAATAAAGATTTCTCCGGAATATTGTTATCATCGCCAAACAAGACCGAAGTGATTAACAAAGAAGAAAGGCAAAATTATTTAGAGCTGATTCTCTAATTAGATTGCCAAGGAGGAAGTGTTGGGAATAGTTGTTATGGTATAATTATTGGGAAAACAGGAAGCAAATGAATATTATTTCATACCCCCATCCCTCCTCATTGCAACAATCATGTTTCATCTTAACTTAGGCATTGACTAAATCTGCTGCCATTACATTAACTTGTTATACCCTCAACGAGAGCAAAAATATGTGCGTTCGTATTGGAACTCGCGTGTATGGGCACTTAAAATACCCATTGACTCATCCTCTCTCTGGGTAGCTTCGTAAGCAGCATTTGCTTCCTGTTTTCCCAATAGTTATACCATAACAACTATTCCCAACACTTCCTCCTTGGCAATCCAATTAGAGAATCAGCTCTAAATAATTTTGCCTTTCTTCTTTGTTAATCACTTCGGTCTTGTTTGGCGATGATAACGATATTCCGGAGAAATCTTTATTTTTTTTCCATAGACAATCTTTGTTCATTTAATTCGCCCATTTCACTTTAAAAATTTGATTTTTTTTGCTCACATTCGCGCACAAACACGACTGCCGTTTAGTGCGTTAATATTGCTAACATCTTGAATGGAACTGAGTTGATTAATTATTAATTGCGATCACCTTCTTTTCTGTTGCGCCGTTTTTCAAAATTTAAGGGCCATATTTATTGAATAATCAACCAAATTTACATCCACGATAGATATTTCAAATTATTAATGCAAATGAAGATGCCATTTTAACGGCCATGTTTATTCATACCGCCCCCTTTATTTGGTGCTATGCTGACTTGTGGTGACGCCAGGAACCCATGGGAGGGGTGGGGCGCAACTCAACTCAACCTACCTCCCACCCACCTCCACCGATGGAACTCTCGCTACCCTAGTAGATGAGGCGTTGGAATTCCACGCCTGGGGATCGGGTTCGGTTTCAGAACAGGTCATTCTAATCTTTATGTCCCTTTCATTACCCGATCAGGAGAGGTCGTCCACGATTAGTGAAGGGCGGGGCCTCAATTAAATAACTAGCGAGCTATTTAACTAGTTAACTAACTAAACTCCCTCAGATGTGCAGTGAAGGCGAGCTCCCTTACGAGACTGGGGGTAAGATGCTAGAAGCACCACGAGGATTGCTAGAAATGGACGCCCCTATTAGAGAGGTGAAGAGGAGGCTAGAACGCATACAAATCTCGAAAATATGGACAAATCAATTAAATGATTCGGATTTATTCATAATTATTAGAGCCAAATTTAGGTTTAAAACACTAATGAAAAAAAAATGCACCTGGATCTAGGAATGTTAATTTGGTATGGTTTTTAACATCGATTTGCAGCGCTTGAAACCTATCATAGCCGGAATTGAAGTAAGGATGGTATGAACCCCCTTATCCGACAATGATACCCTGTATCGACTCTTTAAGGGCGAAAGGTTTGGGAGGATGAATGTCATCTTCAACAAGACAGGGTTCGAACCATGGTCACTAGATAAGACAGCCACGGAACCACTTCGTCAACAAGGGTCATTTTAGACGAAAATACATGTAGTCATTTAAAGGAGATGCCGTCAGAATCTGTCTAATAATGTCGGAGCTGTGGAGGAAATGGCAGGCAGGACTTATTTCCGGGAAACCTCTCCCCCCCCCCCAGAAAAAAGACAAAAAAGTGCTGTAAATATAACCAACCTGACCATTTTTGGCCCTGAGGTTTTTAGTTTGTCTTAATATGGGTGGGTAAGTCTTGCTACAAACTTAGCAATGAAGTGGTAGCTAAATTAGCAGGATTAATAGTACTCATGTCCAAGGAGTCATGAGATGTAGTTGAAGTTGCTGAAATATTTGTTGTCTCCAAAAAGATTTCGCGAGGGTAGATTGGACCGGGGTTTTACCTCAGCCAAAGGGAAACCTCGCTGCCTTTCATGGAGGAGGTTAAACTACATGAGGCGTTTAGTTGCTGGATGGAGTTCAAATTCAGGTTCCCACTTTGGGGGAGCACCACGAGTCGCAATGGTCTCTTATTCCATCGGTTCCCACGGAGATATGCACATCACGTACGCATCGGCAGTCATATCAACCCCACTAAAAACTAGATCCCTCTCTCATCCCTGTAAGTCTACAGGGGAAAAAATATCAAACTAAACCTTAACAATTATAGAAAAAAATCTTCAATACTAATTCAACTGAAAAAAGGGAAAATGTGAACAACGAGGCAATTTTAGGTCGAGAGAAAATAAATAATGGGGGTTTAATGAAGATAAAAGGTAAATAGAAGGAACAGGAAAAGCGACAAAGGTTAAGGATGACAAAAGAATGGAACACAGAAGGGCGTTTTATAATTCCCCGGAACTAGTTGGAAAGAACAGGGCAACCACTTTGACTTCATTTATGAACCGTCAGTTTCTGCCCTCCTTAAAATTGGGTAGAAGCAGTCGGGAGTGATTAATTAGGACAAGATCGTTAAACCCCTCTAATGGGTTCCGTGGGCTTCACTCTTCCCTTAGCACTACCAACCAAACCACATGTAAGTAGTCTTAACGTGGGTCGAATACTCAAATAGTTAAGACTTGGTGATGTGGGTCATTTCTCCTGGCAATGGAGTAGGATACTTTTTAAAAGGATCGAGCTCGCGATTGGCGTGATCTTGACGATTCGTGAATTAAATACTGAATCACATTTAAGGGACACCAATATTGAATCACATTTAAGCGGAACCAATAATGAAGCACATTTAACCGGCATGAATATTGAATCACATTTAAGCGGGACCAATAATGAAGCACATTTAACCGGCATCAATATTGAAGCACATTTAAGCAAGACCATTACCGAAGTACATCTAAGCAAGACCATTATTGAAGCACATTTAAGCGAGACTATTACTGAATCCCATTTAAGCGAGACCAATACTGAAGCATATTTAAGCGAAACCAATACTAAAACACATTTTAGCGAGACCAATGATGAAGCACATTTAAGCGAGAACAATATTGAAGCCTATTTAAGCGAGACCAACATTGAAGCACATTTTAGCGAGACCAATGATGAAGCACATTTAAGCGAGAACAATATTGAAGCCTATTTAAGCGAGACCAACATTGAAGCACATTTTAGCGAGACCAATGAGCTCATTAATGGGGAGAGTTAGTAGTTGTGCTCGAAGAAGCATTGTCTCTCTCGCCCACTAATGAAGGCCCTAACGAGCTAAAACGAAGACACCGCAACGTTCACTTTCCCCCATTGGGCCATGACGGCGAGCTGTACGAGGAGAGGGGGGGGGGGGGAGGGGGAGAGGCTCAGTTTAGGAGTATTTATTATTTTTGAAAAAGCGAATGAAGGAGTCGCTGAGCAGTTTAGGGAAGCTGGAGTTGTGGCGAAAGATTTCTGCCTATTTGGTTTATTTGTTCCTCTTCGCAGAGTCGCAGCACTTAACATTTCTTCTTGATCCATTCTGAGACTTTGCGTCCCTCTTGAATCCTAATCATGCCTAATCGGCCTCAGGACTCTTCTAAGCACCCATTCGACCTCAATAACCGTTGTTGATAAGAGATCGGGTCGGGCGTTGAAAAGCACCACGATATATTGAAGGACGCTAAACTCAGTTCCCGATTGTTGGCAGATCTTTGACGCGAAATAGAGAAATAGGAAGGACAATTTGATATTCAATAAGAAAATATGAAAAAAAGGGAAGGTCAGAAAGAATAAAAAAAAAATTGAGGCTAGAAAGATTAATTCCTCAATGTCGTCATTTTATATTAACTCCGCAGCCATTCCCTCGTTGCTCTGTGTGAATTCAGTCGAAAGATGTTTTTTTTTCTTCGTTATTTCATCAGTGACAGTCAGCCCGATGATGAGGATGAACGTAATATATCGAATGTGGGTGAGTCGATATATCTTCCATACATTTTCCTATTCTGTACAGATCTCTCTCCTTACCAATCTTCTGCGTGAGATGCCCTCGTTGGTTTTGCTTTAAATTGAAAAAAATGAGACGTAGTGAAACTCTGAAGAATATTTAGCCCTAGATAACTTTACTAAAAAAATAAGAAAACCAACGGAGCATCATGCCAAATGTTTGTGAACGATGGTCGAGGAATAAATGAGTGACAGCTATATACCCCGAGTAGCCTAAAGAGGAGACTACTTGGAACGCAATGGGGAGCGTACGCAACTCTCCCGAACTTTTTTTATTATAGAGACGACATTTACGGCGATCATAAATGCGGGTGTTGCAGTATCACCATCTTTAGCATTCGCTTTTTCAGTGTGGTCATTGTGCATCAACGCCACACCTCACATAAAATTTAGGAGCTGGGATAAATGTGATAAATTGGAACTTATAAATAATTACAGGAAATTATGCATACACGATTAAACGCTTATTACATTAATCCAGTTAAGAGGTAATTTTTCATAATTACCAAGCTTCCTTGACAAGGGATAAATTTAACAACGAATTTACGAGTAATTTTACCTAATTACTTAATTTTTTAACCTAGCCCAACTACCTTAACCTAACCTAAATTCAATTAAATTAATCACTTTTACCAATTAAGATTGGTAACTATGAAAAATGACGGATAACTTAATATAATTTATTTTTAGGAGGTGGTAGGTAATTTTAGTGGCATTGATGCAGGCCGACCTCACTTTGAGTAAAGGTCGGAGAAGTTGAATAAGTAAATGTTGAACTTCAATTACCAGCAGAAAGAATGAAAAGTGTCAGTCATTTCTTTCTCTCTTAACCTTACCTAACCTAACGTAACCCCGCGGCTCTCGGGTACTCAGGGAGGGTTAGTTAATATCGATAACGCCCAATTGCCGGGTAATTTGGGTATCGTGTTTACGAATCGCAATGGTAATTATACAGAATTACCTGTAATTAGTTACGTATATTCCTATTGATCAAATTTACGTCAACACGAACCACGTGCCCCATTAAGGGATGGAAGATAAAAGCAAATGTTGAAGGAAGGACAATGAAAATAAACGAAATTAAAGAGACGAAAGAAAAAGAAGAAGAAAGTAAAAGGAAAAATGAACGGAAATGAAAGGAAAAATGAAATAAAAGGAAGAGGAAAGAAATGATAAGAAAATGAAAGGAAATTTGAAATGAAAGAAAATAGAAAGGATAGGAAAAAGAAAGGGAAGGAAAGAACGAAATGGAAAATGAAAGGAAAGGAAGAGTTTCGAAATCGGTTGGTGGACTCGTGGCTTCCCAATGGAATCTGGCTTCGTTGTGAAACGAGTCCAGATTCAGGAGAGTTGCGTATCCCTTTGTGTCTCTGGGACTGGAGGTACTTTTGAGTACCCGAGCTACTCATATTTCCTTACCCCTAACTTGAGCACTTCTTTCGGGCATAAAGTTTTTTTATTTCTTTTAAAGAGGGGATGCGAAAAGTGGTAAAGTTAATAGAAGTGAATGTAGTGAACTTGGGAGGCGTTTGGGGGCCGGATCATGATTAAGGGTGAAGTGAGAAAGGGCAAGGGAGAATAGTCAGTGTTAAGGGCGCTAATAACGAGCGGAAGTATCGAAAGGGTGCAAGAGAATTGGGAACCCTAGTTCAAAGGTGACCTTGAGTTCATCGCTCTAACCATTGCTTCAAACGAAGCGGAGTTCCAAAGGGTTAAAACACAGCTTCGTTCTTCTTAATCGACGGCTGGGTATTTTAGAATGGGTTTGAGGGTATCGAGGTGGCGGTTTAGGGCATTAGAAACGGGAGACAGCTCCTGAACATCAAGAAATCGGAACCTTATTGTGTGCCTCCCTTTCCCCTCGGGGAGTTTGCCCCGACTGAAACTCCCGGCATGAGATCAGCAACGGAAATAGCCACTGTCTATTGCAACAAAAGGCCGCTTCAGACCCCAAAGAGTAAGCTCGTAGAAGATTTATGGCGGAGTAGAAACAACGGACAAAATAAACACCCCTAAGGTTTGGGGGCTTCGCATTTCTGTCTTATCTGCAGTTTCTGCTCGGATTTCGGCTCATACTATTCTTAAATAATGGCGTTTATCGGGGTTTTGTTTGTCGCCTGGGTCATTATCTGAATGGCGTGCTTTCTGTCGAGCGTAGTATTTAGACATTTAAGGCGGACCTCAAACTTGTATATTGTAACTCGTTTTCCTAAGGGTTTTTGTCCAGACTTACAATGATAATTTTGGGGAAAATTGTTGTAATTCTTACCATAGTCTCTTCCGCTTCCAAATTTAGTTTTTTTTTGTTTGTTGTTTAGTTCTTTGCTCGTCCAGTAAATTATGTTTTAAGGAGGACATCCACGTGAGCCTATAGAATTCAGATTACTTTGCTGATATTTGGGAATTTGGGGGGCAATTCCTGATAGGTCTTTAGAATCACTTTGTTTCTTCATTGGTGATCTGAGCCCGACGTCACCATGTGTGCTCGCACTCTTGATATGCAGAGACTGGCGTTGAAAAAAATCCCATTATTATTTCAGGCCGTGTGGTCATTTGCCATCTTCATCCACCAGTTTTGATCCTTGGCATGTTTATTACTATTATGGTCATCCCCATGACAAAATAAAAGTTCCTTAAACCCACTAAATTGCGTACAAACAGCAGAAAGTGGGGTTTTTCACTTCATTTTATTAAAACAAGGCCGTTGAATCACATTTTGTTGATAAACCGCGATGTATGTTTTCTTTATTCTTCCCATGGCACTTCAGAGCATTTTTCTCCCAAGCTCTTGGGCATTTTACAACTATAAATAAATAAATTTCTAAAAACTAGAGAAGAAATTGACGACAAGCGTATTTATTACTCAATGGTTAACAGGACATAACAGTCTGTGACAGCGAAGTCGAATCCTAATGTAGCAAACGGAAGAGCGTATGTCAAAACACCCAAGAAACAAGCGAGCATAAATAAACAAACACAAGGTCTGTCCAAACCCCGATAATTGTGATTGTATCGGTTGCCTCTTTTAAGAAGAGCATGTTGTATTTTCCAACACATTCATTTTATGCTTCTGAAACATAATACACCTTATCTTTTACTTAATTTAACAACAAGAAAGTCAAAGACCTTCAAGTGTTTTCTAGGTTAAAAATTGAGGCTGTCGGTAATGCAGTCTTCGAAGTCGTAGTTAATCCCTGTGTTAATTTAACTTGATTTCAAAAGGCCACTTCTCTCGTCGTTCTTGGTCCAGTAGTTGCGTCTTCATCCCGTCTTTATTTTCAAAGCGAGAATCAAAATTCGCATTTTTCAGTGTCTGAGGGGTTGAAGTTGTTCCCAGAAGCTTCTGATTAAGATTTTCTCCTCTTCCGAGTTGTTTAAGGTCGATTAGGTTCCCCCCAAAAGCTCCAATTTTCGATAGGCTTTATTTCGACAAAACATTAAGAAATAAAGCCTATCGAAAGTTGGGGCCCGTTTTAAATGGATCACCCTGTAATTCTTTATTCCTCAAGGATCTTTACTTTACTCTTTTCTCTTATTTCCCCATTTTTTTCCTCACTGTAGAGCCTGCCCTGTTAATCACTACCTTCCCCTCTCCAATAAATCAAACCCGCCCCTCTTTCCGTTTTTATGGTATCTATGGTGAACCTGTGATATCTTATTAGTTAAGATTTGTTTTTCAAAAAAAAGGATATTTTAGGGTACCCAACGGTTGACACCAAACCTTTACAACCACTAAATTGGGGAGTAGCTCCCCCTACCCTACTTCTGCCCACCAATTATTCAAACAGGTCATTTATTTAAGGAAACGTGACTTTCCTTTGGTTGAATCGGCTTTGGTGGCACCCAACAGGCCTAACTGTGGTACAAAGGCGAGGGGGGAGGGGGTTCGGGAAGGTGCATTTGGTAAAGAAAGAGGCAAAGTTGGTAAACATGTGGGTCCCACCCACCCACACACCCACCCCACACCCTTAGAAAAAGGAAATCGATGCCTTTCTATGTCTATGCCCCCAAATGCAACCTTTCTTTAGGTCTTCTTCACAAGTCTTAAATTATAATAAAACAAGCCGCTGTTCTCTTCCTTAACAGGAAGAGCTTGGTTACACAGGCACCCCTGCGGGGTGTGGCCTATGGCCTTATTTGCTAATCTTAATCGCCTTTTTTAATCCCCTTTATACTTTATTTTGAAACCCTGAACACCCTTTTCTTCTTCATCTTCATCTTCTTCATCATCTTCATCTTTATAATCTTCTTCATCTTCATCATCATCTTCTTCATGGTCTTCTTCTTCTTCTTCTTCTTCTTCTTCTTCTTCTTCTTCTTCTTCTTCTTCTTCTTCTTCTTCTTCTTATAAAGGAATTATTAGAAATAACTTTGATAAAAAATTTAAATCTACTTAGGTGACAACCGAACTAAAAGAAAAAATCTTATTCAAACCTTCAAAAAATCTCGTTCTTAAAATATAGGGTTATGGAAAAGCCTTTTTTTTTCAATGGATCACAAAATTTTCATTTGATTTAATGCCCAAATACGCTATTAGGAAGGCTAAAGGCACTTACTTTCAAACCTCTAAAATTGAATAGGCCACCCATACTATACTGTAATGAGCCCACGAACGTCTAAAATTGAATAGGTACACAAATCTCTCTAATTTAATAGGCCCTAAACTATAATTGAATAGACCCAAAAGCTATAATTGAATATGCTTCAAAACTCTTATAATTCAATAGGTCCCCCAAACTTCTATAATTGAATAAGCCCCCAAACCTTATATAATTGGACAGGCCCCCAAATATGTTAATGAATAGGCCCAAAAGACGCGATTCCCTAACTGGATAATGAAATACACATAACGATCAAAATGATAATCAAAGATGCGACCGAAGGTACCAGTAGCCAGTCCTCGTTGAAGAGGGGGGAGGGGGGCTCTTAATGTGTTTTCGGGACTAAGCAACAATGGTGGAACCTTTTATATGACCCCATAGGGGAATAAATACTCCTTCCAGGTCACGACCCCTCCATAGGGGGCACTACTACTCCATCGGCAGGGTTCTGACACAGAGGGTATGTTGTGCTGGGAAGGAAATGATAGCGGTGTTGGGATCGGCTCTGTGCGTGTGTAACTACTTACCCCACGTGTGTGAGTATCAGTGTATCTGCCCAATGGGTGGTGAGCTCGAGACCCGGCTGGAAGTTCTGGAACCGCTGATATTCAACCCCCGCCTCGACGTCAGAAATCCAACCCTTTAAAATTGTCTATTTGGTTAGGGGAATTTCTCCCCTGACCAATAATCCTGCTAACAGCTCGAATCCCTTCCTTGGGACTCTTCAAATACCCCATCAGCAGAGTCTTAAAAACTGAATGATTACTTCTTACATTTCATCTTCATACATTTATTCAGTCTTTTCAATTCCACATCTCTCTATTACATTAATAATCTCACCTATCCTCATTGATTGGTGATATTTCCCCCAAATCTAAAGTTTGAGCAAATTTGAACTAATTTTTGGAAACTTTGAATATTGTCCGGTCAAATTAAAAACTGTTAAAAGTATGCTAATTCCTGTTTGCTTAAGAAATAGGCTAATTTTGCTTCACTCCGGCAGGGTGGTTGGGTGTTCCAAGTCCACGTCCATTACAACGGTCCCCATTTACAAATATTGGCCTTTGGTTTGAACTCTACTTCAGGAAGGACGTCTTGATTGGGGTGGACGCCTCACCAACGGGGTAGAGTAGGCCAGTAATTAGTCGGAGACCGAGATATGTGGGGGGGAGGGGCAAGTCCCGGGTGATCTACTACAGTATATCCCCTTGTCTCAGGACGTGTGGTTCGGACCTCAGCCGGAAAACTAGTCTATTCTAGGGTAATCCTATTTTTAATTGAACTTTCTAGAGGAATAATTCGAATAATTTACAAGTATATTGATAAACACGGTACTAAGATGATGTAACTTACGAGGGGCGGTCAATAAGTTTTGCAATTCGGATATAAGGAAACGATATATGAGGAAAGGTATTTTATTATTTTTCAATCTAACTACCCTTGACTTCAATGCACTTGCGCCACTTGTCCCTGAGGCTTCGAATTCCCGACAACCAGAAATCTCCCGACTGCTGTTCAATCCACTCCTGGACGACGAGCTGAACATCTTTATCGTCCCCAAACCGGCGTCCACGCAGTGCAGCCTTAGGCTGGCGGAATAAAAAGTAGTCGCTAGGGGCCAGATCTGGTTGAGCTCCTCGAATCTGCACTCGCGCAGGGCAGCTTGTGCAACTCTGGCCTTGTGGACTTTGACGACGTTGAAGTCGATCATGGGGCGTGAGGTTTCTAGAGACCCAACGGACAGAGACCTTGGTCATGGCCAAATTGTCGTGGATGATGTTGATAACACTTTCATGTGATATTCCATGTTCTCGCTCGATTTCTTCGACCTTCACCCATCGATTTTCAAGGATCATCCTCTCCACACGGGCCACATTGTCCTCGTTGGTCACGTCGGACGGGCGTCCTGGACGGGGGTCATCTTCAAGGGACTCGCGACCATGGCGGAACTCCCTATTCCGGCGAGTAATGGTTGCATAGGAAGGGGCGGTGTCGGTGTACACTGCAACCATGCGTTCATGGATCTCTTTTGCATTCTTGCTTTCCTCGGTCAAAGATTTGATCACTGCGCGGTGCTCAACCTTGTCCATTGTTTAAAATTTGTGACTGACGATCTGCGATCAGCTACTGCTTCTTAAATAGACGAGCTAGGAGCGTGCGGCTGCAGGTCCTGACTTGTCATAACTTGTCCTAACACCCCCACAAACAGCCATCCCCCTTCCTCTGTTTTGCCCTACCGATTCGCAAAACTTATTGACCGCCCCTCGTACCTGCAGAGAAAATGATAATAAGATTCCAAGCGCTTACGCCTTCATTAAACAGGCCTCATTTAGGGAATGAAAGATGGAAGAATACATTTCATCAAGTAGAGAAATAGGGAGCAGAGACAGACTCCATTGCAGTCCTCAAGATTTCAAATATTCAGTGTATCGCAAACTAACGTGTTTGGATTCTTTTATACACCATCAAAATATTGCGAATTGTTGGGAGTAGATGTGTGTAATGGGACAAAATGGTGTGTGGGTAGATAGAAGAAATAATAGTGGCGAAAAGAGAAAGTAGTGTTGGAGAGTTGCAAAAGGAAGCTAGAGCCTGGTGATCAAGCCTATCGCTTTCAATATTTTATTTGTTGTGTGTTTGTTTTGCCGTTTTCGATCAAATTATTAAGAAAATAATTTTGTTTATATATTATTGCTTTAAATTACGTCATCCTCTACATTTTTTTTGCTGAATAGTAAATAATTATCCGGTGTGTTCCTAAACAATTTAAAAATAATGGTTTATTTAAGTATGAATCCATCTTGTACCAAATATTTATTACCCCCCCTCTTCGAAACCAGCTATTATTTATCAAATCCAATTTAAGGATTGTCATGAGAGTTACATTGGATTGAGAAGCAAAAAAACAGCGACGAGTAACACAGCATCAATCCATCGTCCGCCGTTGCAGCGAACAAAGTGCTTAATATTGCTTATGTTCCCCTATAATCATGCTATTAATAGGTCAGTGTCAAATTACCTTTGAATTCCAGTAATTGTGTATCAAGAAACATTCTTGAATGCTTCTGTATAAGATCCTTCGTGAATTCCGATACGAATACCGATTTGTTTGCGATTCACCCATTTATCATTAACTTCACCAAGTCCCTAAATAGTGAAACTTCCGTGTAATGTAGTCTGTATCCATCCCCCTTTTTTCGCTACTGTAAAAGATGCATTTTTCCATTCGAGCGCTTTCGCCTGTTGAACAAGCCGAAAGCGCTCGAAATCTTATTTTCTTTTTCTTGCGGGAAATTTACTTCCTTAGTGTCTCGCGAATAATGTGAGTTTCTTACTATGCCACTAAAAATGGTTTCTGGTACAGTACTACTGCAAATCCAATCTCTCTAAATAGCTTTCAGGCATTGATATAAACAATTCAATTCCTCTTTCCTCGCTTGAATTAAGCAAGATCCATCATTGAGAATCTTACGCGTTAATAAAGTATATTTGTTGAAATTCATTTGAGTCTTTGCAATTTATTTAGTGTAGATGGGCCGTGTTCATTGTACCCTGGTTTGTCCACAGAAACGAAAGTGAGGTTGATTTGACCATTTTTATCATCAAATCATATGGATCAAGTCAATGGGCGTGTCGGAGCCCCATGCACGCGGAGAGGAAGAGTAAAAGTGAGATGACTTTTAAGATTAACAGGTTACTCTTGTGGGAAAATATATTTTAATTCACCCTGTTGTAGTGGAAGATAATTCACAGTCCCTAAAGGGTAAGACTGCCCTATGAAAGAGCACAAGTACAAATTTACTTTTAAAAGAGCCCGAATAAGAAGAGCACGAGTTATTCTTCCACTGAATCTTCTGGGAACCAACATGTTATACTTAATCATATCCGATTTTTTTATATCCTGCCTCATCGAAAGCCTATTCAAACCTCACTTCACTTTCAACTCGAAAGAATAGCAATTCAGTAGCAACGGACAAACCCAATAGGTCGCTAAAGCTATTCAACTACTACGTCAAAGCTAGCACCATTACCTGTATGGTTAGTGATATTAGATACCATGCATGACGATGATAAATATCCATGCACGGTATTTGAGGGGAATATTTAGCCCCTTAACTGAGGAGAGATACATATTTTTTTAATGTACTCTTAAACATGTAGTAGAGGGCGCTGTAAATCAGGTTAAGTTGAATAAACGATGTAATTCGTGGAAATAACATCAAACTACGAATTTCAGATCTCTAATAGGCCCCCGAATGCCCTCGACTGAGAGGGAATCTCAGCAATATAAATTGCTGAGATTTTCGCAAGATTTCGGTGTGGCCTAGAATGATCCTTAGGCTGTCCATGTGTTTAATGTTTGGGGGGGAGGGTATTGGGGCACCCATTTGGGGTCTCCTCTCTCCATTTTACAAATGAATGAAGAAAAAAAAGGAAAAGTTCGTTTGCGGCCAGAAAAAAATGACCCACCCCACCGCCCAAACGGGTCAGTTTACTCCAGGCAAACTGTTATAATTCAGCTGCGGTGACCTTTTGGGGTGGGATGGCCAGTAAGGGTCAGAGAGGACGGCAATGAGTGAGGAAAAGGCCCCGGGATCTGCAGGTGCTGACCCTTTAAGAAAGAGGGGAAAACAAGAGTAAAATGGACATGATAATTACTGTCATTGTATTCATCCGTAGAAGATAGGCCCCTCACTAGATGCGAGTGGGGTCCCGCATGTGTGAAACTGGGAAAGGCAAACACCTTGTGGTCTATTCGAGGAGGGAGAAGTCACTACAGAAAGGAAACTAACTGGCGGTGACCGGGGGAGAGGGCGCTCGCCAGAGAAGAAGGTGGGGGAGGAAGGAGGAGAGGAAGAATAAGAACAAGACAGGAGGCAGGAGAAGGGAGGATAATAAGGAGAGGCAGTATAATAGGGAGATGAATAAGGAGATAAGGCAGAAGAAAGAGACGGAAACGGATAAGAAAAAGAAAGGAAATAAATGAGAAAATAACATAAGAAAAGGAGTGGGCAAAGGGATAATAAATAGCCTGTAGGAGAGGAAGAAGAAAATGAGAGAAAGTAGTGAAAAGATAAGTGGCCAAGGGGAAGGCTGGAACAACCCCTAAATCGCGGGGTCTCAACAATGCATTTCCCCCCCCCCCGAAAATCTGGACTAAAGAACCCCCAGTCACTCAAAAAGTACAATATTGGAACCCCTTAATTCATTTCGAGGGTCCCTGCAAGTGAGGCCAAACCCTCAAATGTCTGCACGTTTTGATAGGTGTGGGGTTGGTGAGGGGGGAAGGGGTTATCTGAGGGTTGAGGAGGAGGAAGGGGTTCTCTGAAGGGTTGGTGAGGAGGGAAGGGGTTCTCTGAGGGTTGGTGAAGGGGAATGTGTTATCTGAGGTTTGGTGAGGGGGGGAGGGGTTCTCTGAGGGTTAGTGAGAGGGAAGGGGGTCTCTGAGGGTTGGTGAGGGGTTATCTGAAAGTTCGTGAGGGGGGGGGAGGAGATTTCTAAGGGCTAGGGAGTGGGAAGGGGTTCTCTGAGGGTTGGTGAGGTGGGAAGGGATTCTCTGAGGGTTGGAGAGGGGTGAATGGGTTATCTGATGGTTAGTGAGGATGAAGGGCTTCTCTGAGGGTTGGGGAGGGGGGAAGGGGATCTGTAAGGGTTGGGAAGGATGAAGGGGTTCTCTGAAGGTTGGTGAGGGGGGAAGGGGTTCTCTGAATGTTGGGAGGGGGGAATGGGTTCTCTGGGGGTTGGAGGAAGGGGTTCTCTGAGGGTTGGGGAGACGGGAAGGGGTTATCTGAAGGTTGGGGAAAGGGAATGGGTTCTCTGACGGTTGGTGAGGGGGGATGGGTTCTCTGAATGTTGAGAGGGGTGAAGGGGTTATCTGAGGGTTGGGGAAAGGGAATGGGTTCTCTGACGGTTGGTGAGGGGGAAAGGGGTTCTCTGAATGTTGGGAGAGTGGAAGGGTTTCTCTGAGGGTTGGGGGGTGGAGGGGTCTCTGAGGGTTGTCTCTCTTTGGCGTTGATGTTTATTTTAGGACCTTTCCTGAGCCCCAGCCCTCAGGAGGTTTGTCAGGTTTGCCTCTGTCTTCATCCTCCCTATTTATCATTTATCTTCCTTCTATCCACTATTTACTTCTTTTTTTTGTATGTCTTATCCTTCGCCCCACAGTGTCCCGTATGGGGGTAGGGTATAGGGGGGACATGGGGGACCATGAAAGGTTGACACGTGGATGGTTGCGCGCCTTCCTGGCCTCAATACCTGCAGAGGAAATATGACTTAATTTAGGAGCGGTTCGCTCGTTTGAGAGAGTCCCCCCCCTCGTTTCTATTCTAAGAACCCTAAGTAGGCTCCTCTTTACAATACTCGGGGTGTATAATGGCGATTCCCTCGTTTTTCGCTTCTTAGTTCCAAATAGTAATAATGACATCCGTGAGTGAAATGCCTTCGTCAGTTACTAAATTTTCTCTCTTTATCCTCATGATCAGATCAAGGGTGGGCAACGGCCTTACCAGGAACTTCCCAACGATCAAGTCTAGCGCTCGAGTTTGCTAGGTTACACCTGTTATTGAGCGAGTTTCACCTTCCCACTTTCTACGGGTTTGTCTTCGGGATTTCTTTAGGTATAACGGCGTCGATTTGAGGATCTTTTCGGTCGTGTTTCTCATAGCGAATTGGGCTGTTGCCCATTTCCCCTCGAGAGCTGCTCTTCCCCTTAATGTGGCCGCCGCCCGGCTTCTTCTTTTTATCTTCCAATCTGTACCGAATTAGTGGCTTCTAATTAGGAAGGAAATTATGGGTGCAAAGATTTGCTTTTTCGAAACTTGGTAATCGGGGAATGGTAATCGAGAAATTTGGTAATCGGGAAATGGTGATTCAAGAACTTGTAAATCGGGGAATGGTAATCGAGAAATTTGGTAATCGGGAAATGGTGATTCATGAACTTGGTAATCGGGAAATGGTAATCGAGAAAAGGTGATTCAGGAACTTGGTAATCGGAGAATGGCAATCGAGAAATTTGGTAATCGGGAAATGGTGATTCAGGAACTTGGTAATCGGGAAGTGGTGATTAAGTAACTTGGTAATCGGGAAAAATTGGTAATTATGAATTGGGTAATCGGGAAACATTGTGATTGTGAAAATTAGAAATCTGGAAGTTTGGTAATCGGGAAACATTGTAATTGGGAAAATTGGTAATCTTGAAAATGCTCCGAAATGAGTCGCATGGGTGGTTGCCTTGAGCTTGATAATACATAGACCCGCGCCAACCCCATTGCGGGTCACCGGGCGAAGTTGAAGCTCCTTAGAGTCACCTTCCCTGACGGATCCTTCTCCAAGCGTTTGTCTTTCTATTTAAAACGAACCAACGAGGGAATCTCCCGCAGAAATTTGTAAGCAGAGGATCAATAAAGAAAGTGGTGAAGTTGGCGAAAGTGAAATGTGTGGAAGATATATAGCCACAAATTCACCAGCAGGCATTGGGGATTGGAGGGTACGTAATTCTTCAGATGATGCATAGGATTCTAAACGTTACATTCGAACAAATCGGATCCAACCACACCTCCCACTCACGCCCCCCCCCCCCCATTACTTAAGCAATAAACATCATTCTCGCTTCCACTTTGCCAATCCACCTATCCCCCATTCTTCTCCCATTACATACACAAGAACCATTTTCCTTAAATCAAGGCCTCTTTCTCATTATCGCACAAAGTAGTCTCCTCGTTGTACCGCTCGGATTATGTTACTTTCATACATTTCACTTAATTTAGTTCATCATTTTACGAAATTCTCCTGAAACTAAGGTAGGGGGTGTCTCTACCATAGACTACACTGCCCTACGATTGGTAATTGTAACCGGCGAGGTTTAGACCCGACGATCTTCTGCTCTCTGTCGTCTGCCGTCTTTATTTCCTCTCCCCCTTGACCACCCTGTTTTATCGCCATTCCCTCATTTGCCTTACGTGCCCCAGCACGTATAAATGTGTAACACCTGGTACCTGGAGGGGCCCCAGGTTGTCCCGAATTAAGTTTGTAGAACTTGGGCTAAATCCTTTTTATCCACCCATTTCTCATCCTTTTTATCTACGCTTTTTTATCAATCTTTCTATGCACCTTTTTATCTATCCTTTATCCACCCTTTTTATCCATCTTTTTATTGACCCTTTTTCAATCCTTCTATCCACTATTTTTTTATCTTTTAATCCATCTTTTATCCACCCTTTTTATCAATCTTTTATCCATATTTTATCCACTTTTTATCTACTCTCTCTCTATTAACCTCTTATAACTTTCTCTACGCAAAGGATTAGACGTTGTAACTGCTGAAACTGAAGCCTGGAGTGGTAAGGCGCCCTCCTAGCCCCAGTGTCCACGGCGGTCTATTACTAATCTTAGAGTGCAGGGTTTTTTTTATGTCTCCTAGATTCCTCTGAATTTTCACATCGTACATCTTCACCACTTTCTTTATATATCTCTCGTCATAAACTTTGTGCGAGATACGGCCTCGTTGCTATTGCGGTCTGAGTTCGAGGAAAAATGCATTACGTGCCCCTGGTTCGGCCATGTGAGCACGTTTTGTCCGAACCTTTTCCCCGAGGAATTCGAAATGTTAAACTTGGCCCTTTTGACTCTTCCATTATGGGGTGATAGTCCCTAGTAGTCTCTGTCATGTCCGAAGGATTAAGGCAAGTTGCCTTAATCATTAGTTAAAATACTCTTACTGGTTGGGCACAAATGTCTTAATTGATTAAGGCAAAACCATTGAAATAAATGAAGACTCTGGTCCCAATTTTATCCTTAAGTATTCCCTAATGCCGTTGTGGACTCGTCAGTTCGCGTTCAACTTAAGATGACGGTGTTCGCGTCCTCTTGCGCTGCCCTAGAATCATGTAATGCCACTGCTACGTGAGCTCAAATGGCTTCCTGGGAAGCTTATGATCCAATTTAAGACCTTATTTAGTGCGGATAAAGGACTGCACTTACTTGAATAGCCTCTGAGGGGTTGTTATCTAAGTTCGGGTTTTTTATTTCCTTGTACTTAATGCACTTATTTCTGGTGGCTTTGAAAGAACTTATTTGACCTCGCAATTTATGAGGTCAGCAAGCAGGTTGAAATACTCTACAGGATTTTTAATATTTTTATTTTTGCTTTCCTGTACCCTCATAATTTCCTTATCCTCTTTTCATATTTAATACTAACTGCATTCATCACTTTCTATACCAAATTCATTTTTTAAAACTATGGAGGAGATGTGTCTTTGGAGTTTGCTTCTTTTAAATAGATACAAACGAAGAATTTAATCCGATCTACCCTGTTGTATCCCACTCTTTACTGGATCTTAAAACTAAACCCGTTTAAAACTCCATCTTTTGCAAACAAATTGAGTCTTGAATTCATATAACACCCTGCTATAGGGCTCCAATTCCACATCACCAAGTCGCTCTCAGTTGAGATATACGCTCTACAACTGTGAATCCTTGTAAATTAAGACTGAGCCAAACAATTTTAACGCCACATTAAAATGTTTTGATTTTCTCTCGTTGAAGGGTGTTATCTCGAGATCTTAGTTGGCGCAAATGGCGATCTGCAGGAATGCCTCCAAACAATGATGCTCGACCAGGGGAAGCGAAAGAGAATTACTTGGTTTCAAAGTGAAAAGGCTTCCTTACCTGTTTCCTGATCCGACGTCACGATCCAAATCCAATCTCTGTCGTTTGACCTGAAAAGAAGAATTAATAGTTAGGACGAGAACAAATAGTAAAACATCAGGGTCAGGAGGAACCCCCACCCCTTCCGTTCAAGGAGGTTCAACTTGGGCTTAGCTCGACATCTAAAAATCTCATTTTAGATGGAACCCATGTCTTCATTTAGTACTCGAGGGTTTGAAATATGACTTCTAAATCCCCCAAATTTATGGTTCATAAAATACGATAATACACCCCAGTTGCATCCTTTCTATTACTTCGTTTCATTTTGCGTATTTTACTCTGGTTCTTTGACCAATGTCTACTTAAGATAAAGCACTGCAAGTCGATTTATGCCTCTTTTCTTGAACGTCGGTTCCACTTTTCTCTTGCACAACGCGAGCTGGCAGCAGAACACAAAGCATATGTTTCGAATTCACTGTTTGAGGTTACGTAGCAAATAAAATATGGGGAAGGACCAAAGAAACAACATTCTTCTGCCTTTGATGACAAGTGAGAGCGGAGCTTCCCAAGCTCTAAGCGCAATTTGATTTTCATTTGTCCCAAGATGAAGCTCCCTCGAGGGCGCCGAGAACATAATAAATATTCGGCACTCGAGATCGGTTGACAGGTCTTAGATTTAAAATGCTCCTTCGGAAGTCTGGGGTTACATTCTTGTTCACTGCAATGGAAAATCCATCTCATCTTTTGTTTTCTCACTTCGTAGCATTCCACACTTCAGATTTTAAGGACCATAAAACGGCAAGAATTACCTCACCGAAGGAGTAAAGGTGCTATAGTAGACTTTTAGAAACATTGACAAAGACACTAGAGAAATAAACATGTAGAATAAAGAAGGTGCAAAGGGAAATTGATAAGAAAACAGAATAACCACTAGGCGACGAGAGCATTCTAAACCATCCCTGGTGTTGATAACCAGGAACGACTTCCGTTGTGGAATGGTGGTGGTAATCTGGGGTGAGTATCGACCCTTATCTACTTATCTCATTTTTTCTTCTTCAATAGCCTATCCCTCTTCTCTTTTCCACCGAGGTAAAATTTTCACGTAGGTTACCCAAGTTTCCTACGCGTTCCCAATTTCCCTCATATCGCCTGAATGGCCATTTAAGAGGGTAAATATTAACTAAGTAGGGTTGACTTGGGTGGCCCATTGGCCATCCCGTCCCATTGTTTACTTATTTCTCGCTCCAGCCTTTTACCACAATGAGTTCCAGTAATCGTCCTCCTGATCCAATAAATTAGATCATTCCCATTTATACCGGGCGGAATGGACCCCATCCCCCCAAATCCGTCACATTCTTATGGTACTCGTAGTTATCTCTTAGTCTATTATTGGCCATTTTATGTCCATCTCTTGGCCAGATACTGGGGATTTATTGGTCACCTTTTATTCATCGGTAGGGAAACTCTTCATTATCTCTTGGCCTTAACTCGGCCATCCTTTTTGTTACCTTCAGAACTTTACTGTGCACCTCTTGGCCATTTCTTGGCCTTAACTTTGGCATCTTTTTATACATCCAGAAAATTCTTGTCTACTTCTTGGCAATGGAATTTTTTACTTTGAATTGGCCATTTTTTGCAACCCCATAATATTCTGGGCGACTTCTTGGCCATTTATCGGCCTTGACATGGCCATATATTTTCTGCTATCACCAGCACATTCTTGCCCACCTCTTTGCCATTTATTGGCCTTGACATGGCCATATATTTTTTTGCTATCTCCAGCACATTCTTGCCGACCTCTGTGCCATTTCTTGGCCTGAATAATTCTCCAATCACGACCAAGGTAACGAATCGACGGCCACAAACCTCCAAACGGAGATGGGTTCGATCAAGTGGCCGTACCCCAGAGCGACCACCTGAACCCTGAGTGCGACTCGAAAATCAGCCACTTCTCCAAAAGAGAGGCTCAAGGGTGTGCTTACTGCTAAATCAAGTCCCACTTGAGGAGGAAAGAATGGCCTCGGAGTGGCTGAGATTAAAAGTTTGTATATAATGGGCGCGTATTATTGACCTACAGGAAAAGGAAAAATAATATTGGGTTTAGAGGGACTAAAGGGACCCCTAAGGGGATTGACAGCGCTATGGCAACGGAGAACCACGTTAGAAATAAAACAAATCTGGGATCTAGCCACGAGTATGACCTTTCATTCGTTGCTTTTTATTCAAGGATCCAAATACTGGTTAGGGTTTGGATTCATCTTGGATAAATATATATAGAGAGAGGAAGGGGGGGGGACACTTCCGGAGTCTCTGGGTTCGAACCCCGTATATTTGTCACTCAATGGATAATGGACAAAACCCACCGCTATTTTGCATCTCTTAAAAGACAAGTTCCATCATGTATGGAGGATGTATGGTAGCAACGAACATGGTGCAAATGTGAACAAGAGGGGGTTATTCCATAACACATAATTAATTCTTACCGTGATCACCAGATGGTCATACTAATTATTATGTAACGTAGTTATGAAACAACATTTCAGTTATGCGAACACAGACGATTCCTAAAGTTGAGGTAAGGTTGTAATTGTTATTTCTGCTCAGTTGTCCCGAATCTATTTTTTAATATTATTTATGGCCTTAGAATCACTCCACATTGGTGACATTGCTCTGTTTTGGATATTTGTGTGTGGATGTCTATGTCCTCTCTTAGCATACGAACGAAGATTGTTCCGGCAATCTTCATACCGAAACTAATCTCGTGAATGAATATTATGTTCCTATAAAGTAGTTTCTAATATATATATATATATATATATATATATATAGAATAATATCAAAGACAAATTGGTACGGTTAATGTAATGGCATTATTAGACAACTGATCCACTTCAGGTCCATCGTGACATCCTTCGTCCTCGAACTGGGAGCAAACATTCTAGGATATATATATATATATATATATATATATATATATATATATATATATATATATATATATATATATATATATATATATATATATGTATATATATATATATATATATATATATATATATATATATATATATATATATATATATATAATGCTTATAATGTGCAAATGTGGAAAGTAGAAGGCCTATATATGTTTGAAAATTGAAAATGGTAGGTCTACTAATATGGTACATCTTGTTGGTCTCGTTAAGGGAGAAAATTTGTGGTTTGACGCGAGTGCTCGAGGTGGGAAAGACGTACCGAGATAAGGTACACTTTATTGCACTGTTTTATAATGATTAGTTCCTGGAACCGAGCTGAGATTCAAGGGAAGTGAAGGAAATGTGGAAGGAAATCTGTTATGTTGATAGTTATCACATTGTTGCCACATAAATCTAGCCTTATTAAAGTTCCGAAAGCAGGGTGTAGTAGGGGAAGAAGATATAACAAATCTTCAGAGGACCTCCGAATCAACTTAAAGCGTTGTAATCTTTTCCAGATCCAAAATGATACTCCATCCTCAGATTGTGAAATTAGCCTCAAGGGTTCATCCGATGAACCCCGAGATTGAATGAAACAGAGCCCCATTTCAATTTGCATTCAAGATGTCATCTGCAATTTTGTACTCAAAAGTTTTCAAATGGTTATCGATGAGAAAAGCTGCTTCAGTGTATGGTGTGTAAAGAATGGCTACTTGTGTGTGCAATTTTTAAAAAATAAATAATGGTATTTTATATTTATGAAACTTTTTTGTCTACTATCCAAAATGATAAAGTAGACAAGTATTCCATATTTGTCTACTTTATCCCTAGGATTATCATTATTATTCCTCTATGGATATTTTTATTTGAGTCATGGAATTTCCAACAAAATTAATACAATTATTTTCTTCCTTTTCCCATTAAAAAAAAATGCCATCATTTGTTGCCAATTCTTTTATTCTTCAAGGCGTTATCAAATCACCCATTCGACGACTCATTTTGGCCAACTTTTCTGAATGGGTTAGAGACACGGCGGCCCGACCAGCTCTTTTAGTTCACACTATTATCTGCATTATCCCTTGTCATGTCTGGGTCTTTTTTTTCGAAGATTGTTTTGATGTTGTTTTCTTCTAGTTCTTACCTCGTGCCCTCTCGAGGGTTTCATTTTTTTAGTTAACAAACAGGATAAGAACAAATTCCTCCCTATTTTCGTTTACCAAATAAAACACCTTTCTTTTGTTTTGGGGACAAATCTTTATTTCCTTCCTTTTTTATATACAAATCTTTATTTTCCTTTCCTTTAGAAACGAATACTCTATATTTTATTTTATTTTTGTTGCCAGATAAATCCTTATTTTCCTTGTTTTTATTTTAGAGACAAATTCAATAGTACGGACAAAGGTTCAATAGCTTAAAATGGCCAACTTTAGGCTGAGTTATGTTTGGAGGTCTCAGAATGGGGTCTTCATGGCGTCTCGGGCAAAAGGCGAAACTATCTCTCCTGAACTTGTCAACTTGCTTCAAAGAACAATTAGACAAATATATGCAAATGAGGAGGGGGGGAGGCATTTATGCGAAGTTATACACAACTCTCAAGCCTCACTCTGAACAGAATTTACAATATCGTTCTAGCAGATCTTTCGCACGAAACACGCATGTACAAACAAATATTTACACTTGCACACAGAGAGTTTTACTTACAAATACACTTACAGGCTGACAAGCAAATTCACATAAAGACGCAAGGAAGAATTCTTAGTCCTAAATGCATATACACGCACACAGTTACTGCAATTGCATAAGGTTGTTTTCCGTTCAGCGCATTAATCTCACCCCCATTTCTAGACCAGACTTAAGAAGTCTCGTTACCCATAAAAAAACGGGATTCGAATACATGAAAAAAAGACAACTGGCGCCAACGAATGGGGGCATAGTGCACACGCAGTCGAAGCGAGGGGAAGGACACCCAGAAAATGACATCTGAATAAATAAATCAAAGTTGGGGAAAAAAATCTGATCGCGGAAACTAAAGAAGATAAATTTCGCGTATCTTAAATATTGTAGTCAAGAGTATTTTCTCGAAAGTATAGTGCCCTTCCCCCCCCCCTACGTAGAAAAATCCGAATTCCACAGTCTGTAACTCCACCCCCTTCAAACTTTGGTAAAGGGGACAGAGAAAAGTGGAAACCCTATTTTCCTCTGAGATGAGAACGTCGTATAAGAACTTAGCCAACAACCAGGTACTCACGAGACAAGAGTTCTATCGAGGATCAAATGATTAGTGCGTCTGAAATCTACAGACATCAACGGGGGCATAAGCTCATGGCAGAATGAGAGGGACTACTGAACTTTTGATAGACAGAGTGACAAGGAAGAAGAGTACCTCGAAAGACATTGCTATTCATACCGAGGAGGTACTATTTAGGGAAAGAACTCTCATACAGCTTGAGATAAAGTTAGCACCGATGAAGGCTCAACGCAGAAGAGAGAGAGAGAGAGAGAGAGAGAGAGAGAGAGAGAGAGAGAGAGAGAGAGAGAGAAGAGAGAGAGCTGTCATATTTTCATCAAATGAAAATCACGTCAATTAATGTCATCCTAGGATAACATAATTTTACGGATAACAAAAGGCACCAGGGCCTATTAAGGGTCATCCAAGGTAATCAACCAGACCGATGTACCTCGCCCTAACTTCATTCTATACACTGCACCCCCAACTTTACGTCCAAAATACCGCTCCAAAGGCACCAACAATGACCCCATTGCTATATCCCACCCAGCGCCACCCAAAACAAACCAACCAGCCGCAAAATTAATAACGACTCTGGAAATGCTTTCTCGCTAATAAGCGACCGCAGGGGCTGTCGTCGTGAAGCTCCCGCGAGGGAGGCGACATGCGGGAATGGGCGGATTCAGGTGAGTTGCGTCCTGTGCATCGTTCATACATTTTCACTACTCTTAACTGCCCCATTTTTTTACCAACCTCTTTTTCCTAATCTTTCTGGTATAAATACCCCTATTTTTATTTTATATAATATGTCTCTTAGATTACATATCACCAATTAGAGTTAAGTAATTTAAGCCCCTGTTCGATTACCCCTTGTTACCAATTTCTTTAAGCAAAATTAGTTTAGTCACTCGGTTGCGAGAGATTAAGCCTTAAATAACCCTTCTTTTGAGCATCGTATCAAAGATGCGCCAAGGACAGCTCGAACGCGCCCAAACTCCCAGGAGAGGCGCTTCTAACGAGCAGAGGGGAAGGGAGAGGAGATGGCGGGAACCGTATGGTGTGGTTAATGTGAATTGAATCATGTGGATTTGAATTAGTCCCTGATTATAATACGATTGGTAGAGTTTTAGCGGTCTTATAAATAAACTCGTCTCGAATTAATGGGTTTGTGACCAATTCGGAACACATTTTCAATCCTCGTTCAAATTTGCTTTTAATTGATTCTCGATGGAGGTTAAGAGTTACATAGAGTTACATAGATACACAGATCCCACGGGCCTTACGGCCCAGGCTAAGGTGATCTGGCCTTAAATCTACTGCCACTTACACATAGAATAGTAGAAGTAAGTAGATAATCTCTTCTGTGACTGGGGTTCGAAGACTCGAAGAGAACATTTCAATGTTCATAATAAGGAAAACTAATGTGCACAGGGATGGTATGCAATTCGTGTAGCAATGGCCCTACGGGTGGGTGAAAAAGATCCTGTACTGCTACGGCAAAAGTGAAGGTCAAAACATACCCAATTGATGTAGGTTTGTGGCGATGTTAGATCGGTCTCTTGGATACAGTCACTTACTTGACGTGGCTAAGGAGCGTCCCACAGCCCTGTGCAGTGTAAGGATGCCAACTTGTTGCTACACCAACCACATTTACTCATGTATACATTAATCTCCCAAACAGTGAATGAGTGTCAAAATTCTATTTTGTTTATGCACTCTTAGTCCGTCCATTTCTTACACTACGCTTTTCATCTTCGCATTCCTTCTTCGATGTGTCCAAGATCGATCGGTGATGCCTCAGTCGCTTTGGGTCATTTTTTAAATAGAATAAATTGAAAGGATAAAAGAAATGGACATAAGAGATAAAAAGGTAAAGCTAATCATAAACCATCGAGAGAAAAAGAGAGGAAAAAGTCACAAAATCATAGTGGTAAGATGAAGACCTACAAAAGTCTGAGAAGACGCAATCGAAACTACCCAGAACAAATGTGTAAAATGAACTCAACCTAAGCAAAGTTCAGGACCCCCTTTTAAGAGACCCCTTACTAATGGGTGAACACGGATTCCTAAAGGTAGGATTGTTTTGTTACTAAACACTAAGAAGCGAAATCCAACCAGGACATGTACGTCAGAATATATGGGGTGTCTTCCGTCGATGAATGACGATATGTATATATATATATATATATATATATATATATATATATATATATATATATATATATATATATATATATATATATATATATATATATCTTTATGTATTCTAAGCTGAAGATGAACATAGCTAATGTTCGAAACGTTCCAAATTATATATGTTCCGAATATTGGTTCTGGCTTTAACCTACATACTAAAATCGAAGTTTCCGAAGGATGTCCCAATTTTTACACACACACACACACATATATATATATATATATATATATATATATATATATATATATATATATATATATATATATATATATATATATATATATATATATATATATTAGTGTAGTTGGGTAGCAGTCTTTCTTGAATGCAAATTTTGTTGAAGACCATTGTTTATTTTGCCTTAATTAATTTCCTTTGGCAACTTTCTCTTCTTCTAACTATCTTTTTTATTCCATCTTGTCGATAGTGGATCACTTGTCCAGTATTGATCTCTTTTAAATGAATGTATTTGGTTTTAAAAGAGATGAATACAGGACAAGTGATCCACCATCTACAAGATGGAATAAAAAAGATAGTAGATGAGAAAGTTGCCAAAGAAAATGAATTAAGCCGAAATACACAATGGTCTTCAACAAAATTTGCATATATATATATATATATATATATATATATATATATATATATATATATATATATATATATATATATATATATATATATATATATATATATATATATATATATATATATATACTAGCTGTTATTCCAATCTAACAATCGGGTACGAAATTTATTTGAAAGTTTAGCTATAGTATAGAAAAAAAGATGGGGTTTCAGGCTATAATTCCGGTAGTCTATATATAACTGAATATTTTCTTATAATTATTACTTTCCTTATTACTATTATATTTCTACTTTTTTATTATTTATTTTCTTAAAATGTCAGCCCCCTCCCTCTTTTTTTCACTGAGTTGTTCCCCGCACAAGAAGTGGGAGAAAATTCATCTCCTCCTCATTAACTCCTCCAGTCAGTAAGGGGTAAGGCCCCTGCTACACCGGAAGCCTGGAGGAGCGTCGCGCCCTCCCGCCCGCAATGCCTCAAGAGAAACGGGAGCTTTCGGGTTGTATAGGGTTGAGGAAATAGTTCTTTCGTTTTTCTTAATGTTGTGTTGATTAAAGTTTTGTTGACGTGATTTGTGCACATATTAAGAAACAATAATAAATAATGAGAGCAAAATTTGCAAAGGTTAGGCTATGTCCCTTAACAGCGTAGACTATTAGGCTTTTGCTTAGGCTACGTCTTGAAGTTGAGTAATAAGTCATTGCGGTTCATTTAAAAGTTGTGTTAATTTAATTTTTGTTCTGTACCCTCAAAATGGAATGTCAAGTTGAAAGAAAGGCGCATTTTCGACACTTATTCATTTTCAATCGAGACGGGAACAATGCAAACGCAGCCAAAGCTCGTCACGATATTTGTGCTGTGTATAGAGAAAATGCTTTATCAGAAAGGACAACTCAATGGTGGTTTTCACGTTTCAAAAACGATCATTTCAATCTTAATGACGAAGAACGTTCTGGTCGCCCCATTAAAAAGGATGAAGATCGATTGAACGACCTTCTTCATGAAAATCCTCGTCACTGGACTAGAGAATTGGATGTACAATTGGCGTGTGATCATAAAACTGTAGTGAATCCCCTTCATTCGATGCGGAAAGTTCAAAAACACGGTGCATGTGTTCGGCACGCTTTGAACGAAAGCAACAAACTTCAACGTTCCACGATTGCCGCAGGTCTGCTTGCTCGTCACAAGGCTCCTCACCGCATCATCACTGGCGACGAAAAGGTGTGTGTTTATGTCAACATGAACCATCGAAAACAATGGCTTATCCCAAATAAAAAAAACACTTTCGCGATTAAAGCAAGGATTTCATTCACGAAAGATGATGCTGTGTGTGTGGTGGGATTGTGAAGTCATCATTCTTTATGAGCTCCTTGTGAACAACGAGATTGTCAATGCAGAACTCTACGCTCAACAAATGTATCAACTCGCCGAAGCTATTCTTGAAAAACAAATAATGCTCGTCCTCACATTGCCAATATGACAAAAGACGCCATCCAAACGCTTAATTCGGAAGTCCTGCCGCATTCTCCATATTCGCCAGACTTGGCTCCATCGGATTTCCATCTGTTCCGATCGCTCTCCAACAACTTGCGCGGTGTTTCGTTTAATACTGACGTGGAATTAAGAACCTGGTTAGACAAATTCTTCGAGTCAAAATCCAGAGATTTTTATTGCAGAGGCATCGAAAAACTAGTTGAACGTTGGTAAGAAGTCGTAAATAACAATGGAGACTACATAATTGATTAAATTGCATATTGTTATCAATTAAAAATGAAGTTTTTCTAAAATTGTTAATGGTAATGAATAAATTTGATAAAACCGCAAGAACTTATTCCTCAACCCATTATTTTACGCCTCTTTTAAATCTCCCTGTTTCTTTTTCACTCTTGCGCCCCCCACCCTAGCCTCAATGGAGAACCTGCGGCTATATATCTTCCACTATTTTTACTCCATTTTCACTACTTTCTTTACAGTTCTCTACTTACTAACTCGCTGCATGATGCGGCCTCATTGCTATTGTGCATAAATTCGAGGAGGGAAAACTCACGCCGCCGAGTCTAATCAAAGATCTCGCCCCATGAGGTTGTCTACATACCTAAGTTCGTTGTGAAGGATCATGAATAAAGGTATGGAGTAAAATTAACTGTTAAGGTGAAACTTACTTTTCCTTTTATTTACTCGCGGGGACGTCATCCTACCCACACATTTCACTGCATTCACACCACCGTCGCCAACTTATTTCACGAACGCTTCTCTTCGCATTTCTCAATGTCTGCCGGTACATATGTTTCACACCGAGATCCCTATTTCTCTTTGGCCTGTTGTTTTTCTCTCTTGCAGAACATTGGTGCATTCAATACTCTTACAAACAGCTTTACTTAAATATTCCAGCTAGCAACGCACTACCTCCAATTCATTTTCAGTTATAGTTAACGCCTATACATACACTCTCTAATCTCCCGGTATTAAACGTTCTCGTGGACATACATGTATCCATTAACATTCTCCAAATCCTTCTTTTCAACATCCACCTTCCTTTCTTTTTATTCGTGGAAATCCAACTTATTTCGCTATCGATTTCTTTTTAGCTTCTTTAAACATCCCCTCTCTGGCCCATCACATCTGCTGACCCAGCTTCACCTACAGTCACTTCCTTCTCACTATCCTTACTTTCACCCCATCCGTTACTAGTTGTGATCTCCACCATTTTCGTCCAATATATTCTCTACCTTACCTCCCTAAACTCTCCTACCCATCCTTTTTCATATTTACACTTTATTAGTAAGTTGTTTTTAAAATGGCCTCACAATCGTGGTTTTAGTATAAACCATTAAGATATAATCTGACTTAATTCTTTCTGCTACGTTGACAAAAATGGTGGTAAAACTTTCGCAATAAAGAACCGGCGATACCGAGACTAAAATTAAAAATTGTGGATTTCTGTGGTCTCCATTTGTGAAGATGTGTGTATATTTGCGGAACTAAGTGTGTGCTCCCGTGCATCGGGCTCTCACTACAAATATTTAGTCACCCATTAAAACCCCATTGTTAATTTCTTCCTCGTGTTTGTTTTTGTTAAACGTCGGGATAATGGAGGACTTCAAGTATTTTTCATATTCTGATCACTTGGGAAGGGAAGCCGAAAATTTGACTCCATAATTTGGGCGGAAATAATATAAAAAGGATGAATTTATGTAAAAGTTTTAGCCAGAATAAACGCAAATATTCTTATACAGGGTGGGGCAGAGAGGACGGACGTTTTGGAAATGTCTATTACTCACCCCCAGGGGAACTGACAACACCAGCGGCACATTATTTGACTTTAATATTTCAATTTTATCTAATAAGTCTTTGACTAGATACTACATACTAGTAGGTAGTTATTTAATTTGTTAAATGGTCCACTACCTTGTTAGTTGATTTTGTGAATTTTTCAAAAACGTCCGTCCTCTCTGCCCCACCCTGTAGTTATGAGGTGTATATGACTAACGAAATTCGGTTGGTTTATTTAACTAGTTTCGTTTCGTTTTGGTTCGCCAACCTTCCTATATCCAGGAGGATCCCCAACCGGATAATGAAATCTATATAAAGGTCGGTATGACAATAGCTGGTGAATCCCGAGGGCACCAGGGGCCGGTCCTCTTTGGGAAGTTTTTTGTTTTGACACAAAACAGCGTTCAAGTGAAACATTTGTCTCCCCGGGGCAGAGAGACATGTTTCGCGTCAGAGGTGGATATAGATACCCATTGGCAGGATTCCTTGGAACAGGGTGTGTGTGTGTTGTGCTGCGAAGGCATGAGAGGAAAGAAAGCAGTGTTGTAATCGAACCCGGTACCGCGACGTTGGTAGACCAACGTCGTATCCACTCGGCTAGCATATTAGTAAAGATACACGGCGTTGTCCGGGCAAAAAAATATCTTGAACAAATTGAATTCTCTGCTTGAGTTAAATTACGCAATTAAAAGTTGGTAGGTATAAAATATAAGGTTTATTTGAATTTTGAGTAATGGAAGAGTGTATCGTAAAAGACTAAAAGAGAACGACTTTCACATTACAGTAGTGCGGCAGGGCAAGCAAGCGGGTGGGTGGGCAAGCAAACGTAAGTACGCGGGTGACACAACAGACTTTAAATCACGACTGAAACAGATAAGCGAGAGTGTTAACTAAATATCGATATTATTCGAGTCTCTGGTATGCTGATAATAGGTATTATCACGTTTTTTTTTAACATTACAGTCTCATAATTGGTCTGCACGGGCAATACTGATGTTTTAATTGCAACTCATGGCAGCGATTACTTCCCCTAACTAAACCTAGAAAGGGTAAAATTCGAACCTAACCTAACCTAACCTAACAACTAGGAAATATATATTAGATATAACGCTACGCGTAGCCTAAGCAGTTTCTATGGCTTCGGCGATTCAGTTGGTTCATTCAATATATAACACAATGCGTAGCCTATCCGGTTTCTACGGTTACGGGGATTCAGTTGATTTAATATATGAGGCAATGCGTAGGTTAGAGGCTCTGCATATCGCCTAGTTTACGCAATCATCAGCCATATTATAATTCTATCAATGAATTTATAGCATTTATCATTTGTTGCGTATTTTATGGATAGAATTTAATCGAACAAAACTTCGTATACAAGTGGGTGTTTGGTCTTATGGTTGTATTCGACAGCAGTTGAGGATTCTGTTTACTGAATCAATTATAAAATCGATAACACATTTGGGGGTTTATGGATAGCAAAATGATTGCCTGTTTTTGTTCCAGATTTTGCCTAACAATTTAACTCTTTACTTTATTAATTAAAGTATTTTTAAAGAGTATCTATTTTTTTTCACCTTATTAGTTCTTGTCGGGTGTTTCTTCCATCACAGTGAATCAGAATCACTTCAACTGCTTGCAAATTCTGACTTATGATTCTAGGTATAGCGCCACAAAGGTTGTTTGGTCCGCAAGGGATCAGGGACAAAAATGGTAGGTAAGTTGCGGAGAGTTGCGTGTTCTCACGATCTTTAGCGATCTATGGTTCACTTAAGCGATGCATCTTCCACACATCATCAGTTCCCTTACTTACCACTTTATTTTAGAGCGTCCTTTGAAACACTTTTGCGAAGTGTATTCTTATTAACAATAATTTTGAGTTAATACTTTACCACTGTGATTTTAAGTGGCATTTGTGGGCGGTAAAAAGATCAAAAGTGACCAATATTACCACATTTCGAGGGTATAGTAGCAACTGCGAAAGACATTGTTTGGTAATTTTTTCAATGTTCTTTATTTTCGTCGATCAACCCCCTCCCCCGAGAAAAGAGGATTTTGGATTGCAAAAACCTAACCTAACCCACCGTATCTTTGATTTTATTATTATTTTTTTTCATTAATCTGATTCTATTATTAATGTTTGATTTTTTTTAGCAAATTATATGGAACATCTTCAGCTTTTTTGCTAAAGCGTTGGGATGATGCTAAAATTATCCTTTCTAATAATAAACTAAAAAATAAAATATGTGAAAAAGATTTATGCGAAGTGAGGGAGCATCGCATAAACTAGAAATCTCTCGAAAAGATTTGAATAAGATAAAATTCATAGTTCACTAACCTCTAACCGCACTATTTTACATCACTTCATTATTGCCTCAAGTTAATTATGACTCTCTAAAATGATTTTGTAAAATGTATTTAGCTCGCGGATAGTGACAAATTTTAATGCCAGTTGACTTCTATTTTTTTCACCGAAAACTGTCTGCATTTAATACCGGGCAAAGCAAAAAAAAAACACAATATACCTACTGACTTGTAATTTGATTCGCACGGTGTTCGGTAGGAAAAACAACAGCTTTTTTTCAACCCCTCTTCCCTAGTTTTGCGTCGAGGCTTCTAATATAAACGCGTCGTCCTTATATTTACCTCATCGATACGAGGAGGCAGAGAGGAGAGCGCGCGGAGGGCGTTTCATTAGGCTAGGCGAGTTCCCTTTTCGAGCAAACGGCGAAAGTTTCCTTAAAACCAATTGCACCAAACGGGGGAGAATGGTCTCTGTGATAAGAGCAATTAGAGACGAATATTGATTGCTGCTGATCAGAGGAGCCTTCGAGCGTGGGAGGTATGGAAGCAAGAGGCCCAAATATTGACACACGCGCTCCTTCTTCACAGGATTCGTCATTCATTCTCATCATCACGATTCTACACATTTTTCTGTTCCTTCTCTTAATGCGCCTCGAACTTCCTTGTTCGAGAGCAGTTGTTTAGTGACCATCATTCTTTGTTGAGTGCCACATAAAAAGAAAATTCATATTCATGATGTCTCCGTGGCGGCGGGGAACATATGGTAGAAAAAAAAGGAGAGTAGATAGAGATAATTAAAAGACAGACGAATCGTCAAGTTTATTCTTCAATAATAATGTCTGGGTGAGAAGTGTTGAAAACGCTTTGTTTAACTTTTCATCGCCTATTTAAGGGCTTCAATAAAATCGTCTGTCTTTGGTGAAATTCAACGAGGCATTATTTTCAGCTCTTTCAATTACAATGTCAATTCAATGGAGACTCCTCGTATCTTCGGGAAGGTGTGGCCTCCTCATGAAATATTTATGCTCGCCAAATCGAGCGACGCAAAGCGGATGGTCTTTTCTCCGAACGAAATGGTTGCCTAGGGAACCAAGTGGCTAGGAGGAGGTAGGGCGCAGCCATTTCGAGAGCTTATGAGTCGCAAATGACTCCTCCGTCACCAATGAGTTCTGCAAATACTGATTGGATCCAGATAAGTAGGTAACCACTAAGATAGAAGCCGTACAAATATTAAAGACACCCGAATAGACAAATTAAGTAATCCAAACAAACACCCCAAAGGTTAAATTTAATCAAGCCAGATAAATTTTACCCCATTTTTTAGGTTCCCTAATTTCACTTCTCAAAGAACTCTTTCTATGGCGAACTGCCTTTGGTTGTCACTTAAAAATTATATTGAAATACACAAATGTAAACGAATAGGTAATTATAGTAACAACAACTTAGTTTTTAGAATTTCAGATATATTCGCAATTTCGTATCAATTCTATCAATTTTGACGTCAAAATTTCATTTATATTATTAAGCTGAATGTAATATGGATGTCTCATTTAGAAGGTTAAATGTTGAAGGTTGAAGATTGAATCTGGTCCTTATCCATCTTAACTTTGGTATACTGAACTGGTTTTTACAATATCCTAAAGTATGAAACATTTTTAGTAGAAAAGTACCAGAAACTAAGAAATTACACCATTTCAAAATATCAAAGATATTGCTTGAATTTGTCTGGTACTTCCCTAACAAAAAAAGTAGATTTCTAGAAGTATTATTCGAGAATATGGTCGGTTACGGCCGTGATATAGTCGCCTTATGGTCGCCGTTTCCGAGAAAGGTCCACAGTTCAAAGCTGTAATCTCGTCCGTGGCCACGCAAGTCCCGACCAAGTGTTACCAATTTGATAGTCTCTTTGTAAGTTTTTCAACATATTCAACATGAAGCGCACTCATGGCCACGGATGTGTTTTACAACCTTAAAACACTGACCGAAATCCACTGTTGGCCACGGATGATTTAAAGCAGACTAAAACACGACACTATACAACGAATTGTGCCATAAAATCGGATAACACGATCATAACTCATCCTTTATTTTTATTAAGGATTAGAGGAACACACAAAAAGGGCCGTCGTATTACTTAATTGTACCACTCTTCAAATTTGGAAGAGATCTTACAAGCCGGATGATAAAATTTACATAAAGATCAAACTGACAATCGCTTGCAAGCCCATAGGCATCGTGGATGATTCTTATTGAAAGGGGAGGAAGGTGACATAAACAACGATAGTACTGAGTTTTGTCACCAAATATCTACCATCAAACTCTTTGTAGCCCAGGGAGAGCAACTCATTCCGGGTCAAGGGAGTGTGGTAGAGGGAACCGTAACTTAGGTTAATAATGTTTCTTTTATGTTAGGTTAGGTCAGGTCAGGTACTTTGATTTTATTGATCATTTTAAGTTGTTTTCTGCTAAATATTAAAAAAAATGTCCCATTGTGTTCTTAGTTTTAACTCATTTTTTTTTCTAATAAACTTACCAATCATTATTCTCAATGTAATCCCCTTACGATGAAAGTGTAGTTCAATAAAGTTTGTAGATCACGTATTGAAATGAGGAAAAAAAGTTGGTAGATCAAGTATTGGAAGAGCATCGAAATCTTCATATGAGATTCAACGAGAATACATCATAAGATGTGCAATTGTCCACCCACACGGTGAATTCTAATCATTTACTAAATTGAGATTAAGCAACGCTCCTTTTCGCAACGACCTTGATTGAATGTTGCTATTTTAACAGTGTTCGAACATAGACAAATTTAACCTCATCAAAATATTACTAAGATACTTAAGTGTATTGACAAAAATAACAAAGGTTTGGCCCTCCATTATGTTGTCATCCATAGAAAGAAAATTTAAATTCGCACACGAATCTAGTTCAAGGTTCGTCACTCAACAGTTAAAAATAAATTGGAGGCAGTGAATGTTGAAATAGCCGAAGTGATGCAGTTCCCTTTAGGTTTGTTGGATTGGCCTGCTGGATAGAGTAAATTGCCTGGTGTGGATGAGAAGCGTCTTCCAAGCGTGTATGATGGTCTTGGTGAGGATTACCACTGCTATGGTAAGTGTATTGCAACTTAATTTTTACAAAAGTTGCATAATACAGCGTGCCCTCCCCCCCGAAAGGGGAAAACTCGCTTCCACCAAGAGGGCAAATGCGGAGGTTAAAATAGGCAATTGAGACCATTCTTTTCTAGGGCTGTTAAATTGGTTTACACTCACTCGTTTGGCGTGGATTCGGAGAGTCCCCTGAACGTGCTCGATGCAGTCGGGAGTTGGCTAATCAGTGAATAGTAATCCGTGCTAATTCCTGATAATCCGACTTCCATTCTACGTTCCGTTTGGATTAGTGTATTCACAGGATTCGCTAATTTCTTACTTCTTAAGCGCCCGAGTCACATACTTTGGTGTCTGTTTAACCTTTTCAACTTTTGATCTAATTTAATGGTCTTAGTTTTTGTATTTGGAGTAAGATTTTGTTCTCAATTTAACCGGGTTTTTTGTTCCTCATCCATTTGTCAGTCCACTTAAAAAAAGAGAGATTAGCCTGACCTCCAGGCTTCTATGCATCCTTTACAAATCTAATGCATTCTTCCTATTTCACCACTACTTTAATAGTTGACTAGTTTCCCCCCAACCTCCCTAACATTCACTTCACCACTTCAACCAATACGAATTTGAAAACAGAAATTACGAGAAATGGAAAACTTAGTTTCATTTCCTTCCTTCAGGACTTTGGGCCGCGAACAAAATGGAATAAAAAATAAAGAAATACAAAGAATTACTAAACAACAAAGACCCTACAAGATAATGAATTATAAAATTACCAAAGACCAAAGAACTTGGGAGATAATGAACTATAGAATTACTAGATAACAAAGACCCTACAAAATAATGAATTATAAAATTACTAAAGACCAAAGAACCTAAGAGATAATAAATTACAGAATTACTAGATAACAAAGATCCTACAAGATAATGAATTATAAAACTACTAAATACGAAAGACCTTAAGAGATAATGAATTGCAGAATTACTAGATAACAAAGACCCTAGAAGATAATGAATTCTAAAATTACTAAAGACCAAAGATCCTAAGAGATAATGAAGTACAGAATTGCGAAACAACAAAGACCCTAAGATATACTTGGAGATAGTTCAAGAAAGGGCAAGAGTGGAAGAGGTGAAGGATAGGCAAAAGGAAAATAGAATATGGAAGTAGTAACAAGTTGCGCCATGCGTTCGTCGCATCGAGGATGAGATCCTTCGATCAGATAATGAAATACACATAAAAATTAGAATGTCTTCATTGGGGTGGGGATCAATATTGTGTTTTCACACCAACAAGAGATCATAGAACGTTTCGAGGTTCCACTTCAGGGGTATATGAGTACCCCCATATCGGATAATCAGTAGGGCTCCGTATCAGATGAGATATTTGGGTGTTGTGCTGTGATGCCTGTGATGGAATGGTAGCGGTGTTTTGATTGGCTGCGAGTGAGATGATGCGCTTGGAGTTACTTATCATGTCAGGGGTGAGTATGAGCTTATACAGCTCGTGATGCCGCAGAAAGATTTTGTGTTCGCACCGGTTGGGATTGAACCCCCTGCCCCGACGTTAGAAATCCAACGCCGTATCCACGAGGCTAGTGAGAGTTTCAGAAGATATGGCTAAAGAAATAGTTTCAAAATTCTTATTTCTGTATATTTTTATCTTAAATTAAAGTTATTCATTTCTTTTCTTAACCATATTTGCTCTAGTACTTTCAAAAACATTCCTAGGCAAGATTATTTTCTAAAAAAATTTTTGGGGTGCCATCGCTGCGTTAAACTTTTGGTTTACTAGATTAAAACCGTTAGTTCTAGTGGTTTTAATCTAGTTCAAATATTGCGTACTAATTTATATTACCGAACCCGTTTAGTGTTTTAAATACTTCAATTAGTTGGCTGTGTAGATGCCGATCTTTGATTAGGAGTAAATCGAGATGCTTTAATCTGTTGACCAACGCATGATCTATTTCTAAGATGAACAAATTTCGTTGCTGGACGCGTTATAATTTTACAATGTCCTTTCGCATGTATGGAAACCATAAATACACAACATGCTTCAAATGAAGTCTTACAAAAGCTTTATAACGGGTGTTCCAATAACTTGGACCGATTTTAAATGCCAGTTAAGTTTAAGCGTCTAATGATTTTTTTTCAGATTTAACAACTTCAGTCTTTGGCAATTTCAACCATGGAAAGATTAACAATCGAACAACGTGTTAAAGTTATCGAAGCCAAATAACAAAAATGGACGTTCAAACAGAAACGCATTTCGGGCACTTCGCGATTTTTTTTGGCCAACATAATGGACCAACCGAGAGGGCAATTGGGGAAATTGTTCGTAAATTCAAACAAACGGGGTCGGTGGCAGATATGAAAACGCAATTGCGTGCTCGTTTACGCCGTTCAGCTGAAAACATTTCTGCAGTGCGCGAGAATGTGGCCGAAGATCCAACACCTTTATTCGTCATCGCTCGCAGGAATTGAACCTCTCCACAACAACGTTACATCGAATTTTGACAAAAGATTTGTCTCTACACGCTTACACAATTCAATTGACACAAGAACTGAAGACTGCTGACCATTTGAAGCGCCGTACATTCGCCAATTGGGTGCACGAGCAAAGACAGGCCGATGATGATTTTTCGCAAAAAATCATCTTTAGTGATGAAGCCCATTTTCATCTTGGTGGATTCGTTAATAAGCAGAATTGTCGCATTTGGGCCGATGAAAATCCCAGGAAGATTGTTGAAAAGGCACTGCATCCACAAAACGTCATTGTTTGGTGTGCATTTTTTGCTAGCGGAATCATGGGGCCGTATTTCTTCGAAAATGATGCCGGGAATTCTGTTACGGTGACAGGCGAGTGATACGATACGGTGCCATGATAACCAACTTTTTATGGCCTGAATTGAATTCTATGGATGTCGAAGATTTGTGGTTTCAACAGGACGGCACCACATGTCACACAGCCAATGCAACAATGGCTTTATTGAAAGAGAAGTTTTTAGGTCGCATCTTCTCTCGAAACAATTGGCCACCACGATCGTGTGACTTGACGCCTTTAGATTTCTTCCTTTGGGGTCATCTCAAAAGTAAGGTCTATGCCAACCATCCAACAACAATTCAACAACTAAAGGATGAGATAATAAGGCATATTGGTGAGATCGAGGAGCAACTATGCAGAGATGTCATCAAAAATTTTGACCATCGAGTGAAGGTATGCCGCCGAAGCCTTTGCGGACATTTAGGCGATATTATTTTTCGCACATAATTGATATGACTCAAATAACATTTTCCAAAAGTGAAATCAATATATTTTCACCAATAACACTGTTTTATTTACTGTTAACTTCGATCCGTCTTAATGGAACACCCTTTAGTAGTGTCTTCATCCAAATTTATTACTTTTTTGTCACTAAGTTATTTATATCTTCCACAGTAAGACTGGTAAAAATGTTGATTTAGTGTCTTCACCACTTGGTCGGGATCGTCACTAAGAACATCTTCAACAACTTGAAAATAATCAATACATTATCTAATTAGCTTAAGATTATTTACAGATCTATAACATTGCTTGGCCTCGTGTTTTGACAGTAGTTTATATCATGGTTACTTTTTGCTGTTTTATTTTGCGTTTGATAAGCAACGAAAACAAAGGTATCGGTTTCGATTCTCGACCTTTTTCTGGTTTTCGAAATTTTATTTAATTATTACATTTTCTCATGCATTTTCTAATCTCACTATTACTGTATTAGTAGCCTAAGCTCTATTACAGGCTATTTGCTTATTTATAGTGAAAAATGAACGATGAAAATAATTATACATTTCAAGGACGTTTTCACTATTTTAACTTTCATCTCAATTTAAATGTTTTAAGGGAGTGCGAGATGATCCAAATCACAAGATTTAAAGCTTCTTAATCAGTTGAAATCGTGAACAATTTTAGGAATATTTAGATTGAATTGTATCGTATTAAGTGTTGTTCCAAATTGTTCCCCCAAAGTGCATACTTTCTACTAATTTCCATCAAAATTAAATTTAGGATATTTTGTTCGCGTATCGTTTCATCTATTTTTCTTTTATCTAAGTGAGCAACCTTGTTATCCTGGGTGCCAACTGGCTCTTCAAGGCATCCACGTCAAACCGCAGCTCCTGCAATTCTTTTGGGGTGAAAGAATGATAACTTTTAAATCCTAAAGGATTACAACCCCCTCTTCAGCTGTAATTCAACTGATCCAAGTAAGCTAGCACGAAAAGTCGCTGAATGCGTGACAGGCTCGTTTTTGGAGCCATTCTTGCAGAGATATAAAACTATTAAGATCAAATAAAAGTTTTTTTTTTAATAATGTACCGACTTTTCGGGAATAAAAGGGTGTTTAATTAATGGCTCAGATCCTTTGACATATAGAGCTAAAGTGCAAATAGGGAAACGACCTTCAGTAACTCGATCAAATTTAGGCGGATTATTTCGGGATTAATGTAATGCGATGCTTTGATAAGGCTATTATTGCGCCTGGGATCTATAACAACGATAAAATAATAAAAGTTTGCAAAGGAGAAGAAAGAAAAACAGATAAACAAATTATGAACCGAAGGAAATAATCAAATAAAACAAACCTGATATGATAAAACACGTGAAAAAAAAGATGTGCGTAGTTCAAATGTAAATAAAGTAGAACACACATTGTAGAATAAAAACAAGCTGTACATGAGCTAAACTCAATTTTCCGTCTTTTATACTAAGTACTAAATTTGTCTACAAAACACACAAGAAGAAATATGAAGATAACACAGGAACAACAAAACAACATTGAACGTGATCTTCGCAGAGTATGCGACCTTCCAGCTTGCTCTCAGGTAACCGATATTTATGTTACCATCGCAGAGGTGATGGCATAGTGCATTTGCCTCGCATAAAAAAGAATTAGAATAATGGTAACATAATTATCAAAAGGCATTCATACAGTTGGGCTGAAAATAATAAATGTTCCGAACACAATAACCATCAAAAGTTTTGTGGACGATCGAGAATGCGCACACGTGTGTGTGTGTGTGTGTGTGTGTGTGTGTGTGTGTGAGAGAGAGAGAGAGAGGTACATATAATTAGGGAAAGAGAAGAAGCGCAATGATTGTTTTTAAAAGATGGAGAATGCCAATGATTGCACTATATTATACAAAAATAGAAGAGAATTAAGTGTTTGAGTGGGTGAGAATGTTTAGAGGGCGATTAAGTGTGATTCATGGTGGTAGTGGTTCTGATGAAAGAGTGACCTTTTGCAAGGGGTAAGCAGGAATGGACTAAGGAGGTGTCAGATGTAGTTTCATTTTTACAACAGAAATGTAATTTATAAGCACAAAGGTTCCAGAGTAAAGTTCTTGTCAAATTTGTAATTGCCATTATTTTTCTATATAATCTCCATCGATTCAGGAATCTGATGTATCGGTGAAGAGTCAATGGCGTTGAATAGCATACAGAGTAAAGTTATAGTTGAGAAAAAGTTAGCTGACATGCAGAAATATTGGAAAAGAGTTACCTGCATCATGAGTATGCAGGCGATGCCAACAGCATGATTGGTGTCCAATATTCTTTGAACAATGTAAAGGTTGCTAGAGGTGACAATAGCAGCGTCAACGGAGACTACGAAGCCGTGACCAGCATAAAGAAACGCAGCAGGGCGTTCTGACAGAGTTCGCACACTGGATTATCATCGAACAACTGCAGGACAAGTTGATGGAAGACCCGAACAAGGGAATTCGGGCTTTGGCAAAATATCTGGCTGTCGGAGTCGCCACCATGAAGCAGAACGGGAAGGAGGACCTACGCTACCACTCGTACCAGAGGGGCAAGGGGCAAATTCTAACAGCCGAGGCCAAGGAAACCCGCTTGACGAAGGCAAAGAAGCTCCTGAACAAGCTGAAACATCCTACGGAGCTGGGGACGATCTGGTTCTTCTCAGATGAAAATAACTTTTGCCAGGACCAGTTGCACATCACAGAAAACAACAGGTGGCTTGCCTACAATCCACGCGATTTTCCATGCATCATGAAGACCAAGTTCCGCCAAACTGTAAAGGTCTTTGTGCGTTCCCAGAAAGGGTGACGCCACGCTGAACAGGGTCTTAGGCTTATTTCAGACGGCTCTATGGAGCTGCTGGAGACTGCGGGCAAACCCTGGCTGGAGAGAATGGCTCCTGGAAGGCCATTTCTCCGAATAGTGTCGCAAGTGGTTGTCGAATAATTGCTAAGACTTTAACAATCCCACTTTCTGTGCATTCTAGTTTCCCCGATTTTAATCCCTTGGATTATTATGTATGAGGCGCAGTTGAGAAAGACACTGGTAAACCGCTGTACTTGCAACACTAAAGCTGAGCCGGTGGCCAAGATCAAGGAGCTGTTCAAAGATCTTCCCAAGGACACAGTAAATAACACTTGCGACAGGTTCTGGAGCCGTTTTGATGGCCTGGTGGAAGCTGAGGGCGGCTACTTCGAATAAACTGTTATCTCCGAGTCATAATTTATTTGTTGTTTTTTGTAGTGCATCCATTTTTTGATGTATATTGCGAGAGTTTTTTATGGAAACCGTCAAATTTAACAAGAACATCCTGTATATATATATATATATATATACACAAGTCTTGTAATACTACACTTCTAACATATGAATCCAGTTCCGTGCGTAACTCAAAATTTGTTGGTGCTTTTTATTCTTCTTAATGACTCTCACTATAGTTCTCAGTCTGTCCGTCTGTCTGTCTGTCTGTATGTCTCTCTCTCTCTCTCTCTCTCTCTCTCTCTCTCTCTCTCTCTCTCTCTCTCTATATATATATATATATATATATATATATATATATATATATATATATATATATATATATATATATATATATATATATATATATATATATTATAGGGTGAGGTGAAACAAATAGTTGGTCTATCAAATAAATTTATATAATTTTTTCCAACTATAATTCCTTTTGTATCATACACCTATATTATGAATTATTTATTACATTTAAAAATTACAAGAAAGACATCCTTTAAATGTATATGACAGTATACAAACGAAACATTTATGAGTGAAATAAGTATTTGAACACTAGATTGAGAGACTAATATTTCGTCGCACCTCTCCTGTTTAGCATAACTGCTCTTCAAGTGTTTCTTATAAGACGACCAACTCCTTGTAACATTGTGTTGGAATATTTACCCTCTCTCCTCTCCCCCTACAAAACTTTGAAATTATTGATCAATATTTGCAGGTACTTGGCTCCATTCATTCCTCCATCAATTATATAAAGACCACTAATGCCATTAAAAAAAAAAAGCAGCTCCACACCATAATGCTGCTGCCTCCAATGTTGAGTATGTGGATGTTCTTGCGATCATAAGCGGTCTCATCACAGCGTCAAACATGGTGAGCTGTATTACCGCTAAAGCCAAAGAGCTCAATTTTGGCAGCATCAGAAAGAATCACATTCTTCAAATATTGATCTGCCACTCTGTGACCATGATCAAAAATCCATCGTTCCAACAAGTGACTCTTCTTAAGAAAAGGGCTTTTTCTGATGATTAAGATCCGAGAGCTTGTCTATTGAGCTAATTACTAATATATTTTTCATAACTGAAGTCGCAGCAGTACGCAAATCGTCTAGTAATTTTTCTATTCTTAGTTTAAGTTTCTTCGATCGGTATAAGAGTCCGTTGACGACCTTGTTGAGATATTTCTAGCGAACCTCTACTACGAGGAAGGTTTGCAGTAGTGCCGGAAGTAATCCAATATTTAGCAATCCAACCTAAAGTGTTGAGAAGAGCACCCAAGGCTATAGAAATCCTTCTATAGTTTTGCCTTCACTGTAGTGCCCAATTCAATTGCTTTTCAAATCATTTTGATTGCTCTTTACTATTAAAAATGATGGCACAATGTTGCAGTATGATGGTTATATGAAGTTATGCAAAAAAAAAACCCTAAATAAACTAGTAATGGAACCTATCGGATTATTCTAGGTCTTTATAGAACATTATAAACTAAAAGATTTTCTAAATAAGCTAATTTTAGAATATTTTCCACGAAGAGCGTCTCCGGCCAAGAATCGAACTCCACCGATTTTTTACTCTTTTTAACGTGTAAAAAGAGTTTATATTATTTTTTTCCGTTTGTTATCTCTTTCTTCCTTCTTTATTAATCTACGAGTATGTTTGAGCCTTGTTTGCTCTTATAAGAAGACGAGACGAAATTGCTTGTGTAACACTTTCCTATTTCCTATTACTTATTTAATATATACTCGTATATATATATATATATATATATATATATATATATATATATATATATATATATATATATATATATATAGTACATGAAAGAGAAATTGGACGCGAATGAACAATGAGACAAGAAAGGCAGAAAATAAATATGGCGAAAGCCCTGTGGTGGTTGTTATCACCCGCAGAACTTGCATTTGCTCCTTCTTCTATATATATATATATATATATATATATATATATATATATATATATATATATATATATAATACATTTATTGTTTATTCTAATTAGTTTTTGATAGAAGATGATAATATAAAAATAATGGCTATTAGGAATTTGAGAAGAAATTTTTTCTAAAAATGAAACCAAGAAACGAATCAAGATGAATGTGATCTTATAATTTCTTCTTCTCCCATCTCTAAATACAGAAAAAGAAAATGATGATTGCTACACATCAGAAATTATGAAATTATAAGCTAGTCATGAAGAATGAATGAATAATTATGAGCAGTGGAATAAGAGGATGAAATTTGCGACCAGTAGTTATCTTGGTAATTAGACTGAAAGCAGAGAAATCGTCTCTCATTTCAAATGTGGGTCATCTTGATTTATTTGATTGCCTTCGCTTCAGAGTTAGAATATCTCTTCCTGTCAACAATATTTTAATATTTTAAATTCTCTCATCACGAGCATGTGTGTGCGTGTGTGAGTGTGTATGTGTGATTTGTAAACGTACTAATCAGATTTCATGAGGAGGATTAAGGATTTTGGATTAAGGTTCTAAGGGTCTAGTTCTTCAATCATTCTTGCCTGCCTCTTCATTTATCAGCTATTCTCTCTCCTCGTCTTTTTTTTTAATAGCGAATGACATGTTTTAGCCTCTGTTACAAGGCGCAATCATTTGCCTCCTTTAGAAGGTACAATATCTTTGCCTCCGTAAGATGGCGCACTTTTTCGTCTCTGTTAGAGAGCGCAATTATTTGACCGTTAGAAATCGGAATTTTTAGCCTACGTTAGAATGCGCATTATTTTTTGCCTTGTTTAGAAGGTGCAATTTTTCGCATCCGTTGGAAGGCGCAATTTTTGTCTCCGTTAGAAAGCGCAATTTTTAGCCTCCGTTAGAAAGCGGATTTTTTTACCTCCATTAGAACGTGAAATTTTTCGCCTCTGTTAGAAGCCACAATTTTTTGCATCCGTTGGAAGGCGCAATTTGTTTTGCCTCGGTTAGAATGCCCAATTTTTCGTCTCTGTTAGAAGCCACATTTTTTGCCTCCGTTGGAAGGCACAACTGTTTGCCACCGTTAGAAGGCGCCATTTTCGCTTCCGTTAGAAAGTACAAATTTTGCCTCCGTTAGAAGGCGCAATTTTTCACCTCTTTTAGAAACCATAATTTTCTGCCTCCGTTAGAAAGCGGAATTTTAGCCTCCGTTACAAGGCGCAATTTTTTACTACGTTAGAAACCTCAATTGTTTGCCCCCATTAGGAACAATTTTATGCCTCAAGGATGTTAAATCTAATACGAAGTGTGTAAAGTTATAGTTAACACTTTTTGCCAACCAATGAAGAACGAGATACTCGGCCTTTTAATGGGTTGTCTAACTATAAATAATTGTTGAGAAATGAAAGCAATAAAAGATAAATTAATAAGAACAGTTTAACGTTGCCGTAAAATAAAACTTCTTTTGTAACAAATAAATTAATGCAATTAGTGTTGAATTGTTAATGCCGCGGCACTTATTGGACATGATGAATAGCAATGGAGTTGCAATTGTTAGTGGAAATTGGCAATTATTGTTGTGTTTTAAGTCTAACTTGTCGGCGGGATGTGGAGACAGGCGGACTTCCTATACCGTTGTTAAAAGCGACTAAGCCTCGATATTTTTACTTAGATTGAATGTTTTCAGCGATATTGATTGAGGGAATGTTTTATGGACATTGATTGAATGTTTTATGGACATTGACTGAATGTTTTTAGGAATATTGATTGAGAAAATGTTTTATGGACATTGATTAAATGTTTTTAGGGATATTGATTGAGATAATGTTTTATGGACATTGGTTGAGGGAATGTTTTATGGACATTGATTGAATGTTTTCAGCGATATTGATTGAGAGAATCTTTTATGGACATTGATTGAATGTTTTCAGCGATATTGATTGAGGGAATGTTTTATGGACATTGATTGAATGTTTTTAGGGATATTGATTGAGAGAATATTTTATGGACATTGATTGAATGTTTTTAGGGATATTGATTGAGAGAATGTTTTATCGACATTGATTGAATGTTTTTAGAGATATTGATTGAGAGAATATTTTATGGAAATTGATTAAATGTTGTATGGACATCGATTGAATGCTTTTAGGGATATTGATTGAGAGAATGTTTTATGGACAGTGATTGATATATTTCTTAATTGACATCGATTGAGAGATTGCGCATAAAATCTGCCTAGGGACCAGAAATGATGTGTAGTAGTAGTAGTAGTAGTTCGCCAACCTACCTTTATCCAGGCGGATTGCCACCGGATAATGAAATAGACATAAAGGTCAGTATGACAATCGCTGGTGAGCCCGTGGGCACCAGAGACCGGTCCTCTTTTGGAGAGAGGTTCCAGGAGGTATTATGTTTTGACACCAAACAGCGTTCAGGTGGAAGCCTTCGTCACCTCGGTATGTGGATATAGATACCCATCGACAGGATTCCTTGGAACAGAGAGTGTGTGTGTGTGTGTGTGTTGTGCTGCGAAGACGGGAAAGGAAAGAAAGAAGTTTGTCTCTGCTCTTGCCGGGATCGATTCCTGTACCAAAGACGTTTGTCTCTGCTCTTGCCGGGATCGAACCCAGGACCAAAGACGTTTTCTCTGCTCTTGCCGGGATCGATCCCCGTACCAAAGACGTTTGTCTCTGCTCTTGCCGGGATCGAACCCGGTACCAAAGACGTTTGTCTCTGCTCTTGCCGGGATCGAACCCGGTACCAAAGACGTTTTCTCTGCTCTTGCCGGGATCGAACCCGGTACCAAAGACGTTTGTCTCTGCTCTTGCCGGGATCGATCCCGATACAAAAGACTTTTGTATCTGCTCCTTCTGGGATGGATCCCTGGACCAAAGACGTTTGTCTCTGCTCTTGCCGGGATCGAACCCGGTACCAAAGACATTTTCTCTGCTCTTGCCGGGATCGAACCCGGTACCAAAGACCAAGAGGACAAAATTAGAGGTGGATGCTGATTTTGTGCTTCCGGAAAAAGCATTTGTTGGTCGTTTCCTAAATGCAATGTAGATTTTCTATGTAGACATTAAGAGTTGATTGAGTGGTTGGATACATAAGGCCGCGCCAAGGATAACTAATGTCACCGTGGCTCTCTCAAATACACAGTGATGGTGTAATGGGTGAAATATAGATTGAATTAAGAAGAGAAACGTGATTTGGGAGATATGGTCAAGCTCGTTTAATGAAGACTTTGGTGTGATGTTGTGTTGCTCACGTAAAGCGAGCGTGAAATTAGTTCAAGACTGACTCGTTTCCAAATTTGTCTGACAGGGGAATTGGGAAGTGAAAGATTAGTTGAGGTTGCAAGTATTAAAATATTTTATGTATAGATTTAATTTGGTGTATAACTGAATATGGTGTAGAATTTTGAATAGTGTGTATAAATGAAAATGTTGTAGATCATTGAATATGATATAGAAATGATGCAAAGACTGGAAGGTGTGAACCAATTTCTGTGTTCTGGAATTATGGTAAATGGCATACCAATAGAGAAAGCTGAAGGTGAATATAATGGAAGTGTAGGTTGAAAAGTACTAGGTGCTATCAGAGCACGTGATAATGGTGTCACGGTCTGCATACAGTCTCACTCCTATACACTAATATTAGTGTGTAGGAGTGAGAGTGTCTGGAAGAAAGATCAAGAATAAGATAAATTAGTTAAGTGAAAAATAATATTAATGAAATGATTGATTCGAATATTTAGATGTTACAAAAGTATGAAAGATACTTTGTTTAGAAATGTTAATACCCCTCTTTCACCATTTGATGGGTCTAAGCAGGCACGGAAAAGAGAGTGGGAGATTTAGAAGAGGTGCAAAAGAGGACTCGAGAGATAGAGAATTGGGGTCGGAAGGGCGCGCTGTTCCTCCAGATTTAAGTTAGAGCAGGGATATTACCCCTGTTACAAGCCCTTTCCCCCTCCTTTGGAGTGTATGAATGATAGGGACTTGGAAATTTTGCCGAAAAAGACTCTGGAATTGTTTGCGATGACAAAAGTAGTGTGTGTGTGTGCACGTGTGGTGGGAGGGTGATTGTATGAAATAATGAGTACATGAAAGAGGTAAGTGACGTGTGAAAACGAGTTATATAGAAAACAACAAACTTTCTTGCAGGCAATTTGAAACGAGGTGAATCTATTAGAAGGGGAGACGTCTTGGTTCTGGCTCCCATGACAATGAAGTCTTCGAGAGGATGTTATGGCTGACCTGGTGTCTTTAGCATGTGGACAGGGATGGTGTGGAGATGCCTTGATTTTATCTACATTATACGCTTTCTTTTTTTTCCTCTTACGGCGTTGACGAATGCCAAAACGTAACTATAAAGAGGTTCGCAATCAAAATGACGAAGTTAGGGAAAATGAAAATGCTTGAAAGGTATTTAGCCCGAGTATGCAATCAAAGAAACTACGTGGGGTGGTAGAGAGTGGAAAGGCAAGCTACTCTCCTGAATAAATTTGCATTATAAACCATCTTTCATAGTTAGGTTTGGCAGAAGGCTCTTAATTAATCCTTCGAGTGCCTAACAACTCGATTCGTCTCTCTCTTGATAATGACCCTCTAAACTATTCCTTTCGTATTTAATTAGACTAATTGACAAATGTCATACGACCTGTCACTGTCGCGCTCCAAAAGAGAATTAGCTTGTTCAAGGTCACGTCACAAGGGATAGAAGTACCTCAAAAGCCATTGCTATCCATATCGTGGATGGACTATTTAGGGAAAAGATCTCTCATACAGATTGAGATAAAGCATGTAGATGGAAGTTCTCACAACCCACCTCTCCCACTAGCATCTGCGGGTACGGAAAAGATACCTGAATATGCTGAGGTAATGGGCACAACCAGGAGCTCAGTGAAGATGGGCTATGAAGAAAATAGTAATAACCCCTCTGCATGCAATTTATTGCGCAGTAACTACTGTAAATTTTAGTCTTAAATTGTGCACCATTGAAACTCGTTCCATGGCTCGCATATTCACGTGTCGGACGAAGGCTTTCAATTGAAACAAGAGGAGAGTTAAATTTCAGAATTCATGACGCACTTTATAGCATCTCCAAGTTTTATTACAGGGACCATCAGGTGAAATTTGGGGGTTGAAAGATACAATGAATATAATATTTCACGCAAGGGGAAATTCATCACTGCAATTCATTTCAATTGCTTTTCCCCAACGATGAATCGCCACTTTTATAAACTTGTAATTTAATCGTTCATAATCAGCAGAAGGGAAAGTTCTCATAAAAACAACAAAAACATTACGTGATTCTGACAATTCGCCACTCATTTTCTGGTGCAGTTGAAGTTGTTGGTAATAATGACAGAACTGATTTGTTGGTGACGGTGTTCCTGCCGAGTTATGAAGAACCTTTGAACAGTTTCCATCCAATGATAAACAAGAAGAGTAGGAAAGTTTACTTACTTGATTTATCTTTATTCCAAGTTTTTTCCTGTTTGATAAAAATCTATCTTTTTACGCCTTTATAGCATAAGTTGTTAGCTATTGTATATCTCTATTTCCACATATTTATAACCAACATGGCTAACAAAAAACATCCCATTTTCACTTTTGACTCTTCATTTCTTGATATAAACTCTCAGATCATCTACCAGACAACCGTTCTTACCCCCACGAAGCTTCCCGTACCGGTAGAGTATATATCTCGGTTTGTTATGGACAGGATTCGGCCAAAAGATTGAACTACCGTGCAAACAAGTCACGCACCCCTGATAAGGAGTGCTTTATTTATAAACAGTTGCGTCCTTATGTTCTTATTTGTTGTTTTTTCGCGAGAAGCAAAAAAGAAGAAGAATTGGGCGAGGGAACATCGTGGGAATGTTTGCTCCCCTCGAAACTTTATTAGAGAGGGAAATGTATAAAGTTTGAATGGTTCATTCAACATTTTTTTTATCAATATTTTAAAGGGTTAAGCAGCGTTCACTTGTGTTTAAATGAATGTAATTATGATAATACAGTTTAGGTTTAATTAATGCTATAGATCATTGTATCTAAATTCATTGATTAATCATAGGTGGATTTTTTTTTATGTTGCACAATAAGTAAACGTAGGAAGAAGGCAAAAATCACGGGACAAGGCGTTGGATTTCAAACGCCTGAATGACGTGCTCGAGTCGGCGAGAGGGGACACAAAATAATTTCGAAGCTCGATGGAGGCTGCCGCCACTCAGTCATTGCGTCGGGTCAAAGGCATACGCGCAGACAGCTCTGGCCATGTACATTATAACACACAAGCAATCACATCGCCGCTGTTTTTCCTTCATCCTATATTCGCACACGGATCATCATTCTTTCATCCCGGAACCCTCGAAGACATTTTCATATCCACACCTCTGAAGCAGAATGAATGACCCTCCCTTGGGCCACAAGCGATTCTCTACTGTCTGTGGCAAAACAATATTATCTCTCTCTCCGCACCTATTCTTCCAAGAGAACCAGGATTTAATGTCTAAGGCCGTGCGAGCGATTGTCATTCTAATCTTGGTGTGATTTTCATTATCCGGTAGGAAGACATCGCTCACAAATTAAGATGGAGGACGGGTGTCATTAACTAACTAAACAAGATTAAATTCGTTGTCTTGCCACCGATATTACCACCAAAGCAATAAAAACAAATAAAATAAAAAGTGCAATTCTAAAAATATCGAAATACGAAGTTTACGATATTCAAATCTGCGAATTTATGGAAATGAAGATTTTTGTGTTGTCCAGAAATAAAAAAATAAAAAATCTCAATTCACAATTGATCCACACAGAACGACTTGTTGGTTAGGTTTGTTTCCCCGCTCTTATCACTTATCCTTAAACTCACCAAACCTCCGCTATTTAAATAGCTCGTACTTTGAATGTCTGTGTTCTCACCTGCGAACTTGCTCTACGAGGCCTAACATACACCCACTGGGCATTATAACATTTAGCATGACAAGGTTTGTATTGTCATTTAAATCTTTTTACTGTTTCGACGATTTCTAATCCTTATTCCTTCACTTTGTTCTACTCTATTTTTTCACTCGCTAAATAATCAGAGTTTGAATTACCAGAGATTACTTTGCTTTGATAATAGCAATAATGACCTGGTAATTCTGGTATAACGCGTTATTTTTCATTCATAATCTTCCATCATCCTCACTTTGTCCATGTCGAATTCTGCTATTTTGCCCTGTTGTTTTACCCCTCTTGATTTTTTTTGGGTCATTCACTCTGACAATTGGACTTTCACGATTTCTGTTAATCATCTTGAAATCTTCTCTGATTTTCAAAAAGTTACATATAATATTTTTAGTTTTCCCTCGCATCCTACGAATTATTTCTATAATTCAAGTAAACCCTTTGGAATCATTATCATTCATATAATGTAAGTAGACATTTGTGGTAAATAAATTCAGTATGTATGTATATATATATTACATATTTATTTATTTTGAATATTTAGTTGGACTCCCTTTTACTTTAATTAAAGCTATAATTCTTCGTGGCATTGATTTCAGCAATTTTTTTACAAATCTTTCCCCAGTTAGTTGTAATTTTTCATACAGTTGTTTTATTTGTACCTATGGCTTTTATTTGTACTATTGGAGTTAAGTCTGGGCTTTGTGGTAGCCACTCCATAGGGAAGATCCTCCTTTGTCCAAATCAATTCTTAGTCTCGTTGGGGCATTCATTTTCTTGCTGAAATATAATTTCATTATTTGGTGTTGTGGGATGCGATTTCTGAATAGATGGCTCTAAAACTTCTGGCAACAAAGTAGTATAAGTTGTGAAGTTCATTCTTCCATGGCATAAAAACATCTTCCCTGTCCCTGATGAAGACATGGAGGCCCATATAATGATAGAACTAACTCCATACCATACAGTTAGTACTACACAAACGGGGTGAAATGCCTCTACAAGAAGTTAAATTTTAAATAATTTCCTCTTAAGATATATTTAAATGGAATTACATAAATTACATGTAAAACAGCAATTTAAGCATATTTCTTACATACCTAATAATTACATTCTTCTGACTAGATATCTTTAGAATATTGTTCTAAAGATATTTTCTGTTCACCTCAGATCCCTATCTTCTTTCTTGACTTGCATCCTTTTATTCCTTGATTTCTAAACCTCTTTCTAACTGCTGTGGATGATACTTTTGATCTTGAAGTTTTATTGAACTCCCAGCAAGTTGAGAAGATGCTTCTCTGCGATTCCGTAGTGAAACCCGAATGATAGATGTCTCCTTTAGGTGTTGTAAGACGTTTGCGGTCACTTCTTTTCCTTTATATAAAGCTCTTGGCCTCTTGATATCCTTTTATAGTGGGTAGGACAGCATATTAGAACATTTTATTTGTTTAGCAATTTATGCTTGTGATAAATTACCCTTAGTTATTGAGAAGTTGAATTTAACTCCATTTGATTTTGAAGTTCTTTAATTTTAGTCATATTAGTTATTTAGAACGATATTCAATACACAATAATTATAAATTTAAGCTGAAAGATAATAAATATTGATGAAATTCTGATTTTAGAGCGCATTATTTTAATAATTACACAGCATTTAGTAAAATATTAGGTAATTCAAACATATTAACAAACTATTCAAGCATATTAGCAAAATTCACATTATTTTCAATACATATTTATAAATATAAGTTCTTAAGTTTTATTAAATATGTTAAATATATAAATCTGTAGTGTGCTTTATACTCATGACAAATGGTGTAAGCTGAAGAATTATCCTTTAATAAAAAAAAGACCGATTTTCCCGAATAATGAGTGATTGGAGATTGAAAATGATAGACATCGATGTAAATCCACACCGTTCCTTTGACTACATACATGAACAATTTTCGTAACTTCCGAGTTTCTAATTTCTAAGTCAAGGTGGATCTCCAATGGTACTTTTGTGGTTTCGATGAAAACGATCCCCGGGAGCCAGAAGACTTAGAGTTCTGATAATTTCCTGTCGCTTTAAAAAGTGTTCTCTTGTATCAAATTCCGGCCGTATTTCAGACAGCAGTGGAGAACACGACCCGAAACAGCTCTAAACACAAACGTTCAGGATGTATTTTAATTTAAATTCGGTAAAATTTGCTTTGAATTCACCTTTAATATTTTTAAAACGAATATTATTTCTCATGATCTTTCTAATAAATTTAATAGGTCTTCGATATGCCCCCCCAAGAAAGATTTTTAATGGAAAAGCGACGAATTGGGTCGCTTAGTAGTACGGACGGCGGGAGAAACCAAGCAATATTTTTGTTTCCTATCAAATTACCAAAGCTTGTTTACATTAAACTCCAACTAAAGTAAATCTCGTGCCCAAAATAAGAATTTCTGATCTAGATTTCTGTTGTCTCGCCGCGTCCAACTGAATATAAACTTAAGCATTTTTTTTTTTATCTTCAAAACTAATTAAAACAGCTTTTATTCCAAAGTTAATTTAACTCGAAACTCTCAAGTTCACCCCCAAAATATATCTGCTACTGACATTTATTGCCGAAGAACTTTATTCTTTCTTTAGATAGAACTCTGTGAATACTGAAGGATCAACATGTCCATTTTGTTCATAAAGCAATATTTTTCTTTCCCAATTACGTTGTGGCTTCAAAAGTAATCGAATCTCAAAGTTGGCGACCCCATAAATACTAACTCATGTTTCTTCATTTACACCATTTTATAATATTTAAATACTTGAGTATTCATAATCAAGAATAAAAACTATAAATCTAAAATTACTTAAGTAAGGGCGTTTAAAATTAGCTTTATCTGTGTCGAGTAATAATTTTCTAAGTCCTTTTGTAAAAACTGTAAATTTAAGGGACAATATACAATGATGAAGCTCAGTCTTTTCGTTAATTTGAATCCTATTTTACAATCTTTATCATGTTGTTTTATTCGAACGACATTTATTTCCACTTAAACCCATATTTTATGTACTTTATCATGGGATTTTATATATACACATATAAGAGGAACAAGTGAGATTGAGTGGTACGTGCAAGATATATGCATTTAATCCTACACACTTTGTACAAAGACCATGAGGCTCACTAGAAGTAAACAAAACATGGTGTCATTTTATCTTAATAATAAACTAAGATGAAATTTCCTATAAACAACAATGCCAAGATAACGAATTTTCAAAATAAACTTGATGAGTTCCATAAAAGGAGGAGCATTAATTCGTTTTAAAATACATAAAAATGACAATTACAGCAGTGCCTTTCCTCGAGCCTATTAACAAATTCCCTGGAATTTCCTCTTAGCAAAGTGGCCCATATTGACATGCGTTATATAAGCATGAATTTGTGTTAACACCGCGACAGAGTTCCTGTATTGGAAAATCTAATCTTTATAATTCGTGATTTCAGGGGATTTTGACTGTTAGAGGATCATGGCTCGACGACGCAAACAGATATATTTAAATAATGGTCCGTAGCGGAAGAGCAGAGGCATCGTAATTATAGTGTAAAATGACATTCGTTGTTAAGAGCCCCGCAAAACATTCTTGATATTAAGAAATATGTAAAAGAGGATTTTCCAAGTACATATATTTGTTGTAATGGTGTTTCCCGAGAGGGAAATGTCCTTTCAAACAAAATGGTACTCTCATATTCCGTGTTAATCCTGGCTATCACACTCTGAAGATCGAGAAAATCCCGCAAATCCTTAAATGATTTGGGTATTGAAAATACGAGCCATTTTGTGATTCTTCCAACCAGCAAAAACATCCTCAATACGTATGTTAAATTTTGTCTTTTATTTTTCCTTCCCGTCTCTTTGTGTTGTCAGTTAAAAGCGATTTTTTTTTCTTACAGCTTCGGATTGATCCCTCCTAAAAGGAATTCAGTCTGGTTCTGTTCCCACAGTGACCTTTATGTCCATGGCGATTGGCGGTTTTAAGCGGGGGTGGATGATCTAGGGAGAAATGGAGTTGACAGAGAAGGGGGAAGTGATTTAAAAGAGGAATTCACAACTAGTACAAAATACCGAAACTCACCCCAGGTTTGAAGTTAACGTTATAAAAGGGAGATTCGAATCTTATTCTTCAATTTCATCTTCTTGTACAGACCACTTTTTCCAACGTGATACTACACTAACTTTGCAAGCAGAAGAATGGGAGAGCAGGGCACCAAATTTCCTAATGAGCGTCACTAATCTTTGAATCCTCCTCACATTTACGAGAAGGCTACCACACTACCTCACACCTCCGTGCAACCTCCTCTATGCTCTAGGCATTTTTTGATACATACATAGACTTTGATTAAAAATCTACAGTAGTGGAAAAATTATTATGGATTTTTGCGATTTTTGATCTTTTTATATATAAAGGTTAAATAAACTGAATTTATTTATTGACAGATTTACTTCCTATTATTTATACAGAACTAGTATTTCAGTAGTCAGTTTGCCCCCATTTAGCAGAGCAGGTTTCTAGTGACATCTTGTAAAAACGAGCTTTCGTTATAGGGCAATATTCAGTTCTACCATTCGGTCAAACTGCTGCAACCCACGTTTCCTTCAGTTATAATCCAGTAGAGGTCGGTGTAGAGTGTTTGTTTGTGTTCTAATGCATTTTTTAAGCCACTCTGTGTTGTATAAATTACAAATTTGTGTAGTAAATTTCATTTAAAGAGTAAGTAACGTATTATTTCAATTCCAGGTCAAAATGAGTAAAATTGTGATACTAGTTCCCCTAAAATTGGACAAATAGAAATGTATTTGACTGAAACCACATTTAAACAGGTATAAATTGCAAAGAAACTAAATTTTTCAACTCAGAAAATTAGTGTAATTATGAGAAAATTGGAAAATAACCAAAATGTGTTGCCAAAAAGGGTTGGGAACTGTGGTCATAAGAAAGTAACAACCCCAGGATTGATAGAAAAATCAAATAATGTCTTTAAACAATGGGAGATCATCTTGTAGTAAGATTTCCCGTGAATTGATGGAAGAGAACATCACTGAGCATCCTACAACAATTAACAACAGACTTTTCGAAAGTGGATTGCACGCATATCCTGCAAGGAAAAAACCTAGGCTTAGCCCGACGATGGTGGAGGGGCGCCATGCATGGGCTAAAAATCATATTGCATAGACTTCTGAGCAATAGGACCAGGTGAGACCATCTTAATTAGTGGATTAGAGTCTTTACGTATTGTGTGATTGATAAAATAACATGTTATGATTAATTTCAATCATCAAACTAGCTTAATGAAGAATTATTTAAAAATGACTTTGTAAATCGCTGTTGAAGAGAGCTTTTGTGATAGAGTCTCGTGTTGCATGTGGAATTTCGAACTCTTCAAGTTGTGATAGCATTTCCTCAACATCATGTTCAAGCATTAAGACCAAAGAGCTTAATAAACTGTACAGAGTATGTATAACACTGCCAGAATCAACAACATCATTTATCAATCTCTCCCGCCATACGCTCTCCACTAGTGAAATAGAAGCTCTTAACCTCGGATTGAACTGCCACGTAGAAGACAAATTCGACAAATAACTAAAGCTAATGCACTCATCGGAGGACTTCACTTCCAAAAGATCATCGGTGATTGCACACCAGAGTATCTGTATGGAAAGGGGACAAGTGATCTACCATCTACAAGATGGAATACAAAAGATAGTTAGAAGAAGAGAAAGTTGCCAAAGGAAATTAATTAAGGCGAAATACACAATGGTTTTCAACAAAATTTGCATATATATATATATATATATATATGAGTGTGATAATGAAAATAATTTTATTAACAATCACAACTTTGTAGGGAATAGTTTGTAGTGGAAGTTTGAAAGAAATTTGGTCCTGTAACCTTCGGTTTATTTCAGGTCTCTTCTTTTTTCCCTTTTCATCTCCTGTCTGTCCTCCTTCCTTTTACCCAGGGTACTGGGAACCCTACTTTTCGTTTATTAATAAATTAGGAAATTAAATGAATTGAATTTTAAGTTTCCAGAGACGAGTGATCTGGAATTTCCCCCTCATATTTTTCAGTTTAGTATGCGACAACGAAATTTCACCTCGTATTTTAGGTTTGGTACGAAGCCTTAAAATTTCCCCTCGTCTTTGATACGAAACAGTAAAAGAAATCTCGTGTTTTCAGTTTGGTACGAATGATTAAAAATTTCCAGTGTATTTTTCGTTTGGTGGGAGACAGTGAAATTTCCCATTTTATTTTCAGTTTGGTACGATACACTAAAATTTTGCCTTCGCATTGACAGTTAAGTTCAAACATAATAAAAAACATGTAATGGCTTCGCCATTCTCCCCCTTTCCCCTACGAGGGGAGCTTGCGCTTCGCTACTAAGATTAAAATTTAAAATCTAAAAAAAAGTAGCCATAGTTAAATTTTTTTTAATTTTATGAGCTTCGTCAATTCTAATAATTTTAAAAAGGAACTCTAAACTAAACTTTTCCCCTTTCAAAATATCACGTTGCTAAAATATAGTTATTATAGAAGATATATAAAAATAAATTTTCTGAACTTCACCATTTGTAGTTCTTTGGGTTTTTTAAAAAATCACAAGATTTCGATACTTATATTTATTTCTGAACTTCACTATTTTTGTTTTTTGATATTATAAAAGAATTATTAGAAATAACTTTGATAAAAAACATAAGTCATAACCAAACTAAGATGAAATTATCATTCAAATGCTAAAAAAAATCCCCTTCTTAAATTCAAGAGTTAGTGATTTACCATCGTGTTTTTTTTGGTGCAAGGAATTGAAATGTCTCTATATTTTTCTATGTTCGGTAAAGATGGCATCGGAATTTCCCTTCGAATTTTTCAGTGTAGCGCGAGAACCTCGTCATTGTGAGTCGCTTCGGTCACCGAGCTGGGAAGAAAGAGAACACCAAAATGCGAGAAAGGCAAAAAGACACTTGTTTCTCCACGAAGGGGAAAATAATCGGTTTGACGTCACTTAAAAGCAAATTCTAAACATCTGCCTTGAACAAGTGCAGTCCAGATGCGTGTAGCCCCTTAGGGGAAGGAGGCGGAGCGAAACGGAGCATAGGTCTATATGTGGGTGTGCACATAATATACATATGTATTTAAGGGTTTAGATAGATAGATAGAGAAAGTGAAGAGTATATATATATATATATATATATATATATATATATATATATATATATATATATATACCTGAAATCACATGACACGTGAAATAATAGATGCATTTATAATCCCAAAGAAATGAAAATTTGCATATATATATATATATATATATATATATATATATATATATATATATATATATATATATATATATATATATATATATATATATATATTCGAGAGAGAGAGAGAGGAAATGTTTAAACCAACGGAATCACCGTAGAGGTGTTTGCTAACCTCATGTAAAAAATATAAGTTAGGGACGTGAAAATTCGCCGAAAGTTGATGATTCGAATAGCCAAAATTAGAGACTAATTTGGGGACCTGGCAATTTCTAGGGTGCGCAAATCTCTTAACCGACATCTCTCAACAAAGGCATGTGTCCTTTTTGCGGTGAGGACCTATAAAATAGGACAAAAATTCGGAATCCAGGTAGAAAGTCTCAGGATTTGACCACTCCTGTTCCTAGGCCTTTCTTTAACCTAACCTAACCTTAAATATTTTGTTTCGTTACATTGTTTAAGAATTTTAGTTAATCCTTTGTCGAATTTATAGGATACCCTCATCTAAATTATGTTGTCAGTATATAAGTATCATATATTTTCAATGATCACATTTTTATTACTTTGTTTAGGACAAAATCAACTGTCCTGTTTTTTTCGCCGACCACAAAATTTGGATAGAACTTGAAAGAAAACTAATCTTAAGCAATTTTCTATTCGTATCAATGACGATGTTCACCATCCTGAGATTAACCTAAGAGAAATTGGGAGAAAGGTAAAATAAAGACGAATTCTGTGAGTGGAAATTCATCAACTGAAAAAGGAAGCAGAAGAATATTTTGGACCTCTTTCACCGAGAACTGAAATAAAGTGACCCGTGTCATGTTCACTGTTTTTGAGATGGGTGATCACAGAGCCCCCGCGGAGTGGGTAATGCACCTTAATATGAATTGGATAACCTCACACATGCCATCGAATTATCAATGGGGATTATGTCTACTATTCCACCAGTGTCCGCGATCATCCCAATATAAAATAAAGCAATTACGCTTTCAACTTCGATTGATTATAATCAATCAATTTATAGCACAAATCCAAGAATAATTGAATGAATTGAATTATGTGTTAGGCTGCCATGTACCATACGGTGGCACACAGTTATTAAAGCAATTATTAGTCACCTTCTCATTGAATCAACCATAACTGGGGGACGCTTCCCATCCATTTGCCTGAGGTGGATGAGGAGCGTCCCCCAGTCATGACCGATGCAGTGTGAAGAAAAAGTAGTTGATAGGGATTCTTACAACCGATCGGGACTCTTTTAAAATCCCTATTATTTCGCATTTGGACATACAGTTTAACGTTGTATCCGAACCAATGGTGGATAAAGTGTATAGTAGCTGCCGTATAGGCGACCCGAATCGAGCCTCTATCCGGTGACTAACCACATCCGATGTGGTTTAACTTTGCTCAAATAGGAAGCTGGATTTTCACTCGGTTAGGCCGTTGATTGCAGTGTGAATGTATTCAATCCTTGATAGAAAGAATTGAATTTATATAATGTGACTTAGAAGTTAGACGATTGAGGCGGGAACTATTTCATGTCCAAAGGTCGGTGTTGGAATAGCACATTAATTCAGTTGGACGCAACCGAGTGAATAAGAAGCTCCGGATTCCCGGTTGCACACCCATACATTTGAAGGAGATTCGGAAAATATTTCATATGAATGTATAAATTATGGGAAAGGATCAACCTGCAATCGAAATATTCTTCCAGCTACGAGATGGTTTGGGATGAAGCAAAACTTATACCTTTTAAAAGACATTTCGCATTCATAAAACATATTTAAACTTGATATTTTTGTTTACAGTAATACCGTTCACCGGCGGTAATACCGTCTGACGACCATAATACTCTTTACTGGTGGTAATACACTTAAGTGGCGGTATATCTCTTTCTCTTTCGCGGGCTTCATAATTCTGAATGGTTGCGACAATATTAATTTCGACTCAAATTTGAGCCACTAAAAAATATTATAGGAACAAATGGTCATAAATTGAAATTAAAGCGTTTTCAAGCGAATAACAATGGGAACTTTTTCACTTATAATATCACGTCAACTTGGAACACTCTTCAGCCTAATATAGTTCCAAATACGTCACTCAACATTTAAAATAAATTAGCGAACACTTATTTAATTATCAAATCACGTCGAATAAAATCATAGTAATAACAGGGGTTTTTTTTACTGTAAAGGTAATCCAGAAGCCTGTTTACTTACCTTTACCGCTTTATCTACGCGTCTTTGCTAGTCTTAATTCCATAATTCTTATTAAGGTACAGTACGTAGACAGTATGAAAGGGAGTTAATTCTAATTAACTGCAAGAATATAAAATAGAAGTGGCATAACACAATAAGCTCATTTAGGTCGGGGGAGAAAGACTATAATGGAGAAATGATAATAGAGAACAAAAGAATAAAGAAAGGAGAGAATAAAATGACAGTGTAGATGACACCCACAGATCCTTCCATCGTCTGGAAATGTTCGTCAAATTCTTTGAGAGGATTTGAGGGTGCTAGGATTATTTAATCAAACCGGATTAACCATTGTTATAATCCATTAAATCCACAAAGACATCTTTGCTTAGTTGGAGCTGGGGGTGGGGTGCTTTGATTATTTGATGGGCAGGATTAACCGTTGCTATAATCCAGAAAAAACATAATGACATATTTGCTTCATATGGGGGTGGGGTGGGGGGGGATAGATTATTTGATGGACGGGATTAACTTGCAATAATCCATTAAATCCATAAGGACATATTTATCCATATGTAGGGTGCGTGATTGGATTAACTGTTGCTATAATTCATTAAATCTCAAACGCATCTCTGCCCATTTCCGTCCCTCCGGAGCGCACCCTTTTTCGAATGCTTTTTATCCCTTGACTCGGTCTTGAAGGTGGATGTTACAAACCCGCCCAGAGGGGAAAAATAAGGCATCTAAACTCAAAACACTACTTGGTATCACGGACCCCAATTTAAGAAAATAGGGGCTTTGGACCCCTTCTCCTTGGAGACAGGAGACAACCCTAACATACCCATTCTCACTAGCAACAGGGAAAACAGGAAAAGAGGAAGAACAACGCGTTCGATCAAGGCTTTAAATTATCCTCACCATCTGCTTCACGCAATGCAGGGTGGCGCGCATCAACGCCAATGTCGGTATGATTGAACGAGACCTCGACAGCCACGTCATTATCTATCTCCATGACGTGTTGCGCTTGCACCAACAAAACTTTCCGGCGCGTGGCGTCTCAGGCCAGCGACCCCTATCCAGGCTTAATTTCCTTTTACTCTACTCGCCGCTGGACGGCATAGGTGTTCCTAGTGTCCCACATACGAGGAAAACATTATTATTTTCTAATTAGAGCCGGAAACCAGGGAATGAACACCCTATTGCCCCCGAAGGCCCTGGAACCTCTTCCGAATAATAGGCACTCGTGTCTTTGCCTTGAATTGTCTCCTTGTGGAAAGAACGTCTGGATCTGTGTGTATGTATGTGGGTGTGTGGGAGTAAACAAGGGATAATAAACCCTGCTGGCGCAGTCCTATGTATGTAGTATATACCATTGTATAGGATATTGGGTTCATGGCTACATTGATGTGGATGAACTTGTACAGGTCTTGGTAGTTCGGGTCATACTTAAATTATGGTATGTTTGGTTGCAGAATCTCTTTAAAACAACTTAAAGAAATCAAAAGAGAAAATGTTTGCAAAAGAGTAAAACCAAAGGTCTTACATGTGGGCATGCTCTTTTTGGAAGATACCTTTTCAACCGGAAGGGACAAGCATGTATAAAAACATGTACTTAAAGCATAGGAATCTAAAGTAGCATAGGAATGAAATACATGAATAATAAAAGGTGATGTCATGGATTCAATAGAAGAAATTAATTTTGGCAGAAATACTTAATCTCTCTTAGCAGCCTTGGTGTTTATTTGTCAAGAATAAAAATAAAAAACGATTAAAAAAAATCCCAAATTTGTAAGTCATTTTTTTTACTTCTAATACCCCCAAAGAAGTCGATATCTCGTTTTGAGTACATTTTAGCATTTTGAATCGCCATCAGGCCATTTCACCATTGGGTAGCAAAGGACTTTGCCAATAAGCGTCCTTCGTTATGATCCAAAGCTCAAGTCTGTCATATTATTCCTACTATTGCGGAATTTCATCACCCCACCTCCTTTGAGGATGTCTTCTGGCCCTAATATATATAAAGATATCCATTAAGGCCCTCCCCTCCGTATATCTTGTGTAGTTTCTTCCGGTAGTATGCATCTGTTCTTGGTCTCTTTCTTTTTTAAATATGAACACACTTGATATTAATATATTATGTAAACTTTTAAAAATTGCTGTTGATACGAAACTAGGTTCTAGGTCAAAATACACTGGTGACTGTAAAATCTTTTAAAAATACTTAGAGTACTTAAATGGTCAGAAATATGGTAAAGTAAAACACAGGTCATAACAACCGAAGAGGAGGTTACAATATGAATGGTCAAATTTCAGGCACTATCGACCTAGTAAAGGAGAGTGCCAAGTGTCTTAAACTCTGGTGATGTATAAATTCTCGGAACAATACACTCTTGCTTCACATAAGGCGCGGATAGGTTTCTAGGTTACACAACTAGACATTTTAAATTGTTACACATTATTTTTTCCCTTATATAAAATGCTTGTAAGATTCGTTTGTTTTATATACATACAAAAGGATATTATAATATATTAATTCCTGAACTTAGAAATAGAACGTACGAAAACAAGGTTCTTGGATTTACTTTCAACCGGTTATCATATGCGCGGTCAACTTATTTAAGTCTAAAATATTAAAATGGTTAACTAATAGCAATTTTGGGTTAATTTTTGAACTAGCTATTCGAATGTGCACTGGAAGTCAGGTCTCAAGTTATTAAACCAAAGATTTAACACCGATTGCACATAATTTCTTTTGGTATAATAACATAAACTTAGAATAATTTGTTTAGAAATTTCATTGAAAGAACTACAGTAAATGGATAAGAATAGAATCGATACATATAACCTCAAGATAAACTTTTACCCTTTCTTCTCCTCTGATCTCGACCCTCTTCCTTCTGTTTTTGAACTAGTTTCGAGGGGAGCTTATAGCGTTTGCCAGTTTGTAATTCTCTAATTTCTTTTACGCTAAATATCACCCGTGTTTGTGTTTTTATATGTACACATACTTGGTTTGTGGTCGTTGCGGGTTATTCCTAACATCTGTCGTTTTCTGTTTCTGAGTGCTTTTTTGTGTTCAGTCTCCAAAATCTTAGATGAATTCAACTTAAAAATTCTTATGCAGAATCACCCACGAACAAAAGAACCGAAACTTTAACCATAACAAAAATACTACATTCCCAAAGTATGGTCAAAGTGAAGCAATAATTGTAAAAATCATCCACAACAAAAGAAAAGAGAAATCTAAGTATTTTCGAACTCAATTTTCAAGTTCAGAAGTGAAAAATATTCGGGGGTTTTTTCTTTTTGGAAACACAATTTCGTTTGCTGGAAAGCCTCTATAAATTAAAAAAAATTTCAAGGTTGTTTTAATAATGGTGTACTGCATCGATGTTAGTGAAGGTAACTAAAATAATGAATGCACAAATTTGGCGAGTTAATCATTACTATTGGCATAATGTTTGAATCAAACAATAAATTGATTAAAATTCAATAAGCTCCATTACACATTAAACAAAAGATTATTCCTAATTGGACCCACACGCCATCCATTTATCTCCAAGCACAGTTTTGAGCTTTAGATCTAATTGCTCGCACAACTTTTTTGATTAAATGTGGATTTTCCTTGAGCAAGTTGATTTCAAGCGTTACTATTTCTTTCAACAGATTTAGATTTGCAGATTTGGTGGCAAAACCTTATTCTTTTAATGTTCCCACAAGAAAAAATCACAAGGTGTTAAATCCAGTTATCTTAGCGGACAACCTCAGAATTATTCAGCAACATCCTAAGATTGTTGAAACTGTCAATCCTTTGCTCGCCTCAATCTGTCTCTGTAACGGAGCACCATCTTGAACTCGCCAAAGTCTACTGAATCTGTTGTGATAATATTAGTGTAGTTCCAGAATCATTTGTTCGTTAATCATTGTTCAGATAGAGAGATAGCTCCCATCACGTATTGCCTTCAAACAACGAACCGATAATACTGCTATTCTCGCTTATTTCGATCCACAGAGACACCGTCTCCTTGCAAATAAGGCACATAAAGTGGAATTCAGGAGGAGTAGGGGTCAGTCCTGCATAGTTTTTAACAGTCTCGACTAGATGATACCATTTTAAATCAAGTTTAACAATGCGAGTATGTAAATGATGCTTTTAATATTTGCATTCCATTTTTTTCTGGCAAATACATTTATATGTTCAAGAGGGGTTGTTCTAACATCTTTAATAATTTATTCAGACTGAGTGTTGAGATCTTGAACAACCTTTGCTTAAATGTAGACTAGAACTCTACATTTTGTACTTGAAAATTATTCCAAATGGTGAATTTAGTTGGAGACTGCTGCCTAACAGGATAACGTAGTTAACTGTATGGTAGAAGGGTTCTTGAAATAGACTAGATTAACTTTTATTCGGTAGTTGAAAGTGAAATGTAATTATTTAGTAAATTCTTTTTTATCTAGTAAAAGTTGATTCTATGGTTAGACGTAAAATAAGAGAAATAAAAACCTTGTACTCTTGGGTACAAAGTTTATCGTTAATTCACTTCCCTTCCTAATTTTGGTTACCTTTAATAACACCAATGCAGCTTGACCATTATAAAGGAAAGCTTGATGGGAATTTTAAAATTTATAGAAAGACTCTTATAAAATAAAATCACTTTTACAGACTGAAAATTCACGAATATTTTTTCAATTATAATCACTTAATTTTCGATTCACTTTATCGTTCCACACCCCATATAATCATGAAGAAATTGATCGACTATTGTTTTCTTTTTGTTCATTGAAACGTTTCTTTTTCCTTATATATATATATATATATACTATATACCTGGGCCGAAGGAGCGTGGGGGGGGGGGGTGCAGCGTTGCAGGGGATTCAACCGGTCGCAATTTTAATGAACAGGTAAACCCATTTGCCCAATCACTAGTAAGCATGCTTTTCATGTGCGTCGATCTTCATGTACACTCGTTTGTCTCTACCAAACGTGTACATATCATTTATGTGTATCTAACTACATGTCTTTTTACTAGGGCTTACATGTTCGATGAAGTGTATATCCCTTGTTGATCTATTAGTTGTGTACATATCATTAATGTGTGTACGTTCTATATGTGGGCATATGGCCTGCATGATCATGTAGCCCTTTGATCTTCCACCAGTAAAGTACATGTCCTCCATATGAGTACATCTACATAAGTGTACACCACTTGTCGTTCTATCAATGGTGCATGTGTGCACATGGCTCACAGCGTATACGTCTTGTCTTTCAGACCAATTCTGTACATACCCTCCATGTGCATTCATGTCCTACACGTGGACACATAGCTAACATGACCGTACACCTCGTGTCATTCTACTCTTGCTGCACATATCCTACATCTCTTGTCTTTCAAACCTATTCGCTATGTGTGTAAATATCATACATTTGGGCACATACCCTACATGAGCGTGCAGCCCTCGTCGTTCTACCAGCTGCGAGGGTCTTCTGACGTCACTGGTTCAGAGATTTCGCTGCGGTTGGATTTTTTTTTGTGTTCGAATTTGAGCTAAAGTTTGTGTTCGAGTTTGAACTCAAGTTTGTGTTCGAGTTTTAGCTCCAGTTCGGATTCATATTTGAGTTTGAGCTGCTTAAAAAGTGGTTGGACTTGCATATGGTGGCTGAGTTCCAAAGAGCAAACATCGATCGTGGCAGGTGAGGTTTTTTTATTTAAATCTAAAGCGAAAACCAACGAGAGAATCTCCCGCTGACAGTTTGTAAGGTTACCGATGCCATGCATGACGCCTCCACGCTTAGGGAGGGGGGGAGGGGTTGAAGAATGATCATATTTTCACAAAATTATAGATTCTTTAAATGCCTGGGGATGGATAGCCCCACCCCGCTCCCTTTGGTGCCTCCAAACCACCCTCGAAACCCCTCTCTTCCTTGAAGCCTCTCATTGGTTGTGGGACAGGCGCTCTATGAAGACCTGGAAGGCCTTGAAGAGAGACACACAAAATGTCTTATTATTATCAATAATATTACGGTTTTTGTTATTATCGTTAGTATTATTATGATTATTATTTAGTTAATATCACTGATTTGAGTTCATTCAAATGAAGGTTAGACAAGCGTATGAGGAGAGAACAAACATGGATGCGGGAATCTTGTTTGCCCAATTTCAAATTGATTATGTAGATTATTTAGCTACTTTATTCTTCATCTTATTTATTTTTAGTTTGGGGAAGTTATTGTTTTGTGTTGTCTTTTTGCAAACTTTATATATGAGGATCTTTAATGGGATATGAATTAATGATACCACCTTAAGGATTTATTTCCTACCGTAGTAGTGGTGTCTCGGAGTATTGGAGTCTCGATACGGGCACTTGGATGACCTTTGACAAGCCCTGGTAACTTTTGCCATCCTTCAAATGATGATATAAATGAAATAGGCAGGAATAATGATGGAAGACTGCAAACGAGAATAGCTCAGGACACAATTTCTGATGCTGAGGAAAGTAGGGCTCATTTCAAAATCTTAAAGCCGAATTTAGTACCGAGAGCACAGGAATTGTAAGGGCGATCTTAAACTCCACCTTCCCACACACACAGTTACACCCATGATTGAGTGGGAGAGGTTCGAGAATCAGGTTATGCTCCACCTTTAGTAATCCTCAAGGACATGGCGTTCGTATCTTTGCGTGTCTTGACTTGAGGTACGAACGTCATCCTTGAGGTTTATAATAAGGCTGCTGTCCCCTAGGAATTAGAGTCGAGTCCCCCACCCCCAGAAAATTCTTCAGCTGGATCTTTTATTAACTCCATTGTTACCAGTCACTTTTCAAAAGGCCTCAGGTCGGTTTACCCTCGATGGTTTTCGTTTATTAATACGCGGCATGCTGCGACGTGGGACCATTACTGTTTCATCGATCGTTCGGAGTCGAGTGGCACTCGGATAATTTACCCGACAGGATTAACCCTTGTTATCATTGATTAAATCCCTTTGAGCATTATTATTCCCGTACTTACGAGTACTTGTACATACACCATACATACGCATATGTAAGTATACACTGATACAAACACGCGCGTTCCCAATCAATTTAAAAGTGATTTATGATCACTTTATCGTTGTAATTATATTCATTTGTTTAAATCAAAGGCATTTTTTTATTTACAGGTCAGAAGTTTAAATACAGGTCATTGATGTGTGTGTGTGTGTGTGTGTGTGTGTGTGTGTGTGTAGGTTGGGGAGTTAGCTATTTACTCTATTAATATTTTATTAATTTTGGTGATATTTTAAATGTTCATTTATTCATTACATATATTACTAAAATCCAGTCTATGCTGTTCCAGGCCCCGAACAAAAATTTTTTAGCAACCTTAGAAATTTGAAGACAAAACAACGGCTTACATACACAGACAAGATAATAATTAATAATTTGTCGCATGACGTTGGGTAGTAATTGAAGCTGTAAAATGTTTGTTATAATTTTACATTAAGTTGCTTGTGTTCACTAGAAATTTTGCTTCATTCCTTCTTAAAGTAGTACATCCACGAGTTTTATTATTTGTTGAGTTTCTCTAATAAACTCACTTTTTTTTTTAATTGCATCTGCATATACTCCATGTAAGTTAGGTTTAGGCTTTGTGATGGCTAATTCAAAACATTAATTTTGGAATATTCAAAACATTTCATCTCTACAGAGGCCGTTTAGCCGATCCTTGTTCTGTTGAAAGTCCTATCCAAGTTCAGTTTTAACGCTTATGGTTTTCTTTCTAGAGACTCAAATAATCTCATTGCCTCATTGTTCCATTGATTTAATAATTTTTCCTCAAACATTAAAAGAAAAAGAAGCCGATTTAATTATTTTTCCTTCACCGTGTTTTACGGCTGGTATATTCTTTTTCGGAAGAAGCACTTCAGTTTTCGACCAAAAGTGTAATACTTTCTACCAAAATGTTTTATAACATTGAACGCGCTCCTTTGCAAACCTGAGCCTTACGGCAACGTGAGTTTTAGAAGGATTTAGAGTCTTTCTGAAACATTAGATCCAGCTAAGGCTCCATCTTGGACTAATCTGCTTCTTAGTGGTGAGGGGAGTGACTTTAACCTTCCTTACAACCTTATGAATATGAGTCGGTCATAATTTGCAGTTTCTTATGATCACTATACTTAAATATTATTGTCTGACTTGATGCCCTTGGGTTGTTCATACGCTTAGACATTTCTCCCTATGTATTTCCAGCTTCTCGAAATGCAATAAGATGCCTTCTTATGCCTTCAATATGTTCCTTACTTTTGCCTATTCTGAGGAGATGGGGCAAAAATGTAAACGATTAATCGTATAACGAAAGACAACTCCTGTATTCCAAATTCGATTTCATACAGAGTTCTTGAAAATCTTAGTCTGCTTAAAAGCGCTGGCGCAATTTATTAGCCATAAAGTTTAACTAGGGTTATGCTTTTGTGGAAATAATTTAATCTCTGTATGAGTAATTGGGGGGCACACACACATACATATTTAATGGGGATAAAGAGATGATACTAGCAATGGTAAGAGCACGTACATATATATCGTGTCTTTTATTGTAGAAATCAGTTGGCAAGCAATTTTTTTCTGGCGAGAAATGCCAAAAAACGAGTAAATTGGACAATATTGCTATACTAGCTGTATTTCAATTTCAGATCCAAACTATATATAAATATAAGTGGGCCCCACAACAGACTCCTGTCGAACACCGTAGATGACATGCGTGTATATTGACTTTTTACCAGTGAATTTGACCCTTTGCACTTTAATCGAAAGCTACCCAACACCACCACCCCACCCCACAAATTTAATACTGCGCTGGTGATTCATCTCGCCTAAACTTAAGCATCAACCTCCGATGTGAAACCTTATCGAATTCGCATCGCAATTTGCTTTGGAATGAATTTGTTCCCTTGTACTTTTTAATCTAACTTGCTTCTTACTTTGTCCCGACACATAAAACACCACTTGAATAACCTCACAAAGTGAGGGTATTCAAGACTCATAATGTAATAACAAAATAAATATTGCTAAAATGATACGACCTTCGCTCTGACTTTCCGAAGAAGCTCTGAAGTCCCGGATGAACCAAACAGCGAATCAAAACTCGGCAAAAAGCGACCCTGAAGCACAAGTTAATTGCCTTCTGAAATTGGATAGTTTTTATAACAAGATTTGCCCAAATAATACTATCATCCTCAGTCGCGCGAGGTCTTCTTTCTTCATCCTCATATTACATAATTAATATTTCTGATTCGCGAATTTAATTAAAGTCTACATTCTCTAAAAGGGAAGCAGCCAATATATTAGTTAATTTTGATAGGCTACGATGGGCAGAAATAAGAGTACAAATTAACATAAATGTATGAATTGAGGGAAAAGATAATCACTAATGCCGCTTACCATTCTGAAGGAAGGAGCTGATAAGGGGCATTAAGATACTTCAAGTTGTTACTTGAATCTATGATGCGTAAATTATACCAGGCATTGGTGGCAGAAACAAGTTCAATCCTAAAAAAAATCTTAATTTCTACGATTTTGCCGGATTTTTTTTTTTTTGTATATGCAAATAGGGCATTTTAATGAGATTCCGTCACCCATCCACATTTGAGAGGTCCTTGTGGCTTTTAGTGGGTGGAATTTCAATATGGCCTAAGCGAAAATCCTACACAAAGGGAAAAAGGAAATGAAAGAATGAACTGAATTTAAGCATGGCTTACACATATAATATATAGAGCAATGCTAATCCAAATTTAAACTAAATATACAGGGTGACCTACAAAAAGGTTAACCGAAATTTGAATTAGTATCAGTCAAAAACTACTAGAGATGTTTTGGTCCTGTAAAATTTGTTTTGTCTACTAACTATTTATCTTTCAAATGTCAAAATTTCTTTTAATTTTCTTGTACAATATTTATACTCAAATAGTTTGGGTGGAGGCAAAAAAAAGGTGTTTCCGTAAGGAAGTGAAATTATGAAAGTCCTAAATTAAAAATTAAAAAATTACCTTAAGGAAAATAAATCGACACGTAGTATTGCATAATCTCTTTTATTTTTCTAAGCCCTCTCCAACTATTCTTCACACATTTTCTCTCATTAATGATCATTGACTATTGGTACATTAAATCGTTTCTACGCATCCCAGAAAATAACTCTTCACAAGAACCCTTTTATCATGCAGTTAAAAAAAAATCAACGAATATTTGTTATCACAAAATTTATTAGGAATGGATGTACAAGATTTATTTGACCACCGTTTTCGTGATTGACTTTACCAAGCAATCTGCTATTTTGAAAAATATCTGGAAATACCAGGAAGATACAACATTCTTAAATATAAACAAAGGTCACTCGGGTCGACGGAAAATCATAAGAACAACAGAATATATTGAAAATGGCACTTCTTCAAAATCCAAATGTATCAATGTGAAAGAATATCTTGCAATTGGCAAGATCAACATTTAACCGCATTGCTAAACACGACTAAAAATGGCATCCTTTTAAGATGCATCAACTTTTGGACACTGATTTTCCTACTCGTTGACAATTCGTAGAATGACTTATCCATAAACCTTTTCATTTCTTGGACAACATTATGATTGGTAACGAGGCAGTCTCTTTCATGAATGGAAATGTAATTTTCGATAGTATGCGCTGCTGAACATATTCCCAGAATTCATCTCTGAAAGACTTATTGTCGGCAGAAAGTGTCTCTATGCGGGAATGGCCTTCTCCTCGGCCCATTGTTTTACGACAATAATTTCATTGGCGCTGCCCACCTGAACATGATCACGAACGGGTCATCCCAGTACTCCTTCATATTTACGGCAATCAATTCAATAGACTTTGGTGGATTCAAGACGGATTCCCAACTCATAGACTGCTTGCTGTAAGAGAAAGACTGAGAGAATTTTTTAGAAATCGCATTGCCGCGCTAAATCATACAAATGAATTGGTCACTAAGATCCCCGAATTTAACACCATGAGATTTCTACTTATGGGCAAATCTGAAGAGTAAAGTGTATTCTATTTCCTCGGAAAACATAAGTCAGTTAAAAGATAATTTCACACGGGAAGTCATTTTACTTAAGGAAAATCAACATTTGGTGAAAAAGGTTGTGCAAGCAATGTGACCAAAGGCGCAAATGTGCTTGGAAAGAAATGGAGGACATGTGGAAGGAAACTGTGCTTAGAAAATCTAAAAAATACATTTGTATCACCCATATGTAAGAGTTTCGTTATTAATGGACAGATAAATTTGTTTACCACTTCGGATTTTCATTACTTCACTACTTCCTTGCGAAACGCCCTTTTTTTGCTTCCACCAAAGCCATTTGTAGATAAATATCGTAAAAGAAAATTAAATGAAATTTTGACAATTGAAAGAAAATTTGTTGTTAGACATAACTAATTTTACAGGACCAAAACAACTTTAATAGTGTTTGACCAATACTAATTCAAAGTTCGGTTAACTTTTTATGGGTCACCCTGTATTTATAGTATTCTTCAATAAATCTTTAAAAAAATAATAATTAAAACAAATATTCTCAAGTATATTTTAGAATTTGGAAAAACATATCGCTACGGCAATATTATATTGCGTCATTCGTTCCATACCCTGGACGAAACCACTCGATGGGGTAATGAATTGTACATTAAGATCAGACTGACAATCAATGGAAAGCCCCAAAAGCCAAGGTTGGTCATCATTTGGGAAAGGAGAGGGGGCTAGTATTGTGTTTTGGCACAACCAAAGAATCGGGATATGAGTACCTTCCATAGGGAACACCAATACTCCACGTTGGAGTATGTGCACATGAGGGCCTTCATAGGAGATACATGTGCGTGATTATGCGTGTGACGCTACTTACCTCTGCAGGGAGATGAGTTTCAGCGCATCCGCCTCTTGGCGGCAAATTCGTGACTCCGCTGAAAGTTTTGTTTCCGCTCACGCTGAATTCGAACCCGAACCTCACCTTTAGAAATCCACCACTTTATCCACATATAACAAGCGAGGCTTAAAATTAACAACGCATTCCGTTGAGATAGATTAAAAAAACCCCACTATAATCATTTATATAATATTTCTTAATCAAAACATTAATTCTTTACCTCTATAAATCTCTAGATCAGTTTCTGAAATTGGAAGCTCACTTTTAAAAGGCTTAAGAACAACAACCTGCAAGTTCTAGGATGAATTACTCACATAACTGCATTTATACCCATCAGGAACAAGACTAAGTCCTTATTTTAGCCCCCCCCCCCACAAACAAAAAACCCTTGGGAGAAGTGAGGAACAGACGCAAACTGTGCAGAAGGAGATTTTAAATCAATAATAAAAAAAATCCTTTAAGGAAACGTTAATTATTGGAAAAATCTATCAAATAAGGCTATTAGTAGAGGGATTCAGATATTAATTTAAAAACAGTCTGAAAGACCATATGGGAGTTTGTAGGTTCCCATAAATAGGAAAGTTTGTTATATTCTTTGACTTACATGAGAAAATGGCTAACAGAATGGTTGAAAAAGGCTAACGGGTCCAACAAGGCTTGTCAATCTTAAATCAAGGCTCGAACAAGCAGATGGATTGGCTTCAAGGCTAATCAATATATAGGCTTATAGAGTGCTGTGATTACGAAAAGAAAACTATGTATTTTAACTGTAGTTCAGAAGATTATGAGCTGTAAGATGGCTACTGTACAAAAGCAATTGTGCATTTTTGTGGATAGTCAAGTGAACAGTATGAATTTTATTCTTTATACACCGAAACAGGGATAAAATCCCAATTAATTCGTCTTTCCTTTCTTCTCTCTTTTAAAAATGAACATTTCGTTAAATATTTTGGAGAATTCCTGAAATGGAAAAGGATAATTTAGCTCCGATAATCAAGAATTGATTAAAAGAATTTTTTTCCGTTTCTTGCAAAATCGAGATTTGAGCAAGGCAGTGGTTTCAATAGGCATGCACATATGTGTTATGTGTATGTGTATATGTATATATGTGTGCTTAATCCTATCCATCCGCTCTCTCTCTCTCTCTAACTACCATTAAGAAATGGCCATTGGAAAATAATTATGTACCCTTTGTAATCACTTATTTAGGCGTTATTAATCCCAGTAACTAGTTCCTATTAATCCCTTGATCAGCCTGTTCTCTCCTTTGTCCCAAGATATTCACCACCTCCACCCCGCCGCCCCGCCTTCCCACATTGTTGAAATCATTTCCTTTCCTAAAATGTTTTTCCAAACTCAATAACGAGAAGTCCATTTCTTGTCCTGCAGATTTTCACACAATGAGTCGTTCACACGCTTTTCGACGCCGGCGAAACGGCCGCTCCCTCTACGTTGGCTCCACCACGCTTCTCTTGATGCCCCTGACAAGAACATTGACTCGCGCCATAAAGAATATTCACACCGCTGTCAATCACCCCCTCCCAACCAGTCCGGATCGGGTTTTAGCCGATGTCGAATGGAACCTGACAGATTGTCTGTCTCTCCTGCTGAGAATCTTTTCGCCTCTTCGTAAACTCCTGTTTTATTATTTATGACTTATTTTTGCCGACCAGTGAATTGTTGGGGTGTGGAGGGAATAAATAATAAATGGTTATAAAAAGTGAAGCTGTTAATAGCTCGATGCTGAGTATGTTTGTTATCCTCATCATCACTAACTCTATAATTTAAGAAGGGGATTTTTTTGAGTATTTGAATAATAATTTCATCTTAGTTTGGTTATGACTTTTATAGGTTTTTTATCAAAGTTATTTCTAATAATTATTTTATAATATCAAAAAACAAAATGGTGAAGTTCAGAAATAAATATAAGTATCGAAATTTTGTGAATTTTTTTAAACCCAAAGAATTACAAATAGTGAAGTTCAGAGTTCCTTTTTAAAATGATTATAATTGGCGAAGTTCAGAAAATTTATAAAAATTTAACCATGGCTGCTTTTTTTTAGATTTTAAATTTTAATCATAGTAGTGAAGCGCAAGCTCCCCCCGTAGAGGGGTGTGGCGAAGCCATTGCCTGGTTTTAGCTATATTCCCATTTAAGGGCATTAGTCATGTAAGATAAAACTTGGAATAATGTAGGAATTAGCTGTAACTGTGATTATATGCACACATGACAGTTTAATTAGTTCCCCAGCATGGAATATTATAATTAGGATTCAGATCTTTAGTACTTAACATAGTTATGTCGTAATGTTACAAGAAACTTCTAAATTTTAGCAGTATGTACTATATTATTTTGGCGGTCGTTTGAACTATAAACTCAAAAAATAAACAAATTTAACAATATAGAAATATAATAGATATTTTTTGGCAAACTGGGCTAAGTTCAGGAAAGCTGGTGGTGTGCCCAATCCCATCCTTTGCCTCCAAACTAGGTTCGAATCTAGTAAATACATCGAATCCCTAGTACCAACTTGTAAAGACAAACCCACTTCGAAAGAACCAAGGAAAGACAAATCCTTCCAGGGCTCACTAGTAAAAATAACTCCTCGCCTGAAGGAAAAAGAAGTACGTCCATAAAGTTAAATCGTTTGATTAACTGAAGCTTCATTCGAAAATAGAATTACATATAAAATATTAATTAAATTTATAAAATTAAATTGAAATATACTAAAATAGAATTACGTATAAAATATTTATTAAATTTATAAAATTAAATTGAAATATATTAAATTAAAATAAACAAAGGATGGGGAAAATTAAATTTAAACGGTATTGGCCCGCAATTGTTTTGTCGAAGCGATCAAAACTTGTTTTTCAAGGCAGATAAATTCATGAGGGTAAGTTTAGAAATTTTCTCTTTCATTCACTCGTCAGTTTAATTCTTAGTTAGGTCAGGTTACCAAACCTAAGCTAACTCAACCTAACCAAGTCACTCCCGGTCTCCATGAGTAAAGTAATCCATGCCCAAACTCCATCTTCAGTTGGAAGAGGTTGTCTTTACTTGATAAATATTGTGTTATTTTTACTACAATGACGATTTTCTTCCCGCAGAGTTTCACTTCCCCTAACTTTACCCTTTTCTTTGCAACTCTCCTTTGAAAACCTTTCTGTCGGAGATGCTCTTCATAGGTTTTAGAACTTCACTAAATAAATATAAGAAATTATTTATTTGGGGGTTGAGTGGCAACAAACACATACAAGTCCTTCCAAATTTGATTGGGTGAACTCTCGCAAGAGAACCGCAGGCGTTACCGCGCAGGGACGAAAGCAGGAACTAAAAGTGACGACAACAGCAACTAAAATGAATCACAACAAAGACTAAAAGGGACCACAGCAGCAACTAAAATGGACCAGAGCAGGAACTAAAAGAGATCACAGCAGGAATTACAACGGACCACAACAGGAACTACAAATGACCACAACAAGAAAGTGTAAGTTCCGAAGGAAGACATGCAACAATTACCGAGTTTTAACAGGGAAACAAGCCGGAACTACAACGGACCACGTCAGAAACTACACGAACCACACCAGTAACTACAAAAGACCATAACAAAAATTCAAAGGGACCACAGAAAGTACTAAAAGGGATGACAGCAAGGAATAAAAGAGATCACAGCACAAACTACAACGAACCACAGCATGAACTACAACAGACCACAACACGAACTACAGTGGACCACGTGAGAAACTACATGGAACACAAAAGGGACTATAACAAGAACTACAAGGAACCACAGCAGAGAGGTGTAAGTTATGAAGGAAGACAATTACTGAGTGTGAACGGAGAAACACAACTCTAGCTAAGGATTAATCACTTGTATCATCCACCTTGGCACATTGGTAAAACCTGTGTCCCTCCCGTGACACTAGCCAGGTTGTGACCAATGAGTACTTCATGAACCTGATTACCACAGAGGAATTACAAATCCCGTGCTTTCAGCAAAAAATGGCTCAGTAGACAATTTTGGAGCTCGCAGGGAGCAGCCGACAAAGAAGCGGTGCGTCGAGTCTGAAACAAACACGAAGATATATCCGACCACGTATGTTACCACATACGTAGCCAATCATAGCACCGCTGTATGTTTTTCCCTCCTCATGTATTCGCACAGCTATAACCCTTAGGTCTCAGAACATGCCCGAGGTGGTTTGGCTCGTATCCATACATTCCCCGGTCACCTGGTGGCCCTCCTTTGGGCCAGGAAGGGTTCGCTTCGTGGCTTACCGGCCCTTGTCATTCTGATCTTTTTGAGAATTCTATTTTCTTATCGGTGGACCTCGAACAAGCTTGAAATGTTGTCATTAACTATCCCTGGATGATACATAGATAAGGAAGCGTTTGGTCCCGACTGCTCGAGACCTAACATGACTCTTTTAAGAAACCACAATATGGTTTGGTCAGAACTATGGCATTTCTCTCAGGGTTGAAGTATTATTACTGATATAGAGTTATGTTGAAGATACATTTCTTACTTTAGGTCCATCAAGTTCATCCTATAATTACGGCTGTACCTCCCAAAATAAATGTAGCCATCCAAGATGACAAAGGATCATGCTATACTGTATTATTTGTTAAGATTGGATAACAGAATAAAGCAAATGTAGAATATCTAAGTTGCTTCTCGCTTTAACAGATGTTAACATCTTGCAACCTCTAGACGTTATAATGGCGCATGGGTCGAAAACCGCTTTTCTCGATAAGCATCAACGTAAATTTGGTATAAGTATTGCTTGAAAAAAGGCACATATTCCTTCAAGTTACATATATGCAAATCTGTATGAATTGAATCATCGATGCATTAAATTATTGCGCTGTTATAAAATTACATATTTTTTGTCTTCTTCTTGTAACGGCTTAGAGGAACGTCAGTGTACCTTATTATGTGGATAGTCTTTGTGCTAGTGGAAACGCTGATGAAGGTTGTGTCAGGTACATAGCGTAGATTGTATGGTCAACGTATTCTAGTAGTGACTAGAAAATAGATTAAAATCTATGGTTATTCTATGTTCTTGTAATATAGGGGGTTTCTATTTTTTATTAAGTTGAAGGTAAACTATGTCACTGATTATAGAGGAGAAAGTCACCTGGCCATGGCCACATAATTCAATAATATGCTTCCACGCCGCACACCACTCACACACAGATGTGTTGGCAAGTTGATAGCCAAAATTAAGGAAACTGGACCCTTAGCTGAAAGCCTTTGTAGCGGACCTTGAAGGATTGTTGCGGACGACGACACTAGTGTTGGTTAGGTTCACTGTCAGTCCCCCAAAGTCACTTCGATGCATATCCAGTAAAACCGTGATCTCCAAGAGCAGCATCTTGACACTTCATCAATGGTATCTATATAAACTGTAACTTCATGTCTTTATGTGAAGATGATTCTGATAGGCTAGTTCAATTTTGCGAATGGGAGGAAGAATTATGCATGAGTGATGAGATGCTGCCCTAAAAAAAGTTCTCTTCTCTGATGAAGCGAACTTTTATTTTTTCGGGAAGTCAACTGCCAGAAAGAACACTCGATACTGGTCCCCACCAATCATCATTGGTTTGGTTCTTACAAAAAAAAAACAAGGCGGTAATGCGTCAGTGTTTGGTGTGAGATATGGAAAGACAGAATCTTTGATCCCTTCTTCTTTGACGAGACGGTGACGCGTACCTCAAGATGTTGCAGGAGGAAGCATTACCAAACCTGATGACGCCCCTCAGAATTACGTTACAACAGTTAGAAATTACATTAATACACATTTTCCAGAACATTGGGATTGAACAACGAGAACAAGCTAAGTTTCTGTCAAGGAACTCTGATCTTACTCGGTTCGATTTTTATTTGAGGGGCCAACTAAAAGCTAAAGTGTACGAGGTCAAAATTCAAAGCTTTTTCCACCTTAAAGTAAGCTTTGTAGAGGCGTGTAAAAAAAATGTCCACGATTGTGATTTATAAAGTACTGTCGCAGTGGAGATTGCGTCTTCACTTATGTGTACAACATAATGGCGAGCACTTTGAACAAATGTAATAAATGTTTGGACTATTTTGTAATTTTATTGATTATTCCCTATGAGTCCTCACTTAAGGGACACCCTGTAGTGTACAAATTTACAGTGACTGCATTCGGGTGGTTTCTCGTATTTCTTTGAAGTATATTTAAATGGATAACAAAAAAAAACACGTTAGAATAATAAAAAAAATAAACAGAGCAGAACTGAAATGCACGAGTCAAATGATTTCTAATTGTCAACAAAGAAATTCAACCGTGACAAATGATCTCAAAGTGTCATTGGCGATAGAATTTTGAACTTTGTACTTTGAACTCACAAATATAATGATGCCGTGGCCGAGCACATTAATAAATAAAAAGCTGTTGTAATTCATCAATTCATGTGACAAAAGATACTTGACCTACCGAGCGATCAGTCAACCCGGAAAAAAAAGTGCTTTCATGTACGTGTAATGTTGAATATATTGCCACGTTACACGACTGTGTTGCAGCCAAATCGTGAAACAACCATGGAGCAAGTTTTATAAAGCGAAAATGTAAAATTACTAACTGGTATGCTTAATTGAAAGTACACATAGTTATGTAGACAAGTATGTAACTATGCAAAGTTTGCTCCTCTAGGGAAAGAGGTGGCTGAATAACTAAACGAAAATGAGATATCGATCAAAAGGAAGCAGTCTAAAAAAATGACCTTCTTGACAGTTAGATAAAACCGCCTAATTGATAAAGAATAACACAAGGTTTCCTTTGTTATATTTTAGCAATGAGTGTTTCCAACAATCCCAAAATGAGGTTATTCTTACATGCATCGAGATTAATGGTTTATATCTGCCTATCTCTAGTATTTTCTGTCTCGGCAAGATGGAATTTCTTCTGTTCGTTTTCCCGCATCTCAATTGCTTCTCCACTTCCCTCTATGTTCATTTAGTTTGTGTGTGCTTAACTTTCTGAAGGATTTCCCTTGTCTACTAGGTCTTAATAATTTTTTTTCTTCATAATTTATAAATATCAGGATTATTTATTTTCGCTATACCTACTTACCTTCGCAATATTTTAACTAGTCTTCCAGGAAAGGTACAGAATGGCGGGAGAGATGAAAAAAAAAGAAGGGAAAAATATGGATGAAAATAACATCATCGACGAGGTGAATTATCTAAGTTGTGGATGTTATCATGGAATGGTGGTAAGAAATGAAACAAAAAAAATTGTGTCAGTCTATTTAAATGTAATAACCTAGAATTATAATTTTTTAGCATGCTACAAAATAATAGAATCCTAATGTTAATTAGTAAACTTTTAAATACATTACATGTCATCAAAATAGTAAAAGTGAATGAAGTGAGTTGACAACTTCAGCTTCTGGAGTGGAACGGCAGTCAGTTGAAAAAGGAAAAAAAAAAAAAAGATCGCCCTCTCACTTCCCACCCGTGAATGCAACCGTGTTCTCCGGATCAATCACACCACACCATCCCTTCCATATCACCTCTACAACCACATCATTATAAGACTTCACACTTCTCCCTTATATACAAGAATGAGGCCTGGTTCCGATAATAACTTCTTCACCTTCTAGTAGTCATACAAATATTATGCTTTCAGACAAGTTAAGAACAGTTTCTCATTCATTACACACCTGACCCGTAACCAACTTCGTGTTCAGGTGGAAGCCTTCGTCACCTCGGGGAATAGGGACCTCTTCCGCATCAGAGATGGATATAGATACCCATCGGTAGGATTCCTTGGAACAGAGAGTGTGTGTGTGTTGTGTTGTGAAAACGGGAGAGGAAAGAAATGCAAAATAGTTGGCACGAGCGTCCTGGGTAACTTGAACCTTATTTCAGGTTTACTAAATTGTACACAGTCGTCGACCAAGTTGTTCACTCTACACATGGGTAAAAGTGAAGAAACAAGGGATGTGATGAAGCTAACTAACTTCAATACCTCCACAATTTAACTAATTATTTTAGTGTCTTAGAAGATAAAAAAATAGTTTCATTCAAGCTTCAATTGTGAGGTTTTTAAAAAGAAAGAAAACCGTCATATGTGAGAATTAAAAGAGGGCTTTTAAAAGAGTGGATTAAGCCTCTCTTAAGTTCTTCTTAAAAGAGAATTTCGACAGTTATTTACCATTAGGGAAGACTAATAAACCCAACCCTTCCACCTCTTCACGAAACCCCGTTAAATTTCTATTCCACCATACATCTATCCATACACAGAGTGGGGATAAATGGGGCATTTTTCGAGAAGAGAGGCAAGCTAGGGACAAGATGCAAATTTACTTTTATGATGGTCAGATAGGTCAAGGGGTCAGGTATCAGTGTTTATGTCTCGATTTCTTTTCCTCGTTGTGTGTGTGTGTGTGTGTGTGTGTGTGTGTGATGGAATATATATCATCATCATTTCACTAACTCTATAATTTAAGAAGGGGATTTTTTTTTAGTATTTGAATAATAATTTTATCTTAGTTTGGTTATGACTTTTATGTTTTTTTTATTAAGGTTATTTCTAATAATTCTTTTATAATATCAAAAAACAAAATGGTGAAGTTCAGAAATAAATATAAGTATCGAAATCTTGTGAATTGTTTAAAACCCAAAGAATTACAAATGGTGAAGTTCAGAAAATTTATTTTTATATATCTTCTTCTATAACTATATTTTAGCAACGTGATATTTTGAAAGGGGGGAAATTTAGTTTCGAGTTCCTTTATAAAATTATTATAATTGGCGAAGTTCAGAAAATTTATAAAAATTTAACCATGGCTGCTTTTTTAGATTTTAAATTTTAATCTTAGTAGTGAAGCGCAAGCTCTCCCCGTAGAGGAAAGTGGCGAAGCCATTGCCTGGTGTATATATAGATATATATATATATATATAGTGAGGTGAATATTTGGACGCTCAAAATAGTTTTTTTGAATTATTTCCAACTCTAATTCTAGTGGTTCATTGGTGATTGGTTCATATACAGATATTATTAATTAACAGTTCTTTATTACTCGTATATTTAAGAGAGATATTAAAGTAAAGATATCCTTCAGATGACAATATATTTGGAAACTAGACAGAGAGAGAGCCTACTATTTCGTTCCACTACCAGGCGTTTCTTATAAGACTTAACCAACTAGTGGTAGCATTGTGTTGGAATATTTACCCATTCCTCCTCATATATAGCTTTTGAGTTATTGAACAATATTTCCCATTAAAAGAAACACATACCCACCCCATAGTGCTACCGCCTCCGTACTTGACTGTGAGAATGTTTTTCTTCCAGTCATAGCAGTTCGCATCATGGCGCCAAGCATGGCGAGCTCCATTTCGGTCAGACTTCAATTTTGGTCTCACCAGATCAAATCACATTGATCCAAAATTGACCTGGCTTCTCTATGCGCTCTCGATCAAACATCCGTTATGCTAAAAAGTGAACCTTCTTCAGAAAAGCGGGCCTTGCGTGCAGATTGAGATCTGAGAGCTTGTCCATTGAGCTCGTTACTCAATATTTTTCGTCTTGGTACGAGTACTATATCCTTAGTTATCATAGGGCTATTAGATACCAATCGAAATATTCATCGACGAGCTTGTCGAACTGTTTTTCTCAGATGTCCACTTCAAGGGGGAGCTTGAGCTGGTCCTGGAGGTCTTCAAAATTTTTGCCATCCAACCTAAAGTGTCGAGAAGAACAGGTAAGGCTGTAGAATAACTTCTTTGGATTTTACCTTCTCTAGTAGTACTCAATTTAATTCCTTTTCAAATCAGTTGAGTGTTAAATGAGGTTATGTAAAAAAAACCATACCTAAGTGAACTATTGTGGGAAACTATCGGATCATTCTAAATCTTTCTAGAATAATCTATAACAAAAGATTCTCTAAATAATCTAATTTATATATATTTTCCATAAATGTCTGAATACTTATTTCCACAATTTATTCATTTACACATCAAATACGTTTTTTTTTAGTATAACCATTCAATTTAAGAGGCAGAAATATATATTAAATAACTTATTTAAATGAGTTCAAACTAATATTTGTTTCACCTCAATATATATATATATATATATATATATATATATATATATATATATATATATAGTAGTGTGCAAATTAGTACGGACAGTGGTGAAAAAATACAATTATTTGATAATTGTTGTTTATATTTGAAAAGAATACGTCAATGATAAAATAAATGGTACATTTAATATGAAATATGACTGCCCTTTGCTTTTAGAACTTGCTTCACTCGCTCTGGCATAGATTAAACCAAATTTAAATACATTTCTGCCAGTTCTTCGTTATGGTACCAGGCATTGATAACGCACAAATCATCTTCTGCATCGTCAAACAGTCGGTTTTCTCGATTCTACGTTTAATTATAGCCTATAGATTCTCGATGGGGTTTAGGTCAGCAGAATTCCCAGGCTGATCTATAACGTAAGTCCAGTTTTTTAGAAGAATGTGTGCATTATTTGGGAAGTATAGCACGGAGCCAGATCCGGCTGGAAAATGCCCCCTCCATCAGGAAAGTCTTTCTGCATCGCGGGAAGCAAGTGAGTCTGCAGGATTGCCTTGTATTTAACGCTGTTCATCATTCCCTCAATAGTAACAAGCCGCCCTAGGCCTTTAGCGCTAAAACAACCCCAAAACATCTTCTTAGGTGGGTATTTTGCCGCCTGTTGAATATGTCCTGGCTGAAGTGATTCATCTTTGCTTCGTCTTACTACCCCTGACCTATGCCCATGTAATTCAAAATGCGATTCGTCTGGAAACAACTTTCTTTCAGTCAGCTGCCCTCCCATTCAGCATAATTGCGTACCCAGGGAAGACCTTTTGTCTTCCTAACAGAAGTCAATAACTGTTTACGTACCGGTTTTCTAGCAAATCTGCTAACTTCAATGAGCCTTCGCCGGATGGTTGAAGAAGAAACATTTACATCAGCTAAAGACAAATACCTTTGGAGGTCTTTACTGGTTTTCTTGGGATCCTTCACACTATTTCTGATTAGAGCCTTGAAGGGCGCATTATAAATACCTATTATTATTATTATTATTATTATGTTGTCTTTCGTTTTCTTCTACATTTTCCTTGTGGCAGTGTTGAATGTTCAATAGTGTCTTCAGCTATTTTCACAATGTCGCCAACAGTTAACTTTGCTAACTTCAACCAGCATCTTTTCTACAGCGATAATACTTGCACGCTTCTTGGGTGTGATATCCATATAAATTTATAGTCAAATAACACTGGTCTGCATTTTGGAATTTTTTAATTTTTATTTTTATTCATGGATGTGATCTTACATATTCTTGGGTTGCTGATTTTAAATATCTAAACCATTTTTTCTATCAAGTAAGGATTTGGAATAAAATATAAATTAATGATAACAATAAATGCGCATTTTTAATATATTATTACTTATTTAAAATGAATAAGTAATCATGGAAAAGTACATTATTTTAGTTTTAAGAACATATGTATACCAAATCAACATGAAATAAATCATGGTTATCATAAAATGAATCAAAATAATCAACATCAAATCAAATGAACGTAAAAAAAACATGCTCTCATGGTTAGCCTACATACCGATTCAAAGGAAGGCGTACCGCTGTGATTTCCATTTGTGCTGTGTGCATCGGGACCATTACGTTTCAATGACCAGCAGTAATCCGCCATCATGCTGACATTCCATTTGCCCTGGTATCGAGTTTCCATGGTGCAAATATCCTGATGGAAACGCTCTCCTTGTTCCTCACTGTAGTTCCCACAATTCGTGGGAAAATAGTCAAGATGTGAGTGCAAAAAGTGCATCTTCACACTCATTCTAGACCCAAGTTTCTGGAAACTTGAAATCAGATCTTGGATTATTTTTTCATATTATGGGGAGCGTGTGTTTCCCAAGAAGTTATAGACAATCTGCTTGAATGAAAACCAGGCATTCACCGCGACATCTGCTAATGCTTCCTCAAAATGATTGTCCTTCATCAATTCCCGAATTTGAGGGCCAACAAAGATTCCTGCCTTTATCTTGCCTCCACTTACACGAGAAAACTTTGACTCCAGGTACCTGAAAGCAGCTTCATTCTTGTTCAAGGCCTTCACAAAATTTTTCATAAGCCCTAATTTGATGTGGACTGGTGGTAGCAGAATTTTCTTGGGGTCAACTAGTGGCATAGCTCTCACGTTGTGATTTCGGGGTAAAAAGCTGGTTCTTGGTGGCCAGTCCTTTTTTTCAAGTACACCACGGAGCACGCTCCCAGCAATAATGACCCATGACAAGCTCTGGTGTAGCACTGTCGGGCTTAGTGTAGCTAGGACACAATCAAACAGTTGCCAGATGTTACGGGTACACTATTCTGCACAGAAAACAAAAAGAACTTCATTAGTGTTGCCAAAAATGAAGACATATTATGAAATAATCCCAAAATTTTTTACTGTGTTAACTAATTTGCATTCCTGCCAAAATATGGATTTGAGGTAGTTTATCTTCGCCATAGAAAACGGGTCTGAAGTGAAATCACCTCCCTCTTCTTTCAGCGGAGCTCCGACGCCATTTTTGTTTGCTAGGTAAGTTTTTTGATATTTTAAGGGCTGATGCAATTTTTACGAGTTACATTATAGTCGACAGTACTCGTAAATATTGCATGATTCCGCTGGTTATAGCTTCCATAGTGAATATGATCATTGTGAAGGAAACGAGTGTGATTTCATAACGGTGACCAGCGTGGGGATTTCTGTGTTTACAGTTTACATAAAATAACACGTAGTACACGGTCCCTATAAAATATGGAAATTCGTGAAAGTTATACAAATGAAGATTTCGTTTTGTAACTACTCTATGTTGATCACATAAAATTGTTTTGTGTCTTAAATTTGAAAAAAAAAACACGCCTAAAAAAATTAATAAAAATACAAGATATCAGAGTTCAAAGTTGACCATTTTTTTCAGTTTTAAATGATCTTATTGATGTTATTATCAAACATTATTTTACGTTAGATGCAAAATTTAACTATATACAGTGCTGTACTAAGTAATAGGATAAAAGTGTTTATATTTTTAAAATATTTTGCAAAAAATTGAATGCAGTAAGATGGGGATTTTACATTGCCCAATGAGGTTATTAATATATTTTTAAAAATATTTTTGCTTTTTTCTACTGCATTTTTGGGGGGTAAATTTGTAAATAATTTTTTAATTATTTTGCTTAGCTATCTAGCCTAGGCCTATAACTGGTTAATAGGCTCTTTCCTTAATTTGTTTATATTATATGTCTTTTCATAACATTTGTGTATCCTTTAGTAGTAGTAGATCCTTTATTTACATGTGGCATAACGAAAGGAAATTACAAAAAATGGTACCAAGTGCTTACTGAGCGTGTCCTACATGGTCCCGATCCATACAAAAACACTTTAAAAAAAATGACAACATAAATCTGAACTGGTAAACATATTTCAAGGTTATGTGGAAAATAGAGGTATTTATGTGAGCTACCTGTTGGACACTTTGGATTTCTGCTAACTTTAAAACTTTAGTTTTGATGAACAAGAAACCACTAGTAGTACGACCAGTGTCCACCTGACCCTATATATATATATATATATATATATATATATATATATATGAGAAAGAAAGAAAAACAGAAAGATAAACGCGAAAAACTAACATAGCAGTAGTTAACCCATACTTCGTTAATGTAATAAGCGAAATGTTAAAATGTGTTTACGCCAACCCCGAAATAAAGGATTTAAAATATTAACATAAAGACCATTGAATAATGCCTCATATTAATTTAATGTCTAGATTATATGTAAATTACTCATGTACAGCGTTACCTATACATAACAATACCGTCCAAAATTATGAAGAACGAAATAACCAAATCTGCATTAAAAAAAAAAATAATATAATTAATTTTCAAGAAATTTGTACAGAATATTCTTTGAAATTTGCCCCCAATAGTGTCCAGGATTCTCTTATTGAACAAAGACTAAAGAAAATAGGAGGAACGTAACGTGGATTTTAAGAAAGGACGCGTCCCAAAACTAGAGAACGATAACTTTGAGTTTAAACGTCAAAATCGTAACGTATGTATGACATATTGTCCCACGTGTATTGCAGACTGCTACTGATGGTAATACCCATTTAGGATCGCCAAATCCTACATAAAGTAGGTTATCCAGTGAAAGAGTAAAAGAGTGACACTGTCTGACACTTCAAGGCATTGTAATTAGTCAGAAAGCGTGAGTTCACACATAATAAGGCGCCATTCAGACCCCGGGTCGGCCTCGACAAACACTCCCAGAGAAGATTGCACGGTGGAACAGAATGGCGGTGAAGGACCGACTCGAGACAGCAAGCGTTGTTTCACGTCATGTTGGCGAGAACCTAAATGCGCCTCGCCAGACTGTCTCACGTCGCTTCGGAAAGGTACGAATCATAGATCGCTCCCTTGCCAAGAAATCAAACAAACAAAAAGAATAAAGCGGCTAGGTTGGCCTTCGCTACTGAGCTTGACCTGTGAAGTAGTCCTGAAAAGTAGGAATGTGTTTTTTTAGCGAATTTAATTTATTCTACATAAGGGCCTACATATTTCTTGTTAATATTTTGTCCAATCGTCTATGAGATAATTATATTGTTTTTTGGGGGGGTTATGGTTGCATTTATAATTATCGTTCTCTAGTTTTGGACGCCTTCTTTATTCGAATATGCCTTAGTTTCCTCAACTTTCTTTTGCTGTTTTTTTTTTATGAAATCAAACTGAGACACTATCAGAGGCAAATTTCCCAGTATTTCGTGAAATTTTAATGGAAATTAAACGAATATTTTTAAGAAAATGTAGAATATGGTATTTTGGTCTATAGTTTTTGACGCTTCGGTATATCAGGACGCACTAATATCTCGTGATACAGAAGCAAGCTTAAGGAATGACATAGAATATCGATGTAATACTTTATTTTGGCCATTTTATCTGAGTAATAAAGAAAAGTAGAGTCTGTAGAAACAAAAAAATACAAACGAGCTGGAGAGAAAAATCTCCCCCCCCCCAACCCCTTCGTTCTTGCCCATATTCAAATTAGGTCACGTCTGTTCCATATCAACAGGACTTAAAAATCGGGCGGAAGACAGCGCTTGAATTGGACGCCCTCCCTATACTGCTCCAATCACCTGCGGCCGCAGCCATCTGCTTTGTTTCAGCTGTTACCGGCTGGCAGCGAAGTGAAAATGGCCGATACCACTTGCCTTAAATGGGTAAATAATCACCGTAAAAGGGTGTTAATTGAAACATCAGTGTAATTTAGTGCGGTTGATGACCTACATTAATATTTTACCACTTTTTTTTTATCCAAGGTGGATTGTGGCGGTGTAGGAGGTTGCTGGATAAGTCTTTTCCATCCTGCACCAACATCAGTTTTTCCCTTACATCTCATTAGTAAAGGCATAAACATCATAAATATCAATTTACTGTATTAAATTGTGAAGTTTGTAGTAACCGAGAGCATTTATGAGAAACTAGAGAATACTAGCACACACCAGGACTGTCGTCAACGACAATACTTTTAACGATCCTCTCGCAAGGCCAAACCAAAATTTTATCGCAAGAGAGTGGCCCCATTAGAACCACAAAAAAGGCAATAATACCAAGTAAGAAGGCAAATCAAATGAAACAAGGCGATAGTTTAGAGTTATGGACTGTCGGAATAAGGAAACAGCCACCCTAACGAGGACTTTATCGATGGATACGAGGGTTTTAGAGAACAGACAATAGTATCTTTCAATAATTTGATCCATTTACGTAGATTTTGCCCTCTTTATGAAGGATCTGAACGAAAATATTGTAGAGGGTGTCCCAAAAGTTACTATGCACTGGAAATATACTGTATAGTCTCTCCAGGATAACAATAGTCAGAGACACACTCTGTCGCCCAATGACTCAAGGTCCCAAGCACCGGTGTGCATAGAGACAGTCGCATTTATTAAAACTGTTCGGATACGTCTTCGGGAGAGTGTTTTTTTGGGGGGTGGGGGATCGGTTCAATATGTGTTGTATGAAAAACGTCCATATGGTAGTTTACTACAGTCATTTTCTCCCCCCCCCTCTTCCCCCGGTCCGAAGACGTATCCGAACAGATCTAGTGGTTGGTAGTTTGGGTGTTTGGGCGACAGTGAGAGTCTCTGAGCACTGTCGTCCTAGCGAAACTATATTATATTTCCAGTGCATAATAAATTTTGGGACACCCTGTATAACTACTCGAGGGACTTGATGTAGTTTACTATAGGACATTCAACAGTTTCAAGTCTAAATTAGATAATTGTGTGGATGCAACAATGTTGTAAATATTATACAGGGTGGTCCTAAAGTCTAGGAGCATTTCAAAGATTCAATCATAGTGGATCTTATAGTCTTTGGGAATTTAAAATATAAATATATTTGAATCCCACAATGAATTTAGGACCACCCTGTATATTTAAATTGCATCAGGATTTCAGGGCCAGCCTGTTTATTTAAATTGCACTAGGACTTCAGGGCCAGCCTGTATATTTAAATTGCACTAGGACTTCAGGACCAGCCTGTATAATTAAATTGCACTAGGACTTCAGGGCCAGCCTGTATATTTAAATTGCCCTAGGACTTCAGGACCAGCCTGTATAATTAAATAGCACTAGGAGTTCAGGGCCAGCCTGTATATTTAAATTGCAATGACTTCAGGACCAGCCTGTATATTTAAATTGCATTAGGACTTCAGGACCATCCTGTATAACTAGATTACACTAGGACTTCAGGGCCAGCCTGTAAGTTTGAATAGCAAAGGAATTTAGGATCAGCTTGAATCTTTGAATTCTTTGTGGCGGTATTCCGAGGAAAATTTTGTGGATGCAGTTTGACCTTTGACCTTTGACCTGCCCCTTTGACTTTTGCCACCCGTAAGATTATGTTGTGGATTCTTCGTCGCCTTTAATTGTTTATGCTCTAACTTATCCCTGAATGATAGAATTAATTTTTAAATTATATTAATTCAATTCCTAAATGTAAAAAGAGTCGTAGCTTTCTAGACTCAAATCGAGGGATAGGATCTAGGGATAAGATAAATATAGCCACTAAGATTACAGGGTTCGAGAGAGAGGGCGTGCTGCCTTTTATGTTGTTTGCCTTTTTTTGGTTTTACCAGGCATCAACGGAAGATGCTCTACCCAAGTTTGATGAGGTAACTGAAGATATTCCACCCTAAGTACCTTTGGGGTGGAATACCTTCAGGCGATCCAATGAAGATGGCCTGCACTATAAAGTTACTGTGGCCGGCGATTAACCTCATACCGACTAATGGAACGACTTCGGACATTTAACCAAAATGCATTTTACGCAAATGTTTTTCTTATGTATATCCTCTTATGTGTTTATTATATATTAACCATTTTACTACCATGTCCCGTCTAGAAATTGGTCCTTCCCTCCACGGTCGCCTTGCATCAAAATAGCACTCAGAAACGTCTCAATATTAGCCCATGCTCTCTTTAAGAGAAGAACAAATACAATTAGATAAATTCCTATTTTTCCCCAAGGGATTCCCCCCACCCACTGGAAATTACCAACACCCCGAGGTTAAGAACCATTGCTCTTATGTGTTTCAACATTTTTTTAAACATAGCATAATTATAGGGATGCCAAAAACCACAAGGTCCTATCAAAAGTCAGCCGTGTCATCCAACCGGTCACTGCACCCAGCAACCAACGTCCTTCTAGAAATTGCATCCACAGGATTATAGAATTCCAAACCAGAAAAACCAAGAGAGTACGGAAATGATGGAAAGTTAAAAGGAATAGAGGATATAAAAAAACAATCCTTAAAACAACTCTTGTTTCCATAAGATATATTTTAAAATTATACTTATTGGCTATAGTACTTTCAACGAGATTTCGAGGCAAGATATTCTATGTTTGTTTTATTTTCTAAGAAAAGAAATTATATGATATTGCAGTGCAAAATCTATTGTTTGCTATCTTCTAATACTTTTATTTCATTGACTTCGATTCAGAACTTTTGATTTACCAAAAAATATCTACAGTAGATCGACCTTCTATAAAAGAAGAGGCATTAAATTGTCGGTTGAATCTTCGCTGTATCGAGGAAGATAATCTATTTAGTTTGTTCCTCGTTTCAAAAACAATTGGATAATTTAGGGGCTTGGTCCCGATTATCCATGAACCCGTTGTTCAACCAGGGGATTTAAATGGAACAAGAGATTTAGCACGCTTCTGTTTCATGGTCCTTATAGGCATAAATCGTTTTTATCCGATTGCTGCGGACCTTAGACTTATTAATCTATTATCAGTCAGTGCTTCTGATAACTTTGAGAACATATTCCAGTTTTTAGGGAAGGCGAGGCTCTTTCCGTTTTATGCCATCAATAACACGTTTAGGTTTACCTGTTCTCTCTATTTATTCATCTTTTTATTTATTTGTCTGTAATTATAATTTTTTTCCCTATTGAATAAAAATGCTTTCGTGCATACACCAGTCTCTTATTTTAATAAAATAAAAAGGTGGTATTATGAGGGATTCTCTTCATTCAGAGTTGGATAATTTATGTAAGATATAGCGTTGAAAGAAAAATCATCCGCAATTCGTATTGTTGTGGCAAAATAGAATAATACAAGAGTGATTTTCTAAAAAAAATTTTGCCCTATAAATAACATTTATTGAAGAAAACTAAAGAAAATTAATCTTCCATGATTAATCTTTCATAGCCCCAACTTTGATAGGCTTCATTTCTTATTGTTTTGTCAAATTAAGAAATGAAGTCTATCGAAAGTTGGAGCCCGTTTTGGGGGTCACTATGTATAAAATCAACCGAATCTCCGTAACCATAGAGACCACAGAGCTTACGCCAAGGGTTATAGTATATTTACCCATGTATAGCGTTATAAATTAAATAGTTCGACCGAATGTCAAAAATATCTGGGTTAAATCGCCGGATAAAATTTGTATGAAATTCTGCATCCGGAAATAATCCATTCATCTTTTCTTCTTCACTTTTTCCAAAATGAACAAAGATGTGGAATATATTAGAGACGTTTCAGCATAATTTCCAGCTATTGAAACTTTCATATCCCTTGGAAAGTATTCCAATTAAATGAAGACCTTTTGTTAAATAAGAGTGTATTTAAACACCTTTGTAGGGATAACTGTCCCTCGAATTCCTCTGATTTACCTTGTAAAAAGACACGATGAGCTAAACTGTTTTCAATTGGAGGATTTTGCCATTTGGCCTTTATATCTTCCTCCTAATTTCACTTTTTTATAATTTCACAACTTTTCCGAACTTTCTTTTTTATTATTATTTAAAAAGAACATTGAAGTAAAGTCAAAGACCAAGTTTGGTCTGTCTTTAGGTAAATCCGAAACGAACCTCCGCTAAATATGAAGATCACCACTCAAAATTTATTATCACTCAACTTTTATTTATCACTAAAAATAAGATAGGTAAAACAAGATAACATCTCAAAAATAGCTTATGAGGGTGGATAGGTGGGTTGTAAAGAAGTGAAAATGTGCCCCATAAACATGATGGACAATAATACAGAACAGGTGCCCCTATATTGAACGGGACGTCGAAAACTTGACTTTCTTTGACACAGGAAAAGATGAATCGAAAGTGGGAGACTCGAGCTATCACGTCAGCACCAGATTTCACTTCTCCCAACTCCACCCATAATGTAGTTTGGACTGGACCCTGCATCTGAACAACGAACGTGGAGGACTGATAACGAGGCGGGGATTCAGGGGAGAGTGCTAGGTGGCTGAAGCCCCCCCCCCCTTCCTTCCAATTTTAGACCCGTTTATGTTTATATATTTCTTTAAGCCATACTTCTATTCTGCTATCCAGAGAGAGAGAGAGAGAGAGAGAGAGAGAGAGAGAGAGAGTTATGTAATAATATAGAATATATATAACAGTTTTTTAAACCAGTGTGATCGAATGTATCTTATATGATACATGTCTAAAATACAGGTAAATCTCAAAAATAATGATTAAATTCAGTATTATACCTTAACCTAACGTCCAAAAAATACAATTCATAATTTTCTGATATGTGGAAAAAATATCGGATCTGAGAGTTAGTTCTCGCTCCTTTAGGAGATGCTGTCATTTATTATCAATGAAGGATGTGTAAGATAACCATTATTAATCATCACTTATGTGTAAGGTAACCATTATTAATGACCAATGCCCCTTTCTCAGACTCCTCAGAGGGAGGAAATCAAATTAGCCTTCCCCAAAATTCGCTACTGACTGATGACTCTGAATCTAGGAAAAAAATCACAGGGAAAGAAGAAACAGGAGTTAACCTTTCTTGTTCCCATCCATTTTTTTTAACCTAACCTCACCTAACCTTAAATCTTAGTTTTATTGCACTGCTTATGAAAGTAAATTAATATTTTCGCTTTTTTGTGTAATGCCTTTATATATAAATGTCTATGTAATGGCAGTTTATACATGTCTTAAAGGTTTTTTTTATTACTTTGCTCATGGCATTATTTTTTTACTGTGACTTGATTTCTTTTGAACTTTCTGAGACATGTTTTCCGACCTGGTGGGTGGAGGAGGGGGGGCGCACTCGGTCTTTCGTTCTCTCTGGACCAACGTAAGAACCTCCAGAGTGAAGTTCGATCCAAGACCCCACATGTCGCACCACACCATCGGGCCTCAGGAACTCTTCTCTATCCGCCCCATTTCCTCCGTGCAAGCTGAACCTGGCCGTCATCTGAACAGCCAGCCGAGAGCAATCCCTCTTTCTTATGTACCCCACTTACCTACACCGATTTTTGTCTTTTGTCACACCCATGTAAATGTAAATCGATACATTTGTACACCTATATTTTAATCGCATGTCCCATCATTAATTACACGCATTAACAATTATATGGTGTATTTCAACATTAGTCTGAATAATATAAATAATAAACAAGATCTGCTTACCAAAAAGTCGCGTTCTCTCACTTATTCTGATTTATGACTTTACGAGCCCTAAAACTTTCAATAATTCACAAACTAACCTTAGGAGGACCATGGACGTTATATCATTCGAAAGAGAATGTAAAACAACATAAGGGTTTCAAATTTCGTTAGAATCGGCCGAATAGTTATGATGTTATTGGCAAATAACTCTCCGGCTAACCTTGGGAGGACTTTATCAATTATATTATTCGAAAGAGAATATAAAACAACATTAGGGTTTCAAATTTCGTTAGAATCGGCCGAATAGTTATGATGTTAGTACGAAAACAAAAGAAAAGCCCGCGATTAGACTCGCACGCGATTTAAAAATGGCTAATTTTTATGTTGTTTGTACTATCGGCACATAACTGTACGATTTTTAGCTTAAAATATTTGTACCAGGTAAAATGACTTTATTTTGTGCAACAGTAATAGGGAAAATCTTAACGACCCTTACTAGTATCTTTCAATCTCATAAACTAACACAATCTAAGAGCCCTGTCGCGCACATAACATCCAACTCTATGTGGGGAACGCAATTAAAAGGATGAATAGATTGAAGCCTGAGTAAAAAGAACATTTATGAGTTAAAGAATTTTGGATTATGTTGTGATAAAAAAGAATCGGATAAAAATAGTTGCTAATTACACACCGGGACTATCAAAAAGAAAATCAAGGAAGGACGGAATGACCAACCAAAAGGTAAAAAAAATATATGTAGATACAGCATAGCAAAGTACGGTAAAAAAAAGCATCCAATTTGGAGAACACTGGTAACAACAACAACAAAAATGCCCCTCAGACCAGAATAAAAAGAAATGCTCTTGACTAATTAATTTTACCGGTCATATTGATAACTTTCAAATAAATAAGTTGGAACTGCTTATTATTATTGTTATTGTTGTTGAATTTAACAATATTTATAAATATAAAAGGCAGTTAATTTTGGTATCCCTTTTTTGTCATATGTAAGACAGATTTGATTGTAAATTTTAGCGATCCCGTCGGGTGGCAACCTACGCGGGCACAGTCACCGAAAAGCAATTAAATTAATTAGATTAACATAAATTTTCCAAATGTAACAAAAACCAAAAACTAACCATTAAATATAAAAAAGCAAGCTCAGGCGCCTAAGGGAGGCTTGCTATCCTCGGGAAACCAAGCGGGCCAGTAACAATAAGAAGAACAAAAATCAAATTGTAGAGCCCTACCCCATCCAAAATCTCAAACTGACACAAGGTCAATACTCTGACAAATAAGGCAAAAACTTTGAAATATGAAACAACCTACTCTCGGATTTTTATGAAAAAATGGTAAATGGATAGATTTTTGAATGAAACCACCGATTCTGAAATCCGTTTTTAAATATCTTAATTAGAAGCGAAGTTATGGACATCCCAATTTGGGTTGTGTTTTTTTTGGTAGCCCCCACTAATTATAAAGACTCATATCTCAAAACCTTAATTTAACTAGAAGGTTAATCAAAAACCATTCAAAAGAGAATTTTAGTTCTTTAAAATTTCGCTCAAAATTCCTGTACCCCCCGGTCCCTATAAACGCAGTTTCCAAGACCCAAGTCCTTAAACTGCAAAGGGTCCAGAATAAGGCAGTATATATCATTACGGGAGCCCGAAGGAGAGAAGGGAGAAGGCAGAGTGAATTCCATGGTGAACTGGGGATGACCCCCATAAACGTGGAGCTTCACCTCAGAGCAACCAAAATCTGGGACAAGGTGCACCGGCACCTTCCTCCTGAGTTTGTGCTCGGGCACATTGACTTTGACAACTTAAACAACATAAGACGACCAATATCATTTAAAAGCAGCAGACTACCGATTGACATTGACGTCGACCCAAGGTTCACTTAAAGTAAAAAAAAACCCAATTCAAAACACAAATCACGAACAAAGCCAAGCGAAATTAGCCACTATATTAGCATTTGTTAATATTAGTTTTTATTAAAAACTTCCCCAAAATTTTTGTGCGAAATATCGCCAAAAAACAAAAACAAACAAACAAACAAAAACAACACAAAATAAATACCAAAATCTGGGTGTAAAATACCCGGATAAGAAGATGAAAATCTTCAACAAGCCACGTGGAGAGTAAAAAACACCTACTACTACAAAGGCTTGAATGCCCAGCGCATTACCAGATAATATATTTATATATTGTCACCAAAAATATAACTAAAACGCAAAGAAAGCCAGAGATGCCCTTTCACCAGGGATCTGTCTTTCATACTTCTTTTCATTTTCACTTTCCTATTAATTTTCCCCTATTTCCCCACTATTTCTCCTACTAAAACCATCTTCTACTATATTCCTCACTTTATATGTCCAATGTCCAATTCTGTCAATATTTTACATAGAAACAATATTTAAAAAGTTACAGCCATCTAAATTTTCAAATGGGGAACCCAAAAGTACATGGGAATGAAAAAAAAAGTATTTTACAAAAAAACAAAACAAAAAAACTATCCCTTCTGTTTCTTAAAATGCATAATTTATTTAGTCTATTTTACCTGGTCTGTTCAATAAACAAGTTTAAATATATTGTGTTTTTTAGCACTTTTAAAAACATTGCCTATAGGCAATTTTGTAGCATAGACAATACAACAGCATAGACTATGTGAGAGCATAGGCAATATAGACAGCATCCACAACTAAAGACAACAGTATAGATTATAAGGAGTCTACGCTTTACTATACTTGTAGAATCTCTGTTTGTAAGTAGGGAATTTTGCTGGTCTTTTGGGGTCAAATGGATATGTGATTGCGACTCCTGCATTCAATTTGGGGGCACTCAACACACTCAAAATGTCCTTGATCAATACCCAACATGTATCCTCATTGTACAAAAAAGAGAATTTGTTTTGCGCAACAGGTTGTGCAACTTCATGTACCAGGTCTGGTGTATAAAGTTAATTTTACAGTCTTGATGTTCATCTCAGATTTCTTCAGTTAATCCTTTACCATATGCATTATTGATATGCATTATTAATTTGCTATATTTTATATTATCTATTAAATAAAGAGGTTTGAATGTACTCGACATTTTTGTTTCATATAGAATGTCTTGATGAGTGTTTCTAACTTAGGCCTAATCAAATTAAATGAAATAAATGGAAAATGTAAAACTATTTTGTTTTACATATTCTTTTTTTTTATTTATAGGTTTTGGATACTGTAGCAACCTCACAAAGTTTCAAAATTATTTTTAGTAGTTTATTTACTAATTTATTAAGCTATCTTACACATTATAACTTCTATTAAACTAATGCCTGTGATAGCATTGGAGGTGTGGTTAAAACGACTGCGACTAAGGAGTCTTCAGATGATCTATAAATCACCAATTATAACAGGCTCCTTTCTTTTAATTTTCTGTAAATTATTTTACTGAAATTCAATTATTTTACATTTTATCTGATGATATATCAACAATAACTGTCAAAGCATTCAAAACATCACAGTCAACAGAATATACTGACCACCAAATTTCCTCTGATATATCAATTCCTTCCATGACCTACATTGACTACAATCGTGGTCAATATTTCTTCGTACCTATGAAAATATTTCTTACATAGGGTTTATTGAAGAAATCTCAGATGAAGATCAAGACTGTAAAATTAACTTCATGTACCAGGTTGCGCAAAACAAATTCTATTTTTTGTACACTGAGGATACATGTTGGGTATTGATGAATATTTTGATTGTGTTGATTGCCCCCCCCCCCCAATTGAATGCAGGAGTCGCAATCACATAGTAATTTGACCCTAAAGAAGCGGCAAAATTCCCTTCTAGCATAAAGTGATTCTACAGGCATAGTACAGCATAGACTATCTATAGTTTATGCTGTTGTCTATAGTTGTTGTTGCTGTATATGTTGTCTATGCAGTCACATAGTATATGATGTTATATTGTCTATAGGTAATTTGTTAAAAAGTGCTAAAAAGCACAATATATTTAACCTTGTATATTGAACAGACCGAGTAAAATAGACAAATTAAATTATATATTTTAAGAAAGAATGGGAGAGTGTTGGGGGGGGGGTTATTTTCATTCCCATATACTTTGGAATCCCCCTCCATTTAAAATTTAAATGGCCGTAACGTTTTAGAATTGTTTTTATGTAAAATATTGACATAGTCAATTTTGAAGAGCTAAAAATTCTTCTTCGAATGTTTTTTGGTTTAACCCAGGTAAAATATGGGCTGAGATACGAGTCTTAATAATTTGGAAGGGGGGCGGGGCTGCTAAAAAAACCCAAATTGGAAAAAAGGATTGAAGCCAAAATCTACCCATACACAAATTTACATCAAAATCCAAAAGGGTGTGGTCACACCCCTTGCCTGATTTTTCAGAGAATCGGCTACAACCCGACACTAGCGAGGCTCTGCCAACCACACAAAAAATGCATTAGCGACTCTGCTCTTCACGGTACTGAAACAGGTACCACTCACGCAAATCCCACAAACTCTGAAACTCAATCAAAAAGGGTCTTATTGCATGGACCCCCAGAAAATATAAACAGTAAGTTTCAGCGGGGCGCCCCACCAAAAGACGATGCGGTAAGTTTCAGCGGGGCGCCCCACCAAAAGACGATGCGTTTCGCGAATGTGTGACATTGGCGGAACGTTCCAATGGAAGAGTTAAGGCTCGTTCCAAGCAACTTCCTATTGTCGGGTGTCGTCTCTTATCTTCTTTGCCATGCAGCTCGGAGAGAGGTCTTGATCCCTGCCATATAGTCAGTGTGGAAAAGAGTGAAACGCGGGTCCCGGCGTTGGTCAGTTTGTTCCGATAACCTTTCCCTGTAATCAGCGTAATCGTCCCAACAATAAATTCATGCCCATGGACCAAGCAGAAAATAATCAGTAAATTCCACAGGTACGCAGTAATCGATGCGTTCAATAAAAAAAATCTCCCGTGCTATGAAAGCTTTGGGAGCACGGGTGTGGCAACAAACCTCCAAATGTGCTACCCTCCATGGTGGTATCTCGAACATACCCATGGGCGCTAGCGGCCCGTGAGTTACACATAACTCTCGAAAGAGTTTCCTAGCCATAAACTCAAATGATTCAGAGCTTCTTTGCCGTTTCTCATTCGCATAGACACCATCAATAATGAGCGTAGAAGACGCTGAACTCGTGCGTACAAGTACACTATGCAATCCCACGACATAAAACGAGTAACATCTCACCCACATTGACAAAAAGGCTCTATATAGGGTACGTGCGGGAGGTAAAGGTCCCCAACTGGAAACCAGTGAGGTAAATGGATGGAACATTCTGTAATAAATGCTCGGGTGCAGAGGAATAGAACCATCAACAATAAACATGATTTGAATGGATAAAAACTGTAGAAAATTAAGAGTAGCTTTATCAGCACAGTATTTGTTGAACGCCTGGGATTGGAGAATATTCATGGTGAGGGCAGAATAAAGTTCCAATGTGCAGCTCCCAGGTGAGGTGTCGGTCAAATTCAAGGCCAATGAATCAGTGTGAGTGTACCACTTCCAGGCGGAACCCAATCAGGAACAAGTCCGGACTGGACTTTATTCTTCAACGGTGGCAGAAGTCCACGCCCTGTATTTGGACCAAAGAAAATCTTACCAGAGCCATTTGAAGATGACGCTCCAAGGTAGGCACCTGAGCCCTCTCTCCCCCAAAGAGATCGAAATACTTTGTTTGTAGAGCTCAAAAAGGACATTTTATGGCAGGATTGAGGGGACGGTCACAGAAAAGAGAGTGAGGCTCAGGATACTTCCCTGCTGCCGTCACAGCCCATAAGGTTGGGAGGAGTCTCACCCTTACCGTATGAATAAACGAACATTTCGTTGAAAATTGGCAGGCGTTCCCTCACCCCCATAATAATAGGTATTTATAATGCACCCTTCAGGGCTGTTAGCCCTCCCAAAGCGCAGGTTGTGTAGCGAGTGCTGAGAGTGTTTACAGGGTAGAGAAGGCAATCCTGCAGTGATGAGTCTTAAGGATACGTTTAAAAGTAGCAAGGGAAGGAGAGGATCGGACTTCGACAGGAAGAGCATTCCAGAGTCTAGGAGCACAAACTGAGAAGGAACGGTCACCCATCGAGCAGATGATAGAACGAGCGATGTTCAGGAGGGTAGCGAGGTTAGACCGGAGTGCTCGAGGAGTTTGACGACGGAAGAGGGCAGACGAGAGATAAGGTGGAGCCTCGAGGTTTAGAACTTTGTAGGTGATGAGAAGAATTTTATAGTTAGTACGGAAGCAAATAGGTAACCAGTGTAGCTCCTGTAACAGAGGCATCTAAGGAGAGAGCCGGGGGCGGCGAAGTTGGAGCCAGGCAGCATAGTTTTGAACTAGTTGTACGGGGCGAAGTGATGAAGAAGGGAGATTCACTAGAAGAGAATTGCAGTAGTCTAAGCGTGAGGTGAGGAAGGCATAAATAGCAGTCTCAAGGCTCTGTCAATCAAAATAGGATCGAACACGTGAGAAGTTGCGGAGGAAACCGAGAGAAGACTTACAGATACGATGGATGTGCGGTTTAAACGAGAGTTGCTCGTCAAAAATAACACCAAGATTACTGACGGTATCAGAGAAGGCGACATTGGTTTCCCCAAGGCTAAGGGAGGGGAAGAGAGCTTTAGATTTCTCCACCATCGAAGCGGTACCAACAAGGAGAACTTAAGTTTTACCGTGGTTAAATTTGAGAAAGTTGGCAGACAGTCATTCGCTTCTGGAGGCGTAGGCTGAAAGGAACTTGGTAATTGATTGAGAGAATGACATAGGGGATGAGGAAAGGTATATCTGAGTGTCATCAACATAGAGGTGGAAGGACAGGCCAAAATCGCGAAGAAGGGATCCAAGAGGAAGTAAGTAGATGCAAAAGAGGAGGGGACCAAGGACTGAGCCCTGAGGCACCCCAAAATAAATGGGCGCGGGCTCGGAGGAGAGGTTATCGAGCGCGACCGACTGAGTGCGTAAGGAGAGGTATGAGCGGAACCAAGCAAGTGCAGTGCCCGAGAGACCAAGGAAAGTGTGAAGACGATCAAGGAGGACAGTGTGGTCGATGGTGTCGAAAGCAGATGAGAGGTCTAGGAGGTCTATAATGGACGTACAGCGCCTATCAGCTGCTCTACGTAAACGGTCTGAAACATTAAGAAGAGCGGTTTCATCAGAGTGCTTCGCTTTGAACCACGATTAGTACATTTAATCGATATTGCAGTTAGAAATATGGTCATTAAGGCGATAAAAAAACACTCTCTCAAGGATTTTAGAGAAGAACGGAAGCTGTGAGATAGGGCGCGAGCTAGATGGTTCAGATGGGTCAAGGAGTGGTTTTTAAGGATAGGGCGAATTGAGGCATGTTTGAAGGAAGAGGGAACCACCCCTGTGGCAAGTGAAGTGTTAAAGAGATGAAGAATCAGTGGGAGGACAGTAAGGAGAATTTGGTTGGGGATTTTGGATGGAAAGACGTCCTTAGGGGATCCAGGTTTGTTAGAGCGTGAGATCAAGGCAGATACTTCCTCAAAGGACGCCTGAGTGAGGAGGTTAAGCGGCAATGGAGTATGGTCGGGGAGAACAGCATGGGCTTGTTCAGACGACTGATGTAATACGGCGCGAAGGTTAATAATATTATCAGAGAAAAATTTAGAAAGAGTAGAAGGGGTGATGGGGGGAGAGGTTGGGGAAATGGGGCTAGGCGAGGAAAGACGAGAGAAGAGACGAAAGATAGTACGAGGGTCATTCTTGCTCTTAGACAAAAGTTTGCGTGAATGATCCTCGCGCGCTGATTTTAATTTGGAAGAATAAGTCGAAGGGTCAAGGCGATAGGCAAGTGAAAGGGAGGTCGTGTCCTGCCCCCGGGAGCGTGATTTACGAAGGGCTCGTTCATGAGCACGTAAGAACCTCCTTGAACGAAGGAGTTTCATGGTGAGCCAAGGGGTGCGGTGATGGCGGTTTGAAGGAGTGATAAGGGGGCGTGCGCGTCAAGGCAGGCGAGTAATGATTGGTGCAGAGAGTTTAAGGTTTGGTCAGGTGAAGCAGTAGTATCAATAGGAGGTAGGGCAGAAACAACGTCGTTATAGAGAGAAGTAGTATCATTTGACGATAGTCGCCGCAAAGGATTAGGAACTCGGGACGAGCGAGGAGGGAGGTGGAAGGGAATATAGAATTTAAAATTGACCAAGAAGTGGTTGGAAATTGTATTTGTAAGGTGGTCAGTTACTGTTAGATTAGAGATAATAATGTGGATGATCTCCATCATAATATATCGCCACATGGTATCATATGTCTTCTCTAAATTGAAAAACACCGTGGAGAAGGGCTGTTTGAGGAGAAAAACATCGCACAAAGCTATTTCCAGCCGGAGCAGAGCATCAGAGGTGGACTCGAACTTGCGAAAACCACACTGTGCGTGAGAGAGATGACCTCCGTATCACAAATATAGGCTGATTTAATATTTACCAATTTCACAATCAACTTTCAAACACGGGAGAAATTGGTTGAAAACCATCCGGGGTGGATTGATCTTGCCACAGTTTGCGAAAAGCATGTATTGTACTCGCCAGGAATCTAGGAATATTCCTTCTGACCATATCCTATTAAACAAAGAAAAGTCATACTTCGCACAGGATAACATCCGGCCAAGAGGCCGTTACCGGCAAGAGGCCAGAGCGAAAAGTAACTCGCTCAGTGAAAATAGGTCTTTGAAGGGCTTCCTGGCTCTGGAGTTGGATCTCTCTATGTAGGCCTGATTAATCGTGTGACGTACCTGAAATTAAAGCAGCGTAGCATCTTGGCTATAGAATCAGGAAAAAGCGGTTATAAAAGATTCCGCTACTAACACGGAGGCCAAGATGGTGATCCCGTATTCCTGGAGAATGGGAGGTAGGGTCTAGTCTGAACTAACAACATATACATTTGAGAAACATACTATACAGATCTCCTCATGATAGCCTACCCCCTCTCGAGTGAAGACGTATGCTCAACATGAAGATCGGCAAGCGTCCTTTGAAACAAAACTGAATCTGTCTATGGCCTTGGAGACATGTTGTTTCTCTCTGAGGGTCAGCTCACACTCTACTGACCGCCAAGCCTGAAGCGATGAAGGTGCCGGAGAACTCTACATCTTCATTACCAACCAAAAATCAACTTTGAGAAGTCATTCATTTCCTCGAATGCAAGACATCGTGCTTGATCCAGCGAGTTGTTTTTTCGAGCTGTAGAGGCCCAGAAAAAGATATTCGGATGGAAGAGTGATCAAGACATGGAAGTCTTCGACCACCTCCAGCTCTTCGATCACTGTAGTTCTCTCGGAAGGGATGTTCAGCGTTCAGATATCCTAGCAGGAGATAGGATTTCTCCAACTGCGTCATTATGCGGCAGAAATTCACGCCACCAAAATCAGCAGACGATAGATGGTATGCAGACAGGAGGGACAAGAAGTACAGCTAGATTACTACCGTCTGAAGGGAGGTATAGAGATCCAAAGAAAGAACACAGTTATCCCCATTGGATATAAATTACGCATCTTCCTACACGGTCCCATCTCATAGTGTGGAGTCAAGAAACCCTTATGCACCTGGAGGGTCGGCAGGAGCGACACATCCAACATGCTCTCCTGAATTCAGACAACTATGAGAAAACTGGGAGCCTAGCTTCCTCAGATCATTCAAATTAGCCAGGAATCCCCTCCAGCTCTATTTAAAAGGGGTTAAAGAGGCCTTCTTTGAGGAATAGTCCCTTCCTGGAATGGCTGTGGAATGCGCGGTCGCCTTCGAGGGTTTAGTTGAGCAAGTCCAGCTCGCCAAGCGGGCCTTGTCCTTATGCCTCGAATTCATCTAATGGGGGGGTCACTTAAAGGGTTTTCGTTTCCTTATCTTTTGAGGTAAGGTAAACCTCTGTTGCGTCCGTTCAGCTTTCGGCTGGAGCGAGAGTGCCGAAGTTTTCCAGGAGCTCCCCTCTTTTCAAGGGGCAGTAAAAACGAAAAGTTTTGAGACAGTGACTAGTAGCACCTTCGTTTTGTGTAGTGTTCCTGCGTTAGTTTTTTACTGTGGTTTTGATAATTGCTAATTGAGTAATTTGAAATACTAATTTGAATGTTTTTTTGTCATTAACTAAAGAATTGCACAAGATGTACACAAATGTAATTTCGAAACATTTAAACGTTTTGAATAAATGTTCCAATACGTCATGTTCGCTTTAATATTCAGACTGTCGCACAAAAGACTATGTACTCTTTATAGCATCATATATCTTATCATTTGAAAAATACAAAGAAAAAAATATTGTTATCGCAATCGTCAAATGAGAAGTCAATTAGTAATCTAAGTAATTTAAATGTTATATCGAGTTATTTGTATATAATGAGTGAACTTCTGATGCGTCGACTAACTGATTCATAAGCATTGGCTAATGCGGATGCTGTAGTGATCCTGCACTTTTCCCTAATTGCATGTTTCAGGTGTTCAAGCGTTGTGTGTTGTACCAAAAGCTGCCTCCTTCAGGTCCCATAAGAAAAAATTAAGTGGAGTCAAGTCCCGTGAACCTGGAGGATACTCAATGTTTCCTCTTCGTCCTATCGAACGGTTAGGCAATGTTTCATCGAGGAACCTTCTGATATTACATTGATAATAAGGGGTAAGACGGAGGGGGGGGGGTCATATTTTAAAAGTAAAAGTCGTTTCCAAACTGCATCCGAACTGCGGGTATAATTTCTGTTCGCAGCATGTCGAGATATACGTGACCAGTAACTGTCCCATTAAAGAAAAATAGTCCGAACAAATCCCTGGATTACTAACTATGCCGTACTTTTATCCATGTTAAAGTGGGGATTATCAGGTGACTAATAGCTGCAGCGGTCGAGATTTACTCTGGAAAACGAGAAACTGTGTAACACTGAGGAAGAGTTTTCGTCGATCGCATTAGATTCGTGTTATCCCGATCTTTGCTTGTGTATATCCTGACCAGTACCCTCTGCTTCAAACTTGTCATCCATTCTTGTAATGGCGAGACGTGTCCGTGGCTTTGTACCAAATTCTCCGATCTAATGTCGTTGGACTTCGGCCACTTTCTCAAATTTCCAATATAATTTCAGTTTTTCGTTGTTCTAGTCTCAAATGCTTACGCAACATAGGTTCTTTTGGTGAACTAAATACAATTGAATGTTATAGAGTTTGTATGGTGGAATAAGTGCGTACAGTCTCGAATCAAGTTAATGGCTAACTAGAATACGTTCGGCCCATAGGCTAAAAAGCCATTAGGGTCTTTGACGAAACGAAGCCATTCTCAGCCGACGCATACATAATTGTATTTGAGCACTTGGCGTAGTAATAAATTTTATATACAAACAACCTGATATGACATTCTAATAACTCGGATCACTAATTTACCTTTTATTGGCAATTGCTATAATAATATATAATGTATATAGTTTTGTGGGGTTTTTTAAATGGTAAAATATAATGTGTAAAGAGATACACTATATGTACCAATATATTCATTTTTGGAAATAGTTATTTTCTACTTCGAAAAAATCAGGTGGTTGGTTCGAATCCCATCCCAGCTCGGATTTTTTTCGAAGTAGGAAATAACTATTTCCGAAGAAAAAATGATTCCATTTTCTCTTTCTTGCGGTGTGTTGGATTTATTTCATCATTCTCTTGCGCTCATGAAAGATATACAGTATATATATATATATATATATATATATATATATATATATATATATATATATATATATATATATATATATATATATATATATGTGATAAATAACACCCACAAGGAAAATGGAAAAACGATTCCGAACAGACAATGTCTTAAATAGTAAAGAGTTGAGGGTTAAAACGGCTACCTGCATCAAAACCCTAACTAGGGGGCACAAATTCTTTAAACACTTTAATTTGTGATTTAATATAATTAGATATGATAGGATCTAGGCTAAATAATCCAGGGCTAATATTAAAATTTGGGAAAGTATTAATAGAGATACACTCCCAAATATTTCTGGAATTGTAGTTTGTACATTTAATAATAGGTTTAGCACTATTCAAATTAATAGTATGATCCTGACTATAGATATGTAAAAATAATGAAGGTTGTTGACAAAAATTACGAACATTAGTTTGGTGCTGTTTAACTCTAACATTCAATTCTTTACCTGTCTGTCCATAATAGCATTTTTCACAATTATTGCAACCAATAGAATATACAATGCCTGGTTTAGGGGGGGTGAATTTTTTACGAGAAGGCGATGGATAGTGTTTTCATATTTAAAAATAACACTAATGTCCAAAGGTTTTAGTAAACGAGGTAATTTAATGAAAATTTGGTTAAAAGGTAAAACTAATACATTTTTGGCATGAAATTTAAGGATGTTACGATTAGGTTGATAAAATGAACGCTTAGCAGAATTATAACAATTTTTAAGTACTTAGAAAGGGTAACACAAATTTAAACCTATATTATATATCCTGTCAACCTCTTTTTCCAAATATTCGGGTGAAACAATTCTAAGGGCACGAAGAAACATGGAAGAGAAAACACTTTTTTTTATACTAATATGGTGATCGGAATAGAAATGGATGTATGGGTCACTGGCTGTAGGTTTTCTATAAATTTCATATTTGAAACCTTGGTCTGTTCGGTGGATCAAAATATCTAAGAAAGGGATGGTGTTATCTTTTTCATTTTCTAAAGTAAATTTAATTGAAGGACTAACGTGTTGATTTTTTCAAGAAAAGTATTGATATTAAGATCATTAGGCCACAAACCCTTTAACACTCTACGCTTAACTTTCCTAATTTTATCACCTTCATTTGTGAATATTTCTTAAACAGGCTACGCCAATAAGACCTCTCCGATTTGGGAGGGGCATTGCTCGGTTTGTGGTGGAGTTACAGCAGTGGGCGTGGTTGCTTTAGATTTGTGGGATCATGCAATTTCAGTTACCCACATGGCGGTCGGTGGGTGGAGAGTTTCGTGCTTTTGTTATCAAAGAGTATGTCAAGAATGGTGAATCCGTGATAACGACGCAACGTGCCTTCCTGATACGCTTGGGCGTGATTATCCCGTTCCGGATGGGAAAACAATTCGTCGTTGGGGTTCGAACTTCCGACGAACAGGGTCAGCTTCAAAAGGAAAAGGTCTTGGCTGACCTAGGACCGCAACAGGGCCGGAAAATGTGTCTTCGATATAGCAGTCTACCATGTGTTTGCACAGAAATACACGGCTGCCCTACACGTGTCTGATCGAGGTGTCCGCAGAACTCTACACACGGCACTCCACATGCATCCTTATAAAATGATGGTAGTACAGGAGTGGAGTGAGAGAGATTATGAAACCCATATAACTTGTGTGAGGACATTCTCCAAAGCGTTCCCCCCCAACAGCTCTTCTGATCTTCAGTGATGAAGCTTATTTTCATTTATCAGGGATGGTGAACAAACAGAACTTTAGGTACCTGTCTCACATTAATCCTTGGGAACGCTACCGGCGACCACTCTACAGTCCGAAACTTTCTGTCCGGTGTGTTGTAATTTCGATGTGTGGGGTCCTTATTTTTTAAGAGATCGGTGCTACGATGACGGTAACGTCATATCGTTATTGTGAACTGATCGAAAATTTCAGTCGTACAAAAATCAACGAGTTACTCAACGATGATGATCCAGAAGATGTATGGTACCAGCAAGATGGTGCCACATTGCAGACGTCTCGACGTTCACCCGGAATTTTCCGAGAATTGTTTCCGGATCATCTTGTATCTTTACGGGGTGATATCGGGCGCTCCCCACATTCGCAAGATTTGTTCCCTTATGATATTTTTCTGTGGAGGAAGTAGGGCACCTGAAATCACGCGTGTACCGAAACCGACCAGGAAATTTGCCAGACCTCAAGACAGCAATAAAGTAGGAAATCTCTGCGATTCCACACGACACGATCCGCAAGGCAATGGAAAACTTCCAAGAGGCACTTCAATACTGCATCGACAATCCTGACCACCATTTAACTGATGTTATTTAAAAAAAGAAGCGTAATGGAATATGGTGTACGTTTCCAGAATAGATTTTCTTTTAAAATACAGTGAATGGCAATGACATAAGATGTACGTTTCCAGCCCCCCAAAATTCTATATCTTGCTTTACTTTCTTTTTATTGCCGTTCCAAATCGGGATCTTATTGCCCGCACCCTGTAGAATGGATATCCGAAAAACATATTTGGCCGAACTATTGGTACCTTTTTCAATAATAAGTCTAACTAAAACTCGCCTAACTACGTTCCAAAGGAGAAAATATATTCCAATATCCATTCCCTTCAACTGTCTTTTAATAGTCCAAAGTTTCTGTCATTCTAAATTACTCTTTCCCTTCCCTGCAACCTCCGACCAATATTTCAAAGCCATTACAAACTAGGACGCTTTGAAATATCAAAGATGAGACCAGAACGATACTTCGTTCCTACATTATACTGTATATAAATACAACTGATGCAGTGAATTCAAGGCCTATATTGGATCGACGCAGTGTATATTGCATGCGCGTATTTCTGCACACCTTGGTATTAGCCATAGAACACTAGCCCCTATCATTAAGGCAGACAACTACCTATACATATGCATGCCCCCCTTCGATGACTTTTCTATGAGACACAACCACTGACAAAATAATTTAAGAATATTAGAATTCCATTACATTAAATTCTCTAACGCTCTCTAAGTTCTTGTAAAAGTGGATTCCACTTTTTATTAAAATTTTAACCAACTAACTATTCCCCTCTGTAACCAAACCTTAGTTAATCGAAACGCTTTCCCTATTTCTGATAGACTGAAGAATAAAACCAAGCAACATCGCAGGTTGTCTCTTTCTTGTCCTGGTTGAAAGAATCCCTTATTATCCACCATTTTTCTTTTGTCTTTCTGTATTCTTGGTAGATGAAATAGCTTATAAGCACTCCTGCTTCCCCTCTAAAGAGCCTACTCATTGAGTCTGTTCACCGATGCATCCGATTTGGGCGTAAGATCGGTCTTGCGACAACTTCCTGAAGATCAATGGAAAAACTGGGATACTTTAGTAAGGCATTTAAAGATCTTGAGTTAAAACATTCCACACTCGTTATGCAATTAACTTCTATAGAATTTGAAATTAGACATTTTCTTCACCTCTTAGAGATCACCGAATTCCATGTCTTGACAATAATTAGCAATAATTGGAGCTAGCAAATCACCTACAACCAGACACTCTACAAGGGAAGCTCGTGTTTCGAACGCATTAGTCACTACACGAATGACATAGGGAAACATAGCTGGAAAAGATAAACCTAGAGATGCTCTTTCCCAGACACCCATCAATGATTGCAACATGTAGCATTGGCACTTATAAGTTATAACACGCAAGAGATGCAATAGGAACTGCTACTCTCACAAGATGACATTTCGACTCCTTGGTGTCAATCTATCGGTTCTACATTCTTTCATACACTATTATAATTATGAGTTATTCAGAAATGAACTCTTTGCAAGAGGACTCTTCTACCTCGCTCCAATTCCATAAGATTGCTTTGCCATCCTCAAATCACTTTATGATTTGCGATCCATCCAAAAGCTTTGCCAGACCTTATTTACCTTCTGATTTCCCCAAACTTGAGAGATAGTTCGCTTATCAAATTGTGAGTCCTCTAAAATGTGTTTTTCCCTAGCTCATGCCGAGCCGAGTTTTTTTCTTACCTTTGAACACTATCTCTCTCTCTCTCTCTCTCTCTCTCTCTCTCTCTCTATATATATATATATATATATATATATATATATATATATATATATATATAATCCAGGTAGTTTCCGCTGTGAAGCCTTAATTTAATTTTCAATAAGAAAAGAATGGCTAGTAGTAGACTTAAATCCAACATCAAACAAATCTTTATTACGATTGAGTAGTGCAACGTTTCGACCTAACGGTCATCTTCTGGCTCTAGAAAACAGATTAAGATATACAAATATACAAAATAGGTTTATGTGGTCACCGCAAATTATAATTATATGGAAGTAAAATACAACGATTTAAAAACTTGCTAATAAAAGCTTAAAAACCCCCAACAAAAATCAATATAAAACTAAACGGATCAAATGAGAAACACCTTGAATCTTTGATATCCGGGGAGAATATGGTGTGATAGAGAGGTGACGGGAAATATAACAGTTTCGCTAGTAGTGGTTGTTTACAGGATGTTTAAAGCAATAGAAGAGGAATCAGAATTGAGTGAGGGAGATAGTGTTTTAATATAAATAGATTCAGAGATACGTAGTGATAGTGGGTGTAAGTTGGAGTCCAAAATCTCGAAGTCATTCAAGGATGGAATTGTTTGGCATTTAATCGAGTGCTCTCTTATAGAAGAATGTTCTTTTTTATTAAGAACTTTTCCTGTTCTAAAGCTGATGCCCATGTGAGAGAAAAAACGGGCCTGAAGGGTACGTAGGGTTCTTCCAAAATATTTTCCAGAGGTAAAATATGTTGTTGTTTTTTAAGCTTTTATTAGCCAGTTTTTTAGTTGTTTTTTTTCTGTGCAATTTTACTTTACTTTCCTTAAATCGTTGTATTTTACTCCCCTATAATTATAATTTTCGGTGACCACATAAACCTATTTTGTATATTTGTATATCTTAATCTGTTTTCTAGAGCCAGAAGATGACCGTTAGGTCGAAACGTTGCACTACTCAATCGTAATAAAGATTTGTTTGATGTTGGATTTAAGTCTACTCCTCGCCATTCTTTTCTTATTGAAAATAATATATATATATATATATATATATATATATATATATATATATATATATATATATATATATATATATATATATTTATATATATATGCAGAGGAGCTTAACAATAGCTTGAATTTATTTCAAGATATAAAAAACATAATTTAGTAGAATCAGTTTAATACATTACAGGACTAGTTTCGGTATCTACCATCATCTTCAACTGTACAATGAAGAGGACACAAAAGCTTTATTTATAGTAGCGGATGAGAGAAGGATCATAGAGAAGGGACTAAACATAATTCACATTTATTTTTATTCCCAAAACGTTTCGTGAACATTTGTTTCCCACTTCACACTGTCGGAAAATCAGATTGTATAAATTTCCATTGCAAAAATTAAACAATTTGAATTCGTAAATGCTAATGAGAGGACATTTCTTAAAGAAGCCAGTTACCATATTAATATAATTTTGTAAGGGTAAAACTAAGAGTAATGGAATCCTAGTCTATATGGCCGTCCATTCAAGCTATACATAAGCTGATTATTTTCTTAAGCATAGTGTCATATATTTTTTCAAGAGTAAACATAATGTGGAAATTATGAATATATACTAACCTAATGAATTCACGATAAACTAATCTTTAATTTCAATTTCTATCTATTCAAATGATCTCATTCATCTCCCATATTGAGTAAAAAATTAAACAAAATATCTTTTGGCCTCCATCAAGATTTTTTTTTCTTCCTTAAAATGAACAGCCATCTGGTCTCTCTTTCTCCCGCCTCCGGCGAGGGCGTGGGAACTACTAGTTCTTAGTGGCCTTCGAGTTTTACGGTAGAGGATAGGCAATATTTTGCCCTAACTCTCTCGAAATGGCTTTAAAACCGCTCGTCGACATGCTTGAGAAAAATAATTGCCTAATCTTATGATATGGCTAAGTTCTATGAGGCAGACGTATCTTCTTTCCCGCCCTTCTGCGCATAGAGACAACATGGTTACAATAAAACCAACAAACAAAGACTCCTCAGCCATCTTCAATAGCTGATCTTTGACGTAAACAAAGAATTTTTTAATGTTAAAATTTCGCATTGGTTGGGACACGCTCGAAGCTCAAAATGTTATAAAAGAGACATTTTAGGCCTCGGGCAAATTCACACAGATCTGCGGCAACAAGTGCGTCCTACACTTGGAATGTGACTACTATTGCTGCTGCACTTGTACATCAACGCCATTAAATAAAACCTCATACCGCACCCTCTCACTCTTTTATGTCCAAATGAGCGCAAAACTTCCCCTCATTTTTTCCGTACTTCATTCGCTTGCACAACAGGTTGGAACGTATCTACCCGATTGATGATGACGCTTTTCATTCGTGTCTATGTGTCGTAGGGGGAGTAAACTCTTAATTTCAAAGGGGTTTTAAGTTCGTACTTTTAAGCAGGTGTGTTCAATGTACGACTTGTTCCTGGAAGTTTTATTAAAAACCTGGCTCGCTACTTAGGTAAGTTTGCAATTGTAGTTTCTTTTAAAAGTAGTCAGCGTTATGAGCTATATTTTCCTTTTGTATTTATATAACGGTCATTTCTCCTTATTTTTTATACGGACTAAAAATAGCCTTGTTAGTTTCTTCCCGGTTGAAAAAGAAATGCAGAGAGCGGATTAACTTTGTCCACTACAACGAAGCCTTTACGTAATCCCTGGAGTATCGTAACCAATCCTTAATCCTCTTCAGCATCATTATCATCATCATCATCACTAACTCTATAATTTAAGAAGAGGATTTTTTTGAGTATTTGAATAATAATTTCATCTTAGTTTGGTTATGACTTATGTTTATCAAAGTTTTTTTAATAATTCTTTTATAATATCAAATAACAAAATGGTGAAGTTCAGAAATAAATATAACTATCGAAATTTGGGGAATTTTTTAAAACCCAAAGAATTACAAATGGTGAAGTTCAGAAAATGTATTTTTATATATCTTCTTCTATAACTGTATTTTAGCAACGTGAAATTTTGAAAGGGGGAAAATTTAGTTTAGAGTTTCTTTTTAAAATTATTGGCGAAGTTCAAAAAAATTTAAAAATTTAACCATGGCTGCTTTTTTTTAGATATAAAATTTTAACTTAGTAGCGAAGCGCAAGCTCCCCCCGTAGGGGAGAGTGGCGAAGCCATTGCCTGGTTGTTTAATTAATCCACAGTTGAAAGTAATTGCGAAGCCAGTGACTAATGTTTAGAGGGGACCGGGCGAGCAGGTGCAGCGCCGTATAAGGCAGTGAGTCTCAACATATTAATCCGATTAACTTAATCAAAGTGTTTCTTGCTTATAATTGTGATTCCTTTTTATGTAGTAGCAAGATGATTCAGTTTTCTACAACCCATGAGGGTGATACCTTTTTAAGTAGTTCAGACACAACTTGTAGATACAGTTTATGGGTTGTGGTTGACTTGGATGACCTCTGATAGGCCCTTGTGGCTTTTATCATCCGTTGAACTATTTTAGATTATGTGAAGGAAGACGCAATTTACCGAGTTTTCCGTAACACTATTTTAGAAATGTAATTTTTTGGAATAGTCTGAATTTTAGGTTGTGAGTCAGCTGGATATATTTGAAGCATTTGTCCAATTTATTTCTAGGATTTGTTTCACTTTTCGAAAAAGAAGTTCGAAAGAGCTGAGTTTTAGCATATTTTAAGGTTTATGTGAAAGTTGTTTCTAAGAATTGAGAAAAAATATGATTATCGAATGTTTGGGAATTTTTTAATTGAAAAGTAATTAGAAATCGTGAAGTTCTGAAAGTGTATTACAATTACGTCATGTCTGTTGTTGTTTTTTTCGTAAGATAAGATTTATTAAGGTAATGAAAATACGAAAAGTACAGTGTGGATGGGAGGGGTGGGATAGTTCTGAGGATTGTTTTTTTCTTATCATCACTAACTCTATAATTTAAGAAGGGGATTTTTTTTGAGTTTTTGAATAATAATTTTATCTTAGTTTGGTTATGACTTATGTTTTTTTTATAAAAGTTATTTCTAATAATTCTTTTATAATATCAAAAAACAAAATGGTGAAGTTCAGAAATAAATATAAGTATCGAAATTTGGGGAATTTTTTTAAACCCAAAGAATTACAAATAGTGAAGTTCAGAATTTTTTTTTTATATCTTCTTCTATAACTGTATTTTAGCCACGTGATATTTTGAAAGGGGGGAAATTTAGTTTATATTTCCTTTTTTAAAATTATTATAATTGGCGAAGTTCAGAAAATTTATAAAAATTTAACCATGGCTGCTTTTTTTTAGATTTTAAATTTTAATCTTAGTAGCGAAGCCATTGCCTGGTATCAAAGTAATTTCGCTAAAATTTTTATTGCTTTTAGGCCTAGATAATAGTCTTGGATTTAAAAAAAATAAAAAATAAACCAAGAGTAACTGATTAAGAGAGGAGCTTGCGCTTCACAGGCAGACCTTCGATCTGTGGTCTAAGGTTTACCTTGATCTAACAATGTGGTTTTTGGCTAAAAAAATAAAGTTTTCCAGTACATATCTTCCCAACATTCACTAACAAGGAGGTCAGGTACGAGTCGTGAGTAAGCTCAGACTAGGCATAAACTATGAAGCTTCTGCATAAACTTTAATAATTCCAATTTATCGCTATTTAGACTGAAATTTTACATTATAAAAGTGGTCTTTTTAAAAATAATTGCAGCAGCTTCACAGCTTTTGCCTACCCTGAGTTTACTAACGGGACGTGGCTTTTTATGTGCACCTAATTCAAGTTCGTATTAAAGTTATTCGTTTGAGTCCATTTGTATTATAATATTCGCCCCTTTTTTCTCATCACTTCTTTCATCGATCTCCATTCGTTATATCTTTTCGCGTGCCCCTCCCATTTCCTCTCGGATCGTTCGGGGCCGAGATCATCTTGAAAGAAATTATTGTCATTTGAGACACCGCAGAGGGAATACAACATGGAGCTCTGCGTGGCTGTCCGAGACTCGAAGGGAATTTGTATCTCTAATGAGAATCAGGTGTAACCAACGAGGATATTTCACTCGAAGAACTGACGCGAATAATTATTAATATTACCAAACCAATAAAGCAAACACTAAGGTACCTTTACCTGAGATTTTGAAAAGATGGTAGGCAACTCGCTAGAACCTGCCCAACCTCCATATTGAAGCGAGGTCCCCTGACGACTATTGAAGCTAGGAAGGCAGCACGCATTCCGCCAGATGCCAGCTGCAGTCTGGTTACCCGTGATAATACATAACACCCTCGGGCGAAGAGAAAGGGTAACTAAATACTGAGGGCCTATTATAATCTTCCTAGGACAAGTTCGTACAAAGAACACAAGCACAAGTGACGAACTCGAATCCCATTATTAGATTGGGGAACTGATCTTGGGAAAACGCACCTCTGTGAACGCCCTGAGTGAACGCTCGAAGAGTATTAGGCCTAGCGGCAATCGCAACTTGATAACCGTGCTTGCAAGCATCACGACGCGGGAGAGGCCCCTCTCCCTCCCACCTCCATCCCCACCGATCCTTCCTCGGCAATCGTCCGTCTCGCTCGGACGTGTTTATCCTTCGGCCCTTGTTTATGTTCTCTCTTGAATGCGTCCTTTGAACATCTTGCCGTTGCAGCTGCCGTCGCACGCCGCCCTCCTTGTTCATGGCACTGTCTATTCACGAAGACCAACCGAGATAGACGGGTGATGTTCACACACGTGTACATATTGAGCGTGTGTGTGTGTTACGGGGTATCAGACATGACCCTCGTTCCCGAGAAAGCCAACAGAAATGTATCATGATAAAAAGGAGGAACATTCACATCCTGCCTCCAATTGGCGTCTAGATAGCAGACGAAAGCTAGGCTCTCCGTTTCCGTATCAGGCCAACACGACGCTGGGAAGAATATGAGCAGGACGAAAAGGGGAAAAACAAAAGAGGAAGGTAGAGAGCCACGCATAAGATGACCAGAGAGACGCTCAAATGCAAAAGAAGGGCGAGAGAAATGGAGTCTGCTCAAAAATGGTTTGGACCAAATATGAAATTAGTTTTACAAAAAGGTGAAGAAGAAGAAAGTGAAGTAGAAGAAAATAGAGGGAAGAAACTCTAAGGGCATCGGAAGCAAGTCGCCCTTTCTCTGTAATGCTAGGTGAATAAACTGTGGTAGGCCAGGGGTAGCGAAATATCAGATTGGATCGAAAGTAATGTCCGAGTTTCTAGAATAAGTTTTAAATAGTATTTATTAGAGGAAGGTTTCTTTTTATCATTTAGGAATGTTACAATAAGTAATTTATACCTTTTTCTTTCAGATTACAAAAATATTGTTCATAATTTTCTTTGGTATTCATCCATATGTCCTCCCATCTAAAGATCACATTACACATGTTTTATTCTATGAGTTTCATAAAGATTTCAATGCAAGTACAGCATAAAAATCCATTCAGAGCACTTATGGAAATCATACAGTAATGAAAGAAGTTGTAGAAGGTAGTTTTCCCGTTTTTGAAGTTGGGATGTCAGTCTAAAAGACGGACCAAAAGAAGGTCATCAAAAAGAACTTGATTCCGAAGATTTTGAACTTTTTTTTCACAGTAGTTCCTCCTACAATTTCTAGGAAATTCACCGAACAATCTAACGTAACTCACACGACTGCCCTACGCTAACTCAAAAAGGATTAAAAAAGTTCTAATGATTGGAAAACGGGTCCCGCACAAACTGTCCACGGCGAATCTGCAACAGCGTGTTGATTGCTGTGAATCGTTGCTTTCACGACACTTTCGGGAACCGTTTTGGAACAGGTTTGTTACTGGTGATGAGAACTGGATCCTTTATCATAACGTTAAATGCCGCCGCTCGTGGATCAGTCGAGGAAGCAGAATTTCTCAACAACCGAGAAGAGGACTTCATCCCAAAACATCATATTGAGTGTATGGTGGGGTATTGAAGGAATTGTCCATTACGAGCTGTTAGAAAACAATCAAACAATTAATGCTAATCTCAACTGCAATAAACTTCGTCGTTTGAAAGCCGCTCTAGGCCAAAGGCAACTCTCCTTAGTCAACAGAAGGGGTTGTCATCCTCCATCACGATAATGCCCGTCCTCACACAGCTCAAATGTCCAAAGATCTCTTGGAGGAGCTCGGTTAGGAAATCTTGCTTCATCCTCCATATTCTCATGACCTTCCTCCTTCTCATTATCACTTGTTTAAGGGATTACAGGACCATTTGAATAGCTTAGGTTGGCATCAAAGGAAGGGGTAAAAAACGAGTTGGATTCATATTTTGTATCAAAACCTAAATGATTTTACAGGCGTGGCATTTTATCAGCTTATTGACAGATAAAATGAGGTTCTAGAAAGCAATTAAGGTTGTTTATGGTTAAATATTTCCATTCTCATATTTTTTTTCATTTTTAATATATACCTTAAAATCGGACTTTCCTTTCGTTCCAACACAAATAGGGAAAATCACATTGAAGATGTAAATTTATCATATTTCAATTAAATAAAATATAGGTTATATTAAATAATATGTAATTAATATTTTTATAGAAAATAGGGATTTTGGCCTATTTTCCACACTTTAGAGCCACACTCGATTTAAAAAGAAGAAGAAAAAGATTCTAAGCTGAACTGATATAGAACTAGGCCTTGGATTTGAGCCGGCGCTCTTCTATCGGAGCCTGGAAATTCGGTTTATCCGCGATTCCTTTGAAAGAAAAAAGGCAACGCCTTATGCAGATGTTTGGTTGGATAATTAATTGTTGGATTGATTGATTGCAAGCATGGAAAACAGGGTGTGAGTGTGTCGAGCCGATGCACTTTTAATTCGTACATTAAAATATGCTATTTTTAAAAGTGCACACAGAAAGTGAGAATTAGGGGAAGGCAAAAGTGTGGTAAATATGTAACTCGAGTAGCAAAAAGAGGAAAATACTAGGCGAGTAAGAGACGAAAAGAAGGAAAATTCCTGTTTATGCCCTGGATTTCAGTGAAGGCATTTCTCGTTTCGGCCAAGGACCCCCCTCACATCCCCCCCAGGACGTGTAAGATGATTTTTTCAGTAGAATTTAAAACTGAAAACCAACGAAGGCATCTCCCGCAGAGAGAGAGAGAGAGAGAGAGAGAGAGAGAGAGAGAGAGAGAAAGAGAGAGAGAGAGAGAGAGAGAGAAAGAGAGAGAGAGAAAGAGCGAGAGAGAGAGAGAAAGAGAGAGAAAGTGGTAAAATTAGAGAAGAGAAATTTAAAATGTGTGGGAGATATATAGCCGCAGAAGCTCCTGTAGCAATTGGGGTGGTTGGAGAAACGGAGGGTGTTGGGGCCAGGAGGGCAAACAGGATAGTGGGGCTTGGAAGGCATACAAGCCTCCCTGTGTCTGTATAAGAGGAAATAAGGAAGAGAAAGAAGGGTGCAATAGAGGGAAAAACGATGGGGGGGGGGGGGCAGACATAGTAAAACCCAACCGCCAATTGTCTGTGTTTGGTTGTCAATGAAGGGGTTGTATGATTGTACCTTTTTAGTGGAGTTGATGCGCAGCAACTCCACTGGAAGGGAGGGTAGTTGATGAAGAAGAGGCATGACCTTATTAACGCTTGCAGCAAGAGGGAATCCTCAAATCAGGTGGGGGAAGCTCCCAATGGGGGAAGGGAATCCCGAAAACAGGACGGGGCTGAAATCTACCAATCAGGGTAAGAGCATCCCAAAATTAAGAGGAAGGATCTCCAAATCAGGGAAAGGGAATCCCCCAAAACGGAATGGGACGAATGTCGCAATCAGGGGGCGAAAGTCTTCAAATAAGGAAAGGAAAATCTCCTAATCAGGGGTGGAAATCTCAAAATCAAGAAGGGGGCGGAATCTCCCAAATCAGGGGGCGAAAATCCCCAAATCGGGAGGAGGAGGAATCACTGGATCAGGGAAATGGAATACCCAAATCAAGAGGTGGGCGGATCTCCCAATTAGGAAATGGAATCTCCATATCAGGAGGGAGGAGGGAATCTCATAATCAGGGAAAAGGAATCCACAAATCAGGAGGGAGGAAGCTCACAATCAGTGGAATGGAATCCCCAAATCAGGAGGGGGGGGATCTCACAATCAGGGAAATGGAATCCCCAAATCAGGAGGGGAGGAATCTCACAATCAGGGAAATGGAATGTCCTAATCAGGAGAGGGAGGAATGTCCCAATCAGGGGGCGGAACTCCAGAAATCAGGAGGGGACGAATGTCCCAATCAGGGAAATGAAATCCCCAACTCAGGAGGGGGAGGAATCTCCCAATCAGGGGAATGTAATCCCCAAATCAGGAGAGGGGATCTCATAATCAGGGAAATGGAATCCCCAACTCAGGAGGAGGAAACCTCACAATCAGGGGAATGGAATCCCCCAATCAGGAAAGGTGGAATCTCAATATCAAGGGAATGGAATCCCCAAATCAGGAGGGGGGAAATCTCTTAATTAGGGGAAGGAATCCCCAAAGCAGGAAGGTGGAATCTCCCAATCAGGGAAATAGAATCACTAAATCAGGAGGGGGAAATCTCCTAATCAGGGGAAGGGACTCTCCAAATCAGGAGGTGGAGGAATATCCCAATTTGGGGGTGAAAATTTCCATATTGGGAGGTGTGGATTGTTTCAATCAGAAGGTGGTTATACCCATATCAGGGGGGGTGGGGGATCTCCCAATCATGGGAATGAAATCACCAAATCCTTAGGTGGAGGAATGTCCCAATCATGGGGTGGAACTCCCCAAATCTGGGGGGGGGGGAGAAATGTCCCATTAGGGGGGAGGAACTCATTAAATCAGGAAGGGGGAGAATCTCAAAGGCAGGGAAATGGAATCCCCAAATAAGGAGGGGGAATCTACCAATCAAGGAATGAAATCCCCAAATCTGGTAGGGGGGAAACTCCCAATCAGGGGAATGGAATCCCCAAATCAGGAAGGGGGGAATGGAATCCCTAAATAAGGAGGGGGAATCTCCGAATCAGGGGAATGGGATCCTCAAATCAGGAGGGGGGAAATCTCCCAATTAGGGGAAGGGACTCCTCAAATCAGGAGTTGGAGGAATGTCCAAATCATGAGGTGGAAATACCCATATCAGGGAGGGGGGATGTCAAGAACAGAGGGTGGAAATAGCGTATATTGGGAGGGGGGAGGATCTCCCAATCAGGGGAATGGAATCTCCAAATCAGGAGGGGAGAATCTCCTAATCTGGGGAATCGAATCCCCAAATCAGGAGGGGGATCTCCCAATCTGGAGAATGGAATCCCCAAATCAGGAGTGTGTGTGGGGGGGGGGGGGGTAATCTCCCAATCTATTGAATGGAATCCCTAAATCAGGAGGGGTGGGATCTCCCAATCTATGGAATGGAATCCCCAAATCAGGAAGGGGGGGGGGGGAATATCCGAATCAGGAGGCGGAAATACCCATATGGGGAGGGGGGAGAATGTCCCAATCAGGGAAATGGAATCCCCAAATCAGGGAAAGGGGAATAGAATCCCCAAATCAGGAGGATGGGGGGCAATCTCACAATCAGAGGAATGGAATCCCCAAATCAGGAGGGGGAAAATCTACCAATCAAGGGAATGGAATAATCCTCAAATCAGAAAGGGAAAATCTCCCAATCAGGGGAATGTAACCCCTAAATCTGGAGGGGGGAATCTCCAAATTAGGGGAATGGAATCCCTAAATCAGGAGGGGGAAATCTCCCAATCAGGGGAATGGAAAGCCCAAATCTGGAGGGAGAGGGGAATCTCCCAATCAGGGGAATAGAATCCTCAAATCAAGTGGGGGAGGGAATCTCCCAATCAGGGAAATGGAAACCCAGAATCAGGAGGGGGGAATCTCCCAATCAGGGGAATGGAATCCCCAAATCAGGAGTGGGCGTAATTTTCCAATCAGGGGAAGGAACTTCCCAAATCATGATGGGGATGAATGTACCAATAAGGGGAGGGAAATCCCCAGGTCAGGATGGAGGGATCTCCTAGTCAAGGGAATGGAATCCCCAAATAAGAGCGGGAGGAATGTCCCATCAAGGGGGCGGAAATGTCTAAATCAGGAGTGAAAGGAATGTCCCAATCAGGGGCGGAAATCCCCAAATCAGGAAATGGAGAATCTCCCAATCAGGGGATGAATTCTCCAAATCAGGAGTGGGGGGATCTCCCATTCAGGGGGCGGACGTCCCAAATCAGTAGGGTGAGGAATGTCCAAATTATGGGGTGGAAATCCTCAAATCAGGAAAGGTGAGGGAATCTCTCAATCAGGGAAATGTTCTCCCGAAATACGGAGGGGGGAATCTCCCAATTAGGGTAATTGAATCCGTGAATAGTAGGGGGGGGATCTCCCAATCAGGCAAATGGAATCCCCAACTAGGAGGGGGGGATATCTCAATAATGGGAATGGAACCCCCAAATCAGGAGGGTGGGATCTTCCAATGAAAGGAATGGAATCCCCAAATCCGGAGGGGGACGAATGTCCCAATCAGGGGGCGGAAATCCCCAAATCAGGAAGGGGGATCTTCCAATAGAGGTAATGGAATCCCCAAATCAGGAACTCGCCCCACTCCCCCCCCCCCCCGCATTTGAGTGCAGCGTTAGACTGTGTTACACTCGATATCTGTTCCGACGAGCGACACCCACTCTCGGCCCCAATACCTCCGCCATTCTAAAAATATATTGAGACTACCTGTGTTTTATCGTTCCCATACATTTCTATTTTACCCACACTTTCTTTACAAGCCTCTTTTCGCCTATTTTTTTTCTGGCCTATCGGTTAATTTCACAGACTAGTCGCCGTCCAGCCTCCGTCAATTCCTCCCTGGTCTAGCCCTGCGGTTCCCCCCTCTTTATTATCTGATTGCGTACACGAAAGGGGATGTCAGGGGTAGCTGACACCCGAATAATTGTATGCTTTTCCGGCCCCAATGCATTGAGGAGGATATGGGGCCATATCTCTTCCACACATTTCACTTCCTCCATTATTCTCTTTATGGATTTGGCCTTGCAAGCGTTCTGCGGGATTCGCCCTCGTTGGTACTTCGCTTTAAATTTATGGGGCGGGGGGTTGGAAACTCATACCCACTTCTATGGGCCTGGTTCTTAATTTGGGGGTTTGGGTCCTGCCGAACCCAAGGCGCACAACTGGCAACCGGAAGAAAACCACTTCCAAGATATGTCTATTAAGGATACCCAGTTGCCTTAATGCCCATTTACAACTGCGCACTAGCTTTAGAAACCGCCATACGGCTGTGCAACGACCTTGAATGTCCACGCTTGTGTAGGCAGAAACCCTAAATACCCATGTACAGCTGTGCAGCAGCATTACACCCTGACGTAAAGTTGCGCCCTTCACATCACATACCCAAGTATAGCTGGGCATTGGTCTTACTTGTCTAGTACGATCCCGCCGTATCTTTTCACACGCACGTATGACTGGTGTTTGTTATATGCCCAGATACGGATGCGCGGTAGCCCTACGTGGCCACACACGATTGCGCAGCAGCTCTACATTCCTACACACGGGTGAGTAATAGCCTTCAACGCCCACGTAAGGCTGCCTAGTGTCTTTACGTGGACATTTACAGTTGTGTAGTGGCTTTTCATGGACACGTACGGACGCACAATAGCCTTATCTTGTCCATGAACGGGTGCGAAGTAGCCTTTCTTAACCACGTACGCGGGTGCCCTGTATACAATCTTGCCGGCCTACCCACGGCTTTTCTTTACTTCTACATGTCCGAAGATCTATTTCCTCAATCTCTTTCAACCATTAATAACCACAAATAGCGCAAATATCGAACCTCTGCTCAAAAAACGATATTATATTGACCCGCTTCTCTTTTAGAAGGAACATTGGTGTAAGCAACTAAATAGCATACAAACTAACGAAAACAGTAATGAACTTAAATAAGCGCGCGAAAAAAGGTAACTGTATAAATATTAAAATTATATATAATTAATTTTTCGATGATTTGCGTTTTTAGAAAGAATGTAGTTTCTTCGAGTGATCTTGAGCATCATGTTTTTGAAGATTCATATTATCTTTGCAACTCCGTTCAGGCTCTATTTTCTACAGCGTACCCTCATCTGAGGTTCATTGCATATGTTGTACTCTCCATTCTTATGTATGTATGGCGGATATACAGCGAGGTCCGAAAGTCTTGTTACCCCATACCGAAAAACAAAAAACAATAGAGGAACAATATAATATCAAACACATGTAGAAAATTAAAACTATTAACAGCGGGTGACAAGATCTTTGGTATTCCGAAATAGAAAATTAAAACAATATCTACAGGTGATGACAAGACTTGCGGAGCACCCTGTACTTTCGTTAGTTTCCGCTTCTTAGTTTTCAGTAAATATTATTAACAGTCCACGAATTCTATCACGTTAGATTCTTAGTGTACAGCATCCAATCTGAATTGGCAGTTCATTCTCAGAAATTCAATCACTTTTATTATCTTCATCATTTGTTTCTTACGCTTTTCCATATCTTTTTTTTGCCTTCTCCCTTTAAGGTTGTAGGAAAATGCTTCTGCACCCGTATCATATGTCTCTTTTTGCCTTATCCCTATTATTTAGTGTAGACCTACAGGTGAATGAGCCCCCGGTGTCTCAAACGTGAGGCAGCTAACGAGGCACCGGCTCGATTCAGGACACAATCGGGCGATTTGCAATATTTGATGTGGCTCAAGCTCGCATAAATCGGAAGGGTTGTCTGCACTCCGGGATGCCGTAGCCCGTCCTTTTAATAAATAGATAAATAAATAAATATGGATAGTTCCAGTTAATTAGTTAGCAATCAACCAATCACTAAAGCTTGTTAAAAAAGTATGTAAAGAAGTGAGAAATATGAGGAAAATGTACATTATCCACTACTTTCAATGCATAAAAATGGACTCTCAAAATCCGTGCAATTAAAAATTACGAAATAACTTGATATTATTAAGGCAAAACGAGTTTTGCCGATCGTGAACTCTATAGGGTACAAAAAAAAACCCCTCGATTTTCATATAGGATCTCGATTCGGTCAGTTTCGAATTTCCCCGATCATATTTCCACTTGCAACTCGTCTAAAATTACGTAGAAATGCGCGTTTGGCCGACAGAGATGGCGCGCGGTGTCCTCTTGTCAGATGATTGGTTCAATATATGACGTAAACAAAGGTTGTGCGATGCGACCGACTTTCTCGACCCTGCCTCCTTTATCCAACCGAACAAATGAAGGATTTTACACATATTTGGAGTTGGTTTTAATTATGAGGCTAATTGGAAAACTGATTTGATTTGCTGGTGAAATATGGTTTCGAGTGACAGGATTTTGTTTTAAAAAATTGCGCCCCACGAACGGACAGGTCTATGCTGTGGTTTTAATGAGGTTTGTAAAGGAAATGAGGTTGAATGAAGTGGAAATGTATGGGAGATTAATATTGAGTAGCCCAAGAGATGAGTACTTTGTAGTGGGAGAAAAACAAGGGGTCGGGGACAGGAAGGTCGGGCCAAACCTTATCAAAGCTGTACTTGCGGAACTTTGCCTTATTTTTTTAACAGAATAAAACCAACGTGTGCGTCGCTTCCAGAAATTCTTGAAGAGCAATGTGCAAAAAAGTGTCAAATTTAGTGGAAAGGAACATGTGTGGAAGGTAAATGACCTAAGTAAGCAGCTTGTGATACTAGGAAACGCGAGGGTGCGCAACTCATTTGCATTCCCACAACGAGAGAAACCAAGAATTCTGTCCCCAAATGTGAGTTCAAATGCAGCGTCTTCCTGCCTTTCACAAGGGGACTTCATAATGCCAAGACCAACTATCGATAAACAAAACGCCTTAACGAATAAAGAAGGATAGAAACCAAACGTCAATTTTTCTACATTTTAGATCAAATTTTGAAGTATTTATGAGGACTTTTGATAGCATCAGAATCTTCTGGAAAAGACAAAAATACATTTTGTCTTCGTATTTCTTTTTTCTTCGGGAAATGAGGTGAATTTCCCGTGAATTTTCCCTACTATTTATTTCATCAATAAAGTCGACAAATGATTTTCCCTGATGGGGGAAAGAGAATATCCCTTTTGCCTCCCCCCTCCCCCCAAGCTTGCTTTGTCAACCCTTAATTATAAGGGCAAATCGCTGCAGATCTCCGTGAGACTGTTCCATGTATCTTCTCTCACTAATCTCCCCCGATAATAATTACCCTCATTATTATATTGTATAGAGTTCTTTAAAAATTACCCCCTGGCGAGGGGAAAAGAGGGTAGACGAATAATGAAAGGGCTTCGAATAAAAGGATGAATCGGATTGGAAGAGACGTCCTTTGTCCGATTTCGTAGATTCACCTTTTCCCAACTAAAACATTAAGCAAGCCATTTACTTCAAACTATTTCAGGTATGTGTAATAAAGAGCTGTTTGTTTAGGATTCATTTATTTTTATATTCATTAAAGCTAAAAGGAGAAAAGCTATTTGGTGTTCGATTTGCCTTAAATCAAAACAAGCACTCGAAGGTGAGCAAAAGAAATTGTTCATTAAGGCATCTGCAAAGAGGGTCTTAATAATTATAGATTAATGTATTTGTTTGTTTGAAAAAAAAAACCATTTAAAAGTTATTTTTCTAAGTTTCTTATCTTAATTTTATTGTGGGATATTTCTATTCGAATATTTTAAGGAAAATGTCGGGGTTTTGTGAACTTGTAAATGTTTATTATGATATATTTGTGGTCTATTGTGCATCTACTTGTCTATGTAGCATTTAAAAGATCTATTATGCCGTGTGAAGGCTCCAGTTTGCTATTTTGGATTTTCTATGTAATAATTAGACACAATAGTCTGACATTTGTTAAGTAATTTCCTGTGACTCAGACATTCCCTATCAGCCGAGCTTGTCGAGGGCTGCTAGTCAGCTTACACCAAAACATAGCTTTCGACAATTCGGTTTAAACTTGAAAAGGAGACAGTTATAGGAGAAAGACCTCAATACGTTGGTTTAAGGTGTTGAACGTTTATTCTAATTATATACAGGAAACAAAAATTTCCGAAAGGAGTTTGTTTATCACTTCACACCTGTAAGAGAGATAAAATGTGAGCGAAAACCTAGCAAACTATTTTTACATAGGAATTAAACAAATGTTAATAAACCTGCGACCAGTAAGGAAGTTACAAGCGTAAGGGAAATGGATGTCAGGGAGAAAGTATATAATGTAGAGCAGAATCAAGTTAAGAGTATGTTTCGGGGGGGACATAAGTCGGAAACTGGACGTGTCAAAGAGTACTAGAATGGAATACTGAAAGGAAACAGCGATTTCTATATTTACTCATCGAAAAGCAAAAACCAACTGGCGCATCTCCGCAATAAAGTGTTGAAAAACGGCTCGTAAAGAAAGTGGATGAGTGAATGGAAATGAAAATATGAGCCAAAAGAGGAGATACGACTCAACGCACAAAAGATGAAAGGTGGCGCAATTCAAAGCTTTCCCACATTCTACAAACTCCGAAACTTTGATAACAAAGATCCGGCTTTATCTCTTTATTATTTCTTTGTTTTCTAAAAAATAAACCAACGTGGGCATCTTCGCTAGGCTCATAACTCCGGAAGATAAAGGGCCCATTCCATAAAGCAGGGCCCCTTTGGGTGCCGTTTTTTCATCGAATGAAACGAAACTTTTATTAATTGCATTAAAAATTAACTTTAGCCGCTTGCCACACAGTGCGGTTGGCGCTCATCAATGCAAACCATTATTATTAATCGAATTAGGAATACTCCCACTAGGAACCTTCCTAGGCGGAAAATTGATGTTGATAATATAGCCAAGGGGATTATTGTCAGTGCCACACACACATACACACAGATTTACAAACAAACCTAACCAGTTTTTATATTTCACCTGGCAGTATTTTCATTCTCACTGTTCTGTCTCGGAATATTCAAAGTGGGAATATTCCAGCTAGGAATTTTCCGTACACGATTATTAACAAAGCTTAACGAGGTGTTGGATATCTGAATGAATAAACTCAGCTGGTTTGAATGCAATATAAGCTTTGATATCACTCTCCGCCTCATCCATACCTTTCATCAATCGAGATGGATGAAGTGGCAGAGATCGAGATAAGTACAATAATGGCGGAATTATTATGGATTCCCCCCCCCCAATTTTTCTTCTACAAAAATGCTAATAAAACTAATTTTATTGATTGCAAATCAATTTATTTTGACACATTGGCACAGTGTTAAGTCTTCCACATTCAATAGTAAGCAGTTTGGCTACCCTTGTCATCCATGAGTGCTTTAACACGCCTTGGAATGGCATTGATCAATGTTTAGCACATTTCCTGGATTCGCTTTGATCTGAACCAAACTTCAATGAAACGGCGTATGAGTTGATGTTTGGTCGTAATGGGCTCTGTGTGTATTTCACCTTTCAACACACACCATAACTCTCAATCGGATTCAGGTCCGAGAAATTTTAGGGCCATGGAAGCAGCAGAACTCCATTTTGTGCACACCAAGCCTTGACTGATTTTGCTGTATGACATGGGGCCGAGTCTTGTTGGATTATTCAAGGTCTGCCGTCATACCATTACACTATTTGGGGCACTAAACGACCTTTAAGAGTTTCTATATACTTTTCTTGGTTCATAGATTTCTGAACAATGTGCAAACGACTTGCTCCATGAACCAAAATGGCTCCCCACACCATGATTTTCGTTGGAAATTGTACTGTTTTTCTCAGACATTCAGCCATAAATTCTTCTCCAGACAGCCTTTTTACACGCTGCACGCGGTTATCTAGCACTGCAATAGTTGATTCGTCAGAGAAACCTACCTGCAATAATAGAAAATACAACATAAGTATTGAACAGCTATAGAAGTATTGGAAAAACTATTGAAGTAATGAGTCATCAAATAAACTTTATGGTTTGGAAAGTTTGGAGCCATTACAAAAATGTGGCACTATTAAAGTTCGTAGGTATTAATGTTTTTTATGAATTACAGGTAGCTTGTTAGCTAGGTGTGTCATTCTTACCTCTCCTCATTGTTCTGAAATCTACTCAAGGTGATTCTTTGCCCAGGAATAGCGTGCCTTCGTCATTGTTTCCACGGGTTGAGGCTTCTTTCTCAGGCGCTATGATTTAAATCCAGCTTCCAAAAGCGTCATTCACTGATCTTCGGGCAAGGTTAACACCCTTTGCTACCAGCTCATTAGAAATCTGCCTGCAAGATGTTCTTCTGCTCTTAAGGACCTGTTGTATTAATTTTATATCTCCTTTTGGAGTTGCTTTTTCGTTTTCGACTCCATTTTCCAACCCTTTTTGAGTTTAAATCTTGACCGTTATCCTTTTTTTCTTATTAACACTGACTGTTTGAGTTAAAACAGCTAGGTTTCTTTTGTTATTTATCTGTTTTGATTTAGTTTATTTCAGTAAAATGTATATTTATCCAATTTTCAAGGAGTCAAATCACTCGGTTCACCCCTTTTGGTTTAATTCACTTATGGCTAAAACCTACCTAAAACACACAAAACACTTGTTAACAATTACAGGTTAATATAATAACAAACAACATGTTATTTGTACTCTAAGCCCAAGATATCAACTGACTCCCCCAACTGGCTGTGACTCCATCGGAATGGTCCAATGCAGTGAGGTTCCTTCAGTGTTACCAATTATACTTACAAAGTAACCAAAGTCTCTTGAAAATAAAAGTTAGATAGTTGATCGATGTTGGTCCATAAAATAAATCCACTTACAATGAATGAAATTGGTTTCACTGCCTTTTTTTGTAGGAAAAAGGAAAATTTGGGGAAAATCCATAATAAATCCGCCGGGACTGTAACTAATAATCCAATGGGGCAAAGTTATGGAGGGTGAGGGAGAACTTTCCAACCGAAACCAATTTTCGTTACCTTGGTTACGGTTGCCACGCCTGGGCATCTTGTCATGAAGAATTTAATTCAATTAAATTTAAAGCGAAAACTAACGAAGGCATAGGTCGGAGAATGTCTGTAAGTGGTGAAGATGGAATAAGTGAAAATCTGTGGAAGGATATAGGCGAAGATAAATGAGATTGTGTAAGAATGTTGAGGAGGAGGGAAAACTTCTCAACCGAGGTCAATTCTCGTTTCCTTGGTCACACACACACACACAATGCGGGGGGGGGGGGCATGTTGATTGTTACAAATGGAACCAGGAGAAGCGATATACTCTACCCACACCAGAATACCGGCAGTCTCAAACTAGATTGAGTCTACTTAGGCTTTATTCCTTCTACATATTCGCATGTACCCTTTTTCGCCAATTTCTTTATTAGTTCCTTCTCTCCTATTTGGGGTGCAGGGGGGGGGGGCTGATTTTTTAAGTATAATATTACAATTGGCTTAATATTGTGCTCGAACAGCCTTTTAATATAATCAATGATAAATAATGACGATAATAACAATAAGTAAATAATAACGATGATATATTAAATCAATAATAACGATAATTAATTATAACAAAAAATTATAATTAATGATAACAAAATAACAATAAATAGTATCGATAGTTTTTATGTTGGTACTTGACCACTGTCAAAAAGCAGAGATAGATAGATAGATAGAGAGAGAGAGAGAGAGAGAGAGAGAGAGAGAGAGAGAGAGAGAGAACAGACACCTGGTCGGCCCTTTTTGTCTGCGCTAATGGAAGTGCGAAATCATGAGACGCCGTGGTGGCCTGAACCCCGCCATCGCAGAAAGCCGCGACAAGCTTGAGACCCCGAAAAGGTCCCATTGGGAGTCGGACAAAGTTTCGCCTCGCCGGCTTAGGAACCTTCTCGCGATCGTGCTAATAGGGCGAGACTACCCTCGCCTGCTGATGCATCAGGCCCTGGAACACTTCCCTTCAGACGGAGGAGGGTAACCCCCGTTTGACCCTACTATAAATCCTCCGGCGCCAGAGTTGGAAGGCAGTATCTGCCGACTGCCCACCCCGTCGGTATCCGCCGCCTGGCCGCCGCGTCAGTATCTGCCATCTGCAATTCTCCGTTCGTACCCGCTATTCGCGTCCCTTAGGACTCTGCACAATTCCTCGCAGAACCCCTCTAGCTGCGTGTATTCTCGTTTAATTCGGGTGAGTCTACCCTGTACTCGTTGTTACCCGCTCTGCGAACGCAACACGCCCAGTCTCGACTCGGTGTTCTAAACCCGAAGGCAAGATCTAAGTTCATCTCGTTAGTAGTCATTATCCAGAGAGACTATTATTTGAACTTTGCTCCAAGGCAAGGATTTCTCTCTCGGACCAAATCTTCGAGATAACAGCAACACGCAACTCTCCTGTGCAAGTGCTCTCTCTACTACCCCCCCCCCCGTCCCTGTAAGCCTCCATCGTCGGCTTCGTGTACGATCAAGGTCATTCAAGCGACCCTTCGGCCAGTATTGTTCTTTTGTGTGTACGGCGACTAGTGTACGTCTAATGTGTATATAGTATGTTTCAAAACCCCTTTTAACCTTTGTAAAAAGAAATTAATTTGCATATTAGTAAAGTTATTTTTGTAGCCGTTTTTTTATTGTCCCGGAACCTACAAGATAGCTCACTTATTGGCCAACCTAAAATTCGGTTAATTTGCACTCTGTCTGTATTATAAATCTCCCACGCACATAGCCGTCATCTCTCTCGGGTGAGAAACGCAGGAAGGGTTGAACTCGACCCTATTCTACGACAACCACCGATACTAAATAAGAATAAGCAACAACTATAATTAATGATAAATAATAACAACAAAGAAAAAAAAATAATGATCAACAGTAAAAGCTAACAAGAACAAGGATAGGACGTCTGCAGTGTCAAATTTCGAACCTGGAGGAACAAAGGAAACTATGTGGGCTCCCCTCAGGTCTCTTGTGTGTTAATTCCCATATTATTCTTCCCCTTGTGCTAGTCATTTATTTCCATTCGTCCATGCTCTGTTTCATGTTCGCTGTCCCGAGTGTCTGCGCACCTGTACGAACTTGTTCTTAGAGATTTTTGATGCGTCCCCCTCCCCCTCAGCATCAGGGAGGTTGGAATCGTAACATGGCTTACGGCTCAGCGAGGAGTGGGAACGCCGCTTCCGAATTCAGTGAAGTTAAGCTACATCGGATGTAGTTAGTTGCTGGATGGGGTTCCGCTTCGGGTCACCTTTATAGAACGGCCGTTGCCACACGCGGTAGTGAGCCGTGGTTTGGATCCCAGGTGAAAAGTAGGTCGCCACTCGTAAATGAAAGGATCTTAAATGAGTGGTAAAAACCTCGCCAATTTATTATTTTTACTTGGAGAGAGAATCAATATTGAGAGTTTGAATAGATTCGATGCGAAGTTAGGTAAAAATATGAAAGGGAAGTTGGGTAAACAGATTAATGGGAAGCTGGGTTAAAAAGATGAATGCGAAATTGGGTGGAAATATGAATGGGAAAATGGGTACAAATAAATGTGAAGTTGGGTAAAAATATGAATGGGGCATTAGGTAAAAAATATTAATGGGAAGTTGGGTAAAAGATGAATGGGTGATTGGGTAAAAAGATGAATGGGAAGTTGGGATAAAAAGATGAATGGGAAGTTGGGATAAAAAGATGAATAGGAAGTTGGGTAGAAATATGAATGGGAAGTTGGGTATAAAGATGAATGGGAAATTGGGTACAAATATGAATGGCAAGTTAGGTAAAAAACATTAATGGGAAGTTGGGTAAAGGATGAATGGGAAGTTGGGTAAAAAGATGAATGGGAAGTTGGGTTAAAAAGATAAATGGGAAGTTGGATGGAAATGTGAGTGGGAAGTTGGGTATAAAGATGAATGCGAAATTGGGTAAATATATAAATGGGAATTAGGTACAGAAATATTAATGGGAAGTTGGATAAAAAGATAAATTGGAAATTAGGTGGAAATATGAGTGGGAAGTTGGGTTAAAAAGATGAATGGGAACCTGGGTTAAAAAGATGACTGTGAAATTGGATTAAAAGATGAATGGGAAATTGGGTAAAAATATTAATGGGAAGTTAGGTAAAAATATGAATGAGAAGTTGGATAAAAAGATGAATGTGAAATTAGGGGAATCGGAAGTTGGGTTAAAAAGATGAATGGGAAATTTGATTCAAAGATGAATGGGAAATTGGGTAAAAATATTTATGGGAAGTTGGGTAAAAATATAAATGGGAAGTTAGGTAAAAATATTAATGGGAAGTCGGGTAAACAGATGAATGGGAAGTTTTAAGTACGATATTTTGGGGATCGTCAAGAAACTTTTAACGTGCCATATTTAGACTTACGTTCCTGCGTGGAGGATTGACGTGCCTGTATGGGAGCAATTTCACGCGTTGACGTTCTTTGAACTTTAATGTGCTGGTGTGGATCTCAGGTTTGTTGCTGGGTGTAGATCGGGTAGATGGGAAGGACGGGTTTAATGGATGGCCTCTTACCGACTTTGTGTTATCCAAATATTATTTAACTTTACGTGTTTTAATCTAAATAAAAAAAAATGATGGAAGCTCATGCGGAAAGTTTGTAGGGAGAGATCTGCAAAGAAAGTGGAGAAGATAGAAGATATGTAGACGCAAATCCTTCTGTAGACATTAGGGCAGGGAGGGCGCCCATTCCACAGATGCCAGCTGCAGCAAGATTGCTCATTTTACACCTAAGCCCGTTTGGGTGAAATTATGTTATGTTATTTTGAAGTGGAGTTAGCTATTGCTGTCTTTTTATTCCTTATCCTCTTTCACTTGTCATCTTGTTTCTATTTCTCCACCCTGTTGCTTATTCTGCTTGTTCTCCCATTAATTCTTATCTGGTTAAAGATACGTTTGTTGGTTAGACTTTTTCACCAAAACTATGGTTAAAATTCGCTATGAAGGATAAGGGTACTCGAGTCCCTGTTAAAGGGTGATATGCAACCCATGCTAGTGGGCAAGCGGGAGGAAGGGTGTGCAGGAGAGTTCACGCATTTTTCACTTCCTCTAACTGCATCGCTTTCTTTAAGAATCCATTCATCAACCTTTTTTTTTGGGGGGGGGGGTGCAATTCGTTCGTTTGCTTTCCTCTTTTTAAAGGGATAAAAAATATTGGGAGTGGGCGAGGGGCGGGCTGTATTCAAATCTCTCCTGAACGAAAACTGAAATTAGTAAATTCTTTCAATATTTTCCTGACTAAACTTTAGTTCATTTTAACATTTTCCCTTTTTTCCCAAATTGCCATTTATAAATGGGCCGGAGCAAAGTTCAGACGAGCCCTAAGTGGCCTTTGTTTTATCAGTGGCAAAAGAAAACAAGCGTCGATTCGATAGCGTCAATGGTAAACTACACAGACACGGAGGTCGTGTCATAATTAAGGTACACAATGTCAGGTGCCCCCCGGAAGGAGATACTCCAGCTGTTCAGCTGGCGCCTCAAACTTCACAGAAGGAGGCCCCGATCACAAACAGATCGAGGTAAAGTCAATTAGCTTGTGTTTTCTCTCTGGCCATCTTCCGAGAGGTTGGTAATCGTAGTAGTAAAAAAAAAAAGGCTTCGTAATAAACCGACAAGTTAATTGTGAGTTTAGTGCCTATCATTAAGATAATTAAGAAAATAAATTAGAATGGGAAGTAGCACATCCCTCTTTGGGGTTCATTTTATAGGTGATTATCAATACTCTCTCTCGTGGGGTAGAAATCGAGATTGTATGAAAGGTTAAATGTGTAGGTGGAAATGACTCGGAGCTGGTTTTGTCGCTTTGTATTGTGAATAGTTGAAATGTGGTATTGTGAATAGACACCTGATATATTAAGGCTGAAGTATTTAGGTTTATTTCCTGGTGTTTACCACAAGTTGGAGCACATAACCACATAACGGTGGGGGGGGGGAGCGTTAATTTCACGTCAAATCTGACCAACTTTGACAGATTCAGTGTGTAGCTAAAACCAGGAACTGGTACCCAACAACCTTGGTTAAAATACCAAAGGAGGAAACGATCCATTGATAGATCCAAAGAAGCCAATGAAAAGAGCTCGGGCGAATCGCATCAGGTTTCGAACTCAGTTAAGGGCCAGTATTAGCATGTTAAAAGGCAAAAGCAATATAACGAGCCCCTAAGGGAAGGAAGCTAAATCCGTCAATTAAAAGTCCACTGTTCGTGTATGAACGGTTACAACGGTATGCTGACGAAAAAAGGCGAAGTGTACTAGTCAAAGAACTAACAATTTGGTAGGGGTGTGGCCCCCGAATTGCACTCTTAGTATGGTTTATCCGTCAACTTTTGAAGCTTTATCAGTGAGGATCCACAGGTTAACGTGAGGTTCGAACCACGGGTATCGAGAGCGTCCCGCAACCGAGGTAAAGTCGATCAGAATTGGGATCTCATCCAGCGACTAATAACACCCGATGTGGTTTAACGTCTTCGCTGTAATCGAAGGTCATGTTTCCACTCGGCTAGCCCCCCCCCATATATATATATATATATATATATATATGAGGAATTAAACCACATTCTCCGAAGACAATTTAATTCAGAACAGTTTCGGTGTAGCCTGCATTGAATATTGAGCATAAATCCCAGAGCCACGAGAAACGGATGCTGCATCTTTTAATTTTTCACTACGTTTCGAAAACTACAAGTTTCCATCTTCAGGCTAGAATAAGTTTACTAAAGTTAATACATTTGAAGAAAACTTGAAGGCCAACAAGACATTATTTTAAAAGGTGACCAATATTAAAATATCAGTCAGTAAAATGTACTATGAATTAAAATTTTAAATATCACTTGGCAACAGTTAAATTTGCTTTAAAACTGACTAAAAAAAATTAGTTAATAAATTTAAAGTTTATTTGAGAAATTAATTAAAAACTATAAGAGAAATTGACCTGGCAATAGTTAAAGATAATAAATTTTGGTACTTACTAAAGTGGATCCATCCTAGAAAGTGAATGTGGGTTATATATATATATATATATATATATATATATATATATATATATATATATATATATATATATATATATATATATATATATATAATCAAGGTAGATGATGATTACAAAGTTTCAGGTAGCTGTAAATAAAACTCGGTGGTATGATGAAGAGAATGTAATTAGACAATGTATACTAGCGAATGAGATAAATTGCATGGACTGTGATGTACAAAAACAAGCAATGGATTACCACTTGATGGGACTGGTTATGAAATTTGGCTCAGAAGGAAAAGTTCTCGTGAGTCGTTATGGAGACGGTGCTACTTCCAGGATCGCAGTACGAGTGAGACCAAAACATGGAATGACAATGATAAAGGACCAAGAGCAGCAAGTTGATTATTGTAATGTCAGTTTTAAAAAAAATATTATTGTCTTTGTGCAGTAGAGAGATGCGTTAAGTGCTATAGTGAATTAATTCACTTTGAAGTCTTGGCGGCAGTAGTTCATAAACAGTAGACGAACGATTTATAAGTCACAATTTAGTAGGGACGAATGAGGTCATCAGGCGAGCGAGGGAATCACTCCAATCCTACTTCGTCAGACGAGCGAGAGTGTGACGACAAACCAGGTTGAACAGGCAACCGAGGGAATAACGGTAAACCAGGCTCGGCAAGCGAGCGAGGGAATGGCGATAAGCTAGGCTCGACCGATGAGTGAGGGGATGACGGCAAACCAAGTTCTAAAGGCGAGTGAGGGAAGAGGCAACGACAGACTAGTGATCGCAATAAATAAGTGGGACGAACCTGCAACATGAACGGTCGTCAGTCGAGGCGAGAGTGGCTAATTCTTGTACCTGCCTGTGGAACAGAAGTTAACAGTATTAAGACTGCTTTCTAAAGAGTCAGGTAAGTGAGTAGAACAGTGTAGTCTATGATAGTGATCGGACCGTGTTAGCTTTATTGTTTGCACAGTGGTCTCTCGGTTATCGCTGGTCGTAGTCTACGACAAGCCATAACGTAATTGGATGAGTTTCGGGCTAGGGCTAGGTGGGGCTTAGCCCTAGCAAGGATACGTTAAGTTCCCTTGGTCTTCTATAACTAAGTCTATAAATGAAGTAACGAGGGTTGAATCATCCATCCATTCATTAGTCGTTCCATGAATTCTCTTCAGTCAAACATGGCAGCACTCAGAAATAACGCTACAACACGTGCTTTGTCCCCAAAGGGCTTAAAGAGATGTTATATTAAATTACATATGTTTTGAGATTGGCGAGAAAGGGACAGGAGAGGATGAGATGTGCAGTGTTTTTGCATGACTGGAAGTTGTAGCGAGGGAAGTCATGAAGCGGGGTGTAAGTAAGGGTCTTGTCTTGACCATTGACGGGCCAGGGAAATTCAGGTTCGGCGATCCAGAGTGGATTCGGATGGGTGAATGTTGGGTGGGGAGGGTATTTGTTTTACTGTCTTCTGGTTAAGTAGGGTTGGGGAAAGTTTACTAATAACTTGGTGTAGTCGGTGGTTTTGTTTATTTTAAGGGGTCTTTGGTTGGGGATAGGAATGGAGAGGGTGTGTAGTAGATGTGAGGGACAAAGCTGCGTGATGAAAAACTGCGTGCCTATCACGTTTAGGGGGCTTCTGATGGAGAGAATTTTGTTTCAGAATGGAGGTGGTGTGTAAAGGTGGTTTCTATGTCGCCAGGTGTGATGCTTAGGCTTCTGTTTTGGAGTATTTGTATCTTGGGTAGGCTTGTGTTAGATGTGCCCAGGCTGGAGATGCGAAGTTTAGTGCCGGGTGGATCAGCTGTCTGTATACAATGTTGAGTGATTATGTTGCCCGAAGTTGGTGTTTGTGATTATTCTGAAGGTGGATATGGCCTTAGATGTAATGTTGCCTATGTGCTGATTGAAGACCCCCTGTGGGTCTAGATTGAATCCCAGCAGTGTGGGGTTGTGGATTAGTGAAAGAGATTGGCTGTGGAATATAATGCGTGCGTGGTGGTTGGATTCGCGTCTGTCTGGGGTAGAGGATGACTGTCGATTTTTTAGGGGGAGGGGGAGATATTAGGTTGGAAACAAAGTTCCCGCACAACTCTTTTGAAAAGTTTATTTACTTATAGATTTATTAAAAAAAAATATTTATAGATCTCTACAGGGTGTACGACCTTTTAGTGTGTATTGGCCTAGAGCATAGTTAGACTAGGTCACTAAGCACTTTCAAGAGAGGCCTAGGTAATTAGCCAGACACCCTATATGATATCTAAAGTTTCAATAAATACCCATCAAATGAGTCTTTCTCCTGAACAGCAACGTCCTCTTTTACTGTATGATTACATGTATGGCCTAAACGCTGCCCAATCACAATATCGTACCAACTAAGCATTTGGAGAAGACACAATAAGTCGTCGCACAGATTACTTTGGTTTAAGAAGTTTCATCGTGACCAATTCGATCTCCACAATCAGCCAAGTGATCGACCCTCAATTATTGACAATGACCGTTTGTGCGCCTGTGTCAAAGCTGATCCACCTCTGACGTCATGTGAGCTGGCTGAAAAGTTTAGCATCCGCTATACAGCCATTTTACATGATTTAGAGAAAATGGGCAAAGTCGGAAACTGGACGCATGGATTCCACGTAAACTGACCGACTTCGACCGTCAGCGCCGCATAGACGCACGCCTGCATGACACTACTGTTCAAGAAACGTCGTTTTGATTGGCTGAACACTGTAGTTACTGCAGATGAGAAATGATGTCTACACTTGAACATGGCACGCAAAAGAAGCTGGATAGACAAAAGTGCACCTGCATAACTTCAGACAAAGGCCGACGGACATCAAAAGAAGCTTATGCTTTGTGTCTGCTGGGAGCAAAGGGAGTGATTTGCTGTGAAATGTTGGAACGCAATAAGTCTATTGATGCTCAATTATACTGTCAACAACTGCAACAGGGGGCAGATGAAATTGCGCAGAAACGACCAGAATTGACTGATGTCATATTTGGTCATGAAAATGCCCGACTACGCGTTGCAAATCATAGCCGTAAAAAATTCCTGGAGCTGGGGTGAGTTCTTCCTCCTCCCCCCCCGTACTCGCCAGACTTGGCGCCAGTACAGACTGCCATCTATTCCGGACACTGCAAAACTTCCTGAATGGGAAAACGTTCGCAAATGATGAAGTGAACCTTGCAGTTAGAGACTTCTTTGATAGCAAACCAGTTGGATTTTACAACAAAGGGATCCATGATCTATCATCGTTGGAAGCAGGTGCTCGAAAATAACGGTGGTTAGATTGTTCATCGATATGTTTCATTTGCTGCATTGTTTCGTTGTAAATAATTGTAGGTAAAAGTTGTACGAAAACTTTGTTTCTAACCTAATATAAAGGGTTTAATTATTTTAAGGAGAGGTTTTTCAAGCGTTTTTTCAGATGATTGAGAGGAAGTGCGATAGGTCTGTAGGAGATGGGAAGGTCCGGAAGTTTGTTTTGTTTAAGGATTGGGATAAAGTATGCATGTTTCCAGATGGAAGTCGCGGGGGAGGGGCAGCTTTGTACAAGCACAAGTGGTTGAAGATGTATGAGAATACAAATATGACTGTGGGACCAATTTGTTTGATATGTGGTTTGGGCCTTTAACCTGTGAGGTTTTGAAAGATTTGATGATCAGTGCAGTATTCGCGGGGGCGGGGGGGAAAGAGGGTTGAGATGGAAGTAGTTTACGTAGTTTGGGGAGCGTTTTCCTATTGCTTTGACTGGTGGGTAGTTGGCTGATTTGGGAGTGGTGGAACATGATCAGATGGGGTAGATAAGGTAGAGATTTCGTTGTATCTGGTGATGGGAGAGTCATGGGAGAGGGGAAATTATGTGTGTATTTCTTTATTGTTCGCTAGAATTTGGAGCTTCTTGTTTTGTGAAGGATTGTTTGAACGTTGCCTTGGTGTTAGGCAATAACGGTAGTGCTGATTTATGTGTTGAGGGTGTGAATTTGTTCCCGTTTTTTGGACAGTGGCAATTCTGTTTTCTCTCTCTTTTTCTTTTATGAAGCCTGTCGATTTTAGTTGTAAAATTGGGGTCGAACTGGGGTCCTAGGGAGATGTATTTCTTGCCTACTTGTTGGATTGTATTGAAGTGGGAGAGGACTTAGTTGAAAGAAGGAATTACTTAAGTATAAAGTTGGAGAAGGCATTTTCTAAGTAGGATGTGAATTCGGTACTGTTGCTGGTGCCTTTATTTCGTTTGAGCTGTGGAGAGGTTGGGTTAGTTGAGAATTGGGGTGTGGTCCGAGTGGAATGCATAGAAGGTTTACCACGAAGTTCTATTGTGGAAGCGAGGGGAACAGAGGGTTAAGTAGGGAATAAGTAGGTTTGATTGAGCTGTAGGGGTGGTTCCTATTGGGTTAATTATGTTGTTAGGTATGTTCAGTGAGGTTTAAAGATGACATTACCTCTTGGTGTGTTCAAATATCGGTCGAATAACAAAAAAATCACCGGGTTATGTTTGAATAACGCTCTTGTCCCAGACTATGGACACGATCGATGGCCTCACTTGTGGGTCTGAGGCGAGGGGGGGTAGAGAATGTTTATATATATATATATATATATATATATATATATATATATATATATATATATATATATATATATATATATATATATATATATATATATATATATATCAGGCAGCCTTTGTTTATTTAGCTGTGCTTGCTTATCTGAACTTTGTGTACCCCGATGAATTTCATTCTCGCCTGTTGGAACGCTTCAGTCACGTGATTCATTGGGGTCAATGGAACCTAAAGATTCTAGGATTGAACCGTTGCCATAGGTATTTGCCTCGTCGCTAATTGACATGGCCAATGAAGCCTTTGAGTGGACAAGTGTTGTAATAATAATATAGATTTTAATATGGCGTTCTTCAGGGCTAGGGACCATTTAAGAGCGGCCGTTTATCAACTAAGGAAAACCTTGAAAGAAAAGGTGGGGGTCTTCAACGTCCGCTCGAAGGCACCAAGGAAGAGGGATGAGTGTAGAGCAACTGGCAGATCATTCCACATGCTTGGAGCAAATTGAGAGAAAGCACGGTCACCCGTGGGGCAAATACGACTATGAGGAACGATCTGTAGGGGAGCTCAACTTGAGGGGAGCATTCTATAGGGGGGGGGGATAAGGCGAATGAGAGGGCCAGGTCTTCTGTATCGCCTGGGGAAACGAGGGCATATCGCGAAGCAGGGGATTTACCGGGAGAAACAGCTCCGGGGGAGAGGGAATTAGCTAGGCGCAGGTAGAGATGTCGATAAGTGGAAGGGTCGTTTCCCGATCTGATTCATCTCCCACGCTTTGTTTTCTATTACACTGTGTAATACTGACGACGGTGAGGAAGAGAGTTAACTTATGTAGTAAGACTTCAAATTCTGTTTTCTGCCATTACAATGAGAAAACATCATCAAAGCCAAGTTGTGATTCCCAATTTGGTGGTTGTTCTGGGTGAATTTGAGGACCTCGAGAATGCTCTTCTAAACCTTTTATGGTCCACGAACCCATTTCATCACAAATCCAAGGCAGACTCAATATTTTAGTCTTATTATATTTTAGTTCAAAGAGAAACCCAACGAGGGCATCTCCCGCAGATCATCCTGCGGGAGTTGGGGCCGGAAGGGAAGATAATACTAATGTCAGCTACAGGATGTTGGCCCATGGGACATCTTACAATCTGCGTTGCAAATAACAACCTAACCTAACTTAACCTAATAATATTGAGACAACTATAAGTAGAATATTTAACAAATAAAAAAAAAATTAATTTAATCTGTGAGACTCATAAAGTATGACATCCTGTAGATTGTGCATGATTTGTAGAATTATTTGTAGAAATATCAACATTCCATCAGTTTAATTCTGCCAATTTGTGTACCCCTTCCCCAGTGAAAACCCTAAAGTTACCCTTAGAGGGAGAATTCTTCCTAGTTGAGAACCTCTGGTATAATCCAATGGAGTCACGGTTACTCGGTGGGAAAAATGTTATAAATTTTTAGAATCGCACAGGTGTAGTCGACGCGCATCAACGTCACTAGCACATTACCGCCCTAATCGTGTATGCCTCATCAAGCAGTACCTTTTCCTTGGCGCTTTCGGCCTTTCATGCCGATGGGCAGCTGCGTTGCCCTGTCAGGCTTCATCCCTGGAGGGCAGGCCCAAACGACCACCTCCATGCACACATATCATCGTAACAGTTATTTACCCCATCGTTCACCCCTTCGCATACCATCACACAGTCGTGATGCCAAGTAAAGAAGGTTCGAAATCCCGCAAAACAAAGCCAATAATGACACGAGAGGAAAATTTCATTGAATACAAATCGCTGAAGTAAAAATTGAAGCAGAAATCCTCCGTCAATGCTGTGTTGGACGTTGGGTAAAAACACTGAGGAAGCTTTGTGTGAAATTTGGCGCCCTCCCGCGGGGTCACCCAGTGCCCGTTGAGGCATCATGAAAAGGGGTGATTATAATGTGTAACGAGGCTCTTAGCACTTATCATAAAGGCAAGAATGGCGAAGAAGGATGTAATATTGACAGGAGTATGAAAGGGGAAAAATGAAAATTCAAGCTAACCATCAATGTGAGGTTGAGAGGGGTCATCTACGAACTAGGAGTACCGACTATGCAGAAATTTACATAGTTGACTATCTAATGTTGCTTGATGTTCATTTTATACGATTCAGCAAAATTCACCATATATAGTCCAAACTTCTTGGAATTACTCCAGGTATTTTTAATTGGGATTAATATTTATTTTACCTCTTCAGGATATCTTAAAAAAAATTGCATTTGGCAATGTTATTAAAAAAAAGGCAATCAACGAAGACATTTAGGTCAGGAATTTTCTTTTAAAGAGGCGAAATTGGTGAAAGTAAAAAAAAAATATATGTAAACGGAGCTATCACCCGGGTCACTAACACAAGCCTACAATTTGGGTGAAAGGAACCGAGAGAGCGAATAATTCTGAATTTCACCGCGAAAGCAGGTAGCATTGTGAGGCCTATTTAAATACATTTATGTTTTTTGGCTTTTGGTAAAATGAGTCAAAGTGGAAGCATTAGAAGAAAGGAAGTTGACAAACTTTGTAAGGGTGCACAAGACCCAAGGGGTTGCAAGCACCTTAAAAAAACCCAAACCCATGTAAGAATGGGGTGTGGAGAGGACAAAAGCCTTTAAGAAGCCAAAAAACTGCAGAAATTAAAGCCATCACAAGAATTAATCTTTCAAACAAGGAAGTAAATGATGTTTTATTAACTCGCTATAATTGGATCACTTAACTTATTGTTTTCTCAAAGAGAAATTTAACATGTTGCTTCTCATTTTTTAACATTTTACATTTTTTTTTCTATTTTACATTCATGAAACATATATCCTAGGTTACTTTGACACTTCTAACAACATCCATCGTCAAAACGAGCATAAATCCCCAGGTGATAAGTTAACTTTGTCTCTAAATGATTACGCCTTTTTTAACGCTTTATCATATTGTTTCCCAATATTTAACATTTTTACATATTACTTTCTATTTTACATTAAGGCAACATATGACTAAACCTAAGTTAAGTTATTTTAACATTTCAAACGATATCTCTCGTCAGTAAGATGCATTCAAAACGAAGAATTTAACATATTTCTTTCTATCTGATATCAATTTAACATATTGGTTCCCGTCTGAAATCAATTTGACATTGCTTCCTATCTGAAATCAATTTAAAGTGATCCAGATTTTTCTATTAATTCTTCATATCGCGATACTTAAAAAGTGGTGTTTATGGTATAAGGCGAATATCGATCGACTAAGCAAACATCTACAATTGAGGTGATTTCGCACATATCTTGGAGCTAAACTAGGAGCTAAACGAGGTTTTCCTTGAAATGATTTCGAGATATTTAAAGTCCCACGGATGTCCCTACCTTCAATTTATCTCTATTTATCTCTGTCAAAACACATTCATGATTTAAATTTAGGATTAAGCCAAATTTATGTATTATTTAATAGATATTAAATTCAGTTTGATGAAATCAGGTGATGAAATACTGAAACTTAATTACATCACAATGACTATAATTTCGAACGTGATTTTATTCGTTATTCAGATATTTGGCGTTTATTTTATTTTGACAACAAATGGGTATTTAGGGGTAAGAAGTTATAGACCCTAGACCCTATGAAGAATAAGGAACCCAATTTTCCCATATCAAGATTAGCGATTTCAAAGATTCCCCTGCTAAAAATAGCAACCCCAATTTAAATATCAGGTAAAGGAAAAAATAAAAAATACGTGATTTTCACTTACATGAAAATGAACGATATACTAATTTACTACCACTAAAATTGAGTGTCAATTGTGTTACATAAACAATTAACCTGTTTACTTTATTTCCATCGAAATAAACTGGAAGAAATTCGCGTTTGCATCCTCGCATGCTGTTAATTTTTGCCTTTTGTCTTCACCACTACGATTCAATATGTGAGGTATGAACGCCTGTCTGTGGATTTAACAAAGTGCAGAAAGTGAGTGGTTGAGGATTTTGTGCTGGTAATTTGGATTATTGGCCAGATATTTGTTGTTAGCTCGCCATGCATCACTACATATCCTTGATCCATCCCTCATCACTTTTTCAATCATTGGCAAAAGTGTTCATTGGTCTCTCTGGCTCAATTGCTTTCATATATCCAACTAATGGTCAATAACTAGTATGTACTAAGACCTAAAACTCAAACCTAACTTCTAGGCAACGATCTCGATGGTGTTTTGGTTAGGTAGTTAGTTTAACATGGGTTAACATAACCTAAACTTGCCGTGTTAGGTTATAAAACGTCCTTAAGGACTTCCTAAGTCAAGACTATCAAACCCAATGTTGCCATATGAAGAATAGCGACCCTTAAAATTCTTTTGTACAGAATCGCGACCCCTGCAGGGGTTGGGTTCCCTATTATTGACATGCACCGGTTATTTTTCATTGTTATTGTGAATTAAATCTACCAATTATCAACTTAGGTCTCATTATTTCTGACAAGCCTACCATGTTTCTCAGTAGTTTATTTAATATACAAACCATGATACTACCATAATAGATCACTCCCCAAATAGATTTGATTAAGCCCATAATTTCCCTAATCTGACCTGATTTGATTAAGCCCACAATTTCCCTAATCTGACCTGATTTGATTAAGCCCACAATTTCCCTAATCTGACCTGATTTGATTAAGCCCACCATTTCCCTAATCTGACCTTTCTGCCCAATGAAACACTAAAAGGCCTTACTTGCTGATCCAGGCTCTGGGTCTCTTTGTTTATTTCCATCAAAGCAGAGGGAAAAGCGTGGTCGATAGACGGCAAAACAGACACCATCTTGAGGTCTATTTTCCAAACTTGATGAGGAAAATTTGCGTCTATTTTGCTTTAACTTTGGGCTTAGGGCTTAAAAGAAGTTTCTGCCCAGCCTTAGCTCAATCACACGTCCTTATTTTACTTACCACGGAATCTACATCAGAATAATCACTATTAATCACTTAAAAGCTTCCGTTTCGGTATTTGAGCTCAATATATTTAAAAATAACCTGCTAAGAAAATTAAGAAAAAAACCTTCAAATTTCGCATCTCTTCATAAAAAAGGAAGAGATCTTTTATCTTCAGCGCTGATTTACAAATCCTTTTGTGAACTGTTAATTTCAGGCAGTATTAATATGATTGTTTTAATCAGCGATATTTATCGGGTGTTGTCATTAATGAGACAATCAGCACTACTCAGCTCTGTCTCGATGCCCGTTAAACTCTGCCCATAGCTCCTCGTGCATATTTTGTCTCCAAGGATCGACACTGGGTTCGTTACTGGCTCTGCTCGACACAGCTCGACACACACGCACACGCATACAGAGAGAGAGAGGAAGAGGAAATGAGGAGTGGTGTACCCTCGCGAGTAAACTGAGCTCTTCCCAACAGGTTCCCGTACATCCGCAAGAACCACAACCACACCAGGGCCGAAACCGCAACCGCAAATCCTTCTTCAGTCTGGTTTCGTTCTTCTCTGCAAGTCTTGCGCAACCGTCCTTTGGATTAAGCTTTTCCGTATTTCGTTTAATTAACGCAAATCCCGTTTAGAGCTTAAAGATTCGTCTGCATCAGCTCAGTCACGTTCCAATTAACACCAGCCACTAACTAACGAAACTGAATGGGAGACAAAAGGGTATGTGAATGTATGCTCGCCGAGAGATCACTTTGACTGACAGCCTTCCCCCCCGCGCGCAAAAACTGCCGGTAGCCGCCAGAGAACAATAGAAAAGGGCTCGCACCAGAGCACGAACAACCCAGGGAGAGCGAGGCAGCTCAACCGAACCCACCGTTCGTGAGGGACCGCGTCTCCTGTGGGCGATTCAATTTTCGCTCCGTCCGCCTCCACACGTCACGACACACTGCCTCCAGCAGCCATAATGCGCCGAGGACACCTGATCATTGATTTGTGGGGCCCCTACAGCCAATCCGGTCTCTCGTCAGAAGGGACCTGTCCAATCAAAATCGCAGACACAACGACTGTAGGCAAGCTTTGGGTCACGACCCTCCCCCGAATGAGCGGGGGGATAAATGAGGGTAAACGGCGAGAGGGAGTGCCTGAGGGGAAGGCACAGAAGGAGGGGCAGGCATGCAGGAAAGAGGGATACCATGGAGGATGACAAGGACATGGCACTCGACGCGGCATGGCTCCGGGCGGGCGGTTGAAAAATAGGCACTGTTGCTTTAGCGCGTGATTGGGTGGACCCCTCATCTTGATGCTGTTACATACGCATAAACACATTTCTGTGTTATTCTACACAGATTCCATACGAACGAAGATTGGGTGGTACGAAACAAATAGGAACTGCACCTCCCTGGTGCTGACGTATTACGTTTCTTTCAATTCGGGTTATTTTTTTTAAATTCTAATTTCTCTTCTTCCCAACAATTGCTTTGACTCAGATGCGTAAGGATACGAGGATGCGAGGAGATTTTCAGAGGGATGAAAACATTACCATGAATTAGCGAAGATTAGATTTTTAAACAAGCTAATGAACAAAGACTCTATGACACAGCCCCCAAAATTAGTGAATTGGGTGGAAGGATTTAGTACCCGAATGGCCTGAACAAATCACTCATTGAAGAGGAGAGCGGGCATGAATTAATGAGAGAACAAAAAGCGGGAAACTGATAGAATGTCCCACCTCGTGCCCTGAGAGGGTAGTAGAGCCTCGAATGTTTGGTTTAAGCCGAAAATTGGCTCTCTCCATGGTAGACATGGTATTGTATATGATAGGGAGAGAAAACAGACGGAAGAAGAAAGATCCAGGAGAAGGACAATGAATCAGAAAGCATTTGAAGAACTGTTCGAAAGGAGACAAAAGGATTCAAGTTTTAATCTTTAACCATCACCAATGCGGGCGCGCGCGCGCGTCTCGTGAGGGTACATTTTTATTCTTGAGCGATCTGGTGCCCTATGTTAAAAGATGCCCAGTGTAGGATTTCTTTTCTGCATCATCTCATATATATATATATATATATATATATATATATATATATATATATATATATATATCAAAGAGTAAAGGATAACTGGTGGCCATAGCTAAGGCCTTACTTAGTATGGACAATCCCCCTATTTTTTTTAACCTATTCATGAAACACTGAAACCACCCTACTCACCCACATTAAACCAAAGACTTATTTCGTATGGTATAGGTATTTTCATGATGTAATTTCAACATGGCTATTAAACCACTTAGACTCTTTTGATATATTTTTTAGCCAGCTTAACACCCTCCATCCCACGTTAAAATTTAAAGTTGAATTGGAAAAAGACAATTGTTTACCCTTTCTTGATTTAAAATCTTAGGAATTAACGATAAAGCCTCTTTTGCTGTGTGCCGTAAGCCTACTGATTCTAATTCCTATATTTACTCCTTTTCATTTCACGATGTTAAAATAAAAAAAATCCATCGCTGTACATAGCTATGTTTTTAACAGCATTTCTAATTTATGATACATGCTTTTTTTCATGATAAAATTACTTGCATGTCGTGTACGTTTATATAATTAAAATATCCATTATATTTTAGTAATGAAAGTTTATCTAAAGCTAGGTCAATATTCTACCACCTCCAACACAAACTCTTAGATGTAAAAAAGAATTGTTTACCCCTTCCAGATTCTCCTTTACTTAAAGGATTAAACTCGATTGCGTATCCTAACCCGACATAATTCGAATACCCTTCAATCTTCTGGAAATCTTTCCTTTCCACCAAACCTAAAGGAGAGAACGAAGATGTTGGTATATACCGAATCCCGCTTAAAGGCACAAACTGTCCTTTATTCTACATTGTTCACGGTTTATTAAGAATGAATTACAAAGAGAGATTACATAAATGTAAATATATAGCGGACAGTGTGGAAAATAGAATATAGCAGAGAAGAGATAGTTATAAGTATAAGTAGAAAGATAAAGGTTCCCGGAGATGTGGAAATCAAACTTTTTTAACTCCATACAATACAAAGTTCACATTTAGTCATTTATTCTACATTGGAGAAACGGGAAGGTCATTATATAAAAGCATTTATGAGCATAGGGAAGATGTTAGGAGAGCAAGCACTGCATCGAGTCTTTTTAATCATGTCAGAAACGCTAACTGTATAAAGATTGTTCTCGTACCCAAATAATTTACAGTTGTAATGATTTTAATAAAGGGAAGCTCATTGAATCATCTTTAATTAAAGAAATTCCGAATTTCAATCTCTCAGAAAAAGGCAGTTTAAATGTACCTCCAATGTCTTAAACTTAATCATAAAAGATGTTGCTAATGACCTTCAATTAACAGCCACAGATTAATTGTCAGTTGTCCGTTGCTCGATATTTGGATGATTTGAGAATTTTTTGTCATTTTTTTTTTCTCAGTTTATGGCTGAAATTGATGGGAAAAAATTACATACCGAATCTAGCCTCGTTTTAATAAACTTTATGCCCTCATACCATGGTTTACTTTCCACACATACACACATACACACACACACACATATATATATATATATATATATATATATATATATATATATATATATATATATATATATATATATATATATATATATATATATGTGTGTGTGTGTGTGTGTGTGTGTGAATTTGGGCAGTATATTTTCATTCTAGCATGTTTTATCAAAAGCGAACGCTAGTTTTGAATTAATAATTCTCTTTTCAATCTTCTCTATTTGTCTTATATTCGCCTTTTTTTCATTGTTTAACCTGTGGATAAACGTACCGAAGTTCATCGAGGACTGATGTTTGTTATTTTGCCAAAGCTAGAAGTAAATTAATATAATTCAGCACTTTCTTTAATTTAACTGGTTCGATTCGATACATCGAGTGCCATCTTCAGAGTTACAATGGGGAATTATTACAAAGTGTTCCGTTTATATATGTTACACAAAATGTATTAACAAAATTACGAAGGAAGCTATACACTCATAGGTAGGTTGGATCCAGATGATTAAAGGTCGGAGAAGTACGTAGCTAGAGTGGGGGAGGGAGGGGAATTAAGCTGCTTGCCAGAGGGGATTAGTGACTAGGGGCAGCTCTGAGTACACCTGTCCCTCTGTTTGCTTTGATTGCGCTGGGCAGGATTTCATTGGAGTTAGACCGTATGTTTAAATTCGGTTGCTTCTCTTAGATATATATAGCATCCAGGAAGAGCAGTTGACGCTTATTGGGAGCATAGTCTAAAAACTTGGTGTTTTCTTCTATCATTTTTCGGTTGAGGCAAGTTCCGTGTATTTCCTGTGTATGTTTTTTAGGTGCACCGTTGTTCAGATGGTATGACATTATTCTTGAAAGAGTGGTTTCGGTCATGCCGATATACGAGTTAGGTAGAAGCTCACAGTCTCCTAGTTTGCATGAGTACTCGTATATCAGATTTGTCCTTTGTTTCGGTTGTAACGGGGGTTTGGGGTTATTTTTCATGAAGAGGGTTGAAATACGTCTATTTTGATAATAGATGATTAGTGAGATCTTTTTCTTGGCGTTTATGGGTTTTATTCCTCGGTCTATACTGTCCTTGATGGTTCTTTCATCTGCTTGGTGTTCTGTGCTCATAGTATTCTTGTAAAACAGTTTTATAATATCCTCATTATCCGTATTCCTGTTCTTCTGGGGTTCTGAGAGGTACCATCTGTCCATTTTAATTATTATGGCTGTTTGTATTTCTTTATTAGATAATCCATTATTTACGAGTACCTGAGTGGCTCTCTCGAGTTCGTTGTGTGTGTCCTTCCATGTGGTGCAGTGGGTAAAAGCACGATTGATGTACGACGATATCACGCTTGTTCGGTAGAGCTTAGGACATTTACATGAATGGGGATAGTGAATGTCCTAAGCGCTACCGAACAAGCGTGATATCGTCGTACATCAATCGTGCTTTTACCCACTGCACCACATGTATTTGGTAAGTGCGTGTTTTATTCTCTCTCAAATTCAGCTCCTAGAGGGGTATCTGGTAGGGTTCTCCCCTTGCCGGATCTTTTCTTTCGACACTCGGAGAACGAGTGAACAATATAAGTGTCTGTTGAGAATTTGATGAGTCCTCGGAAAAGAGCCTGTTTAACTATATCTTCTCGTATGTCGGCCATGTAGTTCCATTTGTACTGTCCAGTCCTTAGGCCATCAACAATATCATCTGGGCCTGCCTCGTCCGGAAACTGGTTCCCTTCGGTAGCATATACCCTGAGGTTAATCATCCTCGAGTAGTACATGTACCTGGGTTCTCGAGTTTTCGATGACGAGGACTTACTCGGTCGACGTGACTGCGAGGCCTTTTGAGGGCAAGACGTATGCTCCACCTTATTGGACCTTACAGCCTGGGCTTCCTCCCGCCCGACTCGTGAAACTGTTGGAGCGTTCTTCCGGGCAGCCATAGCCTGGACTCGAGGATCCCATTCAGGGGCATTACTCGAACCATGGGTTTTTGGGCCGCTCTTCTCGTTCTGCGGTTGGAGATTTACTCTAAGGACTCCATTCGACGGAGGGTTTTCAGGAAACCACATTTCCTCCATGCCGTTTTTTACGAGCATAGTGTCAAACTCCTTCGCAAAGGTACCAGGCCGGGTTGGGTCGGCAATGTGTGCATAGTAAATGCAACATATTATTTTGGTTGATTTTTCGTTCTCGATTTGCAGTATAGTAGGCTTTGGAGCCACACTACTTTCTGCGACCGCTGCCTTGACAACCTTCGCGTAGATGGTGTTAACTTTCCTCTCTTCCTCTTTTTTGCCCTTTTCTTTCGCTGCTTTGATTTGTTCCTTTTTGACGGGATACACTATAGACATAGTCTTACGTGGGCCCCCACAACTAAGGCATTTCTAGATTGTATTGTTGCAATCACGCCAGAAATGGCCTTGCTGGGCGCACACAGAGCAGACTACAATGTCAGAGTTAGGGCAAGTGGCAGTGGTGTGTTCGTTGTACCTGTAGCACCGGAAGCACATTTGCAGGTCAACGAATTCCTCCCGTTCAATCTGCTCGGAGCAGACATAGACATTAAAAAGGAGGAGGCCAGTTTCTTTTGCTTTGATCGCTATAGTTGTTTCTGTGAAGACTCCTTTAAAAAAGTAGGTGTAGCTTTTAAATTTTGCCACTTCGACTGCTTCCGCCCACGAGTGATTTCGAATAATTTCCTCTGTTATTTCGTCTGTAGAGTGTTCTCCAACCGGGGGTCGAGCCGGCGGCAGATAATTCTCCTATGGGAGAGTATTTATGGTGGTGTTTGTTGCTTGAGGTTGATTATGAGTAGGGCTTCCATGACATGTGGGGAAGTGAGGACTTCAGTGTCCACCCCCCTTGCACAGATAGCCGAATATCCATTATGGATGTCGATGAGGCGTACGATATCAATATTTAGCTCAGCGTAAATATTTTCGAAAACCTTACAACTGTCCGGTTTTGGCCGGTCAGGTAAGGTTCTCAAGGCTATGCGCCTGATCCCCTTCACCACTCATTCATATCATCCAAGGCTGTAATTAGGAAGAAAATCGGAAGGATCGAGTTTCTAGGTGTGTGTATTTGTGTGTGAGGGTGTGTGTTTAGGGATCTGTTATGAAAAAGGAAAAATTATATGGGGAAGGTGGAACAAACTGTCCAATGAACAATACCAGCACTTTACCTTGAGGCAGCGAAGAAGGGCCCAGTTCCTTGCCCTCAACTAACCTTCAATGAGGCCAGTCAAGGAGAAAATAGTCACTTTCGAACGTATCACCACTGATAATATTTCCAGTCACACACAGCAATGTGGTCTACCAAAACAAAACACCTCATTGAAATTGAAAATTCAGATCGAATTTCCAAAAATATTGACTGTACCGTACAACGAGTATGTAAGAGAGCAATCCAAGCGATAAGTGCAGTCGTGGTGAAATTGTGCAGGGAGGAGAGATAATAAATAGATAGAAAATAACATGTAATCAATAGAAAATGAATGATAAAAATGATAGAGTTGATGAACCAAGGTGGTTATGAGGTTGAATATGCTAGGTTGTCTGGCTAACGCTTTCTTCTTACTTTCATTTTGTTTCTTTTTAGTTTGTAATTTGTGATTTATTTTAAGCTTTCGCGCCTTTGTTATCATTTATTCATTCGAGCCTTTGTATTATTCGTCATTATTTCATGTGATATATATTTTGTGCCTTTTCTTAAGAAGTACAGTTTTGCTTTTTAGTAATTATCCTTTTTTTTTGCTGTTTATTGTCATTGGATAATTCATCATTCCTCGTATATTAGTGAACGTGAAAAAATTTTACCTTTGTTCTTCCTTTGCAGCTTTAACTGTTTCTTTTTTTAGCAGAATATTGGATTAATATTAGGTTGTGTTTGTAGCAAACGCGATAGATTTCATCGTTTGTTAAGGTAATTCGGTTGATCTCATTATCAGGGGTATTTCGTAACTAATTTTGACAAATCTTCACTCCCCACCTTTATGTATTCTTTTTTATTATTTCCAATTTTGATATTAGGTATAGTTCCACCGACGTTACTCTGTAATTCTTATACTTGTTTGCAATGAATCTGGTAGACCAGTTTTAAATCCTCTAGGCTTTATCGATATGATTTATGATGAATGCATGATGTCTGGAGTCTTTGGTGGGTTATATATATATATATATATATATATATATATATATATATATATATATATATATATATATATATATATATATATATATATGAAGGTTGTATGAGGTAGTTCAGTTTTTTAATGGAAGAGAAGGAGAATCAAATTTGACTTTATACGTCGTGTACTGAACTTAGGATTCATCTCTTTGATTAGAAGAACTACCAGAATCTTCAGGCGATGGGCATCCGAGTTCTTCCTGAAGATGGTGGTGTTTTCTACGAGTATTTTAATTTTTTTTGGCTCTGTTCTCTGTCATAGTGAAGTTTAATGGCACCTTCTTAAAGATGCATGCTCAATTTTTGGCTGAGGATTGCTTTGGTCATACTAATATGTTAATTATTGGCATGAGGCCTGCAGTTCTTTGGGGAATATCGAAGATTGAGAACTTCATTCGTAGATTTCAACTTTAAATGCTCATTTGTGGTTTTTCATTAATTGCTTGTTTTAAGATTAGTTTATAGTGTATTATTAATAAGAATTTGTCTTTTGGGGTGATATTGCTTTGTAGGATGTCTTGTAGTATTCGTTCATCGGTCCTGTAGGCCTCTGTAATAGGATTCTTATAGAAGAGAACTTGACGCCTACATAACCGATGAACGAGTACTACGATGCATCATACAAAAAATACCGCCTTAAACAACGAAAAATTATTATTAAGAATATACTACAAATACCGTAAAACAAACAATTATTTAATGAAAATCATGACAACTGATCAATAAAAGTTGAAGTTTACCATTGTGATTTACAATTTTTAATGTCCCGATTAGGAATATAAGCTTCATCTCTAAAATTGTTTCATTAGTATGACCAAAACAAGTCTACGCCGAAGATTTATCATGCATCTTCAAGAAGGTGCCATTGCCCTTTATTGTGACAGAGAACACAGCCAAAAAATAAATAAAATACTCATGGAGAACACCACCCTTCTCAAGAAGAACTCGGATACCAAACGCTGAAAATTCTAGAAGCCCTTCTCATGAAGGAGATGAAAGTTGAGCTAAATACCCAGCTCACAATCTCAGATGTAATTTTGCACCTCTTCAATTCAAAATCTGAGCATACCTCATATCGCCTGACTAAATAAGGCCCACCCAAAGACTCCGGACATCAATGCACGAGCTAGAGCAGAAATCTCGAACATCAACCAGTACAAGAGGAGATGAAAGATCAGAATGAAAAGCGATAAATTCGGGATCATCCCGTTGTGCTGCTGGAGAACGTGGCCCGTCGTTGCAGATAGGAGGAGATACGGCTACGCCGCCGATAGTATAGTGTTGGGCATAAAGATCTCTGTCTACGGGGACGTGAAGCACCACACGAAGAGGCAGAATTTGGCTAAGAAGGAACTCTCAAAACTATACAGATTTATAGAACATAATTCGGCCAACATTAGGAAAATATACCTAATTATATCCTATCTAAGCTCATCTACCCTCCGTGGTGACCCAAGCAGCAAACAAGTCCTCTATGAGAAACCTCCAACGCATGCAGAACTCCGCTTTCCTCTTCATCAACAAGGTCAGAAGACGCGACCATCGACCGCAAAGAGGGCTGCACAGAAGGCAAGGTCTGGACTCCGTCAATGCTGCGACCTAGAAACTGGCTAACTAGGTCTAAGCAACATTGACCGATAGTATCATTCCGGAACTGGAAGAAATAGGACGTAGAATTGACATCCCTGAAAGACTATACGGGAAAAAGTTAAACCAAACGAAAGGATTCCTCAGCATCAAGATCTGCTCCGAGGAGCGCATTGCATCACTCTACACCTAACCAACACATAATGCAGTCAGCATACACAATCATCACATCAACACGCACGCATAATAATGGAAGGAACAATAAAGAAAATTTAAACAAATGCAAGAACAAACAGCTAACTAGATAATTTACAAAAAAAAAAAATAATCACAAGGTAACTTGCCGAACTCGATTACCTACAAAGGCTTGAAAGTTCGAGAACAACATCCACAGCAAGAACATCAAATATAAAATGTGAGAAAAAACATCAAGCAACTGGAAAATAACATCATAATAATAAACGACATATAAAGTAAAACAAAACCCAACAAGCCAAAGCAAAAACCATTTAGAAGGAAAGCGATGCCCTCATCACCAGGACAAAACTCCCCCTCCCTTTTTTTCACCATCTTTATCTTCCACTATCAAAGTCTTTTCTAGTATAAGTACACCAATGGACATCATCAAATGCACTTCGAGTTTTCTGAAGAGAGCTTACTCACGTTATTAAAGGAAGCAAGACTGTAAGAAAGTCCTACTGAGTTGAATTTTAGCCTTTGCGCTGCGAGAAACAGTAGGTGAAGAGAGAGTCCCGCGCGTCAAACATTCGGCTGGGACCAGAAAGAAGACCAATGAAACTTCAATTACACCGTCATTAATGCTAAACATTCAGAAGAGTATCATAACGGGCCGGTCACAGCAATCAGATAGGTCTAAACTACACAGAAATCAACAACTTGGATGAGGCATTCTTGGTCATTAAAATTGAAACATAAATGATACCAATAAAAATTACCACAGGTTACCAATCGCTTAGAAAAACTATCTTTCCATGCACAACCTAGTAACAATCCTTGGCACAGGTCTTCCTACAATACTTATGTTGGACCTCAATGAGAGGTGCAGAGCAATCAGCTACCACAGAAGCAACAACAGAGATAATCTTTCTAGAAATGATGTTGGAAAGGAATATTTTCTAAAGCATAGGACCGAACTTTCCAACATATGTCACAGGCAATGCTGCGACGAAACCTGATATCACTTTAAGCAGCTACAACATACCAATTAACATCCATATACAGCCAATCACCATTGCATGTAGTAACCAGGTTGGAACCTTACTGTTCCTGAATCAATATATAATACAAGTGTCAGAGCCAGAGAAAAAAAACTACAGAAGAGCTAACTGGGAAGGTTACAAAGAAAAAGTCCTAAACTTCATCCCAAAGGATATCTCAGGGGATAACCTGAAATAAATCGAGAAGGAAAACTCAAGAATAACAGGAACGATCAACGCGGCGGACAGAAGAAACGTCCCGAACACAAGATTCAGTACTCCTTCCCACCCTCAGTGGAGGAAAGAAATTAAGAGGAAAAATAAACAGCTAAGCAGAATATACAAACAAATAAAGATACTTGGACCGAAAAGTTAAAGATTTAATGCAATCATGTCAAGAACTAAGGCATTTCCTAGAAGAACAACAAGACCATAATATATGGTAAGGTCTAATAGAAACAAAAGTCGCGTGCCCTCACTTATTCTGATTTATGACTGTACGACTTTCAAAACTTTCAATAATTTCTGGACTAACCTTGGGACTCATATCATTCGAAAGAGAATGTAAAACAACAAAAGGGTTTCAAATTTCGTTAGAATCGACCGAATGGTTATGATGTTATTGCCGAAACTAGGTAATTCCCGGGCTAACCTAGGGAGAACCATGGTAGTTATATCATTCGAAAGAGAATGTAAAACAACATAAGGGTTTCGAATTTCATTAGAATCGGCCAAATAGTTACAATGTTATTGCCAAAAAAAAAAGGGAAACGGGGACCGACCGACCGACATAGTGAGATGTAGAGTCGCTCGCGACTAAAAATCAATGTAGAGAGAAGATCTAAAAAAAACGGGGGATTAATAAACAAATTCAATGGCGCACCTCCGAGAAAAAAAGACAATTAAGAACGAACGAGAAGAAAATTAAAGAAGATATGACCACAGAAAAACAGAATGAAGACTTCGATCCAGAGCTAGAAGAAATGGTTCAAACTTACTTGATAAACAATATCGACAAGATATCCTCAGAAACATCATTGCCGCAATAGCGGAAAGAAATTCTAGGCACATGGGCCAATGAAACAACAAAAGAAATCAAGGTCGTAATCTATTCATTGAAGCAAAAAGCGACAGGACCCACAAAAATAATCAAAATGAATCTTACCAAGGGAGCAGACACATCATATAAACATAAAAGTACATCAACAAGGCGGAACTAAACATAGGGTTAATTCTCAAATGCCTAGAAACTGCCCCAGATGCTTTTCGTTTCGAAACAACGTAAACCATCTTGTCATCTAAACAGTTACAAGCTTATATTGCTAAATAATTCATGGGCAAAGTTTTTCGAAAGAATCCTCAATCGAAGACTGAAAGATTATATCAAAGAAAAGAGACTATATAATAATTACCAGTTCGGATTCAAATGAGGAAGAGACACCACGATTCCACTTGGCATGATAACAAAAAAATATATACGCTTCATTAAATATATTTCTCGTTTGCCCTTTGAATTCCCAAATCAATTTCTCTTTCTTTCAGGCCTTCCGATCAATCTAACGAAGCAGTCATAAAAGTTTGTCTATTCGTGAGAATTTTTGTTCTTACGCGGAGCTGAATGAACTAATGCATGACTTTAACTGTGATCAAAACGGTTGCTCGCTGCCTCAGTGGGTTTGATTCGATCCTCACCCCTACACGGATTCTTCGCAATTAGGAAAAAAACAAAAACGAAGAAAACATTGTTCGAAGAAAAATTATTGCGTTATTTATATATATATATATATATATATATATATATATATATATATATATATATATATATATATATATATATATATATATATATATATATATATATATATATATATATTAGTGTAGTTGGGTAGCAGTCTTTCTTGAATGCAAATTTTGTTGAAGACCATTGTGTACTTTGCCTTAATTAATTTCCTTTGGCAACTTCCTCTTCTTCTAATCAACTTTTTTTATTCCATCTTGTAGATGATGGATTACTTGTCCTGTATTCATCTCTTTTAAGTGAATGTGTTTGGTAAAAAACAAACTAAATTGCTAAGCTTTCGATCTTATTCGATCACCTTCGGAGCGTTTTGAAATTTCTTGCCTCCTTTACCGATGTAATGAGTGAAGTGAGGATCTGGCAGAGTGAAAGAAAAGTGATTGTAATGTAAGAAGTAGGAAAATGTGTAATAGGTATATAAAGATAAAAACAGTTTTAGATTTGCCCTGGTGTAGAGGGCTCCTCTCAGGTTTTTCTTGTCTTGTCTCTTATTATTCTTCCCTTTATTTGTTTTTTATTATTATTTCTATATATATATATATATATATATATATATATATATATATATATATATATATATATATATATATATATATATATCTCCTTTATTTTTATTTTTTTTATTTATTTATTTATTTTATTTTTTTTTATCTAACATTAAGTAAATAAATAAATATATTTGTTCTTTCCTCCATCGTGGCTTTCAAGCGTTTCAAGTTTCTTACTTGCTATATATATCTTCTTAATTTATATTGCTATCTTATTAGGTAATATATCTTATGCCGGGGTTTAGGTTTTAATTTTAGATTGTTTAAATAGGTTTTATATTGCGCACTACGCCTATTTTACTCTTCGTAGTAATTTCTTCATTCTTTGGACTTTGGTGATCTTTCTTCGTGTGTCCAAGTATAAATTCCGACTTGGTGCTCTCGGGAGCAGTTTCTTCCACTCGGGAATAGGGATTTTCTGGTGACACGACCCCTGACTGCTCTCGGTATGTCGAGGTTTTGGTTCGTACTTGAGAGTATTTCCTCTTCTATTTTGTCCCAGGTCTTTCCCCTTAGTCTTTGGAGTTCTATATTCAGAGGGGTTAGTCCTGCTCTTGCGTGCAGGACTGTCTGCTGAATATAGTCTGTCCTTTTCGCTACAGCTATAAGCAGGGCTGCTTTGTTCTGCACTCTCTGCATTTGTCTGAGAGAGGTGGAACTCGCAGCCTGCATGATCACTGCCGGGTACACTAATGTTGAGCGTACCAGAGCAGTGTACAGCTTTTTTAAGTTCTTGGAGCTGAGGTTTTTAAACCTATACAGTTTGCCAAGCTCTATTTTGGCTAGGGAGATTCTATCACTAATGTGAACTTTGTACCCTTTGCAGGTAAATTGTACACTTAGGACTTTTCCTTTGTTACCATATGGGTATACATCGCCAGTTACTATGACATCCACACGTCTTCGGCGGTTAATTGGAAGGATTTGGAACTTTCGGCGGTTGGTCTTGATTTTCCACTTTCGTTCATATCGATTGATGTTGTCGATTTCGATGGCTGTCTGCCTTGCTTGATATCCGGCATGCTTGTAGTAGCTGGAGACGATTTGCGTGATGTCATCTGCAAACTGCAGGTACATCACTGCCTCCCCTACCTGATCACCGAATCAGGTAAGTCCAGTGTGTACAGAAGGTACAGCAGCGGTCTCAGACAGCCACCTTGTGGAACACCCGCCTCAAGCTCAAACTCGGGTCCTCTGTATCCCTCGATCAAAATTCGGGCTTTTCTGCGCATGATGTAATCGCAGAGGACCCTTTCCAGGATAGGGTTCAGCTGGAGGCCTAAGATCTTGTGTTATAAGCCTCTTAGCCAAACCTTATCGAAGGCCTTTTGCACATCTCGCATCACCACGTCTACGTATTTCCTCTCAGCTTTACTAGGGCAAGCTTTTTGGTGAGAAGGGCAAGGGCTGTGTCCGTCCTCCTTCTCTTGCGGAACCCGTGTTGCTTAGGGCTGTGGGCTTCTAGCTCGGTCAGTTGATCTTGCAACCTGTTAGCCAGAAGCTTTTCGTAGACTTTGCCTATAATCTCCAGGAGGGATATTGGCCTGTAGTTCACCAGTTGATCAGGCTTCCTCCCTTTGGGTATAAAGATGATTTCAGCAATCTTTAAACCGCCTAGGTAGTAGCCCGTATTCAGGGAAGCATTGTAGATGTTCGTGATTCCCTGAATGATCTGCCGGGGGGCATGCACCAAGTTATTTCTGGTGATGCCCGTCCAGCCTGGTGCCTTCTGCTTGAAGGTTTTTATGACTGCCATGACCTCTTCAGGTGTAGTTGGTCAGCCATGGTCTGCCAAATTCCTCCCTTCGTCGACATAGGCACGTGGGAGCGTGCGATGCACATTCTGATTCAGATCTTCAATCAGATGGTTTTCGAATTCCTGGTCGAATTCCGCATTTTCTTCTGGTGTTATCCTGAAGATATTTTTCCAGAACATGCGGAATCTTTCTTCCAAAACCGCCGGGTCTTCCAAGTAGTCATCGCCCTCCTTAATGCTGGTCTTTTCTATACTTCTAAGACCTTTCAACCTGTTCACAAGTCGCCAGAACACATCGGGTCGAACCTCACTGTCAACTTTTTCAATCAGGCTTTCCCAGACTTCAGCCTGTTGCTGGTTGATAGCCTGCTTAAGTTGTTCACTCAGGCGTCTTAGCAGCGTTGTTCTTTCCCGATTTGTACCCTCTCTCCTGGTTACCTCATACACCTCCCTGTGCACTCTAGCGATCTCTCTCATTTCCTCGGTCCATCTGGATTGAGGGAGAGTTTTGTACCTTTTCATCGTCACATTCTCACGATCTGCTTCGATGATGCGGGCAGTTATCGCTTCCAGCTCCTCATCGATCCTCACCAGACTCGCCCCGTTCACGCCCACTGGTTCATATCTAGCAAGGATTTCCTTGTAGCGTTGCCAGTTGGCCGAAGCGTAGCTTTTTCGAAGAGGAATTGGGAGCTGAATTGGCGCGAGAGAAATGGTCGTCAAGATCGGTATGTGGTCGCTTGGGACTGTCGGGCCTGGCTCACTACGGTAATTGAAAGGGAAGCCATCACTTGTCATGATTATGTCAGGTTTGGTTGCGGACCTTACGGTGAAATAGGTCGGAAAATCCGGTCCTATACGCTGAATGTTTTTCCTTCTCATAATCATTTCCAATTTATGACCTCTCTCGTTTGTGTTTCCGTAGCCAGCCGTTCGGCATCTGGCATTGAGGTCCTCCCCAAGGAATACCATTCTGCCGTGGCAAAACAGGGTGTAAAAGTTTGTTAGAGGGAGATACTTGCGTCGAAGTAATTGGTATGCCGCCGCTTCTATGAGCTTGACTACTAAAGTATGCAGCTCTACCACCACGAAGGATTCGTCCATATCCAGAAGGCGTTTGAACGATAGGTTCATTCTGACGGCAATGACAGCACCGTCGTACCTTTCCTAACAATGGTTTTTTGATATCACTCTGTAGCCTGGTATCTTCAACTGCTTATTGGTCGTATCGATACCATGCTCCGTAATCAGTATGATGTCGGGATCTAGCACACGGAATATGTTGCCGTATGCCGTGGCTTTTCCCTACCATTCATTACTATTGAGCGTTAAGATCTTCAACCTGTTATTTTGGTTTTCCATTCTCTGTTCTGGCTTGTGTGGATCTCCTAGTGTTTACGGGTAGTTGATTTCCTTTTCCCGTTTCTTCTCTTTTTGAATTCTGTTGAAGACAGTTCAACGAAGGTTTCACGGTGGAAGGCGATACTTCGGTTATACAAAGCTTCCTCCACCGTTTCTTCGTCGCATTGGGCATCAAAGTCCCATTTGTAAAACTTCTTCTTGATCCCCACACAGATTTTGTTCGTGTCCCAGTCCTTCGGGAAGGGTAATTGTTCTGAGGTTAATATATATATAGGTTGATCCTGTCGGCGTCAATTTTCTTATTCTTCGCCTTCTTTACCTTTTTGGGCTTCGCTTCACATACGGAGCCCTCTGAGTCTGAGGAGTCCGCGGTGTCGGATGTCTCCGACTCTTTCGTTTTTTCCGCACACTGTGGTTTTGGTTGGACTATCTTGGTGGCCGCCTCTCTCTTATTTTTGGCTTTAGGTAGGTTTTCTTTGCTTCAGTTTCTGTGAGGACGGCCTTCGCTGCTTGTGCATACGTGGTGTTCTGCCTCCTGGTCTGCTCATCTTTCTTTTGCTGAACCTTCTTCTTGATTAGGTTTTTTTAAGAGCGCAGGGCATAGCCATAGAGCGATGTCCTAGGCCGCAGTTGGCGCACTTTTCCCTCGGGCAGCTGCAGTTCTTCCAGTGGTGCCCCACCTCACTGCACCTTGAGCAGATCTCCTGTGGTTCGGGACAGTCTTTTGTCGCGTGGCTCTCCATCTTGTAACAGCGGAAGCAGAACTGAATGGGAGTAAATTTTTTCCTTTCTATCTGCTTTCCGCTTATTTTTGCGTTAAAAAGCAAAAGACCGTTCTCTTTTGCCTTTTGAGCCATCGCTGTGTCCGTGAAGACTACTTTGAACACATGCGAGTATTCCACGTTTTCTTTTCGGTTCCAGAACTTGATGACTTCCGAAACTTTAACCTTTGACTGGTTCTTCGTAATCTCGTCTTTAATTTGTTCCTTGGTATGTTGACCAATCCAAATGTCCAGCTTCCTGCATACAACGCTCCTGTGCGTTTGAATTTGAGGTGGGATTGCAGGTTGAAGGCCTATCTCGCGCAGTGTCTCCACTACCCCCTCCTTCGTAATTCCCTCCACGTTTTTCTCCTTCTCGCAGACCGCCACATATCCTGTGGGAACCTCGAGCAGGCGAAGCATAGCGATCTTCAGTTTCCCGAAGACCACTTCAAACACCTTCTCCCGTGTTGGCCTAACGCTACCACTGATGGTGCGCAGCCTGATTTTGGTTGTTCCATTAGGCTCCATCATCCCCTCGGGGGAAGCCCCCCCTGGGTTGTTTTTCCTCTTGTGATTTAGTTTTATCTTGTAGTCCTTAGAGTCCTTTACGATAATCCTTCCTTCTTGGTGAATCTGGTGAGCTTTTATATGGAGTTGTTTATTGTGGGCAACCCCCTCCCTCCCCTTTGCAAGAGGACTTCAGTGAATATGAACTGCGGGATGGGGTCGATGAATGGTGGGTGGACCCGAAGAGGCCCCTCATACGGATGATATGTGGTGGACGTAATGATGGGTGGTGATTGAATCCACTACCACCACCCGGGGGTGCCGCCCCGTCTGTGGTTTGTTTATCGATGCTGCTTCCAACTTACACAGGGATGGTTATATGTCCCCCTGTGGTTTTGGCTGGAAACTACCCTCAGAGATTAGAACGACCTCTTCCCTAAAGCTTTCAGCATCGCCTCGTAACCGGGCGTTCTCTTCCGTAGAGTTCTACAGTTGGCTAATCTTCAAACCTGCTTTCCTTTACGTTTCCAATTATGTCTATCAAAGTGGACCGACATAGTTGGGGCGAGATTGATGAGTGTCAGTTCAGTTCACTTCGGTCCCCATGCTCCAGGGTGGGAGGGGACTGCAAGGGGGCTTAACCAATCATGTGTTGTCTGTGCGTCGCTCCAAATAAACTTGTTATTTTCTTCCCCGTGGGGAAATGGCAAAGCTGGTTGGCGTTTTCTTATTTTTTACCCTTGGCTTTACCGCCTTTGCCGGCTGTGACTTCTTCTTGAGCGTAAAAATATCCAAGTTTTCTTCCAAGTCGAGTGAAAGAAAACTTTGCTTGTTGTGTATAGAAAGAACAGAAAGGGACCGCTGTATGTGATACAGGCAGTCAGGTAGTCAGAGAGGAGCGTTGCGGAAAACATTTACGAAAAGACAGCGAGAGTTGATAGGTCGGTGGCTATACACCGATGCGTTGTGTTGTTGTGGGGGTGTTGGTTATGTGGTATTTGACTGGACAAGGGTTGGAGGCAGGTCAGGAGGGGGAGGCTGACTGCTCATCCGGAAATGCGCTATTAATGATGCCTACTGGTTTATGCGAAGAATGGTACGGGCGGCAGGTGTTCGTGGGCCGCGGGATATCGCGGCACCATCGCGTACCTTCTCACGTGTAGCGAGGTGTATAGTGGGTCTGTGGTGAGTTTGTCGAGTTGTTTTGCGAGTCTGGTGTGAGCGTAAGTGTTGAGAGGAGCTAGTTTATTGTTGTTATGTAGTGCGTCCATTCTCGAGTACCGCGGCGAACGGCAAGCGCGCTTGAGAGCAGAGTTCTGAATGCGCTGAGCCTTTCGCTTACACGTGTCGCCCGCAGCTACGAGCGACAGTGGGGCGTACGTTAGAATAGGACGCACGAGTGCTTTATATAAGTTTTGTTTTAGTTTTTTGCTCGCAGGGTAGAACCTACCCAGCGATGTGTTTGTACGTGAGGCTCTTGCTTGTATTATGTTCTGGTGTAAGTTGAACCCCCAGGATTTTGGTGCATTGAGTGTATTCGAGCCTTATTGGGTTTTAGTGGATCATGTCTGGCGTGTGTGAGTAGATTTGTAGGTTGTGCATGAAGTGGTCTCTAGCGCCGTAGAGTTTCATCTGTGTCTTCTGAGGATTCGTGGCAATCAGCCATTTACCCTCGTAATCTGTCTTCTCGTCTAGTATTCTTTGTGCGTGGAGCGCGATTTCTTCTGGGTCCTGGCCGCTGACTAGAATGGTCTCGTCATCGGCGTAGGCAACTATGTAGGTGTGAACGCAGTTTTCTGGTGGGCGTGGGGTGTCGTTTGTGAACATGATGTAGATTGTGGGTGCCAGTACGGTTCCTTGGGGAACGCCTGAGCGTGGTGTGAAAGGTCTTGATAAGGTGTTGTTGTATCTAATGTGGCAGCACCGTTTAGTGAGGTAGGGCGAGAGGAGCCCTCTGGTGCAGAGAGGTAACTCCGTGTTGTTGGCGAGTTTCCAACGGAGTCCCTCGTGCCACACCTTGTCAAAGGCCTTCTCCATGTCCTTACTGACGGAGAGAGTCTTTTGGTGTATCTGTCGTTTCTTCTGTATTCTGTCGTGAATGATGGTCACGGCCGCCTGAGTGGACCTGCCTCTCCTGAACCCGTATTGATGGGGGGAGAACCAGTCCCTCTCTTCCAGGAACTCCCGTAGGTGCTCTAATAGAGCAATAGGCCTGTAGTTATTTGGGTGTTTGGGGTCTTTGTGGTGTTTATGTAGCAGTATGTTGTGAGAGACTTTGAATATTTTGGGGAAGTGGCCTGAGGCTAGTGAGGCGTTGAATAGATGTGTGAGTGTGGGGTATATGTCTGCGGGGAGGTTGTGTATGAGTGTGGCTGGTAGGCCGGAGGGGCCGGGGGCGCGTTTGGGTGTCGTTTTTATGTAAGGTGTTTTGTTTTATCGACGGTGATTGGAGTGGTTAGTGTGGACGTGTAATCGAGCACCTTCATTGGTATCAGGAAGGGGGGGGGGGCAGGCCTTAGCTCATGAGCGTGAGCCCGACACCACTCCTGGATTTCCTGGAAGTGCTCCTGCGCTTGTGGTTTTAGTGGGTTGTGCGTGTGTACTGTGTTCCAATGGGACCAAAATGCGTCAAGGATGTTGTTAGTATCTGTGAGTGTGTGGTTGTTTATTTTGAGTGTGATTGGTTTGCATGGTTCAGTGCCCAGCATCCTTTTTACGTGCCGCCAGAAGAAGGAAGGGTCCGTGCAACGGGTGTCGTCCGCGATGCGGACGACCTCACGCCACTGTCGGTTCCTGTCTAGCTACACGCACTGTATGTAGGATGCGGGCACGTAGTTGATTTATGTTGTGTTGACGTGGGCCTCTAGTGTAGTGATTATTGTATTGCGCGATGAGTCCCTTTTGTGTATTGAGAATGTGAAGTGTTTTATGCAGGTGTAGTTTTTTTGTGGTGAGTGTAGGTTTCGTGCGGTAGTGATGGTGTCTAGAAGTGAGCACCAGTGGTGTTCTATTAGTCCTGGATTGGTGTCCTCCAGGTCGAGGTTATGTGGTGTATTTGTGGATATGTGACTCCTGGATTCTACCCAGTTCGTGTTTTTGTAGTCGTATAGAGGTGATGTAGGGATGAGTATGGGAGATGTGGATATGAGAAGGCATATCGGTATGTGGTCAGATAGTACGTGGGGACCGGGTGACATGTGAGTGTAGAAGCGTGTGGCATGGTCGTTGCGGAAGACCACGTCCGGGGATGTGGTGCCTCCGTGTGGACCGAAGAATGTGGGGAAGGCAGAGCCGATGTGCTCGCAGCGGTAGCACCGTAAGGCACCGGCCAAGTAACTTCCAGCATCGTTTGTGTTGTTGGAAAGGAGTGTCGGGTGAAAAGCGTTGAGGTCCCCCGCAATAGGGCCCGGAGTGGGACTTCTAAGTTTAGCTGTATTCGTGGTGGTCTGTAATGAGTGGCCACTATTATGGGGCCGGAGCTTGTCTCTATCTTGCAGGCTAGAAATGAGGTGTCATGTGTGTTGATGAGGGAGTGGTGTATGTTGCGCTTTACTAGGATCGCAGATCATAGGGGCCGCGCCTGTGGAGATAGGTATGTGTGATAGCCTGCAATGCGGAGTCTATTGTTGGGAAGATGTAGGCTGGTGGAGTTCAGGAGCACTATGTCGGGTCTTTTTGCGTTGAGCACCCAGTTGGCGACCGTATGGCGAATACCGTGCCAGCTGCGTACGTTTAGTTGTATTAGGCTAAGTCGACTTATTGTCACAGGCGGAGTGCGCGGGAGGCTGACTTGCCTGGTACCGTCCCCTTCTCCTTGGTAATTGCCCAGGAGGCATGAGGAGCGAGTACCTTAACGCGTGTTGGTTGTTGTTTTGTGTGGTTCACGGCGGTGTTGTTGGGTGGGGGAGCCGTAGTGGAGTGAGGAGTATGTTCTGTGGGCGGAGATGTCGAGGTGGTGGCTTTGGAGGGGGTAGAGTCTTGGTGGGGGGAGTTTGCAACGGAGGTGGGTGGCGTAGAGCTGGGAGATGAGGAGCTAAAGATAGTTAGAGAGGTACAGATTATGAGAGAAGGAGTGTCGGGGGAGAGAAGAGGTTGGGTCGGCGGAGGGGTCGAAGTATGAGGGGTTGAGGGAGAAGGAGTCGGAGGAGAAGGAGTGGAAGGAGGAGGAGCGGAAGGATGAGGAGTGGAAGAAGGACGAGTGGAGTGAGAGGGAGTTGAGTGAGAAGGAGTCGGAGGAGGAGGAGTGGGGGGGAGTGGAAGGAGTCGGAGGAGGAGGAGTGGGGGGGAGTGGAAGGAGGAGTGAGGGTGAATGAGTGGAAATGACAGGAGAGGGGGAGGTTTGTTTGTCCCGTGCCTGTGTGCGCGGGGGGGGGCTTTGGGGTGTTTTTTTTTTAGATTGGCACGGGGTGTGGTGGACTAAGTGGGAGTGGGGGTTGGGGTGACGGTGGGAGCTGTGGAAGAGGGGCTGGAGATGGGTGGAAGAGGGGTGGTGGCAGTGGAAGGAGGACGGGATTTTTGATAGAGAGGTGGAAGGGGTGCGGGCAGGTGAGGTGGTTGGGAGAGAGGCGGGAGCAGTGGCTAAGGAAGGTGCAGGGACAGGACAGGCGGCGGGGGGAGCGTGATGAAAGTGGGGGCCAGTGGTTTACGGAGGGGGGAGGGGTGTACCCATCGGGGTCGGGAGGAGTGCGGGTCTGCTAGTGTACCCGTCTTTTCGAGCGAACACCTTCTCAGGGAAGGTTATCTGTTCTATGCCATTGGAGGCGAATAGTGTGTTCAGTAGTTTTGTGTATAAGCCAGGGTCGCCCCTCGACATGTCTTTTGCCACCGCTGAGAGCAGGGTAGCCAGGTGTAGTTTTGTTTTTGTGTTGTTGCTTGTGTGATGTGGGCGTGTAGAGTGGGGTGGGGGTGGGCGTGTAGAGTGGGGTTTGGGTGATTATGTGATGTGTGGGTGTTGGTAGTAGTGGGGTTCTCTGAGTGTGGTGTGCTGGAGTGGGAGGAGATGGGATGTGTGAGGTTGCGCCGGCAGCTGCGGCGAATGTTCTGGTGAAGGAAGGGGGGCGGGGGCGGAGTGTGTGGTTGTATGTGTTCGTTGTGGGCGCCGAATAGCCTCCACGGCGTCATGGCGGGCCTTACTCAAGTAAGGGCATCTGGGGTTGACGGCGACGTGGTTACCTCCTCCCCATACTCCTGACGGAGGTGAGTGCGGATGTCATCATTTGTGAAGGCCAGCCACCAAGGGTTGGTCCTTGTCACTCGAATCTAGTATCTCTTTAGGATCTTGTCAGCGAGTTTTGTTGTGAGGTTGTGGGTGTTGAGTTCGACGGTTGTCTTCTCGTGGAAAGTTAGTGCGTCCTCCTGTGAGCGGAAGACGAGCTTGTGGCCTGTGCGTAGTTTCCTGATGTTGGTGATCGGGGTGTCGTGTGTGGTGGCTAGGTTTAGTAGCATGTGGTAGTCGATTGTGGCGGGTGTTTTTTCTGAGGTGTGTGTCAGTATTAGGTGCGTGTTGGTTGCCATGGTTGTACTTTATACGGTTACTTTGAACTTGATTGGGGTGTACCCCCGCCCCGCCGATGAGGACTCCGTGAACATGACTCGGATGTGGTGAAGGGTGATGGATGAGTATGGACCTGGTTGGGCTCCTCAGAGGGTGTAAAAACATAGCGGACTTGAAGATGACTGAAGCCAGAATCAACTGACTCCAGTCGGGGTGTCGCCCCCTCTATTGGGTTTGGAGTATTTAAGAGTTACGTCCGACATCTCACAGAGACGGTAGAGTCTCCCTCTGTGGTCTTGGACGGTGACCGCAGGGTAGGTTGTGATGCCTAAACGCGTTTGTAACTGAAATCCCGATCCAGGTTGCTTCTTTCTCTGGGTTCCGCAGCGGGCTAAGCCTCAGACCTCCTTTCCCAGAGTTTGCAATTATGCCTTTTCTAAGTAGAACGGCATAGTTGCAACGAAACTATATGTGTAGAGCCACGTTCACGGAGCCAGACATCACGGCGGAGCAGAGATGGGGACGGGGGGGTAGCACGTCATGTCAGGATGACAAGCCTTGGAAATAAAGGATTTTTTATTCGGGGGGATTGACTCAAGGTCCTCTTTAGGCATGGGGGTATCTGTCAGGGTCGATGATACTACCGTTCTTGGTTTTGCTGTTGAACAGGAGTGGTCCTGGAGGTGACTTTCCCTCGACTTTTCCTCCTTTGCTGGCTAAGACTTTTCTTAGGTCGCTCTCTGCGTGGCATAGTGTACTAACGGCATACTTTTAACTGTAATCAAAGCGGTGCTCGCTGCCTCAGTGTCCATGGTTCCAATCGCTTCCCTGCACGGATTTTTTTCGAACAAAGGTAATAAATATTACTGTAAGAAAAATTTATTCCGTTTTCTCTTTCAATGTGGTTTATTGCATTCATATTAATTTGTTTATACAATTCGCCTTGAGATCGTTATTATTTAATCAAATTTGAAGTCACTTTTATCTTAACCCTTCATTTTCTTTTTTTATGTCACTTTTACGCATTTATTACCTATTTCAGATGTCTTTTGAACAGTTTTAATACTTCTGAAGATTGTCATGTTCACGGTGTGTACTCGCGATGCTGGTATGTTACATACACGCCATGCCTTTTAACACCAGCGCTGCAATTTCTTCGAAAGAAAAAGGTCTCTCATAGATCCACTTGAACTTCCCCTTGAAAATCCCTTGCAAGAGTTGTTCCGAGTTCTCTTTTGTGGGCTTGCACAGTGGTGAACCAAACACCTTGAGGCCCAAGCCGTCACCGTCGAAGAAGTATCCTTTTTCGAGTACCTTCTTCTTGTCGGTGAGGCGGACTTCAGGGTATTCGTTTTCGTGTCCCTCTTCTTCATTTGTGGTTATTTGTTCGTTGCTGCTCTCTTCCTGTTTCCTTTTTCTTCTTCCCTCTTTTTCTTTTCTTCTTCGCTCTTTTCCTCGTTTCTTTCTCTCCTTTCGAAGTTTCTTTTACTCCCTGATTATTTTTGGGTTCTTATGCTAGGCTCTGTTTGGTTGGGTCTCTTTTGATGTTTGTGACTCGTCAATAAACTGGATGTTTAACAACTCTGCCGATGCTGGATTCTCGGTGAACCACACCTTCTTAACCTCGTTCATTTCTAGAAGACGGTTGAGTTCCTTAAAGAAAGTGCCGGAGTTAGCCAGGTTTGCTGGAGGAGTGAAGATGACCATTGCTATGATCTCTCTTCTCTCCTTTTGCATCACTAGCTTCGGGGTATTGGTTCTTTCGTTGTCTTTTGGGGCCGCTGTTTCCGCGTAGTTTTTTCTTGATTTGCCTTCTTTCTTTCTTAATGTTTTCCCTTTTGGTACGAATGGCTTCCTTGCGGATGAGGCACCCCACAGCCAAGGTCCCGTAGTCCTCTCCACAGCTAACGCACTTCTGCTTTCCTTCTTTGCAATCTTTTCATCCGTGCCGAGTTTTGGCGCAGTTAGAACATGCTACTTCAGTCGCTGTGCAATCCTTTGTGTGATGTTTCTCGATTACATAGCACTTAGAGCACCAGTCTCTAGTTATAATTTTTTCCGTCTCTATATGTTCGGGTGATATGAGTGGATGGTGTACCAGCATAAGTGAACCCCTTCCCGTTGTTGGTTAGCCAAGTGCTCATTTTCGGATTTTCTAAAAAGCGATTTCGAGTGAAAGTGAATTTGTTTTTGCCTTGCTTAGAGTAGTGTTATAAAAATTGGTGACGATGAAAAAGCGTGATTTACGTTCGAAAGTGGACCTCTGCTTATCGCCCAGAGGAAAGTGGAGGGTGGATCTTCGCACCCTTGTTGGAGTAGAAAGACCCGAGCCCCACCAGGCCTATTCGCAAGCCCCAAGGATACTTCGAAGGTATAGTGAGAGAAAGATTATTGGTCTTTGGTCCCTCCATCTCTCATTCTGTCCCACTCCATTCCTATTCTTTTCTTTTTCAAACTAATTCCTGGTGCATTCATTTACTCCTCCTCACCACCCAACCTCACAGGAGTCCCCTCTCCTCTCCCATGCAGGTATCATACGATATCATGCAGGGCAAATGAGAGAGACCCTCCGCATCACTCTTTGGGACCTCTCGGAGGGCCCTAAAACCTGACCGTGGAAAGGTATTTGAAAAAGTGTATGGGTCCCTGAACATTGCGTCGGTACGACTTATAGACATTAATAACAGTTACTCGGCCATTTGCGCGAGGGAGGCCGAGTGTAAAGACTTGACCTCAAGCGAGGCCGTTGAATGGCTGAAAACAATAAATCTGAAACCGACCACACCACCTCAAATACGATCACACAGAAGTATAATCTGCAGGCACCTTGACTCATGTGTCGGGAGTCACTCGGCAGATGAAATACATGATGAAGTTGAAAGGAACAACTCTTGGGCTATGGTAGCTGAAATTATTAAAATAAAAAATACACGCACGTTTTTAAGGTTGTGTTCGAGGATACGGCTATGGCACAAAAAGCAAAGGAAAATGGCCTGCTTCTCTTCAGTGTAAAAGTATGTTCGGATCAGATGAAACGTGAAGAGTTTGTCGACTTGCAGATGTGCTTTCAGTGCTACAAGTACGACCAGCGGACTATGTCAATATCATTTCCGGTAAGAAAGCAAGAAATTCAAAAAACAAACACAGAGAAAACGCGAAAACAAAGAGAAGAAGGCCAACACGACCTATGCAAAGCTGCCAAAGCCGCCATTGCCGAGACCAACAACCAGAGCACATTCTTGTACATTGAAAACGAGCAATCCACCAAAGTTATGTGTTGTATTTATTATGCATACATAATAAGAATTAATAGACCAGGTACCTTTCTCAAGGAGGTCAACCTCATGCTGGTGAAAAACAGCATGCAGTAGATGTGGTTCTCGGAGAACCCGCCCTCGGAGGAAGTTATGCGAATTAGCGTAGTCCCAAAAGATTCCTCTCGCCCAAAACAGACTATGCATGCGACCCGCGTTTAAACAAGCAAACAAATGCACAAATACCAGAAAAAGCACCAAAAACACCCAACAAAAATAAGACCACCAAAAATGAAAAACAAACGCACACAACCAACACATAAACAGTGCGACACAAGGAGACCCGGTCTCCACGAGCGAGGAAAACCTCCAAAACCTCCTCTTCTTCGTAAGGTAGAGAGCACCAGCTCAAATACGACGTGAGAGGATTCAACCTAAAAATCTTTGCTCCCGAGTCGGCTCCCTTTCCAAAGAAGCTGGATTCCCGCCAAGTAGCCGAAGGTCTCTGGACTGGAAGGTACATAAGAACATAAGAAAAGAAGGAGACTGCAAAAGACCATTCATGGCCTACACTTGGCAGCTCCTGTAAACACTTGGCAGCTCCTGTAAATTGTGTCTGGTAGCTCAGCGGTAGAGCATCTGACCGGCAATCAGCAGGTACAAGTGGGAATGCTAGGATGAGGTTCCCGAGCAGCAGATCGAAGAGGCTCTCGCACACCAAATGGTAAAACTCACCCAGGAGAGCTTCATTACGATCACCGACACAAAATACCCCCCCCCCAAAAAAAAAAAAACGGCAGGGAGCGCACCCCACCCAGTAAACCACACTGAGCTAAAATAGAGCGTGAATAAGCGCCTATTTTAATCCCATACACTAAAAAACCAACGCTACACAAAATAACAGACATACTTACGTTATTACACATGAACAATACAACGATACAGGTAGAAACATCGAGACACTGCTCGACCGACAATATATAACAAGAAGCGGACCCGATTTCCCGACATACATAACTGGGACGACAGCCGCAAAACCCGATAGCTTTTTATAGTATCAGGTTCCCCTACAACTACTTCATTGAACCTGGCCCAATTATTCCTAGTGACCGCTAGGCTATTAAAATTACGGTAGCAATAATCTCCATTCAAATTCCAATCACAGAACGCAAAAGCTACAAGAAAGCGAACTGGGAAAGTTATAGGACCCACCTCTTAATTCCATCCCTCCTTCGTTACGTGATGCAAACTTACAAGAAATAGATGAGGAGCTTGAAAATCTTATCAATTACTAATTGAAGCCGATTTAAATAACATTCCCAGTATTAAATATAAAACTCTCCCAGCTTCCCCCTGAACCCCTCCCATGTGAGCCCTGGCCAAAGCATATAGGAACTTGTTCAATGTAGTAGCGTTGATAGACCCCAACCACAATGCCCACAGAAAACTAAGAGAAATAAAAGACGAACTACAGACGCTAATCACGGACCAACAGACACTACTATGGGACAGACTAATAGACAGGCTTGACATAGAAAAGGACTCTCACACTTTCTGGTGGACGATAAAACGTCGAAAAGGAAAAGCCCCACGCACAAAATTCACTATCAAACACAAAACAATTGAGGATTCAGAACAAAGTGATGCTTATCATCACATACAGCCAAAAGAGAGAGCTCCACGACTCGGTTGGATTATCTCCGATCAACGTGGCACTCCACGAGAGAGCAAAGAGGATTTGGCAATCCATAGGCACTCGCCTGTTCCCCGAGTTCTCTCGTACACACCTCGACATCGAGGTCGCTCGACAAATAAGACCGTTTAAAAGCAGTAAGACAATGACTGACGGCGACGTGACTCCAAAATACACATGACAATGATGACTAAGTACAATCATAGGACTAACGTAGTGTTCAGGTTTCTTTAGTAATTAAAACATACCTATAATGATGCCAAAATTACCGATCTAATTAATTCAAATTAAATAATGTATCACTCACCAAAACTTTTCAAATACCTTTAGCGAGAAAAATCCCGCCTCAAAATAAAGGCTTGAATGCCTCAAATTCTCAAAACTGATGCAATTAAATTAACAAGTTTAATTTAATTATAATAAACTATAATTTTTATAGTTTAAAAAATCAAAAAACAAAACAATCCAAAACTACCAGCAATAACAGATACCCTTTAACCAGGAAACCTTTAATTTCTGTCTCTCACACCCTTACCATTCTTTAACTTCACCCAATTTCACTACTTTACTCTCTTACTAATATAACTATCTCTCTTAATTTTCACCAACTTTCTAAGTCTAAGACTCGGGTGATACTCTTGGGTAAAACCCAAGCAGTCCTTCATTTTTCGCTCTTTTCGCCATCTCTATAAAGAGAAAATGATTTTTCCGATGCTTTGGCCTTTCTCAAACTTTTCCACTTTTGTGATGTTGGCCCATTTTTGCTTCACATGAGTTGTCAGTGAAGAGTGGGTCCAAATGCCGTACGATGACTGTCCGTTAGACTAGTATTTCCTGGGGAACAAACACTAGCCTAGAGCCCAATTTTTTGTAGGCGGACCTTCGCTTCGTCCGAGACGCTCCACATCTTCCATAGTGTGGTAGATGGTCGCATAGCCGGTAGGGGTATCGATGAGCCTGATGATGATGATGTCGATGTTGCGCTATATTGTTTTGATCACGGCCGTTCTCGAGGGTTTTGTCCCCCTCCCCCAGAGATAGTGCGGAGGGAAACTTGCTTGTAGTCATGGAAGCCGACCCCATGAGGCTCCTCTGGGTAGTGCGCTTCTCTTAATGTGGTCACCCTCCTTCTTCTCGTGTGGAAAGAACTTCCCGTCACATGAGCAAAGAAATGATTGTCTGGTCAGTGCATCTTCAGATGTTCTTAATTTAATCCGCCTTTCCCACGACCAGAGAAATCATGAATGCTATCATGGCGATGTCCTTTATTTTTATATGAAAGACAGATTTGGATGCCAGCAACCTCCAAGTAGGGTTAGCTTGGAGTACGAATTATTCAGTTAGGTTTAATGTGGTGACCTGTGGAAAGGGTACGTGTTTGTAGTATTTGAGGTATTCGTGCATGTGCATTAGTATCTTTATGTGTGTTTATGTTCATTGCTGTATCCTGACTTGGAGAAAGAGAGCTTTCATATTCATTGGTGATAGCCAGATTCTGCTCTAATGAGCAAGACTAGACGATTGTCGTGTAAGAATTGGGTGTGTGCAAGTTAATGGTGGTGTAAAAATGGAGACTTCCAATATATAAAAGCCAGCTCTGAGATTGCCACCTTCTTGAATGTAGCCAGTTCGTTCGTGACAGGATATTTCACAGTGGACACAACACCGGACGCATGAAAGCACTCCCCATTTTCTCCTACGAAGAATCTTCCAGAAGCCCCAAACAAGCGGAAGGCAGCTTGATCAGAAAATATCTTTTTGCCCGTCTTCAACAGTCCATTCTTTATATTTCCTACAAAAGTGAAGCCTAACTGTAAGGTTCTTCTTTGGGAGATGAGGCTTCTTTGCAGCCTCTATCGAATTGAGACCTTTGACGAAAAGACTTCGCCTCATAGTGCGCCTGAATCGCTCTCACCTGCTGCTTTCCAAACGTGAGCAAGCCTGGAACTGGAAATAACCCGATCCTTGAGTTGGGAGCTTACCGGAGGCGACCTCGGCATTCATTAGAAGCTCTTGGGCGTCCATAAGACTTCTTCACAGGCATGTTACCAGTAATTTTAAAGTCATTAATGATCCAAAAGATAGTGCTCCAGGGACTAAAACTCACTTTTTAAAGGATCAGGGCGCGATTTTGTATTTAGCGAAGGAATTCACTGTTTTCTTATCATTCTTTAAATACTGATTTTTAACAAACCAGCAATCATTTAAATATTAAAATAACTATTCCTATCGCTCGGTAAATATTAAAAAACGAATACATACATATATATATATATATATATATATATATATATATATATATATATATATATATATTAGTCTCAAAACTTTTGACCATGATGTACTTAAAAACATGCGTATGAAATTTCATGGAAATAAATAGGGGGTTTTTATTGAATATATTCCATTTCCTCACCTCATAATTTTGTTCTCGAATACCTGATGTACCTTCTATGTATCTAGGCTGTCGCGGGTGCTTTTTTTATTGTTCGCAAAACACGGTTCTTGGTTCCCTCCATTTTGGTCGCGGGCGACTCTATTATATCTCACTATGTCGTTTCCCGTTTGGCCTTTTGTTGTTTTGGTAATAACATTGTAACTATTCGGTCGATTCTAACAAAATTTGGAATTCTTATGTTGTTTTACATTTTCTTTCCGATGCTATGATTTCCAATGTCTTCCTAAGGTTAGCCGGGGAATTATTTGGCAATAACATCATAACTATTCGACCGATTCGAACGAAATTTATTTTTTTTTATGTTGTTTTATATTCTATTTCGAATGATATAATTGTCAAGGTCCTCCTAAGTTTAGTACGGGAATTATTGAAAATTTTGAAGGTCGTAAGGTCATAAATTAGAATAAGTGGAGCAAGCGACTTTTGGTCAATAGAGCTTGTTTGTATATATCTTCCTCTTGGCATTCTTATGTGTCGTCTCGATTTATCATTCCATTTCTATGACAATGACACAAAAGACTACTTATCTTTCTCTTGTCTCGTTTTTTGAAACTCTTAATAGAAATTTTCTATCTACATACGACGTCATTATTCAATTGCTCTCGGCTAACTTTCAAAATCTTAATCATAACAAAGCTCATGTGATGCTTGTGGGTATTCTTTCAGGTGTGGATCGCCTTAAAAAATACTTCTCTCTCTCTTAACCTTGGTGACTACCCGGTTCACATTTCCGAGACTGTTAAAAGTCTCAGCGTTTCCTTTGATCGTTAACTATCTCGCAAAGCCTAAGTTTCTAATGTCTGTAAGTCTTCTCTCTGCTTACTCCCTAATCTTACCTTAATCCGCTTTCACTTTGACTACAATAGTTGCGAGATGGCCATCTAGGCTTTCGTTATTTCCATCATTGACTACTGTACTTCCCTTCCCGCTAAATCCCATGCTTCTACTATTCAACCCTTTCAACTTGTTTAAAACTTTGTATCTCGTATTATAATCTGTTGGGTACTTTTTTTCGTGTAAGTCCCCTGATTCGTGAACTGCAAGGGCTACCCATATGTTTCCTTATCGTCTCCAAAATGGATTTTACCTACAAGTTCTTAAAAGTCGTGGCATTTTCTCACCTGGTTTACTAACGAACCTAGCTCAGTCACTGAGAGCCCTTACATTTGTTTAAGTTCAATTTCATTTGCCTTGTTTCAGCCCATTTGACTACTCTAACCTGGCCTGACGGCTTACTGAAAGGTTATATTCTAAACTGCTGTACGAAGATACTTTTGTTTTGTTTAAATTCTGTTGTGTATTTAACAACTTGATATTTTACATCTTTTTGAGAGTTTACTGGGTAAATGAATTGTTTTATTTATATAAAAGTTTTTATTCAATGTGATTGGACGGAAGGAAGAAAGTTAAGAGTATTTTGTTTGTGTCGTCTATCTATACCAGTGTTCCGCAAAGCAACTACAGGTGTGCCGTGGGAGATTTGAGGAAAGTTGATTCTCTTCTCCCTCAAACAAGAAAGAGCCATTGACAAATTTCGGTACTTGTGACACAATAAAGTCTCCCGTCGTATCAGAGTGTCCTACCACAGCTATAGTTGCCAGATTTTTACTAATATCAATAAATTCGTTTTCTATTTTCCAATATTTCAATCCATTATTTTCATTTTTTTTGGTCTTTAGGCATATTAAGATTTATATAATTTCTTATTAAGTGTGAGAAATTTAAGAAGATTAATTCTTAAACCGACTGCAAATGTGCTACGGGAGATTTAGGGAACGTATTTTATTAAGGCTGATATTTACAATTGATTTATAATTGATTAATAAATGAGAAATTTAAGAAGTTTAATCATTCAATTTTTGTGTTTGGCAAATACTATTTCTGTTTTTCATTGTTGTGTTTTTTACTTGTTAATTAAATAAGTTGATAGGTTTGTTTAATGGTATTTAGATTTATAAATTAAGTGCTTTATTTTTTCTTGTACACTAAATGTCTTTCTTTTCTTAATTTTTTTTGCTGCTTCTGTCTTAAAATCTTAACTGTATTTTTGGGGGAGGGAAAGCAGTATGATTTTTTTTCTTTACTGCATTTTATATTTATTTATACTTTTTTTAAAAATTTAGCGTATTTGATCTCCTGCTATGTAATTTACACTATTATTTTTTATTCTTTTCGTTTAGCGTCTGCTTATTGTTAATTTCTTTAAAATATTTTTTATTCTCATGTTAATGCACTTAGTGTTTACCTTGTTTGCAGGTCTTATAAGGTATGGATAGATTCCTTACAAAGAAACACAAGTTAGAAAATCATGACAGCGAAGTTCCTGGAGCTAGTTCTGGAATTATACAATTAGGACCTGCAGTTTTACTTCAAAATCAATTGTGTGCCAGTATAAAGAAGTCTACTTATCCTTTAGATTCATTTCATCTGGAGAAGAAGAGCCACGTCTTGACTGTGTTGTTTGTGGCGAGAAACTGGCAAACCAAGCAATGGTTCTAAGTAAACTGAAAAGACACCTTCAAGCAAAGCACTCTCATTTATGTCAGAAACCACCTGAATATTTTAAAAGGCTTATCACCGACCAAACACTGCAGTCTTGAAAAACTGATCCAAATCACCACTATATCTGAGAAAACTCAAGAAGCAAGTTATGTTGTTGCAGAAATCGTTGCCCAAAATATAAAATTACATACAATTGCAGAGTCAGTAATATTACCATTATGTAGTAAAATTGTAAACATTATGTTAGGTGAAAAATATGAAAAAGAGATTTTGAAATTCCCATGTCAAATAATACCATTAGTATTTCTGATATGCCTCAAGACGTTGAGTCACAAATCATAGCTAAAATAAAAGAAGCCAAGAATTTCGCCATCCAGTTGGATGAATCAACTGACAGCACTGGAAAAGCTCAACTCTTAGCATTCATCAGGTTTGTTTGTAATGAAGAAATAATTGAACAATTTCTATTTTTCAAACCACTTACAGAAACAACAAGAAGTCAAGACATTTTTGAGGTTTTCGACAATTATTTCAGCTCTAACGATTTGTCATGGAAATCATTTATTAGTATCTGCACGGATGGTGCCCCCTCTATGTCAGGAAGCATAAAAGAATTCATCGCACTGACCAAACAGAAAAAAAAACTAGCATTGTTTTCACCCATTGTTTTCTGCATAGACAGGCCCTTATTTCAAAATTAGTAGGACCTGAGCTTCAGCAAGTATTAGATGAGGCAATCAAAATAGTCAATTATATCAAAAGTAGGCCATTAAAATCGAGGCTGTTTTCAATTCTGTGTTCTGCCATGGAATCTGCTCACGTACAACTTCTATTACATACATAAGTGAGGTGGCTATCTCGAGTGCGAGTTCTTTTAAGATTTTATGAACTAAGGGAGGAGATTCTTATATTTTTAACATCAGAAGAGTCAAACCTGGCTGACCTATTTAGTAGTGAATCCTGGTGCAATAAAGTGGCATTCCTGGCTGATATTTTTCAAGCCTTGAACATTCTTAATAAGAGTATGCAAGGAAAACATTCTTACTTGTACAGACAAAATTAGCTCATTTAAGTAAAAACTAACATTGTGGGGATCTAGAATAAAAAAAAAGAGAACAAATTTGAAATGTTTGAATTAACAAAAGATTGCAGATTGGACAAAAATTGTCTTACTTTAATTCTACAAAGCTTGTCGCTGCTGAGTAAGAACATTGCAAAGTATTTTCCATCATTTGAAACATCGTCCTTGAACTGGCTGAGAAATCGGTTTGTGGCAAGTGCTTGCGAGTCAGCAGAGTTAACTGTTACCGAAGAGGATGAGCTGACGGAAATCAGGAACGACAGATGGCTAAAACTGAAGCACGATTCCAAAAATATGACTGCTTTTTGGTTGTCTATTCAAGACGAATACCCTGCAATTTCAAATAAAGCAATTGAATCTCTTCATCCTTTCTCAACTTCATATATGTGTGAGGCTAGATTCTCTGCAATGAACACAGTAAAAAATAAGAGCAGGTCGCGGCTTCGGACACTGCAGGAGGACTTGCGGGTATGCCTATCCACCATTGGGTTTCAGATAAGGAAAATTATGAAGCAATGCCAAGGACAAATTTCTCATTGATATTTTTAGGTATGTATGATAATGCTTTTAATATTTACTCATGTTCGTGCTATAATACGTTTTGCCACTTAATTAATAAATGATCAGCAGGCCTAACCTATGAACATTTATTATATGATTAAATATAGGGCTACGTAGGTAAAGATGACTGTTTCAGCATAAGGCCACGTTTGTATAGATGACTGTTTCTAGATAAGGCCAAGTTTGTATAATTGGCTGTTTCTACATAAGGCCATGTTTGTACAGTTGACGGTTTCTACATAAGGCCTCGTTAGTAAAGATGATTGTTTCCATATAGAGCTTCATTAGTAAAGTTGATTGTTTTCACATAAAGCCACGTTTGTACAGAGGACTGTTTACACATAAGGTCACGTTAGTAAAGATGACTGTTTCCACATAAGGCCATGTTTGTACAGATGACTGTTTCTACATAAGGTCAAGTTTGCACAGATGAATGTTCTACATAAAGCCACGCTTATACATATTAATGTTTCCATATAAGGCCACGTTTGTACAGAAGATTGTCTTCCCATAGAGCCACGTTAGTAAAGATGACTATTTCCACATAAGGCCACGTTTGGATAGATGACTGTTTCTACATAAGGCCACGTTTGTAAAGAAGAGTGTTTTACATAAAGCCGCGTTTGTACAGGTGACCTTTTATACATAATACCACGTTTGTACAAATGCCTTTATCTACATAAGGCCACGTTTGTACAGTTAAAGGTTACCACATAAAGCTAGGTTTGTATACATGGCTGCTTCAACATAATGCCACGTTTGTACAGATGAATGATTCCACATAAACCATGTTTGTACAGATGACGGTTTCTACATAAGGCTTCGTTTTTACAGATGACTGTTTCCACATAAGGACATATTTGTACAGATGAGGATTTCTAAATAAGGTCACGTTTGTACAGATGAGTGTTTCCACATAAGTCCACGTTTGTACAGATGCCTATTTCCACATAAGGCTACATTTGTGCAGTTGACGGTTTCTACATAAGGCCACGTTTGTACAGATGATTGTTTCTACATAAGGCCACATTTGTACAGTTGACGGCTTCTACATAAGGCCATGTTTGCACAAATGGTTTTTCTTACATAATGCCACGTACTCGTATGTACAAGTGAATCTTTCTGCATAAGACAACTAATGACTGTTTATACATAAAGCCACGTTTGTATAGATGATCTTTTCAACATAGGCCATGTTTGTACAGAAGACTGTCTTCACATAGAGCCACGTTAGTAAAAATGACTGTTTCTGCATTAGGCCGCGTTTGGATAGATGACTGTTTCTACATAAGGCCACGTGTGTAGAGATTAGGGGTTTCTACATAAGGCCACGTTTGTACATATGACTGCTTCCACATAAGGGTTAGTGAAGATGACTGTTTCCACATAAGGTTATGTATATACAGATGAATGTTTCAACATAAGGCCGTATTTGTACAAATGAGTTTCTACCTAAAGCTACGTTTGTACAAGTGACTAATTCTAAATAAGACCACGTTTGTACAGATGACTATTTCTACACAAAGCTTTGTTTTTATGCAAATTTGATTGATCGCTATGTTGCACATGCCTGATGATTTGCAGCTCTCAAGATAAATCATCTCATACCTGTTTGCTATATGCGCTCAACCAACATCCGTCCTACACATCTATGATGACAATAAAATTACCTATGGTTGGTGAATGTATAATGTTTCTGGTTTAAAAGTTCACTTTTCGTAGTTTTAGAGTAATAATGACAGAAATTAATTGCATTTCAGCTACAAGTGATTGGTAATTGCAAAATAAGTGGCTGATTTAGGTCTCAAGCTGGACAACCCGAAGTGTCACTAAGATGGAGAAAAATGGGTTATTAAGAAAACGAAGAAGCTATTCAAAGAAATCAGAAATGGGAAAAGTCACAGAATTTACTAAATACAGTGGAAATTGCAAAGCCAAAATTAATTTTGTATATTTAAAGGGAAAGAGCACATCTTAAACTTAAATAGAGCCCTCACTCACTTTGAGCACAACAATTAGAAGAAAAACAAGCTCAAGCCTTCATCTCGGGCAGGATAATAATAAAATAAAGAATAGGGCTTCTGCGGAAATATTTTTAGTTTCAAGGACTGGGTGTGGTAACTATCCATTACTCTAGTACGAAACCAGGTACAGTTCAGCCGAGTGGAAACCGCTTCCGATTACAGCGAAGTTAAGCCACACCAGGCGTGGCAAGTCACCGGATGCAGTATAGATTCGGGTTGTCTTTACGGCATCTATACCCTGTAGATACCCGGGTACAGATTCCGCGTTAAACTGTACCCACTGATGAAGAGAAGAGATCGTAAATGAATGCAGATCGGTGGTAAAAACTGTACCAACTTCGTTCCTTGTACCGAAAATCAATGTACCAAACCTTTGTCTTTCAGTTAATTTATATATTGTTGTGAAGACAATCAAAATATTTAATTTTCAGTGGTAAAAATTGTACCAACTTTGTTCCTTGTACCGAAAATCAAGGTGCCAAACCTTTGTTTTTCAGTTAATTTATATATTGGTTTGAAGACAATCAAAATATTTAATTTTCAGTGGTAAAAACTGTACCAACTTCGTTCCTTGTACCGAAAATCAAGGTGCCAAACCTTTGTTTTTTAGTTAATTCATATATTGGTGTGAAGACAATCAAAATATTTAATTTTCAGTGGTAAAAACTGTATCAACTTCGTTCCTTGTACCGAAAATCAATGTACCAAACCTTTGTTTTTCAATTAATTCATATATTGGTGTGAAGGCAATCAAAATATTTAATTTTCAGTGGTAAAAACTGTACCAACTTTGTTCCTTGTACCGAAAATCAAGGTACCAAACCTTTGTTTTTCAGTTAATTTATATATTGGTTCGAAGGCAATCAAAATATTTAATTTTCAGTGGTAAAAACTGTACCAACTTCGTTCCTTGTACCGAAAATCAAGGTGCCAAACCTTTGTTTTTCAGTTAATTTATATATTGGTATGAAGACAATCAAAATATTTAATTTTCCGTCTACATTTTAGAGTAAGAAAAAAATATAAAATGTCACTATCGAACATTCGCGCTCGAAAGAAGTGTTTCTCGTTGGCAAAATGAGATAATTAATTTTAACAAAAACAAAATCTATTCGTATTCGGGAGTGAGGATGTAAGGATTGAAATGATGAAATTGGATCATTGTGTTTGGCAGGAATGCACACCGAAATATGGTGTGGTGTGAACGGTAGAATGGCGTGATCAACACAGATGTGCAACTTGAGAGAGGATGTGTGATGAAAGAATAAGGGATTAAATGGAAGAAATTCCATAAAGAAAAAAAAGGCAATGTAGGTAAAAGTTGTATAACAAGAAGAATGGTATACTAAACATATAAAATAGTGTGAAGAAAAACGTAAGTAGACAGAATAGTCTACGGCACTACCCCTGTTCCAAGTATACTGGTAACAGTACCCTCAAACCCCCAATAAACACCCACTAAACAAACACTAATATAATCAGGGACACAGGATCCCCTCCCTCGACCGAACCGGGGACTCGGTGGTGCTTTCATTACACTGGGATGGTTGGGGTGGTCCTTCACCAGACTCACCCCCCTCTCCCCAAATTTACCTAAGGTGGGAAGCCTGACAATGGCGTGGAAGCTTGTTTTACTGTGGCAGGTCTGTGAAAGGATGTGAGGCACGTCTCCTATTTTCGTGTTCTCCGCGTCTCTTCCTCTTTGTTCAGGGGTCTCGATAGGTCTTCTCTATTCCCGATCGCTGGGAAACGGGGCAGCTGAATTGACGGGAACCACCGCTTTATGTCTTCGCATTCCACAATAGATAAAGAGATACGGGGATAGATAGGTCTATTGAGTGGGGGAAGAGCACAGAGGGAGGAAGAGGAACTGTACAGATAAAAGGAATGGAATCATTCATAGTGGTCTTTATCGTATGCTTCTAACATCTTGTCGGAAAATAAAATACACCTAGATACAGCCAAGAGGAAAAGACGCAAGTTTTAGCGAATTTGGAAACAACGCATAAATTATTTAGGGATAAAATGCCAACCAACAGGGGAACCAATATGTCGGAAAATTTCTTGAAGAGGTTTGTAAAGAAAGTGGGGAAGTTAGGAGAAGATAAAATTTATTGAATGTTTGTAGTGCGATTAGCCATAAGGAACTACGTAGAGTGCAAGGGTGCCAGAGACACAGAGGGAGCATAGCTCTCCTTAGGCTGTATGTTTCTCAACGAAGATGGGTCTTCACGGGGGTCTGAAGTGTGGCATGCGTTCAGTGGCTTGCTGGTCTCATCTCCAATTAAGGTTCCCATTTGAGCTTTCAAGTTCGGTGCCCCGACCCCCTCAAAGAATCAACGACTCAAAACTTCTGCAAATAGGAGCAAATTTAATTAATAAAAAAAAACTACCCAAAACATTATGACAACACTTTTAAAGCGCATAGTTCGATCTAAATCGGTAAAAAAAAATAGTGAAGTTATAAGTAATTAAAAAGTGTCAGAGAAAGACGAGACATCAAATACTAGGGGATCCTCTTAAGGAGAAGGGAGTTTCCTTGTGCGAAACCCTCAGTTCTATGGAAGGTGCCGAGTAATTGAAGAATCTGTAATGCCAAATGTCGCTCGCGTTCAGCAGCTTAACGCTGTACCCTCGAAGACTGCCGTCTCACATTAGAGCCTTTGTAAATTATCACAATACAAATGAATAAAAAAATGCGAGTTGGCAATTTACTGACGATTCAAATTACGTCATCGAGGTGTTCGAAACTGTTCACCTCGGCATACAGAAGAAGTTTTCACGCTTTGCCAATATGAAAACAGAAAATTTGGTGTCCGGCAGGTGGATAAGGATCTGATAGCATCGTTCTTGCCATCAAGAGGATCGGGTAATGGGTTGAGAGGGGGGTCTATAAACGCAAGGGGCCTTGTTGTGTTTGATCCCTTGCCTGCTGGTTGGATTTCTAGTTTTCTGTGGTTATTACTGAAATGAATGATACTTTGTGATTGATGACGATACACGGTGAAGGAGCGCTGCATACCCCTACCCGGCTACCACAACTAGCTAGTACTTCTTTCCAAGAACTTTTGTAGCAAACAGATTCCTGTTGTTTCCGTTGTTTTCTCTGAATAAATATAACCGAAAGTGATCAAAACTGATGGTGAAACAATCACTACTCATGAAACGTGTATCAATTTAAAAAGCATAAAGGGATCTCCTAGTGGGTATAACTGTACCTTCGGGAGAAAGAATTTACTTGTTGTGAAAAATTGATGGTTAAGTTTACTACTGTCATCATTTCTCTCCTACTGTGGAAAGAAACTTTCTCATTTTTACATTTTTTTTTCAATTTTATGCAATTTTCTTGCTATCTTTGATATATTTTTAAAGTTCATTCCTCTATTTGCTTTTGGGTTTTTCTTTTGGTCGTCTTTTATCAATTGAAGTCCAATATCTGGTCTTCCTGATCGATCAATTCACTCGAGTCTCTCCCTGTATCAGATTCACTTGGAGGTGTTATCAGGGAACATTTAGATATTATACTTTGTTCATAAGGGTGTTTTGGGGAAGATTATAAGAAGGTCGATTTTCTTTGATGAGAACAGACTCATATGTGAATATTCTCAGGATGCTTCACTTTTGGCACATTGCTAGACTCAATGAAGCGTTCTTTTTTTTATTTTTCTATTAGTTCGATCTTTTAGAAGTCCCAAACAGTGAGAAGGAGACTTCATCAGCCAATTTTTGTACCTTTTGTAGAATTTCAGCTTTTCTTTGATGTTTTCTTGGTGATTAGTTGCTTTTTGTTCCTCCTTGTCACGAGGCCGTTGTCCAGAAGTTTGCCTTCCACCATATGCGAAGAGCCATTCACATCAATCTGCTACGACTCTTTAAAAAGTTCAACACTAGTGGTAGAACGATTTCAAAGATGAGTCTGCACTAAGAACTATTCTGACGCTTATTGAATACCATTGGACGTCCTAAGGTTTATTTATCTCGGCGCACTAGAACCTGTCTTTTCGAATGTCTTGGTTATCCGGTATAGGGTTCTCATAGTACGGTGTATTGTAAAAGTCCTGTTACACTCATTACAACTCTCTCAACAAAGGACACAATGATAGTTTTGATGCAGTTAAACACGTTTTTATTGTTTTAACATTAAATTGGCGTATTAATCAATGTGGTCTTCTTCGGCGGCGAGCACGCGCTCCAGGCCTAGACCTGCGGACGAATTCCTTTCTCACACTGGCTCACATGCGGTTGACGTCACTTGACGGAGGTCTTCAGTTCATCGATACATTGTGTGGCCAACCTAGAAGGCCTTGCCATCGACATGCACCCACACAGTGCAGTCGCGGTAAGTGAGATCGAACGATTGCGGCAACTAAAAGTCGTTCGACCGGAAAATCATGTCCACCCAACCAATCTTGCACCGTCCTGACCGTGTGGACCGGGGCAACGTCCTGTTGAAAGACGTACTCCGCCTTGTTCGTGACCTTTCTCACCAAGGGCAGGACTTTCATGGCCAAGCTGTCCCTGTAATCGGCCGCGGTGAACCTGTGACCGAAGGCATCTTCTCGCTATTCGAATCCACGACGCTAAGCATCACCACGGAGGCTGGTTGCTCGGTTTTGGATACGTAGCTGACCTCGTAGACGTCCTGGTCAAAACTTGAAACGCGCCGCTTGGCGATGTCGGACTTGTGGCCCGCGCGCGGGAGAGCAGAAATCTCGATTCTGTTCACTTTCATCTCGACACATTTGCACACAATGGAAAAGACGTTCTAATGACACGAGGGAAAAGAAGAATTTTAAGTTTGTATGATGTAACTTTTCTACAACACACGTAATCCTCTCGAAAGATAAAAAAACGAGTGTGGCAGAACTTTTGCAAAACTCGGTAGCAATGGTTACTGCACCAACCTATCGGTCCAGTAACCCGATTTACATGCTGGTCAAGGCTTGCCGGGCAGATAATGGATGGTACTCCTCTCCACCTCCTCACTGGTCCTATCTGGGGCCTCCTTATCGATCTTCCCCTCTTCCATTCCCCCCACCCACCTATTGCTCCTTGCTGGGGCAGTCTTGTTCCCCTTCTCACCGCTCGTGGCAGTGCCTTCCTTATCGACCTGTCGATGAGGTGCCTGGTTCCACCCTTTCCTTATCCAAACCTAATAGTCCTTGCCGGGCCTTCCTTGACCGACGGTGCTGCTCCAACCTAAGAGCTGATCGGTCTGACGCCAGATCTCCCTCCTTCAGTTCCACGACCAACGAAATGATGCGTTTTCTTTTATAATCAAAGCACCAAACATTGCAAGATTTTATACGGAGTTTTGTCCGGTTAATAAAAAAAGATGTTCCTATAATCATGATGTTTGTTGCTACGAAAATTCGGTTAAACATTTTAATACTATTCATAGACTATGTTGTTTGTATTTTGTATGGCTATGGAAATTTAGGTATTTTATTTAATGCTATGCGTAAGCGAGGCAGTGAGGCAGCGAGGCACTGCATTTATGAACCTTCTACAACTATTATATATATATATATATATATATATATATATATATATATATATATATATATATATATATATATTTATGTCTTCTTGGTAAAGGATTGCCTTCATTGTGCTGCCCTCTGTATTCTTTGATTCTAGTGTTCTTCTAATGTCCCTTTCTCTTACCTCTAAAAAACTCTTGTTTCTTGTCTCATTGCTCATTCGCGTCAAATTTCTCTTTCTCTTGTATTATATTGTTATTATGTCTGCAATACAAGGTTTCTGCATCTTTCTTCTGTTTTCGAAAAAGTTTTGAAAAGCAGAAACTAAATATGGCGAAAGTCCTGTGGTTGTTGTTATCACCCACAGAACTTGACTTGTATTTTCTCTTTCTTTGCATATATATATATATATATATATATATATATATATTGTATTTCCATCAATTCAGTTTTCTTTCTTGCATTGTTCCACGCAATGCGGATAGTTCTTTGATAGATGGCATAAGTACTCCAAGATCTTTTCATTTTCTGGTCCTCCCAGACACAATGCCTGGGGACGAGTTGGAAATAAATGTAACCAGATTTTTAAATTAGACATATCAAAGCATTGCACAAAACGCTTTGATTATTATGCTACTTGAAATATCCTCTTGAGAAGATACGTATATTGGCCGAGTGGGGTAAGGCGTTGATACGATGAACGTTTGAGAGTATGGGTTCGAATACTCATTACTTTTCAACGGTTATAATATTGTTTCTTTAATAATTAATTGTTCTATTTCTTTTTCGCTTGTCTATTATTATTAATATTATTATGTGGAGATTGGCAGATTCTGTAGGGTTACTCTATCACGGTCCCGAGTGTCTTAATTAGTTTCTTATTTAAACTTTGTATCTTCCACACATTCTCACGTCTGCATCTTCACCACTTTAAATAATAAACTACTCTTTACCAACATCCCAACGGAGATATTTTCCATTCTTAGTCTTAACTAGCTAATAACAAACTATGGCGTAGTGAATGTTTAGTTGCGACTAATTAATGTCAGGTCGTGCAGCTTGGATTTACCAGCATTAAACTTCGCTCAAAAGATTTTAATTTCAGCTAAGTACAAAGATCATAACTGGGATTATGTACGTATTGATTATATACTTTTCAGACATATGAACATTTTTGAAATAAAATCAAATCTGATTTATTAAATAATTAAAGAAATTCATATACCTACCGATTTTTTAAGGTCCCTCTAGAGGAATACTTAAGAAAAAAGTATCTAATTTTAGTCTATAAATAGTTAAGAAAATACTGAGAGAAGTGTACGTGGACATTGACACTTAAAATGAAATGTAGCGCTCATTCTTTGGCCAGTTCCCTTTAATTTCAATAAATCCATCGGAGCGATGAATTACCCAAATGCCAGACTTCTGAAACACTTTGTTCGAAGGAAAATGGCGGACATGGAATTCATTCCAATAAACGAAGCATTCCAATTTTAGCTTCTTATTTTTGCGCCCATCTAGCGACTGTCACCAAAGGCATTAGTCGTTGTAATTAATTTAAACCTATTATTATACTACATTATAAAATACACAAAAAACAACATCAGAACAAAACAATACGATTATACACTAGACAAAAACAAACAAAAAAATAAGGCATACTCGAGAATCAGGGAAAGCCCCGTCTTCCCCCAGAAACGGAGTATGCAACCAACAACAAAGTCAAATAAATGGAAGAAGCCAGGCTCATCTAGACGAATCACGAGTCCACAGGTCTGGTAGAAGAGGCGTAGCGACAAATATTCAAATGCGGTACCATTCACGGGGGCGTTCTATTCAGAACCAGAGGCACCACCGGCCCGAGAGCACCACGAGCTCTTAAAGGAGATTCCTAGCCATAAACCCAAAGAGGTTAGGGTATGACTGGCATCTCTCGGTGGAATAGGCATAGTCGAGATCAGATGCTTGCTGAGAAACATTTCAGCTAGAGAATGCGGGGAAAACGGTCGACAAAGATTCCGCGACTGACTTGGGGTCCGAGATTGTGGTCTGTTATTTATGGAGAAGGGAAAAAGAGTCCTACCGGTACTTAGTCTTTGCTTGACGAAATTCACCGACCGTGATGTCGTTCTGGTGGTACTTATAACGAAAGGTAGGCATATCACTTCTGTCTGAAAGAAATCTCACACTGAGCTGACTACCAGAAAAGAAGACTGAGTGAAAAATGACCAGATGTTTTAGGAAGAGGAATTAGTGCCACAGCGATTAGTTTGCCGAAGAAGAACTCAAAGGCCTCATCCACCGACCTAAACTCCTTGACGCGGAAATCAGTCAATTCCTGAAAGGAAGATCACCACGCCCACTCCAGCATCACTGAGGTGGGTTCTAAGGCAGAAGCGATCCAGAAACTGATAGTTAAATGGGAAAGGAGTCACAACCATGAAAGTAATCGAACAATACCCACCTAAAATAAAGCTGTGTATCTGGAGAGCACAGGGACAGATCGAGGCAGGAAAATGAAGCAATTCTGTGACGGTGATGTGTAAATTCATCTACACTTAGAACGGCTATCTCTAGCTTGTCGGTTAGGTCAGAATAGCCCTGATCTCTGGGATTGATCGTGTATTATTCCTCAGAGGGAGTGTTTATCGTTTAAATCCCAAGGCAGGAAAAGGTTTCTCGGCAAACGTGCCACGACGCGTCGGTGGAAGTACCCCGCGTAGAATTAGGCTTACGGTGGAATTTGCACAGAAATTACAGCATACATATTATCCAGGTGTAACTGTACTGCCACTGCCAGAAAGGAAGTATTTATAATGAAAAGAAGAAATCATACCTGGTGTGCATCATGAGTGGTGGTCCGGTCGCAAAACCCTTCACACGCGCCCAGTGACACGCAAGTGACACGCCCCCAGCATGATCTCAAGTAAACAGACAGCTAACGTGAAACGGGAGATGAGCCTTCGTAGCTCCTTGGGGCTGCTCCGGAGTCCACAGAGATTCCATTAAAGGAATAGCAGCCCCCCCCCCAGGCCTAGCTCGGAGGATTTGCAGGGGCACTCTTTAAGGCAAAGACCCTCAATTGAATGGCCTATGCTTCCCGGTGGCATAGCTCCGATGGATTTTGGGTGCCTTTAGTCTCTGAAGGCAAGTCGCCTTCGAGGATATATTGGAGGAGATTAGGCTCACCATGTGCTTCTTTTCTTCACCCCTCACCCCCCCCCCCATCCAAACCTTTGGCTGGTTGGACGTCTGTGGAGGCAGTCCCTTCTTTAGAGGGTCTTGCGTCTCAGAGTTGCATGAGTCCAAGGAAAATCCATTGAAGGAATATGGACTCCAGGCCTAGATCGGAGGATTTGCGGAAGCCCTCTTCGAGGCCAAGACCTTCAATGAAATGGCCTACGCATCCAATTGGTAGAGAATCGAGGACTCTTGGCTCTCCTTAGTCGGTGAAGGTGCTGTCACCTTCCAGGATTTATCGCCGGAAGTTAGGATCACCTTGCGAGTCTTCTCTTCCCTCCCCCTTTAGACCTTTGGCTGGTTGGGCGTGTTCAGAGGCGGTCCCTAGTTTGGAGAGTTCTGCGTCTCCGAGTCAGTCGGCCTAGTCTTGGGTTATGGCGTGATATCTGAAGCTCCTTTGGTGCTGTCTTTCTTTCGAAGGATACCCTTAAGATTCCTCGAGTTACGCTCTCATGGCCACCTTCTGGGGGTTTGCTTCCTGTGAGTTTACCGAGTCGGTGAAGGCGCGGGAAACGAGCACGTGGAAGATTAGAGACCTGGTTTTAGCTTAGGCGGGCTGTCAGCCCTTTTAGTCGTCAGCTTTACCAAGTGAGCGCCCGGGGCGAATAGAATCCACAGAATGTTCCCGAATTGGTGCTGGAGCAACCGTGCTCCTAGGTTGAGGGGCCAAGAGAAGAGTGTGCATTTTTTAACTATTGAGGGATATTACATCCCACTTCGCGCTAGAGTGACAGGACGAATTCGCTAGTCTCGCCTGAATAGAGTGGGTGAGCAGCCTAAACGACTAGGAACTTCTCCTACAGGAGATACACGCCACATAGCTTTGAGGAAGCAGTATGCCGCTCTCCGCAATTGACACACTTGGCCATACACGATAAGACCTTATCCTGTACTGCCTTGAAACAACTTACACAAACTTCGTGTAAACCACACTTTGTACGTGTACATGAGTGATTTGTATGGCAGAAGCTATGGCAATTTTAACGCCTTCGCGGAAGGGGCACGAATGCCTTGATACGGTAGCGATATCAATCGGGACGCACCGGCTGACGGAGCTTGTCACGATCGAACGTGACTAAAAGTGTAGGGGTGGTTCTCGAACACTTCCCGTCTCCTGTTATTTTAATCAGATGTTCGACCTTCACCGCTTCTTTATCACCCAGCTCTTCGGCAATGTCTTTTAAAAAGAAGTCACAAGTTGCCTCGCATTAACCACCCTTTTCAGGAAATTCATGGTAAAGTGCGGTGTTACTTTCACTGATGAGTCATCAAGTGTCCAAAGAGCACTAATAATAGCCGTCTCGGAACGGTCCGCCGCATTCGCCGTAAGGCTCCCGTCCGAGAAACGGTTGGCCTTTGGCCAACATGTTTCACTCAGTGAAGCAAATAACTAGAAAGCGCTTAAGGCCAGCGTGCTGCTTAAAAGCCGCCAGTGCGTCTGTCAAAGAAAGGCCCCTACTTAATCGACACCCCACTCACCACATTTGCAAATTTGATATTATTCTAGGCCTCTCTGCGTGATGGAGCTTCGATGCCGGGGCAGACACAGCTTGCAGTCGAAAATCAACTTATCTCCTTCCCTTGACTTGATTCAGAAGTAGTCGTCCAGGAAGGGCCAGGAGTTCTAGGCACTGGCAGTTTCACCCTCGACGATATCAACACTGTTGACACCAACAGATTTAAGTTCTTGAGATGCCATGATGAGTTATAAAATTCAAAATCACGCTAGTGTCTTGATTAAAAATCCGAAAATTATAGAAAATTCAAAATCACACAAGTGTCTGTGAAAGATTAAATGATAGGTTTTGTAATGGTTGTCCGTTTTACTTATTTATTTATAAGAACTTAAATTAACTATATATGGAAAGAGATTTATTAAATGAATTTGAACCTACAAAACATCGGAGTAGAAAAGTGAACAAGTGCAGGGGACCGTAGCCATCCTGCGAACCTTAGTAGCAATATAATATTTGTTGTGCAATACACAATAATAATAAATTAATAATAATATAGATAAGCACTGTATTTTAATTAAAAATGTATACCCGGGCCAATATATTCTCTATTGAATCATTAATCAACACGCATTTTATATGGATATTAAGCTATATTATCAACTAAAGTCTAAAATCTTAAACAATATAAATATTTGAAACTATTATATAACATGAGGCTAATTAGTAATTAACAAACCAGATCTTACAATATAAAAAATATAATTTGGCTATGCAAATACTAGAATATCGAATGAATGTATACAAATGTTGGATATATTATAATAATGTAACTTTCCTTATTCATTTTCTTTTAATTAACACTAATGATATCGCTATAATAACAGATACTCACGTTGTAACCGTAATAGCTCTCCAGAGTGAATTGAAGCCTCTTTCTACCGGCACTTACTTTTATTTATAGCGCTGCGTTGCGTGCTATGGTGTAATACCTTTTATATATAGCGCTGCGTTGCGTGCTATGGTGCAATATCTTATTTGTTTATTAAAGAAACTTTATATGATCTATTAAAAGAAAATAATTGCTTAAATATCGAATAAATATAATATCATTTTGAACTGGCAATTCGAAGTTTGATTGAAAAGTTATTTATAATAATAAGTGGCGTTATATAGGGGTTGAAAGAATGACGCATACATTATTAAATATTCTAAGACTCAACATCTGTATTCAAAATCTGAAAATAATAGAAAATTTTAAACGTTTACCGGTTTTTATGAATTTGGGGGGTTAGCGGAATTGAGTTAACGGAAGTTAAATGTAACGGAAGTTAATTACTCCGATAATGATTTCCAAAGTTAACTTAAAAGTTAAATCGTTAACGAAAATGGTAACTTCGTTAATTAACGATTAACGGTTTAGTGCCCAGGTTTAGGAACAAGTCGAAGTTTGAGCGGAGTTGCGTCTGGATAAAGGATTGTACTACCTTAGTCTTGCACAAGGAAAAACGAAGCATGTGCGCTTCGCCACACTGAGAGACGCGATTCAATGTCTGTTGGATTCGAGGTGATACCGTTGATACTCAGGGGAAAGAGTGTCACACTGAGGACACTTCCCTGCGGCACACCCTCTTCCTGCCCACTTGGTCAGGAGAGAGGTTCCCTCATCCGTACGCGGAATCGACGATCTCGCAGAATAACAGAAATGAAATTTTGGAGGCGTCCCCTCACCTCCTAAGATTGAAGAAGGTTGTTTTAAGTAATAGTGCGATAAGACGACAAAAAGTGCTACCTGTGGTTTAAAGACCGATTGGAGAATGCAGCCACATTTGAAACTTGTAAACGGGAATCTTAACAGAGCTTCGAAGAGGAGGAATATGTGTTCCAGGACCTAGTTAAATATAGTCATAATAAAATTTTATTTTTCTCTTAACATTGAACAGAATTATAATTTTGTCAGCATGAGAACGAGGCATTCCGAGATTCATTCTAATTATGGCTAGGATAGTCCCTCCTCTGATCACAAAGATAAAAATCGTTTATACAATTATTCCTTAAGCTTTTAAAGCTGGTTGTAGGTGATACCATATTCTCTTCAACAACAGGCTTTACTTACAACATGAAGCCATGGCCATGGGTTCTCCATTGGGTCCCTTCTTTGCCAACAGTATTTTGTGTCATTATAATACACTGTGACTAGAAGATACATTGATGGTTATTTCCTGATTTTCAAGCACAAAGAGCATGTTTTCTTATTATTTAATTTGCTTAACCAACAACATCCAAACATAAAGTTCTCGTAACCAACAACATCCAAACATAAAGTTATCATAATCAATAACATCTAAACATGAAGTTCTCATAACCAACAACATCCAAACATAAAGTTCTCATAACCAACAAAATCCAAACATAAAGTTCTCATAACCAACAGCATTCAAACATAAAGTTCTCATAACCAACAACATCCAAACATAAAGTTCTCATATCCAAACATAAAGTTCTCATAACCAACAACATCCAAACATAAAGTTCTCATAACCAACAGCATTCAAACATAAAGTTCTCATAACCAACAACATCCAAACATAAAGTTCTCATAACCAACAACATCCAAACATAAAGTTCTCATAACCAACAACATCCAAACATAAAGTTTTCATAACCAACAACATCCAAACATAAAGTTCTCATAACCAACAACATCCAAACATAAAGTTCTCATAACCAACAACATCCAAACATAAAGTTCTCATAACCAACAGCATCCAAACATAAAGTTCTCAATGGGAACAGAAACGGAAAACAAAATATCTTTCTTGGATTTTAACCTTAGAATTTCAATACATCTATTTCTAGAAAACAACCACTAGCAAATAGGGTACTCAATTTTTCAGTAGCTGTCCTAGTCACTTTAACTTAAAAATCGGGGTAAGGAAATTTAAAGCATTAGAAGAGGCAAATATTGACTGGTATGTAAAACAAAACTAACCTTACTTATAAAAATTACCTTAACAATATCTGGGTCTTTTCTGTTTGCCGACAGGCGGATCTTTCGTACCAAATTTTCGCCAACGATGCAGTTTTAAGTACTGAATACGAATATAAAATTTCTTTTGGGGAGAAATGAAAGGAAGTATCTAAAAAAAATTAAATTTCAAACTGCAAGTTTTGGTTTGTCCGATACATTTTGAAAAAAAATAAAATAAAATGAAATACCCTTAAACTGCCGTATGATTTCCCAATATTATTGTTCACTCCCTTTATTATTTCTTCAAACATTCATTTCTATTTAGATATAAGTATCCCATAATATTTTTTTAAACAAATTTTCATTTCTATCGCGTTTTCGCCACATAAATTCACATAAGTAGAAATCGGGCATCTCACGGTGGGTACCGCCGTGTTCCAATATGTTTCACCCTTTTGGAGTAAATTCAAGGGGACTACTCGTGGGGTTTTAGCCCTGTGGGGGGACCCCCTACGATGATCCTGAGTTTCAATTAATAGGGGTTCGGGGGCACAGCCCCCATTATATAATCATAATTATTTATAGAATAATGTTCTAAACTAGTGCGCATTAAATTTTGTTTTTTTTTAATACCTCCTTTCATTTCTCCAAAAAGAAATGCTATATTCGTATTCAGCACCAGCACTCAAAACTGCATCATTGGTCAAAATTTGGTAGAAAACATCCACCTGCCGCCAAACAGAAAAGATCCCAATATTTAGTGTAATTTTTCAAAAAACGGGGAAGATGAAAATTTAAAATTAAATGTAGACTTTTATATATATATATATATATATATATATATATATATATATATATATATATATATATATATATATATATATATAATCTTTCGCCCTACTGGCAAAGGCTAATCCGATAAGCCTTCACTAATTACTGTTAAGTGTTCGATTTTGCCACGATATCCAGCCATTGAGCAAATTTCATTCCCCTTTTTTCTGGCAGGTCGTCTTCTGTGTCTCCTTAGGTATTAAGATATCCAGCTAAGGTTCATTTCATCAACTTCAGTCGTTACTCTTACCAAGAAGTTTCACCCATTTTTATTTCTGAAGTATTTCAAATTTAATAATTTTCTTAAATAATTTTTGAAAAGCTTAAAGATGAGCATAAGTACTATAGTTATCTTTGAAACCTCCTATTCCGCCAATTGTATCCAGTAGATCGTGTTAGTCTATCGGTTATTAATTATGTAAGTATTTAAAAAAAAATTAAGTAATTTATATGTTACTGATAAGAGAGAGTAGTCCATCAAAATCTTCAAGATCTTCAATTAAAAAAGAAATGCAACGGTAGTGTTGTACCATGCTACAAGTATTGTATTTTTCACTTAAACATTTTGTAAACAGTCTAGCTAGAAGGTTTGCAAGAGCCTCACCCAGAGCCTGTACAAAGTCAATTGTTACCACCCATCCTCCCCAGGCGATTCACCATTTTTTATGTTTTTAAGTGCGTGCAAGATTTCCTCCTTCGTTACTGGTTGGCCTTCCTTCACATTTAGTGAGACTTTGTCATGTGATGTGTAGTGGTCATTAATATCCTATACTATAGTTCCTGATTGAATCTTACGATTGTGTTTTCTTTTCTCTGTAATTTTGTTTCCCTGTTTATTCTTTAGTGTTGTCATTTGCTGTCCCTAAATTGTTGTGTTGTTTAAACTGTTTTCACAATTTATCGTTTTCTGTATTTTTTCTGTATTGTTTGCTTCCGTATATTCAATCCTTTCTGATTGCTCAATTCCACAGTTTTGCCTTTGTCTAAAAGTCTTTTAGTAGCCTTACTGTTTTTTGTGTTATATGACCTTGTATCATTGTTATTTGTCATATATGCAGATTGTAAAAGCGTTTCTCATATAATTTTGTTACAATATCCTAATTAGGATTCTGCGACTTGATCATTAAGTTATTTAAACTTGTTTGTTAAAGTAATTAGAAAGGCATACATTTTATGGAGGCTATCGCGTTTCATCGTTTTTCTTTATCGTCAATATTGATTTTTCTTGATTTAAATTTATTTTGATGCTATTTCTGAGTAATTTGTGGTCACTACCTTTGTTGAAAGATCTATTTACTAATATTTTTTTTTTAATTAAATTTTTCCTGCCGGGGAATAAGTATTCAAGGTATTCTTTTTTTGTTCTCTTTGTTCCACTTTAAGCTTTCTACCAATTTGCTTTCATGTTCATTTTCCTTCCCATTGTGAATTTCCCCATAATTATTTTGTACGGATGGTTTTATTGTATATGTACATTAATGAATGGTGCATATAATTCCTCGACTTCTTATCTGAGTGTGATGTTGTAGGATCGTCGGCTTTGATTATTTTGATTAGTTCTATAATTTTATAGTTCTGTTAAGAATAGTGTAAGAAAAATCCACTGTCACGGGCATGTGCGTCGTTTCTATCTTTATAAGATAATATGTATATCTAATTCTGTTTCCTTTTCTTTTATACTTCGCTGAGGCCAGTGATGTTTCGTCCTGTCCTTTTAAGTTTTTCTTGTGATTCGTGGAGTTTTGTGTCCTTCGAAGTATCCGAAGATTGTACATAGCCAGAGTCATCGACCGTTGTCAGCTAGTCCCGTAAACCATGGGTTTGTGCTCCCTCTGCTCTCGAACATACCTCTACGCTGCCATGTGATAGCTTGGGCACCGCAAGCAATGAGGGACGTGAATATAAACGCTAGATTCCAAAAGGATCATAACATCTGTATTTCTATCACAACATCTTTCATAACTTTTGCCAATGAAAATCCATAGTTTCCAAAATTGGTGTCCGATAACCTACAAGTATAAACTACGTATTAGTATAGTTTATGCAAATTTGGATGACTAAAACTAAATTTTTCAGCAAATAAGCAATTTACTGGAAAAATCGCACTGTCCCAAATTATCCTAACGCTAAGGTTTGTTGTAGAGAGAACCGGCATAGTTTGCTTAGCAATTAATTTCAGTTCAATTTCGTGTACTTTCAGTCATTTTCTTGCCACTACCATCAAGATAACATGCTTAAAAAATCCTTTATGCCTTTCTCTGTCTGCGAACTGATCGTAAACCTACGTTAGCAAGGGGACTTTTCAATTGTAGCAATTGCAGAGACTATAAAGGACCTCAAATGTATAGTCCATAATGATCTGTCAACCTACGACGAAACAGGTTTATGTAAAGGTTGTAAATTAACCGGTAGGCCAAGGAAGACACCAAAAATAGAAGACATAGCCAATACTTAAATTGTGAAGAAGGACCGTTTCAATACGGCTGCAACACTTTCTCAAAAGATTAGTGAGATTTTAGGCCATCAATATCTCCAGGTAGATTGTGTCACGTCGGGTTAAGAAGTACAATCTTAATGCTCGCACAACCGCGGTCAAGCTAAACAAGAAAGCTCATCTTGCTTTCGCCACTGAGCACATTACATGGGCGGTTGACCAATTGAGTCAAGTTCATTTCAGTGACGAATCTAAGTTTAATTTGTTCGGATCCGATGGCAGGAGGAGGTTCGTTTGTCGCCAGAACAGACGAATGATTGTGTGTCAATTGCACCAAAAAATGTGTGATTTTTGGCGGAGGAAGTTTCATGGTCTGAAGTATTATTTCGACAGAAGGAACTGGGCCACTTTTGCGCTTATGTGACACAGAGAATGCACAACTGTGCAAGGAATTGCTGCAGGGGCATGCTCTGTCTAATCCGCGAGCCTCCGAAGCACAAAATATAATATTCATGCTTACTAACAGCTAAGTCAGTGAAGACCTTCATGGACGACGAGAACACCGCAGTTATGAACTGGACTGTATATGGTCGGGATCTGAATCTCATTGAAAATGTATGAGAAACACTACATAGGAGAGAGGTCTAAAGCGAGGAATCTGAAAAGAGTTCCAGGATTCCGGGAAATTGTTCAAGATGAATGGAGTAATATACAAATAGAAATTTGTTTGCGATGTCGTTCGGATCATTATAGATACTTTAATTTTTCCATTAAATTGCTTATATGCTGATAATTTTCGTTTTATTAGGCTAAATTTGTATAACCTTTACCGATCCTTAGGCCAAACCGGTAGGTTATCGTACGCCATTTTTCTAAACCTTGGATATATATATATATATATATATATATATATATATATATATATATATATATATATATATATATATATACAACCCGGAAAAACGCTAAGGAAAATATTATTACGTGTACCATTAAAGCTTAAGAGAGAAAATTAGAGATATAGTAACATAAAAATAGGGGCAAACTATTTTAAGCGTTATAAGAAAATTAATAAAGGAGTTGGATTTGAACCTCTGTCTTTAAACGCTCTTCGCTAAAATGACCACGACGCTAATCGCTACAGGTTCAAATCCAACTGCTTTATTTAGTTTCTTTTAACGGTTAAAATAGTTTGCCCCTATTTTTTCGTTACTATATCTCCAATTTCTTCTCTTAAGCTTTAATGGTACACGTAATAATAATTTCCTTAGCGTTTTTCCGGGTTGTGTTGCCACTTTTCATTTCTTTCGGTCTTTAAAACACATCTATTATATATCACGTGTTATGTGATTTTCAATTATATATATATATATATATATATATATATATATATATATATATATATATATATATATATATATATATATATATATGATGAACGTGAGAAAGTGATGAAAATATATCAGTCAAACCGCCCGCAAGGAAATAGACGATAAACGGATTTTTCTTTCAGAATTTTTTTTTCTTAACTGCGAAAAAGTCCGTGTCAGGGTTAGGATCAAACCAAGCACACTAAGGCAGCGAGCATCGCTTTGATATCAATTAAAAAAAATCTTTAGACCACTCGGCTATGCGGCCGAGCAAAATTTCTCTCGAGAGTGATGAAAATAAATTATTTATTCGAGAGAATTTTTTATTCTCACCCGTAGCCAAGTGGTCTAAAGGTTCGATTTAATTGAGATCAAAGTGGTTGCTCACTGCCTCAGTGTGCTTTGTTAGCTCGATCCACACCACTGCACGGATTTTTTTTCGCAATTAAGGAAAAACGTTTTTCTGAAACAAATTTCCATTTATCTTCTCTTTCTTAGCCATTGACTGATATATATATATATATATATATATATATATATATATATATATATATATATATATATATTAATATACATATATATATATATATATATATATATATATATATATATATATATATATATATATATATATATATATATATATATATATATATATATATATTAATATACATATATATATATATATATATATATATATATATATTTGGTGGCCTAGCAAAAAACACTAAAAATTCAAACTTGAATAACTCGGTCGAATGTAATTGGATATAATTGAAAATTCGTATGTAACAACTTATAGGCATCCTTATTATCCCTAAAATTTTCAAGAATATAATTATAATGGTATTGATACAATTAAAAATTGTATAAAAAAATAAAAATCAATATACCTTTTTTTGAAATAAATTAGCAATATTTCCACCTTCTTGGTCACATACAGTCTTTAATTGCGTTATAAAGGAAGAAATGCATTTTCTGATATCACATAGCGTTATGTTATCCCATGTAAGAAGATTTTTTTCGTTAAGTTCTGATTCACTAAGTTTATTTTGTCTATTGTTGTAAATTTTTCTGGAACTAAATTCCAGATGGAATAGTCCATAGGGTTACAATCAGGTGATTGAGGTGGACATTCATTTTTTTTCATAAAATGAGGAAATTTTCCTCTAAAAATTGTTTTGCTATTATGAGAGGACGCACCATCTTGCTAGAAAATGAAGTCTCCTTTAAGATAGAGCTGATGGCAATCAGGAAGCAGGTCGATAGATAGTAGTTCGATATAATTTCATGAATTAACTTTAGACTTTTATGTATCGACCAGGCAATGGCTTCGCCACTCCCCTTTCCCTACGGGGGGAGCTTGCGCTTCGCTACTAAGATTAAAATTTAAAATCTAAAAAAAAGCAGCCATGGTTAAATTTTTAAAAATTTCTGAACTTTGCCGATTATAAGAATTTTAAAAAGGAACTCTAAACTAAATTTCCCCATTTTAAAAATATCACGTTGCTAAAATATAGTTATACAAGAAGATATATAAAAATATATTTCTGAACTTCACCATTTGTAATTCTTTGGGTTTTAAAAAAATTCACAAGACTTCGATACTTATATTTATTTCTGAACTTCACCATTTTGTTTTTAATATTAGAAAAGAATTATTAGAAATAACTTTGATAAAAAAAACATAAGTCATAACCAAACTAAGATGAAATTATTATTCAAATACTCAAAAAAGTCCCCTTCTTAAATTATAGAGTTAGTGATGATTAGTGATGATGATGATGTTAAAATGGGTCCTCGTTTTAACATTCCATGACACTCTTACAGAAACCATTGTTTTTGTTCTTTGCTAAATCTTTGATATTCATGATAAATGCGGGATGGATGGATGTCCCTTTTCTTTAACCTATCATCTTTGTTTTTTATGCTATTTGTTGGCACTTTCAAAGTGAAATCTTTTTTCTCGGTAAACAAAAAATTTCTTGTATGTTGAGATAAATAGCGATCGTAGAGCAACATACAACATGGCTTTCTTCGTTGTCTTACATAAATATCTCGAAGGGAAATGCGCATTTTTTATAAACTTTCAATTTTTGTCGTTTTAAAATCCGTGGCACAAAAGAACGGGAAATAACTAATTCACTGGCGATCTTCCTTTGGGATAGATAAGTTCCAGGTTTTTCCTCCTGAGATATAATTTGTTCTACTGCAATCATTTTATTCCCTGTTATAGCAGTTTATTAGGGCCACCACTACAAGTTATCGAACCAGTAGTTTTTTATATTTTTAATTAAGTTCTAAATACTTCTATGAGTCCAATTTTTATCTGGAAATTTACGAAAAATTCTAGTTCATCTCAACCTTTTTCTTTAAAACATGCTTTTATTATAATTTTTTCAATTAAAATGAACACCATTGTGATAGAGGATATAATAACACAACTTATAAGTTTAAAATTTAAATGATCACTGAAAGAGAGAGGAAAAAACCAAGCCTACTTATACGTTAATAGCTTAACCATGCAGGCTTCGTGTTTCCCTACGCTCAAATATCGCATGTTTTCTTGATTAGGCAAGCAAATTTTTGAGTGACTATATATATTTTTTTAATAGTAGCGATACTTTTATAGCTATCGTGTTAAAAATTGTAGCGATAATAAAAAATACATATATGTTGTTGTATAGGAATTTCCATTTATGTTCAATTACATCTGAATGAGATATTAAGGTTTGAATTTAGTGATTTTTGCCTGGCCACAAATATATATATATATATATATATATATATATATATATATATATATATATATATATATATATATATATATATATATGATAAGTGAACAATAATGTTCTAGTCAATGCGGTTAGGTAAGGGTAAAAATAAGAATTCCTTAATCATCTAGAAAAGTCTCCTGGAATTCCTCGACCCTTCTCAGGAGCGTTACATATACCACTAAGCAACCATCCATTTATATAAAAAGAGAAATTTCAAGAATGTTTTGTATAAGCTAACATTTAAATTTAACAGAAAACGGAGAATGTGAATTTCCTGAAGAGGGTTGAGGAACTCTAGATCACTTTTCTAGCGGATTAATGAATTCTTATTATTATTCTTACCTAACCGCATTGACTAGAACATTATTGTTCATTTATCAAAAAAAGAAAGGAAGGGCGAAGATCCGCTGGGAATTCACATTCCCCGTTTTCTGTTAAAGTTAAATGTTAGCTTATACAAAAGGCTTCTTGAAATTTCTCTTTTTCGAGAAATGGATGGTTGCCTAGTGGTATATGTTTCGCTCCGGAAGAGGGTTGAGGAACTCCAGCAGACGTTTCCAGCGAATTAAGGAATTCTTATATATTCTTTCATGAACGCGAAAGAATGATGAAATGAATCCAGCAAACTGAAAGAAACAGAAAAATAAGATAATTTTTCTTCGGAAATTTTATTTCCTAACTCGCAAAAAATTCCGTACAGGGGTGGGATTCGAACCGTGTACACTAATGCAGCGAGCAACCGCTTTGGTCTCAATTAAACCGTCCCTTAGACCACTTGGCTACGCGGAAGGTAAAAAGCCTCCGAATAAACAAGCTTTTAAGGTACGCTTCGCAAGGTCGATCGCGACCTATGAAAGAGAGAGAAATTAATAGGAAATTCAAAGGACAAAGGAGAGTTAAGGTAAATACGCGGCGAATTAGAAAATAACATTTCCGAATAAAAATTATCCTGTTTTTCCATTTCTTGCGGTTTGCTGGATTCATTTCATCATTCTTTCACGTTCATCAAAGATTTATACATTGTATATTCGCCGCGTGTTTACCTCTACTCTCCTTTGTCCTTTGAATTCCTTGTTAATTTCTTTCTTTTTCATAGTCCCGATAAAGGTGATGTTAGACGAGACAGTACCACATTCAGTATTTTTAATCATATTAACAATCTCAACCACCAAATTGACTATTCAAAGGCACAAATAATATATAATTGTAAAGATTTTCCTAAAAGAAAAATAGTCGAATCTGTATTAATAGGAGAAATTCCCAATTTTAATTTGTCTGATGGGCAATTAAAATGCAGCCTTCATTTCTGTAACCTCATCGTAAACTGCTTAGTCAACGAGCTTAGACCTGCACCTCCTGATTGATGACCTTTTCCTCCCCGTTTTGCGTTCTTTGCGTTTTTTTCATCTTTTTTTCTGATCTGTTCGCTATTTATAGACTTTGTAACAATTGTATTCTCAGTATACGACTGAAGAGGGTATGATAACTACATACAGAAACTAGTCTCGTAAATTAAACTTTTGGCTCCTATACATTGGTTTCATTATCATATACCATAATTTGCAATTGAGTTCTTTTACTTATATATATATATATATATATATATATATATATATATATATATATATATATAATATATATATATATATATATATATATATATATATATATATATATATATATATATATATATATATATATTGATTATACGAATGCATTCACATAAGTGTATAGTTTACTTTACCTCACTTATGTTTGGATTACGTGGCTTCATCAAAATCTAATTAATTCCTCAAAAACTCAACTGAAACCGGTAACTGTTAACAAGGTTTGGGTTTTTTTTCGCAGCAATCTTATTTCAACATGAAATGATTCAATCCCGGGAAGATCAATAGGAATAAGACATTAACAAACATATATGGGGTTAAATTCTAAGGGTCCTTTTGTGTTTATTATTCTCTGCGTTCGTGACGCATGTTAAGGAATGAAAATGAGCTGCCGATATGTGAGAAATTGAATATGACACCGATCACGGATTGTAACGAGAACCCGTCTGCATCGGAGTTTGCTTTTGAATTCTCTCGTTCCTTACCTCAAATGATCCAATTGGGGGCAGGGGGGGATTTTATTGTGGAAATAAATGGGATATCTGGTACTTACAAGTGGCAATAAACACACATTAATCATGAAGAGAATCCATATACATGAAGCATAGTATTTAGGATAGTAGATATAGCAAGCGTTCAAAAATATAGTCCTAAATGAGGAAGCACAAAAGAAACTTCCCATGGTTAAATTATCAGTTACATCTACTCACATTTTAAAATCATCGAAGGGACCTTGAAGCATCTTATGGTCAACCGAGTCGTCCTTGAGGAACGAATCTTGCCGATGACAAAGTTTTCTAAGAAGTTTTCTACCTGAATTTAGTTCCATTTCTAGAGGCCAGGGATACCAACTTTACAGGATCGATTGCTCGGATAAGGAATTGTACTCACTCTTTCATACATATGAAACAAACATAATGCATCGAAGTTTATGTTTTAAAAATTATTTGAAAGTTTTTATCAGCTATATGATGTCAAATCCCCAATATATATATATATATATATATATATATATATATATATATATATATATATATATATATATATATATATATATATATATATATCCATGGATCTCCTATTTACTTCACTTATGTATATTTATATTTATTTGCTACAGGATTTAATGATGTATGATCCTGACATCTTGATGTAAAATACACACAGAAGATGCCATCGTTCGTATTCTCGAGTACGTGAGTTCGTTGTACGGCTTTGCTATAGGTGCGAGATACGTACATACCTCCTCGCCATGAGTTCATTACTGGGCTGTTACAAGAGTCCTTGTCATTCTGGACCACTGGTATCGCAATTGCCTCTCCTGTCGAATATAGCCCCCCCCCCCACCAATATATCGATATACACGCATACATACATACGTATGTATATACGTAAATGAACACATAAATGCTTCTACATGCACACTTAGATCCTAAATACACTCACATGTATACATGCATACGTATAAATAGGTACATACTGCTAGACAGGTCTATCGTAGAGGGTGGTAGAGATGTGTGCGCGCGTATGTGTTGTGGGTGCAAGGAAGGGAGTGGTTGCGCGCTGGCGGCGGTGGAGTCACTGGGGTGTGAAGGATCCGCCATGACGGCTGCGTCTCGGATTTCCCGCAAGTAAATTTTTAAACCCGGCGACGATGGAAAGTGGGGCGTCAAGTGGGCCCCGGGGACGGGGCTCTTCCCCTCGGGTGTAGCAGCCCTGTGGATGTAATGGCGTGAGGTCTGGAAATTCGCTATACCGACCCTCATCATTAAAGGTTGTGGTGTAGTGTAGTGGTATTTGTCACTTTCCCCTTCTATATTTTTCTCGGTTTATGTAGTGGTAAGGGTGTTTATGAGTAGTGTGTGCATGAATGCGCAATAGATTTTGCAGTGGTCATGCCAATTAGCGAAAACCAAGGAGGGCATGGCCACAAAATTTGAGGTGAACATGGAAGAATGAGAAATGTGAAGAAGATGTAAGAGCAGATCTTCCTTCAGGTTGGAGGAGGGGGGCGAAGAATATAGTCGTGGTATAGTCGTGTTATAGTCTCAGTTTCCAAAAAAGGTCCACAATTTAATGCTGTAATTTTCGTCCGTGGCCACGGAAGTCATGGCCAAGTGTTACCGATTTAATAGCCTCCTCGTAAGTTTGTGTCACGTCATTCATTATAATTGAACATATATTAGTATTGTACTAGGAACTTATTGCCAACATTTGTCAAGCTTAATACATTGATCGAGATAACAGTGTGAAGCGCACTCAATGACGCAATGGTAGCCACAGGTGTGTTTTCCAACTTTAAAAAGTTAACCAAAATCCACTGTTGTCCACGAATGATTTAAAGTAGAAACGGACATTACTAAAACACGACCCTTACACAACCAATTCTGTCATAAAATCGGATAACGCGACCATATATCGACCTCAATTTCATTAGGAGGGGGGCGCTTTCACGCACTCATACAGATGTCGGTTGTAACATAGTTCACCATGCTACACCTCACATTCCATTTTAGGGTATGTAATGGGGCCGTGAGGGCGCGCAATCCCCTAAATGTCAGCTACATCATGCTATCCATGCTACTCTCGCTACCCCCTTGTGGTGTACATACTGGGGCTGAGAAAGCACGCATACCTTTAGATTTCAGCTGCAGCGTGCTGGCCCATCCTGTATCGGACAAATTAGGGGTTATACACTGGGGCCAGAGGGTGCGCCTTTCCCCAGTTTGAAGTTCAGTGGGGCCTTTGTACTTGTACAGGGTGACTCTTCAGTGCTCCGCAAGTTAGAAATCGCAGATTTATCGCAGCCTGGGTATCCATGTTGCAGCTGACATCTAGTAAATTGCGTGCCCTCTCTGCCCCAATGCCGCAGAGGATATTTAATTTATATCTTCGACACATTTTAATTTTCACTACTTTCTTTACAGATCTCTCCTTTCAACCCTTTTGGCGGTGCCTTCGTTGGTTTTCGCTTCCTAGTTTTACATAGCAATAAACACGGGCCGTAACTTCCAGTCATGGGTGGGTTCCAAACAACGAACGCGAGCCTCAAATTTGGCTCTGTCCTCAAGAAACCCTCTAAATAAAACAAAATGTCGTCGTTACCTTCTAAATGAGATATAATGTAGCACGACGAGTGTGAAGCCTCGCCGTTGCTCTTTCGGCTCGCTGCAAGTAAAGTTATGCGTTTAGACACGAGCTGGCTATCTTATGGACTGTCGCAATGGTTGGGAAGAACGCAAATTAGACTGTACTGGCGCGTATTTGGTCACAGTAATATCCATATAACGGGGCTATTTTGAGCTCCTCACATTGATAGAATGGATCACAGCGAGAAATATGACCAAGTTGTGGCATTGTTCAAGTAAATATGACATCTACGCCTATACCTTCAGTGCGCTGTGACGTCAGAGTCGCATCCCCCCTTGCGGCGCCATAAACGACCTATATACTTGCAGCCACATTCCTTTACTCTGCAGTTCTCCATTTCTATGACTTACATTCTCTGATCCACACTGGAATTTCCCACCATCTTGCTAAATTTATATCGTGGGGGTGTGTGGTGGGGGCTCCATTAATGGTTGGACACGAGCACCTTTTAACAGGGGAATCGCATTTCGGAGCTCCGGTTGGAGATGGTTCTCGAATGACATTCAAAGGCGCAACCGACCGCTTTCTCGATGGCTTAAATTAGTTAGCGCTTTGCTCCTTTGCAAATGCGATGTTGTTCCTTGAATGTGTGGTATACATTCAATAGATTCACCATTTTGTGTAATAGGACAGAACCTAAAGTAGGTTAGGTACAGTTGTAGACCGTACACAAAAGACCAAGTCCGTTTATTTGGGTGACTGCTCTTGACACGAGCTTACTCCTGCCAGTACACACCCATCTCCGAGATGTGTGGAAGATATATAACCGCAAATGTACCTGAGGGCGTTAGGGCAAGGAGAACATGCAATTGAATTGTCCAGATGCCAGCTGCATTTAGGCTCCCAACGTTCAACCTGAGCCCCCCCCTCCCCCTTTAGAGGGTAAATGAAATTAGGCACCAAAGAGGACGTATGGGGAAGCCAAATCGATGTGACCAAACCTAGTTTCATTAAAAAAAAATCCTCCCCCCCCCCCACAACAATTGAACAATTGTGGTGTCAGCAGTGCGTCTTAGAAGACGGTTAAAATTTATTGCATCCATGAACGAAAGAAACGAAGATATTGGGTTGGGAACCCGCTCCATTGTATAATAAACCTATGAGCTGCAATCACCCGGATATGTTCGAGGGATTGTGTGGGAAGATTGGTGGGATTGGAACTTTTTCTGGCTCACTTGTTTATTCTCTCTCTCCTTATTTCTCTAAATCTCCTACTCCCTCATCTCTCTAACCTTCTCTTTCCCTCCCTCCTCCCTCTAACCCTCTCTCCCCCTCTCCCTCCATCTTTCTCTATAGTTCATCTCTGATCTTTCTCTATCTCTCCATGTTTCTCCCTCTCTTTCCCTTTTTTCTATCTCTTTCCCTTACACTGCCTGCTGCTCTTTATCACCATCTACATCTCTTTATACTTCCTGCTCTCTTTTTCTCCACCTCTATCTCCTTCTCCCTGTCTGCCTCATTCTCTTCCTCTCTCGCTCTCTCACTCTCTCTCACATTCTCATTCCGCCTTTCTCTTTCTATCTCTCTCTTTCTCTCTCTCTCTCTCTCTCTCTCTCTCTCTCTCTCTATATATATATATATATATATATATATATATATATATATATATATATATATATCAAACTCTCACTCCGTCTACATTACAGCTTTATCTTGGTCAAACGTTGCGATCCTTTCGTCAAAAGTCGTGTTTCAGTCATTTATTAAGAGTTTACTAGCGACCGAAGTAAAGGAAAAAGGTCGAAGGTCTCCAGGATGAGTCTTTATGTAATTTTTGAAAATTGGCGTCACACTTGCCTCTTTTATAGTTCATTCCGTGATACAGTGACGAGCATTGAGTTAAAATCGAAGTAGGAGAGGATGCTTATTGCTGGGTTATTTGGGAAATGCACTCTTCTCCCAGATTATGGGTAATGATGCATATCTTGTCGGTGTGACGTTTTATATAGTAAGAGTGGCATTCATCGGGTTAGGACAAGTTCAAATAACTCAAACCTGATAAGGAAAGAGTCGAATTCTAGGCAAGTCATAATTAGCGCACCACTAACAAAGACAAAGTCCTTTATTACGGATACTCCTGCGATCTATAAACAAGAAGAATAACTACACTGCAGAGGAAGAGAGCAGGTTGCTGTATTGTCGGATCAAAGTCCCATGCTCGTCAAGTAGGAATACCATGGAGACCCGCTTTAGGACGTCAAACTACACAAATACCAAGCTCACAACCTCGTAATTATTTCAACACCCGAGGTTGTCTTCAAATTTAGTAGTATCTCCGGTGCCGTTGCTTTGACCTGAATCTCCTCACCCACATCCCAATAGACGGAGCAGTATACAGATATTTGTTTATCATTTATGGCAATGAATTTATGAATTTAAGAATCCTGCAGTCTATTCCTTTTTAATGTGCCCTATTACGCAGAGCTAATGATTAAGGTATATATATATATATATATATATATATATATATATATATATATATATATATGTTTGTGTGTGTGAAGATAATAGTAAACTACAATATTTGAATAAAAATTTATTTATAACCACAGAACTAGTTTCGGCAAAGTTATAATTGATGCCATTTTCAACTAAGTAATGAAAAAAGCCAAGCAAGGAACTCAGTATATACAAGGCGAACACAATACTAAACAATATGAAAACACAGAAACAAGCTGGAAAAACAAAGTATTGGGGGTGGATTAAGGGAAAGTTACTAAACTCCGAGAAGAATTGCTTCAGGGGGTTTATAAATACGATTGGTGAGTTTATTCGAAATATATTTGTTGAATTTGTATTGCCCTTCGGATGAATTGAGATTATCGACTTTGTTAATGATGATAAATTCTGAGATTCTTCTCTCAATATAATTGTTTGTTTTATAAATGATTTTTGCTTTGTTGGAATCGATTCTATTATCGTAATTTTACATGTGAGTAAAGAGACTTGAAGAACCTGCACCTCTTCTTATATCAGATTGATGTTATTTTATCCTCTTATTAAACTGGCCCGACTCTCCGATGTATACCATATTTCAATTATGGCATGTTATATGGTATACGCCAGCGTAGTGATTGATTGGACGCAGTCTAGTCAAGGATTTTCGTATGGTATTAGAATTTTTAAATCTAATATTTATGTCATTTCCGTTCGCATGTGGTTTTAAGGTGGCCAAAACTGGGGCATATAAGAAACTAATACATTTTTTTAATTTGTCCCTTCGCGGTGTAGAGATTTGTGTCGAGGTATGCCTTTAAAGACCCGCTCGGAGCAAGGGCGCATACACAAGTATGGGCAGATAGCCGACCTGAGGCCATCTGCGATATGCTTTGGAACAATTAACAGAGTGGGAGGCCGCCTCCTTGATTTTTAGAGTGCGTTTACGATTGACCGGGATTTATCTAATGTCTTGCCAAGTTACAGTTCAAAGGATATATAAAGATCAAGACTCCCCAAATATAATTTTAATATATATAATAAACGGGGCAATATATATATATATATATATATATATATATATATATATATATATATACAGAAAGGGGAACAAATTGCTTAATAAGGATAGTTAATTGGATCGTGACAGTTTACAATATGACAGAGTGAGGCGGGGAGTGAGAAATTATCGTTAATTCGACCAATGGATATTATTTATATTTAAGTTGGAGCGGGAAGTCATTTCAAAAGGGGGTGCAGGTGAGGATTAACGGAGGGTGTAATCAGGTGATTACAACGCAAAATCGCTTTACCTTGAAGCTTAGTGGTGTTCGGAGGGGGAAGAGTAACGGCATAGGTCTTCGAGGAGATACTTCTGTGAGTCCTGACGAGGATGACTCGTAGATGGGGGTTTTGAGTACTTCTTGTTGAAGAACGAGATTTGCTCTACTCCAGTGAGATGGAATCTCAAACACGAGACGGTTGTGCGGCTCAGCAGGGAGTCTCAGACACGAAGAACGGGAGCCTTGAAGGGTTGTGCGAGATGAGGGGGCCCACACAGTTCTCCGGGAAGGAGGTAGCTCGATAAGCTTTCCTCTGAACAGAGGCCAAAGCTTCACGAAGGGCGATCTGCTGGTTAGATTTTAACGACGAGATACGGCTCGAACAGGGGTTGCGAGACTTCGCGGGGGAACAGACAAAATGGTCTGAATGGAGGGACTTGCATACTCTCAATCTCCTCGAGGAATGGCGGACGCAGAGTTAAATAGCCAGGGGGCTGGTCCGATAGATAGCCCCAGCGCATGGCCGTCCCCAGAGAATTTTCGAGGTCAGTCTATGCAAACTTACTTCGAGATAACGAGTTGGATCGGACTGCGAAGTTTGCCTCAAGATATGGGGTTCAGTTTGCACGGCCGCGCTTGCGGGGAAAGGACATGCCTGTGAGGCATGGGGGCGAAAATTCGGCGTTATCGAGGGGGGGGGGCGAGTTGCATCCCTCATAAGCAAATACAGCTGGGTCGATCCACTCAGCGTGAGACTGCTTCCTCCTCGATGATTCTAAAATTCCTACGCTAAGGAGCACGTGGTTTAGAGCGAAGGGGCTGAAAGGGGTATTCCAGGGGGCTTCTTCTGACGCTGGTCCTTCGAAGGGCATCCTCTCACAGATAACATAGAAGTTTTTTTTGTTCTTTCGAATGGCATCTGTTCATGAAGTAAATTGGGTATTTTAGTTCGATGAAATTGCAAATAAGGTGGTTAAGTTCATCCTGAAGGAAGATTAGGTCGCATATTCTGTAGGCTCGGAGAAAAAGGGAAGAAAAACGAATATCTTAAAGGATTTGTCTTGTAATGAGAAGAAATGTATGTAAGCATTAGAATTTGTAGGTTTTCGGTAGACTGAGCACTGAATAAGATTATTTAAACGGTGGATTTTTAAGTCTAGAAACGATAAAGAAGTTGTTCTGTTCCAATTCTACTTTGAATTTTATTGATGGGTGTAACGAATTCAGGTTGTGGAAAAATTCATTGAAATTGTTATTGTCTAAGGATTATGCCGATAGGATATCGTCTACATATCGGAACCAGATAAGAGGTTGGGAATGGATTCTAGGGAGGAGGGTCATTTCATAGTTTTCCATAAAAAGACTGCATAAGATGGGGAAAAGGGGGTTTCCATGCTTAGGCCATATTTTTGGCGGAAAAACTTATCTTCAGTTGAAAATACATTATCAGTTACACATAAACGCACTAATTTAATATTTTTAGGGATCGGTAAGGGTAGGTTAATATCTAAATTGGGAAGAATTCTCGATAAAACATCGAGTGCTTCATCGACCGGGACTTTGGTGAACAAACTATTTAGGTCGAAGGTTAACAGGTTTTTCCACTCAGGTCAAGATTTTTAATTTTGAAAATAAGGTCCGATGAGTGGATAAATGTGAGTGAGAGATTCTAACCACCACATTTGATAAAATTCCAGCCAGCCATTTGGATACCTTATAAATATGGGAGCCAATGCAAGAGATAATTGGGCTTAATGGGATACCTTCTTTGTGGGTTTTCGGTAGCCCGTACAAATAGGGAAGGGAGGAGTTGATTGTTTTAAATTTCTTGGTTAATTCGGATTTAGAACCTACGAATTTTCAGATGGCTTCATTAAAGGATTTCGTCTTGTTGTTCCGAGGATTAGAATTTAAAATTTCATAGGTAGTGCTGTTACTTAAGAGGTCACTTAATTTTTGCGAATATTGAGTTTTATCCATCAATTAATTTGGTTAGTTTTATCGGATTTGGTTATCACTATGTTTTGTCTGTCTGTAAAAGTTTTAGAGCGCTAAGTAACCTTTTGGGTATATTTTGATATTTAACAGTAGCATTCGAAATTAAAAACACCGCAAAGATTAGGTGGTTTACTATTACGAGTATCTTCTCACTGATATATATCACGCTAATGTGACATCTTCTAATATATATATATATATATATATATATATATATATATATATATATATATATATATAATGAAAAAAACTCACAGAGTGGCACGGCACGTATGGAAAGCAATAATATGAAAATTAACCAACAGGAAATGGAAAAGATGAATCCAAGCACTTTCGAACTATGCAAATATAGTTCGAAAGTGCTTGGATTCATCATTTCCTTTTTTAGTGGGCTAATTTTCATATATATATATATATATATATATATATATATATATATATATATATATATATACAGGGTGTCCACAAAGTCTGGGTACATAGGAATTTTAATATTTTATTTATTTATGTTATCCCCTATGTACCCAGACTTTGTGGACACCCTGTATATTTATATATATATATATATATATATATATATATATATATATATATATATATATATATATATATATATATATATTGGAATGGAAGATATCACATTAACGTGATGTATATCAGTGAAAGATAATGGTAAACCACAGTATTTGAATCCGGATTTTATTTATAACTATCGAAATAGTTTCGGCAAGATGCCATTTTTAACTAATAATGAAGAAACTAGACAAGGAGCACAGTATTAATAAGGTATGACACAACCTAAACAAAATGAAACAGCAGGAAATCTGTCGTGAATGACAAGCTAAACAAAATGAAATCGAACCGGAAACAATCTGGAGAGTTGCTAATCCCCGAGACGCATTGCATCCCTGGGCTTATAGATACAAATGGGGAATCTATTCGTTATATATTTGTTAAATTTGTATTGCCCTCTAGATAAATTGAAATTATCAACTTTATTGATGATGATGGATTCCACAATTCTTCTCTTAATATAATTGTTTGATTTATTAATGATTTTTGCATGGTTAAAGTCAATTCTATTATCGTTCTTTTGCATGTGCGTAAAGAGACGAAGAGTTCGTACACCTTCTGATATCAGCTAAATGTTCTTTCATCCTCTTATTAAAGTGGCCTGACTCTCCGATGTATGTTAATTTGCAATTATAGCATGATATACTGTAAACTCCAGCATCGAGATTAACTGGATGCAGTCTAGTCAAAGATTTTCGAATGGTATTAGAATATTTAAATGTAATATTTATGTTAGGTCTGTCCGCATATGATTTTAGAGGAGCCAATGCTGGAGCGTATGGGAAACTAATACATTTTTTAAAATCGTTCCTTCGTGGTGCGGAGGTGGCATAGAAGTTTTTTCGTGCTTGGAGTGGCATCTATTTATGAGGTGAATTGGATATTTTAGTTCATTGAAATTGCAGATAAGGTGGTTAATTTCATCCTGAAGGAAAATTGGGTCGCACGTTTTATAGACTTGGAGAAAGAGGGAAGAAACAACAGATACTCGTATCTTAACGGATTTTTCATGTAGTGAGAAAATAATGTATGTCAACATTTGAATTTCTAGGCTTTTGATAGACTGAGCACTCAATATACTTATTTAAACGGTGAATATTTACGTCTAGAAATGGTAGAAAATTATTCTGTTCCCATTCTACTCTGAATTTTATTGATGGGTGTAACGAATTCAGGTTGTTGAAAAATTCTTTGAAATTGTTGTTGTCTATGGGCCATGCCGACAGGATGCAGTCTACATATCGGAGCCAGATAAGAGGTTGGGAATGGATCCTAGGAAGGAGGGTTATTTCATAGTTTTCTATAAATAGATTGCATAGGATGGCCATATTTTGGGCGAAAAAACTTATGTTCAGTTGAAAATACATTATTCGTTACACATAAGCGCACTAATTTAATAATTTTAGGGATCGGTAAAGGAAGGTTAATATATAAATTGGGAAGAAATTTCGATAACACGTCAATCACTTAATCAACAGGGACTTTTGTAAGCAAACTATTTATGTCAAAGCTTAACAGTTTTTACCACTCAGGTCAAGATTTTTAATTTTTGGAAATAAGGTCGGATGAGTGGATAATAAGGTCCACTCATCAGACCTTATTTCCCAAATTAAAGCTTGTCATTCATACCAGATTCACTCGAGTTTTTTTTTTCCAGATTGTTTCCTGCAGTTTCATATTGTTTAGGATGTGTCTTACCTTATTAATATTGTGCTCCTTGCCTAGTTTCTTCATTATTAGTTGAAAATGGCATCTTGCCGAAACTAGTCCGATAGTCATAAATAAAATCTTGATTCAAATATTGTGGTTTACCATTATCTTTCATATATATATATATATATATATATATATATATATATATATATATATATATATATATATATATATATATATCGAAAATCACATGACGCGTGAATTTTTATTGATGTATTTTTAAAGGCCCAAGGAAATGAAAATTGGTGACACAACCCGGAAAAACACTTAGGAGAATATCACGTGACCAATCAAAGCTTAAGAAGAAAAATGGGAGAGGTAGAGAATGGAAAGATAGGACAAACTATTTTAACCATTATATGAAAATAAATAAAGAAGTTGGATTTGAACCTGTATCATTAAGCGCTCATCGCTTATATGACCAAGACGCTGATCGCCACAACTACCACCCTCAACCCCCAAAAAGGTTGATTCAAGAAGCATTTTAGAAGTCTTTTAGTTAGAGGGGGCACGGGCTTATTTTATAAATTGAAAATCACATCAACCTTTTAGGGGGTTGAGGATGGTAGCTCTGGCGATCAGCGTCTTGGTCATATAAGCGATGAGCGCTTAATGATACAGGTTCAAATCCAACTTCTTTATTTATTTTCATATAACGGTTAAAATAGTTTGTCATATCTTTCCGTTCTCTACCTCTCCCATTTTCCTTCTTAAGCTTTGATTGGTTCACGTGATATTCTCTTAAGTGTTTTTCTGGGTTGTGTCAGCAATTTTCATTTCCTTGAGCCTTTAAAAATACATATATATATATATATATATATATATATATATATATATATATATATATATATATATATATAATAAATTTGTAGGATAAACAAAAGGACATATAAAGGGAAGTTCTTTTCATTTACTGGATAGATAAAACGTTTCGGGTGTTCTTTTCACCCATCTTCGGACACTGGAAAATACAATTCATGAAGAAGACAAACATTTTAAGTTAGAAATAAAAACAATCAAATTATGGAATTAATGGAATATATTGAAGGTTTATTTAGGGAGGGATTTTAAAAATTACACAGGTAATTGGTATTTTTGGATTATTAAGATGGGGAATTTAAAAATAACGAATTAAAGGAAAACCCTGGAAGCACTTAGAGCTAACAGTAGCCTTATACAATCAGCCGTTAGAGGAAGACTGAAGAGAAATGGCGATGAGCGTAAGAAGAAAGAGAAGATTAGGAGGTTGGTTATCTTTTAAAGTAAAAGTAGTGGATGAGACGAAGAAGTGGAATATAGAGGAGAAAAGTATTTAATATACAATAATTCAAAAATTTCTAATGATGTGGTATCAAGGTGGCTTTTAAGAGAATTGATAAGAAGAGAAGTGGTCGAAAATTTGGTTGTAACTGGAATGGTGGAGGTAAGAAGGGGAAGAGGATTGCCAAGAAAAAAATGCATGGAGGGATTAGTGAAGTTGATGGGAGGTGGAACGTCGCGTGAGCAGTTCATCAGAGAGCTACACGGGACAAAGGAAGATGGAAGTTCTTGGTTGCTGACGTCCTGGAGGATATGATATAGCGGTAAGGTAAGGTATTGTGATATCGGTTTTACATTTTATGGAGGGAAACCGAACAGGTGAGAATTCTTTCTTAGAGAGAACCTTTTCCAGTCCTGTGGCTAACTCACAAATGGGAACAGAACCTCGCCTTCGGCGAGTGCACCGTATTGCCAATATATTTCCCCAGTTTACATTTGGGGCAAGTAAATTCATATATGACGGAGCACTTAGCTGCAAGCGGGATTCTGTCCTTACAATTAAAGTATTGACTGCAACAGAACCTTTTCAAAACCCTGAAGATCATCTTTCAGGACACAGCCATGGCCCAAAAGGCAAAAGAACTTGGCCTCCTGCTCTTCCATGTAAGGGTGTGTCCGTCCAATAGAGAGGGAAGAGTTTATAGAGGTGCAAACGTGCTACAAATATAACCAGCAGACAACTAAAACATGTCCTCAAACTCACGATCTATGCTCGATATGTGGTCAATCTGGCCACATATTGAGGGACTGCAAGAGCAGTACACGGGAATGTGTCAACTGCAACGGTGATCATGGGCCCATGGCAATGTCATGCCCAGGCAAAAAGGAAGACATCGAAAAGGTGCAACAACAAAAGAAAGCGGAAGAGGAGGAAAAATCTAACAGGACTTATGCCAAGGTTGCTAAAGCAGCAATCAATGAAACTTCAACCCAGTGGACCTACCTTAAGGTCGAAAGTGAACAATCAACAAAAATCATGTGCTGTATATACTATGCGCACATCGCGAACCTTACAAATCCGGGAGCCTTCAGCAAAGAGCTTAATCAGATGCTAGTCAAGAACGGGATGAAAGAGATGTGGTTCCCCGAGAACCCCGCCTTAAAGGATGTGCTAAGAATTCAAATGCAGCCTCCCAGAACAACCCCTATAGAAATGGAGACAGTCCCTCCCCCCAGTAGTAGAAAACCAATAGACTGCAGTCCAACATCCTACAATAGAGTCACCCCAGCCATAGTTGAAAAAGTCACACCAACTCCAGCAGCAAACAAATCCTCCCAACAGATAGTAAGATCTACCTCAACATCAAGGGATCATAAGCATAAATATAACGGCAGGAAAATATACCTGAAAATCTATACCACGGCTCACAACCCATTTCCCAACACCCTAACAGACAAAACTATCGTTGAGGGCGTGACAACAGGTATGTACAAATGGGAATATGACGATGATATCCCTGAGAAAGTGATTCAAGAAGCCCTCCTCCTTGGGATGGTCCGATTGAACCAGGAAGCCTTCGCCACGATCACAACCACGGAATTCAATAAGAAAAGATCCGGAAGAACTAGATCCCCACTACCTAGCCCCTCCACCCCAAAGAAGCACGACAAAAGAAACAACTAAACGATATACAATATGGATAGATTAACAAAAGACTTAACAATTCTACAGATGAACGCTGACGGATGGGACAACAAACAAACTACATAAGGCAACGTAATTAGACAATGCCATCCTGACATAGTACTAATCTCCGAACATGGAGACAGTACCGTGCAAAAACAAATAAAGATCTTCAGCTACAATGTCATTTCCAAAAACCACAGCTTGGAACGATTCGATGGGGCTGTCATCACGGTCAAAAGAGGAATTCAGTTCAAAACACTCCCATCTTTAGACGAATCCTATCTGGCCATCGAGATCCAAACCACCCTGGGGCCTCCAGTGGTATCCACAGGGTACCAACCTCCGAGACGAGACTATATTCCGATGCACAATTTTTTCCAACTTTGTGCGCACGGGAGAATAGTCTTGTTTGGGGAAGACCTCAACGCCAGATGCCAGGAATCCGGATACACCAGAAGTCTAAACAAGGAAGGGAAGATCTTAAAGAACTTTATTGACAGGGGTATTGTTGCCAGCATTGGACCCGACTTCCCCACATATATCACCGAAACCTGCGCGACCAAGCCGGATATCACCCTGACCAGCTTACAATTTCCCTACAATTACTATATCCAACCCGGCCGCCCACTAATCCCAAGCTACCACGTCACCATCATGATTAAAATATCCTCAAGCCAAATACAGATACCCGTCAGGGTGAGAAAATTCTTCTCCAGAGCGAACTACGAAGAGTATCGTACCCTTCTCGGTGAGTTCAGACTTCAATCACTCGAATAAGCCACCCTGGAGGAGATCGACCAAGGACTGGCAAGGTTAACGGAGGTATTGGTGGAGGCGGACTGCGCAACAGACCCAAAACATCCTATAAGACGTTACCAGAACCAAGGTGGACACAGGGGCTATATGACCTAATGGACGAATACAAAAGACTATTTGAAGAAATTAGACTGACTGGCACAGAATGAGTTAAAAGTAGACGGTTAAGAACACTAAAGACTGAAATGAAGACACACATAACAGAACAAAAAACAGCACGTTGGAATGATCTCATAGACAAACTAAACGAAGAAGTGGATCCCCAAACATTTCGGAATGCACTATTAAGATTAAAGGGTAGGCCACCTGACAAAAACATATTCTTTAACAAAGACGATGGGACAAAAATGGACTCAACAGAAACGGAAGAAGAGTTCAGAGACTACTGGAAGAATATATTTTCCATCACACCAAAAGAGAACGAACACTTTGACCTAGACTTTGAGGAACACATTCACGAACAACTAAGACAAGAACTAGACAGGACATACCCCTTCAACAATACAACTGCTGACAGAGAGATGACTGGTTATGGACGGAAGATTACTGAAGAAGAAATCCTAACGACGCTACGTACCTTGAAACAGAGAGCACCAGGAAAAATGGAATTGACCAAACTTAACTTGTTGAACGCCCCCCGTAACATCTTAGAGGGGCTGGTCAATATAATGAATGCGTGCCTAAACGTTGGCTATTTTCTGGACGAATGGAAGATCGCTAAAATGATCTTCATTCCAAAAGCCGGAAAACCGCTGGACAGACTAGCAAACTTAAGGCCCATTTCCCTCCTCGAAGTGGCAGGCAAAGTCTTCGAAAAGGTCCTTGCTAATAGAGTCCAAGAATTTATGGAGGATAACAACCTCCATAACCAACACCAGCATGGATTCAGAAGAGGGAGAGGGACTACTGATACGGTGCTAGCAATCATCACACAAAAACTTGCGAAGATTGCTGCCGAAATAGGTATGCTGACCTGGTGCTCAGAGAAGTTAAGAAGGCATTTGACAAAGGATGGAGGACTGGGCTTCGGTACAAAATACTAAGACTTGGATTAAACCCAAGACTAGAGAAAATTCTATGTGACTACGTGACAGACAGGATAGCGTATATACATGTATACGACCACACGGCACCAGACTTCGAGCTAACTTCACGCATACTCCAAGGAGGGTGCCTAAGCTCCTTCCTATACAATATATACACCCTCGATCTATCCGATCCGGTCAGGGAAGACTCGCTGTACGTCCAGTTCACTGACGACATCTCTCAGATCATGACTGCTCCGTTCAAAAGTCCTTAACTTATGGCACAAATTACAGCCAGAGAAATCGACCAAGTCAACTGGTACGAAAGAAGATGGAAAATCCACTAACACCCAGAAATTTTGAGGTGATACCACTCTCCCTTAAAAAACAGGCCCATATTGAAACCGATAACGCCCGCATTCCATATAGTAGTGATGGGAACGTACTATGACTGAAGATAGGTAAAAATGGATACGAAATCCACGTTGCTCAGACAGCAGCGCGAGCGAAGGTCGAGCTCACCAAGCTAGTCAGGTTCCAAAACCTAAACATGACCAACAAAAAGAAAATCTACAACGCGCTCATAAGATGAAAGCTACTGCATCCACCTATACCTATCAACACTAGTTCCAAAAAGAAATTACGACTCCTCTGCAGGGTACAGAATAAAGGAGTACTCTTAATCACCAACGTTAGGAGGAGAGAAAGAAGGAGGCCGAGGGACCTACATCCGATGATCCAGATGACCTCATTTACCTTGGAACTTCAAAGAAGAGCCCGAAAAATCTGGGAGAGAGTCCCACGGCACATGACGGACGAAATCAGACAGAGACACATTGCCATCCCATTGGAGGACATACACAGAAGAACGCTAGACTTCACCATCAGTAGTAAAGCACAGACCGAAAGACAAGAAGAACTAACCTACACATAAGACTACGCATATGAAACAACGACAAAAAATAAACTACGCAAAGAATATACAATAAGAAGAACACTAAAAATAAATAAACGAACAACGAGTGAATACAAAAGATACAGAAAACACCTACAAAGGCTTGAACGCCACAAGAAACCACCATAATCTACATGAAACAAAATGAAAACACAAGCAATACCATCGCAAACCAGAAACAACACAAACAAACATGCAATGCAATCACAAACCACGAACAACCCAAACAAAAAACAGAAAAATAGTACGCAAAAGAACATGAATATAAGACCAAAAACAATGAGAAGAACACCAATCTCAGATAAACGCCTGCGATTCCCTATCACCAGGGAAATCTATCCCTATCTATCCATCTCCTACTATTATATATATATATATATATATATATATATATATATATATATATATATATATATATACATATATGAGTGCAATTGCAATCTTATATGTGTGTATGTGATAGAACGAGTTAATTTCAACTCCTATCCCATATTATTAAAAACCACGATGCTGCCCACGTGCATCTTCGATTCGAGGCTTGGAGTCTTATCTCAGCTACCGGATGCCAATGTTTAAACAAGGAGGTTATCGTCCCCCCGTTCGCCCCCATACGCCGACCTCGCCAGATCGAGTTAGGCTTATGAACAGATAAGGCATTGTTCCCCGGCCCGGCTGTGCGTTCCCTCCAAGCTTCCACTCCATTTTCCCCCACGCCAAGGAGATGTCCTGGCTATTTATATGGAAACTTTACCACTAAGATCAGATTGGAGATCCAGATTTTCGTCGCGAAACATCACCACGACCCTCTCTCCCTTTGTGCGCCAAGGGACCTCGACCTCGAGATTCACCATCACTTGTCCAGAAGGAGGACAATATTCCTTGAGTGCCAAAGGTTCGAGCCTTTCAGACGACAAGTCCCCAAGGCTTCCCCCCCCCCCTGTTGTTCAAGGAGAACAGCATTAGAACAGCCATTGTTCGTTTTGAGCCCTTCGCCAAGAAACGGTTCTTATCCCCCCCTGTTGTTTAAGGAGAACAGCATTAGAACAGCCATTGTTCGTTTTGAGCCCTTCGCCAAGAAACGGTTCTCTTCCCCCCCCCTGTTGTTCAGAGGAGAACAACATTAGAACAGCCATTGTTCGTTTTGAGCCCTTCGCCAAGAAACGGTTCTCTTCCCCCCCCCCCTGTTGTTCAAGGGGGAACAGCATTAGAACAGCCATTGTTCGTTTTGAGCCCTTCGCCAAGAAACGGTTCTCATCCCCCCCCTGTTGTTCAAAGTAGAACAACATTAGAACAGCCATTGTTCTTGAGCCCGTAGACAAGAGACGCTTCTCATTCCCCCCTTTGTTCAGAAGAGAACAAAGTAGAACAGCCATTGTTCTTCAAGCCGTTCGTCGAGTAACGGTTCTCCTTTCCAAGACGCCTCGTCAGGATCCTTTTTTCCCCCCTTTCGGCTGGAACTCGCCAGCGGACCCAATATTCCTTCAAGTACCTTCCACTGCACCCTAATGAAAAGTTACGTAAGCCAAACGTCACCTTTTGAGTATTGATCCCTTTTTGTCAACTCTATCCTGTTCTTTAAATGGTTTATCGAACCATCCCATCTCTTTAACTCTATATTTGTTTTACCTTTTTAAATCCTTTAAATCCTCGGATTAGCCCGAGTCTCCACGACCCTTTCCATTCTGTTTATGTCAATATTTTCCGTTTTTGTGTATTGTTTATAGTTATTATTAATAAAACTCTATTTTATTAATGATAGCAATATTATTATCCTTGAGCTCAGTTCCACTTCTTAAGCATATCGAAGATACATAATATCGGCCGCCAGACAGTAAACGCACTCTAAAGATAATTAAGGAAGTTCCCTCAACGAATAGTGTAATATATGGTATCGTCGGGAGTCATTCTACGACATATATATATATATATACTATTTAAATTTGGTATCAGGTGTGTAAGGTTTAACGCTATATCTTTGCAAACACTGGTCTCAGTCGAGTAAAGCATAGTGTTATTCGTTATAATAATAGAATATAGCAGTTCCCTTTTGTTTTAACGATTGCTATCCCCCCTTTTTTTTTAAAACTTAAGAAGCTGGAGTAGCTCAAGGAACGGTTATAATAATTTGTTTGTGTTTTTTTTTGTGATTTTAGTCAGTGGTTATTTAGATTGAGAAACCAAGTACGAATAGTTCAGTGCCCATATTTAGGTAGGCTAATTCTATAGAGGCATAATTCTTGTTGCGAGGAATTTTAGTTGGTTGACTAGTGCGCCCCCAAGTGCAAAGATGCCTCAGTTTGAAATCTTTAAAGCGCAAGGAGAATCCTGTGGACTTTCCGGAAAAGAACTAATTGAGTACATTCAAGAGGAGCAAAGAAAAGAGGAAGAAAGAGAAATACAAAGAAAAAAGGAAGAAAGAGAAATACAACGAGAAGAAAAAGAAAGAGAGGAACGGATAAGACAAGCTGAGCTTCAGATTGAATTAGCTCGGATTAAAGCAGAAGTTCAAAGAAAAAAGGTAGAAAAAGAAAGAGAAAGAGAGGAACGGGAAAGAGTAATCCAACGAGAAGAACGAGAAGGAAAAATACAACGAGAAGAACGAGAAAAAGAAATCCAACGAGAAGAAAGAAGGACGGACTCGCGCTCCTTCCCAGGAAAGCTGACAAAGTTTCCGAGCCCCGTAAAACCCCAAAACTTCTTTCCCCAAAACCAACAACGGGACTCCAAACCTCCCGTTAAGACTTCTCCTCCATCTCTCTTCCCGAAGCGACCAACCATATGCTTCACCTGTGGTGTAGAAAACCACATGAGCTGGAATTGCCCCCAAAATTCTAGGCTTAAAAGCGGACCAGCCCACCAAGTTCACCAGATTAATGCAACCCCGGCTCCCCCGGTGGTGCAGACCCAAGCAGAAACTTCTCCCCCTCCGTCAGGCCACCAGGTAAATTTTGTTTTTGGTAAAAGTTCATCGGGAACTTTGAAATATGAGGAGGGCAGCGTGGACAGCTGTCGAGTATCGACTCTCGTCAGGGACACAGGATGTACGTGTTTCATCGTGTCCGACGAACTCCTCCCAGTGGCCTCTAACCACGAAAAATTTGCGGTGGTACATGACCAACTTGGGCGGGCGAACCGATTCCCCGTCGCTAGATGTTACATGCAGTGTCAATATTATAATGGCTGGGCTGAAGTCATTGTAGCACCCATAAAATTCTGTTCCGTACTTATAGGACAGAGCCCCCAAGTAAGTTTCGACCCTGTGTTTCAGGCCGCCCTTCCTCAAGGCCGAGATAAGAAAGAAGCCCAGGAGCCCGTCCCCATCAGAACCCCGATACCGTCCGATTTCTCGGAGACCCCTAACCAGGACTTTAGGACGGAAAATGAGGAGTGTGAATCACTAACACCCTTAGGTGATAAGGCCCAAGACAAGGACACGGAGACTGTCCCTGGACCCCAAGAAAAAAAGAACCCCCAACGCGCCCATGGAGATACCTTCGTAGAACTGGACGAAACATCGGCGCTTGAAGAAGATTACCCCGCAGAGTCCCTTAATGTAATCCAGACAGTGTGCATCCAACCTGATGCCGATTACCCTCCTCCTTCCCTACCAGGCGAGTCTTTAGAACCCTCTGACCTGGATAGTGACGCGCAGCTGACACCACGTCCGAAGAGTCAGCTACAAAAACTAATTAAATGGAATCACCATTTACCCGCCCTATTAGCTCTTTTCGAGGAACTGCGTGAAAATGGCCTCACCATTGGCCCCAGCAAATGCCATTTTGCTCACGAAACCATCAAATATTTGGGTTTCAAAATAGGACAAAGCAAGTTAGGTCCCCACGAGAACAAGATTAAGGCAATCACCCGCATGCCCCTCCCGATTACAAAGAAGCCATTAAGATCGTTCCTAGGATCAGCTTCTTCCTATCAGCGATTTGTTCCGAATTTCGCTGCAATTTTGGCCCCCCTATGCCCCCTTCAGGAAAAGAATTTCCCCGATCGTTTACGTTGGAACGATGTCGCTGTTTCCCATTTTAATCAGCTCAAAAGTAAGTTCATTTCTGCCCCCATTTTAAAGTTGCCCAACCCGGAAAAATCCTTTGGGGTTAAGACCGACGTGATCAACGAGGGCATTGGAGGTGTACTCCTTCAATACGTGGATGACAGAACGAGTCATCCAGTTGCATATGCTAGTCGTCAATTATTACCACGCGGAAAGAGATATGCCACTAGAGAAAAGATAGCTCTATCAATTATCTGGGTCATAGACAAATTCAAGCTGTACTTGATATGTAAAGAATTTCAAATAGGAACCGACCACCGTCCGTTAGCCTATATTAGGAATGTGAGACACTCAAACGGCCGCATCATGCGCTGGAGTTTACTCTTGCAAGAGTATCAGTTTAAAATAAATTAGATAAAAGGTTCCGATAACCAGGTCGCTGACGCCCTCAGTAGAAATGCGTTACCGAATAGCGTAGAATAATTGTATTCATAGGATTAGTATCTCCATGTAGGTATATACCGTCTTGTACGACTTAATTTAAGATTCTTTTGTAATATAATTAATTAATGTATATGTCTGAATTTTGTAACGCTCAATGTCTAATTTTTTGTATGTCTATATATTTGTTCTTATTAATTTACGTATAAATTATTTTGTCCCGTATGTACTAAGTTTATATCATTTCATTGTTCCATGCCCTTTTTTTTCTTTGATTAAGTTGTATTAAAGGTTATTTTCCCCTGTAATCTAAAGATCAAAATAATCATATGTATTGAGGTAATACTAGTTAGGTGCAGGAAGGTACGGTTGGTACAAGAAAACGAGTTCCCCACAACGGAGCTCTATCGTTGTCCCTTCTCTCTTTTTTTTCGAAGTGACAACTTCCCCTGGAATGGAGGGGTGTGATAGAACGAGTTAATTTCAACTCCTATCCCATATTATTAAAAACCACGATGCTGCCCACGTGCATCTTCGATTCGAGGCTTGGAGTCTTATCTCAGCTACCGGATGCCAATGTTTAAACAAGGAGGTTATCGTTCCCCCGTTCGCCCCCATACGCCGACCTCGCCAGATCGAGTTAGGCTTATGAACAGATAAGGCATTGTTCCCCGGCCCGGCTGTGCGTTCCCTCCAAGCTTCCACTCCATTTTTCCCCACGCCAAGGAGATGTCCTGGCTATTTATATGGAAACTTTACCACTAAGATCAGATTGGAGATCCAGATTTTCGTCGCGAAACATCACCACGACCCTCTCTCCCTTTGTGCGCCAAGGGACCTCGACCTCGAGATTCACCATCACTTGTCCAGAAGGAGGACAATATTCCTTGAGTGCCAAAGGTTCGAGCCTTTCCGACGACAAGTCCCCAAGGCTCCCCCCCCCTGTTGTTCAAGGAGAACAGCATTAGAACAGCCATTGTTCGTTTTGAGCCCTTCGCCAAGAAACGGTTTTCTCCCCCCCCCCTGTTGTTCAAGGGAGAACAGCATTAGAACAGCCATTGTTCGTTTTGAGCCCTTAGCCAAGAAACGGTTCTCATCCCCCCCCCTGTTGTTTAAAGTAAAACAACATTAGAACCGCCATTGTTCTTGAGCCCGTAGACAAGAGACGCTTCTCATTCCCCCCTTTGTTCAGAAGAGAACAAAGTAGAACAGCCATTGTTCTTCAAGCCGTTCGTCGAGTAACGGTTCTCCTTTCCAAGACGCCTCGTCAGGATCCTTTTATCCCCCCCCTTCGGCTGGAACTCGCCAGCGGACCGAATATTCCTTCAAGTACCTTCCACTGCACCCTAATGAAAAGTTACGTAAGCTAAACGTCACCTTTTGAGTATTGATCCCTTTTTGTCAACTCTATCCTGTTCTTTAAATGGTTTGTCGAACCATCCCATCTCTTTAACTCTATATTTGTTTTACCTTTTTAAATCCTTTAAATCCTCGGATTAGCCCGAGTCTCCACGACCCTTTCAATTCTGTTTATGTCAATATTTTCCGTTTTTGTGTATTGTTTATAGTTATTATTAATAAAACTCTATTTTATTAATGATAGCAATATTATTATCCTTGAGCTCAGTTCCACTTCTTAAGCATATCGAAGATACATAATATCGGCCGCCAGACAGTAAACGCACTCTAAAGATAATTAAGGAAGTTCCCTCAACGAATAGTGTAATATATGGTATCGTCGGGAGCCATTCTACGACAGTGTATATATTTTCCTTTCACAACTTAATATATCCAATGTCCAATCTTTAGGCGGCGAAGGTCATGGTTTCTTCTGAGTATGGTAGTGTTTTTGACCAGAGTTGCTCTTTTAATTTGTTCGTTATGCTTTTCTTTGTAATATGTTTTTATTCCTCCTTCTTGCAAATACATCATTAGGCGCCGGCTGATGGTAGTAGTGGTCATACCTATATATTGATTATTTGAATGAGGTTTGCAGTCCTCATGGGAGCATTGGAATTTCTATACCACATTTGTACCCTTTAAGATCGATTGCTTTTCGCGGAGGTTGTTTTTCATTAATAAGTTGCTTATTTTGGTGTTTTTATAATAAATTCGTAAGGATAACTTGTTATTTTCTTCGATAGTGTTACTTTTTATGATATCTTGTAGTATTCTTTCATCTGTTTTGTAAGCATCCGTCATTTGGTTCTTGTAGTAGAGTGCTATTAGTTTCTTTTACTCGTCCATCCTTAACCTCAAACTTGGAGTTGAGAATTTTCTTTTGTAATTTGTCGAATTCTCTGTTTGATTAGCCATTATTGATCAGGATCTGTTTTGCTCTTCGAAATTCTTCAAGTGCGGTCCCTGTTCAGCATTTCTTGATGGCTCTTCCTATGTACTTGGACTTGGACTTGGACATAAAAAGTGGTGGAATTTAGGGAGAGAAGAAAGAGATAGTGAGAGAGGAAAGTCGTGAAATAGGATGAGTTTAAAGAATAGATGTGTTTGTTTTTTGTTTTTGTTTTTTAAAAAACTATAAAAATCTATAGATTATTCTAATTAAATTAAATTTTTTCATTTAATTATTATTTATATATGATCTTAATAATCTTAATTGGCATTCAAGCCTTTATTTGAGGCGGAGTTTTTGTCCTCGCTATGGGTTTTTGAAAAAGCTTTTCTAGTTGAGTTTTTGGATTTTGATATTTTTGGCAAAGTTTGGGGAAAAAAAGGATAATCTTAGTGATGGTATATGAATTTATACTGAAGAAACCTGAGCATTACACTGGTCGTTTTTTGTGATTTGTCGATTTTGTCATGTGAATTTTGGAGTCACGTCGCCGTCAGACTGTATCTTACTGTATTTAAATGGTCTAATTTGTCGGTTGACGTCGAATTCTAGGTGTGTACGAGAGAACTCCGGGAACAAGCGGGTGCCAATGGCTTGCCATATCCTTTTAGTCCTCTCGTGGAGCACCACGTTGATCGGAGGTAATCCAACCGAGTTGTGGAGCCCCCTTTGTCGTTTGTATTCTCTTCTTCGGGTGTTTGTGATGATAAGCACCGCTTTGTTCTGGATCTTTTGTAGTTTCGCAATTTGGGTCTCGGCGCTCGCGTTCAGTGGCATCGGGGGGGTACAGGAGCCTCGAGCGAATGCATGCATTGAATATCTTGAGTTTATTTGAGGGATTTAGGTCACGGACCCTCTAAAATTCCCTCAAATCTCTCTTGCTATTCGCAACTGTTCGTTCGATATGACTCGTGTAGCCCCTGGTGGTGATGTTGAGCCCCAGAACCGTCCCATCCAGGCAGTGTGTCATTAAAGGTCTTGCGAAACATGGGAATTATTTTGAATTTTGGGGCATTGGTTGATATCTTCCATCTCCTCTCGAAAGAGTTGACGTTAGCTATCCCTAGCCGTATTTCTCGCCATAAATTCCCTGTGAACATAAGCAGCGGTACAAATTTGCGATATATCGTTAGCAAACTGTACGTATATCGTACCCTCGGAGAGAGGTTGTGGTAGGTCGCGTGTATAGATGTTGTATAAAAAGTGACTGAGACAGCCCCTTTGAGGAAACCCTGCTTCGGGTTTGAATTCAGGGCATTTATGTCCTCTGATTTGTATGTATGCTCTCCTCTTCAATATGTAGTCGCACAAAATCCTCTCAAGAATGTGGTCGAGGTCTACTTGAAGGATCTTAAATTGTAGGCATATCTTCCAATCCTTGTCAAAAGCTTTTTTGACATCGCGAAACACCAGGTCGGCATATCTTTTGTCTGCCTTGATTTTTGCAAGCTTTTCGGTAACGACGGCTAGTGCCGTGTCAGTCCCTCTTTTCCTTCTGAAGCCGTGTTGTTGATCGTTATGCAAGTGGCTTCATCGAGAAAAGAGTTGACTCTGTTAGCCAATAACTTCTCGAAGACTTTGCCAGCAAATTCTAAGGGAGATATCGGTCGAAAGCTGGCAGGGCAGTCCGGGGGCTTTCCCTGTTTTGGGATGAAAGTTATCTTGGCTACTTTCCACTGGTCGGGGAAATAGTCCGTGTTCAGAGCGGTGTTCATGATGTTGGAAATGCCACTCCAAACGTTAGGCGAGGCGTGGAGGAAATTTTCGCGGGTCACCCCGTAATACCCGGGGCTCTTTGACGAGAGGATTTTAGAGTAACATAGAGTTCTAGGGCAGTTATTTTACTGCCATAGCCATCCATCAATCTTTCCTGCGACACACAGTGGTGAGGAGTGGTTTTGTGTATTTGTGTGTTTAGCTGCTTGATTACGTCAGTTTCGAATTCGAGGTCGTAAATGTCATTTTCATCTGGGGTAATTTTGAAGATTGAAAACTAGAAAATCCTAAACATTTCTTCAATCTCTTTAGTCTCAGTAATTTTTGGGCCATTTTGGGTAATTATTATTTTTGTTTATGGAGGTTTTTCTTTAAGACGTTTAACCGTCTGCCAGAACCTGTGTGAGTCTCTTTCTATGTCGAGTCTGTCTATTAGTCTGTCCCATAGTAGCATTTGCTGGTCCCTAATTAGTGTCTGTAGTTCGTCTTTAATTTGTTTTAGTTTTTGTAGGCATTGTGGTTGGGTCCTATCAGCGCTACTACATTGGACAAGTCCCTATATTCTTGGGCCAGTGCTCTTATGGAGGGGTCCAGGGGGAGCTGGAAGGTTTTATACTTAATACGGGGAATACTATTTTGATGGGCTTTTATTAGAAAGTCAGTAATTTTATCCACCTCATCTATTTCTTCTAAATTAGCATCAAATAAGGAGTCGGGATATAATTTAAGAAGTAATTTCTTTTATTTTTCCAGTTCACTAACTTGTAGCTTTTGCTTTCTGGGGTTTCAATTTGAATGGGATTTACACCTACTGTAATTTTAATAGCCTGGTGGTCGCTCGGAATGATGGGGCCCGGTTCAATGTAGTAATTGTACGGAAACCTGATACTAGATAGGACTATATCGGGTTTCGTGGCTGCTCTCCCAAATATGTACGTCGGGAATTCTGGTCTAATCCTTGTCATGTATTGTCTGTCAAGTAGTAGTTCGATGTTTCTACCTACATTGTTGTAGGAGGTATATCCTGCCACAGCGCATCTTGCGTTTAAATCTCCGGCGAAAATAACATTTTTCCGGTAGCTAAATACCTGCAAGAGGTTGTGCATGGGCACATAGCCGCGTCTTGGTGGTTAGGACCCCGTGTCCACGACCAGTCCCCCTAGAGTAGTACCCACTTCATTGGTAAGGTAGAATTCATCTAGGTCTTCTAGGGTCCTGTATTTTTGTCCTTTTTTGACGGCTATTGCACAGCCGTCATACCGTTCCTCACTAGGATTTTTGCTGATAACGTCGTATTTAAATTTTGTTATATGTTTTTTGCGCGGTCAGTGGGTGTTCAGAAATAAGTATTATGTCAGGGTCACTTTGGTGCATAATATTGCCATAGATAGAACCTTTTCCCTCCCATCCATTGACATTCATATGTATAATCGTAAGTATGTCTGCCATTTTTGTGTAGTAATGGTTTTTTAGTGTGGGGGATTAGAGTAAATGTTTATTCGCGTTCTACTTTAGCCCCATGTGGTGTACTGGGCGTGGTGCGCTACCTGCCGTTTCTTTCTGTATTGTGTGTCCGTGATGATAAGGAAGCAGTCCGGGGTCAGTTTAACTATGTTTGGATCGAGAGCATCTTCAATTTGACGCTCGGGAACTTCATCTGATCATTCCCACTAGTACCTCCCGGTCTTAAGACCTTCAACTACTTCGCGGTAATCGAGCTCGTTTGGAAGGGAGCTGATTCGAGGGCAAATATTTTGAGGTTGAATCCCCTCGCCTGGTATTTGAGCTGATGCTCTCTACCTCGCGATGAGGAAGAGGTTGACCTTGGGCGGCGGGTTTTGGAAGTTTTCCTTGATCGTGAAGACCTGGCTTCCTTGGGTCGCACTGCTTCCTTGTTAGGTGTGTGTGTGTTTGTGTGTCGTTTGTAGTGATGGCGTTTTTCATGGGTGAAGCTTGCGCCTGTTTTTTTGTTTGCGTGTCTGTATGTTTATTAAGACGCGGATCGCGTGTATTGGCTGTGTTTTAGGGCATGAAAACTTTCTGGCATACATCTACATCTTGGCACTGAGGGGCTACGCTAATTCTCATAACTTCCTCTGAGGGTGGGTTGTCCGGAAACCACATCTCATTCATCCCATTATTTACGAGCATGTGGTTGACTTACGTGGCAAAGGTATATGAGTGAGTAATGTTTGCAATGTGCGCATAGTAGATGCAGCACATTATTTGGGTTGAATTTTCATTTTCTATGTGGAGGAAGGTCTTTTGGCTGTTTGTCTCGGCAATGGCGGCTTTGGCTACTTTAGCATAAGTTGAATTGGCCTCTTTCTCTTCGGATTCGCGTTTATTTGGGGTTTGTTTTAGAATTTCCTGCTTTTTAACCGGACATGCCATAGACATAGTCCGATGGGGGCCTCACAATTTAAGCATTTGGGGAGTTATTCTTGCAATCACGCGAAAAATGGTCGCGGCCGGCGCAGATTGAACACAGAGTAAGGTCTTTTTTCAGGGCAGTTGGACGTAGTGTGCTTACCGTACTTATAGCACCGAAAGCACATTTTTAAGTCGACAAACTCCTCAGGTTCTATCTGCTCTGAGTAGACTCTTACGTTGAAGAGAAGCAGACCGTTTTCCTTGGCTTTTTGAGCCATAGCCATGTCCTCAAAAACAACTTTGAATAAGTGCGTGTAGTTTTTGAATTTGATAACCTCAGCTACCTTTGCCCATGGGTGGTTCCGTTTAATTTCGTTTTGTATCTCATCTGCTGAGTCGCACCTGACCCAGCAGTCGAAGCGCTTGCAGATTAAGCACGGTGTGATCTAATTTGTGGTGGTGTGGTCGGTTTTAGGCTAATAGTCTTAAGGTATTCAACGGCCTTGCTTGAGGTCAAGGCTTCACAGTCAGCCTCCCTCGCGCAAATGGCCGAATAACCATTTTGAATCTAGATCAATCGTACCAAAGCAATACTCAGGGATCTGAAAACGTTTTTAAAACCTTGCCCCTGTCTGGTTTTTGGCCCTCCAAGAGGGCCCGGAGAGCGATGCGGAGGGTCTCTCTCATTTCCCCTGCATCCTATCGCGAGATAGGGTAGTGATGTTATGAGGGTATTTGAGTATGAATTATATATATATATATATATATATATATATATATATATATATATATATATATATATATGAAAATTAACCCACAGGAAAATGAAAAGATGAACCAAGCACTTTCGAATTATATTTGCAAGTTCATTTTCATTCCTTGAAAATGAACTTGCAAATATAGTTCATTTTCCTGTGGGTTAATTTTCACATTATTGTTGCTCTGCCCTTTTTCATTATATATATATATATATATATATATATATATATATATATATATATATATATATATATACTATGAAAAATTTAGAAAAGAGAGGGGGGGAATGAGAGAATGAGGGGCCAAAGTCCAAGTACTTTTATACCACTTTACCTTAAACTTCCTTAGTGCTTGCGGATAGACCGGATAAGGCTCCGGTCCTTATATCTAGCAAAGGAGCGAAGATTTCACCCTTCACTTTCTTGAATCGAAAAGCGATTGGTCCACTTCTTGAAAGTAATGGCGCTTTATCACTTTACCAGTTTTTATTGTCACTACTCTAAGCGAGTCGAACAAATCCACCTTCACTAATATATAAGGTGAGAGAAGATTGGGGATAGTGAGAATATAGCATGAGGGCTTTTTTTTATAATTATTATTGATGGTGGGGGGGATGAGTGTTAGTGTGTGTGAGAGAGTAGAAAATAAAAGAAAGCCAAGTTACTGGCTGATCTCTTTCTTCTGATGTTTCTTTTTCTTTATTATCTTCTAATTGCTTTTAGGATTGTCTTTTAATGGTTGCTTCTAAGTTTTTTGTTCTTTGTCTTTTTTTTATTATCAATGTCAAAATCTTAATTTTGTTTCTTGGGGTCCCTTTCGGTAACGTACTTCTAAGTCGATTTCAAATTCTGTATTAATACTGTTCATTTTATGCTTTATGTTATGTTGTTCTAAAATTCCTTTATTTTATGTAGTTATTTCTTAATTCTTTGCTTTTAGGCATTCATGCCTTTGTGATAGTTTTTTTTATTGCTTGATTTCGCTATTTATTTCCGTATTGTATTGCTTTTTGTTTGGTTGTTTCGTTTTCCATAATCTTTTATCTGATTATTTCTTTGCTTTGGGGTTTTTCCACTTGCCGTTTGTAATTGTCTCAAAGATATTCTTCTTGGTGAATTTGACGTTGTTGGGAAAGATCCTTGCCTTGTTTTGTTCCAGTAGACTTTGTATAATCCTTTCGTCATGGCATGTCATGTAATTCCATTTGTAGGCGCCTTTTTCAATACCTTTATACAGGGTGGGGCAGAGCAACTTGCTTATTTAGAAACTCAATTAAAACAAAGGTAATGCAGATATATATTTAATTATTTAAACAGCATGAAATACAACTTCTAACTTTTTATGTTTCTCAGTTGTAAAGATGATATCAGGCAGATAGCGTCCATTATTCTCAATACACTGCCCTAATCGAACTCGGAAGTTTCGTTCAACTCTTTCCAGCATATCGATGGGTATGTTGGCGAGAGCTTGACGAATGCTGTTCTTCAGGTGAGCCAAGTTCCTCGGACGATCGTTGTAAACAAGTGATTTTAGATAGCCCCATAAAAAATAGTCGCAGCGACCGTGCTGGCCACTCCAGATTGCCCCTCAAGGAGATGAGACGTCCTGGGAAGTGTTGCCACAAAACAGTCATTGACACATACGCTGTGTGTGCTGTAGCACCGTCCTGCTGGAACCATACATCTCCCACATCCATCTGGTTTAGAGTTGACAGGAGAAACTCCTGAATCATTTGGACATAACGGTCAGAAGTCAGTGAAACTGCCCGTTCGTTTTCTTCAAAAATCCATGGACCAATTATTCCAACTCGCGATAGTGTAAACCAAACAGTTACACGTTATAAATGTAGGGGACGCTGATGAAGTTGTATGGGGTTATCAGGGCTCCAAAAGCGCATGTTCTGCTTATTTACAGATCCCGAAAGATGTAAGTGAGCCTCATCACTGATGAAAACAAGTGTGTCGTGAGGTATGCCAAGAAGCGCCTCACATGCATTTTCTCGAGCAACCAAATCACGTGGATTAAGTTCCTGCGCCACAACCAATTTGTAGAGATGAAATTTTAGTTCTTCATGAAGGATTCGCCTCACAGAACGAGCAGACAACCCAACAGCAGCTGCATGTTTTGCTCTTTCTTGTTTATTTCTTTTCTTTTAGGACAGTTTACTGCCATGGTGCTGTGTGGCCCCTGGCAGTTCACGCACTTTTTTATGGTTTCCGTGCATTCTCTGAAGGTGTGATTAGTGCTTCCACATTCCGAGCATATTTTTTTATCCTTGTTCGGGCAGTTCTTTGTGACGTGATTCTCGATGGCATAAAATTGGAAACAGATCTGAACATTAATGAATTTTTCTATGTCGATGTTTTCTGGTGGTATCTGCATCCCGAATGCCATAATTCCGTTGTTCGTAGCTTTATTGGCCATCTCCGATGATATACACACTGCTTTGAAAACATGGCCGAATTTGATTTTCTCTGCGATTTTCAGGTACTTGTTTTCCCTTTCCAATTCTTTTTTAAGTTCTTTTTTTTGTGTGCGAGCCGACATAAAGGTCTACTTTGTGGCACACAAATGAACGGTTCGCCATTAATTGTGGTGGCAGTTTCGGTGATAAGCCGATTTTGCTCAGAGCTTTCAGCCCATCAGTTACCACCATCTTTTCAACGTCATCCTCTTTGTGGCAGAGTGCCACGTACCCGTTTGGTACTTCTATAAGTTTCGTCAGCGCGATTTTCAAATTAATATATTTGGTCCTAATGAGTAGTCCTCTTTCTGGTTTTGTTTTTCCTGCTTCGGTCCTTAGTGGCATCTTTTATACTCTAGGTTCATGTTTGTATTATGGGGGTCCCTCCCCCCAATTATCCCGTAGGCCCGCCCTCGCTGATATGATGCGATGAATGAATGAAAGGATGGACCCGGGTGGGCTCCTCTCGAGGGATGAAAAGTGACGGAATTTTTGTCGGCTAGCGCGGAATCAACTATCGCTAGCCGGAGTGCTGCACCCTCGAGGGAATTAAAAACCGCGGCGGCGTCCTACCATACACTGAGGCGGTTGCGTGTCCCTCAGTGGTCTTGGGGGCCCCCCACAGGCGAAGTTGTAATACTCCCCTGCAGAGGTTGCAACCTGGCCCATTGTCCGGGGTTCCTCTGGTACGGGTATCTGGCAGTGGGTGGGTTCGTCATTTTAGTTAAGAGCCTTTCTTCTAGGTTTCTCATGTAGAAGTTCTTCGCGAACATAGAGCCTGGTGGTGATCCCATCGCTACTCCGTCAATTTGATGGTAAAGTTTGCCATCTGGGCTTAGAAATAGAGCTTCGGTTGTACATAGTCTTAAAAGTTGTTTTAATATTCGGGGTTCCATTCGTGGTGGAGGCAGGTCGGGGTTTTCGTAAACGCACTTTATAATTATTTCGATTGTTTCCTTTATTGGTACATTGGTGAAAAGGCTCTCGACATCAAGTGAGGCCCGGGGGCCTTCTGGTAGGGAACTATGGAAAGTATCAACAAATTCGTTGGTCGACTTTATGGAGAATTTCGACGGAATGAATGGCGTAGTAATGGTTGAATTCAAGCGTTTGGCGAGTTTGTATGTCGGCGTTGGGACTTGAGAAAATGATTGGTCGAAGGGAGTTATTTTGCTTATGTGATTTGACATTTCCGTAGATGTATTTGGGGCTATATTCACCTTTAATAGGAAAGAGTTCAATTTGATTGAGGACACTGTTGTTTTCGGATATTAGTTTGTTGGCTTTTTTCTCCAGTTGTTCCGTTGGGTCTTTGGTTATTTGTTGAAATTTTGAGGTATCACAAGGTATGTTGTTTAGTTTTTGCTTGTATTCTTCTTTGTTAAGTAGAACGAAAATGTTTGACTTTTCTGCTCTTCTAACGATGATGTCATTACTATCACGGAATGTTTTGAGGGATTCTTTCCTTTCTTCTGTTAATAGGGAGCTTTTGTTCTTTGTGCGTTGTTTAGTTCCTTCTGCCATGAGTTGTGGTGCGATTTTGTGTTTTATTTTGAGGACGTTCTGTTTTTCAAGTTTTTCTAAATCTTGGTATAGTAGTTCAAGTTCTACTTTTTTGTTTGTTATGTCGTATTTCGTTTGAAGGTGGCAGTTTAGACCGAGGTTCAAGACTTTTTTCAATCTTTTATCAGGTATGTGGTTGGACAAGTTCAGGAATCCTTCGTTTCCAGATTGGGGGAGGAAAGTTTGTCCTCCATAAAGCTTGTTTATTTTTTTTTTTAAGATTTCTTTCAGAGAGCTCAGTAGTCTTCAACTTCAGGAAAAGTGCTTGGAGAATTTGGTGCTTTAGTTCATTTTCTATATTCTGTGAAAGGAATTCCTTCATCGAGTCTTCTGATATCGCTCTTCAGTTCAGGTATTCTCTCGCGAATTAGTAGAATTTGCCGTTTTACAAGTTCCTTAAGGAACAAATGTGTAACGTCTTCATGGCGGTCTGCTGGGTCATGGGTTTTGACATCGGTGTATGTTGGGAGCAGCTTCTCATCTATACATGTTTTCTTAAAGACTAGGTTGTATTTTGAAGTGCGCGAACGTCTACATAGGAAACCTAGAAGAAAGTTTCTTAACTAAAATGACGAACTCACCCATAATTTACACTAGATTTGTTGATGACATATACCTCACAATTAATGATGAAAACGAATTACTACAACTCAAAAGAACCTTAGAATCCCATTCTGTTCTCAAATTTACATACGAATTAAGTGTAGGTGGCCGTATTCCCTTTTTGGACGTAGACGTAAAACATAACAACGACGGAAAATATACCACCACCATCTATCGAAAAGGGACAGACTTCGGTCGATGCCTTAACGCCAAAGGTGAGTGCACCAATAACTATAAAATAATCGGTAATGAGCTCATATATAAGAAGAATCATCAAGAACTGCTAAACGTGGACCGCAATTGATGAAGAATTTATCGTGATCAATAATAGCTACTCAAACAGAGAATTTGACAAATTACAAAGAAAATTCTCAACTCCAAGTTCGAGGTAAAGGAGGGAAGAGAAAAAGTAAAACTAATACCACTCTACTACAAGAACCAAATGACGGATGCTTACAAAACAGACGAAACAATACTACAAGATATCATAAAAAGTAACACATACAAAGAAAATAACAAGTTATTCCTACGAATTTATTATAAAAACACAAAAGTAAGCAACTTATTAATGAAAAACGACCTCCGCGAAAAGCAATCGATCTTAAAGGCTACAAATGTGGTATAGAAATTCCAAAGCCCACATGAGGACTGCAAACCTCATCCAAATAACCAATATATAGGTATGACCACTACTACCATCAGCCGGCGCCTAATGATGCATTTGCAAGAAGGAGGAATAAAAACACATTACAAATAAAAGCATAACGCACAAATTACAAGAGCAACTCTGGTCGAAAACACTACCATACTCAGAAGAAACTCTGACATTCACCGCCTAAAGATTCTGAAGGCTCTTCTCATTAAAGAGATGGGCCCCAAAATCTTCCCTGCTCACGACCAGTAATGAGCTGCTACCTCACCGGTAAAGGAGGCAAAACCAAAGGAAAACACAAAATCAACGCAGCCTCAACAATAACGAAGACTTCCGTCTGAAGATGCCTTAAGAAAGGCGAAAGCTCACGGCCAAAACTCAAATTAGTTGTAAAAAAAGAAAATGGATCTTCATCAACTGGTCTTTAATCTCCAACCAGATACAAGAAACTGCATTCGCCAGTTGGAACGTTCCAAAATAAAATTGATAAAATCAAAATACAACCTGGTCTTTAACAATATATATATATATGTATATATATATATATATATATATATATATATATATATATATATATATATATATATATATATATATATATATATATATATATATATATATATATAGAGAGAGAGAGAGAGAGAGAGAGAGAAATTGGGACATTCTTCTGAAACCATAATTTTAGTATGTAAATCAAAGCCAAAACAAGTATATATTAAATGTATAATTTGGAACATATAACTAATTTTGCCTAAAATTTATTAATAATCCACTCAATGACCCGATAGTTAAAATGTTCTATTAGTTGGTTGCTCATGATTTCAGTTATTTTAAACTACTACCATGTTTAGCTCTGTTTAAATTTTTCACCTTTTAGTTCCTGTCCTTCTCTCATGTTGTCAAGTGTTCATTCATTTAATTTTTTAATTTGTTGCTTTGTTTTCTCAGTTTATTTAATAATCATTGCAGTATTTACTTTGTAATATTTGTTCTCTCTGTAAATTTTTGCATTATTTTATCTAAAATTTACTAAATTTTAAATTTATTTATTAATACATTGTCACATCATTTTCTCTCAAATTTACCAAACTTAAAACTTGTTATTATTCATTAATACACATATATTTATTTATACATTTTAAGCTTGCTTGTTTGTTAATCATATTGTTTTGCTCCATTATAGGCTGAAGATGAACATAGCTAATGTTCGAAACGTTCCAAATTATACATGTTCCGAATATTGGTTCTGGCTTTTATCTTGAAGTTAGGTGACAAATTACCCCATCCCCTCCTCCCGCACCCTATTTAAATACTTAAATAAGGCTAAACTTAGCATAACTGAGCTTACCAGATTTTATTTCTACGCTTTCGGACCTAATCTAAAACCCTTCCTCAGAGATGTTGTCGCTGTTTGGCCCAAACTTGTTTGGAATTCAGAGTAAGCATCTCTGAGGAAGGGCCATACCTTAAGCCCAATTATGACCAATCTAATTAATTAAAGATAACTAAATCGAACCTCAAAAATATTCAGAAACTTTTATCATGTTAATTTTTAATATGGAGCCGACTTTTATCTGCTCTTTCTTCTGTTTCTTAATATAAAAAATACATTAAGTGAGATATTAAAGAGACGAGCCAACTTATAGTGCCAAGTATCAAAAGCTCGGGGGAAGTTCTGCAAATATACTAAAAAGTGAACTACATTGATTGAACGGATAGGTATACATAATTGCCTTGCTATCAGAAAGGTTGCACATTATATGGGTATGCCTCCCCATTATCTGCCTCGAAGACGTGGAATAAACTGCCGCCCACTGTACGCCCCTCTCTATATTTCAGTGCCTTGAAGATCCATCAGTTTCATTAAGGCCTATCTTATTTCGGGGCAGGACTTCTGATAAGGCCTATGGTTTCGACGAGTGTCATACAAATACTTTATTATTATTATCTGCGGCTACCCCTCAGCCGCTGGAACCCCCGCCCCTTCCAATTTGAGGGAAGTTAAACCACATGAGGTGTGTCTAGTCATCGAATTGAGTCCAGATTCGGTTGAGCTTCACTGCATTGGAGCTCCCATATGTTGCATATTCCAATGGTTCGAATCCCACTTTAAACAGCAGTTCTCCACTGAGAAATAAAAGACCCTAGTTCAGATCACTTGTAAAAACCCTACAATTTTTCTATCACACACTTCTCTCCCTTCCACACATTTCACCTCCCCTAACTTGACTACTCTCCTTTGATCCTTATTTCGACTACTTTGGGCCCACTTGCCTCGTTGGTTTCGCTTTTTAATCCATCTAAAATAAATTTTGTAATTTCAATTTCTTCTCTCTAGCCCGTCCATTCTGTCTCCTATGAGTGTCGATATGCACTGTATAAACCGTTACTTCAAATCTTCCTTGAATTTTTTTTTCTCCAACATATAAGGTTTGATAAGGTCGGTGATACTTCTCGTTCTTGATGGACGCGGATGCATAGGAGAGTGGAGATCAGCTTCTTGATTGTGTTTTTATAATGGCAGCGGTCTCATCTATCGGTGGCCTACGATGGCATAGCTGCCGATCTTGGAGAATTAAGATCTCACAAATGGATCCCGACAGAACACTCCAACAGTTGGGTCAGGAGAAACTCTCATACCACCTGGTTTGCCTTCCGTTTATTACAGGATACCACTTTCTTTTTCCTTACCAATGTCTCCCACTGTACTTTGCAGACTTCTCCACGTGAAGCCACGTTTCCCACTCTCGTTCTGTCTGCCATTCTCCACAGCAATGAACTTCGCAACTCACTCCGCTCTGTCTTCGACTTGTGTGTTTACTCGCCAACTCCATCTTCGTTTTTTCGCCCCATCGATCATATTTAGGGCGCATGACGGAACTGGATTACAAAGAATTCCTTTTTAGTCTTGGAGTGAAACCATACTGTAAAGATCCTGAACAGTGCTTTTACCGAAATAGTCAGGGATTCTTTTCCACAAATAATATCCATCAGTGCAGAACTGTAAAGTTCCACTTTGTGCACACTTGTGGTATACCATAAAAATTCTCATTTGGCAAAATCATTAAACTCTTTGTGCATTTTATATTCCTTTAATTAATTGCCTGTCTTGAGTGTCGAAATTATCAATTGCATTGCTTTGCGTGTCGATATATTTCATCGCGTGTCTTCTCTAATTAATTGCATTTATATGAGTGCCTATTTAATTCGTCACGTATCTTGTATTTATGAATAAAAAGCCTCAGATAAATGCCTTTCTCTCCCTTACTAAAAGGAGTCTTTAAAGCCTTTGTTACCATTCTACCAGAATTTTCTGCTACATGTTGAACACATTCACTTTAGTATTTGTACTCGCAATGTATTCAAATTTGTTCCTTTTAGTATTTGTACTCTGTACATGAATTTTTCCCTGGTTATTTGTAATCCATCCGAGAGGTTCCAGTGCCCAAGGTTGACAAGGCTTGTTGTTGCCACTCCAGACGGTTTTTTTTTGTCCCTACGCCTGATTTTTTCTACTATTTCCTTTTTTCTGTCTTTACATTCTCGCATAATTTCATAACAAAATCACTCCTCAACTACACTACACTACTGACCACGCTAGCAACGCACGTCTTAGAAGGATTCAAGCAAAAATGTCCTCCAGTGCACACAGGCAGGTTCAAAGGTCATATTACCACTACAGGGTAGTGCTAAAGTTCATGTGAAGAGAGAAGTTGTGTACGAAGCAGTCCTAAAGTCTTTAGGCAGAGGTACATATGCTAAGTATAGGGTGGTCCTTAACTTCCCTCGAGTTAAGGGCTATAGGAACACCCTGTACTTATCATCTGTCTGTCTAATCCCTCTCTCACACCACATCTTCACACAATATATACTAGTCACCGACGAAAAGAAATGGATAGCAAACTTCCTCTCTAACAAGCACATCCAATTCATCCAACACACTGCCCATTCTAAAAGCCCCAAAACCTCCAAAACAACGAGGTCACTCAAGGCGTCATCCTCCCCCATATCATTTTCAATTTTGAATAAACAACATACCCTTCCACACTGCCAAATCAGTCCGCCTAAACATCTACACAGATGACCTATTCACCTAAACATGCACCTACAGCACTTTCAAAACTGGTTCCCATAAACAGAACATCCAGATCCTCCCTTCAAGTCAACAGTCGCCCGCTCTAACCTTCACAGACAAAAGTTCCCTTCCCTCACATTACGTTCCACGGTCCTTTTCCACTCAAGGGTAAATCCACACTACCGAGCATCACCCTACACCGGTGGTTCTTAACTTTGTATAACCCCTGCGCCCCTTGCAAAGCAGCGAGTCGTTCTCTTCCCCCTGCACCCAATGGCATAAAGTTCTCAGTAAAAGATCCATTTCAGCTTTAAGTCTTTACATTTTTCCTTTTCATATATTTGGAAATTCAGTTATATCGGTGTGTTGTATTTCATTTATATCGGTGTGTTGTATTTCATTTATATCAGTGTGTTGTATTTCATTTATATTGGTGTGTTGTATTTCATTTATATCGGTGTGTTGTATTTCATTTATATCGGTGTGTTGTATTTCATTTATATCGGTGTGTTGTATTTCATTTATATCGGTGTGTTGTATTTCATTTATATCGGTGTGTTGTATTTATGCCATTGCATCATCAAAGGAAATAAACAAATATGATTTCTCTCCATATCTAAATTTCAACCATCTTTCAGCGCAATTCACCTTCCTCCCCCCCTAGCAGAGCTGTTTCGCACATCTTAGGAGTAACGCCCCCCCAGTACCTCAACCCCTAGCCCCCGCATTACTTTCAATCAACACACAAGCAAGATTACCTCGAAGACCATATCCAAACTCAATACCTTCAGAACAATCACAAACACCAACTTCGGGCAACACAATGACTGAATATTGTATACAAACAGCTGATCCACACGGCACTAAACTTTGCATCTCCAGCCTGGGCACATCTAACACAAACCTACACAAGATACAAACACTCCCAAACAGGAGCCTAAGCATTACACCTGGCGACATTGAAACCACTTTTACACACCACCTCCACTCTGAAAAAAATTCTTTCCATCGGAAACCTCCTAAACGTGATGGGCACGTAGCTTTTCATCATGCTCCTCTGTCCCTCACGTCTACTACCTACCCTCTCCATTCCTAGCCTCACTCAGAGAAGCTATTAAAATCAACTCACTACACTCAATTATTAATGAACATTACCACAACCTCACCCAACCAGAACACAATGAAAACCCTACATACCCACTTCACCCGCATAACACTTCAAATCTACTTGCAAAACGCCCTACTCCTGAGCACTCTACACGAAATTCCTCTCTTCCGAATCTACTCGTATGGCTAAACCAGTTTCTCCGGTCCATCTCCGCTTAGGACGCCATCCTTCACTTCAGGAATAAAAAAATAGAATCAATCCTGACACCCCGCTATCCGAATACCTCCGCTTCAACCTCAAAACACGGCCCATCTCATCCTGCCCTGCCCCCTTCTAGAGCAGAACCCCTTTTAATATAACTTCTCTAGAAGACCTGTGGAAGACCACATGCAGTGACAGCCCTCCTGACTGATGCCGTTTGACTGAAGGGAGCCCGAAGGGCACACACGTAAGTAGGATTACACAAATTTAGAATGCTCAAAGGCCATCATGATCCGATCCCCCAACTTCAGCCCCATAGGCCCAAAGATCATCCTCAGTAATCAATTCCCACAAAAGTGGTTGGTACCAATCAAGATCACTTAAAAATACTCATATTTTGTGCACATTTACTCTGTAAAAAGTGAGGTAAGTACTAAAAAGGCTGAAGTTACAAACAATATAATGAACGTAGTTAGTTTTACCACTCAGATTAGTTGTAATTGGGAACATATTAGGAATTGTTGTATTACCAGTGCAGTTTTTAGAACATCTAAAGTTCTTAATCTCGTTGGTCTGAGCTTGATTATCTTCTTATTTTATGTGTGTTGAAATATGTACTTGTATGGATTTAAAAGTGTTTCAATTTATAATTAAAGTTAATCAAACATGTCCTAATTACCATATAGGGTGGTCCTAAGGTCCATAGACAAAGAGAATTTAAGTTCAGCGTAGTCATAAGTTCCTTAGGCAGAGAGATGCTAAGTATTGGGCGGTACTTACTTATGATCCCTCTTCCTAAGGACTTTAAAACAACTCTGTACTTAACTTGTCGCCGCTTATGGACTGTATGACCACCCTGTAGTATGCTAACCTAAATGATTTAAAGGAACATTTTTTATACCTTCCCATTCTAAATATTCAAATTTTATCTCATTATATTACTTCTTATTTTCTTTGTTTTACATTCCCCATCTGTATTGAGAAGGGAAATACTTGTAGGCGCATTTCCCTTTTACGTCGCTCCTCACCTTGGGACTCGGTTTCCCCTCTCCCGTTCTTGCACGTTCCCCTCGTGAAAGCAAGTCTTCCGCCGACGTTATTACGACAAAGTAACTTGACACTCCTCGTTCTTGGAAGGCCTCTCACCCAGCATCTTTCCAGTAATTACGTTCAGAACGCAATTTCGAAGCTAAGATGCTCTCTCTTTCTCTCTTTCTCTCTCTCTCTCTCTCTCTCTCTCTCTCTCTCTCTCTCTCTCTCTCTCTAGCCCCCGTCCCCTCTAGCTCACGATCCTTCTCTCGAGACCAAAGCTCTCTCTCTCTCTCTATCTCGACGCTTCTTTGTTGCTGGTTGTTGGTTCTGATTAGGTGTTGAAGGCGAGAATTCAATTCGCTTAAATTGTCCCTCCTTCCATGTCACAATTCGCCTTTGGGAATGTACGATTGGATGGCATTGAAGAAGATACTTGGGCTCAGACAGACCGTGGGGCTTTACGCATATAGCAAAATATTTTTGGAACCACAAATTGTCCTTGAGAGGCAGTTATAATAGGATACAGTTTTACATCAATAATTATTCATATAGATATAACCGCTTTTAATGCAAAATTAGCTAATAAGTATGAGTTGCTCATAACCATGATGGCTTATGTTAACCATGTACATACATGTATTTACTTATATCGACAGAGACATGCAAGTTGGGTAAAAGGACATCCCGGATTTTTTTATAACATCTTCAAACACTTTGAATGCGAAATAAATGTTTTAAAAAATGAGGTCAAGCTGTTCCTCCTTGGTTAACTCTCCTATAGCTGCTTTTAGAGCAACCCTTCTAGGCAGAGGATCAACGAGGACTTAAACTTTAGTTTGAAACATTTCTAACTCTTTCGTACAAGACGTACCAATTATAATCCTGTTACGAGATTATTAAACATTTTACAAGGCCTTAATCAGTATCGTGTGCACATTCGGTGTGTGTTTATGTGTCATACTGGAACATTTTGATCATTTCGTTCCTTCAGTAGGGTAGCATGGAGTCTCATATTCCATGAACCTGCAACGATCAGTATGCTGACTGGACAATACTGGTCTACCATTTTAAAGGATTAAAAGGCATTTTTAGGACTGTTAACAACACAAATAAACAAGTCTGATTGCCCACCGTTCAAAATATTTTGCATAACCATAATACATGCGCTACTAAGTTTGCCAATCTAAACACTGGATCTTTATTCGTCAGAAAAAAATAATGTCATTCCCCATAACTAGAATGCAGCTCATTTGTGAGGCACACGTAGTACTATTCCTAATTTCATGATAAAAGACCATAATAAACCATGTGAAGATATTTCTGCTTGTGGGGAAAGAGGGGGGGGGGGGGTAACTTCGACGTTTCTCTCCCTTCTGAAGCTTTTAAATGAGGGCCTATCTCAAGAGATTTCAAAGAAGCTATGTCAGATGCTATGTCAGATGGCCTGGATCAACCAAATCATTAAGCAAAGTGATATTTTGTTTTTTTCTTTAAATTGGAGAATAATTCCGTCAATCCTAAAAAAAGGCAAGTCTCCTTTCCGATAGATCCACGATCCGTCTTCCGCTAATTTTCGAGGTGTACGGCAGCGATTATCTTTGTCGACGTCTCTTTCTTCTCACGACCTCGGATGCTCTATGAACCGAGTCACTCTGATGAAACTTGTCAAGGGGTAAAAGTTTTGCGCCCTCGAGTCCCTTGGATATCTTGTCCGAAGTTCGTGGGACTTTGAAAAGGAGTTCTTTCGATCCCCTAAATATCCAAGATAGACAAAACTTGCTGAATCTTATTCACTATTTGTTGATTTTCTTTTTCCTTATATGCCCCCGGCATTATTTATAGAGTGCTTGTGTCGCCTATGATAGGTACTCCACTGAGTGCTTATGTCCACTATGATGGGTCTTCCATAAAGTGCTCATGTCCACTATGATGGGTCTTCCATAAAGTGCTCATGTCCACTATGAAGAGTTACTTCATGGAGTACCCGTGTGGCCGCCATTTACCTATAACCACAGCCTGCCTTGAGGAACATTCGAGCTATGTATCCTTTCATATATTTCTCGTCCACAACTCGACCACTTTTTTCAATAGGAAAATTGCCCCCACTCCCCGCCTATAACTCGAGAAAACCTGTGCTTCTCGCGCCTCTAGCCCTGGCTTTTGAAGGGGAAAGGGAAGATATGGCCCCAATGCGATTAATTCCTATTCGATGTTGTTACCGATAAATAAATTCAGTTCAGCTTCTAGTTGATTGTTAAGGGTATTGAATTACCAACAGATCTTTGTGTTTGTATAATTATTATTAGTGTTGCTGATAGTGGTTGTAATTAGTGGTAGTATGGCAAGTGGTGGTTCTGGTAATGGTTGTATACAAATTTGATTATATATTACCCTATTATTAGATAGTGAATTTATCTTGGCGACTGGATCGAGCCAATCCTGTACATCTTATTAAGGCAACAATGTTTTTGTGATACTACATCATGCTACCATCAATACTAATAACACCCATCGTGTCCGATATATGTGTATATATATTTAACCTATGTGATTAACTCGTATTAACATGTCTACAGATTTGATCTATTAATGATCAACACCCTTCCAGATTTTGTTTAGTTTTAAATATCTAGAATTAAAAAAAGGAAAGAATTTGAACGTTGAATTTATTTGCTTTACGTTAGTCAACTTTTTCATTTCGTTCTTTATATCTACCGTGCGCGGCAAAATTTTCAGTCGTTTTGACGGGTGTACTATCTAAATCCTTCCAATACTCATTGTTATAAACATAGATTTAATGTATTTTTAAATTTATAAATGTAAAAATATGTTATTCTCTTTTTTATGTAGTTTTTTTTTGTACTGTATTGAAATATATATTGCATCTAGCTCTACCCTCATCTGAGACTTCGCAATTTCTTCAGCTCTGTAAAGATTGTCATCACGGGAAAGAGAGCAAAGATGCAAATCTAGCAGACATCGATAAGTGATGGTCAAACCACTCAAATTCACTCAATAGTTTGAGTGAAATCCAATTGCCATCATTTGTCGGAGAAAAGAAAGGGTGATTTTTATAATAAACCTCAATAAAAGGGCACTCGCTTTGTCCCATGGCAAGTCCTTGAAGAAATCTGAGGCCGAACTCGCCCAGAAGACTGTAATAAATATGCCTTTCATAAGATTCCTTATGACCCCAAAAGGAGTGGTAATACACCTAGAGTGGCCTTCCAAAACTGATGACCGCGAAGTGACCTTATATGCCGCCTTGGCCAAAATTACGGGACAGGTATGAAAAAGTGCAGAATTTGATTGAATTTGATTGAAACTCATTTATTTCATACTTGACATAATACAAATAAACATTTTTTTGCGTATATTCTATCAATAATTAATATTTGATGTGTCCTCCTTTTGCGTTTATAACCGCTTTTATGCTTTTTGTACACTTGAAAATAAGTTGCTAAAGGTGGTTGGCTCAACTTTCTACCAATCTTAATGAATTTTGGCTGTTAATTCACTTTTTGAGGAACATTTGTGCACCTTCACTCTTGTGCCATAGTATGACCACAAATGTTTAATGGGGTTGAGGTCTGGAGATTGAGCGGGCCATTCCATCAACGTCACCCTTTTCTATTCAAACCAACCCTTTGAGAATCTAGATGTGTGGCATGGAGCATTGTCTTGTTGGAAGATTACACCATCTGGTATGTCATCATTGAAAGCTTTACTTATGGAAGGTTGATAAACCTAGTCTAACATGCTGGTGTAAATGTTGGAATTCGCTTTGCCTTCACAAGTGAACAACAGCACCAAACCATTACACTGCCACCTCCAAATTTCACTGTTGGGACAACACATCTCGGATCATAAGATTCCCTAACTCTTCGATGAACATAAACAGCTTCAGGGGTTCCAAAGATCTGAGGAGAAATACAAATTTTACTGATCATTTTTGGTATCCAATAAAATGTGTACAAGCGTAATAAATTGGTAGAAACTTATGTGAAGAACGTAGTTCAAAGTTTCTTTCATCACAACAAACAACATTAGCCCAATCATTATCAGTCCAATCTTCATGCTCTTTTGCCCAAGAAAATCGCTTCTTTTTGTTCACTTGAAACAGCCACGGTTTTTTTCTAGCCTTACATCCTTTAAGATCGTCTTCTAATAACCTTCTTCTCATTGTGCGTCTTGATATCTCTGTGTTTGTTGCTGCCCGAAACTCAGTAACTACATCAGAAGAGTTTTGTTTTCCTATAGGTCAAAGATGTCCTTTTCAGCAACCTCTCTTCGCTCCGAGTTGTACACCTTTTGCGACCTTGACCATTACGGCTTTTGAAAGAATTGGCCTCATTGTACCTTTTAATGGTTGTTTGGACACCATTTCTCGAGCATTTCAATTTTCTTGTAATTTCGAGTTGGGATAATCCTTTTCTGGACAGCGGACGTATTTGAGCTCTTTGAGCTTCAGGAATCTGTTTCTTCGGAAACTTTTTCAACAAAAATTACCACTTGTAAGTTGACAATAAAATAATCATTACTAAATAGGAATTAACGTTAGTATCACACATTGAATGGTAGAAGGTTGCCCCGACCACTTATGCACAATATGCAAGAACGCATTAAAGCGGTTATAAAAGCAAATGGAGGACACATCAAATATTAATTATTGATAGAATATACGCAAAAATGTATATTTCTATTATTTCAAGTATGAAATAAATAGGTTTCAATCATATTCTTCACTCTTTCATAACTGCCCCATAATTTTGTCCAAGGCTTATATATACCATTATTATATTTCATGAAACTACCATGCAAACTTATCTATTGATGAATTTCGTTCTCATTTGTACAAGATAAACATTTATTTGAACTTGGTTTGATTTCTGGTTTCTCCTTTATTCTTCTCTCTTTCTTTTGAGTTTGTTCTCGTTCTCTATATTTACTTCCTCATGGGGACGGCGAGGAAATTAAAAATAAAAAAAAATCTGCTCGAAAAAAAACATAAGCGTCCATCTATTTAAAGGACTCATTGCTATCAAAAGTCTAGACCAGCTTTTCGTAACCGGTGGGGAATTTCCTACTAATGTGAATTCAATAACTTAGATAGCTAATGATGAATAAAATTAGACTTCTTAGTAATTTAATAATCTTAAGTTCTTATCTCTATTGTAGTCTATGAAAATAATAGAAAAAAAATGTGTATCAGTAGGTGACTGTGTTCCATTTTATCATCTGAGAAAGGTACTTAGCGAAGGACTCTGCCAACAGAATTAGAGCAACATAGGGACCATTTTGACATCTCTAGAAGCCAAGTTCAGAAAACATTGCCTAGGGAGAGATACAGAGGACAAAAACATGCAATTAGCAAGGAATCGCTCCTTATGTGACGCTGACAAATTCTCTGGCGATACAAAGATGTAGGAAGAGTTGTCGGATCTTTTTTTTATTTATGATTCATTAGCTAAGGACAATTTTAGAATGCTTAGTATTGCTAAAGAACCTTAGGGTAAGAAGTACTCAGTTTACCAGTCTTTGTGTACTAGGTTTCATTGTTCCTTTCTCTTATCCGTACCTTGTGAGGCAGGATTTTAGACTCTTATAATTAAATCAAACCATCGGGGTTTGATTCCAATTGAGGGAAGAAATGTAGTTAAATCAAAGCATCCTCTTTTTTTTCACTGAAAACCCTTTGCATAAACAAAACGTCTCTCTTCCATTTCTCAGAAACAGCCCGAGGGGTTGTTGATCCACACTCCCCTGAGTTGGAACGGGTAGCTCTCCCTATAGCCAAGAAGTGGTTCAACGTTCACAGTTTGGTAGCAAAACAGTACTATACCTCCTCCCCTCGACAACATTGACCGGTTCCCGGTGCTATGGTTTGCGAGTGACTGTCCTATTGATCTTTATGTTGCTCACGGTATAAGTAAAAAAACCCCGATGGGTAAGGCAATAATAACAATACGAAAGTGGAGTCGTCTCCAACGACTGCCACCTGTTAATCGTGTATGGCCGTCATGTCTCGTAAATCTTTTTACTGATGGGCGACAACTAAGCAGTATTGTCCAGCTAATTTCCGAGAGAGAGAGAGAGAGGGAGAGTATGTGTGTGTGTCGGTGTGTGTTTTTTGCCCTCAGAATTGGATTTACACTTTAGATAATAAATCCCCAATAACAAAGACCGGATTGTCGGGAGATGGTGAGCTGATGACGGCTTTCCCCTGTCGTTTGAAGGGGCGTTTCATTCGAATTGAAACTTCCCCTCGTTTCGAGGACATAATTAATTGAGTGGGGATCCTCTGCACGTGCACAATGCACGCTCCCAGGAAGCTTCTCCCACACAATCGCCCACCTACTCACATCGAGAGCGCGATAACAATGCGATAAGGATGCCTTTTAACCACCAGGTCTCTAAATATGTGGTTGCGTCAAGTCACATTTCATTAAACCATATATATATATATATATATATATATATATATATATATATATATATATATATATATATATATAGATAGATGGATATAGAAGGCCATGTTTTATGTAAGATTTGTTGAAGTCAATATCAATTGTTTCGTTGTCGATTTTTATCTTTATTCTCGCAAAAGATAAAAAGAGGGGATAATTATTGTGTCCCAACTAAACTTTAGAATTAAAATCATTTTCATAGTAGTATTAGTAGTAGTAGTATAAGTAGTAGTAATAGTAAAGGTAGTAGATGTAGAAATAGTAATAGTAGTAGAAGTAGTAGTAATAGTAAAGGTAGTAGAGGTAGAAATAGTAATAGTAGTAGTAAAGGTAGTAGAGGTAGAGATAGTAATAGTAGTAGTATAGGCAGTAATAGTAGTAGAGGTAGCAGTAGAATTAGTAGTAGTAATAATAGTAGAGGTAGTATTAGTAGTAGTAGAAGCAGTAATAGTAGTAGCAGAAGCAGTAGTAGCAATAGTAGAGGTTTTACTAGTAGAAGTAAAAAAACCTTAATCATAGTGGTACGGACTAAAACCCCCTCTGCTATAAAGGCTTGAATGCCCTTTTTGCCTTAAAAAAAACGACAAAAAAATGCTAAACGCAAAGAAAGCCAGTGGTACCTTTTCACCAGGAAATGGTAGTTTCATTCTGTTTTCGCTTCCATTTTCTATTTATTTCACCATTTTTTTCACCACTATTTCTCTACTACTCAAAACACCTAGTCCTATTTCCCTCACTTTATATGGCCAATGTTCAAATGGCCGTTTGTTTTTTTCATAAAACTGTAGAAATAGAAATAAGTAATTATTCCATCTTAAATTATTATATTTCTAAATATTTGAGAAAGAAAAAGAGAAAAAAAATTGAAGAAAAATTAAAAAATTACCATAAAAATGTATTTTCAATTCCAAACTTAAGTTGAGACCTTTGTCAAACCACTCAACCCAACTTCAAAATAAACCTATACTACATAACCACCCTTATTTAGAAAATAGGTATTTGTTTCCATAAAATACTCATAGTTTAATTATACTTGTATAAAGTAAGATATATTTAACAATCTATCCTTAATTTGAAAAAAGATGGAAAAATAAAGAAACCCAAAGTGAAAAAAAGAAGGAACTAATTTGAGCTGCGAAAGTATACCGCTGCAAAATGGCTTAATATAAAAAAAAAATATCATATTTACTGCCTTAAGTCCGAACACAACTTTTTTTCGTTATTATTTACTTTTTCAAAATATTTTTTATGGAATTCTACATTCAACGGTTATTAGATTAAATAAACAATACAAATCCTTGTATTTCTTATGTTTCACATCGATACGTGAAGCATTAACCTAGAAGAGAACAACATTTTTCTGCTTCCAGGACTTAAATCAAGTTATCCAAAATTCCATTTCGGTGTTATGATTAATATCAGCATTTCTCTTGGGTAGAAAGCTTTTCAAATGACTTTTTACACCCATTTTCCTACGTTCATACAACTTAGCTCCTGTATTGTTGTGACACGAGGAAATGGATCTACATATTATTAATATAAAATTGTCTCCACCTTTATAGAAAAAACCGCTTCAAATGGAAGACAAGATGTCAGGATTCGTAGACTTGGAACGGTGTTTAGAGTAATCGAGATGAAGGGGTGTTAGGATACCCTCCGAGAAGGACCCTTCCTGAAGTGAGAGGCAGATCGAGCGATCATTCATCTAAGTAGATGACATGTTTCCATTGCTCCATTGTTCAGGTCGATGGTGATTGCGCTCTATTATGGTTTTAGTGCCATTGATCATTAAAATCAGGGTTTGGAAGTTGCAGCTGCTTCGTGGTCGAAACGTCATGTAGCTCTCGCAGATCTGGTGAGGTTCTACATGAGAGTGCAGGTGTCAGTTAAGTTCGGCACATACTTTTGTAGCAGTGGATTTATTATTTCATTGCAATCTGTTTTTAATGTTCGAAGATCTTGGCCATATATCTTTTTCGCTTGTGCTTACTATTGCTTTATCAGAGCTTGCTTTACTTCCATTTTTGGTCTGTGCCATCTCCTCGGAAATTCTTCTTCCTCGTGAAACCTAGAGTCTTTGTAGTTTTCGCAACCGATGTTCAAGCCATTTGTGCTTTAACGATTCACCCTAATGCCCACATTTGTTACATCAATTTGCTTTCAAATTATAAAAAATATGTGTCACGCGATCTGAATAAAATATAAAAAATATAACATAACATTAATGAACTCTGTCCACAATACAGACTAAATATAGCCCGATAGAAGCTGAAGAAGCCAGGGGGAAATTAAGAACGATACATATTTAAAATAAGATACTGTGACCGTTGAACAAAAACACTTGGATTAGACTACAAACACAAATGAAAGATATTTTCAAATGAATAGTTTCCATATCCTTACATAAAGGACGGAGTTGATAACAAAATATTAGTTGATTTACCCATGGCTAAGATCTTGCTATGGTAGTAAACGCTGAAGGCATTGTCAAACCAGCACTGGCGCCAATCATTCGGGAAATGGCGACGAAATAAATGCACTTTTGTATTACTTGTCTTTTTTTATTCATTATTTGTCTCTTTTTAACCTTTTTATTCAATTTATTTTAATTCTCCTTCTTTTTCTTTATCTCTATATACCTTATTCTTCCTTCATTGACTGAAATGCCCTTGTTGGTTATTCATCTTTCCCACTTAAAGAAATTCGTCACCATTATTTCTCACTAATTCCTTCGCCATATAAGTAATAGGAGTATCTGATATTTCTGAAGAGGTTCGTCGACGGGTTAATGACTCCGTTAGATGGCCCAATTTATTCTTCTTAACAATAAATCAAGTCACCCTCTTTTTCTTATAACGACGTTTAATGAGTGCCAAGTCTAAACAAGTTGGCACTCGCCACTTAAGTCATCAAAATTATTCGGTGCTTTACTCGCTGCGGTTTTTATTCCATTTTGAAATATTTCTGCGGTTTTATTTTCTTATTATCGTTTATTTGCGTTAAATAGAAATTAATCGAATTTACAAAGCTTTTTTTGGTCGCCTTTATGTTATAAAAAGGCTATTATTTTAATATTGGTGTGGTTAGGATTTGTTCACTTGTTTTCTGCATGTTATTGCCCCATCCCCTGACTCGGCGTCTTCTCTCCCCTCGGTTGAGGTGAGGGAAATCCAGTAATTGGATTGTTCCATTGCCCCACAATCGTTGACAAAGGTCTGAGCTAATTAAGGGGCGCGTAGGGGCGCAACCCGTAGCCGCGGAATACGGAGCGATCTCGCCTCGTTCCCGAGAGAGTTTGCGCTACACTCCACTGCGGTCGGGAGCCACAGAGCACCTCCCTTCCTGCACCGTCCCTCGGCGGCCCTGGCGAGATGGGGAGGATATATCAGCCTACGGGTCGATTTTGCTGGATGAAAGCGAATGTGTGCAACGTGGAACGAACAGCGGTGCCATAGATCAACAGACACTTCATCCTGGCGATTAATGTCATTCACACTTCATAACAGCGGCCTCTGATTTACTTTCAGCACCGGATAGATAGTCATTGTCTCCTATGGAAATTCAGGATTCCACCTCGAGTTGTTTTCTAGAGTGGCTTTAGAGGAGTCGTGCCAAGACAAGGATTCTGGGCTGACCTTGTTAGCTGGCGTAATCTTTGTTCCCAGTTACTTTTTGTATATTTCTTTCCTGCATTAGTTAATTTTCTGCCAGTCTCTCCATCATTGGATATTAAAATTTCCCTTTGTCTCATAATAAATCAATAAATAAATGAATAAATGAGTAAATAGACTAATGAATAAATAAGTAAATAACTGATCTTTATTTCATTTCCTAGATACTGAAAGTTCCATGGAAAGGTAAATCTGAAGATTGGCTCACATTCTCACCCGATGATCCACTCCTTATTGTAATTCCACAATAATTCCGGTCTCTTTAATACGGAAAGCCGTGATGCCCTCGTTAATTTTTGCCTTTTTTTAAAAAAAAGACATTCTAAATTACGTCGGCACTGATTGGCTGGTCTCTTATTAAAGCCTCCAATATTACACCAGATGAGGGTACATTTGACATTATCGTGGGCGATCCAAGCGACATCCCTCCGGGTCCCTGGAGCCAGAGGCCTAGCAAGGGGCATTCTTTCACACATAGTGGCAACCAACACCTTTGAGCTCTTCGGCTATGCATTTACCCCACATTTTCACTATCCCTAACTTCACCCTTTCTTTACGAATTTTTAAAATAAAAATCCCCCCTGTGGCCCTCGCTGGGGTTGGCTTTTTCAGAAAAATAACCACAAAAACTCCTAAGATGAGTGGCCATTTGGGAATTAAAGGGAGAATAGCGACGGACGATTGCTAGGGGAATGCAGAGGAAGAGAAGGAGAGGAGAAAGAAATAATCAAAGGGGTATTGAGGTAGGCAAAATGGGAGTAAGGTCAGAAGGTTACAAGTTCTAAATGCCGAGCCCGGTTGGGTCGAGGCCACCGGTTGGAAGGCCTCGGTTGGGTGCACTTCAAGACCAGACTTCTTCTTTTCTCATCTTTGAAGAGAGAATAAGAACAAAATAGAAAGAACTGAGCAGTAAAAAGATTAGAGGAAAGAGAGGATTCGCAAAAACTACCACCAACACTAAATTGGCGCGCACAATTGATGAACTACAGGAGCGTGGAAAATACAGGACAACTAGCAGCGGGGGAGGTTAGAACACCTTGTTAGAACCCCTGGCTTTAGCGGAGTCTGCCTTTGCGTAGGGCTACCACAGGTTATTTAAGGTTGGCTTACTCCTCCCTCCCCCCCTCTTTCTCCTGCACCGGGATACCAACATGGCCCTGGGGCAGAGATTGGTAGACGGGAGGGCATGCCAACGTGTCGGTGGACATGCACATCGTAGTACCTCTGTGGTTCTCTGGTCGTCCCAAATCGGTTAATGTTTACCTTGAATCCGCAGGGCACCTAGTTACTGGATGTAGCTGAAAACCAGGGGTCTTGCAAGATAATAAAGAGCTTGGATACTGGAAGGGGCAGAGTTTGGCCCTCAGGTTCACCTTTGGCCGCCAGGATATCGAGCGGTGGCACTGCAAGGGAGGAGCGAGAAGTAATGCGTGCAGCAGTTTAAGAGTTAGGAGCAGCCAAAGCAAGACTCTTAACCGTAAGTCAGCACAACGCTTCAGAAGACCATAGAAAAGGAATGAAGATTGCCAAGTGCAAACATCTACTTCCATGAACTTGAACCCTTTCACACTCTCCATTCAGTCTGTCAGTCTCTGCCTGTGTGCTTGTCAGTCTCTCTTTTACTCCATCCATCTCCTCCCCTCTTTCTCTCTCTTATTACTCTCTCTCTCTTTATATATATATATATATGATGGTGGAACCACTGTATGGGAGCCAAAACTTTAATTTACGAGACTAGTTTCAGTATGTATGAGTATATGACTGAAGAGGGCATGATAAACTAAATACTGAAACTAGTCTCGTAAATTAAACTTTTGGCTCCCATACAGTGGTTTCACCATCATATATATATATATATATATATATATATATATATATATATATATATATATATATATATATATATATATATATATATATATATATATATATATATATATACATATATATATATATATATATATATATATATATATATATATATATATATATATATATATATATATATATATACATATATATATATATATATATATATATATATATATATATATATATATATATATTTTAACCTTTCTCTTTTTCTCTCTTTCTCTCTATCTATCTATCTATCTTACCCTCTCTAACTCTTTGTAGCTTTTTCTCTCTCTTTTTCTCTCTCTTGGTCTATATCTCTCTTAATCTGTTTCCCTAGCTACTAGGTCTTGAGCTAGACATAGATCCTGCCAAATACAGGACCCTGGTGCTTTACAAACTCCCTACCAACTCGCTGAAAAGGACAGGGATTTGTACCGGCTGCTGAGTGAACTTGTACAAGACAGAGTGTGTATCGCCATGGGTAATTTCAACACCCAAGTTGACTGGGAAACGATAGAAACCTGTGGCGAGAGCGCGCTACTCCTGGAGTTCGCCAACAACGAGTTCCTGACTCAGTGGGTGAGAGAGCCGACGAGAGGAAATAGTACCCTCGACTTGGTTATCACCTCTGAGGATGACATCGTTGAGGATCTCTTGATAGGCGAAGAGCTCGGTGGCAATGATCACCGACTAGTTAGATTTATAGTCAAGGTCCCCAAGGTAGAGTCTGCGACTGGTAAATCGAGGAAACTTGATTTGAGAAGAGCAGACTTTGCAAGTCTTCGTGCTGGCTTGACTGATGCGAGGCTAGAAGTGTGCGAGGATGTTGAAGATTCGTGGAATAGATTCCAAACTACGTTCCTGAGTCTTCAATCACGTTTCATCCCTTTGAAAAACCTTCTTCGGTCTTCCGTTTAACCAAAGAGGTTTAATCAGGAAATCGGTCAACTACTGAGGAAGAAGAGAATGGTGTACCAGCAGTCAAAGAATTCTAGAGACTTTAAGGAGTACCGGAGGCTAGCTAAGAGGGTGAAGTCTAGCATAAAGGCAGCAAAGCCTGCCGAGAAGCTCCGAGTGGCGAGAGTCTACAAGGAGAATCCCAAGGAGTTCTTTGGTTATGTAAATAGCCGTAAACCAATCCATCGCACGATTGGCCCTTCAGTGAGGGAGGAGGGGGCATCAAAGCACTCAGATGCAGAAAATGCTAACCTCCTCAACGACTACTTCTCTTCAGTGTTTACTGAAGAATGTGGTCCCATCCCCCAGCTCACGGAATCTTACTTGGGGAGAAGCTGGAGGAAATGAACTTTACCGAAGGAGAAATAAAGAAAAAGATCGCTGACCTAAAGACGAATAAGTCCCCTGGACCGGACGGGTTTCTACCTAAAGTGTTAAAGGAAGTGTGCGATGAAGTATCACGACATCTGTGCGCTATCTTTAACATGTCAATCCGGACCAAATGCGTTCCTAGAGACTGGCGTGAGGCGGAGGTGACTCCTATCTTCAAGAAAGGAGACCGTAATCAACCGTCGAACTACTTACCTATTAGCTTAACCTCAGTAGTCGGTAAAATCATGGAAAGCATCTTGGTGGAAAAAATGACGTCATATTTAGAGTCCAAGTTGCGAATGAGGAGTTCCTAGCATGGGTTCCGAACACCGGTCATGCCTCACGAATCTTGTGGAATTCTTTCACTTCGTTTTTTTTAGCACGACCTGGATAAGGTGGTGGATGTGGTCTACTTAGACTTTCAGAAAGCCTTTGATAAGGTACCACACCCCTGCCTTCTCCGGAAAGTAGGTGCGCTGGTCGTAGACGGAAATGTAGCAAGTTGGATAGAGAACTGGCTAAACGGCAGACGGCAACGGGTAGTGTTGAATGGACAGGCTTCTGAGTGGGTGCCCGTTACTAGCGATGTTACTCAAGGTTCTGTCCTGTGACCACTACTATTCATTATCTACGTCAACGACATGGACAGTGACATCGTTGCGAAGATTTCTAAATTTGCCGACGATACCAAACTTGGTATGAACGTTGCAAAGGAAGGAAATACTGCCTGGCTACAGAAAGATCTTGGGAAGATTGGGGAGTGGTCGGACACGTGGCAAATGCCTTTTAACGTGAACAAATTCAAAGTGATGCATATCGGCCACCGAAACCCCCCATCTCATTATATCCTTAAGGGCAATGCTGTTGAATCCACCGACACTGAGAAGGACTTGGGTGTAACTATAACTAGTCATCTCAAGTTCTCGAGGCAGTGTATTGAGGTGGAGAAGAAAGCCCAAAGGATGCTAGGTTATATAAAGCGACAGTTTGGATATCTAAACAATGAAATAGTACTCTGTCTGTACAATTCACTTGTCCGACCGCAACTGGAGTATGCCGTACAATTTTAGAGTCCTTCATTTCGAAGAGACATCGCGAAATTGGAACGCGTGCAAACCAGGGAAACCAAACTGATTCCCTCTATCAGACATAAAATTTATGAAAATAGATTAAGGGAATTAGATCTGTTCTGGTTGGAAACCCGTGGACTGAGTGGTCATCTTATAAAAGTTTTCAAAATACTTCGAGGGTTCGACAATGTTGACTATAGGGATATTTTCAGCCTTAATGTGACCAGAACAAGAAATCACGACTTTAAACTTGACCTGAAGCGTTACAACCGCGATCTGTGTGGGAAATTTTTCACGTACAGTATCAGAGGCAGCTGGAACGCCCTTACGGTGGAGGTTGTCAACAGCAATTCTGTTGACTAGTTCAAGACTAGACAAAGTCTTGAAAAGTGGCCGTTTAGGGAGGACGTAAGGCAATTGAGCGTGGATGTGCCTGCTCGACGGCTAGTCCAAAGGTACCCTCATTGAATAGACCGTAAGGTCTTCTAGGGTGCTCATTTTCCTTGTAGCTCCTTGTAGCTCTATTTCTCTTTTTCTGCTACAATCTGTCTGTTATTTTGTTTCGATTAATATCTCCCTCTCTTCCCTCTTACTATCTAGGCGGAGCACTCCCACCAGATCCGCAGGCTCGAAGAGAAGTTAAACGAGCTCTCGAGTCCTGTGGCAAAGACGACCTCTTCAGAGAGGCCGGGCCCGAATGTGGCAGAAACGCCAAAAGGAAAAAATAAAAAGAAAAAAATATGAAAAAGGGAAAGAATAAAGAGGAAGAAAGAGAAATAGAAGAAGAAAAGGTAGAAGTTATTAAAAAGGATGACAAGGGGGAAAAGATGATAGAGAAGAAGAAGAGGAAGGAAGAAAAAAAGACTGAAAAGACCATGACGGAGAAGAGAGAGGAATCAGAGAGCTTGACTCAGAAAATAAAGACTCTGAGCTTAGCAGGCAAATGTACCAGGGTCAGCCTTGTGGGTGATGCCTGCAACCCCTGCTAGTGGCCCGCCTTCGCAAAAGCGTTAAGGTGAGCTGCGTCTCAGGCTGTGGGAATAAACAGGTAAGAGCTGAGGCCGAGAAGTCTCAGATTTCTGAGACTTCAGTCGTTGCCCTTATGGTAATTGGCAACGACCTTTACCTCAAAGGAGGTAGGGTAAGCCCTACAGGCGAGATTATGAAGACGGTTACGGGCGCTTTCGACGACTGTGGATTGAAAACCCGCAGACGCGTCGTGGTGGGGATGCTCCCGAGGTGGGGTCCAAGCCGGACTGCCCACGTAAGGAACATGTCGCTAAACCAGCGCCTTGCAGACCTCTGTACGGCGGAGGGTGTCTTTTTTGTCGACCCGTACGCCGCATTCTATGGTAGAAAAGACCTCTACCAAAGGGATGGGGTTTACCTCTCCTTTAAGGGCAAGGCTTTCCTAGCCAACCTCATCCAGGATGTCGTGGAACGCACCTAAAGGAGTGTCCGGCCCATTGGGAAGTTGGACGTACGCCAGTACGCCCGAGTCACTCCCCAAACAACCTTCTCGGAGGTTGTCAAAAATGGTGCCACCGCGACAAACAAGAAGCCAGGAAACGGAAGAGTATAGGGGGTCCTACATTAGGGAACTCCCTGAAAGTTCTTCTGTTCAATGCGAGGTCAATCAGGAACAAGTTTCCTGAGCTCCGTGGCCTCGTAGCGACGGAAGAACCCGAAATGGTAGCCATAACAGAATCGTGGATAAAAACCTCAAATCGAGACTTTGAAGGCGAATTCACGGTTCCTGGCTACCAACTCTTCCACAAAGATAGGCCAGACAGAGAGGGTGGCGGTGTAATGTTGTATGTCAAGGATACAATCAAATCTACGAACTCCAACATTATATCCGATTACGAGCTCCTAGGCGTTGAGCTAGAGATAGGTCCTGTCAGATACAAGACCCTGCTGCTTTGAAGAGCCCCTTCCCAACCCGTTGAGAAGGACAGGGAATGGTACCAGCTGCTGGGTGAGCTTGTTCAAGGAAGAGTGTGCATCGTTATGGGTGACTTCAACAGACAAGTTGACTGGGAAACCAGAGCAGCCTGTGGCGAGAGCGCGCTACTCCTGGAGTTCGCCAACAACGAGTTCCTCACTCAATGGGTCAGAGAACCGACGAGAGGAGACAATATCCTCGACTTGTTCTTCACCTCTGAGGATGATATCGTTGAGGATCTCTCTGTAGGCGAAAAGCTCGGTGGCAGTGATCACCAGCTAATTAGATTTACCGTCAAGATCCCGAAGGTCAGGTCTGTTGCCAGTCAATCAAGGAAACTTGATTTGAGAAGAGCAGACTTTGAAAGCCTTCGTGCTGGGCTGAATGATGTAAGGCTAGTGGTATGAGAAGATGTTGAGGATTCGTGGAACAATTTCAAAAATAAGTTCATGAGTCTTCAATCAAGTTGCCTTCCTCTGAAATGCACCCGTCGGTCTTCTCTTCAACCAAAGTAGTTTAATCGAGAAATCGGCCAACTGCTTAGGGAGAAGAGAAATGCGTACCTGTGATCAAAGATCTCGGGTGCCTTTGACGAGTACCGGAGGCTAGCCAGAAGAGTGAAGTCCAGCATAAGGGCGGCTAAGCGGTCTGAGGAACTCCGAGTGGCGAGACTCTGCAAGGAGAATCCCAAGGAGTTCTTCGGCTATGTAAATAGCCATAAACAAATCCATCGTAGGATTGGGCCCTTAGTGGACGAGGAGGGTGCATTAACTCACTCAGCTGCAGAAAATGCTAACCTGCTGAATGACTACTTCTCTTTAGTGTTTACTGAAGAGTGTGGTCCCATCCCTCAGCTCACGGATTCCTACTCGGGAGAAAAGCTGGAGGTACTGGACCTTACCGAAGGAGAAATAAAGAAAAAGATCGCTGACCTAAAGACGAATAAGTCCCCTGGACCGGAGGGGTTTCTACCCAAGGTGTTGAAGGAAGTGTGCAATGAAGTATCACGACATCTGTGCGCTATCTTTAACATGTCAATCCGGACCAGATGCGTTCCTAGAGAATGGCGTAAGGCGGAGGTGACTCCGATCTTCAAGAAAGGAGACCCCAGCCATCCGTCAAACTACCGACCCATCAGTTTGACTTCGATAGTCGGTAAACTCATGGAAAGCATGATAGTGGACAAGATAACGTCTTATTTAGAGTCAAACCTGCCACTGAAGAGTTTCCAGCACGGCTTCCGAAGGCAACGGTCATGCCTGACGAACCTTGTGGAATTCTTCCACTTCGTGTTCAGTAAGCATGATCGGGATAAAACGGTGGATGTTGTTTACCTCGACTTCCAAAAGGCCTTTGATAAGGTACCACACCGCCACCTTCTCCGGAAAGTGCGTGCACAGGGCATAAACGGCAATGTAGCAGGTTGGATAGAGAGCTGGCTAAGTGACAGACGGCAACGAGTATTGGTGAATTGCCAGGCCTCTGAATGGGCGCCCGTATCTAGCGGTGTCCCTCAAGGTTCCGCATTGGGACCACTACTATTCATCATCTACGTCAACAACATGGACGGAGACATGGTTGCCAAAATCTCCAAATTTGCCGACGACACCAAGTTAGTATCAATGTGGCAAAGGAGGGAAACATTGCCCGCCTCCAAGATGACCTTCAAAGGATTGGGGAGTGGTCTGATACGTGGCAAATGCCTTTCAACGTGAACAAGTGCAAAGTAATGCATATCGGCCACCGAAACCCCCAATCTCACTTCATCCTTAAGGGCACTGCTCTTGAATAGAGTGACACTAAAAAGGACTTGGGTATTACTATCACTAGCGACCTCAAGTTCTCGAAACAGTGCATCGAGGCAGAGAAGAAAGCCCAAACTATGTTAGGCTACATAAAGCGTCAGTTTGGATACCGTAACAAGAGATAGTACTTTGTCTGTACAACTCCCTCGTTTGGCCGCACCTGGAGTATGCCGTACAATTTTGGAGTCCTTCGTTTCGCAAAGACATCGCAAGGTTGGAACGCGTACAAGCTAGGGCAACCAAACTGATTCCCTCTTTCCGACATAAAAATTATGAGGATAGACTAAGGGAATTAGATCTGTTCTCGCTGGAAACCCGTAGACTGCGTGGTCAGCTCATCGAAGTTTTCAAAATACTTCGAGGGTTCGACTATGTTGACTACCGGGATATTTTCACACTGAGTGAGAACAGAACGCAAACCACGGCTTCAAACTTGAACTGAAGCGTTACAACCACAATCTGTGTGGAAATTTTTTCACCTACAGTATCTGCGGTAAGTGGAACGCACTTCCAGCGGAAGTTGTCAACAGTGAATCTGTTGACCAGTTCAAGTCAAGACAAGACAAAGTCTTGAAAAGTGGCCGTTTAGGGACGCAAAACAATTGAGCAGCCATGTGCCCGCTCGATTGCTAGTCCAAAGGTACCCTTTTTGAATGGACCGTAAGTTCTCCTAGGGTACTTTCTTTCCTTGTAACTCCTTGTAACTCTCATACTCAGTCTCTCTTACTTTCTCACTTACCCTTCTCCCTCTTACTCTCTCCATTTCTCATATTCTCTCTCTTGGTATCTTTGGTACTATCTCTCTCTCTTACTATCTTCCTCTCTATATGCGGCTTCGAGAACGAGGGATGTTCTCCTTGTAGACGCGCCGGTTAAGAGGCCACTGATTGAAACCTTTTAGACAATGCGAGGAGTTGAAGACGTAGCTCACAGGAGGCCGTTCACGTTGAACGCAAATGTTACACGGAACCAAAGGTTACAAACTGGAATTACCGCAATTCTATGCTAGCATTTGCGGCAACTTCTCTTAAAAAATCTGCGGAACGTGGAACCGTCTACCGCCAGAAGTGGTGAACAGTTCGTCCGTCGAACAGTTCCAATCTCGACTTGATCTAGATGGTACCACCTTGATATAGATTATAGTTTAGAGGCTAATAGATAGGTTTCAACTTCTCTATAAAAGTTTCCTGATTGTTCTCTTTTTGGCAGTACATTTAGGTTTCTTTTCCGCTTTCTGGCCAGAAAATGCGGGTTGTGAATCTTCATGTATGCTACACTTTCTCTTATGTTATAGGTCAGGGCCTTCCCAAACTAGTACCTCCACGGTATGGTCAGCATTGTCCTTTCGAGGTACTACTTTTTCTTGTGACTCCTTGTTACTCTATTAGTCCCATTCTCTCTTGCTCTCTCTTACCCTCTTTCTGTGACTTATTTTCTCTCTTACTCTCTATACCTATTACTTTTGTCTCTCTTATTCTCTCTCTCTCTTTCTTTCCGTCTCTCTTTATCTCTTACACTCTCTCTTTCTACTTCCCTTAGTCTTTCTCTCTTAATTTTTCTCTATTTCTCTATCCCTCTCTTACTTTTTCCCCCTTAGTCTTTCTCTCTTACTTTGTCTCTATTTCTCTCTCTCTCTCTCTCTCTCTCTCTCTCTCTCTCTCTCTCTCTCTTACTCTTTCTCCCTTACTCTCTCTTTCTCTTACTGTATATTTCTTTCCCTTATTCTTTATCGTACTCTCTATTTCTCTCTTTAACCCTATTTCTCTTACTCTCTATCACTTTCGTTCTCTTTCTTATTCTTTCTCTCTTTCTTACTATCTCTTTTAGGCTCCATCTCCCCCTCTCTCTCTCACTCTTTCTCTCTAAAATACTTAAAAATTCTAAAAGGTTCTAGAGATTCAAAATTACTCTAAATACCCTATAAATCCTGAGGCGTTTTAAAAGCTTCTAAAACACCTTAAATGCTATAGAAATTCTAAAGAGTTCTAAAAATACTTTAAATACCATACATTTTGAAAAATTTAAAAATACTCTAAATGTTCTGAAAATCTTAAAAAGTTCTAAAATACTCTAAATATCCTATAATTCCTATGTTAATTTTTGTTTCTAAAATACTCCAAATATCCTATAATTCCTATCAGTCAGTTAAAAAAATTATAAAATACTCTAAAAGCTTTTTTAATCTGAAACAGGTTTAAAAGTTCTAAATTACTTTCAATACTATAAATCTTAATAAGTTCCAAAGGTTCTAAAACACTCTAAATGCTATATAAATCCTAAAGGTTCTAAAAGGCTCTAAAATACTATGAATTCTCTATAATTTAAAAATAATCTAAATACTATATAATTTATAAAAGTTTTAAAATTTTCTTTAGTACATTTTAAAACTTTTAGGAATTATATGGCATTAAGATTTTTCTCTAAACTTTAGAACTTTTACCATTTATAGAGTATTCATAGGATTTTAGAACCTTTTAGAAACTTAAGGATTTATATAGCATTTTCTTTAAATCCCCAAAAGTTCTAAAATACCATAAATAATTCTAAAATACTTTAAATGCTTTGTATATTCTAAAAAAATATAAAGGGTTCTAAAACGCTTTAAATGCTATATAAAATCTAATATCTTCTAAAACTCTCTGAATACTCTATAAATCATAAAAGTTCTAAAATGTTCTAAGACACTCTAAATGTCCTGCAAATCCTAAAAAGTTCTGAAAGTTCTAAAAATACTCAAAATACCAGGTTGCATAGTGTGTTTTGTGCACCTCCGGCGATGATGGCTCAAAACAGTTCTAAGACATCTTGTAAACATATTCTTCGTTGTAGAAAACCTGCGCAGGGCTTCATACTTTGCCTGCAGTACGAGGGTTCGACTACCACCCTGATGGGCCCGTCTCTTATGATTTAATGGGGTCCTCCAAAGATAGACTTTGAAAGGCGCCTGGCACTTGGCTCTTCTCGTTGGCTTCTAGACTTAGTGAAGGAAACTGTGTAACCAACGAGGAAAATGTTCATTTATAGCACACCGAGGGTAAGAAAATGAAGGAAACGAGAAAAAACAAATAGTGGAACTAAAGAAGACAAAGATTTCACTAACAAAGACGTTCCCCACATCTTCCTAATGCAGATGTCCAATCTCGTGGCCTCACACGAATCTGGTCATAATTAATTGGTTCGTGTCAATTAAAGCGCCACTATCGATTTTGTAATGGAAACGACATCACAACTAATTAACTGGTCGCCATGGCAATCATTTCGCCGTGACTGATCGGTTGGTTGGTTGTTTACGTCAAGGAATAAGGCTACGGGGCTCCCCCTCTCCGACGAGCAGATTCGGGTGCGCGGGCTTTGCCTGGCCTCCGGTCGGGGCTTGACATAATGGCAGATCGAGTTACGCGTTCGCCCTCCCGATCCCTCCCCGGCTCTCTATTTGCTTTCATTCGTTTTTTTTTTGTTTTTTTTTCATTTGTGTTCTTTTTTCCTCTTTCGTTGGAAAAGGTTGTACGGAGAGAGAATGTGTGTTTCAATTCTTCTCGAAGGGGCAATGTAGTCTCTGTGTGTGTGTGTGTGTGTGTGTGTGTGTGTGTGTGTGTGTGTGAAAGAAAGAGAGAGAGAGAGAGAGAGAGAGAGAAAGAGAGATGATGATGATAATGGTAAAGAGTCGCAAAATTTTTTTAATCCGCTCAAATGTGCTTTTATGTCCATCTGAGTATGCATGCCTCGTGTTGGATTTTCAGACGCGCAATTTGAGCATCTCTCGGGTTGTCAAGTATTTTTTTTTAATTCTTTGCTATTGAACATTGACAAACCTTATAACTTGAGTGGTCATGAAGGGAAAGTATAAAGTTAAATGATACTATTTAGCTCCCTCCCCACTCCCACCCCATGGCAAGCGATAACCTTCAAAATTCTTCATTTTCCTTAAGTCCAAATTCTTGACTTATAAAATTACATTGCATATTACTATTATCTCCCCATTAAGAAGACCATCCGAGGAAAACATATCTATCAGAGAGTTATGTAAAGAAAGTGGTGAATTTAGGTAAAGTGAAAATGAGTATAATGTACACGGATGGTACACGAATCTCTTAAGCCTGGTTAGCCTCCGCAATGAACTCCCTTAATCAGAAAAGAAAAGCTGGTTGGATACAATGAAGAGAACAAGTTATAACTGGAGACGTTTCTTCCTAAATAGCATTTATTCCACAAAGACAAACAACTAATCTTTTGTGGTAGAAAGTCAATCTTTGCAGTATTTATAGCCTACGCATAGCGTTATATAAATCACACAAACTTCAGTAGCCATGGAGGCCAACCACATACCCTACGCATAGCGTTATATAAATTACACAAACTTCAGTAGCCATGGAGGCCAACGACATAGCCTACGCATAGCGTTATATAAATCACACAAACTTCAGTAGCCATGGAGGCCAACCACATACCCTACGCATAGCGTTATATAAATTACACAAACTTCAGTAGCCATGGAGGCCAACGACATAGCCTACGCATAGCGTTATATAAATCACACAAACTTCAGTAGCCATGGAGGCCAACCACATACCCTACGCATAGCGTTATATAAATTACACAAACTTCAGTAGCCATGGAGGCCAACGACATAGCCTACGCATAGCGTTATATAAATCACACAAACTTCAGTAGCCATGGAGGCCAACGACATAGCCTACGCATAGCGTTATATAAATCACACAAACTTCAGTAGCCATGGAGGCCAACCACATAGCCTACGCATAGCGTTATATAAATCACACAAACTTCAGTAGCCATGGAGGCCAACCACATACCCTACGCATAGCGTTATATAAATTACACAAACTTCAGTAGCCATGGAGGCCAACGACATAGCCTACGCATAGCGTTATATAAATCACACAAACTTCAGTAGCCATGGAGGCCAACGACATAGCCTACGCATAGCGTTATATAAATCACACAAACTTCAGTAGCCATGGAGGCCAACCACATAGCCTACGCATAGCGTTATATAAATCACACAAACTTCAGTAGCCATGGAGGCCAACCACATAGCCTACGCATAGCGTTAGATAAATTACACAAACTTCAGTAGCCATGGAGGCCAACCACATAGCCTACGCATAGCGTTATATAAATCACACAAACTTCAGTAGCCATGGAGACCAACCACATAGCCTACGCATAGCGTTATATAAATCACACAAACTTCAGTAGCCATGGAGGCCAAATACATAGCCTACGCATAGCGTTATATAAATCACACAAACTTCAGTAGCCATGGAGGCCAACCACATAGCCTACGCATAGCGTTATATAAATCACACAAACTTCAGTAGCCATGGAGGCCAACCACATAGCCTACGCATAGCGTTATATAAATCACACAAACTTCAGTAGCCATGGAGGCCAACCACATAGCCTACGCATAGCGTTATATTAATCACACAAACTTCAGTAGCCATGGAGGCCAAATACATAGCCTACACATAGCGTTAGATAAATCACACAAACTTCAGTAGCCATGGAGGCCAACCACATAGCCTACGCATAGCGTTATATAAATTACACAAACTTCAGTAGCCATGGAGGCCAACGACATAGCCTACGCATAGCGTTATATTAATCACACAAACTTCAGTAGCCATAGGGGCCAACCACATAGCATACGTTAGCGTTATATATTAAATGAGTCAAACCAATTTACTGTAGCCATATATACCACATAGACTACGCTTAGCATTATATATTAAATAAGTCAACCGAATTTCTGTAGCTATAGATACCACATAGACTATTCTTAGCGTTATATATTAAATAAGTCAACCGAATTTCTGTAGCTATAGATACCACATAGACTACGTTTAGCATTATATATTAAATAAGTCAACCGAATTTCTGTAGCCATAGAGACCGCAGAGACTACGCTTAGCGTTATATATTAAATGAAGCAACCGAATTTCTGTAGCCATAGAGACCACATAGATTATGTCGTGGTATAGGAAGGACCGAGTGATGGCTTGGGTTCGTACGTATGGGATGTTTACGTACGTCCAAACTCCTGGATTACGTTTTATTCCTAAGAGTGCTATATATTTGATTATAATGGTTATTGATTATTAATTATTATTGTCTGATTATTACTCCTTTAATCTTGGAAGGTTCCTAGTGCCTTGCTTAGCGCTTCGAGGATTGAATAAGAATTTGTTTTTGAAAAACTAAAACTTTAATTAAAAAAAACATGAACCAACGAAATTTAACACACTACATATACAGAAATGAACTCAACAAATTTAAGTGAGGCTAAATAACTGACATACTTGAATTTATAGTTATGGTTGAACCACAGCTCACTTCGATATGTAAATGCAAACGGACCTTATTGAAACAGATACCGGGGTTTAAATACCTTTATAGCTCCCTACTAGAATCGGGTTTGAGTGTGACCTTGAACTCAATGGTTACGTCACCTCAGGAATGTTGTTTCCTAGTCGACGTGTGAAGCGTGTCCAGATGTGCTCGTACGGGAGAAATAGCTTTAAAGACACAGAGGCCTTTGGAACGTGTGGCAGATGGAGAGACACACGCCTTCTGGAGGAAAGAATCTCACCACTGGACAGTGAAAGAATGTTTCTTCTTCTCTTCGGGATACTCGGGGGCAAATTTGCACTGGTGAGCGATGAGTCAATGCTAGAATCCTTTGACTCAGGGGAGTACTGGAGGGAGTTCATTCGGGGGTATTCCTCAAGGGCGAGGACTATCTCTGTGCTTTGAGATACACCAGGATAGGGAAGTTTCTCTGACGAGAATAAGTTGAACTTGCTTCTTAAATTAAGTTAACTTAAAGTTCGGTGTGACCACCAGGAGCTGGCTCCGGATGATCTTCTTCTTAGTCCCTTCTGTTGGTAGCCGGCCTCTTACCGGAATCTTCGTCGCTTTGATGACTAACGTAATCTACCCCGTTTTTCTAAAGATATTTGCTTTTATACGTCGCCACCCCACTGGGGTAGGGGCATGAGGGGGGGGGCGATGTGTGGACAGGCCACATGAAGTCTCGTCCTCCAACGGTTTTCTCAGAACGCCGTACAGCTGGCCTTGAGAGACCTTCTGGCTTTAGGGCGACGCTTCTCTAATTTTGCATATGCGGTGAAATCGAACGCCAGCTCTAGGGAAAAAACTTGCTGTTTTAACCGATGTTAGCTTTTGGGGTCCTGACCTGAGCTGATTATTGCATTATGTGGTTGGGTACAATAGTTCAGCTTCTTCTCGAGAGGAGGTTAAGCGTTCAGGTTACGCGGCCTCCACTGGCAGGACGTTGTGGTAAAAGACCAGAGGCTCACTTGTGAGCGTGGGGAAGCATCTATTCCCTCACAGACTACGCTTAGCGTTATATATTAAATGAGTCAACCGATTTTCTGTGGCCATATAGACCACATAGCCTACGCATAACGTTATATAAATCACACAAACTTCAGTAGCTATGGAGGCCAACCACATAGCCTACGCATAGCGTTATATATTAAATGAGTTAACCGAATTTATGTAGCCATAGAGACCACATAGACTATACTTAGCGTTATATGTTAAATAAGTCAACCGAATTTCTGTAGCCATAGAGACTAGAAGGAGAGATAGTATCTCCTTCTCTTCTGTGAAAGAAGGAGAGATAGTATCTCCTTGTCTTACATATTTCTGCAATTGAAATATATCTTAACCTTTATGCAATCTAATGTAGGAATTTAAATTTTAGTATATGTTCTATGAGAGTTATGTAGATCAGATATATACCTTGATTTTTCAAGGCTGTTATGACTGCTGGTCTTTCTATTGAATCAAATTCTTTCTGGCAGTGTACAAATATCAAGTCTATAGGTATATTGTACTCTGAAGTTTTCTCAATTAAATGGTTAAGACTACGTATGTGGTCAATCGTTAAGAAGATTTTCTAAAGCTAACTAGTTTTTTCGGTTGTTCGTCATCTAGCTGGTTTTGCAGTCTGTTAGTAATGACTCTTGTGAAGAGTTTATAGTCACACGAGAGAAGGTCGATTGGTCTGTAGTATGTAAAGTCTTTGATCGCATTTTTTTTGCAGAAGGATTATCATGACATTGTGTCAGTCCTCTGGAATCTTGCCTCGTTTTAGACATTTAGTTAAGAGGCAAGCTAGATTTTCCCCAATGATATACCAGAATCTTTCAGTGAATCCGAAGTGATATTGTCTTGACCCGGTGCGTTGTAGCTCTTCATTTGATTGACTACAATTTCAATTTCTGATTTGAGAACGGCCGGCACATTATTGGATTTTGTTGCTGGGTTGTATTTCTGGATAGTGTATTTGCTTGAGTACAACTTTTAATAGTATTCCTTAGTTATTTTAACCATTCTTTTTCGATTCTCGATGATTAAAACATCTTCATCTTTTATAGCTAGTTTGTGAGAGTTTCCTTTTTTAAGTCTCTTTTAACCATTTTGTACCCATTTCCTTTTTTGATGGTTTCTTCAATAATAGTTGAATTATATTTTCTCTGTTTCTTTTAATGAGCTTTTTTAGCTCTGTTAATTCATTTTTTTGGTTGGGATTTGTTTCTTTAAGGTCTCTGCGCTTATTCATTAGATTTAGGGTTTCTTCTGAGAGTTTGTTGTTGTTCTTATTTTGTGTTTCATTGGATTTTCAGCATTGTCTGTAATGTGTTTCATAAAATTATTGATCATTGCTTCTATATTGCTGGTGTTATGGGATCAAAGAGATTTTCATGGTATGCTCTATGAAGATGGCGCTGGAATTCTGGAAGATTTGTTTCGATCTTAATAGGCTTATTTTTTGGAGTGGAATAACCTTCTTATCTCTTTCTGAATTTTAATTTTATTCCAAATCTGATCATCCAGTGGTCACTGATTTTAATTTTGTTGATGACTTGGAAATTATTGACTGTGATTTTTTTGTCAACCTACATATAATCAATTTCAATGTATACCTCATAGCTTTGGTTTTTCCACGTAAATCTTTTATGCTGTTTCTTTTTTAACATGGTTTTATCAATTTTGTCATCTTGGGCTAGTGTAAAGTCAACCAGATCTTGTCCCCTCTCATTTCATTCCCCCATCAAATACTTACCTTGCCCGAATTTTGCATTAAATTCTTCCATGATGTACTTAAAGAAGTCGGTGAGATGGGATTTGCAATCCAACTAAATTAAGGCCATTTTACCGAGACTTCGGAATAAGACGCCGCATGGATGGCCTGGTCGTTCTTATCCTTCATCCCGTTTCTCAGTTCATTATTTTTTCTCTCGTTCAGAAACAGTCACATGAATAGTAGGAAGCCCAACTATCATTGTTGTATATTTTCTTTTTATCATTTTATCGACCAATCTCTTTGAATTATCTTTGAGAACAATCAACAATCAAATTAATTAATCCTTTCAATTTGTGTATTTTGTAATGTTGCATGTGATCCATTTTCAAAGACTGCTTCTGCAGCAGAAACAACAGCTTTGCATTGTTGAAATTATAAGGCTGGACTTCTAATCCACAAACCTCCCTTTCAGACGTCTCTTAATGTTAGGCGAAATAGTTTGTCTACCTAGATAAGCTCCATAGATATTACAGGTCATTAGCGCAGAGCCAACATCCACACGAATTTATCTTTGTATTCGTAGAGAGAGTTAATAAGGCAACAGCATGAAATTCTCAAAGGTTCTCATATGTCATTAATTGAACACCTGCATCATACAGTATATCGACACCAGAAAGAATATTGTAACCTATCTAAGCTATTTTGCAAATAATTGTCTAGAAAGATTGGCAACGCTTCTTTGTAACAAAATACCCCGCCTCCTTTTATAAACTATCCAATTCATCTTCCCTTCCCATGATAAGCATTTTTCTATTCATTTATGAGCGGTTGATTTGGTGAAACAATTGTTAAGGCCCATTTTATTCTTACCTATTTAAACCAATGTCATTGGCAAATGATTATTCATTTTCATTTACTCGTTCGTCAACTAACTAATCCACTTTTCACACTCAACCTTACTCTTCAGGCTATTATTTAAGTTTGTAGCGAAACGTTAGAATATAAATGAAGTGCATTACACAATGAAGGTCTTGTGTTTATTTCTAACACAAGTGATATATATATATATATATATATATATATATATATATATATATATATATATATATATATATATATATATATATATATATATATATATATATTGTTGAGCAAGAAGCAAGTTGGTAGCGCTTAAGTGATAGACATTAGTGTCAAATTGATTTGGAAAGTAGAGTGATCTCTCCAGAGAACTTATTCGAAACGATGTTTAGATCCGAAGGCCCTCGTTAGTCAGAGTTTAGTTTAAGAGTTTGAGAGATATTTGATGGTTCCGAAATGGATAGAAGGTTAAGAGTTTGAAAAACCGAAGGCTAAATGAATTTAGGCGAGAGAGGGGGCTAAAACAGAGAGTTTGGTGGGAATTCGAGGGAACTCGCAGAACCAATGAGAGAAAGAGAGTATAAAAGTTTACCTTGGTCGGAGAACCCGGGCCAGAACCTTATTTAGGAGGAGGAGTCGTTCACGGTGCCGCACACTTCAGAAGTTTTCCGTCCGGCTGAGTCCCAGAGTTTGATGAGAGTTTTGAGTGTAAACGGTTCCTTCTTCTTCAAGCTTCGGAACGGTTCTGCCCAGAGTCCAGGAGTTTTAGGTTGATAAGGGTTTCAGCGAGATGCTTCTTCCTCCAGCTTGTGATGAATAGTGGCCGTTTGGGTAATTTAAGACGACGATAGCGCCGCCTACTTTAATATTTTTTAGCTGCCAATGTTTATGTTTTTCAGCCGAAATCTATTGGGACGAAGTTTGTTTCGTTCAAATCTACAAGGCGCCATTTTTGTATTCATTTAAAAAATCCCAGAAATTAACCACAAACTTTTTAAAATTAAAAAAAAATGGAAAATGTTTTTCACTTACTTTATTGTGGGGGTATATTTCGGAAATAGCGGCGAGGAAGTGATTTTTTTAAAAAAGTCCCATTTAACGCCGAACGTTTGAAATAATGGCGATTGCTCTCGCCGGTCTCAAAATCACGTTTTGTTTTAGCACATTTAAAAGAAAAATTATCTTGGATCGCTAACGCTTGACCACACTCTTCACAATTAATTTGAACTTTAATTAATTTATGATCGGCTAAAAATGTTATTAATTTTTCTTGATCGCAAAAAAAACCGGGAAAGTTCGAGAATATTTTTAGGTCAAGTTACACACAAGGAATCCATGTTAAAACTGAAACTCCCGCATAAAGGATCCTCTCTCGTCCTCAAAAACTATTTAATCTAAAAGATCTAGCTAAGTATTGCAAAATGTATAAAAATGATAAAAATATTCAAAAAAGTGTAAAAAAAAATCATGGCTGAAAAAATAAATATACAGTGATAAAAGTGATCTTTAATGGAATAATAATAAAAAAAATTAATTATTCATTCATTGATGACATCAGTGACCACGAGTCGCAGAAGCGATTTTGCAAAAAAAAAAGAGAAAAAGTGAGAATTAACGTTAGTTACGTTATTTAAAAAAATACGATTATATACTGGGGGACTGCGCCCCTTAAACCCTACCAAAATTATCGAAATCGCAGGGGCAGGGCAGGGCGATCTTCCCTACGCCCCCCCCCCACACACGAGCCGCCCCTGAAAATTAGTCAAAAAAGGTAAAACATATTGGAACATGGACGAAATATTTTGCGACCAAGACCACGGATCTTCAGGTTTACCAGAAAAACTAACAAAATTTCGAAAAATAAATTTCGTCAGAATTGCATAAATAAATAGGTATTCCTTTGTAATTCGATGAGCTGAATAGCATTGCTTCTATAACTTTTTTGATTAGAAGGCTCTAAAACCTTGGAAATGACGGCGCTATCTTCATCTTAAATTACCGCCGTTTGTCACTCCTGCAAGAAGGTTTTCAAGGAATGGAAAAGGGGGGAGTTGGGGGATGATTAGGGGGGGAGAAGGCGTGGAAAGGTCCAAAACGCGTAAGTCCCTGTGCCCACAATAAACCCCTGAGGTGGGGAGCAAGGCTAGGTGTAGGCGCCTCGTCTCGATGCCCAAGATGCCCAACTGCCCTTTCCCCATTGGATAATCATAAAACCTTTGGCCAGCCGCCGATCGCTAAAGGGGGGTCAGGGAGAGAGAGGGGGAGAGAGAGAGAGAGAGAGAGAGAGAGAGAGAGAGAAGGAAGAGAACCCACCCAAGCTATCCTCTGCTGACATACATGAGTTCATGCACGCTCACACAAAAACATGTGCAGGACAGTGCAATAGGCCTGCAATCTGAACAATAAATAAATATATATATATATATATATATATATATATATATATATATATATATATATATATATATATATATATTATAGCATGTTTTATTAAAAGCGACCGCTAGTTTGTGGATAAGCGTACCGAAGTTCATCGGGGACTGATGCTTTTTATTTTGCCAAAGGTAGAAGTAAATTAATGTAATTTAGCACTTTCTTTAATTTAACTGATGCGTTTCGATAAATAGAGTATCATCTTCAGAGTTACAATAGAGAATTATTACAAAGTATTCAGTTTTTATATGTTACAAAATGTATTAACAAAATTACGAACGAAGCTATACCCGTATAAGCAGGTTGGATCCAGGTGATAAAAGGTGGGAGAAGTAGGTAGCCAGAGGAGGGGGCAATTAAGCTGCTTGCCAGAGGGGATTAGTGGCTAGGGGCAGCTCTGAGTAAACCTGTTCCTCTGTTAGTTTTTCTTGCGCTGGGCAGGATTTAATTGGAGTTAGACTGTATGTTTAAATTCAGTAGCTTCTCTTGGATATATATAATTTCATGGAAGAGCAGTTGACGCCTGTTGGGAGCATAGACTAAAATTTTGGTGTTTTCTTCTATCATTTTTCGGTTGAGGCATGTTCAGTGTATGACATTCTTCTTGAGAGAGTGGTTTTGGTCATGCCAATATACGAGTTAGGTAGGAGCTCACAGTCTCCTAGTTTACATGTGTACTCGTATATCAGATGTGTCCTTGGTTCGGTTGTAGCGGGGGTTTGGAGTTATTTCATGAAGAGGGTTGAAGTACGTCTTTATTGGGGCAGGGGAACTCGTAATCTCTGTTGGTTGAGTTTACTTGCCCCAATAAAGACTAACTTTTATAAAAACTCTAAATATGTTAGCATGGCAACTACCACTCTTTCGAGAAGGTTAATTATGCATCTACAAAGTGGAGGGCTAAAGAACCATATAGAGAGTGTACACAATATTAACCTAACGAGAGATATGCTCGTTGATGACACCATTATTAAAAGAAAAAAGGTTAATAAGGCAAGGCTTAACATCTTAGAAGCCATATTAATAAATTAACATAAGCCAGCTATCAACAGTCAAGCGACAAGCTGGAATGGCATATTAAAACTATTTAAAAATTACACTCACATGAGTGGCCCATTTCCTCTAACCTTACGTTTAACCAAGGCGGAATAAATACCCTTTAAAAATCGTCAGACCCGCATTAAGGAGGGCGATGACTACTTGGAAGACCCGGTGGTTTTGGAAGAAAGATTCCGCATGTTCTGGAAAAATATCTTCAGGATAACACCAGAAGAAAATGCGGAATTCGGCCAGGAATTCGAAAACCAACTGATCGAAGATCTGAATCAGAATGTGCATCGCACGCTCCCACATGCCTATTTCGACGAAGGGAGGAATTTGGCCGACCATGGCTGACCAACTACACCTCAAGAGGTCATGGCAGTCATAAAAACCTTCAAACAGAAGGCACCAGGCTGGACGGGCATCACCAGAAATAACTTGGTGCATGCCCCCCGGCATATCATTCAGGGAATCACGAACATCTACAATGCTTCCCTGAATACGGGCTACTACCTAGATGGTTTAAAGATTGCTAAAATCATCTTTATACCAAAAGGGAGGAAGCCTGATCAACTGGTGGACTACAGGCCAATATCCCTCCTGGAGATTATAGGCAAAGTTTACGAAAAGCTTCTGGCTAACAGGTTGCAAGATCAACTGACCGAGCTAGGAGTCCACAGCCCTCAGCAACACGGGTTCCGCAAGAAAAGGGGGACGCACACAGTCCTTGCCCTTCTCACCGAAAAGCTTGCCCGGTGTAAAGCTGAGAGCAAATACGTAGACGTGGTGATGCGAGATGTGCAAAAGGCCTTCGATAAGGTTTGGCTAAGAGGCTTACAACACAAGATCTTAGGCCTTCAGCTGAACCCTATCCTGGAAAGGGTCCTCTGCGATTACCTCATGCACAGAAAAGCCCGAATTTTGATCGAGGGCTACAGAGGACGCGAGTTTGAGCGCGAGGCGGATGTTCCACAAGGTGGCTGTCTGAGTCCGCTGCTGTACCTTCTGTACACACTGGACTTACCTGATCCGGTAGGGGAGAAAGTGATGTACCTGCAGTTTGCAGATGACATCACGCAAATCGTCCCCAGCTACTACAAGCATGCCGGATATCAAGCAAGGCAGACAGCCATCGAAATCGACAACATCAATCGATATGAACGAAAGTGGAAAATCAAAACCAACCACCGAAAGTTCCAAATCCTTCCCATTAACCGCAAAAGACGTGTGGATGTCACAGTAAATGGCGATGTATACCCATATGGTAACAAAGGAAAAGTCCTAGGTGTACAATTTACCTCCAAAGGGTACAAAGTTCACATTAGTGACATAATCTCCCTAGCCAAAATAGAGCTTGGCAAACTGTATAGGTTTAAAAACATCAGCTCCAAGAACTTAAAAAAGCTGTACACTGCTCTGGTACGCTCAACATTAGTGTACCCGGCAGTGGTAGTCCTGCACGCAAGAGCAGGACTAACCCCTCTGAATATAGAACTCCAAAGGCTAAGGAGAAAGACCTAGGACAAAATAGAAGAGGAAATACTCCTGAATACGAACCACAACCTCGACATACCGAGAGTAGCCAGGGGTCGTGTCACCAGAAAATCCCTATTCCCGAGTGGAAGAAACTGCTCCCAAGAACACCAAGTCGGAATTTATACTTAGACACACGAAGAAAGATCACCAAAGTCCAAAGAATGAAGAAATCACAACGAAGAGTAAAAGAGGCGTAGTGCCCAATATAAAACCTATTTAAACAATCTAGAATTAAAAGCTAAACCCCGGCATAAGATATATTACCTAATAAGATAGCAATATAAAATAAGAAGATATATATAGCAAGTAAGAAACTTGACAGGCTTGAAAGCCACGATGGAGGAAAGAACAAATATATTTATTTATTTACTTAATGTTAAATAAAAAAAATAAAAAAAATAAATAAAAGATATATATATATATATATATATATATATTATATATATATAATATATATATATATATATATATATATATATATATATATATATATATATATATATATATATATATATATATATATATATATATATATATATATATATATATATATAAATAAAAAACAACTAAAGGGAAGAATAATAAGAGACAAGACAAGAAAAACCTGAGAGGAGCCCTCTACACCACAGCAAATCTAAAACTCTTTTTATCTTTATATACCTACTACACATTTTCCTACTTCTTACATCACTTTCACTTTAACTTTTTCTTCCCACTTTCTACCAGATCCTCACTTCACTTATTACATCGGTAAAGGAGGCAAGAATATTTCAAAACGCTCCGAAGATGATCGACTGAGATCGAAAGCTTAGCAATTTAATTTGTTTTTTACCAAACACATTCATTTAAAAGAGAAATGAATACAGGACAAGTGATCCACCATTTACAAGATGGAATAAAAAATATAGTTAAAAGAAGAGAAAGTTGCAAAAGGAATTTAATTAAGGCGAAATACACAATGGTCTTCAACAAAATTTGCATTCAAGAAAGACTGCTACCCAACTACACTAATATATATATATATATATATATATATATATATATATATATATATATATATATATATATATTGAAAATCCTATTCACATAATCGACCCACCGACATGTTTAACAATTCTTAATCGGGAGATACGGTGTTTGACCGTTAGACTTTCCCTGACCATAGTGGTAATCAAAGCTGGCTCTCATCTTCCGAATGTTTTGAATGAAAACCAAAAGTTTAGTTTCCCAAATGAGTCTTGATACGAGAAAGCTGGATCATCGACGAGCACCAGCAATCTGTAGAAAACTAGGCGACACGGGATAAAAGAAAGAATTAATAGAAAGGAAGTTTGTAATTAAAACAGGCCGAAATCTGTTAAAAAAACACTCATAAACACAAAATATTTGGTATATGAGATGGCACATTTCAAATGTTCCAGAGAAATGTTTGCAGATCAAAGCACACGGACTTAAAAGTCAGAACTAGAACCTCCCTGTAGCGCAAATCCTCCAATCCCACCGCACAATTGGGGTCTATTTTCTGTTTGGGCGCAATTTACGAAGTTCCTGACTCCCGAAAACCCAATTTTTTTTTTCCTTTTCCTGACACGCGGCCTTTCTCTCATTCCACGCATCCGGCATTAGAGGTTCATATGGCATTCCTCCATTTACGTCTTGGCATTCCTTTAGAAATTGCATTTAAATGAGGCATTATTTCCATCGTGGGTGTTAAAAACCAACCGAGTGCAAACACGGCCAACCAGCTGAGCAAAATTAAGCCCCACCCGGTGTGTTTAGTTGTCAGATTGAATTCCGATCGGAGGACTTTGTAGCGACCGTTTTATGCTGTAGCGACCTCTTAATCAGATCAGGTGTTAAACTGTAGCTTTCCACTGAGATCAGCTTCAGATACAGTGGGAATGTGGTGGTGAAACAGTTAGCAAAATAGCCTCCGGTTAGGAACATAGACGTGCAGCATGTGAGCAATTCTGTACTTATGTGGCACGGGGAATTTCGTTCATATGGACCATGGGGCATTACATCGGTATGGAACACGGAGCATTTTTCAGGAATGGAACATTCATTAGTATGGAGCATGGGACATTTCGTCTGGATGGAGTAGGGGGCAATACATCTATATGGACATGGGGCAATACTTCTGTATTGACTATGGGTCACTAAATGGCTATGGAGCATATGCCATTTCGCCTGTATGTGCCTGGGATCATAACATCAGTATGGGTCGTGGGGCATTTGTTCCGCATAGAGTCTGAGGCATTAGGTTCGTATGGAGTTTGGGGCATTTCTTCTGCAAGGACCATAAAGAATTCCATCATTATTGAACATGGAGGGGGGTGGGGTGTCTGCTGTATGGAAAGATCATTGAGGAAGAAGGATGCTCGTTTTGGAGTCCGAGTGTCTGGCACTTCCTTGACTCCCAGTCCCTGGACCCAAAGTGGAATCATTAACAACGTTGCCTCGTACCCAGTGAAACTAAACTGGCATCGGTTCCAAGTACTAGAAAATGGTAGCAGTAATGAGACATTTTGGGGGGTCCCGGATAGAGTCCTATTTCTGTACAAACAATGGGTTCAATGAGTTCTGCCCGGCTTAAGGGCTGTAGGGGACTATAAAATCTGCGACCCCGTAGAGTATCGGGGGAAAACACAGCACTGTCAAAGCCCGGAGAGATTTTTCGCTTTGGAGACAGCCGTTACTATTAATGGCGCTGATAAGCGTCAACCTCAATTTATGGGAAGGGGATTTAAGTTGAATACCGAAGAAAGGGGGCAAGAAAATGGGATAACCAACGAAGGAATATTTAATGTTAAGAGAGAATGAAATTAACTAGACTTGTTTTCGCTATCTGGTGTTGATGCACAGAGATCCTCCTTTGCGGGCGAACGGTTATAATCGAAGGGGATGCGAAGGAGAATGAATTTATTAGGGCGTCCAGAAATTATTGTCGTTTTCTAAGAATGAGAGAAAAAAAAGGAAGTTGCGCCATCTGCCCCTCTCATTATGGACGAGATTCCCCGACAGGATAATGAAATACGCATAAAGATCATAATAACAATCGCTGGCAAACCTACAGAGACGAGGGACGTCCTCGTAGGGAAAGGGGAAAGGTGATAATATTGTGTATTGCCACCAACCAGCGATCATTCGCGTAAATACGAAGAGTTCTGTAGAACCCTTCCGTCAAGAGTATGTGAGGATGAGTACGGACTTGTTACACACGGTGAAGCCGCATTCCGGGCTCTCTGGAATCGAACCCGTGCCTCGACGTTACAAGATCAACGCTGTATCCACTGAGCTAGAGAAAGCTCCAAAAGGAACCATTATTAAATGTATTAAATAGGGACTTAAATCAAGCCAATCTGGTCACTCGTTACTATTAGCAACGCCCCGTCCCCTTCCGCTTGACTAGGATCAGCAGGTATCTGACTTAAGGATAAGTTTTTATACCCTCCCCTAGTTATTCATATCCTTTGTCCCTTGTAGAAGCGATTGAAATGAGTGATGATGAGAGGGGGTCAATGTATGAAAGATGAGAGAAGAGGTCGTAAATGAGGTCAATCCTTGGTAACACCCCTGAGAGGAAGAACAACTCCTCTCGCGACCCGCCATCACTGGTGATGCTTTTTAACAATTTAAAGCTTAAAATTACTCTAAATATTACCAGAGCTTCTCTGAAGTAATATTGGAACATTCAGTATACGTTCTATTCAATACGACATTAGTTTTTTGACAACTCTATATAATTATATTGAAACTGCTTCTAAGAGATTATAAAATAATGAGGTTAAATAAAAAAACAACGCATAAATGTACAAAAACACTTTATTCTAAAGCTAAAACTCCGATTTCCTTCAGAGAATCCTTAAACAAAGAACATGGATTAAAGAAAAACAGGAGCACAGCGGAGCTTAGACCCTTAGGATCGTATTTCAGACGTCTTTTCTATGCCCACACGTTGCTAAAGATGGACCTCACTCTAAATGGGGGTTCTCGAATCCTTAAAAAGTGGCCTATCCTTTTATTTTTGAGGTTTTTATCCTCTCCTTTATTTATTTTTTCCCTTTGTTTGGGTATTCTATTCTCGCTGTTCTGTTCATACTTTGTTCTTCTTCTCCGTCCTCATATCGTACAAATCCAATCCGAATCTTCTTCCGTCGATTGTTCGTTCCCGCTTCTACCCATAATCGACTTTCGAGAGGTTTGAACTCGATCAAAGTATTGTTAAACTTCCCCGATCGTCGTTTCCGCCCTTGACGCAGATGACAGCCATAGTTGGGGCTGATTTGTAAGAGGAGGGGGGGGGAGCATAGCTCTGGGGATGAACTAACATGCCATACGTTTAGGCACGGGTCCATGTAACCAACGAGGCTTCGAGATGACATGCGTTACCCTGGTCTTTATACAGACCAAAGGTATGTTCCTGACTTCTACATAGTTATTATGGCCAAAATTGATAATGGTAATTGCGATGTGTTAATGATGTTTAGAGTAGTCTCTTACTAACCATCATTTGTATTTGGTTTATCACTGTAGTTAAATACTACTACGATCAATAAAAATTAAATTAGTTGGCCAAACACCACCGGTGATCTTACTGATTTTTTATCATCTTTTATTGCCAAAAACTAGAGGGCCGGATCTAGTGGACCTGCGGCGAAAATGGCAGATTAAGCACCTCTAGCCACTAGGTGGTGCCAACTGGTGGTCAACTTATATCATATTTGAACTCATTGACCTCAATTACCTTTGGTAGCATTGGTTTTAGCTGGCTACATTGAGCCAGCGACTCGTTGCGAATAGATAAACACAACACGAGATTTGCATGACCATAGACCTGCTTCGCCGCGGGTAATAACAATTAAATTAAATAAAAAACAGGATATGAGGTAATTAATAATAGTGTTAATACTCTACATTTTAACACTGAAATTAGTTATTTAGCCGAAACATATTCTTATCTATAGATAGGTATACTTGATAAGAGACATAAGCAGCTAAATATGCAGCACAATGATATGAAAATAATAAAAAACCATTAAAAAATAGAACAGATCTTATCCCACTCAATTATATCGCAGTTTCCAAGGCAACAAAAATGAGGTTTGGTTTTAATATTCGGTTAATTTGTTTAATAATTGAGTGCCGTAAGGTCTGTTCTATTTGTTATGGTTCTTTAATATTATTGTATCATTAGGTTTGCTTATTTAGCTGCTTACGTCTTTATCAAGTATATTCTATCTATAGATATGAATATGATTCGACTAACTTAACAAATTTTAGTATGTACGACTCATATCTGCTACATATTGAGACTTAATTCGTTCCTACACATCTTGGAAATCGTCCATCATTTCTACAGGCAACTTTTCTGTATAATTCTTTCTAAATATTATAAAGGAGATTAAGAAAGCAGAATTATGATTTTTCTTGAGGCACATTTATTTTTGACCATTGAGGATGATCCTATAATGTAATCTCTACATAATGGACTACCAATTATAAACAGAACCCATCACCTACCTTTAATTACTAAATCCACCTTCTAGCCATGAAAAAGAATTGAGAATTCGTCGATCACATTCAAGTTTCTTATTTTTCTCTATCCTGTAATTAATAAATGATCTGCGCTGCATATAATTGATGCCTTCCATCACGTTCTCGTAATTAGCAAAGTTCCGCTCACTGTAAGAGAGCTGGATGTAGGTTCTTTTGAGGCTCGAATATCATCAATCAAGGAGTCGTTTGTAATCCTTCTTTTTCCTGTCACAGCTGTGTCAAGTTACACAATATATCAATATCAATTTTACATGTATATATATATATATATATATATATATATATATATATATATATATATATATATATATATATATAAGTAAAAGAACTCAATGGCGAGTTATGATAGTGAAACCACTGTATAGGAGGCAAAAGTTTAATTTACGAAACTAGTTTCAGTATGTAGTTTATCATACCCTCTTCACTCATATACTGAAGAGGGTATGATAAACTAAATACTGAAACTAGTCTCGTAAATTAAACTTTTGCCTCCTATACAGTGGTTTCACTATCATAACTCGCCATTGAGTTCTTTTACTTATATATATATATATATATATATATATATATATATATATATATATATATATATATATATATATATATATATATATATATATATATGCTAAAGTAAAAGGTACATATGGTAAAAAATGGTGATATAAAATACAAAAAGTTAAGAAAACTAAAAAGGACTAAAATAAATTTAAACTTGCAATATTAAAATTAATCAAGTAGTCCAGGCAATGGTTTCGCCACTCTCCCCTACGGGGGGGAGCTGGCGCTTCGCTACTAAGATTAAAATTTAAAATCTAAAAAATAGCAGCCATGGTTAAATTTTTATAAATTTTCTGAACTTCGCAAATTATAATAATTTTAAAAAGGAACTCGAAACTAAATTTCCCCCATTTCAAAATATCACGTTGCCAAAATATAGAGTTATAGAAGAAAATTTTATAAAAATAAATTTCCCGAACTTCACCTTCTGTAAGGAGGAGTGGCGAAGCCCTCCTCTTGTTATCTCAATTTTTAAAAATCCACAAAACACACCAAGTCATTTCCAAACTAAGAAAAAAAAAGTATTTACTATTTTCCAAAAAATCCCGTTAGTGATGATGATGATAAATAAAAAATTTAAAAAAATAACTCAGGGCAAGGTATCAAAGTATCAATCTAATGTAACGACTAAGGAACAACAAAAAACAACAAAAGTAAATAATTATATATATTGTGGAAATGCAACTGTGAAATGACTAAACTCATGGTAGTAGGACAAATGCAAAATTCTAGCAAAAACAACAAAACAGTAATTTTCCTGTTATTTATAATTGGTTAGGGTCAGCAAAGCGCTTCAAATGGGGGTGGAGGGACATGGCAGAAATTTTTGTCACATTTCCAAATCAGCTGCGATTTGAAATTTCAAAATTGTTCGCTGTCAGTTGTTTTCCCAATTTGAACTGTTCACCACAGCACACTTAGATGGAAACTATAGGTCGGGCTACAAACACCTATTGTAAATACATAATACACCCAGCACAGTCTCTACCGGTGGTCCCAGCAATTGATGAAGTGGCTGAGAGAAACAGGAAGGAAATAATCGTGCATCGGCTGCCCTTGAGATGTGCAGACGCAGGAGAAAAACGAACGCCACATCCAAATTTGCTCGTTTATGAAATATTAGTTGAAAGTATTTTCCCTATGTTTTTTTTTATTTCATTTTAACCAGGTCCAACTTCTTTACATCACAATAAAAAATACTTCACACCACACGAGAGGCTCCACCCCAAGTTTCTCTTTGTTAAATTAGCGCCAATCATAATCCAACATTGATTACCATTTCACCAATCAGAGCCCGGGCGTTTTGAAAGACACGCCTACTTTCTCTCTCTCTCTCTCTCTCTCGACTGACGAAGGCGACATATACAGATAGACAAGGAAGAGTATTATGTGGTTCGATTAGTCTCTCGTGGTAAAAGATTTGCTATAGAGAGAGGCTATGAGGATGCTTGTTCCTGGACGACCGACAAACGAATTTTGTCAATAAAGCAAAAAAAAGTGTGGAAATTAAATAACATAAACAAATATTTCCTATTAAACAACTCAAATAAGAACTCCATTACAATTATAATATATATATATATATATATATATATATATATATATATATATATATATGAGAATCAAATTGCTACAAAATCCTAGAAACCTTTATTAAACGGTAATAGCTATCTATTATTTCCCTCCCTCTCCAACTCACGTCCCCGAAGAATCTTCGATTAAGCCAAGGGCAGTTTGGGAGTCTTCGAGGAACAGGAACTTCAATCGCGTTCCTTTCACATTCTTGCTAAGGTTTTTTTAAAAAAAAAGAAGTAAAGCAAGATTAGAGTTGAAACACAAATGTGGTAAGGTTTGGCAACCAAATCTTACCCTCGAAGAATGAATGAGATGGTGCAGTTGAGGGAACGAAATCCCCCCGCGCAACTCTTCTTCTTTGCTCTTTTTTTCACTCCATTGCTTCTCAATTCTTTTTATAACTCCCTCATTGATCGGTCTTTGCCATACGAGCAAACCTATTAAAGTTACCCCACCAAATACCCCCAAACGTATCGAAATTACTCCTTTGGATTCCTCACCCGCAAACTTCTCAATATTACCCCTTTGGAACACCACCACACCTACCAAACCTTTGCGAATTCTCGCAAACCTATTAATATTACCCGTTTTACCCCCCCCCCCCAAAAAAAAGTCATATCAAGATTACCTCTTTAGACCCATTCCTAAAACCTATCAATATTACCTCTTTGTTACCCTCGCCCAAACCTATCAATATCACGCCTAAGAAACCTCTCAAAATTAATCACACCCTTCTCTCTGGAAGGAGCCTTCACAAAACCCACCCAGAGCAATGTTTGAACCTCTTTTGCTTCGAATGAACCGGCGCATGGATGTGCAAACCTCTTTGTTCATCCATGCTTTATCCCCGTTCATAAAAGCAGAGGTAATGACTACAGTAATAATATAATAGTAATATTGTTTGATTTAAGCTATGGTAAATGATAGAATGAGTTGCGTATCTTCATGTAATGGTTGTGGTAATGTATGCAAGAGAGTGTCAGAAAGTGTGCGTGTGTGTACCAGTGCTCAAAAATGGAAAGATACAAGGTTCACAGAAACAAGGTCGGGATAGCTTTCAGGAACAAAAATATTGTAAAAGGAACTAGAAAGGAAATTGAAATAGAAATGAAATAAAAAGAAAAAAAGAACGAGAGCGGAAATGGAAACCCAAATTAAATGGAACTAGGAAGGAAATAGAAAATGGATGGAAATGGAAATATAAAGTGAATAGAAAGGAAATTGAAATAAAAAGAATGAAAATAGAAAGGAAATGTAAAAAGAAAAGAAATGAAAATATGAATGGAAATATAAGGAAATGGAAATAGAAAAGAAATAAAACTAAAACGAATGATAGTAGAAAGGAAAGGAAAATAGGGAAAAAATGAAAATAAAAGGAACGAAAATAGAAAGGAAATGTAAATAGAAAAGAAATGGAAATATGAATGGAAATAAAAGGAAATGGAAATAGAAAAGAAATAAAACTAAAACGAATGATAGTAAAAAGGAAAGGAAAATAGGAACAAAATGAAAATTAAAGGAACGAAAATAGAAAGGAAATGTAAATAGAAAATATGAATGGAAATAAAAGGAAATGAAAATAGAAAATAATAAAACTAAAACAGGTGATAGTACAAAGGAAAGGAAAATAGAAAAAAATGAAAATAAAAGTAATGAAAATAGAAAGGAAATGTAAATAGAGAAGAAATGAAAATGTGAATGGAAATAAAAGGAAATGGAAATAGAAAAGAAATAAAAGTAAAACGAATGATAGTAGAAAGGAAAGGAAGATAGGGAAAAAATGAAAATAAAAGGAACGAAAATAGAAAGGAAATGTAAATAGAAAAGAAATGGAAATAAAAGGAAATGGAAATAGAAAAGAAATAAAACTAAAGCGAATGATAGTAGAAAGGAAAGGAAAATAGGGAAAAAATGAAAATAAAAGGAACGAAAATAGAAAGGAAATGTAAATAGAAAAGAAATGGAAATAAGAATGGAAATAAAAGGAAATGGAAATAGAAAAGAAATAAAACTAAAGCGAATGATAGTAGAAAGGAAAGGAAGATAGGGAAAAATGAAAATAAAAGGAACGAAAATAGAAAGGAAATGGTAATAGACAGGAAATGGAAGTAAAACCAAATGGAAATTGTTTCAAAAGAAGCTTTCTAAAAAGAGGTGTAGTTGTGTGAAGTGGAAATGTTCGAAATTATCAGAGCCGAAGAGAACGAACGACTTGAGGCGATAGGAAACAGGTGGTCTCGCAACTCTCCCAACCTGCTGAGAGACACGATGTTCAACGTCGTGGGAGCAGACCGCTTGGTGGGGGGCTTCGGGGACACTCTTTAAATCTTCCCTATTGCTGCCACGAAAAAGGGAGGGGGGGGGGGAATCCGTGTAAAGTCTTACACCACTGTACCGGGGGAAGCGACACGCCTTTCCGGCGCCAGTGTCCACTAGCAACTTCAAACTAGATTGAGACTACCTTTGTTTTAACCCTTCTCGACATTTCTATTTTGGCCTTTTCCTCAATACCTCCGCATTTTATTCACGAGCCTCTTCTCGCCGGCGCCCTTTGGAGGATGGTTGCCGACCAGCTTTCGTCCATTCATCTCTGGTCGGGCACGAGAGAGTAAGGAGTGGTTTATCCCTCACTCTCCCCACCCACATCTTTCTTTTCTTATCTATCCCTTTACGCATCCGCAAGGGGTGATGTCAGGCAGCATATGGAGGCTGGTGTGCCCTGGAGGGAACACAAGCCTCCACCCATCATACACACATTAAACAAAACACAAGCATCTCTCCCATAACACAAAATAAATAAACAAACAAATCTCTCAGCTATCAGTCACATTAGACAAAAGCCTCTCACCCATCACGCACACTAAACAAACAACAAACCTATCACCTACATTAAGCATACAAACAAACCTCTCACACCTTACGCACATGAAATAAACTAACCTCTTAGCAATTTAAAACACCGAACAAACAACAAACCTCTTACCGATCACGCACATTAAACAAGCAAATAAACAAACCTCTCACCTATCAAATATATTAAACAAACAAACTTTCACCCATAACTCACACTAAACAAAGGAACAAACTCCTTACCCATCAAGCGCATTAAACAAACAACAAACCTCACACCATAAACAGAAAACAAACCTCTCACCAATCATGCCCTTTAAACTAAGAAACTAACCTCTCACTCATCACGCACATTAAACAAACAAACAAAACTCTCAACCACCACAACACTAAAAAACAAACATTTCAACCCATTCTGCGCATTAAACAACAAACAAACTTCTCACCCATCAAGCACGTTAAACAAACAAACCAATCTTAACTCATTGCGCACATTATGCAAATAAAAAAACAATCTTATCTCCCACCACGCAGATTAAACAAAGAAACAACTTATCATATTCACGCCTATTAAACAAACAAACATCTTACCCATCACGCATAGTAAGCGAACAAAAACGATCACCCATCACGCACACTAAGCAAACAAACAAACTCTATCCCATCACGCACATTAAACAAACAAACAAACCTCTCATCCATCACACACATTAAGTACACAAACGTATTCGCATTATACACATTAAATAAACAAACAAACCTCTCCCCATCACTCACATTAATCAAAAAACCTCTCTCATCACGTCCATTAAACACAAACTTCTACCCCATCACGCACATTAAACAAACTAACTTCTCACCAATCAAGAACATTAATCATACAAATATCTCCATTTCCTGCACATTAAACAAACAAACTTCTACCGCATTACGCACATTAAACAAACAACAAGCTTTTCACCCATCACGAACATCAAACAAACAAACCAACTTTTCTCCCATTGCGCAATTAAACAAGAAAACAAACAACAAACCTCTCATCCAGCACGCACATTAAAAAAACAAACAAACACCTCACCGATCACACGCAATAAACAAACAAAAACCAATCACCCACATTAAACAAACAAACAAACCTTTCACGTATTACGCATATTTAACAAACAAACCTCTCCCCATCCTCTCATTGCTCAAACCTACTCTGGTTGCATATTGTGACCTAAGCATCTTCCCATTTAATAGCAATCTACAAATTCTAAATGAAAATGTACATTAAAGCCGATAAAAGGCCTAACCCAAAGTCCATTGCCAGATGCGTTTGAAAAAAGGACAAGTTGGCCAATATGGCCATAAAATGACTAAACTTGCGCCCCGCCGACGGTATTGTTTTTTTATATATAATATATAAAACTCACATTTTTAGCTTAGAGTCGGAGATTTGAAAAAAGTAATATTGGTATCTTAATATGATTCTTAAATGTATTAAGGAATAAATGAAAATAAATGCATTTGTCAGAAATTTGCAGTTGATAAATTAAAAGGGAAAACGAATGGAAGTGTGTGAAGCAAAAATAATAAAGTTGTAAATACGAATGATGGAAGACTGAGCATGTCATAGTAATGCCTCGTCGTTCTCTCGACAATAAACCGTAAGATGTACTGCAATAAAGATTTAAATCGTGTGTTTCCAGGATAATACATGTAACTTAATATCACATACCAACGAATGGGGAGTCTGCGCCGGTCTCTACAGAAGACAAAGATCGAGCAAGAGTAAGGGAATATTGTCTCTTTGATTAGAGTCCGAAGGGCGATTTTGCTTCCATAGAAGCGAAGACTTAGGCAAGTTATCTCCGAAATGGCCTCACCACCGAGGGAATAGCGCGGGCGAAATGGAGATACTGAACCGAAGATAAAGATAGGAAGACAATACATTAAAGCGAGCCATCGGGGCTTAGAGAAGCTCATAATTGCAACCCCGAAATACTTTCTCCCTATTCATGATCCAACGGTCTTTTAATTCCCAACTAATGATGCGAAAACAAATAAACTTCGTCGATTAATTGAATTTTACGCTGTGTGAACAAAATACGTACATGGAAATATGCTATTGTCCAGGTGGAAGCTGTTATTTTAGTAATTCAAATAATACCCAATTGGCAAAAAGAAAAGTATTATTTCAGAACGTCATAAATACCGATAAAAATTAGAGACAACTGAGAGGAATATGCCATGATGCCAGACATTGCCAGGGTGAGAAGGGCATCGAGTCAAATGATGGTGAAGCTGTTCTGCTGCCTCCCCCCTCATGCTGTTGAATTTAGGGCCAGCTGCTCCTCCCTAGTTTCTATGCCGCTCGTGTCCCAGGGATTACTGGCTCTCTAAGTTGGCGATCTCAAATATTAACGTTTCGTGGTGTGGACCGGGGTTTTGCAATTCCCTTTGGGGTATCAGTTCATGCTTCCTAATGGAGTTTGACGGACTGGGTGGAAACGATGTGGATTTTGTTTTTAAGCCACCATAATCATCAGCTGATCGTCATGTTTACAATAATGTGAGTAATTAGTACTCGATCCAACACAGGATCTTGACGAAATGGGACCCACACATTCAAACACACTCCCTCAGCCTCATATCTCTCTCACCCTCTCTCTCTCTCTCTCTCTCTCTCTCTATATATATATATATATATATATATATATATATATATATATATATATATATGCAAATTTTGTTGAAGACCATTGTGTATTTTGCCTTAATTAATTTCCTTTGGCAACTTCCTCTTCTTCTAACTATCTTTTTTATTCCATCTTGTAGATGGTGGATTACTTGTCCAGTTTTCATCTCTTTTTTTTAAATGAATGTGTTTGGTAAAAAAAAAAACCTAAATTGCTGAGCTTTCGATCATCTTCGGAGCGTTTTGAAATGTTCTTTGCCTCCTTTACCGATGTAATGAGTGGAGTGAGGATCTGACAGAATGAAAGAGTTTAAATTTAAATTTATTAAAAAGAACAGAGTTTACAGATTTGAGTATTTTTACATATATAATTACATATAAGCAAAAACAATTTTGATTAATAGTGGTGAATATGCACGCAAAAAGGAGAGTAGGGAAGGGAAAGTTGACATGGAGAAGTAAGAACGAAACTCCGGGAACTGTGGAGGTCATCTATTCTTTTTTTCATATTTACATAATTATTGTATATATTTCAGTTATAAACAAATTATCACATCGAATTGTTACATATTATTTATTTTGTTATATCTCATTTCTTATTTATGCATTTAAAGTAATTTTTGAGTGATATTTTATTTGTACATTTAAAAATTATTATTCTTGAGTGATTTTTTTTAACAATTTTAACGTTTAACATTCTATTTATATTATTTCACTTTAGTATCCAAAATTTTATACACTTTATTATTTTTTATTTTATCTTTTTACTTATTCTATTTATAATAATTCTCAATCGGTAATTCATTTACGCTTTAGTTTATACACTTTATTTATTTCACTTTACTTATTCACTTTATTTTAATACCTATATTTTATACATAATTTACGTTCATTTATTAGTCTATTCATGTTTTTTTTTATTTCTACATTTTCTAATATTTCATAGTTTTAACGTTTATCACATTCTATTTATATTATTTCATATTAGTACCGTTATTTTATATACTTTATTTTAACGCATTCTACTTATAATTATTTCTCATTAGAACCGAAATTTTATGCACTTAATTTTTATTATATATTCTATTTATATTATTCACTGATAATTCATTTTCACTTTAATTTATTAATTTATCGTATTTTCCACTTTGATTTATTCCCTTCGTTTGATATTTACACCTTTTTGTTTATTATTCACTTTTTTATCATTCACTTATTTGGCTATTTGAGATGTCTTTTGTCCGTTTTTATTTACCTTGTAAACATTCAGGTTCACTGTAAGGATGCACGAATTGTGAATGTAGAATGTGCCTTCCTCCAGCAGTCCTGAGATTTCCTTCGGTGAGTAGGGTCCTTCGTGAGTCCATTTGAATTTTCCTATTCTTATTCCTTCCGTAAGTTCCGCAATTTTTCCTTTCGGTGGTCTGTAGGACAACGATTTTTAAGGGGTATTTATTCCGCCTTGGTTAAACGTAACGTTAGAAGAAATGGGCCACTCCTGTGAGTGGAATTTTAAAATAGATTTAATGTGCGATTCCAGCTTGTTGCTTGACTGTTGATGGCCGGTTTTATTAATATGGCGTCTAAGGTGTTCAGCCTCGCTTTATTGACCTCTTTTCTTTTAATAATGGTGTTATCAACGAGCATATCTCTCGTTAGGTTAATATTATGGGTACTCTCCATATGGTTCCTAGGCCCTCCGCTTTGTAAATGCATGGTTAAACGTCTTGAAAGTGTAGTGGTTGCCATGCCAATATATTTTGAGTTATTATATAGCTTACAGCCTTTATCCGGGCAGATGAACTCGTAAACTATGTTGGTTGCCTTGAGATTCGAGGAGTTTAGGCACGTGTTGTTTTTCATCAGGAGATTGATGGCTTTTGTTGTTTTATAATAAATCTCAAGTCAACCAACATAGTTTACGAGTTCATCTGCCCCGATAAATACTATAAGCTTTATATTTAATAAACTTAAAATCACATCAAAAAGCAAAACAAAGCAAAAAGGAAAGCGTTAACCAGGCAACCTGGTACAAATCATTATCATCCTCATCTCATCGTTCATCTTACACTCATTATCATCCCATCAACACATACTCTTTACACAATATTTTCTATCTTTTCTATCATTCTCTCTACATACTAACTTTATAATCTTGAATCTTCTTTTACTCTGCCAGATCCTCACTCTACTCATTACATCGGTAAAGGAGGCAAGAACATTTCAAAACGCTCCAAAATGATCGAATAAGATCGAAAGCTTAGCAATTCAATTTGGTTTTTACCAAACACATTCATTTAAAAAAAAGAGATGAATACTGGACAAGTAATCCCACAACTACCAGATGGAATAAAAAAGATAATTAGAAGAAGAGGAAGTTGCAAAAGGAAATTAATTAAGGCAAAATACACAATGGTTTCAACAAAATTTGTATTCAAGAAAGAATGCTACCCAACTAAACACCCACACCAACAGAAACATATATATATATATATATATATATATATATATATATATATATATATGAAGTGAAAAGTGAACGGATTCTTTCTTTGTACAATCGAAATCTATCAGACAGTTGTGGTTGGCGTGCATACTAGCAAGCATCAATCACATTTTTTCAGGCATATGCTGACTGAAAAAGGAGGTGTATGCTAAGGTTACACAGATTAGGAGAATATTTATCAAGCCCTCAGAAGAAGCTCTTCTTACAGTCGCATACGCCAACCATTCTAACGCAAACTTTTAACCGCATACTTTTAATTGAGCCATTGTAAAAAATTCTCGATTTATAAGGTGGAGCTAAAATGGATTAAGTGATTTTTCCATTCTCTTCAAATTCAGGGAATTAAAATAGATAAGTGATACGTAAAACTTTTGTTTGCGTTAGAAAGGCGACCTTATGCGATATTCTCCCGTGACTATAAGAAGAGTTTCTTCCTAGGGTTTGATGAAGAGCTTAGTTAGCTACAACAACGACATTAGAGAGAGAGAGAGAGAGAGAGAGAGAGAGAGAGAGAGAGAGAGAGAGAGAGAGAGAGAGAGAGAGAGAGAGAGAGAGAGAGCGTGCGTCAGGATGTTGAGGGCATCATTTTGAATAGCTCTAACTTTCTTATAACTATTTTTTTCTCTTTTTCAGATTAAGAATGAATGGCCTTAAATTGAGGAAGCAAATTAAAAGGCACGCTGTAATCCTTACCATAAACGCTCTACATAATGATACAGAGATTATTCGCTTTCTGAAAGTTGTTTGATCCTTCGTTGCCAAAGTTAGAAAAGACCCGGAAACTGCTGAATGGGATCCAACATTAGCAGCAAACCCAAAACACACCCAAATGGTTCTAATACCGCCAGAACCCAAGAATTTGTGTTGAAAGTACAATAAAATTTTCAAGAATGCCTCAGCAAAGGAGATCCGAGCCCTTGCAAGCACCACAAGGTTTCAGAATGCACTATCAGGAGAGTTGTGCATGATGATATATGTCGGGATATGGAAAGGTCAGTTTATTTCAGATAAGGCGAAAGAGAATCGTATGATCCGTGCAAAGCGCTTGCTCCCCATGTTGAAACAGCAAGAAGCTGGAATGCTTTGGTTTTTCTCTGATGAGAAAAACTTCGACCAAGACCAAAAGATAAAACTAAGGAATACTCTTGTCACAAGGATTCTCAAGATTATTTGTTCTGAAATTTCATTCAAATGCAGCTTTTCTCTGATGTGCTATGAGTTTTTTCTACATTCCTAAAAATGATCCTAAAATACTGATGCACCATATATATATATGAAATGAAGAACTCACAAAGTAGCACGTGACTTTCCCAATTTATGTAATGTCCGGCAGGAAAATGAAAAGGTGCTTCCGAGTACTTTCGAACTTTATTCAGTTCATTCTCAAAGATAACTACATGATAAAATAATATAATAAGGGTAGATATAAGCTAGTAAAAAATAAAGGACCACCTCTAAGACAAGAAATCACCAATGAGGAAGCAGGAGAGGAATAGGTAAATTTACATTAAGATTTAGCTAACTATATCAGGTAGCAGAAAGGGTCAAGAACAGTCAAAGTGGTTAAAACGATTAAGGGAAAAGGAAATAGTTGAAAGAGGGAAATTAGGATAGACACGAGAAGCAAGCAGATGCATTGGGGGAGGGGTGCAAGGAGAGACGGAGAAAAATAAAATAATGTTAGTACAAAACCAATGAAATAATTAAATTCACAAATCGAGTATCCATAACAATGAATATTGCAAAAAAAAAAAACTAGGAACATAATTCAAAACTAATTTCTTTAAGAATAAGTTTTTTGATAACAGCATCAATTTTAAAAAAGGCCAGGGGAAATGTTAAAGCTATCGAATTGACTTATACATGAACATTCAACAAGGTTTCTTTTAATTGAGTCATTTGAGCGAAAAATAAATTTTGACTTAGATTTATCTGTCAATTTTATTTCGGTTTCCATGCTGATTTCAAATATATAATCCATTTTTACTTACATGCTATAGTTATTCTGTAATTTCTATTTTCTCGTTTCCCCGAAAACTCTCCTCCGGACGGACAGAAAGGGTGCTTGTAGAAAGCAAATACTTCACAGTACATAGTAGTAAGATAGTAATAAGTGTTATTGTGCAAAATATTGACATCATTGTTTCTTTTTTCAGGTCTCATGTTAGAGTGATGGCTTCGTCAAGAGTAAATTGCGTTAATGATACACACATCTTCTGCTACATATGTACCAAACAAGGGAGAGTACATTTGTTAAGTATTTCTCTGAGGACAAACAATTTGTATACTGCCACGATGTTCCTGGTCTGTTTACCGAGTTGGGACTTGGCACCTATAGCTCTGCTGAGTGGAGACTGTTTTTGGATAGCTCCAAGCGTAGCCTCAAGTGTGTCCTTTTGCATAATGGCACTGACTTTGGTGCAGTTCCTCCCGGTCACTCTGTCCATCTGCGAGAAACTCACGATTACATAAAAATGGTCTCATGGATTTACTTAAGTACCATGAACACTGTCGTAGAATGGACTCTCGACGATATACCATATATAACTATTCGTTGAGGGAACTTATTTAATTAACTTTAGAGTGCGTGGATGTCTGGCTGGCCGATATTATGAATCTTCGATATGCTTAAGAAGTGGAACTGAGCTCAAGGATAATAATATTGTTATCATTAATAAAATAGTTTTATTAATAATAACTATCAACAACACACAAAACGGAAAATATTGACATAAACAGAGAATTGGAAAGGGTCGTGGGGAATCGAGCTAATCCGAGGATTAAAAGATTAAAAAAGGTAAAACAAATATAAAGTTAAAGGGAGGGGATGGTTCGCTAAACCATTTAAAGCACAGGATAGAGTTGAAAAAATGGTTAAATACTCAAAGGTAACGTTCGGCTTACGTAATTATACTTGTTGTGCAGAGGACGGCGACGTGAAGGAATTTTCGGTCCGCTGGCGAGTTCCAGCCGAAGGGGGGGGGGAATTAAATGATCCTGACGTGGCGTCTTGGAATGAGAACCGTTTCTTGACGAACGGCTTGAAGAACAATGGCTGTTCTACGTTGTTCTCTTCTGAACAACAGGGGGGGGGGGTGAGAACCGTCTCTTGTCTATGGGCTCGAGAACAATAGCTGTCCTAATGTTGTTCTCTTCTGAACAACAAGGGGGAAGGGTGAGAACTGTTTCTTGGCGAACGGGCTCAAAAGAACAATGGCTGTTCTACGTTGTTCTCTTCTGAACAACAGGGGGGGGGGAGAACCGTTTCTTGTCAACGGGCTCGAACGAACAATGGCTGTTCTAACGTTGTTCTCTTTCTGAACAACAGGGAGGGGTGAGAACCGTTTCTTGTCAACGGGCTCAAAAGAACAATGGCTGTTCTACGTTGTTCTCTTCTGAACAACAGGGGGCGGGGTGTGTGAGAACCGTTTCTTGACAACGGGCTCGAACGAACAATAGCTGTTCTAACGTTGTTCTCTTTCTGAACAACAGGGGAAGCCTTGTGGACTTGGCGTCACGAAGGCTCAAACCTTGGCACTCAAGGGATATTGTCCTTCTTCTGGACAAGTGATGGTGAATCTCGAGGTCGAGGTCCCTTGGCGCACAAGGTGAGAGAGGGTCGTAGTGATGTTTCGCGACGAAAATCTGGATCTCCAATCTGATCTCATTGGTAAAGTTTCCAAATAAATAGTCAGGACATCCCCTTAGGCGTGGGGGACAATGGAGTGGGAGCTTCGAGGGAATGCACAGCCGAGCCTGGGAACAATGCCTTATCTGCCCATAAGCCTAACTCAATCTAGCGAGGTCGGCGCATGGGGCGACGGGGGAAGATAAACCTCCTTGTTTAAACATTGACTCTGGTGGCTGCGATAAGGCGCCATGCTTCAAAGCGAAGATGCACGTCGGGAGCATCGTGGTTTTAAATAACATGTGATAGTGGTTGAAATTAACGTGGCCTCAACCCGTTCTATCACAAACACAATTGGATCATATGTGTAGACCTTAAGATAGTCAACTTCCTCCTTGGCCAGTAGGAGGGATATACAAAGTTTATATGCTTTATCTGTATGTGGGACAGTCGAGCCCGTGACAAACACTGGTCCCAAAAAGATTGGCCAGTTCGGGAAACTTTAGAAGCAGGAATGCCAAACATTGTTAATGAGCCAATCGTAAGTCGAGAGAAGATCGTTTTCCCTCCACTTCATCTCAAACTGGGGGTGAGGGAGCAGTATGTCAAGGAGTTGAGCACTAAAAATGATTATTTTCAGTACATAGTATCGGCGTTTCCTGCTTTGTCATACTAAAAAATAAAAGCAGGAGTATTTTATCTGAGTGATTCTAGATTCGTGAACACCATGAATGAAAAAGAGAAGGCAGCCTGGCTCTCATTTTCTGCCGTTGTTCGTAACTTCTTGGGAAACAAAAAAATACATAACTACGAGGATCTGGTTACTAATATGCTTTTAGCATATCGTGATCTGGGATGCAACATGAGTGTGAAGCTGCATTTCCTAAATAGTCACCTCGACCGATTCCCAGAGAATCTGGGAGCCGTGAGCGACGAACAAGGGGAACGCTTCCATCAGGATTTGATGACGATAGAAGAGCACTACCAAGGTCACTGGGATAGACACATAATGGCGGACTACTTCTGGATGATTAGAAGAGATCAATCAGAGAAGACTTACAAGAGAGAGTTACAAACGCAATTTTTGCCCGATTGAAATCAAGAAGAAGTCCTCCAGCATCTGGGAGCCGTGAGCGACGAACAAGGGGAACGCTTCCATCAGGATTTGATGACGATAGAAGAGCACTACCAAGGTCACTGGGATAGACACATAATGGCGGACTACTTCTGGATGATTAGAAGAGATCAATCAGAGAAGACTTACAAGAGAGAGTTACAAACGCAATTTTTGCCCGATTGAAATCAAGAAGAAGTCCTCCAGCATGATGTACGGTGGTCATTAATAAATTAGCATCTATTTGATTACAGTATTTGTAATCTTAATGTGTAATTCAAGCTTCTTCTCATATTCAATAAAATGTTTGTGCAAAAAAACCTGCTTTACTATAAATAACGCAAAAAGATGATTCAAAATTACTTCAGGGCATAATGATTGGCGTGATAAAATGAAAATTATTGTATAATATTAGTTATTGATAATACTAAAAATCTGTAGCATTTAGAGAGAATCTGATTTCAGATTTGAATTCATTATGCTCGAATTAGGTAGGAAAATGTACTTTTGTCAATTCACCAAATACATTGTTCTCCAGTGTATAATTGCTTACCTGTCTGTCCAAAATATTTACTTAGACAAACAGAACATTCGACTGAATAGACTCCAACAATATTATTACAATTAATGTGAACCAGTATACTCTTTATAGTCGACTCGTATTTGAAAGCAACAGAAATGTCAAAGGCAATTAAAAGACGGGGAAGGTCAATAAGACAATCAGAGAAGGGTAAAACCAAAATGTTTTTAACATTATAAGGGATAGCAGGGGCTGTATATTATTGAACGTGTTTTTTTGCAGAGGAAGGACAGTTTAGAAGAAAGGGATAAAGGTAACATTATTTATGGCCAATTTCAAAGATATTGGAGAATTCCAAATCCATATATTCAGGGCTAACAACTCGTAAAAATGAATATAAGAGTTTGAATTAGTAGGTTTGCGATAAATGGGTTCTATGAATTAAAAGATCGAGAAAGGGAATTGTTCGATTATTTTCAATCTCATGGGTAAATGTAATGGAAGGGACGAGTGAATTAAGTTTGGTAAGAAAGCTATTAACATCTTTAGAATTGGGCCACAGGCAAATGACATCATCAATATACATTACCAAACAATAGGGAAGTCAAGGATAGTAGGTAGGAGTCTTGTTTCAAAGAATTCCATATATAAGTTAGAGAGAACAGGGAAAAGGCAATTAATTACCCATGGTTAATCCAAACTTTTGAAGAAAATATTTACCTTCGGGCAAAAATTTACAATTTTGGGTACAAAGTGAAATGAGGTTCATAAAAATAGTAGCAGGTACGGAGAGGTCAATATTTTTGAATTCATCATTAAGGAAATTGAAAATATCTTCAACAGGAACCTTGGTCAATAATGAGCAGTCATCGAAACTAAGAAGGGTAAAATTGTTAGAATACTGAATGACATTGAGTTTAGAAATAAGGTCGTAGCTATTGGTAACATGTAAATGAGAAATGGTCCTAACTAAAGGTGTAAGAAAAGAAGTAAGTCATTTAGAGAGAGCATATGAAACAGAACTTATAAAGTTCGAAAGTACTCGGAAACAATTTTTCCTTTTTCCTGCGGTACATTGATTTCACACACACACACACACACACACACATATATATATATATATATATATATATATATATATATATATATATATATATATATATATATATATATATATATATATATATATATATATATATGTGATAGAACGAGTTGACTGCGTTAATTTCCACTCCTATCCCATATTATTTAAAACCACGATGCTGCCCACGTGCATCTTCGATTCGAGGCTTGGAGTCTTATCACAGCTACCGGATGTCAATGTTTAAACAAGGAGGTTATCGTCCCCCCCTTCGCCCCCATACGCCGACCTCGCCAGATCGAGTTAGGCTTATGAGCAGATAAGGCATTGTTCTCCGGCCCGGCTGTGCGTTCCCTCCAAGCTTCCACTCCATTTTCCCCCACGCCAAGGAGATGTCCTGGCTATTTATATGGAAACTTCACCACTAAGATGAGATTGGAGATCCAGATTTTCGTCGCGAAACATCACCACGACCCTCTCTCCCTTTGCGCGCCAAGGGACCTCGACCTCGAGATTCACCATCACTTGTCCAGAAGGAGGACAATATTCCTTGAGTGCCAAAGGTTCGAGCCTTTCCGACGCCAAGTCCCCAAGGCTCCCCCCCCTGTTGTTCAAAGGAGAACAGCATTAGAACAGCCATTGTTCGTTTTGAGCCCTTCGCCAAGAAACGGTTCTCATCCCCCCCTGTTGTTCAAGGAGAACAGCATTAGAACAGCCATTGTTCGTTTTGAGCCCTTCGCCAAGAAACGGTTCTCACCCCCCCCCTGTTGTTCAGAGGAGAACAACATTAGAACAGCCATTGTTCTTGAGCCCGTAGACAAGAGACGGTTCTCATCCTCCCCCTTTGTTCAGAAGAGAACAACCTAGAACAGCCATTGTTCGTTTTGAGCCCTTCGCCAAGAAACGGTTCTCACCCCCCCTGTTGTTCAAAGGAGAACAACATTAGAACAGCCATTGTTCTTGAGCCCGTAGACAAGAGACGGTTCTCATCCCCCCTTTGTTCAGAAGAGAACAACCTAGAACAGCCATTGTTCTTCAAGCCGTTCGTCGAGAAACGGTTCTCCTTCCCAAGCCGCCTCGTCAGGATCCTTTTACCCCCCCCTTCCCTTCGGCTGGAGCTCGCCAGCGGACCGAAACTCCTTTGCGCCACCTTCCACTGCACCACTAGTGCAAGTTACGTAAGACAAACGTCACCTTTGAGTACTTAACCCTTTTGTCAATTCTATCCTGTGCTTTAAATGGTTTATCGAACCATCCCATCTCTTTAACTCGATATTTGTTTTACCTTTTTTAAATCCTTTAAATCCTCGGATTAGCCGAGCCCCCACGACCCTTTTCATTCTCTGTTTATGTCAATATTTTCCGTCTTGTGTTTATTGGTAGTTATTATTAATAAAACTCTATTTTATTAATGATAGCAATATTATTATCCTTGAGCTCAGTTCCACTTCTTAAGCATATCGAAGATACATAATATCGGCCGCCAGACAGTAACGCACTCTAAAGATAATTAAGGAAGTTCCCTCAACGAATAGTGATATATATGGTATCGTCGGGAGTCATTCTACGACATATATATATATATACTATTTAAATTTGGTATCAGGTGTGTAAGGTTTAACGCTATATCTTTGCAAACACTGGTCTCAGTCGAGTAAAGCATAGTGTTATTCGTTATAATAATAGAATATAGTAGTTCCCTTTTGTTTTAACGATTGCTATCCCCCTTTTTTTTAAACTTAAGAAGCTGGAGTAGCTCAAGGAACTGTTATAATAATTTGTTTGTGTTTTTTGTGATTTTAGTCAGTGGTTATTTAGATTGAGAAACCAAGTACGAATAGGTCAGTGCCCATATTTAGGTAGGCTAATTCTATAGAGGCATAATTCTTGTTGCAAGGAATTTTAGTTGGTTGACTAGTGCGCCCCCAAGTGCAAAGATGACTCAGTTTGAAATCTTTAAAGCGCAAGGAGAGTCCTGTGGACTTTCCGGAAAAGAACTAACTGAGTACATTCAAGAGGAGCAAAGAAAAGAGGAAGAAAGAGAAAGAAAAAAGGAAGAAAGAGAAATACAACGAGAAGAAAGAGAAATACAACGAGAAGAAAGAGAAAGAGAGGAACGGATAAGACAAGCTGAGCTTCAGATTGAATTAGCTCGGATTAAAGCAGAATTTCAAAGAAAAAAGGTAGAAAGAGAACGGGAAAGAGTAATCCAACGAGAAGAACGAGAAGGAAAAATACAACAAGAGGAACGGGAAAGAGTAATCCAACGAGAAGAAAGAAGGACGGACTCGCGCTCCTCCCCAGGAAAGCTGACAAAGTTTCCGAGCCCCATAAAACCCCAAAACTTCTTTCCCCAAAACCAACAACGGGACTCCAAACCTCCCGTTAAGACTTCTCCTCCATCTCTCTTCCCGAAGCGACCAACCATATGCTTCACCTGTGGTGTAGAAAACCACATGAGCTGGAATTGCCCCCAAAATTCTAGGCTTAAAAGCGGACCAGCCCACCAAGTTCACCAGATTAATGCAACCCCGGCTCCCCCGGTGGTGCAGACCCAAGCAGAAACTTCTCCCCCTCCGTCAGGCCACCAGGTAAATTTTGTTTTTGGTAAAAGTTCATCGGGAACTTTGAAATATGAGGAGGGCAGCGTGGACAGCTGCCGAGTATCGACTCTCGTCAGGGACACAGGATGTACGTGTTTCATCGTGTCCGACGAACTCCTCCCAGTGGCCTCTAACCACGAAAAATTTGCGGTGGTACATGACCACATCGGGCGGGCGAACCGATTCCCCGTCGCTAGATGTTACCTGCAGTGTCAATATTATAATGGCTGGGCTGAAGTCATTGTAGCACCCATACAATTCTGTTCCGTACTTATAGGACAGAACCCCCAAGTAAGTTTCGACCCTGTGTTTCAGGCCGCCCTTCCTCAAGGCCGAGATAAGAAAGAAGCCCAGGAGCCCGTCCCCATCAGAACCACGATACCGTCCGATTTCTCGGAAACCTTTAACCAGGACTTTAGGACGGCAAAAGAGGAGTGTGAATCACTAACACCCTTAGGTGATAAGGCCCAAGACAAAGACACGGAGACTGTCCCTGGACCCCAAGAAAAAAAGAACCCCCAACGCGCCCATGGAGATACCTTCGTAGAACTGGACGAAACATCGGCGCTTGAAGAGGATTGCCCCGCGGAGTCCCTTAATGTAATCCAGACAGTGTGCATCCAACCTGATGCCGATTACCCTCCTCCTTCCCTACCAGGCGAGTCTTTAGAACCCTCTGACCTGGATAGTGACGCGCAGCTGACACCACGTCCGAAGAGTCAGCTACAAGAACTAATTAAATGGAATCACCATTTACCCGCCCTATTAGCTCTTTTCGAGCGACTGCGTAAAAATGGCCTCAGCATTGGCCCCAGCAAATGCCATTTTGCCCACGAAACCATCAAATATTTGGGTTTCAAAATAGGACAAAGCAAGTTAGGTCCCTACGAGAACAAGATTAAGGCAATCGCCGACATGTCCCTCCCGATTACAAAGAAGCCATTAAGATCGTTCCTAGGATCAGCTTCTCCCTATCAGCGATTTGTTCCGAATTTCGCTGCAATTTTGGCCCCCCTATGCCCCCTTCAGGAAAAGAATTTCCCCGATCGTTTACGTTGGAATGAGGTCGCTGTTTCCCATTTTAATCAGCTCAAAAGTAAGTTCATTTCTGCCCCCATTTTGAAGTTGCCCAAAACGGAAAAATCCTTTGGGGTTAAGACCGACGTGATCAACGAGGGCATTGGAGGTGTACTCCTTCTATACGTGGATGACGGAACGAGTCATCCAGTTGCATATGCTAGTCTTCAATTATTACCACGCGAAAAGAGATATGCCACTAGAGAAAAGAAAGCTCTATCAATTATCTGGGTCATAGACAAATTCAAGCTGTACTTGATATGTAAAGAATTTCAAATAGGAACCAACCACCGTCCGTTAGCCTATATTAGGAATGTGCGATACTCCAACGGCCGCATCATGCGCTGGAGTTTACTCTTGCAAGAGTATCAGTTTAAGATAAATTAGATAAAAGGTTCCGATAACCAGGTCGCTGACGCACTCAGTAGGAATGCGTTACCGAATAGCGTAGAATAATTGTATTCATAGGATTAGTATCTCCATGTAGGTATATACCGTCTTGTACGACTTAATTTAAGATTCTTTTGTAATATAATTAATTAATGTATATGTCTGAATTTTGTAACGCTCAATGTCTAATTTTTTGTATGTATATATATTTGTTCTTATTAATTTACGTATAAATTATTTTGTCCCGTATGTACTAAGTTTATATCATTTCATTGTTCCATGCCCTTTTTTTTTCTTTGATTAAGTTGTATTAAAGGTTATTTTCCCCTGTAATCTAAAGATCAAAATAATCATATGTATTGAGGTAATACTAGTTAGGTGCAGGAAGGTACGGTTGGTACAAGAAAACGAGTTCCCCACAACGGAGCTCTATCGTTGTCCCTTCTCTCTTTTTTTCGAAGTGACAACTTCCCCTGGAATGGAGGGGTGTGATAGAACGAGTTGACTGCGTTAATTTCAACTCCTATCCCATATTATTTAAAACCACGATGCTGCCCACGTGCATCTTCGATTCGAGGCTTGGAGTCTTATCACAGCTACCGGATGTCAATGTTTAAACAAGGAGGTTATCGTCCCCCCCGTTCGCCCCCATACGCCGACCTCGCCAGATCGAGTTAGGCTTATGAGCAGATAAGGCATTGTTCTCCGGCCCGGCTGTGCGTTCCTTCCAAGCTTCCACTCCATTTTCCCCCACGCCAAGGAGATGTCCTGGCTATTTATATGGAAACTTCACCACTAAGATGAGATTGGAGATCCAGATTTTCGTCGCGAAACATCACCACGACCCTCTCTCCCTTTGCGCGCCAAGGGACCTCGACCTCGAGATTCACCATCACTTGTCCAGAAGGAGGACAATATTCCTTGAGTGCCAAAGGTTCGAGCCTTTCCGACGCCAAGTCCCCAAGGCTTCCCCCCCTGTTGTTCAAAGGAGAACAGCATTAGAACAGCCATTGTTCGTTTTGAGCCCTTCGCCAAGAAACGGTTCTCATCCCCCCCTGTTGTTCAAGGAGAACAGCATTAGAACAGCCATTGTTCGTTTTGAGCCCTTCGCCAAGAAACGGTTCTCACCCCCCCCCTGTTGTTCGGAGGAGAACAACATTAGAACAGCCATTGTTCTTGAGCCCGTAGACAAGAGACGGTTCTCACCCCCCCCCCTTTGTTCAGAAGAGAACAACCTAGAACAGCCATTTTTCGTTTTGAGCCCTTCGCCAAGAAACCGTTCTCACCCCCCCCCTGTTGTTCAAAGGAGAACAACATTAGAACAGCCATTGTTCTTGAGCCCGTAGACAAGAGACGGTTCTCATCCCCCCTTTGTTCAGAAGAGAACAACCTAGAACAGCCATTGTTCTTCAAGCCGTTCGTCGAGAAACGGTTCTCCTTCCCAAGCCGCCTCGTCAGGATCCTTTTACCCCCCCCTTCCCTTCGGCTGGAGCTCGCCAGCGGACCGAAACTCCTTTGCGCCACCTTCCACTGCACCACTAGTGCAAGTTACGTAAGCCAAACGTCACCTTTGAGTACTTAACCCTTTTGTCAATTCTATCCTGTGCTTTAAATGGTTTATCGAACCATCCCATCTCTTTAACTCGATATTTGTTTTACCTTTTTTAAATCCTTTAAATCCTCGGATTAGCCGAGCCCCCACGACCCTTTTCATTCTCTGTTTATGTCAATATTTTCCGTCTTGTGTTTATTGGTAGTTATTATTAATAAAACTCTATTTTATTAATGATAGCAATATTATTATCCTTGAGCTCAGTTCCACTTCTTAAGCATATCGAAGATACATAATATCGGCCGCCAGACAGTAACGCACTCTAAAGATAATTAAGGAAGTTCCCTCAACGAATAGTGATATATATGGTATCGTCGGGAGTCATTCTACGACAATATATATATATATATATATATATGAGGAATTAAACCACATTCTCCGAAGAAAATTTAATTCAGAACAGTTTCGGTGTATCTCACACCCTTTTTCAACTGACACTGGATAGAAAATATAAGAAAAGTGCATATAAGCATAACACAAGGTCAGGTCGTGAAAGATCCCCTCTTTTTTCCCCAATCCCCTACTTGTAGCCAATCTGGTGGGGGCGGGGGTTAGGCCTAAACATATTGAAGGGCTGACATTTTACTATTTTGTTTATTTGCTTTCATATTACAGGATTAAAATAAAATTGACCCTCAGATAGATTTAAATTAGGAACTGACGATATCAAGCTCGATTCTACGATTCTTCTCTTAACATAGTTAGCCGATTTAAATACCATTTTACTTCCATTGAAATCGATCGAATGATTCAAGTCTCTAACATGGCAAAATATTGCACTGCTTTCGCTGCCCACTCTAATATCTCTTTTGTGTTCGTACAATCTCTTGTCTAGATTTCTCCCCGTTTCCCCTATATTAACTTTATGGTAATCGTTGCATGGTATTGTATATACTCCTATGTTATGATGTTCTTTGGGTTTCCTGGCCATCATCAATTGGTTTAAGGAATTATTATATTTAAAGGCTAGATTAATACCCGCTTTTCCAAATATGTCCTTTAAGCTATTTAATTTATTATTAAATGGCAATGTTATACATTTGTTGAAGTCATTAGTGTGGGAAGGCTTATTACGATAGAATGTTTTCCTAGCTGCAAAATGGGCAGACGATATGAACCAATCGGGGTAATACAAATTAGAAAAAATGGTCCTGATAATGACAATTTCATCATCTAAATAGGAAGGATGACATATTTGTATGCTCTAAGGAAAAGGTTAGAAATTACCGATTTTTTAACAGTATTATCATGAAACGAAAAATAATGTATATAGGCATTCGAGTGGGTTGGTTTCCTATACACGTTAAGTTTTAATTCATGGTGATCTTTATTAATGAGGACATCTAAAAAGGGTAATCTATTATCATATTCCCATTCATATTTAAATTTGATGGAGACATGCAAATTATTCAAATTATTAAAAAAAGGTATCAAAATCATAGCCATTAGGCCATACAGAAAATACATCGTCAATGTACCTTAACCATATATATATATATATATATATATATATATATATATATATAAGGGGTGTTCCAATAACTTGTACCGTTTTAAATGTGAGTTAAGTTTAAGCATCTAATGATTTCTTTCTTTTTCTTTCAGATTTAACAACTTCAGTCTTTGGCAATTTTAACCATGGAAAGATTAACAATCGAACAACGTGTTAAAGTTATCGAAGCCTATTACGAAAATGGACGTTCAAACAGAAACGCATTTCGGGCACTTAGCGATTTTTTTTGGTCAACATAATGGACCAACCGAGAGGGCAATTGGGGAAATTGTTCGTAAATTCAAACAAACGGGGTCAGTGACAGATATGAAAACGCTATTGCGTGCTCGTTTACGCCGTTCAACTGAAAACATTGCTGCAGTGCGCGAGAATGTGGCCGAACATCCAGACACCTCTATTCGTCATCGCGCGCAGGAATTGAACCTCTCCACAACAACGTTACATCGAATTTTGACAAAAGATTTGTCTCTATACGCTTACAAAATTCAATTGACACAAGAACTGAAGACTGCTGACCACTTGAAGCGCCGTACATTCATCAATTGGGCGCACGAGCAAAGACAAGCCGATGATGATTTTTCGCAAAAAATCATCTTTAGTGATGAAGCCCATTTTAACCTTGGTGGATTCGTTAATAAGCAGAATTGTCGCATTTGGGCTGATGAAAATCCCAGGAAGCATGTTGAAAAGCCACCCCACCACAAAAGGTCACTGTTTGGTGTGCATTTTTTGCTAGCGGAATCATTGGGCCGTATTTCTTTGAAAATGATGCCGGCAATTCTGTTACGGTGACAGGCGAGTGATACGATACGGTGCCATGATAACCAATTTTTTATGGCCTGAATTGAATTCTATGGATGTCGAAGGTTTGTGGTTTCAACAGGACGGCGCCACATTCCCCACAGCCAATTCAACAATAGCTTTATTGAATGAGAAGTTCCCAGGTCGCAACATCTCTCTAAACAGCGAGGTCAATTGGCCACCAAGATCGTGTGACTTGACGCCTTTAGATTTCTTACTTTAGGGTGCTCCCAAAAATAAGGTCTATGCCAACAAGCCAACAACAATTCAACAGCTAAAGGATGAGATAATAAGGCATAATGGTAAGATCGAGGAGCAACTATGAAGAGAGGTCATAAAAAATTTTGACCATCGAGTGGAGGCGTGCCACCGAAGCCTTGACGGACATTTAGGCAACATTTTTTTTCACACATAATTGCCATGACTCAACTAACATGATCCAATAGTAAAATCAATAAATTTTCACACATAATTGCCATGACTCAACTAACATGATCCAATAGTAAAATCAATAAATTTTTACCAATAACACTGTTTTATTTACTGCTAACTTCGATCCGTCTTAATGGAACACCCGATATATCAAAAGTATGCCTTTAGTACACTATGCTACGCAGAGAACCCAAAAATTCTCTAAATAGAATAACTTTTAAGGAACACTTTCACATAGTCTCCGTTTAAGCTTGCGAAAGTGTTCCTTAAAAGCTATTATTCTATTCAGAGAATTTTTTGGTTCTCTGCGTAGCGTAGTGTACTAACGGCATACTTTTAACTGTGATCAAAGCGTTGCTCGCTGCCTCAGTGTGCCTGGTTCAAATCTCTTCCATGCACGGATTTTTTCGAAAAAAGGTAATAAATATATTACTGCAAGGAAAAATTATTCCGTTTTCTCTTTCAATGTGGTTTAATGGATATATATATATATATATATATATATATATATATATATATATATATATATATATATAACTGAATCACGAAAATATGGGAGGCGATGATTATATAAATAAAGTCAACAGCCACGACGAAGGAAAATGAAACACGGGAGATCTGCGAGGCCTTTCGACTAATCGTCCTTTACAAAGCAAACTGAAGCAGAAAGAAACAGGAAGAAATTTTTACAAAGAAGACGCACACACGTATATGACAGATGGGGACATTAGGATTATAAGGGCATTAACAGGTATCTGGAAACCAACACTATTAAAGAATTAAGCCTGCCGAAACAGAAGGTTATAATTGAAAAAGGGTTTACAAAAAAGAGGAGAGGGACTCAAACCGTCCAAACTAAATTATAAGATTAAAATTTCATTATTCTTCTATTTGAGAAGCAATAACAATATATAAGAGATGAAAATTATCAAGAATAAAACCGAAAATGTATTAAACATAGGAATAACTAGAAAAGTATATAAACGCGCATATATGACAAATGAAAAATATAGGGAGAAATAAGCCTGCTGAAACAAAGGGTGACCATAAAAAAATCCTAATAATAAAAAAAAAGCAATAACAATTTTTATGAGGTGAACAGTATCATGAATAAAACAGAAAATAAATTAACCATAGGAATAACTAGAAAAAGGTAATTATTAATTAGGTCAGTGATTTTATCTTTAAGATCATTCTTGAACATTTTTGTAATACAAGGGTCCAAACAATACATGCCGGGGCTGAGGTTAAAATTACAATTAAAATTAACCTGTATAATCGCAGATTCTAGAAGATTTCGTGAGAAGGAATCTTTCGATCTGGCGATCACAGAACTCTCGGTCCAATTTATTCGATGAGAGTTTTCACTCAAATGAATAAATATTGCATTTGATGTTTGCTAAGTATTTACAGATTATTTATGCTGTTTAATACAAACTTCCAAATCTTTGCTAGATTTGCCGATATAAAGAGAGGGACAATCCAAATATGGAATCTTATATGTTATGTTGTTGCTTTCATTAGGGATATTTAGTATTAACATTCCTTTTAGTGTATTATTATAGGAAAAGACAAAGTTTGCATAGAACTCTCGGTCCAATTTATTCGATGAGAGTTTTCACTCAAATAAATAAATACTGCATTTGATGTTTGCTCAGTATTTACAGAATACTTATGCTGTTTAATACGTACTTCCAAATTTTTGCTAGATTTGCCGATATAAAGAGAGGGACAATCCAAATATGGAATCTTATATGTTATGTTGTTGCTTTCATTAGGGATATTTTGTATTAACATTCCTTTTAGTGTATTATTATAGGAAAAGACAAAGTTTGCATTAAGAGATTTCAACAATGATTTTATGGTTTCAAAACCACTAAAATAAGGCAAACTGAGGATGTTCTTTGGGGTCTATTTCTCACTAGTACTTTCATTATAAAACTTTGGGTGGGCTTTATTATAGCAAATACCAAGTATATGTGAAGGATAACATAAATTTGTACCAATTTTTCTTATGTATTTAATTTCGTGATCCAAATACTAGGGACTGGCAATGCGTAATGTACGTAAAAACATAGAGGAACAAAATAGATATTTTGATTTTAAGGTGGTGGCCTGAATAAAAATGGACATAAGTTAAGTTATTGGTTTCCTATAAATACTGAATTTACATTTAAATGGTTCTCTAGATATCATATATGATAGAGAATCGTGGTAAAGGCCGCTTTACTTAAGAAGACCTTTAGACAAGAGAACACCCTTTATTCATTCGTGGGAGCGAAACTTCCTTTTTTTCGCGTGCAGAAGGAGGCTATGCTACCATAACATAACAACATAACATAATTTCTCGGATGACAAAAGCCACAAGGGCCTATCAAAGGTCATCCGCATCCGTCAAAACCCACCCACAAAAAGCACCATCACCATGGGAAGACAAAATCAAAGTCCCCCACAATATATTAGAATTCAGTAATCTTTTATATTAGCGACTCAGGATTATTTTCCTGTTATCCCATAATAATTGATCCTTTGTTCCAAAATCTGCCAAATAAGAGAAGAGAAATAATAGCTATGGTAATTTTCACTCAAAACCGGCTTCCAGTAACCAAACACATAAGGAATAAGCAAATACAGAATTCTTGTCCCAATTCTTATATTAACCCAAGTGTATTTTAATTAACATTTTTCTTATTAAAGATTGCATTATTGCAATCTTGATTCCCCTTTCTACTCCAAAATGTAAATTTGAGTAGTAACCATCGTAATAGAATTGGAAAGGGGAATTGCGCATGTTTTCTTTTCTTTTCTATCCTACTAAGAGGAGAATGGCCATGAAGCACAAATTCATAGTGAGTCGACTTAAGAAATACGTAGTAGGCATGGAAAGTGTCAAAAAGAAAATAAGAGAGAAATTGGAGAGGGAGCAGCTGAAGTGGAATAATCTCAACCCGGTTTGCGAAAGAGATTTCTTTAGCATTATTATAATTATTTAGGCACAACTGTGCCAATCGTCAGGAAAGAGTATCATCTGCCACACAATGCAGGATGTTGAGCGGCTGACCTCGGACGAAGCGAGGGTTCACCTCCAGAATATCGGGCTCGAAGCTGATATCCAGCAAGAGATTTTAGCCAATGTATGGTTATCCTACGCTGGTTGGACCCACTCTTCACTGAAAATTCATATGAAGAGATCAGGAACGAGATCACCGAAAAGCAAAAATGGGCCAAAATCTTAAAAGTAGAAAAATTTGGCAAAGCGAACAGCATTGTCAAAATCATCTTTACAAGCATCGAAATGGCACAAAGAGCAAAAAATGAAGGACTGCTTGGGTTTTACCTAAAGGTATCACCCGTGCAAATTGACACTGAGGAATACATCCCAATCGACTGCTGCTAGAAGTGCTTTGCAGTCGAGGAACATCTGATCAAAGACTGCACGGCAACACAAGTGACATGTTCAAACTGCTCAAAATCCGGGCATTTCTGGAAAGACTGCACGAGAAGCAAGCAAAAGTACCTGAACTGCGGAGGGGTCCACAGGGCCTTGGCCATGAGATGCCCAATCCGCAAAGAAGCCATCCGGGCGAAAAGGGACAACCTGAAAAAGGAAAAGGAGGCAAAATCTAACCAGAACTATGCAGAAGCAGCGGCCCCGAGGAACAACGCCAGAACAAGTACCCCGAGGCTGGTGATGTCACATGAGGGAAGAGAGATCATGAAGATGATCATCTTCGCTCATATGGCAAACCTGGCTTAACCCAGGCACTTTTTCCGGTGAACTTAACCGTCTACTGGAGAAAACCGGAATTAAGAAAAAACTCTGGTCTCCGACAATCCAGATTCGGAGGGACTATTAAATCTACACTTTACTGACCAGTCGCAACAGGAGCACCAACCAAGCAATGAGCCCCCAAAGCCAAACATCACTAAGAAAGAACCAAAATCAAACGTGACAGAAGAAACTACGGAAGAAGAGGAGGAAACAAAAAAGGGCGCGAAAAAGAAAAAGAAAAGAGGAAACAAGAAAAAGAAGGTACAACAAGAAAAAAACAACGAGCAAAATTCATCGAACGAAGAAGAAGTACACAAGGAAGACTACGTGGAGGTCCCCCTAACCGGCAAGAAGGAAGTCCTCGAGAGGGGGTACTTCTTCGACGGCAAGGAACTAGCCCTTAAGGTGTTTGGTTCACCCCTGTGCCCAGCCCCCAAAGAGGATCCAGAACTTCTCTCCGTGGCATCACCGAGGGAGACTTCAAATGGACCTTCGGTGGACCCTACTCACCATATGAGGTATCAGCACCGTTGCTCAAGGGCACCGTGAACATACCACCATCAGACGTCCACACCCTGAATATGACGACGTTCACGAATATTAAAAGTGGCCAGAAAACGTCGGACATAAAGTGAATAATTATAAGTGTAAAATACAAGTGGAATATACTCATAATAAAACCAATAGTGAAATGTATAAATAATTATAATACTAATAACAAAAGTAGTGAAATAAGAAAAATAATAGACTGAGTTAAATATAACAAAAAAGTGAATCTAAATCGAATAAATTAAATGATTTAAAAGTGTGAATTTAGAAAAATCAATATATATATATATATATATATATATATATATATATATATATATATATATATATTTATATATATATATAAATATATATATATATATATATATATATATATATATATATATATATATATATATATATATATATATATATATATATATAGTCTATTTCAACAATTAAGAGCCTGATGGGCTCCATAAAAAAAAAAATTCAACAATTAAGCAACTCAAAATTCAAATTAGAATATCAAATATGAAAAATGTATAGTACAGATATGGTGTAACAACAGACAAACGATTAGAATTAGAATTAGAAAATCATAATGTTTACAGTATGTGTAAATTTTTCGTTTTTGGTACTAAATTTATTTCTAACTACAAATAATCTCTTAAATTGTATAGTAATAAGAAACTGAATTCCAGGTCTCAGGGAACCTTTATCTTCCTACTTGTATTTGTAACTTTCTCTTCTCTACTAAATTCTAGTTCCTCCACTATTTACTATTTATTTACATGTATGTAATATCTCCTTGTTATTTATTTCTTAAGGAACTGTTGATGATTCTCTATGTATTAAGATATCTAAGAAAATGAGGCAATTGTTTTTTTCTAATTCTAAAGAAAATTTAATGGATGGAACCTGGTTATTCAAATTAGAGACTAAATTGTTTACATCAATACCAGGAGGCAAAATAACTAAAATATCATCAACATATCTATATCACTTTAAGGGAATATAAATGATATTAGGTAAATATTGTTTTTCAAAAAATCCCATATACAAGTTTGAGAGTAGTGGGGATAATGGGTTGCCCATTGCCATACCAAATATTTGTTGGTAGAATTCACCATTGAATATAAACTTGCAATCACAAATGCACAACCTAATCAGTGAAATAATATGACTTATAGGAAGAGTTCATTACTAAGATACTCTAAAATAGAATCTAGAGGGACTTTAGTAAAGAGAGAGCAAACGACGAAACTAACAAGCTCCTCAGTAGGGCAAAAAGTACCTGTTAATGCCCTTATAATCCTGATGTCCCCATCTGTCATATACGTGTGTGCGTCTTCTTTGTAAAAATTTCTTCCTGTTTCCTTCTGCTTCAGTTTGCTTTGTAAAGGACGATTAGTCGAAAGGCCTCGCAGATCTCCAGTGTTTCATTTTTCTTCGTGGCTGTTGACCATATATATATATATATATATATATATATATATATATATATATGACCTTTAGTGCACTATGCTACGCAGAGAACTTTTTCGATAAAAGGTAATAAAATATTACTGCAAGGAAAAGTTATTCCGTTTTCTCTTTCGGTGTGGTTTAATGGATTCATTTTCATCATTCTTTCGCGCTACTTTGAGATATATATATATATATATATATATATATATATATATATATATATATATATATATGGATTCGGTGAATTCCTTCTCCGAATCCATGATCGCGCCCTGGTCCTGTTTCTGTAGGAGGTAAGTTTCAGTCAGTTCCGGGAGCTTTGATATTAGATCATAGGGATAAAACGATGACATATATGGTTTAAATGAATGATGTGTAATTTAATATATTTTGTAATATATTTTTTTAAAATAAATGTTTGAATTGTTTTCAGTTTCAGCAAAGAAATATGTAAAAGTCTAAATACGCGTACCCCCATGCATTAGTACATACATAAATACACCGACACATATTTGTGCCCCCCCCTTCCTTTGTTCCAAATTCGCCTTTTCGCATCGAATCCCCTTCACCCCTTTTCGCGCCTTTGAGACAACCAAATTCGCGGCTGGCCACACAGGAAAATGTCTGCCTCAAAAGACACCTGCCAGCCGACGAAGGCCCGAGTTTCTTTACGCCGTCATAAACCTGTGACTTGGGACGAGGAAAGCTCGGATGGCGCCGAGGTGTGAATGTTTGGCATGTCCTGGCGACAGACGAAAGGTCTTTTCGCGCGACGATAAGAATTTTATGAGAATCCGCTACTCTCTCTCGATTTTAGCTCTTGAGGGAAATAAAAGAGGAAATTCTCCCTGGAGTCGGGCAGAAGATCTTGGACCTACGTTGTGTGTGGAGCTATTCCCACAAAGGAAACAGTTGGCCCGTTGCAAGGAAGAAACTTCGGGGAATTTGTTGTTGCCGTCACGGTACTTGTAGGTGCTAAACTTCCAGCAGACTCCCCCCTCCCTTCAGAGTCAGAGGTTACATAGGGCCTCCCTCTGCGGATTATCCTAGACGCAGCTAGGTAATCATTTTTGGCGACCCACTCCAGGTGCCAATAACCGGAACGGACACTTCGAGGAGAAGAATTCCGATTTGAGTCACAGTTTGAACCGCCTTCGCGATCCGGCCTAGGATCATTATATCAGGACACCGGTCTAAGATTACCCCACACATTCGGTAACCTCGGACGACCGGGCTAAGTGCGAACATCGTCAGAAGAAGAAGACATTCACCGTCATTCTCTAAATACTAACTAACTCAAAGTTATCGTTAAAGTGAATTATCCCCTCCCCTAACTTTACCAGTTTAATCGTTAACTAGAATTTTCACCCCGAGCTCATAACTCGAGTATTACAAGTGATTAATTAATTGCTCAATTCCGTGATATTATTCAATTCATTCTGTCGGGTGCAATTAAAACGCAAGCATCCTAGTAGGTAGATTTCAAGTGTAATCCCCACGACATTATATAGACTTACCAATTCAGTGCGAAGATTAATCCTATTTATACATATATATGCTATTTCATATTTCTAATTTATGTATATTAAAGTTTATTTTTGTTGTGTGTGTTTTAACTATTTTGGACGATCCTTTGGCAATTGATAAGCAATCCACTCGGCTCAATTCTCGATATTACATAAGTCCACCCATGACTGGCTTTTACTGAGTGAAAACACACTCAGGGGATCATTATCTTAATTTTGATCAAAAGGGAAGCACCGGGTTTATTCTTATTCACCGGAAGTGGCTACGGTAGGTGTATTAGCTACACTTCACCCCCACTTTACCCTGGTGCGGAATTAAAATAGATACCAAGGAAGTATGACTGGGATTACCTACTCACTAACCCTCGACAAAATAGTTCTTTACCACGAAAAGGGGGCTACCATTGTTAGCCGGCACAAAGTGGTCCGAAATGCAAAGAGACAATTGTTTAGAGTATTACATCAAGAAGCAGCCTCTTTAGGATCATTAATAACTTTAAAAAGACTTCTGGGAACGCCAAGATCGTCTCCTGGTAAGGCCCCAGCACAAGGATTGTGTTGTCGAAAGTGCCAAACTGAATCACGATTGGAATTTTGCAGGAGTGAACGTTTCAATGCGTACACTGAGGCGGAGAACTTTTCATCAAAGTTCTCAAGTCAAGAAGAGCTGCGATGACGCCTCATCTCAGCAAGAAGAACCTTGCGAAGAGGCTTTAGATTTGCAGTAAATATAAATAATGAACGTTTGAAGACTGAGGCAGAGTGATATTCTTTGAGGAAGCTCACTTCCGCTTATTTGGAGCTTCTGGAAGAGAGAAAAGGGAGCGCTTTCACAAGTCCTGAGTCGTGTCCTCGGTGAAGCATTCGGAAACTCTCCATGCCTGGGGTTGCTTAGCATAGAAGAGAACTGGAGAACTAAGGATTTTATCCCCCAAAATGCCATAAACTCAAAATGGCACCAAAACGCCCTTTATCAGCAACTTTTCCCCACAATTAAGGAACAATTTAGGGACGATAGTTATATTTTTAAACATGATGGTGCACCTTGTCATAAAGCAATATATATATATATATATATATATATATATATATATATATATATATATATATATATATATATATATAAAGCTCTTGGATAAAAGTAATATCGAACTTTTGTGAACTTGGCCCTAGAATTTGCCAGATTTTAACCCAATAGAGAATTTGTAGGCGATAATCAAACAAACTGGCGGTTGATAAACAGAAGCCACCCAATTGAGAGAAGTTGTGGGTATTTATTGAACAAAAATGAAGAAATCTCATTCATGATATCATCATGAATTTGGTCTCCAGCATTCCAAAACATTGTATCATCCTGAAGAACAAGGAACATCATGATAAATATTGACTGCTGGCATCAATTGACTGTATTTATTAATAATATGGGTTTGGGATCTAATATTTCGTATATTTCACATTCAAATTATGATAGAAACATACTAAAACAAAATGCGACGTTTGATTGGTCCGATTAATTTTATACAAATAAAGAAAATATAGTTTGTCCAAATTTTGGGCAATGACACAAAAGTATATGTAACCTATCGCTGTAAAACGCTGCAGTAATATTATTGGGACACTCAATGTGTGTCAATAGGTAAACAAACATGGAAATCTCCTAGCGTGGGCTTTAAGGCCTTAGCGCTTCCCCCACATCCTAGTAACTCTCTCTAAATATTTCTCTCCTCCCCCTCTCTCTCTATCTATCTATCTATCTCTCTCTTTCTCTCTCTCTCTCTCTCTCTCCATATATATATATATATATATATATATATATATATATATATATATATATATATATATATATATATATATATATAAAGGGTGTTCGAAAAGTAATGGTACATTCTTTGACAGGAGGTGAGGTATAAAACCCCAAAAGAACGACTTTTACAAGAATAAGTAAAAGTCCAAAGATTCGAGATATCGAATCGTAAATATTGGAGGTCTCTAGGGATATTTCTTACTTTCGGCATTATCCTAGATCCGCAAATATGGCAAAAATTGTATACTTTAATGATCGTTTGCTATCAGTGAACATTGGAAAATAGCTCCGATAATATGAATCGCTTAACAAATTCTGAAATTGCAGATATGCACATGGCATATAGTTCGGCGAATGGCAATGCTAGATTGGCTGCTCGATTGTATGCAGAGCGTTTTCCCAACCGTCATTTGCATGATCATCGCGTTTTCACAAGGGTGCATCAACGGCTGCGAGACACTGGCAGTTTTAAGGTAAACAGAAGAGAAGTGGGTGGTCGTCGTGGGCGAGTTAGCGCTGAGAACAAAGAGCGGATACTACAACATTTTAATACAAACCCACGTACAAGCACTCGGGCCGCGGCAAATGCACTTGGAATGCGTTATCACTCAATAGTATGGCAAACACCCCATGATAACGGCCTCTAGCCCTACCATTTCCAGGGACTGCAAGAGCTCCTTCCAGCCGACTTTAACCCTCGTGAATGGTTTGCACGTTGGTTCATGAATAAGACCATTGAATATAATGAGTTTCCAAAGTATGTGCTCTTCACTGATGAATCTACTTTTACGCGCGGTGGTGTGTTTAACGCACACAACTTACACATATGGCAGAATGAAAACCCTCGCGCTGTGCATCCGAGCCACCACCAACATCGGTTCAGTGTTAATGTGTGGGCTTGTATTATTGGTACCAATTTGGTTGAGCCCTAATCTGCTTCCAACGCATTTAACAGGAGAACACTATGCACTATTTCTACGGGAGGTATTGCCTGACATTCTGGACGATGTGCCTTTGGGTATTCGACGTCAAATGTGGTTCCAACATGACGGCGCTCCAGCGCATGGCTCAAGGAATGTGCCACAATATCTAGACCGTACTTTTCCCAACAGATGGATAGGACGCTTTAGGCCAGTGCCATGGCCAGCGAGGTCTCCAGATATGACACCTTTGGACTTCTACCTGTGGGGCCACATGGAGAGTTTAATTTATGAAACCACAGTGGAAACAGAGATGGATCTTGTTGGGAGGATACTGGACGCTGCAAGACTTATAGCGGATAATCCACGAGTGTTTGATCGTGTTCGGGAAATGCTTCTGCGTAGGTACCAGACCTGCATTGACGTACAGGAAGGACATTTCGAATACTTATTTTTAATTCCAATTCCACAATAAAGTGTGTACTCAAATGTGTTTTTCTCACCTACTACTCTGGGGACTGCTCCCACCAGAGTTAGTTATACCATACTCAACTTTACGATTCGATATCTCGAAAACGATCGGTTTTGGACATTTACTTATTCTTGTAAAAGTCGTTCTTTTGGGTTTTTATACCTGCTGTCAAAGTATGTACCATTAGTTTTAGAACACCCTGTTATATATATATATATATATATATATATATATATATATATATATTTTAGTGTGTTCCTGCTTTCCTATTAAAATTACCTGGTCGTGTATATTTTTTAACCTTACCAGGTATATACTCGTATTTCACTTTTCCAAGCTGGAAACGGATGGGAGAAGTGGGTGGGGAGAGACTTCATCTTTACTATCCTATGCATTAATTACACTTAGTTTTCTAAATATTTACAATCAAAACATAAGTACCTCCGTTGTAATAGACCAAATGATCTTTTGAAGTATTTACTTTCTTTGTAACTCCTTGTAACACTCTCTCTTTCTCTCTCTCTCTCTGACTTCGATAGTCGGTAAACTCATGGAAAGCATGATGGTGGAGAAAATAACGTCGTATTTAGAGTCAAACCTGCTACTGAGGAGTTCCCAGCACGGCTTCCGAAGGCAACGGTCATGCCTGACGAGCCTTGTGGAATTCTTCCACTTCGTGTTCAGTGAGCACGATCGGGACAAGGCGGTGGATGTGGTTTACTTAGACTTTCAGAAAGCCTTTGATAAGGTACCACACCGCCGCCTTCTCCGGAAAGTGCGAGCGCTGGGCATAGACGGAAAAGTAGCCGGCTGGATCGAGAACTGGCTAAGTGGCAGACGGCAACGGGTGGTGGTGAATGGACAGGCTTCTGAGTGGGTGCCCGTTACTAGCGGAGTGCCTCAAGGTTCTGTCCTGGGACCACTACTATTCATCATCTACGTCAACGACATGGACGGTGACATGGTTGCCAAGATTTCCAAATTTGCCGACGATACCAAGCTTGGTATGAACGTTGCAAAGGATGGAAATACTGCCCGCCTGCAGGAAGATCTTGGAAAGATTGGGGAGTGGTCGGACACGTGGCAAATGCCGTTCAACGTGAACAAGTGCAAAGTAATGCATATCGGCCACAGAAATCCCCAATCTCATTATATCCTTAAGGGCACTGCTCTCGAATCGAGTGACACTGAGAAGGACTTGGGTGTTACTGTCACTAGCGACCTCAAGTTCTCGAAACAGTGCATCGAGGCAGAGAAGAAAGCCCAAAGGATGTTAGGCTACATAAAGCGCCAGTTTGGATACCGTAACAGGGAGATAGTACTTTGTCTGTACAACTCCCTAGTTCGGCCGCACCTGGAGTATGCCGTACAATTTTGGAGTCCTTCGTTTCGAAAGGACATCGCAAGGTTGGAACGCGTACAAGCCAGGGCAACCAAACTGATTCCCTCTATCCGACATAAAAGTTTCGAGGATAGACTAAGGGAATTAGATCTGTTCTCGTTGGAAACCCGTAGACTGCGTGGTCAGCTCATCGAGGTTTTCAAAATACTTCGAGGGTTCGACAATGTTGACTACCGGGATATTTTCACACTGAGTGAGAACAGAACGCGCAATCACGGCTTCAAACTTGAACTGAAGCGTTACAACCGCAATCTGTGTGGAAACTTTTTCACCTACAGTATCTGCGGTAAGTGGAACGCACTTCCAGTGGAAGTTGTCAACAGTGAATCTGTTGACCAGTTCAAGTCAAGACTAGACAAAGTCTTGAAAAGTGGCCGTTTAGGGACGCAAAACAATTGAGCAGCCATGTGCCCGCTCAATTGCTAGTCCCAAGGTACCCTCTTTGAATGGACCGTAAGGTCTCCTAGGGTACCTTCTTTCTTTCCTTGTAACTCTCTCTCTCTCTCTCTCTCTCTCTCTCTCTCTCTCTCTCTCAATCTCTCTATCCGAAGCTCTCCTAATTTTTCTCTCTCTCCGAATCTCTCTCATAATCTTTATCCGAATCTCTCTTAACTCTCTCTCTCTCTCCCAATTTATCTCGCTCTCATTCTCTTTAAACCTCTCTCTCTTTCTCTCGACTTAAAATGGCTTCATTTAGTTTCAATAACTTTAATGACTTGCAATGTATTATAAAGAACTTAAAATGGTATGGAATAACTTCAAACTAGTTGTAAGGGCTTAGGTGATCTAGAAATGACTTAGAGTGTGTTGCAATGGCTTCTAATGTCTTTCTCTAAGGTTGAAATCCTTTAAAATGAGATGGAAAGACTTGAAAACTGATTTGGGATATCTCGGAATGAATTTATTATACTTGAAATGACTTTTTAATAGCATTTAATGAGTTAAAAAAACATTTAATGGACTTTAAATGACTTAAACGCCTTTGACCGGACATCTTTTGTGTTTCTTATGAAAAATGACTTTTTCACGATGGCTTCCCAGCCAGGTCTTCTCCAGAGTTGAAACTGGTACAGTTTAATCTCGAGAGGGCTGTAAGATCTTTCTTTGAATTACTTGTGCTCCCTAAGCAAACTTATCCTTGAGACCTTTGTAATGTTCTATCTCCCACCTCAACATCTTTCTTTTTGGAATTACATAGCCTTGTTTATATAGCAAATTATGGATAGCAATTTCTCCGTAATACGCGTTACAAATGGATGGAGATATGTATATATGGGGCGCCAAGTATTTGACAACAAATTATAACTTCAGGATCAACAAAGATATTCCATCGAATAAACAATGTAGTTATGTAAATTTGGTCTACATGTTTTTCCCTTCAGCTCCTCTGGCGGCCATAATGTTGCCTCAGTAGCGATTGAATGTCGTGATCAATTGTTTTTCATAATTTGGGGTGTAAAGTCCACTGAGGCAGCCTTCAACGAGTCATTGGTATTGTGGGCTGTTGGTTGATTTATATTTAAACCACTCCGCAGATGTAATTGGTAAAAAAGGGTTTGAATCTAGAGAACTAGGAAACCATCTAGGAGGGTTACATAATTTTGGGTCACGTGGACCACAGCGGGAAGGCTAAAGTCCCACTACTACTAGAACACGTGCGGTCTCACAGGGGACTCATAGGACTTGCTGACGTCAGCCCGGACCCGCTGGAAGAACTTGGCCGTCGTGAGGACGTCTGATTACTGAGAATGGTTCTTTCTCTTGGCTACTGATGATACATCCATACCTGAAGCCAGTAGCTCAATTCTTACTTTGAAGACGAAGGACCTGGCCACGTTTAAGAAGGTGGCAACTTCCGAATTGCTTGGGTTAGCGATTAAGGCGAGGAGAAAGCTCGCCTTTTAATTTCCTGGCACATATTAGAAGCTGCCATGTTTGGGGTGAAATGGAGAGAGGATAAAGTTTGAAGCATTTATGGCGTGGTAAAATTAGGTTCTTAACTACCTAACTTATCGGCCCCCGCACTAAAGGTTGATGAGATTTGCTGCATAAATACTCATCATCCTTATGGTCTTTTAAGGATTACCAAATTACCTTTGTCTGTCCAACTTTTCTTAATCAACTAATGTCTCAATCCTTTCTCTCTTTTCCTTCTCTATTCTCAAACACCATCTCCGAACTGTTGTTTGTGCATAGTAGCTGTTACCCCCTCTCCTACTCCTTCGCAGTCTAACCATTTCAAGTAAGGAGGAAAACTTAAAAAAAACACAAAAAAAACACTATTCTCAACAGCGAGGAAAATTGTGTGGCTGAGAACGTCTCGAATATCGGCCTCAGAAATTCAAATCAACCGCAGCTTCCTCAATCATTCACAGCAAACTCAAGGCAAAGTTTTTTACTGGCTTCGAGACTCTGATTGACGGCTCCGATATCTCCATCTAGGCTTCGAAACCTGACCCGGACGAAAACGGCCTCTCGACATCTTAAACCACGCTATTTATCTATCCATCGACTTACATATCTACCAACCTAACTGCATACCTAAAAAGTTACCCATCTACGTAGCTATCTCTTAGGTACATAGCTATCTACATACTTATATATCTGCTTACCTATATCCCTCTATATCTATTTGCCTATCTAACTACCTATTTGCCATCCTACCTATCGATCTAGCTACTTATCTTTGTACCTACCCACCTATATGCCTAGTGACCTACTTACCTACCTAACTATGAACCTATACCTGCCTACCTATCTACCAACCTATCCAAACACGTATCAACCTAATAACCATGTAGGTGGGCGTGTAATAGTCTCAATGTCTGTTGGTTGCAAAAAGCCGTGTCAGAAAATAGTGTTTGGCAAAATCAATGAAATGGCTTTCATACACAATGCATAATGTGAAAAAGCATCTTAATGAAGGTAAAGAATATAGTAAACATAGTGAAGATATAGAAAATATTAAAGATATTTAAGAGAAGATAGTGAACATATAAAATATAAATTAGATAGTGAATATAAAGAAGAGAATAAAGATAATGAATATAGTGAAAATAATGAAAGGAGTAAAGATAGAAAAGATAAAAACTAGTGAAGTTAAAGAAGATAGAGAAGATGTTGGAAATAGGGGAGTTGATGATGATGGAGAAGATAGTGAAAATACAGAATAACATAGCGAAGATAGTAAATGTGAAGATGAAGAGATATGAAAAATAGTGAAGATAGTAAAATTAGAGAAGATAGAGGATAGTGACGATATAGTAGCTAATAACTATCTTGAACTTAGAGAAGATAGTGAAGATAAAGAATATAGTAAAGATAAATAGGTTAGTGAATAATGAATATAGTGAAAATAGAGAAGATACTGAAGTTAGGAGATAGTGAAGATATAGATTATATTAAAGATAGTGAAAATAGAGAAATTATGGGGATAGAAAAGATAATGAATAAAAATATGATATAGAAGATACTCAAGATAGAGAATATATTTAAATAAAGAAAATAGAGAAGATAATAAAGATATAGAATAGAGTGAAAATAAAGAAGATCATAAATAAGAAAAAACGAGGAAGATATTTAAGGAAGAAAGATAACGAAGGTAGGGAAGATAGTGAAGATTATAAGAAGATAGTGATGATAGAGAAATGAAAGATAAATAAAATAGTGGAGATGCTAATAAAGATAGAGAAGAAAATGAAATATCAAATATAGTGAAGATAGAGAAAAAGGAAATAGTGAAGTTAAGGAGATAGTGAAAATAGAGAAGATCATAAAGACTAAAAGCGAATGAAGTTTATGAATATAGTGAACATAGAAACATAGTGTAGATAAAGAAAATAGTGAAAATAGATAAGAAGAGGAAGATAGTGAACAAATTTTAATATTAAAAAGATAGTTTAGATAGTGAAATTAAAGAAGATGATGATAAATATATCGAAAATAATCAAGATAAAGACTATAATGATAATATAGAAAATAATGAATACAACGACGATTGTAAGTATTTGGAATATAGAGAAGATAGTAAAAATAACGAAGATAGCTAAGATACGGTAGGTAAATAAGAGAGTGAATATATTGAAGATACCAAATATCTATAGAATGAAGTTAAATGAAAGTGAGGATATTGAAGATAGTGAAGATGAGGAAGATACTTAATATAAAGAGACTGGAAAGATAGAGAAGATAATAAAGATAAAAACCATAATGAAGATAGAGTCAGTATCAATGATAAAGAAGATATAGATAATGAAAATAGATAAGATAGTGAAAATTAAGAATAAAGTGAACTTAGTAAAGATAAAGAAGATAGTCAAGTTTGAGAAGATTAAGGCGATAATGAAGATAGTACAGATGAAAAAGATAATGAACATAGCAAAGATGAACATTATAGTGAAGATATAGAATATAAAGAAGATGAGAAATAGAGAAGATAATAAAGATGAGAACATAAAGAATATAATAAATATAAAAACAATAGTGAAGACAGGACGATAGTGCCGATAAAAAAAGTTGTGAAGATAACGAAGTTGGGAAGATAAAGAAGATAGAGATAAAAAATAGAGAGGATTAAGTATATAGTAAACATAATAAAGATTTAAGTAGATAGTCAAATCTGAGAATTCAAAGGCAATAATGAAATAAAGAAGGTAGTACCGATGATTATGATAGTGAACATAGTAGAGATAAACAAGATAATTAAGATCTATTGGATTGAGGAATAGATTCTTGCGGTTTTATCAAATTTATTCATTACCATTAACAATTTTAGAAAAACTTCATTTTTAATTGAAAATATGCAATTTAATCAATAATGTATTCTCCGTTGTTATTTACGACTTCTTCTCAATGTTCAACTAGTTTTTTCAATGCCACTGCAATAAAAATCTCTGGATTTTGACTCGAAGAATTCGTCTAACAAAGTTCTTAATTCCACATCAGTATTCAACGAAACGCCGCGCAAATTGTTGAAGAGCGATCGGAACAAATGGAAATCCGATGGAGACAAGTCTGGCGAATATGGAGGATGCGGCAGGACTTCCCAATTAAAAACGTTTGGATGGCGTCTTTTGTCATATTGGCAATGTGAGGACGAGCATTATTCGCTTTTCACGAATAGCTTCGGCGAGTCGATACATTTGTTGAACGTAGAGTTCTGCATTGGCAATCTCGTTTTTCGCAAGGAGCTCATTAAGAATGATACCTTCAAAATCCCACCGCATACACAGCATCGTCTTTCGTGGATGAAGTCCTTGCTTTAATCGCGAAAGTGGTTTTTATTGGGTCTAAGCCATTGTTTTCGATGGTTCATGTTGACATAAACACATCACTTTTCGCCGCCAGTGATGATACGGTGAAGAAATCTGTCCTTACATCCACGAGTAGCCTTGTGACGAGCAAGCAAACCTGCGGCAATCGTGGAGCGTTGAAGTTTGTTGCTTTCGCTCAAAGCGTGCGGAACCCATGCACCGAGTTTTTGAATTTTCCCCATCGAATGAAGGTGATTCACTACAGTTTTCTGATCACACGTCAATTATACAGACAATTCTCTAGTCGATTGACGACGATTTTCATGAAGAAGGTCGTTCAATCGATCTTCATCCAACTTAATGGGGCGACCAAAACGTTCTTCGTCATTAAGATTGAAATGACCGTTTTTGAAACGTGAAAACCACCATTGAGCTGTCCTTTCTGATAAAGCATTTTCTCTATACGCAGCACAAATATCGCGACGAGCTTTAAATGCGTTTGCATTGTTTCCGTCTCGATTGAAAATGAATAACGACAAGTGTCGAAAATACGCCTTTCTTTTAACTTGACATTTCATTTTGAGGGTATAGAACAAAAATTAAATTAACACAACTTTTAAATAAACCGCAATGACTTATTACTCAACTTCAAGACGTAGCCTAAGCAAAAGCCTAATAGTCTGCGCTGTTAAGGGACATAGCCTAACCTTTGCAAATTTTGCTCTCATTATTTATTATTGTTTCTTAATATGTGCACAAATCACGTCAACAAAACTTAAATCAACACAACATTAAAAATAACGCAAGAACTTGTTCCTCAACCTAATAGAAAATAATGAAGATGAAAAGATTGAGATATAGACGATTGTGAATATAAAGAATATTGAGATGATAGAGAATTTAGAAAGGAAAGTGAAGATTAAGAAAATCCTAAAAAAGAAGATAAGTAGTAGTATTGTACGACAAATGCTGAGTTTGCCCTTTTGTTTCACTAATCCTGAGTCCCTGATTGCTTTGACGTCATAAGGGATCCACCCACTAACCCACCTCAGTTGTTGCAGCCACCCCCCTCGACCACACACACACACACACACACACTTATTCCCTCAATTTCCTCGATAGCAGTAGCATGCGGTGCCTTTTAAAGATGAGGAAGCAATTTAAGTTTTACAAAAATAAATATTTTAATTGAAGGAAATATGTTGTTAATCAAAATTAACTATAACTCATCGCACTAAACTTCCTTTTTAATAATTTTTCAATAATGCAATCGCATTTTCTACCAACTTCATGTGCATCAATTTTGTTTAAAAGGGGGTTATCCTTTAAAAAAAATAATATACAATACGCCACACCTATTTGGAAAACAATGAAATCACACTGCCTCGCAGCTACTGATATCAAAGATACGAGAGGCGACTCGGGTAGGGCTGCTAGAATCAGGAAAAATTAACAAAATGCTTAGGACTTAACACAAGAGTGTAACCATACAGAGTTTATGCTATGTAGTTGCTTTCATTCTTAGAACCAGTATTTAAATATAACCTAAAAATTGTCTAAGCTTCAGAACATAATAATATTTACGTCATTGTGTCTTAGACATTGTATTACTTTTTCCTAGATTCTGGTAACTCTGTCGGGTTACCAGATGGAAGCCGCTGACTGCAAAGCTAAGTTTGCTTCCTTTTCCCTATACAAATAGGTTATTTTGTTTTTATTCTAACACGGTGTTGAAATATCTAGATAAAAATCATAAAACTCTAATGACTGTATATTATTCCTAAGAAAAGCAAAACACCTTTAAAAATATTCATTCCAAAGCACTAAAAAGCAGAACTATTATTGAAATTAAGAGAGAAATAAAAAGAGTAGAAATCTTGACGAAAAGGATGCATTTCTTCAAATGCAGTCGGGCTCATCAGGGTCTAACGCAATTCGATTGAAATTGATCGGTATCGTATGGCGTATACAAGTATAGGCAAGCATAAATGTGAGAATAAAATTGACTCTGCTGTCATATTAATTGTTGGGGTGGAATATATTTTTCTTTTCTTCTTAAATAGGTGAAGCATTGCTTCCATTGACTGCACGTCACGGCTTGATAGCATTATAGCCCGAGCCAGAGATCAGTGTATTCGAAGCGAACAACTTTACTTATGTGCAGGGGCGGTTTTTGGTTGTTAGGGGTCCTCAAATCAATGTGGAAGCGAATCGTTAGAATAAAATTTCTTTTTAAACAATATCCAATTTATTGATAATTAATTAGCTAAATGACCATTTTACAATTGAATATTACACATTTGTTTTTTTTTTGTTTTTTTAGCTTAATACGACAAAATAACAAAATAATAATAATAATAATATTAATAATTAAAAATAAAAATGATGCAATGAGTGCATTTTATCTATTACAGGGAATCGTTCAGTTCACTTGATTTTATCTAGAGGTAATTTTTTTAAGTCGCGTGCGAGTCTAGTTGCGAGTGGCTCTACATTTCACTATGTCGGTCGGTCGGTCCCCGTTTTCCTTTTTTATTGTTTTTGTAATAAAATTGTAACTATTTGGCCGATTATAACGAAATTTGATACCCTTATGTTGTTTTACATTCTCTTTCGAATGATTAGTATTCGTTGTGTGCCTCGCCTTATAGCTGCAGAGGGAGTGTTGAGAGCGTATGTTAAGATGTTCAATCGTGTGGGCATATGTGAGTGTGCCCAGGACTTTGATACCCTGGTTGATTAATTTGTCTGCGTGTATTTTCTCTGATAAAGTTATGACCGCCCATTGCTTGGCTCGGTTGTAGTGGAGTTCTTTGATCGCCTCGGTGCTGTACTTGGATCTTAGTTCGGCAAGGAGGTCCTCATTTGTGAACTCCAGCCACAGTGGATTGGTGTGGCGTATTCGCACCCGATGTCTTCTTGTAATTGAGTCTGGCAGTAGCGTGTGGTGTTGCTTTGCTCCCAGTGTTGTTTGAACGTTTGTGCGGAACTTAAGAGCGTCGTCAGACGACCTAAGTATGAGTATTTGTGCTGTGGGTGTGTTAAATATGTTTGTGATTGGGGTATCAAGTGTGTTTGAGAGTCCGAGAGTTTCGGGTATTGATAGTGTGCATGTTTTGTTGTCTTTGTTTGTGAAGCAGAGAGTGGTTTCGCCGCTCATAGTATGTTGTTTTGTGTGCGTTGAGGGTGGTCTTCTTTAAATTCTCGTAGGTTGGGGTTCTCTGCCCCGCCGATAACCGCCCTATGAACATGACTCGGAATGAGGTGAGTATGGACCTGGCTGGGCTCCTCAGAGGGTTTAAAAACATTGCGGACTTAATGATGACTGGAGCCCGAATCAACTGACTTTAGTCGGGGTGCTGCCAGTGCCGGATTTATTATGCTAGTCACCCATAGGCTATATAAAATTTACCGCCCCATCTTCAAGCACATATGATTTGTTATAACTTATAGTCTGGAAGGAAGCAAAAGAATGATTTGACATATTCGCAGTGATTTATTTATACAGTACATCAAAGAATTCGCGATGGGCAATGTCATTGGCTCATAGTTCAGTTATTCAGTACAATGAGGATATCCATAAATAAATATTGTTACAAAGTTTAGAGAGTTTTCAAACCCGACTTTTGCTCAGCAAAAGTCACCAAATCCGGGGATTTGGTGAGATCACACTCAATTGCAAGTATAGCAAAACTGTTTAAATTTTCTAGGCAAAATGTTGACCTCAGGTAGTTTTTTATCTTTTTTAAACAAGGAAACGACTGTTCTGCACTACCAATGCTCTCCAGTGTACAAAGGAAAATTCTTAGAGTGTAGCAGAATAAAATCGAATGGTGACCACGTGCCCTTCTGTACCAAACGTGGCCCTAAGATCACCGCATGGAGCGTTGAAAGCATGGCTGAACCAGGGCGAGGGTGCAGCCTACGCCATTATCATACCCCAGCTGTATTTGCATAGGGACCGATTTCATCGTCTCCCATGACCGCCTTTCAGCCAACATTCCTGCCTTCCGTCATAAGATCGAAGTTCGTTGAACATTACACGTCAACGTCATCACGATTCCCCCCCTCCCCCCTCCCCCTCCCCTCCCCCTCCCCCTCCCCTCCCCCTCCCCCTCCCCCCTCCTCCCCCCTCCCCCGAAGAAGTCACCGACCTTTCTGCCAAATCGCACGGGTGTGTGGAGGCGGCCGCCAAGCCACCAAAAGCCACCTCACATGGCGTCTATATAATAATTTGACTCAGTTTAGTAAGATCACTAATAGACTTCCCACCTAGCACCGCGAACGAGTTGAAGGACGCTCGCCTCCTCCCGCGATCCGAGACATCGGCGATTTTGATTCGAGAACGAATGCTAAATCGACATCCGTGAACTCTGACATAGTCAATCGGCGAGTATCTGACGAGGAGGATTCCCATCTCCGAAGGCTATCTACGAGTTCTTCCTCATCTGAAGCGAGAGGTAACCCGACTTACCCCTTCGAGGTCATCGTATCCTAACTGGCCCCTTTCCTGCAATGAGCACGTAAGAAATTGTAACCGTTGCCGCCTGCAGATAGATCTAGAATCTGGCTTATCCAATCGATCCATTCTTTGCGTGTGCGCCCCGGTTTAAAGCCCCTCTTCAAATCACCGACCTGAATCCGACCTCCTTAATCCCTTAATTAACCCACCTGTATCTCACGTAGACATTTAACTCCGCATGTGCGACCCTTCCCTTTAAACCCAATATTTGTGTATATTTAAATATTATTTTGTTGCTAGTAAAGATATATTTTTGTCATTATCTTCTTTTTAATCCCAACGCGTACCAGCTACCTGTTAATCTTTGGCCAACTTGCACTCTGAAATATTTGTTTTAAAAAGGACCCCGCAAAGTTAATTTTAAACCATCCCCACTGTACTCATAACAATTTCAACATTCAATAACGGTCTTCAACGAACTTCGGCTCAAAGCCTCAAAAGTACCTACGTATATATATATATATATATATATATATATATATATATATATATATATATATATATATATATATATATATAGAGAGAGAGAGAGAGAGAGAGAGAGAGAGAGAGAGAGAGAGAGAGAGAGAGAGAGAGTCTGGCCTTTCCACGACATTGTGTTGATGGGTGTTTCAATTTGAAGCAGGTCTGCACGCAGGAGCATGGCTTCATCGCCTATGGTTTATTTAATCTCACAGTCATAATGCTGCATGAGATTCATTGCTTAACTCCTCAGGTACTCTGTTGCAAGCTGAAGTAATTTTTCAAAGAAAGAGAAGTAATCAAAGAATGACCTATAAGCTACTGCTTTCTTTCCCGATTTCAGATTTCAGACTATCAATTATGACAAGGGAGTAATTAATGCGAAATTAATTCCTTGTACTGAGTATGGACTGGTCTCCTCTTTTTCACCAAATGAGAGTTTCCTTTTTTTTCTAGAAGTAGGCTGCTCATATTCATCCTGTCCAGAGAGGGCTTTGCCTTCTTCTTCATATTTCTCAAAATCCTCTCTGCATTCGTCTACAAATGCAATGAGACTGTTGTAGAGAGAAACCATACTACCCATATCCACTTTAGCACTCTGCAAGCATGCGTCAACTGCTTTAAATCTATCCAGTATTGGGTTCTACAATGCGACCATAATAGCAGTTTCAAGCCTGTCTATATAATTTGCCAGTGATGCAGCCTCACTTCGTGTTACTGTTTTTTGTGACATATCATCTTTTATGGCTAGCAATACTTAAATGATTTCTTTCCATGAACAACCTCTTTCATAGCAGACCATCTTGTAGTTGATAAAGTTTTCACAGTTGGTCTCTTCTTTAGGTATGAAAGCAGAACTTCCCATCTATGGGTGCAGGCAGAGAAGAAATTGTACAATGTTTGGATGGTACCAAAGAAAGAGACTGCTTCTGTTTTTCAAGCTTTCCAGTCACAGCATTAAACAACTCCTCTGCTTTATGTTCAGGGTTCTTAAGAAGCCAAGAAATCGCTCAGTTAGATGTCCATCATGGTTTACATATCTAATGATGAATGACAGCTGGTCCACGTGTGAAGTGTCTTGTGTAGAATCTACACTAATTGAGAAAAACTTTTCATTCCTCACTTCGTTGGTAATAACTTTGATCACTTCTTCTTTTGCCATGATATCTATGAACTCATTGCTTGTTGCTTTGGACAAGTAACTAACTTTCCCTGAACCAGCATCGCCATATCGTTTGATGTGTTTAGCTAGGAAGGGATCAATTTCAGCAATGAGCTCTAACAGCATTAAATAATTCCCATTAGAAGGTGAATTAGGTGATCCAAAATGTTCACTAGTTCTTCTGAATGCTAATCCCATGGAAGAGAGAGTTTCACGACAGCAACTCTCCTCTTCAAAACTTCTCTCCAATATTGCTTGTCTTTTTGTTGCTGATCAATCAGTTGTTTATCAATTCTGTTCCCTAAGGCAGATCTTTTTCTAAACAACAAAATATTATCCTTATAAACTTGTGAAATTTGATGTTCGTTTAAACGTTTCTGTGCATTTTTCCAGTCACATAATCCTGAACATAAAAAAAACTTGACATGTACCACCAAACAGGCGACAAGGTGTGCAAAACACTGTTCTAGTTTTCTTTGAATATTTCAGCCAGATTCTGTGACTGACTTCATCATTCTTCAGTTTCCGATAAAAAAATGATTTGGACATATATCTTGTCTGATCACTATGCTTTCGTGCTGATGGTGCAAAATCTGCTTCATCAGATGGTAGACATTTTTTTGAAGGATACCTCTCTCTCTCTCTCTCCCTTTCTCACTGTTTTGCTCTGCACCACATTCATCAGGTTCAAATTCATCTTTTGTTTCTACTATATCCTCTGAATCTACATCATTGATGGGCTTACACTGATTAGCAGTGGACTGACAAGGAGCGAAGAAAGTATCTAACTTTTTTCTTGACCAATTTTGCTTTTTTTTATTGGCAAATTCTCTGTGAGCATGTCCACTGGGTATTTACCTTTTTTCTGACATCTTTAATCTGTGAAGAAAACATAAACACCAAACACAAACCACAAAGAAATAACATGAAATAATTGTAAGAGAAAGTGCTAGTGGCGCCACTCAAACCGGGAAAGTTGAAAATAACAAAATAATATATACTCGTATGTAGTTTATGATTTTAAAACAACCACACACTATGATAATAAATTGTTTATGGAGCACAGTTTACATAAACTCATAAATAGAAATGAATATAACTTTTAAGTAAAGTTTAATTTTATAAGAAATAAAAAACAAAAATAAATTATTTAATAGATGCAGAAAAATTGATATAGTTATTGGATTGAAATAATGATGACCTTGAACTTGAAATGGCAAAAATAGGTCAAGGATAAATGTATAGGATAGGATTAAATTATAGCAACTGACTATACAAAAGAAAGAGTAAGTATTTAAGTGACAACCTATTTCTCTCCTATAGATCTGAAAATAAAATAAAGAGAATTACTTTTTATGAATATACCAAAGTTAGGAAATAATCAAAATAAAATACAAAAATAATGTATTCTGAAAACAATGCGGCAAAACTTTTGGTTTAATATTAGTTAAAGCAACTTTGATTGAAATGCTTGAATAAATAAACTATATAAAGTCTGACAAATCATTACTAAAGAATAATATTTGCCTTAAAAAAAGAATAGAAATTCACAAAATATTACCTAATACTGATGGCCATCTGACTTGTAAACAAAAGTATTGCGTCAGCCAAATTCGAGACTATTAGGTTGGTTCTTTTTCGGGCATCTGTACCGCTACAACCAAATTATGGAAAAATTTTCATAAACTGCCGCTCCCTATCATCTTGCCACCCTAGGATCTACCCTAGAAAGCCTATATGGGAAATCCGGCCCTCGGTGCTGCCCCCTTTATTGGGTTTTTGGTATATCTCAGTTACATACGAAAGGCACTGAGACGGTAGTGTTTCCCTCTGCGATCTTGGACGGTACCGCAGGATAGGGTGTAACCCTTCGCTCGTTCGTAACTGATAATTTCAATTTATCTGAATAGCAATACAAAACGGAGAAAGTCACCAATCGTATCTATAAGCCCCCGGACACAATGCGCTTTGGGGATTAGCAACTCTCCAGATTGTTTCCGGTTTCATTATATTTTGTTTAGTTGTCATTCACGCCAGATTTACTAGAGTATATATTTTTTTCCAGATTGCTTCCTGCTGTTTCAAATTTTTAGGATGTGTCTTACCTTATATATACTGTGCTCCTTGCCTCGCGTCTTCATTATTATTTGAAAATGGCATGTTGCCGAAACTAGTCCGATAGTTATGAATAAAATCTTGATTCAAATATTGTAGGTTACCATTATTTTCCACTGATATACATCACGCCAATGCGATATCCTCCATTATATATATATATATATATATATATATATATATATATATATATATATATATATATATATATATATATACATTATATATATATATATATATATATATATATATATATATATAGACATATATATATATATATATATATATATATATATATATATATATATATATATATATATATATATATATATATATATATATATATATAAATATATATATGGATAAAACCAGAGTAATAGGACTAATTTTATAAGCGAAAGCAAGGTTTTATGCCGCTACATTCTCGCATATTCCACCTTAGCGCCACTAATTTGTGTGTTTGTCCGTTAAGCAACTTCTTTATTTCACTTGTCCACCAGCGACTGACGATGACGGATGTTTCCGTCGAAATCTGGTTTCGCATATAAAATTAGTCCTATTACTGTGGTTTTATCCCTATAGTCACACGTACGCTACTGTACATTTTTGGGATATATATATATATATATATATATATATATATATATATATATATATATATATATATATATATATATATATATATATAAATTTATATATATATATATATATATATATATATATATATATATATATATATATATATATATATATATATATATATATATATATATAAATATATATACATATATATATATATATATATATATATATATATATATATATATATATATATATATATATATATATATATATATATATATATATATATATATATATATATTAAGACTTTTAATTTCGTACATCTGCATCTGCCATTCGCATGCCCATTGGTTCCTTTGAACGAGCGCGAGCACATTTTTATATCCATTTGCAGCGACAGACAATCCGTGAGGCTGTAAATACCATTTGACGTCGCGGCCCAACTCCAGCGGGGAAGGCGGCATCGCGAACAAAAGCGGGTTAGTTGTTGGAGGATCCTCTATCGGATTATCGGATTCGCCCAAAGATAATTGAATACCAGTCATTTCCGTTTAATCAAGTCTGCTTAAGCCGTTTTAACGCTCCATGTACGCCTTTATGTTGGCACGAGTGTCCGCCCGTTGTTCTGAGATTTGTATTCATGTCCGCCTTTGAGTTCCTCTTTGTCCAGCGTTGCGTGATTACGCCCGGCGCATTGAACGCCCGATGATCTTTTCGTCTTTTCAGCTACGCAGTCATTTCGCAGCGAAGGAAATTACTGCAATATTTCAGCCCCATTGACGCGCTCAATTCGTCTTTCGTCACTATCAATATTAGAAACATGAGTGTTTCTTTTGGCAGTCAACTCGATTTCAAATAGCACGTTGTTAATATTAGTAAATCGCTTCTCTGCTTTCTCCGTAACCCCTGTCGTATTCAGTCCCACTTTGACCAAAACAGTTTTGAGATAGCCACCCATGACTATTACCTCCCGTCCTGATTACTGCAACACTCTTCTCACTGGAGGCCCCAACATTACAATTCGTCCCCTTCAACTTGTCCTGAACTTTGCGGTTCGAATTCTGCGCCATATTAAACCTGTATTATTATTATTATTATTATCAATTATCCTTTTAAGCACCATTGAATTGGAAACTACCGAAGAACTATTTATTAACTTTGTATTTTGCCAAAGGACACATAACCCCCATCAAGTCGCGGAAACTGGTTCGAATACCACTTGAGGTCGAGCAGATTTTGATATATCATTGGTTTAAGGGGTAAACCTACATTCATGTCACGCCCATGTCGTCTTCCAACATTTTTCAAACCCTATCTTTGACTGAAATTGGGATCCCGAGTGCGGCGACAGATGAATGCTGATCTATATGATATACTCAAGGCGACCTCGCCATGACTAAGATGTTTTTAAAATCCTCCTCCTCCTCATAATCATCATCTTAGTTTTCTTTTAATTCTGCGTCCTTCTTTACTATTCTGTGCCCTTTCTGGCCTCTGACAAGGCGTAAATTTATTGAGTTCCTGGAAAAAATCTCAATTGTGATATTCTGACGTATCTTTTGTGCTTTCTGAAAACATTAATTGTAGTGTGATAACAAATCTTGACCTAAATTCGAATATGAAAAAGGATTTATTAGTTAGAAAGATATATTAATGTATCTATAGCACTTTGCCAAAGAGACGGGAAGCCAACCCATGAGGTTTCGTATACTTTGAAATATGCACTCTATTGCATACACCATTAAGTACCATTGCTGTAATTGCAGGTCTTCCTTTAACAAAGAAATTTAAGTTCATATAAGTGAAAATGGAATCATAATCTTCCGTGGATTTTTTGCTCAATGTTTTAACGTTGAAATTTCCAAAGCAATGGCGGAAATGCCGAGATACTGGTCATTCTCTGAGATTTAACGGCTTCGAAAGACAAGATAACAGATTTAAGATTAAAATTAAATAAATTCGTTAGTAATATGGTGAGGAGGATTGAAGTAGAATCTTAAAACAATAGAAGCCATCGTAACAGGAGGTATTTCAGCCGGAATAAAAATTCAAGTTCTCAAACTGTGATTGATTTGACAGCAAACCTGAATCTCAGAGTCATACTTCCCCAATTAACATGAGTTTATATCTGGTCATTAACTAAGCTCAACAAAAATGGGTTATAATTTTTATTATTGAATGTAGAAATTCATTTAAAAATGTCCAAGACATAACGTAAGCAAGACAGTTCGGATCAACTGGAGAATCCGCCGGCCAGCTTGCCAGAAACGTTCCAACTGGAGAATCCGCCACCCAGAATTACCCAACTGGAGAATCTGACACTCGAGCTTATATAAATAGTTTAAAGGTATAGAAAAGCAAAAAGCAAATAATTTTTATCTTTATTATACACAAATTAAATATTAACTTAACATAATAAACAGTAAATAATTATACAAGATTGAATGATTTTACTTTTTTTATAGAGTAAAAACCTATCATGAATATAGTTCGCTTATATATTCGCATAAATGCTGGAAAGCATTGGTTCCAAACCTATCTCGCCACATCATTTTACTTAAATGGGTTGCTAATAAATTTCTTCGACAACCTCGCATTTGTTTAATTTTCTGTTTCTGTTTATTCTGTTTATTCCAATATGATCCTCATACGGGTATGCACACCCGTGTGAGGATCTACAAAGTTAATGCTATGATTTACTGTCCTATGCTTAAGTCCAAGATCTCGTTGAATATGGCGATAAAATTTCCATTCATCCGTGTAAATGACAGAATCGGATCGTACAACAGCATCGATTATTCCAAGAAACGTAATGGAATCTCTGCGTTCTACAATTTCCATGTAGTCAACAGCTGGAGTAAAACTAGTGTCCACTAGCCCCAAAACCCAAATAAGGTTTTCATTTCCTCGTCCTCTGTAGTGCTTTACTTTATGGGTAAAGCAGGGTTCATCGGCTTGAACCATGATTCCAGGTCCTCCCAGTTGAATTGGATGCCTCTCAAAGTACTTTAGACACACCGCGAAAAAAATATATAAATGTCGATGACAGTTTTTCCGCAAATTGACACCATATTAACTGCATTTTGTACACTTTCTTGGATGCACCACATATACATTATGTGCAACCAAACACTTAATTTCAAATTGGAATTCTCAAAAAAGGATCCTTTTCTGATTGAAATAACACATGTTTTATACTTTTGGCACTGTCGATTGTAACAACGCCACCGATAGCCGTCTTTCAAAGATTTACGCTTACACAAATTTAACTGCTCAATGCAGTAAATACAGTTCATTTGGCTCTTGAGAATGCCTTTATTTTGCATAAATACTATGGTAGGCATGGCATCTTCGGGTACTAATAATGGCATGAGTGTATCTCGGTAAAAGTTATTAGCTGCCATGGGTTAAAAATTATGAGCAAAAATACTCAGTCACCTTATTCACTAGTATACTACTTATATGCTCTTAATTCTCTTAGATCTTATATTTAGAGAGATTTCTAGGCATATTATCAACTACATATATGCATCTCCAACTTTTATGATTTCAAATCGTATCTTTTGTCTTATCTTAGTGACTGACCGATAAGATACGACTGATATGAACTGATATGACTAATATGTTATAAGTGATATATGTCCACTCATTACTCGTCATATCTTCAACTGAAGAAGACCTGTTTACTATAGGCTGATAGCTGGGTATTTATAAAAGATTAGAGTATCTTTTACCTTTTATGACTTTAGATCTTATCATTTGGATTTTTTGTAGATTAGAATATGAGTACATTTTTTTATGATGCCAACTTTAGAATCTTTAGTCTCTAACTGTAGAATCTGCCACCCAGAATTACTCAACTGGAGAAACCGCCACCAAGATTAGAGTGTATTTTTATTTCCAGCAGGGGATGAGAGGAACCTTTCCTTTAATATAAGAATTACAAAGAGGAGACCTTGGAAAAGGTCCTTAACAAAAGCAACACAAATTTAAAAACAAGGGAGGGGGGACCTTGGAAAAGTTCCTTAACAAAAGCAACACAAATTTAAAAACAAGGGAGCGGGGACCTTGGAAAAGGGCCTTAACAAAAGCAACACAAATTTAAAAACAAGGGAGGGGCGACCTTGGAAAAGGGCCTTAACAATTCAAACTGGGGAGGGGCTTGGAAAAGGAGGCCAAAAACAGGAGCAAGGGAGGGAAGAGCGGGAAAAGCGATGAGCCAGGCGCGGAGGCAAAAACGACCATGAGCCTGATGATGGTATATTCACTCTTTGGAAGATTTGGATAGTAGTAGATAAAAGTAGGTGAAAAAATAATAGTTTTAAGAGGGGGGGGGGCTAGTAGGAGGGCATCGCAGACTTTTTACTTTTTGTTATTTTATTTTACTTATTGTGTTATGTATTGTCTATCATGTGTTGTTCTATTTACGTGTAGCAGGCGTGTTCTTCTTATTGTTCGTGTGTCAAATGTTGTTGTACTTATTTTTTTAGAAAATTGTGAGCATTTAGGCCTTTTTTAGCTTTTGGCTCGGCAATTTACCTGTGTTTTTAATGTTTGGTTTCATGTATATTCTCTGTTTGTCTAATTACAGTTGTGTTGTATCTTGGGTATCTGTTAAGTGTATATTTCTGTAATGTTTTCCTGTGTACAATGTTTGGTGCTTGGGAATCGGGTACGTCTTGTGACATTCCCACGGAGTCGTGAAGGGATGCCCATTCTGCCACCTATTTCCCGTAATTCTTGTATGAAATCATCCGTAAGTGTTAACCAGACCCTTCTTCCCAGTTTCTTGGTGAAGATGTTGATAGGGTCTAGTTTCTTTCTTATATGGAGCTCCCTCTGACGGCGTTGTTCTCGCCTTCTGACCTTGTTAATCAGTAGGGATGCAGTGTTTTGCACTTTCTGCAATTTTCTCATTGAGGTCTTGTTTGCCGCTTGAGTCACTATTGCGGGATAGATGAGCTTAGCCAGGACGTACATCAGGTATATCTCCCTGATGTTGGCCGAGCTAAGGTCTCTAAACCTGTATAGCTTGGAGATTTCTCTCTTTGCCAGGTTCCGCCTCTCCGTGTAGTGTCTCGCGTATCCGTGATCGAAGAACTTTAGGCCCCAGGGGAGAGTGACCTCTATATATACTAGATGTCAGAGGTCGTCGCAAGCCAGGCAGATTCTTCAGTTGATCCGACTGTTTTAATATGAGATTAGTCAAATCTAAGAAAATGAATTTAAAGCTCGAAAGGCATTAAAAAATGCAGATTTGTTTGCGAGGAGGGAAAATATAAAATGCGATGTATTCGATCATAAACTTAGACCTTCACAATATAAACCATGTTACCGTAACAGTTGGAGGTGTCAACAATATGCATCGCTTCCATATCCTTTCAAAAGAGATTGTTCATCTTATCACGACTCAATAGAATCCGGAAGGCGAAAATTAATAATGTCACAATAATTGGAATTATCCCCCAAATTAGGGCAACATTCTGACAGCAATCAAAAGGCAATTTTCACTCAAAGGGCTGCCATATAATGGGAGTTGGATTTGCCTACTACAAGGAAGAATTTTAGCTCCCCCCCTCCCTCAACTTCTTATTTTAAAATTATAGCATTCACTAAGTGGGAGAGGCTCGTCTTGGGCGATTAATAGATAGGAGTGTTCAGGAAGAGGCAAATAATAGCGCGACTAGAGTACATCGAACATGAGAATAAGCAATTGAGCTAATAAACCGTGGTGGCCCGAATCGGACAATCGTGGAAATAGCGAGGGCAATTGAAGAAGGAAGACGTTCTCTCAAGTTTCAATTAATTGCATGTAAACAAATGCAGATTAAGGAATAAATTAGCTTAATTTAACGCCTTGATTCGTGCAGGAAACTTTCAAGTAATCGCTATAACTGAAAGATGGGCTGGACACTGAGAATACGAACTTTATTGTAGAATAAATTATCGATGGCTATAAAATAGTAAATAGAAGCTGAATGCGAGGTAAAAGGAAGAGATTTCTAGTCAGCCAAATATAAAATTAATATCGCATTAGTTTAGACGTACCTCGACCAATTCGAAAGCAATGACAAAAACCTTTGACTCTTTCTATTATTAAAAGAAATATAATGATATAATACGTAGAGACTTTCCAAGCATTGACTTTATAGCAAATACATCGGATAAAGAGGGGGGGGGGGAGACTATAGAATTTATTCATGAGACCTTTCTTTTGTTCCAAAGGAAGAGAAACCCACGGGTAGCCCAAAATATTAGAGTTAGGCAAGATCCTCACACCTTTCGCACCTCTGCATTCTGCGGAAGTACAAAATTGTCTGCGGCCACCTTCGTAAATAGGTGCGGATGTAGACGTTGCGAAGTGTTCCGTACACCAGAACCTAGAAAAATAAATTTCGAGTTAATTAATTAAGATCAAAGGAGACACTGATCACGTCGCATTTGCTTGACAAATTGATCTTAGATGATAAATAGAATGAACCTATTTTAACCCAATAACTATATGTGCAGTCTTATAAAATATAGTTTATAAATATTTTGGGTGGCAAACATTGTAAACTTCAGTTAAATTTTTTTTAAACACTCAGTTAATAAACGACGATATTAAGTTTAAAATTAATAAAAATCTTTATAATAATGGTTTGAATTTGATACTTTTGGCCTTATCAACATTGACCTGACCACGTGTCATTCAAATAATAATTTCGCAATTATTTATATTTTACAAGATTATTTTTAAAACTAAAAAGAGGGGCGGATTCGCCATTCATCCTTAGAAGAGGAGCTTGTGCATCGCAGGCAGACTTTTGATCTATGGTCTACGGCCGATCTTGACCTAGCAATGAGGATTGGGTCTAAAAAAAGTTAGGGTTTTTCAGATCCAAGCTTCATTTTTTAGGCCTAAAGGAAAAAAAACTTTTATCGGAATTCTTTTGATATACGCAAAAATCAATCTTTAGAGTTCCTTTTTTCCCCATCTATTTTTAACTTAGAAAGAACTTTGAGAAAAGCTTCAAATATACACTACGAAACAAGGTCTTGACCAAAGTCGCATGCTCTCTCTTATTCTGATTTATGACCTTACGACCTTCAGAACTTTCGAATAATTAACGGACTAACCTTGAGAGGACTTTGGCTATTATATCATTCGAAAGAGAATATAAAACAACCTAAGGGTTGGTTTCAAATTTCGTTAGAATCGGCCGAATTGCCAAAACAAAATAATTCTCGGGCTAACTTGGGAATACCTTGGCAATTATATCATTTGAAAGAGAATGTAAAACAACATAAGGGTTTTAAATCTCGTTAAAATCGGCCGAATAGTTACAATATTATTACTAAAATAAAAAAAAAGCAAACCAGTGCCCGGCGGACTGACCGACCGACCGACATAGTGAGATAGAGAGTCGCACGCGACTAAAAGCAGCGTGCTGCTTTTCGAGCTTTAAAGAAGATATTAGAAAGAACTTGGAGTCACAAACCCAAATTCAAACTGTTAAGAAAATTTTCCTTTTAAAATATTGTGTTATGAATAAGGTTCGATTCATGATATTATAGACATTTTTTTTTTCATTATATGTATAAAAATAATTATGTAGTCTCCAGAAAGTAATTTTAATTCGCATTATTTCGACAAAGGCGATAAATCTCATTCCGAAGCTGCGAAACAAACCCTATGAATAGAGGCTTAAAGAACTAAAATTGCTCTCGCTTGAAGTTAGGCGCCTTCGCGGCCAATTGATAGAAGTCTTCAAAATTCCGAATGGTTGCGATAATATAAATTTCGACTGACCTTTTGAACGCACCTAAAACATCACACATAAAAATGATCAAAAATTGAAATGAAAGCGTAATCAAACTAATATCGAAAGGAAAATTTTCACTTATAAAATCATGTCAACTTGGACCACTTCAGCTACTGCAATTCAAAGTACATACGTCAATTAAAATATTGAAAAATAAATTGGACAAACACCTACTTAATTATTAAAGGACTCCGCATAAAACGATAGTATCACCTTGCTACGTTGTTTTTGTTTTGTTTTTTCCTGTAAAAATTATCTAAAGACCTTACTTTACCTTCCTCACTTTCTCTACGTCTAGCTATAGAGCGGACCTATTGGTTTTCGATGGTTTTTATTCTATAATTTTATTTTTCACAAAGTTTGTTCCATAATAAACGACGTTAGTATCAAAGGTGATCTTCGTTCAGGACGACCAGTGGAATTTCATTAAGATCTTTTAAAAATAACAGTGGAAGAAACCTGGATTTTAATGAATGAACAATTAGTTGAAATGATGGACTCAACTAATTCAACTGCGTATCGTCATTCAAAGAAGATAAGCAATGTTTATTATTGACGCAATGGATTACTCACGACCTGCTAGATGTATACTTGCAACAAAGAATCAACATTTGTTCATATCTCCCTTCTCGACTAATAATTCTAATATTTTTTAGTAGGAGTATTATAGGAGACGAAAATTGGGTTATGTAGAGTAATATTAAATGTTCTAGACAATGGATTAGTCCTGGGGGAGGGGGGAATAGCCCAGCCGAAACACGGAACTCATTCACAGAAGATTCCCCTATGTGTTTGTTGCAGTACGAATGGCATAATCCATTTTAGACTTCTTAGCCCAAATTTGCATTTGAAGAAAAAAGGCCAACATTAATCAATATAAGAAGAGTACTCCTTCATCAAGTCAATGAGAGATCTCATATCGCAGGAAATATCATACAAAAGCTTAACAATCTCGATTTGGAAATAACGAGTCATCTTACCCACTTACTTGACTTACCCCATTAGATTACTATCCTTTGTGAAGTTTAGCGAATCTCGCGAAGAGAATGAAGATGTCAGCAAAAAAGAGGCCGAAATAACCTTAAAGAACCTTTTAAAATCAAATGATTTTTACATACTATTGCAAAGTAAGTTTCAAAGATAGAACCTAGTGATGGAAACTAGTGGTAAAGTAGATTATTAAATTAATAAATAAATCCTTATTTAAATATAAATAACTTTAGAGTCATTTGATTTCTTTCTAGATATAAAATAATGATAAACATGAAAATTCAGGGCATCCGAACAGTTACTGTAGAGTGGAAAAAGGCTTAAAGTTTTAATAAAAGTGAAGTTTTATTTACGAACTTGCAGTTTCTCCGACAGTAAATGCTGAAAATGTACCTCAAAGACCTGAAGACAAGTCTTCACACGTCGCTGCCGATTATTGAACACATTCTGGGGTGGGGCTTGAGTGATATGTTGGATGTGGGGGGGGTAATGGCTGTTTTCAACTCTTCCACATTGTGCGGATTGTTCTCGTACACCTTTCCCTTCAGTGTTCCAAGGAGCTAAAAATTCATGAGTGTGAGGTCCGGAAACGTAGCAGGCCAGATCCCGCGGGAGGTTCTGCGATCAGCAAAAGAAATCTTTCCCAAACTGTAACGATTGACGGACCGTGTGCGCAGTTGACCTGTCTTGTTGAAATCAGCCGTCTTCAAGTTCACGCTCATTTAGCTGGTCTATGAATGGTTCCAGAATGTGAGTGCGGTAAGGTTCTGCGTTTATGGTTTCGTCGAATAAACATTACGCTAATGAGACGCGTACGATTTAAAACACACCATAGCCAGACCTTCTGATGGTGTAGAAATATTTCTTTGAGTTCATAAGAGTTTTCAGTGCTCCATATCACGAGTGCTCTGGCTGTTCATTTTATCTGGAAAAAATGAAACCATGCCGGAGAAGAAGGTTACATCAAGGATGTCCTCAACTTTTTTTTACAATATGAGAAACAAACTGAAATATCAAAAATAAAACTTCACTTTGATTAAAATTTTACTTAAGCCTTTTTCCACTGCAGAGTAACTTTTCAGACACCCTGTAATGCCGCATTACTTAGGAGATGACCTAATATATATACCTATATGCGGGTCAATTTTGATTTTTTAACAGTACTAATTAGTATATATAATTTTTGATAAATTGTAAATTATATGGAGCTAAATTAATTTTTGAATACGAAATTTGTTCAAATTATTTTTTCAAGATCCTTTAGACACAATGGAAAACATAAACCTACATTTCTGGACTTCCATAGTAAGCAAATGAAGGAGGTCCACCAAATGTACAGGGTGTTTGAAAAGTCACACCATAGGAGAATAAGGCTATGATTCTTCCGAGATTGCTTCAGTAAGTCACACACTCTGCACAACATTCAAGAGAAGGTAAACAATAAATTATAAAATGTAATAAAGTGTGATAATATATACAGTACTACATTTAATGAAATATGAACAAATGTATACTTAGAGATGCATAGACATAAAATAATTTTAAGTATTTTTAGCATTTGTTACAACTTAAACTGTATACTATATCCAACATTGATAATTTTATAATATATATTAAAATATTTTATATAATTTATTCCGCACAGTTTTAGCGTTGCAACGAACAATGGCGCAAACTATGTGAAGGCGTTTAAGTTCTTTGGGCAGAGTCCATCAAAAGGGGGTGGGGCTCTAACGTAGCTTCTACGACGCTAATACCAGCAGTGACGACACATAGATGGGGAGAATGGTCGGATTAAGTATCTAGAGCAGCATAAGCATGATTGCGACCTACATCTCGAACCTCTTGGCCACCTCAGATGTCAATAATGTGCCTGGATGGTCATCTGGCCTAAACCCTTCCTTAACCACAGTGTTTAAACTCAAAAACTATTTATTTAAGGTATTTTGATTTTCTATTAATAGATAATATAAAAATTAAAATTAAAGTATTTAAAGTCAGTAATCTTACTTAGTAATATGTAGAAGTCTAAATACCTCCATGCATTAGTACATACATAAATACACCGACACAGCTGCGTCCCCCCTTCCCTTTATTCCAAATTCGCCTGTTCGCATCGAATCCCCTTCACTCCTTTTCGCGCCTTTGAGACAACCAAATTCGCGGCTGGCCACACAAGAAAATGTCTTCTTCAAAAGACACCTGCCAGCCGACGAAGGCCCGAGTTTCTTCGCGCCGTCATAAACCTGCAACTTGAGACGAGGAAAGCTCGGATAGCGCCGAGGTGTGAATGTTTGGCATGTCCTGACGGCAGACGAAAGGTCTTTTTGCGCGACGATAAGAATTTTATGAAAATCCGCTGCTCTCTCTCGATTTTAGCTCTTGAGGGAGATAAAAGAGGAAATTTTCCCTGGAGTGGAGCAGAAGATCTTGGACCTACGTTGTATGTGGAGCTAGTAGTCCCACAAAGGAAACAGTTGGCCCGTTGCAAGGAAGAAACTTCGGGGAATTTTTTGTTGCCGTCACGGTACTTGTAGGTGCTAAACTTCTCGCAGACCCCCTCTCCCCTCCTCCTTTCAGAATCAGAGGTTACACAGGACCTCGCTCTGCGGATTACCTTAGACGCAGCTAGGTAATCATTTTGGCTACCCACTCCAGGTGCCAATAATTGGAACGGACACTTCGAGGAGAAGAATTCCGATTTGAGTCACAGTTTGACTCACCTTCGCAATCCGGCCAAGCATCATTATATCAGGACACTGGTCTAAGATAACCCCCTACATTCAGTAACCTCGGACGACCGGGCTAAGTGCGAACATCGTCAGAAGAAGAAGACATTCACCGTCATTCTCCAAATACTAACGAACTCAAAGGTATCGTTAAAGTGAATTATCCCCTCCCCTAACTTCACCAGTTTAATCGTTAACTAGAACTTCCATCCCGAGCTCATAACCTCGACTATTACAAGTGATTAATGCAGTGCTTAATTCCGTGATATTATTCAATGCATTCTGTCGGGTGCAATTAAAACGCAAGCATCCTAGTAAGTAGATTTCAAGTGTAATCTCCACGACATAGTATATACTTATCAATTCAGTGCGAAGATTAATCCTATTTATACATATATATGCTATCACATATTTCCAATTTATGTATATTAAAATTTATTTTTGTATCTGTGTGTTTTAACTATTTTGGGCGATCCTTTGGCAATTGATAAGCAATCCACTCGGCTCAATCTCAATATTACATAAGTCCACCCATGACTGGCTTTTTAATGAGTGAAAACACATTCAGGGGATCATTATCTGAATTTTGATCAAAAGGGAAGCAGCGGGGTTATTCTTATTCACCGGAAGTGGCTACAGTAGGTGTATTGGCTACACTTCACCCCCACTTTACCTTGTTGCGGAATTAAAATAGATGCCAAGGAAGTGGGACTGGGATTACCCACTCACTAACCCTCGACATAATAGAAATTAACAAATTGTAAATCATAACCATGGTTTTATGATTTTATTTACTTATAATTTATTTGCCTATAAGAGCTTTACATTGTGATTTTAAAAGTGTCTTCTTCAAAAATATTGAGGTAAATTCTAACATTTAATCATTAAGGTTACAACAAAGACTTTAGCACTTTGAAATAATTTAAATATGTTTCCTAGGGTCGCTTGTAGCATCAAAAAGGCAGTGGGCACAGAGATGGGCCAGATCACAAACTTTGGTGATCTTGAAGATCAAGATCAGATCTCCCTAAAATGTCGCTTTGGGACAGATTAAGATCAAGATCTGATATTGAAGATCATTTTTCAAGATCACTTTTATATGAATTGAAAAGATTTGTAATTTTGTAGAGTAAACAAAAAAAAATATTCTGTTAATCACTCCTGAAAAGTATCACTCCTAATACTTCCCTGATGCCCTGAGAACTGAAGCAATACAAGCATCGCATCCTACCCATGTAGTATGGAATAAAATAGATTTAGTTGATGAAAATGATTTATTTACATTTAACATTTTAAGTACAAAGAGTCATAACTACAAGATGTTCAAGCCTTACTCTTATTCTAATCAACGTAAACATTTTGTTACAGTGAGAAAAATAGATAAGTAGGATAGTCTTCCTGAATCAGCGCTCAATTCTCACAATTTAGATACTTTTAAGAATAATCTTGACAATTGCATAATAAATAAATCCGAATATAATGAAATTAAATAAAAAATATTATTTAAATAAATCTCACATATGTCTAATAATAATAATAATATTATTATATTAGGCAGCTTAATACAATTGATTTTTAACTAATTACTATTTCTAACTGATTTCTAAAAAATTAAAACGAATAAGTAACATTCTACATCTTTTATTGTATTTTACATGATCGCACCATTGGTTCGTGTCATTGATCAAAGTCAGCGGCTGCTTCGTGTCATCGGTTTTTACTCAAGTTGATTATCATGGTCTAGAGTGGAGAGGTGTGCGTCACCGCTGTTATCTCCGTCGTTAGGCTACTCGGGATTCTGTCGTCATCCTTTCGTTCGAGGCCTCCGCCTTCGCCATTGTTATGTCTACTCCATTGTCACGTCTTCGCCATCGTCATGTTGAAGTTCTTGCTTTGGGTTTTTTTTTGTAGTTATATATATATATATATATATATATATATATATATATATATATATATATATATATATATATATATATATATATATATATATATATATATATATATATATATATATATATATATATCGATGTGTATATATATTAGGAATATGAAGACCCAGGTGATTACACTAATTATTTATTGCCCGGACGTTTCGGACCTTCATTAGGACCATCTTCAGCGACTGTGTCGACTAATGAGAAGGGAAAGGAATATTAAGACTGGTATTCCCATCTCTAAACCTGAAGCCTCTTGCATCAGGCAACACTCTGAGTATCACTATCATCCTCTTAATTCTGATTCATTTACTATATTACCTTCAGCCTTAACTTCTCTCGATTTGAAAATATTAGAGTCACTGTACATCAATAAAATAAATCCAAACCTAAATAATTACTCCGTCATTTTGAATGTTATTTATCGTGTAGAGAAATGTAGGTGTGTCCCACTGTTGGCCAATCATGTGGTTTGGGCGGAGCTTACTTGAATGGAAATCTTATTATTGCGTACAACAGGATAGAAAGAAAATAAGCAGGGAGCTTTGATTCAGGTCTCTGCTAGATAATTTTATCTTTGGGACAGAGATCATTTTAGGAAATAAGATTTCGTGTTTCCCGACTCTGTGACAATAAACAAAGGTCCGGCGTCCTCCCTCTTTGTTAGCTTGGTCTTTGATATATATATCTAGACAGCTGTTTCGGCGTCTCCCGAAATTTTGCCGCGCCCCGAATGGTCAGCAAAGATAACGCGAGAAGTGCCTCTGCTTGTGTGACCATGTATGCGTGTGACCATGTGAAAGCGTCTCGAATTAATTTTTGCCTATATAGCCTTTACAAGAATATAGTATTTGAATATATTATTTTAGGGTTCCATGACAAAATCTTATACAATTTCATAGGACGCGCATGACACTAATTTCTGAGGCTTCTTTGTTGATCTCAATCCATCTTGCAATGATGAACTACCGAACGTCACCACTGCAAGATGGCCGTAGTGAAAATTCATGTTGGCCAATTAGAAGAAAATTTCCGCCGAGAGTTGGCTGAGCTAAGAAATCGAATCAGACACCTCTGGAAGGAAGCTGGGAATACTCAAAGGCGCTTCAGCTCCATTTCAGAAATATATTATTTTATGGTTCCATGGCAAAATTTTATATAATTTCATAGGGCGCACATGGCACTAATTTGTGAGGCTTCTTTGTTGATCTTAATCCACCTTGCAATGAGAAACTACCGAACGTCACCACTGCAAGATTGCCGCAGTGAAAATTCAGTTGGCCAATTAAAAGAGAATTTCCTCCGAGGGTTGGCTGAGCTGAGAAATCGAATCAAACACCTCTGGAAGGAAGCTAGGAATACCCAAAGGCGCTTCAGCTCCATTTCAGAAACGGGTACTGTGTCAATAGAGAGGGTGATAATGCTCATAGAAATTCGGTCAAGGATGAGAGTGCAAGGTCTAACGCGAGTGGGGGAGGAGATAGGGATAGAAGGATTAGGCAGCCTGGTTGGTTTCAAGGGTCCTAGGGAGAATGCGATCGGACGTTAAGTTTCTGCAGGGGTAGTGTTGGGAAGCAGAGTAGAGGAGGAAATGGGGGAAAGGTACAGGCCTTTCGGGAGTGCGGCGAAAGACTCCAGCCATGCTGTCATTCGTCCCAAAGATCCCCTAAAAGCTGCGAGGGGGGGGGGAATACTGCGTACCAAGCGCAGCTATCTTGACGTTATAAAGTCATTACTTGGTACTGAAATGACCCCTGCTTCGTCGGACATAGCCCTAATGGGGTCTCACACTGCTGGACGTGGGGACACTGCCGAAGTCGTGAGGGCGGTTATCGACAGCACTGTGGAAATCTCTGGCGAGCCTCCCGACGCTAATGGGATTAAGAGGAAAAAAGAGAGAAAAGGAGAAAGGGAATTGGCAGATAACAGCTGTAGCAGGAGCTACTGGAGGGGGCACTGAGGTGGCTAGATCGAGAAAGCCGGACACACTAGTGGTAGACAGAGAGAGAGAGAGAGAGAGAGAGAGAGAGAGATAACGGTTGGAGACCCGAAAAGGAATTCCAGTGGGTAAAGAAAAAAAAGAAGGAGGCCTCCGTAGTCACCGAAGAACCACAGACGACCCTAAATCGCTTTGCCCCCCTCTCGACTAGGCAGGTGCAATGTGTATTGGTAGGAGACTCTCAGGTCCGAGACCTGGAGAAGCACTTCGGTGACAGGCAGATCTACTGCAGGGAGGTCCGATACTTTAGTGACCGGGGCAATGAGGGACTTAGGGAGGAGGTCAAGAAGATGAAAGCCTTCTTCTGGAACTCCGTCCTATTCTCAATGGTGAATGGAAACGATCTCTTTATCCGAGGAGGAGGGGTCAGATACACTGAAAGCATCCTGATGAGGGCGATGGCAACTACAGATGATCTTTGCGAAACAACAGATAAAGGCTTACTGGTAGGTATAATTTCCTGTAAGTTCACCAGTGCACATGCACTTAACAAACTTTTGGGTATTAATAAATAGCTAGGACACCTATGTGTCTTGATAAAAGTGAAATTTCTGGATCCGTTCGACTGGTTCTTTGGACGCGATGAGCTGTGTACGCGTATATTGGGGTCCACCTCAACGATCTAGGTAAAAAGGCTCTGGCCAACTTAATCAACCAGAACGCCTTCTGACTATTGAGAGTAGCCCCAGCCTTACCGGTCAGACACTCGGGGGATATACTAAGGCTCCAGTCCAGTCAGTCAGGGGAAGGAAACAAGAGAAAGCCAATAAAGGAGGAAAATATAACATGTAGCAATGCGAGAGTTCATGGGTAACTGGAAAATGAGTCAAGACCGTTCGTCACCCAGACGATGACTGTTGTACCCAGTGAAGATGTCAGTGTAGGGACTTCCGTCAACGGCGAACGCAAAATGCGTCGTTTCCAAGTGAGTACGGAGCACTCTGCCGCCGAATAGAATCCGGGGGCCCACGAGGAGGAGTTCTACAGCTCTGTTGACGCTAGAGGTGATGTGGCCCCTTCAAGGAGCAAACTCAGTCTGAAGAATCAGATTCGTACTATATGTTATGCTGGTCGAAATGGTGAACAGTCATCCTGGTTTGATCATAGGCGACTTTAACTGCCGAGTAATTGACTGGGAATATATATCGGGATACAGGGAATGGAGGCGACTCGTCGACTTCACTGACAATAACTATTTGACACAGTGGGTCGAGGAGCCAACAGGAGGTTAGAACCTTCTTGACTTGATGTTCACCACCGGGGACATGGTCCCCGAAGTTAGCGTGAGTGAGTGTTTGGGCGGTTGCGCTCACCGAAAAATCCCGTCTTTTCTTAACGTTCTCTGCAACATGCGCGGTTGCATCGCTACCAACAAACCATATTACCGACGAACGAACTTCTACGGCCTTCTGGAAGCTATATGTCGGCTAGTACCTGGGGATAACAATAGAACTACAGCCAAATGGTTGGAGTTCAATGGCCGCTTCAAAGCGCAGCAGGTCAAGTTCGTTCCAGAAAAAAGTTAAGCGAAAAGCCCACCCACCCGAACTGGTTCAATCGCGACATTGCCTCGGCGATTCGCAATAGAAAACTGGCTTACAGCAACTGAAAATCCAACGATAGCGGCGAATACATTGCGAAGTACAGAGAAAATTGTAGGAATGTCAAAACACTGGCGCGTCGAGCTCAACGCGGTGAGGAACTTCGTGTCGCGTTCCTCTGCAAAGAGAACTCGAAATAACTTTTTTTTCTATGTCAACAGCTACAAACCGGTTCGCCATCACATAGGTTCATTGAGTGACGGCGATGGCGTGTTGCGGGAATCGGACCCGCCCATGGCCAACTCGTTGAATGAATACTTCGCCTTCATGCTTACGAGGGAAGTAGATGGTCCCGCTCCGATGACGGGGGTTCACCTTGAAGAAGAGAACAGCCTATACAAACAATTGTTGATGCCGATGAAGTGGCGTCAGGTTAGAGAATCTGAATCCGTATAAGTCTCCTGGTCTTGATGGCTTCCTTCCCAGACTCTTTCGTGAGGTCAGCGGTGAGCTTGCGACAAACTTTACTTCGATCTTCAATCATGTGCTTAAAGCGGGCCAACTGCCAGAGGTGTGAAAAACGTCGGACGTAACACCCATCTTTAAAATGAGAAAACGCGAAACTCCGGGTAATTACTGGACTATTAATCTGACGTCTATCGTGGGTAAACTGCTAGAGAGCATAATCGATGGTCACATAGTTGAACACCTAGAATCTCACAACCTGATTTTAGATTCCATCATATGTTTTGCAAAACCATGCTGTTCTCCATAGAGAAGCGCTGTATACGTGGTCAGCTCATTGCAAACGATAAAATTATACAGGGAATCGAAAACGGAGACTGCCTAAGTTTATTTTGTACATGAATCTCACGCGTGACCACGGTTATAAGTTAGATCTACCCAAATTCAGGACTAGTGCTTGCAGGAAAAAATGCCCGTACAGCATCTGAAAACAAATGTAACCATGTTCTAGCGGAGGCGGCGAAGAGTTCATCAGTTGAACAGTTTAAGTCTCGACTGGACAGAATAGAATTCAGGGAGAATAGTACTTATGAGATGTAGGACACTTTTAAGACTATATTAAACATAATCCAGGTACAGTGTATTCCAATAAAGGTTATTAAGAAGAAAAGTATGAAGCAGGGCAGACCCAAGCCTGTATGAAGCCTTAAGTAGAATTTCGTTTCGCAGCCTCCCCACACCACCAAAGCCACACTAGATACTTGATCATTTCATAGGCTACAGTGTCAGTGTAACTCATCCATTATCATCTGCATTATTCGTAGGTGGCTTACATAATACTATCATTCATGTCTCATTCTGCCAGAATGACACATGAATGCTGACTGCTGCACAGTGGCAGCAGTCAGTAGCAGGATTAACCTATTATTGTACCAATTATGCAAATGATATAAACATCACTTTTTTTCTGTAATACCATTTCATTTATATTACGGTAAATGTTGCCAGTATGGGTGGATGCGATTCTAGCTTATTTTGAGGGTCGGCTCGTTGTTGGGGACGGCTCGTCTGGGGGGATGGGCCATAAACTTCGTCCGCATAGATTTCAGCTCAGAAAAATAACCCAAAATAATTTAGGACTCGGATCCGACCATACTCTACACAATTACTACTTATACTACTTACTTATTTAAAAACGTTTTATCATGATATCTTGACATTGCAAGCGCTCGTGGGGGCCCTAAGCGACCCCTTAGTTCACTTATGCCTCGGGCTGTCCCTGGTGGAATCAAGTGATAGCTAGGAAAATTTCTGAGAAGAAAAGGGCATACCAGAGATTACAGAGAGAAAGTATTTTTGAGAATTTAAATCATTATAGGTCGACCAGAAATCAGCTAAATAAGATTATTAAGAAGAGCAAAAGGGCAGCAGAAATTAAATTAGCTTAAAATAATAATAAAAAAGAAGAAGTGGGACACCGAACTTAGACTTGTGCTACAAGAAACCTGCCTTGGACAAATCCGCAGCGACACCTCCCCTGCACCGTGGAGCCGCCACAAGCACCGTCGCCTGGATTCGGCCATATTCCGCCTGAATACTGGATACTGTGGCCTGAACAGACACAGGTACAAACTTCACCTGACGGACTCCCCATACTGCAGGTGGTGCCAGAATCAGGAAGAGACAGTGAAACACTTCCTGCTACACTGCCATCGCATCTACAACCTCCGTATCACACTGAGGGCCCTCCTATCAAGCCTGGGAATCCGTCAGATAACCTTGGCAATCCTGCTAGATGGAGCAGGTTTTGACCCCCATCATCCGTGAACAAATCCTCAATGAGACAGCAAAATTCATCGCCAACAGCGGACAGCTCTCAAGAATATGAACAATAAACTTAAGTCACAACTATTACTAATTAAGTACCATCTAAAATAACTCGACCGAGTAATCTACATGCAACAAACTACTTGCAGCAGGGCTCATGTGACTACCATCCAAGCAGCCCAAATCAACAACAGCAGCAACAAAATAATAATAAAGATCCAAGAAAATTCTTTAGCTATTATATAATTAATAACAAATCTCAAGAGTGATATAAAGGGGTTTTGAAAGAATATGATGAAATAGTAGAGGTTCTTAAAGATCATTTTTCTTCAGTATTTACACAAGACAATCCAGATAGATTAATTGATGATAATTCTAGGTCAAGAGGAGGAGAGAGAAACAGAAGAATAAAGATGATGGCAATTGAGGAAGAAGGAAATACCATTGAAATGGGAGTACTGGTTAAGGTGAGAGGAGTCCACCTCCAAGGTACAGGGACCAGTGAACTAGTGAGATAAATAAAGAGGTGGACTTGGGGCACTGAGGCAAGTGGAGGGTAAACATGAAGATCGGCGGCGCGAATGATGGGACACAAAATATTTGGGGTAAATATGTAGATTAGCGACTCGAACGATGGGACGTACTATTTCATCTGTGTTCCAAAATGATTTACATTTTTGGAGTACATTTAAGGGGACGGCTCGTGTGGGGGTAAACACAATAGGGGGACCACACTACGATGATCCTGAGTTTCATTAAAGGTAATTCTGAAGATCCATAGCCTGTGAGCTTTCCCGCTCGAATTAATATAATATTTATTTCATCTCCCAACATGTTTTCACCCAACTGTGTGATTAACTTGTTTTATTATTTGTTCCTGAGGGCGAGCGTAGCGAGCAGGGGGGTATGGGGGCCTATGCTTCATAACATAACATAACATAACATAATTACACGGATGACAAAAGCCACAAGGGCCTATCAAAGGTCATCCGCCTCCGTCAAAACCCACCCACAAAAAGCACCATCACCAGGGGAAGACAAAATCAAAGTCCCCCACAATATAATATAACGGATGACAAAAGCCACAAGGGCTCATCATAGGTCATCCGAGTCAAGCGGCCTCTTTTTCAAGGCACCCAAACTCCCAGGAAAACTACATCCAGAGGATTGCATCCAGAAACAAGGGTATCACCAATCAAGGCTTGTCAAGAACTAAATCATGCAGCTATAGATATATACAAACAATATTAATATATACAAAACTTAGGAACCATCACAACCTTCCCTTCCCATAAACTCATCCAACCTACTCTTAAATACATTTAGATTTGGACTACCTACTACCCTCTGCGGCAATTTGTTCCAGAAGTCTACCACTCTATTGGTGAAAAAATATTTTCTTAAATCCAACCTACACCCTTGCTTTTTAATTTTCAAGTGGTGACCTCTAGTCCGATTTCCATCATCTAACTCAAAAAACTTGCTAACATCCAATTTATCTATCCCGGAAAAAATTTTAAACAGCTCAATCATATCCCCTCTCACACACCTCCTTTCGAATGAGAACATATTTAATACCCTCAGTCTATCTTCATATTCAAGGTGCCTCAGGGAAGGAATAATCTTTGTTGCCCTCCGTTGCACTGACTCAAGAAGGTTAATATCGTGTCTAAAATGTGGGGACCATGCCTGTATACAGTACTCTAGATGTGGCCTAACATAAGAGTTATAGAGTTTAAGAATAACCTCCTTACTTTTGTAACTGACATTTCTCTTAATAAAACCCAGCACTCTATTTGCCCTATTTCTTGCTTCAATACACTGCTTAGAAAACCTTAATGACTTATCTATTACTACTCCTAGATCTTTCTCATCCTCTACTGAGCTCAGCCAATGCCCATCCATTTCATAGTTAAATTCTCTATTATCTTTTCCCATGTTAATAACTTTGCACTTATCAAGGTTGAAAGTCATTTGCCACTTATGTGCCCAGGATAACAATTTATTTAAGTCCCCCTGCACTTTAAAATTATCATCAATATCTTTAACTACAGCTGCTAATTTGGTATCATCCGCAAAAATTGACACTTTATTATTAACTGCCTCCCCAAGATCGTTTATATAGATGACAAATAATAATGGACCGAGAACTGATCCCTGAGGAACCCCACTGATAACATCCCTCCACTCTGACTTTACACCATTTAGCACTACCCTTTGCTTCCTGTCTTTCAGCCACTCAGCTATCCAATTTGAAACACCCCCACATATCCCAATCATTTTTAATTTATGAACTAGTCTCCTGTGTGGTACCTTATCAAATGCTTTACTAAAATCTAAGTAAATTATATCTACATTCTCTCCCTTATCTACTTGATCTGTTACAAACTCCAGAAAGTCTAGTAAGTTAGTCAAACATGATCTACCTGATCTAAACCCATGCTGAGCATCGCTGATTAACCCCTCCCTCTCTAGATGTTGGCAAATCCCTTTTTTAACTATTTTCTCAAGAATTTTACAGACTACAGGAGTTAGGCTAACCGGTCTAAAGTTATTTGGATCCTCTTTACTACCCTTCTTGAAAATGGGGACTACATTCGCTCTCTTCCAATCATCGGGTATTTCTCCATATTCCAATGACCTAGTATATAACTTGTCCAGAGCTATTGAGATACTTTCTACCCCTTCTTTAAGTATCCTAGAATGAATATTATCAGGGCCGGAGGCCTTGGTAGTATCTAAATCACCTATTAGTCCTTTTATCATCCTCCGATCCACACAAATGTTAGTAAACACCTCTTTTCCTGACCTATGAGTACTATACATAGGACTATTTAGTTTCTCTTTTGTAAATACTGATGCAAAATGACCATTTAGTACCTCAACTATTTCCTCATCAGTTTCTCTCACAAACCCTTCATATTTGATAGGTCCTATTTTAACTCTGCCACACTTGTTATTAATTTTATAGTAACTAAAGAACTTTCTAGGATCTTTGTTGCTATCCTGAGCTAATTTAATTTCTGACACCCTTTTGTTCTTCTTTATAATCTTATTTAACTCATTCCTAGCCATTCTATAATCACTTAAATTTTGAATATTATTTTCTACCTGTAATTTTTTATATGCCCTTTTCTTCTCTGAAATTTTTCTAGCTATCTCCTGATTCCACCATAATGGTTTCCTACTTTTGTTCCTAATGGCCTTCATTGGGATACATTGTTCTTGGACTACATTTATTATATGCTTGAAAGTATCCCACATCCCATAAGCATTTTTACCTCTGAATTCTATATCCCAGTCTACCAAATTTAGCAAGCTTCGAAGTTTTACATAATCTCCCTTATGAAAATTTGGAACTTTTTCAGCATTCTCAGTTATTTTACCCTTCTCAATTCCCAAGTTAAAACGAACTATCTGATGGTCACTATTTCCCAATGCTTCCCCAACAGTCAATTCTTGAACTAAATGATCACTGTTAGAAAGTACTAAATCTAATATATTGTCCCCCCTCGTTGAATCGTTAACAAATTGATTCAAAAAATTATCCTCAAAGCATTCTATGAACCTGCCACTTGTTCTATCCCTACCTATCATATTTTCCCAGTCCACAGAGTTTAAGTTGAAGTCCCCAATAATAACTGCATCTGTTTCACATCCCTTACTTATTTCCCTTATCATTAGTTCATCTATATCATCAGTCTGCCCAGGTGGCCTGTAAAAAGCTCCCAAATGCACCATTCTATTTTTACTGAACCTAATATCTATCCAAAGTGACTCAACTCCATCCTGCTTTATTGAAGTATTTAAACTTGAAACAATGTTGTTTTTTATATAGATAATTATTCCTCCACCAATCCTACCTGTCCTTTGACTAATGTACATATTATAGCCCTGAAAATCAAATTCACTTATAGTGTCACTAAATTCTATTTCATTAACCCATGATTCAGTAACGCATAATATATCTATATCCTCATTGCTAATATAACTAAATAGCTCATCCTTCTTGTTTCTAAGACTACGAGCATTTGTATAGAAACAATTTAACCCCCCTATCCCTGAAGCACCTCTTGAAACTTGAATGACCTCACCTCTATCGCCTTGGAACCTATTTCTGTTATGTGCCAAGTCCATTCTACTTTCAGTACTATAATGTCCTCTCATAATTCCCTGACCACTATTAGTATCTAGTTTCCCGCCCGCAAAGACCTAATAACACGATCATACTCCTCCCACAACACATCTACCCCCCTCCTACTCAAATGCAGTCCATCCATCGCATACATTTCTTTCATTCCAACAAACCTATCCCACACATCCACAAACATGACACCTTCCATCTCACACATCCTCCTCACATAATCATTCAGCCCAATTGCACGAGACATCCATTCTACCCCAACATCCATTCTTGGAAGCACACCTGTCACAACACCTTTCATTCTACTTTCTTTCACCTTTTCAATCAACCTCTTGTACCTCTCACGTAACTCACATGCACCCACTTTCTTCACATCATTCACTCCTACATGTGTAATCACAACCGCATCCCTTGCACAGCCAGACACCAGTTCCTCATACCTATCAGACAGATCTCTCACTCCAGCACCCGGCAAACACACCCTCAAACCATTCAATCTACTTGCATTCAACTTCCTATCTAAATATCTAACTCGCGAATCACCCATCACAAGCACTTCAGTCAGACTCCTATTCCTAACCCCCACAGACCTAACTCCATCCCCACTCCTATTCTCATTCAAACTACCAGTCACTCGAACTCCACCCCCACCCCCATCAGTCATATCACTTCCAGTTACTTCCTCTCTTAGGGCACTGAATCTATTAGTCAAGCTAATAGGATCTGTGTCCCTCTGACTCACACACCTATTCTCCCCCTGGCTAACCACCTCAAAAGAGGCAACCCTATTCTCACAAAGAACAGGAGAAGCCTCCCTAGCTTCATGTTTCCTAACCACTCTCCACTGTCCCCCATCCTCACTAGGCCTATTTCTAACTAATCTAAGGGGGCTAACTTCACTATCACTAGAACTATCACATCCTACCTCCTCCACTGGCCCTCTACCTTCACCTGAAACATCTAACTGGCCTACCTCACCACCTAACCTATTCCCAGCTCTAGGCCTAACACTAAGTTCCCTCCTGAGCTCAGCAACTAACCCCTCCAGCCTACATATCCTGTCTAAATCCTGCCTTCTCATCCCCTCTAAATCTACAATGCATTCACGCAGCCCACATACAACACATGTATACCCCTCACCTAATACACCACAACCAATGCATACATTCCGACACTCATGCTCACTTTCATCCCCAAACTCCATCACTTATTCAAACAAAGAAAGAATTTAAGTAGCAATAAGAAATAAAAAAAGAAGAGCAACTTAGCTTTCGCTGATTGTGGTGAGAAAAAAAACAAAAAAAACAAACAAACTATAGAAAAATCTGAAAAATAGATCAACAGACTGAGAGCTCTATAAAACACGTGCTACCTGTTCGAAGGTCAGTCGAAGCACAAAACTCTGGAGTTCGTTATTGACGTTTCGCCTTTCAGCTTCTCCAGAACAGAACTATAACAACCCATAGTACAGTTTGCGGGGTATGGATCTTCAGGTTTACCTCATTAAATTGGGGAGGGGGGTCTGAGGGGCACAGCTCCCAGTATATAATCTTAATTGTTTATAGATTAATGTGCTAACATTTACCAAGGTGAATGATTTAACCAAATCATGTCTGCACCTTTAATCGTTTTGCGAATTATAATGGAGGGGTGGGTCTGAGGTCAGATGACTCAAACGCGTATGAATCTTCTGGTAGGGGTGAACGAAAATATTTACTAAAAAAACACTTTTTTCGTCCGAGTCGCTAATCTACATATTTACCATATTTTGTCTGTGCTCCAATATGTTTCACCTTTTGGGAGTAAATTCAAGGGGACTGCTCATGGGTTTATTACTGCGGGGACCCCCCTATGATGATCCTGAGTTTCAATCAATTGGGGGGGGCTGGGGGCACAGCCCCCAGTATATAATCATAATTGTTTATAGAATAATGGGTAAACATGAAGATCGTTAGTGCAAATGATGGGACGCAAAGTATTTGGGTAAACATGTAGACGAGCGCCCTGGCCGTAAAAAAATATTTTGTGTAAATATTATCGTTCACCCGTGTCGGAATATTCATACGCCTTTGAGTCCTTTTCTAATTATAGCTGGCGCAATTTTTTTTAGACAAAAAATGGCCAAAAGTAAACAAATGAAAAACGGTTTACATAGGCCATTTTTTTTACAAAATTGCCTGAAAAAAAACACGAAACACGCTGTTTGAGTCCTATTCGAAATATAGCTTGCAAGATAGGCGTCAAACTGTTCATTTTTTTTTCCATATGTAGGGATTGAACTACAGACGAAATAGTACGTCCCGCCGTTCGAGTCACTAATCTACATATTTACCACATCTAATGCCTGGCCACAAATCTTGCAATCGCTTTTAATTTTAACTAAATTATGAACGTCCAAAAAGGTTACAAATTTTTCTCTATCAGAAACTAGAGTTAATAATTCGGAAATAAACGACGGACACACTTTCGCCAACCGATATGATTTTGAAACTACGTATAAAACATCTCTATGATACGCAATTGGGTAAAAAAATAAGTAGTTCCTTAAAATGAGCTAGCTAATTAGATTTAAATGTATAAAAGAAGGTAATAAAAATAGTAAAATGGGGAAAAATATATTGACAAATAAAAATGACCCTGAATGAGGATAATAAAAAGCTATTAAGTGGGGAAAAAAAATGAAATCAAGCATTTCTGACGTCTACCCCAACCCCTATTATAATTTGCAAAACGATTAAAGGCGCTGACATGATGTAGTTAAGGCATTCACCTCTGTAAACGTCAGAACATTATTCTATAAAAAATTAGGATTATATACTGGGGGGCTGTGCCTCCCAGACCCCCCAATTTAATGAAACTCAGGATATTCATAGTGTGGTCCTCCCCTTGTGTTTACCCCACACGAGCCGTCCCCTTCAATGTACTCCAAAAACGTGAAACATTTTGGAACACGGACAAAAATAGTACGTCTTATCGGCCGGGCTGCTCGTCTACATATTTACCGTATTTTGTCCCTGTTCCAATATGTTTCACCTTTTTGAAGTAAATTAAAGGGGACTACTGTGGGGGTTTATCACTGCAGGGGGACCCCTTTACAATAATCCTGAGTTTCAATCAATTGGGGAGGGGGGGTTGGGGTGCATAGCCCCCCAATATATAATCATAATTATTTATAGAATAATGGGTAATACTTCAGTTTAGGTGTGCATGATAGGGGGCGCTGTTTCTGGGCTATAATATATCTCTTATGAAGTCAGACGGTAGCTTCAGATATGACCAATCACCGTGTTATATTTTTTTGTTGTTTTGGGGATTTGTAACTTTGTCTGTATTATTTACTAAATATCTGCGCCTCTGCTCATTTATAGTTTTTTGTAAGTTAGGTAAGGTTTTCTGATGTCTTTTATTGTTTTTTTCCTATTTTTTTATGTTTTCGTATTTTTTATTTCGCTGCGAACGATAATAGCTTCTTACTGGCAATTTCGTAGCTATAAATAGAACCTGCCCGCTTAGCATTTGTTTCTGTTTCATTATGGCTTTTTTGTGCTCTAGTTGTGCTTCTTCGTTATTCAAATTCAGGTTTATTTTGCATGACCACGAAAAACTTTTAGGTTATTTAGAGGGGCATAAACTAATCAAGAAACCTATAAAAGTAAGTATTGTTTGTCATTAGGTTAGGTTTTTCTGCCAGTAAAAAGCTGTTGGGAGGAAAAAAAGGGTAAATTCAAGGGGACTACTCATGGAGGAGATATCACTGCGGGGGAGGCCACTCTGCGATGATCCTGAATTTTAATCAATTAGGGAGGTCTGGGGGGGCAGCCCCCCAGTATATACTCATATACTAAAAAATATAACGCTATAATTGTTCACATCTGAGGCTACTATCTGACGTCATAAGAACATAAGAAAAGAAGGAGACTGCAAAAGACCATTCATGGCCTACACTTGGCAGCTCCTGTTCCAGTCAACACACAAAAGATTTCTTACCAGAGAAAAGTCATCAACATTGTCACCCTTAACAGGAGTTCGTCAGATCTAATCTACAATATACATAAAATGCCTCCAGAGGATTATGTCCATTCATGCAACCGCAAAATATATACATATGTACATAAAAAAAGAAGAAAAAAAGTCAGTCCCATCTAGCAGCTTCATCCATATATTTATCTAATCTATTCTTAAAACTACCCAGAGAGGAGGCTTCTATCACATGTCTAGTGAGCCTATTCCATTCAATAGACTAAAAGACATATATTGTAGCCCAAAATTGTAGCCTATAAACAGCGCCACCTACTGTGCGCCCCAAAACTTAAGTGTTACCTTTATTTATTTTTTTTAACATCATTTCTGAGCGTCTGAACGAAACATAAAAGCAACTTGGTCCCAATAGCTTTTGGCTGAAATCTATTTCCAAAGTAACTAAATTTTAATTTTTTTTTTGGTAATACTTCAGATTCGGGGCACACTGTAGATGGCGCTGTTAGTCGGCTACACTTTTGGGCTACAGCATATCTCTTATGACGTCAGACGGTAGCGTCAGATGTGACTAATCACTGCATTATATTTTTTTTGTTGTTTTGGGGATTTGTAACTTTTAGTCTATTATTTACTAAATATCTGCGCTCTGCTCGTTTATAGTTTTTTTCTAAGTTAGGTAAGGTTTCTTGATGGCTTTTATTGTTTTGTTTTCGTATTTTTTGTTTAGTGCGAACGATAACAGCTTCTTACTGGCAACATCGTAGCTTATAAATAGGACCCGTTTTGCAAATGTTTTTCTTTCATTATTGTGTTTTTGTGCTCTCCATGTGCTTCTTTGTTATTCGAATTCGGCTTTACTTTGTATGATCTCGAAAAACTTTTTTGATTATCTAGAGGCGCATAAACTAATCAAGAAACCTATAAAAGTAAGAATTGTTTGTTATTAGGTTAGGTTTTTCTGCCAGTAAAAAGCTGTTGGGGAGGAAAAAAACCCCCAGTAAATTCAAGGGGACTGCTCGTTGGGGAGATATCACTGCAGAGGGACCACCCTTGCGATGATCCTGAGTTTCAATCAATTGGGGGGCGCAGCCCCCCAGTATATACTCATATACAAAAAAATATTACCCTGATATTGTTCACATCTGACGCTACCGTCTGATGTCATAAGAAATATGTTGTAGCCGACTAACAGCGCCATCTACCCTGCGCATCGAATCTGAAGTGTTACCTTTTTTTTGGCCGTCAATAGCTGAAATCTATTTCCAAAGTAACTAAATTTATAAATTTTTTTGCCATCAATAGCTGGGTTTTGACAGATGCGGATGACCTTTGATAGGCCCTTGTGGCTTTTGTCATCCGTGAAATTATGTTATGTTATGTCAGCCTAAATTATGTGGTGCTATCGTCTTTGCTATTTTGATAAACGTGCTATCAGCTCTGCATGTTTAGCCAAATAATAAAGACGATAGTATCACCTACCTTAGGCTATTTTCGCCAAAAAATTAACATCTTTAGTTACTTTCAAAATGAGGGGTTTCGCATTTTGATGTCTGACATCATAAGGCCCAAATTTGTAGCTCAGAAGCAGCGCTCCCTATCATGCGCCCCTAAACTGAAGTATTAGCGAATAATGTTCTAACGTTTTTATTTAACCAAACACACATGTATATGCATGCACAGATGAACGAAACATACAAGCAACCCCCCCCCCCACTTTTTCGGGCGTGCCGCCAATCTTTATATTTACTGAATAATGTTCTAACGAGCATGAATATGCATACGCGGGTGAACAAAACATACCCTCAAAATAATCACAATTTTTCGGGCACGCCACCGATCTTCATGTTTACCAAGTTGAGCAGGTCAAGTGTAATGATACGAGGGAGGGTCAATAAGTTTTGCAATTCGGATATAAGGAAATGAAATATGAGGGAAAGTGTTTTATTATTTTTCAATATAACTATCCTCGACTTCAATGCACTTGCGCCACTTGTCCCTGAGGCTTCAAGTTCCTGACAACCAGAAATCTTCCAACTGCTGTTCAATCCACTCCTGGACGGCGAGGTGGACATCTTCATCGTTCCCAAACCGGCGTCCATGCAGTGCAGCCTTGAGCTGGCGGAATAAAAAGTAGTTGTAGTTACCTACTGGAGGTAGAATGAATGGCTAATTGAAGAATTAAATAGCCTGACACAAGAACTGGAGAACGAAAAATGGTTAGTGATGGGGAATTTTAATGCTCATGTGCGCCTACTGGAGGAATAAATGAATGGCAATGGAAGAAAGGTGTATCGATGGATAATTGAAAGTGATGTAATTCTGAAGAATCTAGAATTGCAAGGAATCCTAACCTGGCAACAAGGAGAGAGAAGGAGTGTAATAGATTTTGCTATAATGAACAGAAAGTGTGGTGAGATAGATGAAGGCATATGGATCAGGAAATAGAGATCCAAACATAAATGCAACTTAGTGTCATTTCAGCTGAAAAAAAATACACTTTCAGGTATGCTGCCAATCTTCAGGTTTAGCAAAATCGGAGCTAATGAGGAACTTCTGTACGCAGTATAGGAATTAGAGGATGACTGTATAGGAATCAACAGAGAGGACATAAAGTATGGGTTGAAAAGGTTAAAAAACCATAAGGCAATGGATGAAGAAAGGATAAGGTGTAAATTTATGAAATATGGAGGAGAAAGGATTAAAGAGTTACTGATAACCCTATTTAATTATATGCTGGTGAACGGATGGGTGCCTGAGACTTGGCAGAAAAGTAGGATTAATTTGTTACCCAAAGGTGGTAAAGACAGAAAACTATTGTACCTCTCTCATAACTCACATGAACCCATCTTCTTTACATCATTTACTCCCACATGCATAATCACAACTACATCCCTCTCACACCCAGGCTATCATACCTCTCAGACACATCATTTACACCAGTACCCAGCAAACAAACTCTCACTCCCTTCCATTTGCTTGCACTCAACTTCCTATCTAAATATCTAATCTGAGAGTCGCCCATGACAAGCACCTCAGTCATTCTCCTAGTCCCCCTTGGCCTAGCATTACCCTCCCTCTTGTTCTCATTCAAATTACCACTTATTTCACTTTCTGCCACAACTACATCAGACAAATCACTTTCAACCTCTTCCTCTAATTCCCTTAATCTATCTTCATAACTTTTATGTCTGATAGAGGGAATCAGTTTGGTTGCCCTCGCTTGCATGCGTTCCAATCTTGCTATGTCCTTTTGAAATGGAGTCCTTCATTTCAAAAGGACATGGCGAGATTGGAACGCATGCAAGCCAGGGCAACCAAACTGATTCCCTCTATCAGACATAAAAGTTATGAAGATAGATTAAGGGAATTAGATCTGTTCTCGTTGGAAACCCGGAGACTGCATGGTCAGCTCATTGAAGTTTTCAAAATACTTTGAGGGGTCGACAATGTTGACTACAGGGATATTTTCACACTTGTTGAGAGCAGAACAAGAAATCACGGCTTTAAACTTGAACTCAAGTGTTACAACCACGATCTGTGTGGAAAAATTTTCACGTACAGTATCTGCGGTAGTTGGAACACACTTCCAGTGGAAGTTCTCAATAGTTAATCTGTTGACCAGTTCAAGTCAAGACTAGACAGGGTCTTGAAAAATGGCTGTGAAAGGATGTAAAGCATTTGAGCAGAGATGTGCCCACTCGACTGCTAGTCAAAAGGTACCCTCATTGAATGGACCATAAGGTCTTCTAGGGTACTTTCTTTCCTTGTTACTCTCTCAGGGCATCGAATCTGTTAGTCAGTCTAACAGGTTCCATGTCCCTCTTACTCACAGACCTAACCTATCTATTCTATCCATATTCACCCACCATTCATCTTCAGTCACTTCTTTCTCTCCAGTCCCTAGTCTAGGCCTATTTTCCACCCTCCTGGTCCCAACCACATTCTTCATGCATACACTCTCATCCCTTTTCACTTCATTCACCAACTCAATCTCTTGCACTCATCACACAACCGACTCACCTCCTCTACCAAAGCCACATTTGCATAATCACAAACTACATACACACTGCTTACACTAAAAGCATACTCACATCATCCAAAGCAACAGCAATACTGAGAAACTTTTCAAAATCTAATTAAAAATTCCTTTAGTATTATGTCTAATACTCAAAGTTAACTATCTTCCCAAACTTAAATATATTACACTGAAAAATCAAAAAATGTCACTGAATAGAGAGCTCACCGAGAACACCTCTTCTGAACCAATGCTGAGCATCAATTATTAATCTACCACACTCTAGATGGTCAGAAATCCCCTTTTTAACTATCTTCTCAAAAATTTTACAAACTATAGAAGTTAAACCTACCAGCCTAAAGTTATTTGGGTCCTCTTTACTTCCCTTTTTAAAAATTGGCACTACATTCGCTACTTTCCAATCATTAGGTATTTCTGCAAACTCTAGTAATCTAATATGTATCTTCTCAAGAACTACTGCAATACTATCTACACCTTCTTTGAGTAACCTGGAATGAATGTTAACATAACATAACATAATTTCATGGATGACAAAAGCCACAAGGGCCTATCAAAGGTCATCCGCATCCGTCAAAACCCACCCACAAAAAGCACCATCGCCAGGGGAAGACAAAATCAAAGTCCCCCACAATATAATATAACAGATGACAAAAGCCACAAGGGCCCATCATAGGTCATCCGAGTCAAACGGCCTCTTTTTTTAAGGCACCCAAACTCCTAAGAAAACTACATCCAGAGGATTGCGTCCAGAAACAAGGGTATCACCAATCAAGGCTTGTCAAGAACTAAATCATGCAGCTATAGATATATAAAAACAATATTAATATATACAAAACTTAGGAACCATCACAACCTTCCCTCCCCATAAACTCATCCAACCTACTCTTAAATTCATTTAGATTTGGACTACCTACTACCCTCTGCGGCAATTTGTTCCAGAAGTCTACCACTCTATTGGTGAAAAAATATTTTCTTAAATCCAACCTACACCCTTGCTTTTTAATTTTCAAGTGGTGACCTCTAGTCTGATTTCCATCATCTAACTCAAAAAACTTGCTAACATCCAATTTATCTATCTCAGAAAAAATTTTAAAGAGCTCAATCATATCCCCTCTCACACACCTCCTTTCGAACGAGAACATATTTAATACCCTCAGTCTATCTATATATTCAAGGTGCCTCAGGAAAGGAATAATCTTTGTTGCCCTACATTGCACTGACTTGAGAAGGTTAATATCGTGTCTAAAAGAGTAAAAGGCATTGTTTCAGGTGTGCTTCTGAGATTGGATGTGGGGATGGAATGGTTGTCTCATGCAATTGGACTGAATGAGTATGTGAAAGGCCTGTGTGAGGAGTTGGGATTAGTGTTTGTAGATGTTTGGAATGGGTTTTATGGGAATAAGGCATTGGATGGACTCCATCTAAGCCAGGTTGGGGTTGGCGTGTTGTGGCAGGAGTTAGATAGTGTCGGGTCTTTGCAGGCGGAAAACTAGTTACTGATAGTGGTCAGGAAAATATAAGAGTACAGGGTGGTGCAGGGAAAGGAAAGAGATTCAGAGGAGATAGTGGAAGGTATATATTCTAAAAGTGGTGCTTCAGGGATAGGAGGGCTGAGTTGTCTTTATACCAATACTCGTAGTCTTAGAAATAAGAAAGATGAGTTATTTAGTTATATTATTGATGAAGATATAGATATAATATGTGTAATAGAATCATGGTTTAATGAAAATAAATTTAATGGCAATGTGAGTGAATTTGAACTACAGGGTTATGATATGTACATTAATCAAAGGAGAGATAGGACAGGTGGTGGGTTGAATTACGGCAGGCCCTAGAGGAGGTCTGGAGGGAGAACAACTCAGAAGGTTTCACAGGAGATAAGTCATTGAAAATCTTACAGACTTTTATCATGTCAGCTCTGAGCAGCCTGCCATGCACAGAGAAGAGACTCAAAGCATCGAGACAGGAGGCATAGTCAATATGCGAAAGTCCAAATATTTCCTTAGTCCATTGTCGCTGCACTCTATCAACCATGTCAGTAGCACCCACATACCCAGTGTGCCAAACAACTGAGTTAAATTCCAACACAGGATGGATATGGGAGGTGAGAAGAGATTTCATAAACTCAGGCTCTCAGTTAACTGTGCTCTTAAGTAAGTTTGATGTAATGCCTGCAGCTTTATTTGCAAGCGAGCATATGTGGAGATGAAATTTTAGAGAAATATCCACTTGAACCCTCAAATCAGATGCAGATTGTACAAACAGTCGAGGATTACCTCTAATGTAGTAGTCAGAGTATGGGCTAAGATTAGGAGCAGATCCCCTGCAGAACCTAAGAACACAAGTCTTTTCTGAGTTGAGCCTGAGACCCCATGACTCAACACGCGAAACCCAGTAAGTCTACATCTCTCTGCATGTAAGCAATATCTAACAGTGTAAGAGAAGGTATAACTATATTAATCTTTTGATATATTTTCAGATCAACAAAAATTTTGTATTTACAGGTCAAACCATGAGCCACAAAGTTAATATAAATGAGAAATAGGGTTGGTCCAAGGACAGGTCCCTGGGGAACTCCACTAGTTACACCAGTAGAATCACTCTCAAAACCCCCGACCATAACCCTCATTACTCTACCACTCAGAAATCCATATATCCAAGAGAGTAAGGGATCCCCTATACTGAGTTGGGAGAGCTTGCTGATCATGAGGTCATGATTGACAAGATAGAATGCCTTACTAAAGTCAAACAATATGAGGTCAACCCTGTGCCCTTGGTCAAGCCAGCAGGTGGCGTCATTGTATGTTGCAAGGAGCTGATCATCAACCGAGTGGGCCATGCTGAAGCCAAACTGGTTAGAATCTAATAGGTTGTCATCCATGAGGAAAGATCTCAAATTGTTCACAATAATACGCTCAGGACACTTACAGGACATCGAAGTGAGACTTATCGGTCTGTATTTTAGGGGGGAAGTACACATACCTTTCTTGAAGATGGATCGCAACACATACCAGACCAGACATTGCTTTTGAAACTTGTCAGTTGAGCTTTGCGTGTAACAAGGCAACTGTTGGTGATTTGCTAAGATTGAATAAGTTAATAGTTTAAGTGACAAGAAACAACATGAGATTAGACTTTCCTAAGCTTGAGCCACTTGGAGCCTGTTCTTTAAAGTGTTATTCGGATGCAGTGTTTGCAAATTTGGCTGATGGTGGTTCTCAAGGAGCATTTATTGTATTCCTGGAAGATGATAGTGGTGCTCGTTGTCTAATCTATGGCAGACTAGAAAAATCTGACATGTTGTGAAGTCATCATTATCTGCTGATACCCTGGCTCTTCTTAAGTGCACTGAAGCTGCAGTGTACATTGCCAGTATCATTGTAAATATCTTGCTGTGCTGGTGTTAACATTCATTGTTTTTGTGGACAACAAGAGTTTGGTTGATGCCATAATATGTCCACTTATCAAAACTGTCACACCTCTTCTAGGAACATTCCAACTGAGCACCTGTATTAATCATTCCACAATATCTCTTGCCATTCATAGTCAAGATAACTTGCACGCTCTCTTCAATTCCATGTTTGCACATCACATTCAACACTTCTAAAGCACCCCCACCTTCATCTTAACTAACGGGAACAATCTCTTTGCAAACTTCATCAATATCTCTTTTTACATGATTCTTCTCTCAGTCTCCACCTTTACCCAGATACATCACTGGTTTCTCCACACCATAATGCACATATACTCTGAGGCCAAACAGCTTACTCACTATCACTAACCCTTCCTGAAATGTCGTCACTCCTGGCATACATATACTTCTCAAATCTTCCCTAAACCTACTCGAATTTTCCATCCGAACATAGAATCACCTCCACCTTTACATTTCCTTCCTACAACTACACCTGGTGGCAAATACTCAGGATTTATACCTACAGTCTCACTCTCATTTAAACTACGTGGCAAATGTAACATTAAATCAGCAATCACATTCCTTTCACCTGGCAAATACTCAACCCCAAAATCAGAATCACTCAAATCTTCCTCGTAAGTCTACTATCAACTAACCTCATATGCTGTAAATACACTGCAAAATTGGTCATAATGACTTGAGAGAATCTTAATGCAGCCAACTCTTTTTCAATCATTGAATATGCACACACTGCCACACAAAACACTTTGGAAACATACGCAATTACTCATTTCCTTTCAACCTCATCCATTGTTAAGAACGTCTGCACGCGCTTACCTTTGAACAATGACTGCTGCAGAGCAAGCATCCAGCTGCCATTACATCACCCGCTGTGATGTCACGCCATGCCATAAACAAATGAACAGCATGCAGCATACAATTGCACGCCATTATTACTCCACCAGATATTAAGACAATTCTTCTTCTCTTCTTCTCACTGCCTGATCTTGTTCACAGTGAAAGCGGTTTGATAAACAACTATTAGTTTCTACTTATAGCAGCTGGGTGGACATTCTACGTTGGGTGAGACACTCTGCTAGTTGTTGTGATGTGTCAACCCAAGTCACCAATCTTATATCCTTTCTAGCAAGCATGAAAGGAATAGGTTAGGTAGGCCAGTTAGATGTTCCAGGTGAAGGTAGAGGGCCGGTGGAGGAGGTAGGATATGATAGTTCTAGTGATAGTGAAGTTAGCCCCCTTAGATTAGTTAGAAATAGGCCTAGTGAGGATGGGGGACAGTGGAGAGTGGTTAGGAAACGTGAAGCTAGGGAGGCTTCTCCTGTTCTTTGTGAGAATAGGGTTGCCTCTGTTGAGGTTGTTAGCCAGGGGGAGAATAGGTGTGTGAGTCAGAGGGACACAGAACCTATTAGCTTGACTAATAGATTCAGTGCCCTAAGAGAGGAAGTAACTGGAAGTGATATGACTGATGGGGGTGAGGGTGGAGTTCGATTGACTGGTAGTTTGAATGAGAATAGGATTGGGGATGGAGTTAGGTCTGTGGGGGTTAGGAATAGGAGTCTGACTGAAGTGCTTGTGATGGGTGATTCGCGAGTTAGATATTTAAATAGGAAGTTGAATGCAAGTAGATTGAATGGATTGAGGGTGTGTTTGCCGGGGGCTGGAGTGAGAGATCTGTCTGATAGGTATGAGGAGCTGGTGTCTGGCTGTGCAAGGGATGCGGTTGTGATTACACATGTAGGAGTGAATGATGTGAAGAAAGTGGGTGCATGTGAGTTACGTGAGAGGTACAAGAGGTTGATTGAAAAGGTGAAAGAAAGTAGAATGAAAGGTGTTGTGACAGGTGTGCTTCCAAGAATGGATGTTGGGGTAGAATGGATGTCTCGTGCAATTGGGCTGAATGATTATGTGAGGAGGATGTGTGAGATGGAAGGTGTCATGTTTGTGGATGTGTGGGAATGGTTTGTTGGAATGAAAGAAATGTATGCGATGGATGGACTGCATTTGAGTAGGAGGGGGGTAGATGTGTTGTGGGAGGAGTATGATCGTGTTATTAGGTCTTTGCGGGCGGGAAACTAGATACTAATAGTGGTCAGGGAATTATGAGAGGACATTATAGTACTGAAAGTAGAATGGACTTGGCAGATAACAGAAATAGGTTCCAAGGCGATAGAGGTGAGGTCATTTAAGTTTCAAGAGGTGCTTCAGGGATAGGGGGGTTAAATTGTTTCTATACAAATGCTCGTAGTCTTAGAAACAAGAAGGATGAGCTATTTAGTTATATTAGCAATGAGGATATAGATATATTATGCGTTACTGAATCATGGGTTAATGAAATAGAATTTAGTGACACTATAAGTGAATTTGATTTACAGGGCTATAATATGTACATTAGTCAAAGGACAGGTAGGATTGGTGGAGGAATAATTATCTACATAAAAAACAACATTGTTTCAAGTTTAAATACTTCAATAAAGCAGGATGGAGTTGAGTCACTTTGGATAGATATTAGGTTCAGTAAAAATAGAATGGTGCATTTGGGAGCTTTTTACAGGCCACCTGGGCAGACTGATCATATGGATGAACTAATGATAAGGGAAATAAGTAAGGGATGTGAAACAGATGCAGTTATTATTGGGGACTTCAACTTAAGCTCTGTGGACTGGGAAAATATGATAGGTAGGGATAGAACAAGTGGCAGGTTCATAGAATGCTTTGAGGATAATTTTTTGAATCAATTTGTTAATGAGCCAACGAGGGGGGACAATATATTAGATTTAGTACTTTCTAACAGTGATCATTTAGTTCAAGAATTGACTGTTGGGGAAGCATTGGGAAATAGTGACCATCAGATAGTTCGTTTTAACTTGGGAATTGAGAAGGGTAAAATAACTGAGAATGCTGAAAAAGTTCCAAATTTTCATAAGGGAGATTATGTAAAACTTCGAAGCTTGCTAAATTTGGTAGATTGGGATGTAGAATTCAGAGGTAAAAATGCTTATGGGATGTAGGATACTTTCAAGCATATAATAAATGTAGTCCAAGAACAATGTATCCCAATGAAGGCCATTAGGAACAAAAGTAGGAAACCATTATGGTGGAATCAGGAGATTGCTAGAAAAATTTCAGAGAAGAAAAGGGCATACAAAAAATTACAGGTACAAAATAATATTCAAAATTTAAGTGATTATAGAATGGCTAGGAATGAGTTAAATAAGATTATAAAGAAGAACAAAAGGGTGTCAGAAATTAAATTAGCTCAGGATAGCTACAAAGATCCTAGAAAGTTCTTTAGTTACTATAAAATTAATAACAAGTCTGGCAGAGTTAAAATAGGACCTATCAAATATGAAGGGGTTGTGAGAGAAACTGATGAGGAAATAGTTGAGGTACTAAATGGTCATTTTGCATCATTATTTACAAAGGAGAAACTAAATAGTCTTATGTATAGTACTCATGGGTCAGGGAAAGAGGTGTTTACTAACATTAGTGTGGATCGGAGGATGATAAAAGGACTAATAGGTGAGTTAGATACTACCAAGGCCTCCAGCCCTGATAATATTCATTCTAGGATACTTAAAGAAGGTGTAGAAAGTATCTAAATAGCTCTGGAGAAGTTATATACTAGGTCACTGGAATATGGAGAAATACCCAATGATTGGAAGAGAGCGAATGTAGTCCCCATTTTCAAGAATGGTAGTAAAGAGAATCCAAATAACTTTAGACCGGTTAACCTAACTCCTGTAGTCTGTAAAATTCTTGAGAAAATAGTTAAAAAAGGGATTTGCCAACATCTAGAGAGGGAGGGGTTAATCAGCGATGCTCAGCATGGGTTTAGATCAGGTAGATCATGTTTGACTAACTTACTAGACTTTCTGGAGTTTGTAACAGATCAAGTAGATAAGGGAGAGAATGTAGATATAATTTACTTAGATTTTAGTAAAGCATTTGATAAGGTCCCACATAGGAGGCTAGTTCATAAATTAAAAATGATTGGGATATGTGGGGGTGTTTCAAATTGGATAGCTGAGTGGCTGAAAGACAGGAAGCAAAGGGTAGTGCTAAATGGTGTAAAGTCAGAGTGGAGGGATGTTATCAGTGGGGTTCCTCAGGGATTAGTTCTCAGTCCATTATTATTTGTCATCTATATAAACGATCTTGGGGAGGCAGTTAATAATAAAGTGTCAATTTTTGCAAATGATACCAAATTAGCAGCTGTAGTTAAAGATATTGATGATAATTTTAAAGTGCAGGGGGATTTAAATAAATTGTTATCATGGGCACATAAGTGGCAAATGACTTTCAACCTTGATAAGTACAAAGTTATTAACATGGGAAAAGATAATAGAGAATTTAACTATGAAATGGATGGGCATTGGCTGAGCTCAGTAGAGGATGAGAAAGATCTAGGAGTAGTAATAGATAAGTCATTAAGGTTTTCTAAGCAGTGTATTGAAGCAAGAAATAGGACAAATAGAGTGCTGGGTTTTATTAAGAGAAATGTCAGTTACAAAAGTAAGGAGGTTATTCTTAAACTCTATAACTCTTATGTTAGGCCACATCTAGAGTACTGTATACAGGCATGGTCCCCACATTTTAGACACGATATTAACCTTCTCGAGTCAGTGCAACGGAGGGCAACAAAGATTATTCCTTCCCTGAGGCACCTTGAATATATAGATAGACTGAGGGTATTAAATATGTTCTCGTTCAAAAGGAGGTGTGTGAGAGGGGATATGATTGAGCTCTTTAAAATTTTTTCCGGGATAGATAAATTGAATGTTAGCAAGTTTTTTGAGTTAGATGATGGAAATCGGACTAGAGGTCACCACTTGAAAATTAAAAAGCAAGGGTGTAGGTTGGATTTAAGAAAATATTTTTTCACCAATAGAGTGGTAGACTTCTGGAACAAATTGCCGCAGAGGGTAGTAGGTAGTCCAAATCTAAATGTATTTAAGAGTAGGTTGGATGAGTTTATGGGAAGGGAAGGTTGTGATGGTTCCTAAGTTTTGTATATATCTATAGCTGCATGATTTAGTTCTTGACAAGCCTTGATTGGTGATACCCTTGTTTCTGGATGTAGTTTTCCTGGGACTTTGGGTGCCTTAAAAAAGACGCTGTTTTTGTGGGTGGGTTTTGATGGAGGCGCATGACCTTTGATAGGCCCTTGTGGCTTTTGTCATCCGTGTAATTATGTTATGTTATGTTAGGTTGATGATGATGTGGAGGAGAGCTCACCACAGAAGAGCTTGTAGAACTTCAGAGAGAGAGTAGCAGAAGGCATTAGTGGAGGAGCAGTCATCAGAGGAAGAGGCAAATAGAGAGGAAATTACAATTGCTATGATTACAGACATCTGCGCTAAGTTGAGTGAAGTGCAAAGTTTATTGAAAAGCAACATCATAACAAAATAGTGGCAAACAAGGCAGTAAGTATTCTGAATGACAATGCGATGTCTCATTTCAGAAAGATTTTTCAACCAAGGAAAAAAATCTCTCGATAGATATTTAATATGCAACTAACGAACCACCAAAAGAAACCAGGAAATCAGATGACAAGGGACAGAAAAGAGACAATCCCCTGAAGAAGAGCTGCCCATTGTTTTTTTGGAAGGGGACTCCTCTTGTGGCAGCAGGGTCATGACCTACACACCTATCCCTGGCACTCCAAAACGGACAGCTGGGTGTTTGAGGGGAGAATAATGAGGAGCTACTCTAAAATTTACTTTATTAAGAATAAGCAGTGAGTGAATAATAAAAAAAATGGCAAAAACACAGCAAACCCCATACCATCGCAAATATAAATTTAAGGAATATATAACCTTACAACCTAAACCCTAAATAAATATTGACCAGCACAGAAATAGAAATCTTATGCAATTATAAATAACAAACAAATAATATCTACCATTAGCGAAATTATTAAATATCTATATATGACCTCACAAAATATACCAGCCAATGCTGAAAAAGAATCAGCTGCAAAATATAAATGAATCAGTCACAAAATCTTATTTGTATATGATACAGTACCGGGTGCACCTCAAACTAAAGGTCCCTGGTGTGCAAGTAGGGGAGGAAAAGGGAGAAGGAAGGAGGAAGGGGAGGCAAGCTTGCGTTCTTTGGGAAAGGAGGTTCCTTAATGGTGTCCCATTCAAGGGACTGGCACAAGTAAACTCCAGTCAATGCGAAATGCACCACACTTCAGGGGACTGGGATGTGAGGTTTTTAAACGACCGTAGAAAGTGGGAGGGCACTGGCCTCAACCAATGCGTAGGAGACCTGGAGACACACTGAGAGACCCACAACTCAAGACAATCCCTTTCTCAGAGTAAGTATAATGGGCGAGGGTCAGGACTGTTTGCTGCCACCTCTTAAAAAGCCAAATGTCATATGATAGTTATGGGTTGCCAAATGTTAGTGACCTGGCACATGACCTCAAAATGCCCGAGGTAATATCTCCTGAACCGTTGGTCGGATTAACCTTGAAATTTCAGAAATGAGTTTAAGGCCCCAAAACTTCATAAACAAAATTTCAGCAAAATCTGAGAGATGGGGATGTTAATTTGAAAATTTTCTGCTTGATCTCACAGATAATGCCCTACTTATAAAAAAACTCATACCTGAATACCTCAATTACTATTTTTTCTCAAATTTAGGGAATTATTGTAATAACATATGCCCATTATTTTACTAAACTAATTTGTCTTAGGTGATTTATCTCCTTCTAGAATATAATTAGTTGATTTAAAATTGAACCTCTAATTTTATTCATAGTCTTTCTTTTTGAGAAAATGAGCCTATTTGTAACATCTTATGCCAGGCTTAGCAAAGTTTCTGGGATAGATCCATAACAGTTGAATAGGGTATATGAAATTATATCCCCCCTCCCTAAAAAAAACTGGTGAATTGACTATTAAGATTTAGATTAACTTAGCCTGTCACTGCATGTTCTGTAATATATTACCTCAGGTGGCATTTATACAAACAAAAATTGTATGCCTGGCAATTAAAAGTAAAGATTAAATCTATATCTGTATTAAATATACTACCTATTTTCAGTTTATATGATCAAAATAAGCATATGATCTTTTTACTTGTTATATTTTATATATTTATAAATTATTTAATTATTGAAGTAATGAAATTCAATTCAGTAGACATTCTTGAATTTTCAATGAAGCCTGGAGACCAGGAAGGTCGAATGACCCATAAACCCCCATCCAGAAGCCTCTATGACACTGGTAAGCTAGTAAGTTATCCTACCTGGTCTTATTACATTAATATACTGTTCTCTTTTTTCTGTAAATTTTTTCCACTGATCTGTCTGTAGCTGTGAAAGAAAACTATAATATTCTAACAAAATTAAGTTTGAAACCAACTTGATGCCCACTCTTAAATATATTCAGTAATATGAGGGGCATTCAAAAAGTTCCAGGAAAATTATAAAAAAATATAAATAATAGAAAGTTTATTTTTCTACATAAGCTTTGCTTGATTCCATACACTTTTCTTCCCTATGTTTTCCATGTTTCTAATCCTTTCATATAGAAATCAATTCTTTTAATTGAACTAGATTTTTACTGTTGTTATTACCTCTTCAATTTATGAACACTGAATCCCTTTGAAGCTTTTCTTTAACTTAGGAAACCAGAAGTCTGAAGATGGCAAATCATAGCTGTAAGTTGGATATGATAGCAATTATCATCAAAGGTCTCGCAGTTTTTACCTTAGAATTATTGATGAATGAAATGTACTATTTTCATTATGAAAGAATTCTGGCATGTAGCCATTCCTCAGTGTTTTTTAATATATTCCATTCTATTCAGACCTTCAAGGAAGTCTATCCCCTCAAACCCTTACCATAACTAATGCTGTTGACCTTTCTGACCCTTGGAAACCTCTCTGTAGCCATTGATTGCTTTGATTATTGTCTATCATCAGGATCATATTGGACACTCCTATTTTTTCACCAATGAATATTCATTGTCAAACTTCAGCAGGATTAGCAGCCAAGCCAATTCAATTAAAATCTAAATAGAGAGATTAGCCTGAGTTATAAGTTGATCTTCATGTAATAGATTTGTTACCCATCAGGCAGAAAACTTGCTTAAGTCAGACTGATCCTTCAAGATTGTATAAACTGATGCCACAGATCAATATTATTTCCATGCTCTGATTGCCACAGTGTATTGATGATTTTATTGCACAAGGATTCTCACATGATTGGATGTTTCCTTTGTTTGGAGGTTGAAGGTTTGTTACATCATTACATGAGTTGCTGGCTAACTTCAAGATACTCTTTTTATACATTAATAAAGTGTTATTTTATTTGGAGCAGTCTCCTTAACCCTTAATAATATTGTGGGGAGTTTTTCAAGTTTAATTCCAAATTTTTATATTGGCCCTAACATGCAATTTCTGAGAATTCCATGTTGTTTTTGTTGCTTAGGCCTAGGCTGTCTGAACAGCTCCCAAGCTGCTGAGGAAGGCCATGGCTGCCACTGGGTATCCCCACAAATTTCCAGTGAGTGTATGTTGTGTTGTCTTCTATAGGTGTTTGTGGTTTATGCAGTCTTCCATTATGTCTTTTATGTTGTGGGTAGATCTGCTACAACTTGGATAGGCATCCGCAATAGAGTTATCCAGCCATTTCTGGTAGCCTAGGTTAGGTGGTGCCCACATCGCAGTCTGGCCAGGTACACCTTGTCCTCATGATGTGTGTATGTCAGGGGCGGTTAAGTCTGTAGTTGTCTGCTGTTGGTGAGTGCACAAGCGTGTTGTTGGTGAGTTATTTCAGTGTGTATGCGATTCTGACTGTTGGCTTGGGGCGGGAAGGGAGGGATAGTTGGCATTATTTGTGTATACTATCCTGTGTTTGGTGTTGTTTTGATGTTTCTTGGTGTGTGTAGTTGTGCTGAAATGTAGTGTAGCGGATGTTGTTTGTTTGTGAAAACTACGGCAATGAATTGTGCGCCTTTCATGTCAAGGTGATCCTTGACTTTGATGATTTTTGTTTGCTGGTATACATCGGTCTGTGGGTTTGGTAGCTGTGCATCCAGTGATTATTTTTAGGGCTCGTTCCGCAGTGTCTTTAGAGTGTTGAGGTGAGTGTCAGCCAGGTTGTGATCTCATGCATGACTTGCATATTCCATCACTGACTGTATGTATTACCTATTTGTATACTGGGGTAGTTGTTTCTTTGTTATGTCCAAATGTTGTATGTGCAAGTCTTGGTCTTAGTTTCTTTTTTAAGTCTGATATGTGGTGTTTGAATGCCATTGATGTCTTGTATGTTACACAGAAAATCTTTAGCGTGTGTGTGGAGAATTTGGGCATTGTTTAGGTTTAGGGATGGTGATTATGGTGATGTGAGAGAGCTGAAGTTCGATATGTTGGTGATTGCTTGTGGTCTTAGGTGTATGTTCTTATGTTGTCTGGGCCACAGGTGGATGAGTGCTTAAGGTTATTAATGGTGTTTTATCTCTTGGTCGGTGAATGCCTCCGATGACTTTCCTATCATTTCTATGGGGGTGCAGATGGCAGACTTTTGAGAAGTGATTGATTGTGTGTTTGCCTGTTGTTTATTGGAGAGCGGGGTGTCTGCTGTTGTGATGGTAGTGTATGATTGTGTACTGTTGGTATTGGATAGTGTGATACTGTTGTTTTGTAAAGCTTGTGTTTGTTTTATGTCAAGTGTTTGGATATAATTGTTCCAGTTTATTGTTTGGATATTTTGTTGTTTATTTGTGTTTACTGTTTGTATTTTTTGTTTTGTATTTTGACAGTGAGGTGTCATATAGTGCTGTAGTGTCTCATTGTCTGATGAGATCTTGTATTTCAGGGGTGAAGTTGGGGTTATATGATTTTCTGTTGCCTCTGGGGATGTCTCTCCTGCCTGCATTTTGTATAATTGTGTTTGAAAATCTGTATTTCTGTATTCATCAAAGTGATTTGTGTATTGTTCAGTGATTCCATGTGTTGTTGTTTCATTACACGTTGGCCCTGTTAGTGTATTTTTTTAGATATAAATTCTGCAATTTTCATTAATTCCTAGGATTTATATGGAATGTTACAGGTGCATACTTGCATTCTGATCTTTTTGGACATTACTGTAAAATGCATCTTAATTAAATGAGTACAGATTGGTGGTAAAACCCATACTGTTTTTTTCTTTTTGATAGCCATTTAACAAATGCATTTCAAAGGAAACTCCAATCCAATATTTTAAAAGATAGAATCCTATCACAAGTAATCACAGTTTCCTTCACAAATACTTGCTTACAGTAGTCAAGGGAGAAAAAATATATAATAAAAAAACAACGCAACCTCCAAGATAATCCAGTATTAATTAATATTACAAGAATAATTAAGAATATTAACCCTTTTCCAACCATGATTAACTTGCATTTGCCCCAAATATACCATAATGCAATTAATGTCATCGTGCAGAAGGTGGTTTATTAGTATAGAGGAATTAAGTAGACAGCTATTGATTGAAGGCAGCAGCATGGATGTATAAAGTTAGTGGTTATAAAGACATCTCATGGTATATCATTCAAGTTTTTCCTCTTAAAAAAACTACCATAAAACACAGTGAAAGAAACTGCAGGATTAATTGAAATTTTAGTTTTGTGATCCAAAAAGAAAAATATTCAAGTAAATAATTATAGCTCATTTATTTCAAGATTTTTCTTACTTTTTTTGTTGTTATATTTATAGATTAATTTTGTTTAATTTGGTTTTGTACTGCAAATAATTTGAGTCTGATCTTCTCTTTTATTTAGCCTACAAGGAAAGGTGGTTTAAACTGAAGGGAAATTTCCTTTTCTATTATCGACTGAATGCCGAAGGTAGAGTGGAAAAAAATGAGGTCAGTTTTAAAATTTATTTGGTTTCATATAAAATAATTTTATCCTATTCTTTTATTCCTATCATGCATATTTTTCATCTTCAAATTTATTTATGATTGCAATTTTGAACTCAAAAGGGTATCTGGTATAAAATTTTAATATATATTCAATCATTGCTTTACTGATCTTGCCATCTCTTTTTTAGCTTTATAAGACTTAATACATTCTCAGTCACAGATGGCTAAGGATATCATAGCTCTTTTAGCAAATATTTGTTGGAAGAAGCCATGTCATTGTTAAATACATTATCTGTAACAAACAGCTTCACTAGACAATTTTTGTTTTGGGTAATGGGAGGTTTAATTTGGGGTTATCTAATACATTCACTGACACTTGAAGGGCTTCCTCAATAGGTACATTGGTAAAAAGGCTATTTATATCAAAATTGGCTAGGTGACTATTTTTAATGTAGATTTTTTTCTAAATTTCTCAATAAAATCAGAGGAATGAAGTATTTGGGAAGAAGACATTAATCCAACTGCGATGTAGATAGCCTTTTTGCCACTCACCCTGTTCAGGAAGCCCTTCAATTGTTAGAGAATATATTAGATAACTTCAAGTTAAACCTCCCATTACCCAAAACAAATTTGTCAAACTAGCTCAAGTGTATGTTATAAATAATGTATTCAACAGTGACCTGGGCTTCTACTGAGAAAAATATGGCTTTAATATGGGCAATCTGTTATTTCATATTCCTTGTAATATATTCATCGAACATTTTAAAATTTCCCTACTCACAACTATTACGCCCAACACAAATTTTGTATGGTATAGGTATGTAGACAATGTGATTTCCACATAGGCGCTAAATCACAAACACTTTTGATAATTTTTTTTAACAAACCTAATAACCTCTATCCCACTATAAAATTCAAAGTTAAATGGGAAAAAGGACATTTGTTTACCTTTTCTTATGTAAAAGTCTAAAGTATTAATGATAAAGCATCACAGTGTACTGTAAATCTACTAATTCTAATATATTCACTTTTTTTCATGTTATGATATTAAAATTAAAAACAGCAATCGCAATATCTATGTATTTAAGAGCCTTTCAAATTTGTGAACCATGTCATTTACCTGATAAAATTACCTTCATAACATTCATGTTTATAAAGTTAAAGTATCGACTTTATTGTATACACATTTATATATATGTGTGTGTGCATAGGCTTGGTGGGTGGGTGGTCAGAGGTGAGAGGCCAGTTCATTGGTGGCGCTGGTGATGCACAGTTGTTTACCACACATTGGTTTTATTAGTGTTTGTCATCTTCATTGTTGTTTCCTGCTGTGTTGCTTGTGGTGTTTATAGTTTTTGTTTGATTTACTGGTTCTTTCTTGACGGGTGGTTTTCTGGTGCATCCATAGGATGTGCTGGATCAACACAAAACTGCTGGTGAGTTTGAGCCACCTCAATCTTGTTTATATTCCACAATACATGAAAGCCTATCTAAAGCTAGGTCTAGTATTATACCAACCAACAAAAAATCTTAGATGCAAAAACAAAAAGTTTATCTCTACCATATTCCCTTTGCTTAAAGGATTAAACTCCATTGTGTATTCCAACTTAACCACTTTTAAATATCCTTCAACTATCAGAAAATCCTTCCCTTCGACTAAGCCAAAATTGCAAAATAAAGATGCAAAACTACCATAAGAGATGGAATGCTTATGTGTTAATGTTCAAGAGAAATGGAACTGAAAGAAGGGCTAGTGGATGCTATTATGCATCAAAGGATTTTGGTTTGTGGAGTTGTGTGCTTTGGGCCTTTGCCAAGTGATGCGCCGTGACTAGGTGAAATACTCAAGCATATAGGACACCATTGCCAATGGTGTTGGTGAAAGGATAAAGACCCTTCTACTCAATTGGGCTTAAAGGGGTTGTCAAGGAGGGTACTTTAGTGTTATTAGTACACACCAACCCTATTTTATGGAAAGTGCTTGATGTGACAGGAACTGCCTTATAAAGGTTATTGATTAGCCTTTGCAAGTTCCTTTTCTGATCTTATTATACTTTCCTTTTTTGCTTTAATTTAATTAAGTAATATTTGTTCTTTTTTAGCCAAATGGTGTTTTTGTATTGGAGAATGTAACTGTTGAGAGAGATCAAGAGGACCTGAAATGTTGTTTTGGATTTACCATAACTTGGAAGGTATGTCTGTAATTTAGTAATATAAAGTTTAATGAAACGATGCCTGTTAATGCTGCATTTTAATAAATTTACTTTCTCTAGGAGTAAGTTTCTGTTTAGAATGATTTTAATAGCTGATGCATACTACTATTTTTATCCAGTTGCCCATCTCTAACCATTACCTAGAGACATTGATTCCTTTATTTTTAAGGATGTTTTCCTGCAGTTAGTCTCAAACCAATGAGATATTCACTGCAAATTAACTAGGGAAGAGTTCAAGGACATTTTATCTCTTCTTGCTTCATCCACCTGAAATTGCTAAGAACTTCCACTTCCTAGCTGTTCCATTGACTGCTAGCACAGAAAGGTGCTGTAAAATTCCCCCAGCATGCAACAGCCTGCTTCCACTCTAACTTGGTCCTTCAGGACAGCCTCACAGAAGGTCTAGCTCCACTTAATTGTGGTCACATTGGCAGGGCCTCCAGCACAGACTGTAGAATTGAGGCTTTCTCCCTTAATCTTCCAAGGTGTCCTAGGAAGCAGAGGTCATCTGCTTCTGGAGAGCTTAAACAACAACTAATAGCTTATCTTTTGGCCAGGTACTTCGGCACAAACTTTGTTTGAATGTTTAGCTCTACCTTCATTTGTTCACTTACCCAATACTCATTGAGTATCCTTCGCATTTGGTAGATATACATATATCCTTATCTGCCACTCTAATTTTTCATATATTTTTTTATTAACTGACAAAGCAAGAAAAGAATAATTGCATCTTAAGGATAAGAATGGGAGGTAATTAGAAGGTTCCTAGCATCTCCCCTCACAAACCTTCTCCATACACACACTTCCCTATTTGTTACCTCGCTAATGGGAAAGCTGATTTCTATTAGGAAGGAGAAGGATAACTTGAGAGAGCCATACAAATGGGCAATTTGAAGGAAATATTGTGACTCAAATGTTTTTAGGTGATGCTGGCATTTAAGAATAGGATGGAATAGACTTTTGAAGTAAGCGTGTTCTGGTGTGGGAAAAGTTGGAAGATAAATAAAAGGTGGGTTGATGATATGAGTGTTAAAAAGGATGGGACTGCCAGGGAAAAGTTGATGATATGTATGGTAGGTAAGTATATGAGAGTTTTTCAACAGGTTCCTGGAAGCTCTGGATTAATAGAAAACTAGGCCTCAAATTTCAATTTTTGTCTCTTGTAGATAAATTTCTGTTGTGGTGTTTTTACAAAGGAAGTGAGTCAATGGATTCTTACCAATGATGAAATAAAGAGTAGGTTCAAACGAACCCCTATTCAATTCCTATGACCTGCTATAATTGAAGCAAGAAGAAAATCATAATTTTGGTGCTATAACAATGAAAGGGTCACAAATGGTTTGCAAATAGGTTCACCTTAATGGCAATGTTTTTACCTATGATATATAAAAGTATACTCCATTGTAATCTAAACAAAGCACAGAATGAGTTAAGAGCCTGAGAATTCTGATTGATGAAGTAGATTGAGTTTTAATTTGCAATGACCTTTGTCTTTACTGCCTAATAAAAGCATTTTATTCTTTGGAATTTTATACCCTGCATGGGTAGCCTGTTACACTTGGTACCTTGAGAGCTGCACTGCCTCCCAGCCTGAGTGCAAATTAGGGAAGATGCCTCCTCTTACCCCTCCAAGGGAGGTGATGTCGTTCACCTCACCGCATCAGGGTGGTGGTGAGAATCGTGGCAGCACCATCTCCATCAATCAATCGGCACCCAAACCAAATCCTACATGTTGCATGGTAGGAATGTTGGAGCGGTGGATCCGGCTTGATGACTCGCCTTCGGAAAGGTCAGCCAAGCTGTTGGTGTATTATTTTTATCTATAATTATCCCCACAACCTTTTGTCGACCTGCAAGAAGGTCGATGTATCTTGGGGGCAAAACCCACTACTAAAACTAAAACTGGGAGGAGAAACACAACCTTCCATACCCAGTGCATGCCAGGAAGGTACCCTCCTTTGTACCTGGAGGAACAGCACCTCCTTGCAGTCTCAGTGCCCGCAAGGATAGACATGACACAGGGGGACTAGACTCTGGCTTCACTCCCATTGGATTTTGGGCATGGCGACCCTGATCTCTCCCAGGCTGTCACTTATCCGGATCTGCTGCTCTGACATGCTACCATGCAACATCTAGGATTTGGTCTGGGTTCCCATAGATTGGTGGTGATGGTATCTTCTCAGTTCTCAAAACTCCGATGCGGGCGGGTGAACCACATCAACTCATTTCGATGGGTAATGCAGGCATTGTTCCTGGAGGCTAGGCAAGTCAACTTATCAATCCAAGGTCATCACAGCATCATTCCTGCTCCTATTTTCTTCCCATGCGGGCCCCAGTGACTTTGCTCTTGGGCCATAGGCCCTATGACTCCCCAGCCGGGCTACCTGACACTTGGGGGTGGGGGAAGTTGGAGGCCCCTCTTGAGGTGGAGATGGTTCTGCAGGTGACCCCACTCCAGATGACAGGGTCTTACTTGGAGGGAACCTGGGCTGAGTGCGAGACACCAAACCTGATGTGCCACTGTGCAAGCTGCTCCTCAGGAGGCATGGGCCCCAAGGACTCACACAGAGAAAGGGGACCTCTTTCCCAAAGTGGCGCCCCTTTGGACGCTTAATGGCTCACTGTTAAGTGTGATGCCACACTCTACTATGAATTTCGTTGTGGCGGCTGGTCCCGGAAACCACCCGCCACAAGGTCCACTCACTCACTCGTGAGACGCCTGTCAGATCAGAAGGAGACAAAATACACAGATACCTATTTTCTTTTATTAAAATAACATATATTTATCCACCACCCAATACAATTAATTACCCAACAGTACAAATATATAAGAAAAATGCACAACGCAGAATATATACAAATATCAATATAGGCGCAACACCATAAATATATACAAATGTCAATATAGCCACAACCCCATAAATATATACAAATGACAAACACAACTATTGGTTGGGGAAAGCACCAATGGTTTCCTCCACCTCCCTCTCTCTCCAACACTCGTGGCCACCACAAAACCCCCCATTGAGCCGGCTCAGTTAGTTTAATATTCAATAATGTTGCCCCGGGGCGTTTTCTCGCACGTTATGGGACGGTTCACTCGCTCTCCCTGAGTGTGGGGCGGGGAAGAAAGTGCACTTGAGCAGTCCGTCTCTCTCTCTCTCTCAAGGGAGACCAAGGGGACAGTTGGCTGTGGCCTTTAATTGTGCCCCACACCGATGGCTTAGTGCGCAACTTCTTCCCTCTCCTCACTCACGGACAAGAGCAGTGGGACCAAAGGAGCTGCAAAAAGGGAAACATAATTACTCCCCTGTTGCTGTTTTCAAGGTGTTACGTGTTTTTCCCCTCCCTGCCTCACTCACTCATACCATACCTGGCTTTAAGTCCAGCTCCACTTCTTTCGTGCATTCACTATTGGCCATTTTCAATCATTCATCAAAACCTGTACTTATATATTTCGCCTGTGGGAAGGAGAAGAAACGTCAGACCTCAGCAAAAGACGGGGGACCCACACTGCTTCCAGGCAGCTTTGTCATCCCTCCTTCACCAAAACCTGAAACAAAAGGCGGGCATTAGATTGGGCACTGGTGAGCTGAGGCAAACAAAACTGGACTTACTACATCGTGAAAGGAGTGGTTTATGTGAGGGAATTTTTGAACTACTCCTTAGAAAGACCATGGAATAGCTGGATGACCAATGAGCAGTCAAGGTAAAATCTCTGATGAGAAAACAGGATGGGGCCTCAAGACCCTTCACTTTTCATCATTTTCAATTGTGACAGGCTCCCTGATTTGGTGCATGCCGGGATTTATCACTACTGTGTGAAGGCACTGATGCTTATATGCTACTACTGTCACCGGTTCTAGGCTATGCATGATGTTTTTATCATGTATGGCAAACTGTGTCAATTGGAGAGAGCTGCACCCTGCTTCCTTGAAGCAATTTGTGCATATTTCCTGGAAAAGGAAATCCTTGCCATTCAGGCTGTGGGTCATCTCTCCTCTGGTGAGGCTAAGGACTTTGTTCTGGTTCACCCAGCACTATCTGGGATGTCTTACAGTCCTTTATTTTAAAAAGGTACTCTATGCTCCTGGCCCCTCCAGGCCTATGAGCATGGTCAACTCCACCCACATTCTGAACCCTTCTGCAGGGTTCCCCATAAGGGGTGCAGCGATTTGCCCTGCTGATGGGATTCAGCACCCCGTCTGACCCCAGCTTAGCCTCTTCTCCTTCCTTCAAAACACTTGTATTTCTTCCCGGTTTCCTTGCTTTTCATACAACCTCTCTCACAACTTTCTCTGGTCAGCCTTTAATTTCACAGGGTAGATGCTGACCTCAGCTAACCATCCCAGATCGGGTCTGAGGGGGCAACGTTCTCTAACCCCCGAGCTCCGGTCTGGGGTGTTGGGTTTTTAAAAACCTGCTTCATCCCCACCATACCTTCCTTACATCCCCTTTCCTTCATAATTCACCATCTATTTTTTTTTATACGGTGTCGAAGGTGGAGCCGCCAGGCCACCAGGCAGGAGGGGTGGTCCTGAATAGCGGCACCTGGCTCTGCCAGGCCTGTACACACCCCTTGCAGAGCGGGCTACTGCGAGGGGTGATGAGCGTATGCATCCCGTGAAAAATTTAGGGTCACCATGCCCAATGATGAGAAAATTAAAAATCTTCCCTCAATTTTCCCTTGTCCATTGACGGCACCTGGCTCTGCCAGGCCTGTACACACCCCTTGCAGAGCGGGCTACTGCGAGGGGTGATGAGCGTATGCATCCCGTGAAAAATTTAGGGTCACCATGCCCAATGATGAGAAAATTAAAAATCTTCCCTCAATTTTCCCTTGTCCATTGACGGAGCCACCCTCGGGCAGCTCCACAGAAAAAATGGAGGTCCCCCATCCCTGTGCTTATGCAGTGCAAGAGACCCTCCAAATTTCTCTAACCGGAGAGGAGGCTTACTCCTCTACTTCACCTAAGTGTGTAGGGGACTCCCCCTCACCCCCTTCTCTGGAGGTGGTGCTTTTGGGCTCTTCCTGTTCCCAGCCGCAGTCCCCCCTTTTCTTTCCAAGGGGACTGCCAAGAAAGCCAGCAGGCAGCCCATAGCTAACCGTTCCGCATTAAAGCAGCTAGGTAGGGCAAACCCCCTTAGGGGGGAGAGGGAAGCCAGGCCCCTTCGGTCGCTTCCCTCAAAAGACCTGTGCTGGCTAAAATCTTAAACCTAGTTGGGGTCAAGGCCTGTGCCTTCCCAGACATGATTAATGATGCTGCTACCAATAGGAGCTGTGATGTCCTGGGGGGGGGAGGATGGCCAACTGGAGCCCCCCCCCCCCTGAAATAGACATGATCCTTGAGGCAACCCAGCCTCAGACGGTAGGGCCTTCCATGGGAGCAAATCCGGGCTCGAGTCCGCCCCTATGCAAGGTCCTCCTCAAACGGCTAGGGTTTCCAAGGCAGTACAAGGAGGGGAGGGATCTCATCCAACTGCCAGGACCTTCTCCATCTCGGAGAACAACCTTTCGATCTCTTTTGGCGCGGCCCAGAGGCCAACTCTGGATCGTTGACTCCAACAGGCATTGAACCGCGTCTCTCGCTATGCCGAAGCGCACAGGTTTCGATTTTCATTGGCTAAGACTAAGGTGGTGCACTTATGCCGCCATCCACGGCTCGACCCAGACTTGTTTCTTAATGAGGTGCACCTGGAAGTGCTTGAATCGCACCGTTTCCTCGGTCTTGTATTTGACAGACGCCTCACCTGGGAGGCTCATATTCGCAGCCTTTGGGTCTCTTGTACCCGCGCCATGGATATTCTCCGTTCCGTGACATTCAGCGCTTGGGGCGCTGATAGGGCTACTGCCTTACTTTTTTATCGATCCTTTGTTCGTTCGAAGCTCGACTACAGATGCGAGTTTTATGCATCCGCAGCCGAGCATGTATTGCGGAAGGTGGACTTGATCCACCACACCGGCCTTGGCCTTGCGGCCGGTGCCTTCCGCACTTTCCCCATTGAGAGCCTACTAGTTGATGCTTGGGAGATGCCACTCGCTCTACGCCGCTTACAGTGCATCACTCGCCTGTACGCGCGAGCACGGCGCCTCTCACTGCATCCGCAGCTGATTTCGACGGTGCCTATGCCGCCGAGAGACGCCAGTCATCCCCTAAGCCTTAATCTTAAAAGGCATTACTATTTAAAGTAAGGAACTGCTTGAAACACTGAACAGTGTGTCAAACCATTGAATAAAGTTTGGCCTTAACTACTTATAATATTGTAAAATCATATTTGTATACATACCTATACAGGTTTTATTTTGCCTATATTTGCTATTTTTTGTCAACTATATTAATTATCTAAACTGAGGCAAAATTTTTTGTTTGTTTTTTCAGGATGATCCCTTCAGAAAACATGGATTTTATACTTCCTCAGAGAATATACTTGAGATGTGGATAGAAAAGTTAATTCATGCCAGGTATCATCATTATTGCTTCCAATTATATACGGTTAACTCAGGTTTTCTCATTGTCTTTTAATATCATCCAATTTAAGCTTTCTAACAATAATAGTTATGTATAATGCCATGTAATGGCAACATGACATTATATTCTTGTTGTTTTTTTAATGGTGTTATTTTCAAAACATCTTCCCCACTAAAAATGTATTAGGTTGTAAGAAATGTCTACTTTTAATGAAAAATAATTTTTAATATGCCAAAAATAAGCCTTCAGCAAAGTAGTTTACTTCATTATTGACAATGTTTTCCCATCTTTAAATAAGTAGTTGATACCTTTCTTAAAGAATTAATTCAGGTCTAGTGAAATATATTTGATATCCTTTGTTGCCTCCTCCAAATCTCACTAAATGTTAGCATTGCTGATCTTGTGATGACTTAAATGGTAATATGTAATGCAGTGCAAAATCTGGAGAATGGATGAGGAAGAACTTGCCTACACATAATTTTTTCTTGGATCAAATATGAGGCATCCAGAAACAGAGGGGCATCCACGCCAATGTATAACTTTTGTGAAAAACACGTTCAAAGTTTTCCATTTTATCCTTTTATCACCAGAAATAGCATAATACATGTAGATAAGGCTTATGCCTTTCAGGATCCATGCTGAACTGAAAACCTTTAAAAGTGGCGTGGATGCCCCTCTGTTTCTGGATGCCTCATATGCCATATGTCGATGTGCATTGTCAAGATCTTCATTTAAATGTTCTGATTGATTTTTCTTTACATATCTGCAATAACTACTTGTTATTGATGAGCTCGAAACTCCTTTCACATCATACCAAATTGAAACTATAACCATTTGCACTTAATATTGCACTAAAGAACCCACTTTTTATCTTCCATAACAACTCTGTCAAGAAATGGCTCACAGGCATTTTGAGTCAATAGAGATGAAGCAATACTCATTTGTAAACCTTGTCCTTCAGCAAATTCACCTGCCTCTCACATACCATTTTTTTAGCTTAAAAAAACACCTGCACATTAATAGCTTTAGAAATGATGAGGCATTACTTATTTTCCTTAAGAAAATATGAAAAAGATGAAACCACTCAAAGAAACATATTTTATGAATCTTCTAAAAATGACTGATTTCTTGACAATCTCATATTAACTTCCTGCCTTATGAATACTGGTGGGAGAATTGAAAATGGGTATTGGTTGGTGATCTTCACCCAATAACTCTTCTTTTTTTGTGTCTATCATTTACAAACCCAGAAACAGATGTGATGGGCAACCTTGCTGCAGTTGCCATTGTGCTTTGGTGGACTGCATGCCATCCTGGAATCACCTCGCACCAGGGTATGATAATAATAGGTGATCACCCATCCTACTCATTAGTGGACCCACCTATCTCTATTTCTCTTTATTACATACCTGTAAAAGAACAACCTCTGACCTCCTCACGTTATTTGTAGACCATGAGCGATTGTAGCCCGCCATGGGAACGTCACTTCCTGTTCAGTAATATTCGCAAATTTCCGACTCCTAAGTGCATTGTGGAAATTTTCCCCAAGCCTCCCCCGTTCCGGTAATGAAGCGAGAAAGAGCCGCTGTGTCTCGCACCCAACTGTTAAAAGATGAATCGACTCTGCCTCTGGATTAAGATGTCTGGAGCTTGTGACTCCTTTCTCCAAATTCCCCCTTCCCCTTCAGAATCTCCATACAAATACTTGGTTTTGACTAGAGATCGAAGAGTCCAGCACTCACATCAAGGCCATTCCCATCGTCTTGTTGAAGTCCCGTGAGCGTTATCCGACAAGCAAGACTTTCTCTGCTGTGATTCTACCCTAGTCAATTGGTAGCTTCTGTAAACGGCAAGCCTTGGAATTTGCGCAATAGTCTCCCTTCGTTTAATTGAACCAAAGAAAATCCCCCATCGATTACCTTTGAGGAAAAGAAGTTTCCTCTTCCAGTGGAATTATGAGAATTCTCACATTTCCCATCGAATGTCATCTTTGAAGATTGACCATCTTCATTGGAAGGTTGGTTCAGATCATGCCTCACTTGCCTCATTTGGACCATGCCTCACTTGCCTCATCAGATCATTCCCTACTTACCTCATCACAAGGACCTTCCGCGAAGTCACCGACCCATAAGACTAAAACCTCCTCCATTATTAATATTGCCAATTTCTTCCTTTTGATCTGAGGCTAGTAACATTAATCAATTAATTTGAGTTGAGAATCCCTACTCATAATAATTATCAAGAAACTATTTTAATTTAAATAATTCCCTTTTGTCTATTATTATTCTTATTTTGATCTGTGTAAATAAAATGATATTTTTGTTATTTCATCTTTAACTAACCTTGAATGATACTCTCAGCCTATTCAAGTAAATCTCACCAACCATTTATGCGCTCTGTCTGATTATTAAGGATTTGAAACCCAATGTCCCAAGTTTGACCTCCTAGTCAGTCATTAATCCCCGCGAACAGTCCTTAAACAGTTCGCGTTGCAGTAGGTGATTAAGTCACCCCTCCACATAATATAGGAGTAATGTATAGAGTGGTGTACCACGACAATACCCTACTACCACTTTCCACACTTGACTCTCCTAACCACAGAGGTTCTAGCTGCCCAGTGCTCTTTCATCATCTTATGAGCATTAGTCAGGTGGCAGTATATACTGTGAGGTGCCTACCTGCTGCCAGGGCCCAAAGCCTATTGACTAGGGCAAATATTATGTACGAGGTGTGCTGGGCTGTTAAATCTACTCACCTTTCTCCAGTACAGATATAAGGTGGCTACGCTGGTACCATCCTGTATAGTCCAAGTTCCAGGACAATGTTGCCTAAATGGTGGGCCGGGTTGGGAAAGCCCATCATCTATGGACTGGGACCGATTATATGTGTAAATGATTACATTGTTGAATTTCTGATCCTATGGAGATGTTTCCCTTAAGCTCCCAACTCATAGGGAAGTCATAGTGTGCTTTCCATGAGACCCTTTTCTCTTTTTTACTCTCTTCATGGTGACAACTCAAAGTAATAGTGGGAAAGTGCATAGAGATCTGTTTCCAAGCACGGCATCACCTTCCCTAAGTGTCAGGGAGGATGAGGAAAATCAAGGCACCCCTTTGACCCATGGAGGGGCTCCTCTTTCACCATTGCCATTTGGCAAAGGTGCTTACCTTTTGCTATCTTTGGAGCCACTCTTAGACAGCTCCATATCTGAATAGGAGGTGCCTCCCCGTGCTTTCTCAGGTACTTTAGCCCAGACTAGTCCAATTAAAGATACCTCAAATGTGTTCTGTGAATCCTTGGGGGAGGATGGTCACATGGAGGCACCCTGTGAGATAGGCATGGTGCTGGAGGTGACTCAGCCCCAGATGGCAGGATTTTCCATGGGGTCGAACCTGGGCTTAGTGCCAAACACTGAACCTAAGTCCACCCTGTACAAGCTTCTTATCAGATGGCTTGGGCCTGAGGACTCACAAGGACAGGAGGGACCTCCTTCCCTGCTGGTGTCCCTTTGACAGCTAAGACCTCCATTTCAGAGAAAGATTTTGATGAGGCCAGTCCATCTGGGGACAGATATGTCCGCTCCCGCTTCAGCAGGGAAAGATCGGCACCCGACTATGAGGTGCCCACAGGTGGAGTATTGTAGCCCAAGATCAAAGTCGAAAGTGTGCTTAGTGGAGCCTCGCATTAGGAAACTACCTAGCGTCTTCAAGCCCACTCACTTCAAATGCTTTCTGGTTATTCGCTCCACTGATGGCAGCATGTTGGCCAAGGGCAACAAGATCCATCAGATTCAAGGTAGAGAGCCGAAGGTATCTTGTTTCTCGGACTGGAGCCTTCTGGCGAAAGCATCGAATCCCTCCGAAACAGCCATGGTTAGTGCCTTCCGGACAGTTAATATACTCCCCTCCTTATCCTGAGTGTCCAGGTAGTCTCCCCTCTAGACCTCTAGAGTACACAGGCTAGTACATCCCACACATTTTCATTTCTGGTGAAAATACCATAATTGCTTTGCACTAATTTTTAATTAAATAAATTGCTGTTCTCTTCATTTATCACCTTCCCAAATAGTCTTGTTCTCATCTGGAACCTCCCTCTCGGTTGCTTCAATTTCCTTAAGAAAATGCTTTCTTTCTAGTTATGAGAATTTGCGTGCAAAATTGTTGGTACTAAGACTGAAGATTAAGCAGAAGTCAGGGAAGGTAAGTTGATTGCTTTTCTCATGTCTGTGCTGCTTGAATCACCTGTTTTGTATATATATATATATATATATTTTTTTAAGAGTTTATTGATAGGATGTTCAACATGGCATTGAAACCATGAGGTACTATGGTTTATGCCATCTGCCACAAAATCTACCCATATCAGAATTCCATCTGACAGCTAACTACCTCCAATTTGGCTCATATCACTCTGCTGAAGCAATGGTTCCACTCCACTAGTCCATAACCCATTTTAGAGGTTGTATGTAGTTAATTAATAATGTGCTGGGATCAAAAATTTGTCCAAACTTACATCAAGATGTTTCATAAATGGGGAATGAGTACCCCACCCTGTTTTCTCTGGCCTTGATGTGTGCCAAATCCCTCTTATGTGGGGAAATTTGTTAATTAAAATTATGAAGTAAAACGCAATGATGCCATTTCCGCCAGAAAATAAAAATGTGAAGAAAACATATAGATGCTGGCATTGGGGCCAGGAGGGCAGACAAGCTGCTATAGTTCAGTTGGAGCTTAGTTGCCCATAGTACACCTGACAGTACCTTCCAGAGTTGTGGGGAAGATGATGGTGGTGGTGGGGATGATGATGATCAAGCAATAAAAAATACAATTAGATTTATATCACTACATCTTTTGTAAAGACAAAAAATGTAAAGCTATTCCACTCCTTCCTCACTCTATCCACCTTTTGCTCTCCAAGCATCTCTCTCAAGTTCACCATTTGCACAGCTCTCACTCAAGATCTTTCCTTCTAATTGAATACTATAGTCTCACTCCAAAACACCAATGTTGGCACTATCATACTCTCATGCAGCTTCCAAGCACACTCCACACTCAAACCCTTACCATTCACTAACTCTATAATTGCTCCGAAGACTCCTTCCAGATTGTATTCTGCTTCATTTGTACCACTATACATTTACAATTCTTCCTAAATACTTAAATCATTGCACGCAAATACCATTGTTTTACTCTTTTCTGCATTCACTTTTCACCCCCTTGCCTCTCCCTCTAAATTCTTTTCCCTCATTTTCATAAATACTTCACTCATTACTTCATCCATAATAATATTAAACAACCATGGCACCATCACACTACCTTGTCTTACCCCCCACCCCTCCTCCCCAACTATTCACTCTGGCTATCTTTCACCCTATGTTCCAACACAAATACTCAACATCATCCAAAGTTTACCACTCAATACATTCCTACAACCTGCCTTATACACCTTACACCTTTATCCCTTGTTTTCTCAGTCCAAATACTTGAACCACACATTCCCTACCTTATCTAAACCAAACTGCCATTGTTCATCCTCTATAATCCTTCAGTTATCTTTCTTTTACAATCAATCTGAATTTTTTAATACACTTTACCTACAACACAACAGATTTATCCCTCTGTAGTTCTTACATTCATCTTTCTCCACTTTACCCTTATACAATGATCCTATTAATGTACTCATCCAGTCATCACACACTCTTCAATTTTCTAAATCCTTTCAACCCAGCCACCAGACCCATTACATAACACAATCACCACCACTTTTTTGCATCTCAATGACTATATCATTTACTCCATCTGCCTTCCTATTTTTCAAAACTCTCACAATGCCAACGACGTTTTGCCTCATCTCTTCCATACTATTAGGTTGGAAACAAAGTTCTTGCACAACTTTATTGATAATGATCCACGACTAAATGCAGGAAAGGAAATGCATCAATGAACAATGTAATCACTGTTATTTTCGAGCACCTGCATCGATGTCTTTGTTGTAAAATTCAATGAGTTTGCTATCAAAGAAGTCTCAGTTTTGTGTTCATCTTTGCAAATGTTTTGTCATTCAAGAAGTTCTGCAATGCCTGTAATAGTGGGTGAGGGAGAGTTTCCCACCGCACCTCTAGGAATTTTTCACAGGTATGATTTGCAATGTGTGGTCAGGCGTTATCATGAAGAAACATGACATCAGTCAATTTTGGTCTATAACTGATTGCATTCCAACATTTTCCAGTAAATTGCTTCCTTCACATCCTACCAAACACAAACCATAAGCTTCTTTTGATGTTGGTTGGCCTTTGCCTGAAGTTTGTATGTCCAGCTTCTTTTAGGTGCCATGGTAGAGTGTAGACATCATTTCTCATCTGCAGTAACCACTTTGTTCAGCCAATCAAAATGATGTTTCTTGGACAGTAGTGTCATGTAGGTGTCTATGCGGTGCTGGCAGTTGAAGTTGGTCAGGTTACATGGGATCTCTATATCCAGTTTGCTGACTTTGCCCATTTCCTGTAAATGATGCAAAATGGCTGATGCTAAACTTTTTCAGCCAGCTCACATGATGTTAGATTTGGGTCAGCTTTGACACAAGCTCACAAAGGGTCATTGTTATTAAGTGAGGGTCCACCACTTCTTGGCGATCTTGGAGATTGAATTGCCCATGCTGAAACTTCTTAAACCCATTGTAGGTTGTATGACAACATATTGTCTCTTCTCCAAATGCTTGGTTGATACAATATTGCAACTGGGCAGCATTTAGGCTGGACTTGTAATCATACAGTAAAAGAGTATGTTGCTGTTCACATGAAAGAGTCATTTGATGGGTAATTTTTTTTAACTTTAGATGCGAGGGGCGGTCAATAAGTTTTGCGAATCGGTAGGGCAAAACAGAGGAAGGGGGATGGCTGTTTGCGGGGGTGTTAGGACAAGTTATGACAAGTCAGGACCTGCAGCCGCTCGCTCCTGCCTCGTCTATTTAAGAAGCAGTAGCTGATCGCAGATCGTCAGTCACAAATTTTTCAAGAATGGACAAGGCTGAGCACCGCGCAGTGATCAAATTTTAGACCAAGGAACGCAAGAATGCAAAAGAGATCCATGAACGCATGGTTGCAGTGTACACCGACACCGCCCCTTCCTAAGCAACCATTGCTCGCTGGAATAGGGAGTTCTGCCATGGTCGTGACTCCCTTGAAGATGACCCCCGTCCAAGACGCCCGTCAGATGTGACCAACGAGGACAATGTAGCCCGTGTGGAGAGGATGATCCTCGAAAATCGACGGGTGAAGCTCGAAGAAATCGAGCGAGAACTTGGAATATCACATGGAAGTGTCATCAACATCATCCACGACAATTTGGCCATGACCAAGGTCTCTGCCCGTTGGGTCTCCAGAAACCTCGCCCTATGACCGACTTCAACGTCGTCAAAGTTCACAAGGCCAGAGTTGAACAAGCTGCCCTGCGCGAGTGCGGATTCAAGGAGCTCAACCATCGCCCCTACAGTCCAGATCTGGCCACTAGCGACTACTTTCTATTCCACCAGCTCAAGGTTGCACTGCATGGACGCCGGTTTGGGAACAATGAAGATGTCCAGCTCGCCGTCCAGGAGTGGATTGAACAGCAATCGGGAGATTTCTGGTTGTCGGGGATTCGAAGCCTCAGGGACAAGTGGCGCAAGTGCATTGAAGTCGAGGGTAGTTATATTGAAAAATAATAAAACACTTTTCCTCATATCTCGTTTCCTTATATCCGAATTGCAAAACTTAGTTACCACCCCTCGTATCATAAAGAGTGTCTGACTAATTACTCTGTAGTGGCCTAGGCTTACCTAGGCCTCACTTGAAAGTGCATAGTGACTTAGGCTCTAGGTCACTGTGCACTTTCAAGTGCACAGTGATCGGGGGTGGGGGCAGAGATTCCATCTGCTCCTGAGGAGCTATAAACAACAATATAAACTTGAAAAATCTGGTGGCTTGGTTCCTAAGTGGTAAGAACCTGAAAATATAACATCAGAAAAATGGCAAAGTACTAGAAATAAAGAAAAGTTCATATCTACTGTTAGGTAAATTTGGTGTAGAAAGAAGATTGAGTACTTTCTGGTGAAATATTGTGTGGTATTAGATAAATGATTGGGTCTGAAAGCCTTAAGAAATTACTGGGGATTGAAACTTAATGAACAAAGAACATTGTTTTCTGAGTTAAATCTTTGTTTCCCATCTCGAGAAACACATTTCTCAATGGATACCAATTTGGTAATATGGAATCTGAGCTGTCTCTATGATTTTTTTATGCTTGACTCAGTGCAGAGTTTGTTTCACCTTTTTGATGCTTGAATCATTGCATAGGTTGTTTCACTTTATTTGATGTTAGAGTTAGTGCAGAGATTGTTTCACCTTTTTGATCCTTGGAGTCAGTGCATAGGTTGTTTCACCTTTTTGATGCTTGAGTCAGTGCAGAGGTTGTTTTTCCTTTTGGATGCTTGAGTTAGTGCAAAGGTTGTTTCACCTTTTTGATGCTTGAGTCAGTGCCGAGGTTGTTTCACCTTTTTGATGCTTGAATCAATGCAGAGGTTGTTTCACCTTTTTGATGCTTGAATCAATGCAGAGGTTGTTTCACCTTTTTGATGGTTGAGTTAGTGCAGAGGTTGTTTCACCCTTTTGACGCTTGAGTCAGTGCAGAGGTTGTTTCTACTTTTTGATGGTTGACTCGGTGCAGAGGTTATTTCACCTTTTTGATGCTTGAATCAGGCAGAGATTGTTTCACCTTTTTGATGCTTGAGTCAGTGCAGAGGTTGTTTCACCTTTTTGATGCTTGAATCAGTAGAGGTCGTTTCACCTTTTTGATGGTTGATTCAGTGCAGAGGTGTTTTCAATGTTTTCCCCATTGTGATTAAACTTTAGTCTTTATGGTTATTTATTGTTAATTATATTTTTTGTAATTTTTATATTTTAAATCTGCCAGTAGTATTTTTCATTACTTCTTATGGCTAAATAGGGATTATATAGCATTAAAAAAAACTATGATTTTAAAATTATTGTAGAGAAAGTAAGTCCCACATAGTAAGGTCTGGACTGGTGACTCCAATCTGATACTATGCTATTTAGCACATTCATGAAACCTTTATATGAGACTGGTGTCTTAACCCAGTTTCTTTCTAAATTTCACAGAATACTGTAGGACTCATTTAGTCACTTTTCACCATGTGCAGCCTGCATCATGATGATGCCCTTTTCCATCTCAATTTTAAGTTGCTGACTGCATACAGGTATCCTGGGAGGTGGGGGGCACCTTAATATAGGTGACTGCCAGATAACTGGAGGGGGTGGTATACTCCCATCTTTGTCTTTTTAGTAGTAATCTAATCTTCAGAGGAATTTTGTACTCGTTAGTAAATTTTCTATTTCCTTCTGGCCCACACATGGTGACTCTGCCCTTTATGGCAGTTGGCAGATTGATACCTTAAAAAAAAGTCCCAGACTTGATCATATCCTCGGTTGTTAGGCTCTCTCTTAATTCAAGGAAACAGGCCTTAATATAGTGTCAGATAATGTTCCCAGCAGTATTTGGGAATTTTAATTTTGTCGATCCATTTGGATTAACTGAGATCTTTTGCAGGATCCTTTGGAACACCTTGGAACCCCTCTTCCGATATGCTCCCTCAGAGGAATGCTGGTGTCCCCTTCGAAAGCTACATCTGCCATCTTAAATCATGGGGTTTCTATGTCTTCTTTGGATGTTGGTAAGAGTACCATTCCTCTCCAACCCAGTCAACCAGGCTCTTGCCCTACAACACCCTCAATGTCTGTCAAATTTGTTGAAACTGAACCCATTCCACCCCCAAGGACAAAAGGGAGTCGTCGAAAAAGCAAAACCTACGTAGTGACCAGCAGGGATAGTGCCAAAAAAGTAGGGCCAAGTGGAGTAACTTTCAGGAGTCACATAAATGCAAATTCGAATCTGGAGGAAGATGTCACCCAAAATTCAAGTGGAGTTTTCCAGAGCCACATTAAGGGTCAGCTTAGTAAAGAAGAAATAGAAGCATTCCTAAAATAGTACTGTGATTACGGCTTCCCAGAGTACTTCAGGTTTGTTGTTCCCTGTGCTATGTTTCAAATTATCCCTTTTATGCCGACATCAGAAAGTATTTTTATACTCTAGTCAGAATCAAATGGTTTTAACTTATTATTGCCATTAACATATCACCTTTTTTTGTGAATCTATCACCCATTTTTCAGAGAATTACATGAATTTAGTGTCTGCACATTTATGCTTGCATAATCAATATAACACTATTAATCTATGGCATGATTATATTCAACAGGGCATAACCTTGCCATTGTTGGATGTTACTACATAAAAGGGTAAAATAGAAATAAAAAGAATGTTAATGTCCAGTAATAAAATCCTGCTTATATTTTAGTGCAATCTAAGTCGCGACATTGACCAATTTTTGAGTCTGTTATAGAATTATATCAAGTTATCCCTTAAGTTTTTGCCAAATTTGTTTATAAAAATTTCAACAAATACTTAGGGGATGACCTGATACTATTTGAATTTTCTCCTGACCCTGAAATATAAATCATGTCCAAATCCTCATATGCATTACTTTTGTATCATAAAAAGAACTTAAAATAATATGGCCTATCCATAAATATACTGAAAATTTCTGAATTCTTAATACCAAGAAAGTTTTATTTGACAAGTTCTAAGATACTCCATGAATAAGAAAATACAACAAAATTATGATTTAGATAGAATAGGTGAAGACAGGTTAGATTTAATAGAAAGAAGCTTCCATATTAATTATATAAATTTAACTACTTTCCTGTCATAGAAGTAAAGAAGCATTTAGATACAATGACTGAGAAGTAATGAAATAAAAGGGGTTTTCTTTACTCACTATGCTAGTGGTTTTAGTTATTCTATTCAATTTTCTCAACCATTCATCATAAGCCTGTACCAATATAAAAAAAAAATTATATTGGTACAGGCTTATGATTAAATATTTTTATTAAAAATATTTAATTTGTAGAAGGGGTCAACATGAAAATGAAATCTTTAGTTTACTTGAGTATTAACATATAAACTCTTTCATTTCATTGTTTCAATATTCAAAGCAAAGTTGTGCTCCTGTTATCATTTTAGATGTAACTAAATAATATATTGACATCTTGTTAGAATTTGAGAAACCATTGTTCGTCCTCCCACATACTCAGAAAAATGAGAGGAAAATAATTCTAGATACTACAGGGAGTTAAGTTTGCAATGCTAATTAGCTGTGCATTATTTTTTTATTATTATTATACAAATCTGTTCCCTCCCAGAAGTTTACAATGCATTTTCCACCCCCATCTCCCTCTGTTATCAAAAGAGTACTGGAGGAGGTCTAGCCACACCAAGTGGCATATGTATTCATATACCATGACCAAAAGTTTCTCTATAAAAATTTGTTTCATAGCTATGAAAAGAATTTTGTGGGGTTTTAAATGCGATTGATCAAGTTGGAATGCAGTTGTATGTATGAATTTAATTTTCTACCTGAACAACAATTGACTGAAAAATACAAGTTTTCAGAACAATCAACAAGTGGTAATATGCATTTTTGTAAGTTTATTTTGGCTAATTTTTGTGCCATTGATTCTCACTATCCACTACATTTATTAGTGGGCACTGTAGGTTGTTATATGTGTGGCAATATCTGCAAAGTTGACCAAGATGAGATTCTCATCTCCAAAAGTGTGATTATTGCACTCCTATTACTCTTACCCCACTCATTTGATTCATGAGATCTGATTCTCTGGTGGAATGCAATTTTGGTCTTACCCAATAAGCTTGCCTTGCCATGCTGGGGTGCCGCGCAACCAAGCAGCTGACCAATCTGCTGGGATAGCCTCTGGCCCAGCACTCCCAGTCCCACACCCATTTAGGGATGATCTTCCACATGTGAAAATCCATCACATTAAACCCTTCCTGCATTTACTGGACCTCACCCTTCCACTGGTCCTACCATAAAGATGTGTTGCTGGCCTACTGCCTGGGGTACACCAGACCGACCTATGGATACCTTATGTCACGCAATTTCCATCCCACCTATAACCCCTGCTGTACCAGACTCACACTTACCCCTGTATTCCATCCTTTATTTCTGATTCTTTCCTCCTACCTTGACTCAGCTCACTTGTGTTTAATCCTGGCCAGAGGCCCCTGGTTCTCCATGAATGTTTTCTCTTTTCTCTCTGATATTATTGTGCCTGTTTTCCCCCCTATTTTCCTTTCCCTATTCCTCCTCCTTGATATCAATTGTGTTTGCTGAGGGGGATACATAACATCAATCACTGGTAACACCCTACCCTAAAGCTTTGCAACTGCAACCCCCACGTCCCTTTATGCGGCAACCTGCAGTCAACTCCCTACCATAAAAAACTATTTTAAAGGTCTGTGTACCATTTTAAGATGCCTGGATCTTTTAATTGAACTGATAACATTTATGTCCACATTATTTGACTGCCTCTTTTGCCGCAGTTTGTATTTTTATCTCTTTTTTTTATTACCAACTTAAGCCAGATGAGCTTATAGGGCACAAAGGGCTATAAATCCTTAAAAAAATAAATCAGATGTCTGGAGTAGTTCATGGCCTAATTACAAGTATAAAACTAGACTTACTTTCATGCTCTAATGGGCATGAGACAGTGCAACCTAGTGGTAATGTCTGTGCTAAAATAATGCCCATAAGTTTTACTTTGGATAATATAGATGGTAAATTTAAATAGTAACAGGCTATGATGGGGGTGGTTTCTCTGAATGATACTGCTAAAAGATTAGTTGTTTTTGTCACAGAAAGATTGAGTCTTATTTTGAGCAAGCAAATAAATCACCTCTATTAGCAAACTAATTGTAAGTGCTTTATCTAAGCTTGTAAAAGATGTGGTGGGTAATTTGTTACCATTGGCAACTCTGAATTCCATACATGCATATTGTCTGCTGTCAGTTTTCTCTTTTTCCTAACATAGTAAGCACAGTTGTGCATCATCTATGAATGAAGCAATACCATGGTTGAATTGAATCCTTCAAAAATTTGGAAAAAGCAAGCTATGCTGCTTGGTATTCAGGCCTGGGACTCCAATGTGAAGAGCTCTGAGTGCTTGGGTGTCAATCTGAAGAAGTTGCAGAGGATCAGGAAAGGGTTGAATGAGTCAGGTTGTGATTACGAGGGTACAGCAGCTCAGAAACTTCATTCTAAACTGCCTGATACGAAAAGAACCAAAGAATTTGTTGTGGAGATCCAGGCCATCATTACCAGTGAACCCAGTATTAATGAGGTCCATAGCCATGGAGAAGGGAGTGTCAGTCTCTCATCGAGCAGTTAGTCCATGAGGACATCTGCTACTATTCATACAAGATGAGAAAAGGCCAGCTTCTGTCACAGAAGATAAAGGACAAGCAGAATGAACATGCTGCGATGCTTGTGAACAAACTGAAGCACCCCATGCTTGCTTTGCATGATTTGGTTCTTCTCAGACTAGAATAATTTCTGCCAGAATCTAAGTGGTGAACTCGCAAAACAGTCTTTCTGTGTTCTCCAAAGATGTACTGAGAGTCATGAAGATTGAGTTCCCATCGTGTTTTGGTGTTAGGGTGGTCAATAGCGAGGGCCACGTTATGCCCCGTTTATCTTCCAAGAGGTGTTGCCCCAGATCCAAGAGGTAGCTGCTGAAATACTTTGTGTGATAGCAGGACTCTGCACCATGCTAGACATGCAGGAGGAGCCAGTCTCAGCTGTCAGACTTTCTTTGACCATATCACTCCAAACATCTTGCTTTCCAATTCCCAAGACTACCGCCTCCTGGACTATTATGTGTGAGGCCTGATTGAGAGAGAGACCAATATGACCCTGTGCACCACCCAGGTGAAGCTTTGGTCCAGAATCACCACAGTTTTCATTCCTCCAATTAAATGGGGAGACGATCAACAGGCTGGAAGGATCATACTGCTGCTATTCAGCAGCCTGATCTTGTTTTGCCATGAGTATGCAAAATTATAGAGACAAGAATAAACAGAGAACCAACAGGAGGAAGATGGAGAAAAGGATGTTGGATGCCCAGAGGGGTATCTCCTGAAGATATTAGCTGTCCAACCTGACCAATTCCAAACTTTTTTGATTACTACCAATAGGTCTTCTTAATCCTTTTAGCATCAGATTTTCTCAATTTTGGTTTCTTGAGGTTAGATGTTTGATGATTTTCTCAAGCATTTCATCATTTGTTTTATGCCCCAGATGCCCTTCCTGACAGGCAACCCTGCCCATTTATCTGGGCTTGGGACCAGCTCTGGATTGAACTAACTTGCTCAACCTAGAGGCTGGGTTCATTACTACCAATATGATCTGGTGGAAATTTTGGGGATGAGATTATGGTAGTCCACAGCAATCAGGGTAAGGCCTTTGGATAAATGTTGCTTAAAGGAACTGACCTCTTTATCTATCCAAGATGCCCTTGTTCACCTTGCAGAATTGGAAGCCAAAGGGAGGAAAGAGCTCTTATTCTTTTACTGACAACATAAAATCAGCTTCACTGATAAACTGACTATATCCATTTTAATGGAAGAGGCTGCCAACAACACATCTTAGGATTTTAGCAGTTTAATTTAATGTTATTACCTTTTTCTAAATGGATGTTTGACTGAGAGGTTTAAAAACAACAATTCTAGATAAATTTGTTTTCTTAGTGACATTAAGTAATCCATTTTCTTGCCAAGGTTTTTAAGGTCTCACTGAAAGATAAAAAAAGTGCATGATCAAAAACCTCCTAGGTAACCAAGTTTGAAAATAGGAAACATTTGTTTTGAACCTCAAAATATTGTATTATAATTCAGAGCATGTATTAATTAGCAGTTAGAATTCTTAGAACATTTAAGGCCATCTTCCATTTGTTGGGACTATATAGGAATGGAAAAGATGGTGGAAGATTTAAAAGATGATGCGAAAGAGAGCAGCAGTTTCTGTTGGGTCACTGGGGTCAGGAGGGTATACCACTCCTACATGTTTCAGCTGTTGCAGGGGCATTATCCTTGTTTCATCATCCCTCTGCAGTGAATTTTGCTGTATGGATTGTATACTCTACTAAGAATTAGTTTTCATTTTTAGCAACCTCTTTTGCTGGATTGCGTGTGACCTAATTTTCTTTCCCAATTATTATTGTTTGATTTTTTTTTAACAACCTATAATGACTGGTTTTGATCTAGAAAAGCTCTTCATTTTATTTGTTTTAAGTTTGCTCCAAAACAACTATAAATCTCTGCATAACATTCCAAACAATTTCTGGATTTTACTTTTTCTGTTCTTTGCTCTCCCTCCTATTTGTGTTTCAAACCTCACCAGCGCATTTAACCGATTATGCCTCCACTCCTTCTTTATACCCTGATCTTGCATTGCCATTTTGTAAGTTCATTTGCTCAAATTAGTTATGTTGCATCTTTCAGAACATTTCAGACAAAAGTAAGTTAACTATGATATAATTATATGTTTAATAAATCCTTGAATACTTTTGGGTAACTGCCACTAGGCTTTGCTACGCTGCATTGCCAAGTAATATTTTTCATGACACGTAAGTTTGGAAAATTAATTATATAAAAATAAAAAGCAGCGCTAAAATATTAATGCAAACATTTTGTGATATGGATGATTAAAAATTAAATAAATATATATAAAGTTAAGCTAGAAAAAGGGGAAATTTGGCAACCCTGTTTTGAAACAAAACTGTTTTAAAATGTTTTACCAGTGTGGTTTTACATAGTGCAATAATATATCTCAATAAATTTAATTTATTTTATTTGTAAATGTCCAATCTAGTTTATTTATAACTAAATATACCCCAAACACTGTCTCTCAAATAATATATTAACTTGTTACTTAACTAAATTATGTGTAAAGTGTGACATGACTAATTGTAGCAACTGCAGTTGCTCCAGAAATTATTCTTACCACTATCTAATGCCACATATTTTTGCTATAATCCATGAACCATTTGTTGCAGGGTTATAAAATTGGGCGAAATTGAGAGGAAAGTATTAATAGACAAACTCACAAAATTTTAACAAGTTTTATAGAAAAATCAAGGAATGATAACAACTTGATAACTAATAGTCATTAGTAAAAGTTTTTTACTTAATGACACTCCTCAAACTATTATTATAGTTATTGGCAAGATTCAAACAAAACTTGGATGGAATATTATTCCACTCATCTTTCATAACTTCTTCCATTCATCAATGTTTTTGGTGTCTTGCATGAACCATCAGTTCATATCGTAAACTTTCTATTAGCTTGAAGTCTGGTCACTATGATGTTCATTTCAAAATGTATATTTTTGCTACCTTAAACCAGGACCGAACTAATTTTGATGTTTGAGCTCTGTCAACCTGGCTTTTGTGCCAAACAACTCGATCTTCATTTTAATGGCACATATCTCCATAAATTGAAATCTTTCTCCAAATGATCATTGGTGTACGTACCTCAGACAGGCTTTCAAATGAATTTCTTTTCAATTAAGGTGTCTTCCTCAGATGTCCATGTATTTCCACTTTAAGCAACATATATTTCACTGTTCAAACTCAATAGATGCCTTCTCATAACTGATAACTCAGTTATCCTTTGATTATTTTTAACAGATCTAAGAATCCTCCAACCATTTAAGGGGAAATGAAGGAGATTTGTAATTGTCCCCAATTCCTTAAACTTTCTTATGCCCAACTGCACTCTAGATTAAAAGGCATTTAGTTCTTCAGAAGTCTTCTTGTAGCTCATTTTAGATTTGACTTTCATAATTATTCTTGATTTGGTGGAAGACAGTTCACAAGCTTTTACCATAATGATTGTTTGGTGTAAATATAAGACTCATTTGCAATACTGAAAAAAGGTTTGTTTAGTTTACTTTGATAATTATTCTTGATTTGACGGGAAGGCAGTTCACTACCTTTTACCATAATGATTGCTTGTAGTATATGAGTATTGCGCAATACTGAAGAAAGATTTGTTAAAATGTTCTAGACTCTTCCAAATTATAAATAAAAAGTTGCAGAAACTATTTGTGTAACTTCAAAACTGTGCTATAATTTAAACACTATATATCAAACCTATGGATATGAAAATAATATTATAAGAATACTTTTTGGTAAGGAATTTTTACAAAAAGTGTTATTACTGCTATATTTATTGATCCAAACTGTTGAGATTTTGTGGGTTTCTCTTTACATTTGTTAAAATGAATGCAAATTGTGTTAGCCTGCAAAAGACAGTTCATGAACTATGACAGAATATTTTGGCATTTCGTGGGAGTATGAATACTTTCTGGAGCAAATGTATATTTATCAAGGAGTTCTTGTCATGCAATGTGCACAGACCTTTTTTGTAATATACTTTAAATGAGTTCTCTGCCCCAATAGATTTTAATTAAACTGAATTATTATTAATCAACATCAGCTGTGATTCCTCATTCCATTATCAAAATCATCCACTGTGGAATTGGTACCAATGGCAATTGATTTGTGTTCTTTAATATTAGAGGTGCTTTTGTAAGGTCAAGTTCTTAATTCAAATTATAAACATACCTTTTTTGTAAGGCCATTTTCTTTAAGTTTCTTCATTGTTGATTTTTAAGATTGGTATTGATTTTGGTGGTATGGATACGTATAAGCAAACCATATGTTAACTTTTTTCCAGTTTGGTATAATTTCTCATCCAGTTGTAACTTGCATAAACGAGTATACTATAATGTTGATCTCTGAATTAGAATCTTTTAATATATAGCATGAGTTTAACTTCTTTTAGCCAAATTGAATAAAGTGTTTGAGAGGTTCTAGCTTCAGAATATATTTTATTTTTGGTTATGTAGTAGTTTTATTTATTCCATCCTTATTAACCTCTTATTCTGCTTTTACATTAAGATTGTAGTGGGATAATATACTTTCCACACTTTCATAGGGTTTGTACCCCATAAGGGGCATGGCGATGTGCCATCCTGGCTGCCGTGCTGAGGGGATTCGGCGCCCCGTCCGACCCCAGCTTAGCTTCTCCTTCCTTCAAACATCCTGGCCGGCGTGCTGACGGGACTCAGCACCCCGTCCGACCCCAGCTTAGCCTCTTCTCCTTCCTTCAAAACACTTGTTTCCTCGCTTTTCATACAACCTCTCCCACAACTTTCTCTGGTCAGCCTCTAATTTCACAGGGTAGATGCTGACCTTCTTCTCAAGCCAACCGTCCCGGATCGGGCTGAGGGGGAAGGGGACAACGTTTCCTAACCCCTGAGCTCCGGTTTGGGATGAGTTTTTTTAACAACCTGCTTCCTTCCCACCCATACCTTCCTCACATTCTTTATCCTCTCCTCTTCACAAGCTATCCTTTTACACCGTGTTCAAGGTGGAGCCCCCCGTAAGGGGCGCGGCGATTTGCCATCCTGGCCGCCGTGCTGACGGGATCCAGCGCTCCGTCCGGCCCCAGCTAAGCCTCTCTTCCTTCCTTCAGATGGCCCGATTTCTTCCCTACCTCGTCGCTTTTCATACAACCTCTCCCACAACTTTCTCTGGTCAGCCTCTAATTTCACAGGGTAGATGCTGACCTTCTTCTCAAGCAAACCACCCCGGATCGGGGCTGAGGGGGGAGGGGACATTGTTCCCTAACCCCTCAGCTCCGGTTCGGGATGGGGGTTTTTTAACAACCTGCTTCATCCCCACCCATACCTTCCTCACATCCCTTTTCCTCTCCTCTTCACATTCTATCTGTTTTACGCCGTGTCTAAGGTGGAGCCGCAATGCCGAAGGACTGCCAGGCCACCAGGCGGGAGGGGTGGTCCCAAATGGCGGCGCCTGGCTCTGCCGGGCCTGTAAGCACCTCTTGCAGTGCGGGCTACTGCAAGAGGTGGTGAGCGATTGCGTCCCGTAAAACAGAGGGTCACCATGCCCAATGATGAAAAAAAAACCCATCTCCCCTTAATTCCCCCTAAAACAACGGAGCCGCCCTCGTGCAGCTCCACAGAAAAGATGGAGTTCCCCCCTCCCCTGTGCTTGCGCAGGGGACCCTCCATACCTCTTTAACCGGAGAGGAGGCTTACTCCTCTCCTACGCCTACGGGTGTAGGGGACTCCCCCTCACCCCCTTCTCTGGAGGTGCTTTCGGGCACCTCCCTATCTCCAGCGGCAGTCCCTCCTTTGCTTTCTAAGGGGACTGCCAAGAAAGCCAGCAGGCAGCCCATTGCCGACCGCCCCTCGTACAAGCGGCTCGGTAGGGCAAACCCCCTTAGGGGGGAGAGGGAAGCCAGGCCCCTTCGGTCGCTTCCCTCAAAAGACCTGCTGGCAAAAATATTAAACCTTGCCGGGGTCAAGGCCTGTGCCTCCCCACTAAAGACTTATGATGCTGCCAAGGGGACCTGCGATGTCCTGGGAGGGGATGGCCAACTGGAGGCCCCTCCTGTGATAGACATGGTCCTTGAGGAAAACCAGCCTCAGAAGGTAGGGCCTTCCATGGGGGGGAATCCGGGCTCGGCGCCAAGCACCGAACCCGAATCCGCCCCTATGCAAGGTCCTCATCAAACGGCTGTAGATTCTCAGGCAGTACAAGGAGGGGAGGGATCTCCTCCGGATGATGCCCCTGCGACCACCAGGACCTTCTCCATTTCGGAGAAGGACCTGGCTGAGGCCGGTCCATCTGGCCTGGGGGCTTCTACCGGCGGGGGTGAGAAGCGGGTTCATTCCCCGCCCTCCTCTCCAAAAAAGAAAAGGACCAAAAAGACGAAGAAGACTCGGGGCTCCTCTCAATCCGCGGGGGCTAAGGGGACGGATGGGTCTGCTGCCACTTTGGCAAGCGAACAAAGCCAAGATCGGCACATTCGGGCCCTCTGCTTCCCCGGGTACGGAGCTCCTGACGATGACAAAGACCAAAAGTGCACAGGGTGGAGCCTCGATGACATCGGAGCCCCTGATTCAGAGGTTACCTGGCGTTTTCGAGCCCGCTGGCTTCAAACGCTTCCTCGTTATTCGCTCCACTGATGTCAGCATGTTGTCCAAGGGCAACATGATCCATCAGAGGAGAGGATTAGCTAGTGCAATTGGTAGAGAGCCGAAGGTAACCCGTTTCTCGGACGGGAGCCTTCTGGCGAATCCCGCCGAGGCGGCCAAGATAAGTGCTCTTCGGACACTTCATGGCACCCCGGTGAGTGTGACGCCGCACTCTACCATGAACTTTGTAAAAGGAGTAGTTTATGCGAGGGAACTCGTTGACTACTCCATAGAAGACATCACCATAGGGCGGTCAAGGTCGAACGTGTGATGAGAAAACAGGGAGGGGCCTCGAGACCCACCCCTACACTCTTCGTCACGTTCGACTGTGACAAGCTCCCTGAGTCGGTGCGTGCCGGTTGGTACCGCTACCGCGTGAAGGTATTCGTGCCACTGCCGCGGCGGTGCTATTACTGTCACCGCTTCGGCCACACGAATCGATCATGTAGACGTGCAAAATCGGGGTCACCCGAAGTCTGTGTAAATTGCTCCAAGGTCGCACACGATAAGTCCAAATCGTGTGTGGCCAAGTGTGTCAATTGCGGAGAGCCGCACCCTGCTTCTTCGAAGCAATGTGGTGCATATCTCCTTGAGAAAGAAATCCTGGCCGTTCAGGCCCAGGATCGACTCTCATTCCGCGAGGCTAAGGACTTGGTCCTGGCGCGCCCGGCTCTGCCTGGGACGTCATATGCCTCAATAGTTAGAAAAGCACCCTCTGCTCCTGGCCCATCCAGGCCAACGAGCACGGTTGTTTCCGCGCCCATTCGGAGCCCTTCTGCGGGCTCTACTACACCCGGGCGCTCCCCTGGTAGAGCTGGCGGCAAAAAGGGTTCACACCCAGCCCCGGCTAATACCAGGGCTCCCCCCAGCGTGACCGTTTCCCGTAAGGCGAAACGGCCACGCGCCTCCACAGAGTCGTTAGACTCACAGGAGGCAACACCCCTGAAGATGGTCGCTAGGCCATCTTCCGGGGTTCCTAAAGCTGTTCCCCGAAAGGAGGACAGCAACAAAGGAGCTTCGGCCCCTTCGCCCACGCCCCGAGGTGGAGCGGGTGGCTCGGAGACGGTGGTTCCTCGAAAAGAGGGCCCCCCGCCTCCCAAGCCGCAACGCCCGCCTAAGGTTTCGAGGCGGAGGGAGGAAAAGACTCGCATGGCGAGCCCAACCTCCCCCAATAAGTCCTCGAAGGCGACAGCGCCTTCAGCGCTTTGTCCGGCCAACAGCGCCCGGGGTTCTGCCCCTGGGAAGCGTACGGCCATTCCCGTGAGGGTCTTCAATTCGAGGAGGGCCCCCGCGTCTCCTCCGAGCTAGGCCTGGAGGGCATATTCCTTCAATGGAATTGCCGTGGACTCCGGGCCAACTGGGAGGAGCTGCGGAGGCTCGTCCCGTTCCCCGTTAGCTATTTTTTTGCAGGAGACCATGCTAGGCGCGTGCCCGCTGCCTGCCCTCCCGGGGTATAAGGGTCTTGCGACCCCACCACCGCGGGATGGCCGGGCTGGGGGATGCGCGGTTTACACCCGGCATGATGTCCCCGTTCTTCCTTTCTCTTTAGATACCTCCTTTCAGGCAGTGGCTGTGCAGCTGCACCTGGATAGGAGGTATACTATCATTTCTGCGTACATTCCACCGTCAGCTGACTTCGACGCGGGGGACTTCCGCCGCGTCGTGGCACGGTTGTCGAGGCCCTATCTCTTGCTTGGAGATCTGAACGGCAGGCATCCTCTCTGGGGAGATTACTCCATAAATCCCAGGGGACAAGTCCTTGCCGATCTGATCGAAGAGCTTGAGATGGGTGTCCTAAACGTGGATGAGTTTACGCATCACTGTCCGAGAACCGCTTCATTTTCTTGCCTTGACCTATCTTTGTGCTCTTCGGATGCACAGCCTGATTTTGATTGGGGGGTGGTCGATGACCTCCATGGTAGTGATCAATTTACCATTCAAATATCATTTTCAGGGCAACTGCCGCCTGAGAGACCACCTCGGTGGTGCTTGGCGCGGGCGCGGTGGCCTGCATTTCAGGAAATGACTGAATTCTCTATCTCAGTCGAGGAGTTTAGGTCGGTAGATGAGGCCGTTGAGTTCTTCTCCGGCAACCTCATCGCCGTGGGCCTGACTACTATTCCTAGGACGTCTGGCCGTTTTGCACGCCGACCACTCCCATGGTGGTCGGCCGAGTGTGAGACGGCCCTCAAACAGAAGCGTTATGCCTACATGCGCTATAAGCGCCGCCCGAACGATTTCACTGTCGCTGAATTTCGTCGGGCTAGGGCTAGGTTCCGGTATATTTCGAAGCACGCCCGCCGCTCTTCTTGGCGAGCATACGTGTCTTCACTTAACGGGAAGACCCCCTTTAGCTGAGGTGTGGAAGCGAGTCAAAAGGATTCGGGGCAAGTTCTCGCAGGACCCCCCTCCCGTTCTCCAGGAGAATGGGACCGCAATCTCGGACCCCGCGTCCGTGGCGGAATTCTTAGCGACCGCTTTTTCCGCATTCTCTAGCCGTGATGCTGCTCCGCCAGCATTCAATGCACGTCGTGATGTCGCGGAAGGCCGCCGGCTGGACTTTACCTCCAGAGGCGGAGAACCCTTCAACGACAAGTTTACTGTGAGTGAGTTGCGTTCCGCTCTCGCTTCGTGCGCGGACACCGCCCATGGTCCGGACGATGTCCCGTACGCCATGCTTCGACACCTGGGTGAGCGAGGCATGGCCTTTCTGTTAGATTTGTTCAACAGGATCTGGGTGGAAGGTCTTCTCCCAGACTCCTGGCGAATCGCTACTGTGCTCGCCTTTCGCAAGCCGGGGAGAGATCACTCTACTCCGACCGGTTTCCGCCCAATCTCTCTAACCTCTTGCGTGTGCAAGTTGATGGAGAAATTGGTAAATGTTAGATTAGCCTATTTCCTGGACAGCGGAGGCCATCTGTCTTGTGCACAGTGCGGCTTCCGTAAGTTCCACTCCACGTCGGATGCTCTGCTCCGACTGGAAAGTGCCGTCTGCGAGGCTTTCCTTCGTAGACAGCACTACGCCACCGTGTTTTTTGATCTGGAGAAGGCCTATGATACCGCATGGCGATACGGTATCATGGAGACTCTCCACACGATGAGGGCGAGGGGACGCCTCCCAATTTTTATATCTGAATTTTTGCGAGATCGTGGATTCCGCGTACGGGTGGAGGGAGCCCTCTCCGGCCCAAAGGAGCAGAAAGAGGGTGTCCCGCAGGGAAGTGTCCTCAGTGTCACACTCTTTGCCCTGAGCATCAACGGCATCACCTCGGTGCTGCCGGAAGATGTTCTCGCTACGCTCTACGTGGACGACCTTTCGATCTCTTTTGGCGCGGCCCAGATGCCAACTCTGGAGCGTCGACTCCAACAGGCATTGAACCGCGTCTCTCACTATGCCGAAGCGCACAGGTTTCGGTTTTCTTTGGCCAAGACTAAGGTGGTGCACTTCTGCCGCCATCCACGGCTTCACCCCGACCCAGATTTGTTTCTTAATGGGGTGCGCCTGGATGTGGTTGAGTCGCACCGTTTCCTTGGTCTTGTATTCGACCGACGCCTCACCTGGGAAGCTCATATTCGCAGCCTTAGGGTCTCTTGTACCCGCGCCATGGACATTCTCCGTTCCGTGACGTTCAGCGCTTGGGGCGCTGATAGGGCTACCGCCTTACTTTTTTATCGATCCTTTGTTCGCTCGAAGCTCGACTACGGATGCGAGTTTTATGCATCCGCAGCCGAGCGTTTATTGCGGAAGGTGGATTCGATCCACCACACCGGCCTTCGCCTTGCGACCGGTGCCTTCCGCACTTCCCCCATTGAGAGCCTGTTGGTCGATGCTGGGGAGATGCCACTCGCTCTGCGCCGCGTGCAGTGCATCACTCGCCTGTACGCGCGAGCCCGGCGCCTCCCTCAGTCACCAACAGCTCTCACTGCATCCGCAGCTGATCTCGATGGTGCCTATGCCGCCGAGAGACGCCAGTCATACCCTAAGCCCTTTGGGTTTAGGGCCAGGAAACTCCTTCGAGAGGTAGATATAGCTCTCGGGCCGGTGGCGCCCCTGGTTCTGCCCAGGACGCCACCCTGGAGGGTACCACATTTGGCTATTTGTCGCCACGCCTCTGCTCCCAAAGCTTGTACTGCGCCGGGAGTATTGCGTTCGACCTTTTTGGAGCACACATCGTGTCACGCTGGTACCGTGCCAGTGTATACGGATGGCTCCAAGTCCCAAGAGGGGGTCGGCTTCCACGCCGTATCCCCTCTGTTTGAAGTCAGCGGGGCTCTACCAGGCGCTGCGTCTGTCTTCACGGCCGAGCTGGTGGCAATACACCACTCGGTACGGGAGATTACGCGACGTGCCCGGTTCGGAGACCGGATTGTGATCTATAGCGACTCACAAAGCGCCCTGAGTGCTCTCGGGGCATTGGAATCTCCGCATCCCCTGGTTCGCGATATCCGTGACGCCACGGTTTTGGCGAGCCGGGCAGATGTCGAGATTATCTTCTGCTGGGTTCCTGGACATGTAGGAATTGCGGGGAATGAGCGCGCCGATGAGGGCGCCAAAGAGTCCGCGAGGACTCTGCGACCGGACCAGCGTTTCGCTCTTCCTCACACCGACTACATGGCAGGAATACGGGCAGCTCTTCGGACTGCTTGGCAAAGAAGATGGGAGACGGTCGAAGGGAACTTAAAGTTGCGTGCCATTGCGCCGCGACTGTTCCCATGGACCTATCCCCCAATGCCGCGGCGGCTTCAGGTTGCTTTCTGTCGTCTCCGAATCGGACACACTCGTGTGACGCATCGCTATCTGGTGGAGCACTCGCATGCGCCCTATTGCAACGACTGCGTCGTCCCCCAGACTGTTCGGCACATTCTTGTCGAATGTCCCAGTCTGGGTGATCTTCGCGCACGACACCTGTCCCGGTACCGGGATGGGCGGGGTCGTTACCGCCTGTCCCTTGTACTCGGGACGAGTGCGTGCACTTTGACTGGTGGACTTGCTAACTTTTTGGGGGAGGCCGGCCTTCTCCCTTTTTTTTAACCAGGCTTAATTTTTGTTGTTGTTGTTTTTGTTATTGTTTTGTTATTGTTATTTCTTTTTTGTTGTTCCCTGTTCCATTTTTTGAAGTAGCCTAGAACTAGGCTGTTTGTTTACGGCGACTTATGCCTAAGTCGGCAGTCGCCAGATAGCCCCTTAAATAAAAAAAAAAAAAAAAAAAAATCGCTACGCTCTACGTGGACGACCTTTCGATCTCTTTTGGCGCGGCCCAGATGCCAACTCTGGAGCGTCGACTCCAACAGGCATTGAACCGCGTCTCTCGCTATGCCGAAGCGCACAGGTTTCGGTTTTCTTTGGCCAAGACTAAGGTGGTGCACTTCTGCCGCCATCCACGGCTTCACCCCGACCCAGATTTGTTTCTTAATGGGGTGCGCCTGGATGTGGTTGAGTCGCACCGTTTCCTTGGTCTTGTATTCGACCGACGCCTCACCTGGGAGGCTCATATTCGCAGCCTTAGGGTCTCTTGTACCCGCGCCATGGACATTCTCCGTTCCGTGACGTTCAGCGCTTGGGGCGCTGATAGGGCTACCGCCTTACTTTTTTATCGATCCTTTGTTCGCTCGAAGCTCGACTACGGATGCGAGTTTTATGCATCCGCAGCCGAGCGTTTATTGCGAAAGGTGGATTCGATCCACCACACCGGCCTTCGCCTTGCGACCGGTGCCTTCCGCACTTCCCCCATTGAGAGCCTGTTGGTCGATGCTGGGGAGATGCCACTCGCTCTGCGCCGCGTGCAGTGCATCACTCGCCTGTACGCGCGAGCCCGGCGCCTCCCTCAGTCGCCAACAGCTCTCACTGCATCCGCAGCTGATCTCGATGGTGCCTATGCCGCCGAGAGACGCCAGTCATACCCTAAGCCCTTTGGGTTTAGGGCCATGAAACTCCTTCGAGAGGTAGATATAGCTCTCGGGCCGGTGGCGCCCCTGGTTCTGCCCAGGACGCCACCCTGGAGGGTACCACATTTGGCTATTTGTCGCCACGCCTCTGCTCCCAAAGCTTGTACTGCGCCGGGAGTATTGCGTTCGACCTTTTTGGAGCACACATCGTGTCACGCTGGTACCGTGCCAGTGTATACGGATGGCTCCAAGTCCCAAGAGGGGGTCGGCTTCCACGCCGTATCCCCTCTGTTTGAAGTCAGCGGGGCTCTACCAGGCGCTGCGTCTGTCTTCACGGCCGAGCTGGTGGCAATACACCACTCGGTACGGGAGATTACGCGACGTGCCCGGTTCGGAGACCGGATTGTGATCTATAGCGACTCACAAAGCGCCCTGAGTGCTCTCGGGGCATTGGAATCTCCGCATCCCCTGGTTCGCGATATCCGTGACGCCACGGTTTTGGCGAGCCGGGCAGATGTCGAGATTATCTTCTGCTGGGTTCCTGGACATGTAGGAATTGCGGGGAATGAGCGCGCCGATGAGGGCGCCAAAGAGTCCGCGAGGACTCTGCGACCGGACCAGCGTTTCGCTCTTCCTCACACCGACTACATGGCAGGAATACGGGCAGCTCTTCGGACTGCTTGGCAAAGAAGATGGGAGACGGTCGAAGGGAACTTAAAGTTGCGTGCCATTGCGCCGCGACTGTTCCCATGGACCTATCCCCCAATGCCGCGGCGGCTTCAGGTTGCTTTCTGTCGTCTCCAAATCGGACACACTCGTGTGACGCATCGCTATCTGATGGAGCGCTCGCCTGCGCCCTATTGCAACGACTGCGTCGTCCCCCAGACTGTTCGGCACATTCTTGTCGAATGTCCCAGTCTGGGTGATCTTCGCGCACGATACCTGTCCCAGTACCGGGATGGGCGGGGTCGCTACCGCCTGTTCCTTGTGCTTGGGACAGATTCGTGCACACTGACTTGTGGACTTGTTGACTTCTTGGGGAAGTCCGGCCTTCTCCCTATTATTTAAGCAAGGTTTGTTTGTTTTTTTTGTTGTTTTTTGCATTTGTTTTGTTTTTTGTTTGTTTGTTTTTTTCTTTAGTTGCACGCTCCTGCGCCGGGGGGACCTCTCCCCGACGCACCAGCTTGCTTCCTTTCCCCCTTTTGGGGTGTTGTTTTTTTTTTCTCTTTAATTTCATTTTAAAGTAGCCTAGAACTAGGCCAGTTTTAATACGGCGACTAATGCCCAAGTAGGCAGTCGCCAGATGAGCTCTTAAAAAAAAAAAAAAAAAAAAATCTCCAGGAGAATGGGACCGCAATCTCGAACCCCGCGTCCGTGGCGGAATCCTTAGCGACCACTTTTTCCGCATTCTCTAGCCGTGATGCTGCTCCGCCAGCATTCAATGCACGTCGTGATATCGCGGAAGGCCACCGGCTGGACTTTACCTCCAGAGGCGGAGAACCCTTCAACGACAAGTTTACTGTGAGTGAGTTGCGTTCCGCTCTCGCTTCGTGCGCGGACACCGCCCATGGTCCGGCGATGTCCCGTACGCCATGCTTCGATACCTGGGTGAGCGAGGCATGGCCTTTCTGTTAGATTTGTTCAACAGGATCTGGGTGGAGGGTCTTCTCCCAAACTCCTGGCGAATCGCTACTGTGCTCGCCTTTCGCAAGCCGGGGAGAGATCACTCTACTCCGACCGGTTTCCGTCCAATCTCTCTAACCTCCCCCGTAAGGGGCGCGGCGATTTGCCATCCTGGCCACCGTGCTGACGGGATCCAGCGCCCCGTCCGGCCCCAGCTTAGCCTCTCTTCCTTCCTTCAGATAGCCTGTATTCCTATCCTACCTCGTCGCTTTTCATACAACCTCTCCCACAACTTTCTCTGGTCAGCCTCTAATTTCACAGGGTAGAAGCTGACCTTCTTCTCAGCCAATCGTCCCGGATCGGGGCTGAGGGGGGAGGGGACAATGTCCCCTAACCCCTGAGCTCCGGTCTAATGTGGTTGGCTTTTAACAACTTGCTTCATCCCCACCCATACCTTCCTCACAGCCCTTTTCCTCTCGTCTTCAAAATCTATCCGTTTTACGCCGTGTTCAAGGTGGAGCCGCCATGCCGAAGGACTGCCAGGCCACCAGGCGGGAGAGGTGGTCCCAAATGGCGTCGCCTGGCTCTGCCTGGCCTGTAAGCACCTCTTGCAGTGCGGGCTACTGCAAGAGGTGGTGAGCGATTGCGTCCCGTAAAACAAAGAGGGTCACCATGCCCAATGATGAAACAAAAAAACATCTCCCCTTAATTCCCCCTATAACAACAACGGAGCCGCCCTCGTGCAGCTCCACAGAAAAGATGGAGGTCCCCCCCCCTGTGCTTGCGCAGGGGACCCTCCATACCTCTTTAACCGGAGAGGAGGCTTACTCCTCTCCTACGCCTACGGGTGTAGGGGACTCCCCCACACCCCCTTCTCTGGAGGTGCTTTCGGGCACCTCCCTATCTCCAGCGGCAGTCCCTCCTATGCTTTCTAAGGGGACTGCCAAGAAAGCCAGCAGGCAGCCCATTGCCGACCGCCCCTCGTACAAGCGGCTCGGTAGGGCAAACCCCCTTAGGGGGGAGAGGGAAGCCAGGCCCCTTCGGTCGCTTCCCTCAAAAGACCTGCTGGCAAAAATATTAAACCTTGCCGGGGTCAAGGCCTGTGCCTCCCCACTAAAGACTTATGACGCTGCCAAGGGGACCTGCGATGTCCTGGGAGGGGATGGCCAACTGGAGGCCCCTCCTGTGATAGACATGGTCCTTGAGGAAAACCAGCCTCAGACGGTAGGGCCTTCCATGGGGGGGAATCCGGGCTTGGCGCCAAGCACCGAACCCGAATCCGCCCCTATGCAAGGTCCTCAACAAACGGCTGTGGATTCTCAGGCAGGACAAGGAGGGGAGGGATCTCCTCCGGATGAACCCCCTGCGCCCACCGGGACCTTCTCCATTTCAGAGAAGGACCTGGCTGAGGCCGGTCCATCTGGCCTGGGGGCTTCTACCGGCGGGGGTGAGAAGCGGGTTCATTCCCCGCCCTCCTCTCCTAAAAAGAAGAAAAAGACAAGAAAGAAGAAAAAGACTCGGGGCTCCTCTCCATTCGCGGGGGCTGCGGGGACGGATGGGTCTGCTGCCACTTTGGTAGGTGACCAAGCCAAGATCGGCAAATCCGGCCCCTCTACCCCCTCGTGTGCGGAGCTCCTGACCAAGACTAAGACGAAGAATGCACAGGGCGGAGCCTCGATGACATCGGGGCCCCTCATTCAGAGGTTACCTGGCGTTTTCGAGCCCGCTGGCTTCAAACGCTTCCTCGTTATTCGCTCCACTGATGGCACCATGTTGTCTAAGGGCAACATGATCCATCAGAGGAGAGGATTAGCTAGTGCAATTGGTAGAGAGCCGAAGGTGACCCGTTTCTCGGACGGCAGCCTTCTGGCGAATGCGGCGAATCCCGCCGAGGCGGCCAAGATAAGTGCTCTTCGGACACTTCATGGCACCCCGGTGAGTGTGACGCCGCACTCTACCATGAACTTTGTGAAAGGAGTAGTTTATGCGAGGGAACTCGTTGACTACTCCATTGAGGACATCACCTTAGAGCTGGCCGACCATGGGGCGGTCAAGGTCGAACGTGTGATGAGAAAACAGGGAGGGGCCTCGAGACCCATCCCTACACTCTTCGTCACGTTCGACTGTGACAAACTCCCTGAGTCGGTGCGTGCCGGTTGGTACCGCTACCGCGTGAAGGCATTCGTGCCACTTCCGCGGCGGTGCTATTACTGTCACCGCTTCGGCCATACGAATCGCTCATGTAGACGTGCAAAGTCGGGGTCACCCGAAGTCTGTGTAAATTGCTCCAAGGTCGCACACGATAAGTCCAAATCGTGTGTGGCCAAGTGTGTCAATTGCGGAGAGCCGCACCCTGCTTCTTCGAAGCAATGTGGTGCATATCTCCTTGAGAAAGAAATCCTGGCCGTTCAGGCCCAGGATCGACTCTCATTCCGCGAGGCAAAGGACTTGGTCCTGGCGCGCCCGGCTCTGCCTGGGACGTCATATGCCTCAATAGTTAGGAAGGCACCCTCTGCTCCCGGCCCATCCAGGCCAACGAGCACGGTTGTTTCCGCGCCCATTCGGAGCCCTTCTGCGGGCTCTACTACACCCGGGCGCTCACCTGGTAAAGCTGGCGGCAAAAAGGGCTCATACCCTGCCCCAGCTAAAACCAGGGCTCCCCCCTCTTCCCCCAGCGTGACCGTTTCCCGTAAGGCGAAACGGCCACGCGCCTCCACCGAGTCGTTTGACTCACAGGAGGCAACACCCCTGAAGATGGTCGCTAGGCCATCTTCCGGGGTTCCTAAAGCTGCCCCCCGAAAGGAGGACAGCAACAAAGGAGCTTCGGCTCCTTCGCCCACGCCCCGAGGTGGAGCGAGTGGCTCGGAGACGGTGGTTCCTCGAAAAGAGGGCCCCCCGCCTCCGAAGCCGCAGCGCCCGCCTAAGCTTTCGAGGCGGAGGGAGGAAAAGACTGGCATGGCGAGCCCAACCTCCCCCAATAAGTCCTCGAAGGCGACAGCGCCTTCAGCGCTTTGTCCGGCCAACAGCGCCCGGGGTTCTGCCCCCGGGAAGCGTACGGCCATTCCCGTGAGGGTCTTCAATTCGAGGAGGGCCCCCGCGTCTCCTCCGAGCTAGGCCTGGAGGGCATATTCCTTCAATGGAATTGCCGTGGACTCCGGGCCAACTGGGAGGAGCTGCGGAGGCTCGTCTCGTCCCGTTCCCCGTTAGCTATTTTCTTGCAGGAGACCATGCTAGGTTCGTGCCCCCTCCCTGCCCTCCCGGGGTATAAGGGTCTTGCCTTGCGACCCCACCACCGCGGGATGGCCGGGCTGGGGGATGCGCAGTTTACACCCGGCATGATGTCTCCGTTCTTCCTTTCTCTTTAGATACCTCCTTTCAGGCAGTGGCTGTGCAGCTGCACCTGGATAGGAGGTATACTATCATTTCTGCGTACATTCCACCGTCAGCTGACTTCGACGCGGGGGACTTCCGCCGCGTCGTTGCACGGTTGCCGAGGCCCTATCTCTTGCTTGGAGATCTGAACGGCAGGCATCCTCTCTGGGGAGATTACTCCATAAATCCCAGGGGACAAGTCCTTGCCGATCTGATCGAAGAGCTTGAGATGGGTGTCCTAAACGTGGATGAGTTTACGCATCACTGTCCGAGAACCGCTTCATTTTCTTGCCTTGACCTATCCTTGTGCTCTTCGGATGCACAGCCTGATTTTGATTGGGGGGGTAGTCGATGACCTCCATGGTAGTGATCACTTTCCCATTCAAATATCATTTTCAGGGCAACTGCCGCCTGAGAGACCACCTCGGTGGTGCTTGGCGCGGGCGCGGTGGCCTGCATTTCAGGAAATGACTGAATTCTCTATCTCAGTCGAGGAGTTTAGGTCGGTAGATGAGGCCGTTGAGTTCTTCTCCGGCAACCTCATCGCCGTGGGCCTGACTACTATTCCTAGGACGTCTGGCCGTTTTGCACGCCGACCACTCCCATGGTGGTCGGCCGAGTGTGAGACGGCCCTCAAACAGAAGCGTTATGCCTACATGCGCTATAAGCGCCGCCCGAACGATTTCACTGTCGCTGAATTTCGTCGGGCTAGGGCTAGGTTCCGGTATATTTCGAAGCACGCCCGCCGCTCTTCTTGGCGGGCATACGTGTCTTCACTTAACGGGAAGACCCCTTTAGCTGAGGTGTGGAAGCGAGTCAAAAGGATTCGGGGCAAGTTCTCGCAGGACCCCCCTCCCGTTCTCCAGGAGAATGGGACCGCAATCTCAGACCCCGCGTCCGTGGCGGAATCCTTAGCGACCGCTTTTTCCGCATTCTCTAGCCGTGATGCTGCTCCGCCAGCATTCAATGCACGTCGTGATGTCGCGGAAGGCCGCCGGCTGGACTTTACCTCCAGTGGCGGAGAACCCTTCAACGACAAGTTTACTGTGAGTGAGTTGCGTTCCGCTCTCGCTTCGTGCGCGGACACCGCCCATGGTCCGGACGATGTCCCGTACGCCATGCTTCGACACCTGGGTGAGCGAGGCATGGCCTTTCTGTTAGATCTGTTCAACAGGATCTGGGTGGAAGGTCTTCTCCCAGATTCCTGGCGAATCGCTACTGTGCTCGCCTTTCGCAAACCGGGGAGAGATCACTCTACTCCGACCGGTTTCCGCCCAATCTCTCTAACCTCTTGCGTGTGCAAGTTGATGGAGAAATTGGTAAACGTTAGATTAGCTTTTTTCCTGGACAGCGGAGGCCATCTGTCTTCCGCACAGTGCGGCTTCTGCAAGTTCCACTCCACGTCGGATGCTCTGCTCCGACTGGAAAATGCCGTCTGCGAGGCTTTCCTTCGTAGACAGCACTACGCCACGGTGTTTTTCGATCTGGAGAAGGCCTATGATACCGCATGGCGATACGGTATCATGGAGACTCTCTACACGATGGGGGCGAGGGGACGCCTCCCAAAGTTTATATCTGAATTTTTGCGAGATCGTCGATTCCGCGTACGGGTGGGGGGAGCTCTCTCCGGCCCAAACGAGCAGGAAGAGGGTGTCCCGCAGGGAAGTGTCCTCAGTGTCACACTCTTTGCCCTGAGCATCAACGGCATCACCTCGGTGCTGCCGGAAGATGTTCTCGCTACGCTCTACGTGGACGACCTTTCGATCTCTTTTGGCGCGGCCCAGATGCCAACTCTGGAGCGTCGACTCCAACAGGCATTGAACCGCGTCTCTCGCTATGCCGAAGCGCACAGGTTTCGGTTTTCTTTGGCCAAGACTAAGGTGGTGCACTTCTGCCGCCATCCACGGCTTCACCCCGACCCAGATTTTTTTCTTAATGGGGTGCGCCTGGATGTGGTTGAGTCGCACCGTTTCCTTGGTCTTGTATTCGACCGACGCCTCACCTGGGAGGCTCATATTCGCAGCCTTAGGGTCTCTTGTACCCGCGCCATGGACATTCTCCGTTCCGTGACGTTCAGCGCTTGGGGCGCTGATAGGGCTACCGCCTTACTTTTTTATCGATCCTTTGTTCGCTCGAAGCTCGACTACGGATGCGAGTTTTATGCATCCGCAGCCGAGCGTTTATTGCGGAAGGTGGATTCGATCCACCACACCGGCCTTCGCCTTGCGACCGGTGCCTTCCGCACTTCCCCCATTGAGAGCCTGTTGGTCGATGCTGGGGAGATGCCACTCGCTCTGCCCTGCGTGCAGTGCATCACTCGCCTGTACGCGCGAGCCCGGCGCCTCCCTCAGTCGCCAACAGCTCTCACTGCATCCGCAGCTGATCTCGATGGTGCCTATGCCGCCGAGAGACGCCAGTCATACCCTAAGCCCTTTGGGTTTAGGGCCATGAAACTCCTTCGAGAGGTAGATATAGCTCTCGGGCCGGTGGCGCCCCTGGTTCTGCCCAGGACGCCACCCTGGAGGGTACCACATTTGGCTATTTGTCGCCACGCCTCTGCTCCCAAAGCTTGTACTGCGCCGGGAGTATTGCGTTCGACCTTTTTGGAGCACACATCGTGTCACGCTGGAACCGTGCCAGTGTATACGGATGGCTCCAAGTCCCAAGAGGGGGTCGGCTTCCACGCCGTATCCCCTCTGTTTGAAGTCAGCGGGGCTCTACCAGGCGCTGCGTCTGTCTTCACGGCCGAGCTGGTGGCAATACACCACTCGGTACGGGAGATTACGCGACGTGCCCGGTTCGGAGACCGGATTGTGATCTATAGCGACTCACAAAGCGCCCTGAGTGCTCTCGGGGCATTGGAATCTCCGCATCCCCTGGTTCGCGATATCCGTGACGCCACGGTTTTGGCGAGCCGGGCAGATGTCGAGATTATCTTCTGCTGGGTTCCTGGACATGTGGGAATTGCGGGGAATGAGCGCGCTGATGAGGGCGCCAAAGAGTCCGCGAGGACTCTGCGACCGGACCAGCGTTTCGCTCTTCCTCACACCGACTACATGGCAGGAATACGGGCAGCTCTTCGGACTGCTTGGCAAAGAAGATGGGAGACGGTCGAAGGGAACTTAAAGTTGCGTGCCATTGCGCCGCGACTGTTCCCATGGACCTATCCCCCAATGCCGCGGCGGCTTCAGGTTGTTTTCTGTCGTCTCCGAATCGGACACACTCGTGTGACGCATCGCTATCTGGTGGAGCGCTCGCCTGCGCCCTATTGCAACGACTGCGTCGTCCCCCAGCCTGTTCGGCACATTCTTGTCGAATGTCCCAGTCTGGGTGATCTTCGCGCACGACACCTGTCCCGGTACCGGGATGGGCGGGGTCGCTACCGCCTGTCCCTTGTGCTCGGGACGAGTGCGTGCACTTTGACTGGTGGACTTGCTAACTTTTTGGGGGAGGCCGGCCTTCTCCCTTTTTTTTAACCAGGCTTAATTTTTGTTGTTGTTGTTTTTGTTGTTGTTGTTGTTGTTGTTTTTGTTATTGTTTTGTTATTGTTATTTCTTTTTTGTTGTTCCCTGTTCCATTTTTTGAAGTAGCCTAGAACTAGGCTGTTTGTTTACGGCGACTTATGCCTAAGTCGGCAGTCGCCAGATAGCCCCTTAAATGAAAAAAAAAAAATCTCTCTAACCTCTTGCGTGTGCAAGTTGATGGAGAAATTGGTAAATGTTAGATTAGCCTATTTCCTGGACAGCGGAGGCCATCTGTCTTGTGCACAGTGCGGCTTCCGTAAGTTCCACTCCACGTCGGATGCTCTGCTCCGACTGGAAAATGCCGTTTGCGAGGCTTTCCTTCGTAGACAGCACTACGCCACGGTGTTTTTTGATCTGGAGAAGGCCTATGATACCGCATGGCGATACGGTATCATGGACACTCTCCACACGATGGGGGCGAGGGGACGCCTCCCAATGTTTATATCTGAATTTTTGCGAGATCGTCGATTCCGCGTACGGGTGGGGGGAGCCCTCTCTGCCCCAAAGGAGCAGGAAGAGGGTGTCCCGCAGGGAAGTGTCCTCAGTGTCACACTCTTTGCCCTGAGCATCAACGGCATCACCTCGGTACTGCCGGAAGATGTTCTCGCTACGCTCTACGTGGACGACCTTTCGATCTCTTTTGGCGTGGCCCAGATGCCAACTCTGGAGCGTCGACTCCAACAGGCATTGAACCGCGTCTCTCGCTATGCCGAAGCGCACAGGTTTCGGTTTTCTTTGGCCAAGACTAAGGTGGTGCACTTCTGCCGCTATCCACGGCTTCACCCCGACCCAGATTTGTTTCTTAATGGGGTGCGCCTGGATGTGGTTGAGTCGCACCGTTTCCTTGGTCTTGTATTCGACCGACGCCTCACCTGGGAGGCTCATATTCGCAGCCTTAGGGTCTCTTGTAACCGCGCCATGGACATTCTCCGTTCCGTGACGTTCAGCGCTTGGGGCGCTGATAGGGCTACCGCCTTACTTTTTTATCGATCCTTTGTTCGCTCGAAGCTCGACTGCGGATGCGAGTTTTATGCATCCGCAGCCGAGCGTTTATTGCGGAAAGTGGATTCAATCCACCACACCGGCCTTCGCCTTGCGACCGGTGCCTTCCGCACTTCCCCCATTGAGAGCCTGTTGGTCGATGCTGAAGAGATGCCACTCGCTCTGCGCCGCGTGCAGTGCATCACTCGCCCGTACGCGCGAGCCCGGCGCCTCCCTCAGTCGCCAACAGCTCTCACTGCATCCGCAGCTGATCTCGATGGTGCCTATGCCGCCGAGAGACGCCAGTCATACCCTAAGCCCTTTGGGTTTAGGGCCAGGAAACTCCTTCGAGAGGTAGATATAGCTCTCGGGCCGGTGGCGCCCCTGGTTCTGCCCAGGACGCCACCCTGGAGGGTACCACATTTGGCTATTTGTCGCCACGCCTCTGCTCCCAAAGCTTGTACTGCGCCGGAAGTATTGCGTTCGACCTTTTTGGAGCACACATCGTGTCACGCTGGTACCGTGCCAGTGTATACGGATGGCTCCAAGTCCTAAGAGGGGGTCGGCTTCCACGCCGTATCCCCTCTGTTTGAAGTCAGCGGGGCTCTACCAGGCGCTGCGTCTGTCTTCACGGCCGAGCTGGTGGCAATACACCACTCGGTACGGGAGATTACGCGACGTGCCCGGTTCGGAGACCGGATTGTGATCTATAGCGACTCACAAAGCGCCCTGAGTGCTCTCGGGGCATTGGAATCTCCTCATCCCCTGGTTCGCGATATCCGTGACGCCACGGTTTTGGCGAGCCGGGCAGATGTCGAGATTATCTTCTGCTGGGTTCCTGGACATGTAGGAATTGCGGGGAATGAGGGCGCCAAAGAGTCCGCGAGGACTCTGCGACCGGACCAGCATTTCACTCTTCCTCACACCGACTACATGGCAGGAATACGGGCAGCTCTTCGGACTGCTTGGCAAAGAAGATGGGAGACGGTCGAAGGGAACTTAAAGTTGCGTGCCATTTCGCCGCGACTGTTCCCATGGACCTATCCCCCAATGCCGCGGCGGCTTCAGGTTGCTTTCTGTCGGCTCCGAATCGGACACACTCGTGTGACGCATCGCTATCTGATTGAGCGCTCGCCTGCGCCCTATTGCAACGACTGCGACGTCCCCCAGACTGTTCGGCACATTCTTGTCGAATGTCCCAGTCTGGGTGATCTTCGCGCTTGATTCCTGTCTCAGTACCGGGATGGGCGGGGTCGCTACCGCCTGTCCCTTGTGCTCGGGACAGATTCGTGCACATTGACTAGTGGACTTGTTGACTTCTTGGGGGAGGCCGGCCTTCTGCCTATTATTTAAGCAAGGTTCGTTTGTTTTGTTTTGTTGTTTTTTTGCATTTGTTTTTTTTTGTTTTGTTTTTTGTTTGTTTTTTTCTCCTTTAGTTGCACGCTCCTGCGCATGGGGGACCTCTCCCCGACGCACCAGCTTGCTTCCTTTCCCCCTTTTGGGGTGTTGTTTTTTTTGTCTCTCTTTAATTTTATTTTAAAGTAGCCTAGAACTAGGCCAGTTTTAATACGGCGACTAATGCCCAAGTAGGCAGTCGCCAGATGAGCTCTAAAAAAAAAAAAAAAAAAAAAAAAAAAAAAAAATCTCTGGTCAGCCTCTAATTTCACAGGGTAGATGCTGACCTTCCTTTCAGCCAACCGTCCCGCATCGGGGCTGAGGGGGTGGGGGACAATGTTCCCTAACCCCTAAGCTCCGGTCTGGGGTAGCTGGTTTTTAACAACCTGCTTCATCCCCACCCATACCTCCTCACATCCCTTTTCCTCTCTTCTTCACAATCTATATATTTTACGCCGTGTTCAAGGTGGAGCCGCTATGCCGATGGACTGCCAGGCCACCAAGCGGGAGGGGTGGTCCCAAATGGCGGCGCCTGACTCTGCCGGGCTTGTAAGCACCTCTCGCAGTGCGGGCTACTGCGAGAGGTGTGCGCAATTGCATCCCGTGTTAAAAAAAGGGTCACCATGCCCAATGATGAAGACCAAAAAAAAAAACTCAACCCCCAACTTTCCCTGAAACATCAACGGAGCCGCCCTCGGGCAGCTCTAGCAAAAAAAATGGAGGTCCCCCTCCCTTGTGCTTGCACAGGGGACCCTCCATATTTCTCTAACCGGAGAGGAGGCTTACTCCTCTACTTCGCCTACGGGTGCAGGGGACTCCCCCTCACCCCCTTCTCTGGAAGTGCTTTCGGAGACCTCCCTTTTCCCAGCGGCTGTCCCCTTTTTTCTTTCCAAGGGGACTACCAAGAAAGCCAGCAGGCAGCCCTTAGCCAGCCGCTCCCCATCGAAGCGGCTCGGTAGGGCAAACTCCCTTAGGGGGGAGAGGGAAGCCAGGCCCCTTCGGTCGCTTCCCTCAAAAGACCTGCTGGCAAGAATTTTAAACCTTGCTGGGGTCAAGGCCTGTGCCTCCCCACACAAGACTGGCGACACTGCCAAGGGGACCTACGATGTCCTGGGTGGGGATGGCAAACTGGAGGCCCCTCCTGTGATAGAGATTGTCCTTGAGGAGACCCAGCCCTAGACGGTAGGGCCTTCCATGGAGGGGAATTCGGGCTCGGCACCAAGCACCGATCCCGAATCCGCCCCTATGCAAGGTCCTCCTCAAATGGCTGAGGGCTCCGAGGCAGTAAAAGGAGTGGAGGGATCTCCTCCGACAGGTGCCCATACGACAACCTGGACCTTCTGCATTTCGGCGAGGGCCCTTGCTGAGGCCGGTCCATCTGGCCTAGGGGCTTCTGCCGGCGGCGGAGGTGAGGAGCCGGTTCATTCCCCGCCCTCCTCTCCAAAAAAGAAAAAGACTCGGGGCAGCTCTCCATCCGCGGGGGCTGCAGGGACGTATGGGTCTGCTACCACTTTGGTAGGCGACCAAGCCAAGATCGGCACATCCGGCCCCTCTACCCCCTCATGTGCGGAGCCCCTGACTAAGACCAAGAGTGCACAGGGCGGAGCCTCGATGACATCGGGGCCCGTGATTCAGAGATTACCTGGCGTTTTCGAGCCCGCTGGTTCAAACGCTTCCTCGTTATTCGCTCCACTGATGGCACCATGTTGTCCAAGGGCAACATGATCCATCAGAGGAGAGGATTAGCTAGTGCAATTGGTAGAGAGCCGAAGGTGACCCGTTTCTCGGACGGCAGCCTTCTGGCGAATGCGGCGAATCCCGCCGAGGCGGCCAAGATAAGTGCTCTTCGGACACTTCATGGCACCCGGTGAGTGTGACGCCGCACTCTACCATGAACTTTGTAAAAGGAGTAGTTTATGCGAGGGAACTCGTTTACTACTCCATTGAGGACATCACCCTAGAGCTGGCCGACCATGGGGCGGTCAAGGTCGAACGTGTGATGAGAAAACAGGGAGGGGCCTCGAGACCCACCCCTACACTCTTCGTCACGTTCGACTGTGACAAGCTCCCTGAGTCGGGGCGTGCCGGTTGGTACCGCTACCACGTGAAGGCATTCGTGCCACTGCCGCGGCGGTGCTATTACTGTCACCTCTTCGGCCATACGAATCGCTCATGTAGACGTGCAAAATTGGGGTCACCCGAAGTCTGTGTAAATTGCTCCAAGGTCGCACACGATAAGTCCAAATCGTGTGTGGCCAAGTGTGTCAATTGCGGAGAGCCGCACCCTGCTTCTTCGAAGCAATGTGGTGCATATCTCCTGGAGAAAGAAATCCTGGCCGTTCAGGCCCAGGATAGACTCTCATTCCGCGAGGCTAAGGACTTGGTCCTGGAGCGCCCAGCTCTGCCTGGGACGTCATATGCCTCAGTAGCTAGAAAGGCACCCTCTGCTCCTGGCCCATCCAGGCCAACGAGCACGGTTGTTTCCGCTCCCATTCGGAACCCTTCTGCGGGCTCTACCAAACCCGGGCGCTCCCCTGGTAAAGCTGGCGGCAAAAAGGGTTCATACCCAGCCACGGCTAAAACCAGGGCTCCCCCCTCTTCACCCAGCATGACCGTTTCCCGCAAGGCGAAACGGCCACGCGCCTCCACCGAGTCGTTAGACTCACAAGAGGCAACACCCCTGAAGATGGTCGCTAGGCCATCTTCAGGGGTTCCTAAAGCTGTCCCCCGAAAGGAGGACAGCAACAAAGGAGCTTCGGCTCCTTCGCCCACGCCCCGAGGTGGAGCGAGTGGCTCGGAGACGGTGGTTCCTCGAAAAGAGGGCCCCCCGCATCCGAAGCCGCAGCGCCCGCCTAAGCTTTCGAGGCGGAGGGAGGAAAAGACTCGCATGGCGAGCCCAACCTCCACCAATAAGTCCTCGAAGGCGACAGCGCCTCCAGCGCTTTGTCCGGCCAACAGCTCCCGGGGTTCTGCCCCTGGGAAGCGTACGGCCATTCCCGTGAGGGTCTTCAATTCGAGGAGGGCCCCCGCGTCTCCTCCGAGCTAGGCCTGGAGGGCATATTCCTTCAATGGAATTGCCGTGGACTCCGGGCCAACTGGGAGGAGCTGCGGAGGCTCGCCTCGTCCCGTTCCCCGTTAGCTATTTTTTTGCAGGAGACCATGCTAGGCGCGTGCCCCCTGCCTGCCCTCCCGGGGTATAAGGGTCTTGCGACCCCACCACCGCGGGATGGCCGGGCTGGGGGATGCGCGGTTTACACCCGGCATGATGTCTCCGTTCTTCCTTTCTCTTTAGATACCTCCTTTCAGGCAGTAGCTGTGCAGTTGCACCTGGATAGGAGGTATACTATCATTTCTGCGTACATTCCACCGTCAGCTGACTTCGACGCGGGGGACTTCCGCCGCGTCGTGGCACGGTTGCCGAGGCCCTATCTCTTGCTTGGAGATCTGAACGGCAGGCATCCTCTCTGGGGAGATTACTCCATAAATCCCAGGGGACAAGTCCTTGCCGATCTGATCGAAGAGCTTGAGATTGGCGTCCTAAACGTGGATGAGTTTACGCATCACTGTCCGAGAACCGCTTCATTTTCTTGCCTTGACCTGTCTTTGTGCTCTTCGGATGCACAGCCTGATTTTGATTGGGGGGTGGTCGATGACCTCCATGGTAGTGATCACTTTCCCATTCAAATATCCTTTTCAGGGCAACTGCCGCCTGAGAGACCACCTCAGTGGTGCTTGGCGCGGGCGCGGTGGCCTGCATTTCAGGAAATGACTGAATTCTCTATCTCAGTCGAGGAGTTTAGGTCGGTAGATGAGGCCGTTGAGTTCTTCTCCGGCAACCTCATCGCCGTGGGCCTGACTACTATTCCTAGGACGTCTGGCCGTTTTGCACGCCGACCACTCCCATGGTGGTCGGCCGAGTGTGAGACGGCCCTCAAACAGAAGCGTTATGCCTACATGCGCTATAAGCGCCGCCCGAACGATTTCACTGTCGCTGAATTTCGTCGGGCTAGGGCTAGGTTCCGGTATATTTCGAAGCACGCCCGCCGCTCTTCTTGGTGGGCATACGTGTCTTCACTTAACGGGAAGACCCCTTTAGCTGAGGTGTGGAAGCGAGTCAAAAGGATTCGGGGCAAGTTCTCGCAGGACCCCCCTCCCGTTCTCCAGGAGAATGGGACCGCAATCTCAGACCCCGCGTCCGTGGCGGAATCCTTAGCGACCGTTTTTTCCGCATTCTCTAGCCGTGATGCTGCTCCGCTAGCATTCAATGCACGTCGTGATGTCGCGGAAGGCCGCCGGCTGGACTTTACCTCCAGTGGCGGAGAACCCTTCAACGACAAGTTTACTGTGAGTGAGTTGCGTTCCGCTCTCGCTTCGTGCGCGGACACCGCCCATGGTCCGGACGATGTCCCGTACGCCATGCTTCGACACCTGGGTGAGCGAGGCATGGCCTTTCTGTTAGATCTGTTCAACAGGATCTGGGTGGAAGGTCTTCTCCCAGACTCCTGGCGAATCGCTACTGTGCTCGCCTTTCGCAAACCGGGGAGAGATCACTCTACTCCGACCGGTTTCCGCCCAATCTCTCTAACCTCTTGCGTGTGCAAGTTGATGGAGAAATTGGTAAACGTTAGATTAGCTTTTTTCCTGGACAGCGGAGGCCATCTGTCTTCCGCACAGTGCGGCTTCCGCAAGTTCCACTCCACGTCGGATGCTCTGCTCCGACTGGAAAATGCCGTCTGCGAGGCTTTCCTTCGTATACAGCACTACGCCACAGTGTTTTTCGATCTGGAGAAGGCCTATGATACCGCATGGCGATACGGTATCATGGACACTCTCTACACGATGGGGGCGAGGGGACGCCTCCCAATGTTTATATCTGAATTTTTGCGAGATCGTCGATTCCGCGTACGGTTGGGGGGAGCTCTCTCCGGCCCAAAGGAGCAGGAAGAGGGTGTCCAGCAGGGAAGTGTCCTCAGTGTCACACTCTTTGCCCTGAGCATCAACGGCATCACCTCGGTGCTGCCGGAAGATGTTCTCGCTACGCTCTACGTGGACGACCTTTCGATCTCTTTTGGCGCGGCCCAGATGCCAACTCTGGAGCGTCGACTCCAACAGGCATTGAACCGCGTCTCTCGCTATGCCGAAGCGCACAGGTTTCGGTTTTCTTTGGCCAAGACTAAGGTGGTGCACTTCTGCCGCCATCCACGGCTTCACCCCGACCCAGATTTGTTTCTTAATGGGGTGCGCCTGGATGTGGTTGAGTCGCACCGTTTCCTTGGTCTTGTATTCGACCGACGCCTCACCTGGGAGGCTCATATTCGCAGCCTTAGGGTCTCTTGTACCCGCGCCATGGACATTCTCCGTTCCGTGACGTTCAGCGCTTGGGGCGCTGATAGGGCTACCGCCTTACTTTTTTATAGATCCTTTGTTCGCTCGAAGCTCGACTACGGATGCGAGTTTTATGCATCCGCAGCCGAGCGTTTATTGCGGAAGGTGGATTCGATCCACTACACCGGCCTTCGCCTTGCGACCGGTGCCTTCCGCACTTCCCCCATTGAGAGCCTGTTGGTCGATGCTGGGGAGATGCCACTCGCTCTGCGCCGCGTGCAGTGCATCACTCGCCTGTACGCGCGAGCCCGGCGCCTCCCTCAGTCGCCAACAGCTCTCACTGCATCCGCAGCTGATCTCGATGGTGCCTATGCCGCCGAGAGACGCCAGTCATACCCTAAGCCCTTTGGGTTTAGGGCCAGGAAACTCCTTCGAGAGGTAGATATAGCTCTCGGGCCGGTGGCGCCCCTGGTTCTGCCCAGGACGCCACCCTGGAGGGTACCACATTTGGCTATTTGTCGCCACGCCTCTGCTCCCAAAGCTTGTACTGCGCCGGGAGTATTGCGTTCGACCTTTTTGGAGCACACATCGTGTCACGCTGGAACCGTGCTAGTGTATACGGATGGCTCCAAGTCCCAAGAGGGGGTCGGCTTCCACGCCGTATCCCCTCTGTTTGAAGTCAGCGGGGCTCTACCAGGCGCTGCGTCTGTCTTCACGGCCGAGCTGGTGGCAATACACCACTCGGTACGGGAGATTACGCGACGTGCCCGGTTCGGAGACCGGATTGTGATCTATAGCGACTCACAAAGCGCCCTGAGTGCTCTCGGGGCATTGGAATCTCCGCATCCCCTGGTTCGCGATATCCGTGACGCCACGGTTTTGGCGAGCCGGGCAGATGTCGAGATTATCTTCTGCTGGGTTCCTGGACATGTGGGAATTGCCGGGAATGAGCGCGCCGATGAGGGCGCCAAAGAGTCCGCGAGGACTCTGCGACCGGACCAGCGTTTCGCTCTTCCTCACACTGACTACATGGCAGGAATACGGGCAGCTCTTCGGACTGCTTGGCAAAGAAGATGGGAGACGGTCGAAGGGAACTTAAAGTTGCGTGCCATTGCGCCGCGACTGTTCCCATGGACCTATCCCCCAATGCCGCGGCGGCTTCAGGTTGCTTTCTGTCGTCTCCGAATCGGACACACTCGTGTGACGCATCGCTATCTGGTGGAGCGCTCGCCTGCGCCCTATTGCAACGACTGCGTCGTCCCCCAGACTGTTCTGCACATTCTTGTCGAATGTCCCAGTTTGGGTGATCTTCGCGCACGACACCTGTCCCGGTACCGGGATGGGCGGGGTCGCTACCGCCTGTCCCTTGTACTCGGGACGAGTGCGTGCACTTTGACTGGTGGACTTGCTAACTTTTTGGGGGAGGCCGGCCTTCTCCCTTTTTTTTAACCAGGCTTAATTTTTGTTGTTGTTGTTTTTGTTATTGTTTTGTTATTGTTATTTCTTTTTTGTTGTTCCCTGTTCCATTTTTTGAAGTAGCCTAGAACTAGGCTGTTTGTTTACGGCGACTTATGCCTAAGTCGGCAGTCGCCAGATAGCCCCTTAAATAAAAAAAAAAAAAAAAATGGACTTTACCTCCACAGGCGGAGAACCCTTCAACGACAAGTTTACCGTGAGTGAGTTGCGTTCCGCTCTCGCTTCGTGCGCGGACACCGCCCATGGTCCGGACGATGTCCCGTACGCCATGCTTCGACACCTGGGTGAGCGAGGCATGGCCTTTCTTTTAGATTTGTTCAACAGGATCTGGGTGGAAGGTCTTCTCCCAGACTCCTGGCGAATCGCTACTGTGCTCGCCTTTCGCAAACCGGGGAGAGATCACTCTACTCCGACCGGTTTCCGCCCAATCTCTCTAACCTCTTGCGTGTGCAAGTTGATGGAGAAATTGGTAAATGTTAGATTAGCCTTTTTCCTGGACAGCGGAGGCCATCTGTCTTCTGCACAGTGCGGCTTCCGTAAGTTCCACTCCACGTCGGATGCTCTGCTCCGACTGGAAAATGCCGTCTGCGAGGCTTTCCTTCGTAGACAGCACTACGCCACGGTGTTTTTTGATCTGGAGAAGGCCTATGATACCGCATGGCGATACGGTATCATGGACACTCTCCACACGATGGGGGTGAGGGGACGCCTCCCAATGTTTATATCTGAATTTTTGCGAGATCGTCGATTCCGCGTACGGGTGGGGGGAGCCCTCTCAAGCCCAAAGGAGCAGGAAGAGGGTGTCCCGCAGGGAAGTGTCCTCAATGTCACACTCTTTGCCCCTAGCATCAACGGCATCACCTCGGTGCTGCCGGAAGATGTTCTCGCTACGCTCTACGTGGACGACCTTTCGGTCTCTTTTGGCGCGGCCCAGATGCCAACTCTGGAGCGTCGACTCCAACAGGCATTGAACCGCGTCTCTCGCTATGCCGAAGCGCACAGGTTTCGGTTTTCTTTGGCCAAGACTAAGGTGGTGCACTACTGCCGCCATCCACGGCTTCACCCCAACCCAGATTTGTTTCTTAATGGGGTGCGCCTGGATGTGGTTGAGTCACACCGTTTCCTTGGTCTTGTATTCGACCGACGCCTCACCTGGGAGGCTCATATTCGCAGCCTTAGGGTCTCTTGTACCCGCGCCATGGACATTCTCCGTTCCGTTCCGTGACGTCCAGCGCTTGGGGCACTGATAGGGCTACCGCCTTACTTTTTTATCGATCCTTTGTTCGCTCGAAGCTCGACTACGGATGCGAGTTTTATGCATCCGCAGCCGAGCGTTTATTGCGGAAGGTGGATTCAATCCACCACACCGGCCTTCGCCTTGCGACCGGTGCCTTCCGCACTTCCCCCATTGAGAGCCTGTTGGTCGATGCTGGGGAGATGCCACTCGCTCTGCGCCGCGTGCAGTTCATCACTCGCCTGTACGCGCAAGCCCGGCGCCTCCCTCAGTCGCCAACAGCTCTCACTGCGTCCGCAGCTGATCTCGATGGTGCCTATGCCGCCGAGAGACGCCAGTCATACCCTAAGCCCTTTGGGTTTAGGGCCAGGAAACTCCTTCGAGAGGTAGATATAGCTCTCGGGCCGGTGGCGCCCCTGGTTCTGCCCAGGACGCCACCCTGGAGGGTACCACATTTGCTTATTTGTCGCCACGCCTCTGCTCTCAAAGCTTGTACTGCGCCGGGAGTATTGCGTTCGACCTTTTTGGAGCACACATCGTGTCACGCTGGTACCGTGCCATTGTATACGGATGGCTCCAAGTCCCAAGAGGGGGTCGGCTTCCACGCCGTATCCCCTCTGTTTGAAGTCAGCGGGGCTCTACCAGGCGCTGCGTCTGTCTTCACGGCCGAGCTGGTGGCAATACACCACTCGGTACGGGAGATTACGCGACGTGCCCGGTTCGGAGACCGGATTGTGATCTATAGCGACTCACAAAGCGCCCTGAGTGCTCTCGGGGCATTGAAATCTCCGCATCCCCTGGTTCGCGATATCCGTGACGCCACGGTTTTGGCGAGCCGGGCAGATGTCGAGATTATCTTCTGCTGGGTTCCTGGACATGTAGGAATTGCGGGGAATGAGCGCGCCGATGAGGGCGCCAAAGAGTCTGCGAGGACTCTGCGACCGGACCAGCGTTTCGCTCTTCCTCACACTGACTACATGGCAGGAATACGGGTAGCTCTTCGGACTGCTTGGCAAAGAAGATGGGAGACGGTCGAGGGGAACTTAAAGTTGCGTGCCATTGCGCCGCAACTGTTCCCATGGACCTATCCCCCAATGCTGCGGCGGCTTCAGGTTGCTTTCTGTCGTCTTCAAATCGGACACACTCGTGTGACGCATCGCTACTTGATGGAGCGCTTGCCTGCGCCCTATTGCAACGACTGCGTCGTCCCCCAGACTGTTCTGCACATTCTTGTCGAATGTCCCAGTCTAGGTGATCTTCGCGCACGATACCTGTCCCGGTACCGGGATGGGCGGGGTCGCTACCGCCTGTCCCTTGTACTCGGGACGAGTGCGTGCACCATGACTACTGGACTTATTGACTTTTTGGGGGAGGCTGGCCTTCTCCGTTTCATTTAACCCGGTTTATTGTTGTTGTTGTTATTGTTTTTGTTATTGCTTCTTTATTGTTATTTCTTTTTATTGTTTCCTGTTTAATTTTTAAAGTAGCCTAGAACTAGGCTGTTTGTTTACGGCGACTAATGCCTAAGTCGGCAGTCGCCAGATAGCCCCCTTAATTAAAAAAAATAAAAAAACGCACTCTACCATGAACTTTGTAAAAGGAGTAGTTTATGCGAGGAAACTCCTCGACTAATCAATTGAGGACATCACCCTAGAGCTGGCCGACCATGGGGCGGTCAAGGTCGAACGTGTGATGAGAAAACAGGGAGGGGCTTCGAGACTCACCCCTACACTCTTCGTCACGTTCGATTGTGACAAGCTTCCTGAGTCGGTGCGTGCCGGTTGGTACCGCTACCGCGTGAAGGTATTCGTGCCACTGCCGCGGCGGTGCTATTACTGTCACCGCTTCGGCCATATGAATCGCTCATGTAGACGTGCAAGGTCGGGGCCACCCGAAGTCTGTGTAAATTGCTCCAAGGTCGCACACGATAAGCCCTTCTGCGGGCTCTACCCAACCCGTGCGCTTTCCTGGTAAAGCTGGCGGCAAAAAGGGTTCATACCCAGCGCCGGCTAAAACCAGGGCTCCCCCCTCTTCCGCCAGCGTGACCGTTTCCCGCAAGGCGAAACGGCTACGCGCCTCCACCGAGTCGTTAGACTCACAGGAGGCAACACCCCTGAAGATGGTCGCTAGGCCATCTTCAGGGGTTCCTAAAGCTGTCCCCCGAAAGGAGGACAGCAACAAAGGAGCTTTGGCTCCTTCGCACACGCCCCGAGGTGGAGCAAGTGGCTCGGAGACGGTGGTTCCTCGAAAAGAGGGTCTCCAAAGCCGCAACGCCCGCCTAAGGTTTCGAGGCGGAGGGAGGAAAAGACTCGCATGGCGAGTTCAACCTCCCCCAATAAGTCCTCGAAGGCGACAGCGCCTCCAGCGCTTTATCCGGCCAACAGCGCCCAGGGTTCTGCCCCCGGAGAGGCGTACGGCCATTCCCCTGAGGGTCTTCAGTTCGAGGAGGGCCCCCGCGTCTCCTCCGAGCTAGGCCTGGAGGGCATATTCCTTCAATGGAATTGCCGTGGACTCCGGGCCAACTGGGAGGAGCTGCAGAGGCTCGTCTCGTCCCGCTCCCCGTTAGCTATCTTTTTGCAGGAGACCATGCTAGGCGCGTGCCCCCTGCCCGCCCTCCTGGGGTACAAGGGTCTTGCGACCCCACCACCGCGGGATGGCCGAGCTGGGGGATGCGCGGTTTACACCCGACATGATGTCTCCGTTCTTCCTTTCTCTTTAGATACCTCCCTTCAGGCAGTGGCTGTGCAGCTGCACCTGGATAGGAGGTATACTATCATTTCTGCGTACATTCCACCGTCAGCTGACTTCGACGCGGGAGACTTCCACCGCGTCGTGGCACAGTTGCCGAGGCCCTATCTCTTGCTTAGAGATCTGAACGGCAGGCATCCTCTCTGGGGAGATTACTCCATAAATCCCAGGGGACAAGTCCTTGCCGATCTGATCGAAGAGCTTGAGATGGGTGTCCTAAACGTGGATGAGTTTACGCATCACTGTCCGAGAACCGCTTCATTTTTTTGTCTTGACCTATCTTTGTGCTCTTCGGATGCACAGCCTGATTTTGATTGGGGGGTTGTCGATGACCTCCATGGTAGTGATCACTTTCCCATTCAAATATCCTTTTCAGGGCAACTGCCGCCTGAGAGACCACCTCAGTGGTGCTTGGCGCGGGCGCGGTGGCCTGCATTTCAGGAAATGACTGAATTCTCTATCTAGGTCAAGGAGTTTAGGTCGGTAGATGAGGCCGTTGAGTTCTTCTCCGGCAACCTCATCGCCGTGGGCCTGACTACTATTCCTAGGACGTCTGGCCGTTTTGCACGCCGACCACTCCCATGGTGGTCGGCCGAGTGTGAGACGGCCCTCAAACAGAAGCGTTATGCCTACATGCGCTATAAGCGCCGCCCGAACGATTTCACTGTCGCTGAATTTCGTCGGGCTAGGGCTAGGTTCCGGTATGTTTCGAAGCACGCCCGCCGCTCTTCTTGGCGGGCATACGTGTCTTCACTTAACGGGAAGACCCCTTTAGCTGAGGTGTGGAAGCGAGTCAAAAGGATTCGGGGCAAGTTCTCGCAGGACCCCCCTCCCGTTCTCCAGGAGAATGGGACCGCAATCTCGGACCCCGCGTCCGTGGCGGAATCCTTCGCGACCGCTTTTTCTGCATTTTCTATCCGTGATGCTTCTCCGCCAGCATTCAATGCACGTCGTGCTTCCCGGAAGGCCGCCGGCTGGACTTTACTTCCAGAGGCGGAGAAGTAAAGTTTACTGTAAGCGAGTTGCGTTCCGCTCTTGCTTCGTGCGCGGAGACCGCCCATGGTCCGGACGATGTCCCGTACGCCATGCTTCGACACCTAGGTGAGCGAGGCATGGCCTTTCTGTTAGATTTGTTCAACAGGATATGGGTGGAAGGTCTTCTCGCAGACTCCTGGCGAATCGCTAATGTGCTTGCCTTTCGCAAACCGGGGAGAGATCACTCTACTCCGACCGGTTTCCGCCCAATCTCTCTCACCTCTTGCGTGTGCAAGTTGATGGAGAAATTGGTAAATGTTAGATTAGCCTTTTTCCTGGACAGCGGAGGCCATCTGTCTTCCGCACAGTGCGGCTTCCGCAAGTTCCACTCCACGTCGGATGCTCTGCTCCGACTGGAAAATGCCGTCTGCGAGGCTTTCTTTCGTATACAGCACTACGCCATGGTGTTTTTCGATCTGGAGAAGGCCTATGATACCGCACGGCGATACGGTATCATGGAGACTCTCTACACGATAGGGGTGAGGAGACGCCTCCAAATTTTTATATCTGAATTTTTGCGAGATCGTCGATTCCGCGTACGGGTGGGGGGAGCCCTCTCCGGCCCAAAGGAGCAGGAAGAGGGTGTCCCGCAGGGAAGTGTCCTCAGTGTCACACTCTTTGCCCTGAGCATCAACGGCATCACCTCGGTGCTGCCGGAAGATGTTCTCGCTACGCTCTACGTGGACGACCTTTCGATCTCTTTTGGCGCGCCCCAGATGCCAACTCTGGAGCGTCGACTCCAACAGGCATTGAACCGCGTCTCTCGCTATGCCGAAGCGCACAGGTTTTGGTTTTCTTTGGCCAAGACTAAGGTGGTGCACTTCTGCCGCCAACCACGGCTTGACCCCGACCCAGATTTGTTTCTCAAAGGGGTGCGCCTGGATGTGGTTGAGTCGCACCGTATCCTTGTATCTTTGTTGCTGTCCTCCTTTCGGGGAACAGCTTTAGGAACCCCCGAAGATGGCCTAGCGACCATCTTTAGGGGTGTTGCCTCCTGTGAGTCTAACGACTCGGTGGAGGCGCGTGGCCGTTTCGCCTTGCGGGAAACGGTCACGCTGGGGGAAGAGGGGGGAGCCCTGGTTTTCGCCGGGGCTGAGTATGAACCCTTTTTGCCGCCAGCTTTACCAGGGGAGCGCCCGGGTTGGGTAGAGCCCGCAGAAGGGCTCCGAATGGGTGCGGAAACAACCGTGCTCGTTGGCCTGGATGGGCCAGGAGCAGAGGGTGCCTTTCTAGCTACTGAGGCATATGACGTCCCAGGCAGAGCTAGGCGCGCCAGGACCAAGTCCTTAGCCTCGCGGAATGAGAGTCTATACTGGGCCTGAACGGCCAGGATTTCTTTCTCCAGGAGATATGCACCACATTGCTTCGAAGAGGCAGGGTGCGGCTCTCCGCAATTGACACACTTAGCCACACACGATTTGGACTTATTGTGTGTGACCTTGGAGCAATTTACACATACTTCGGGTGACCCCGACTTTGCACGTCTACATAAGCGATTCGTATGGCCGAAGCGGTGACAGTAATAGCACCGCCGCGGCAGTGGCACGAATGCCTTCACGCGGTAGCGGTACCAACCTGCACGCACCGACTCAGGGAGCTTGTCACAGTCGAACGTGACGAAGAGTGTAGGGGTGGGTCTTGAGGCCCCTCCCTGTTTTCTCATCACACGTTCGACTTTGACCGCCCCATGGTCTGCCAGCTCTAGGGTGATGTCCTCAATGGAGTAGTCAACGAGTTCCCTCGCATAAACTACTCCTTTTACAAAGTCCATGGTAGAGTGCGGCGTCACACTCACCGGTGTGCCATGAAGTGTCCGAAGAGCACTTATCTTGGCCGCCTCGGCGGGATTCGCCGCATTCGCCAGAAGGCTGCCGTCCGAGAAACGGGTCACCTTCGGCTCTCTACCAATTGCACTAGCTAATCCTCTCCTCTGATGGATCATGTTGCCCTTGGACAACATGGTGCCATCAGTGGAGCGAATAACGAGGAAGCGTTTGAAGCCAGCGGGCTCGAAAACGCCAGGTAACCTCTGAATGAGGGGCCCCGATGTCATCGAGGCTCCGCCCTGTGCACTCTTGGTCTTAGTCAGGGGCTCCGCACACGGGGGGGTAGAGGGGCCGGATGTGCCGATCTTGGCTTGGTCGCCTACCAAAGTGGCAGCAGACCTATCCGTCCCCGCAGCCCCCGCGGATGGAGAGGAGCCCCGAGTCTTCTTTGTCTTTCTAGTCTTTTTCTTTTTTGGAGAGAAGGGCGGGGAATGAACCCGCTTCTCACCTCCGCCGGCAGAAGCCCCCATGCCAGATGGGTTGGCCTCAGCCAGGTCCCTCTCCGAAATGGAGAAGTTCCTGGTAGTCGTGGGGGCACCTGTCGGAGGAGATCCCTCCGACAATAACAAAACAAAACAATAACAAAAACATCAACCTTTAAACCCGGTTAAATGAAAGGGAGAAGGCCGGCCTCCCCCCAAAAGTCAACAAGTCCACCAGTCAAAGTGCACGCACTCTTCCCGAGTACAAGGGACAGGCGGTAGTGACCCCGCCCATCCTGGTACCGGGAAAGGTGTCGTGCGCCAAGAACACCCAGACTGGGAAATTGACAAAAATGTGCCGAACAGTCTGGGGGACGACGCATTCTTTGCAATAGGGCGCAGGCGAGCGCTCCATCAAATAGCGATGCGTCACACGAGTGTGCCCGATTCGGAGACGACAGAAAGCAACCTGAAGCCACCGCGGCATTGGGAGATAGGTCCATGGGAACAGTCGCGGCGCAATGGCACGAAACTTTAAGTTCCCTTCGACCGTCTTCCATCTTCTTTGCTAAGCAGTCCGAAGAGCTGCCTGTATTCCTGCCATGTAGTCAGTATGAGGAAGAGCGAAACGCTGGTCCGGTCGCAGAGTCCTTGCGGACTTTTTGGCGCCCTCATCGGCGCGCTCATTCCCCGCAATTCCTACATGTCCAGGAACCCAGCAGAAGATAATCTCGACATCTGCCCGGTTTGCCAAAACCATGGCGTCACGGATTTCGCGAACTAGGGGATGCGGAGATACAAATGCCCCGAGAGCACTCAGGGCGCTTTGTGAGTCACTATAGATCACAATCCGGTCTCGAAACCGGGCACGTCACGTAATCTCCCGTACCGAGTGGTGAATGGCCACCAGCTCGGCCGTGAAGACAGACGCAGCACCTGGTAGAGCCCCGCTGACTTCAAACAGAGGGCATACGGCGTGGAAGCCAACCTCCTCTTTGGACTTAGAGCCATCCGTATACACGGGCACGGTACCAGCGTGACACGATGTGTGCTCCAAAAAGGTCGAACGCAATACTCCCGGCGCAGTACAAGCTTTGAGAGCAGAGGCGTAGCGACAAATAAGCAAATGTGGTACCCTCCAGGGTGGCGTCCTGGGCAGAACCAGGGGTGCCACCGGCCCGAGAGCTATATCTACATCTCGAAGGAGTTTCCTGGCCCTAAACCCAAAGGGCTTAGGGTATGACTGGCGTCTCTCGGCGGCATAGGCACCATCGAGATCAGCTGCGGATTCAGTGAGAGCTGTTGGCGACTGAGGGAGGCGCCGGGCTCGCGCGTACAGGCGAGTGATGCACTGCACGCGGCGCAGAGCGAGTGGCATCTTCCCAGTATCGACCAACAAGCTCTCAATGGGGGAAGTGCGGACGGCACCGGTCGCAAGGCGAAGGCCGGTGTGGTGGATCGAATCCACCTTCCGCAATAAACGCTCGGATGCGGATACATAAAACTCGCATCCGTAGTCGAGCTTCGAGCGAACAAAGGATCGATAAAAAAGTAAGGCAGTAGCCCTATCAGCGCCCCAAGCGCTGAACGTCACGGAACGGAGAATGTCCATGGTGCGGGTAAGGGAGACCCTAAGGCTGTGAATATGAGCATCCCAGGTGAGGCGTCGGTCGAATACAAGACCAAGGATACGGTGCGACTCAACAACATCGAGGCGCACCCCATTAAGAAACAAATCTGGGTCGGGGGGAAGCCGTGGATGGCGGCAGAATTTTTTTTTTTTATGGAGCCCATCTGGCAACTACCCACTTGGGCATAAGTCGCCGAAAAACACGACAGCCTAGAACTAGGCTACTTTAAAGTTAAAATATGAAAACTTAACAATGATATAAATTGGAAAAACCTAACAATCGAAGCAATCTCCGGCAACGGGGGGAGGTCCCCCTCACCCCGGTGCAGGAGAGTGCAACTTACAAAAAAAACAATAACAAAAAAGGAACCTTAAATAAAGGGGAGAAGCCCGGCCTCCCCCAAAAGTCAACAAGTCCACAAGTCAATGTGCACGAATCTGTCCCGAGCACAAGGAACAGGCGGTAGCGACCCCGCCCATCCCGGTACTGGGACAGGTATCGTGCGCGAAGATCACCCAGACTGGGACATTCGACAAGAATGTGCCGAACAGTCTGGGGGACGACGCAGTCGTTGCAATGGGGCGCAGGCGAGCGCTCCGTCAAATAGCGATGCGTCACACGAGTGTGTCCGATTCGGAGACGATAGAAAGCAACCTGAAGCCGCCTCGGCATTGGGGGATAGGTCCATGGGAACAGTCGCGGCGCAATGGCACGCAACTTTAAATTCCCTTCGACCGTCTCCCCCCCGTAAGGGGCGCGGCGATTTGCCATCCTGGCCGCCGTGCTGACGCGACTCAGCACCCCGTCTGGCCCCAGCTTAGCCTCTCTTCCTTTCTTCAAAACACTTGTTTCCTCTCTTTTCACACAACCTCTCCCACAACTTTTTCTGGTCAGCCTCTAATTTCACAGGGTAGACTCTAACCTTCCTTTCAGCCAACCATCCCGCATCGGGGATGAGGGGGTGGGGGACAATGTTCCCTAACCCCTGAGCTCCGGTCTGGGGTGACTGGTTTTTAACTACCTGCTTCATCCCCACCCATACCTTCCTCACATCCCTTTTCCTCTCGTCTTCAAAATCTATCATTTTTACGCCGTGTCTAAGGTGGAGCCGCCATGCCGATGGACTGCCAGGCCACCAGGCGGGAGGCGTGGTCCCAAATGGCGGCGCCTGGCTCTGCCGGGCCTGCAAGCACCTCTTGCAGTGCGGGCATCTGTGAGAGGTGGTGAGCTGTTGCGTCCCGTGTAAATAAGAGGGTCACAATGCCCAATGATGAGTATCAAAAAAAAACCCAACCCCCAACTTCCCCAAGAACAACGGAGCCGCCCTCGGGCAGCTCCACCAAAAAAATGGAGGTCCCCCCCTTGTGCTTGCGCAGGGGACCCTCCATACTTCTTCAACCGGAGAGGAGGCTTACTCCTCTCCTACGCCTACGGGTGTAGGGGACTTCCCCTCACTCCCTTCTCTGGAGGTGCTTTCGGGCACCTCCCTATTTCGAGCGGCAGTACCTCCTTTTCTTTCTAAGGGGACTGCCAAGAAAGCCAGCAGGCAGCCCATTGCCGACCGCCCCTCGTGTAAGCGGCTCGGTAGGGCAAACCCCCTTAGGGGGGAGGGGGAAGCCATGCCCCTTCGGTCGCTTCCCTCAAAAGACCTGCTGGCAAGAATTTTAAACCTTGCCGGGGTCAAGGCCTGTGCCTCCCCACACAAGACTGGCGACACTGCCAAGGGGACCTGCGATGTCCTGGGAGGGAATGGCCAACTGGAGGCCCCTCCTGTGATAGGCATGGTCCTTGAAGAAACCCAGCCTCAGACGGTAGGGTCTTCCATGGGGGAAAATCCGAGCTCGGCGCCAAATACCGAACCCGAATCCGCCCCTATGCAAGGTCCTCCTCAAACGGCTGGGCATTCTGAGGCAGTATAAGGAGAAAAGGGATCTCCTCCGGATGGTGCCCCTGCGACGACCAGGACCTTTTCCATTTCGGAGAAGGACCTGGCTGAGGCCAGGCCATCTGGCCTAGGGGATTCTGTCGGCGGAGGAGAGAAGCGGGTTCATTCCCCGCCCTCCTCTCCTAAAAAGAAAAAGAAGACAATAAGACTAAGAAGACACGGGGCTCCTCTCCATCCGCAGGGGCTACGGGGACGGATGGGTTTGCTGCCACTGTGGCAAGAGACCAAGCCAAGATCGGCAAATCCAGCCCCTCTGCCCCCCCCCCCCGGTTACGAAGCTCCTCACTATGACAAAGACGAAAAGTGCACAGGGCGGAGCCGCGATGACATCAGGGCCCCTCATTCAGAGGTTACCTGGCGTTTTCGAGCCCGCTGGCTTCAAATGCTTCCTCGTTATTCGCCCCACTGATGGTACCATGTTGTCCAAGGGCAACATGATCCATCAGAAGAGAGGATTAGCTAGTGCCATTGGTAGAGAGACGAAGGTAACCCGTTTCTCGGACGGGAGCCTTCTGGCGAATGCGGCGAATCCCGCCGAGGCGGGCAAGATAAGTGCTCTTCGGACACTCCATGGCCCTCCGGTGAGTGTGACTCCGCACTCTACCATGAACTTTGTGAAAGCAGTAGTTTATGCGAGGGAACTCGTTGACTACTCCATTGAGGACATCACCCTAGAGCTGGCAGACCATGGGGCGGTCAAGGTTGAACGTGTGATGAGAAAACAGGGAGGGGCCTAGAGACCCACCCCTACACTCTTTGCCCCGTAAGGGGCGCGCGATTTGCCATCCTGACGCCGTGCAGACGGGACTCAGCACCCCGGCCAACCCCAGTTTAGCCTCTTCTTCTTCCTTCAAAACACTTGTTTCCTCGCTTTTCATACAACCTCTCCCACAACTTTCTCTGGTCAGCCTCTAATTTCACAGGGTAGATGCTGACCTTCCTCTCAGCCAACCGTCCCGCATTAGGGCTGAGGGGGTGGGGGACAATGTTCCCTAACCCCTGAGCTCCGGTCTGGGGTGGCTGGTTTTTAGCAACCTGCTTCATCCTCACCCATACCTTCCTCACATCCCTTTTCCTCTCCTCTTCACAATCTATATATTTTACGCAGTCCATCCCGATGGACTGCCAGGCCACCAGGCGGGAGGGGTGGTCCCAAATTGCGGCGCCTGGCTCTGCCGGGCTTGTAAGCACCTCTCGCAGTGCGGGTACTGCGAGAGATGTGCGCGATTGCATCCCGTGTAAAAAAGACGGTCACCATGCCCAATGATGAAGATAAAAAAGAAAAATTCAACCCCAAACTTCCACTGAAACATCGACGGAGCCGCCCTCGGGGAGCTACAGCAAAAAATGGAAGTCTCCCTCCCTGTGCTTGCGCAGGGGACCCTCCATATTTCTCTAACCGGAGAGGAGGCTTACTCCTCTCCTTCGACTAAGGGTGCAGGGGACTCCCCCTCACCCCCTTCTCTGGAGGTGCTTTCGGGCACCTCTCTTTTTTCAGCGGCAGTCCCCTCTTTTCTTTCCAAGGGGGACTGCCAAGAAAGCCAGCAGGCAGCCCTTAGCCAGCTGCTCCTCATCGAAACGGCTTGGTAGTGTAAACCCTTTTAGGGGGGGAGAGGGAAGCCAGGCCCCTTCAGTCGCTTCCCTCAAAAGACCTGCTGGCAAGAATATTAAACCTTGCCGGGGTCAAGGCCTGTGCCTCCCCACAAAAGACTCTTGACGCGGCCAAGGGGACCTACGATTACCTGGGAGGGGATGGCCAACTGAAGGCCCCTCCTGTGATAGACATGGTCCTTGAGGAGACCCAGCCTCAGATGGTAGGGCCTTCCATAGGGGGAAATCCGGGCTCGGCGCCAAGCACCGAATCCGAATCCGCCCCTATTCAGGGTCCTCCTCAAACGGCTGAGAGCTCCGAGGCAGTACAAGGAGGGGAGGGATCTCCTCCGACAGGTGCCCCTACGACTACCAGAACCTTCTCCATTTCGGAGAGGGACCTGGCTGAGGCCGGCCCATCTGGCATGGGGGCTGCTGCCGGTGGAGGTGAGAAGCGGGTTCATTACCCACCCTACTCTCGAAGAAAGAAAAAGACTAAAAAGACGAAGAAGACTCGGGGCTCCTCTCCATCCGCGGGGGCTGCGGGGACGGATGGGTCTGCTACCACTCTGGCAAGCGACCAAGCCAAGATCGGCACATCCGCCCCCTCTGCCCCCCCGATTGCGGAGCTCCTGACTAAGACTAATACTAAGAGTGCCAGGGCGGAGCCTCGATGACATCGGGGCCCCTCATTCAGAGGTTACCTGGCGTTTTCGAGCCCGCTGGCTTCAAACGCTTCCTCGTTATTCGCTCCACTGATGGCACCATGTTGTCCAAGGGCAACATGATCCATCAGAGGAGAGGATTAGCTAGTGCAATTGGTAGAGAGCCGAAGGTGACCCGTTTCTCGGACGGGAGCCTTCTGGCGAATGCGGCGAATCCCGCTGAGGCGGCCGATATAAGTGCTCTTCGGACACTTCATGGCACCCCGGTGAGTGTGACGCCGCACTCTACCATGAACTTTGTGAATAGAGTAGTTTATGCGAGGGAACTCGTTGACTACTCCATTGAGGACATCACCCTAGAGCTGGCCGACCATGGGGCGGTCAAGGACGAACGTGTGATTAGAAAACAGGGAGGGGCCTCGAGACCCACCCCTACACTCTTCGTCACGTTCGACTGTGACAAGCTCTCTGAGTCGGTGCGTGTTGGTTGGTACCGCTACCACGTGAAGGCATTCGTGCCACTGCCGTGGCGGTGCTATTACTGTCACCGCTTCAGGCATACGAATCGCTCATGTAGACGTGCAAAGTCGGGGTCACCCGAAGTCTGTGTAAATTGCTCCAAGGTCGCACACGATAAGTCCAAATCGTGTGTGGCCAAGTGTGTCAATTGCGGAGAGCCGCACCCTGCTTCTTCGAAGCGATGTGGTGCATATCTCCTTGAGATAGAAATTCTGGCCGTTCAGGCCCAGGATAGACTCTCATTCCGCGAGGCTAAGGACTTGGTCGTGGCACGCCCAGCTCTGCCTGGGACGTAATATGCCTCAGTAGTTAAAAAAGCACCCTCTGCTCGTGGCCCATCCAGGCCAACGAGCACGGTTGTTTCCGCGCCCATTTGGAGCCCTTCTGCGGGCTCTACCCAACCCAAGCGCTCCCCTGGTAAAGCTAGCGGCAAAAAGGGTTCACACCCAGCCCCGGCTAAAACCAGGGCTCTCCCTCTTCCCCCAGCGTGACCGTTTCCCGCAAGGCGAAACGGCCAAGCACCTCCACCAAGTCGTTAGACTCACAGGATGCAACACCTCTGAAGATGGTCGCTAGGCCATCTTCGGTGGTTCCTAAAGCTTTCCCCCGAAAGGAGGACAGCAACAAAGGAGCTTCGGCTCCTTCGCCCACGCCCCGAGGTGGAGCAAGTGGCTCGGAGACGGTGGTTCCTCGAAAAGAGGGCCCCCCATCCGATGCCGCAACGCTCGCCTAAGGTTTCGAGGCGGAGGGAGGAAAAGACTCGCATGGCGAGCCCAACCTCCCCCAATAAGTCCTCGAAGGCGACAGCGCCTTCAGCGCTTTGTCCTGCTAACAGCGCCCGGGGTTCTGCCCCTGGGAAGCGTACGGCCATTACCGTGAGGGTCTTCAGTTTAAGGAGGGCCCCCGCGTCTCCTCCAAGCTAGGCCTGGAGGGCATATTCCTTCAATGGAATTGCCGTGGACTCCAGGCTAACTGGGAGGAACTGCGGAGGCTCGTCTCGTCCTATTCCCGGTTAGCTATCTTTTTGCAGGAGACCATGCTAGGCGCGTGCCCCCTGCCCGCCCTCCTGGGGTACAAGGGTCTTGCGACCCCACCACCGCGAGATGGCCGGGCTGGGGGATGTCTCCGTTCTTCCTTTCTCTTTAGATACCTCCTTTTAGGCAGTGGCTGTGCAGTTGCACCTGGATAGGAGGAATACTATCATTTCTGCGTACATTCCACCGTCAGCTGACTTCGACGCGGGGAACTTCCGCCGCGTCGTGGAACGGTTGCCGAGGCCCGATCTCTTGCTTGGAGATCTGAACCACAGGCATCCTCTCTGGGAAGATTACTCCATAAATCCGAGCAGGCAAGTCCTTGGTGATCTGATCGAAGAGCTTGAGATGAGTGTCCTAAACGTGGATGAGTTTACGCATCACTGTCCGAGAACCGCTTAATTTTCTTGCCTTGACCTATCTTTGTGCTCTTCGGATGCACAGCCTGATTTTGATTGGGGCGTGGTCGATGACCTCCATGGTAGTGATCAATTTACCATTCAAATATCATTTTCAGGGCAACTGCCGCCTAAGAGACCACCTCGGTGGTGCTTGGCGTTGGCGTGGTATCCTGCATTTCAGGAAATGACTGAATTCTCTATCTCAGTCGAGGAATTTAGGTCGGTAGATAAGGCCGTTGAGTTCTTCTCCGGCAACCTCATCGCCGTGGGCCTGACTACTATTCCTTGGACGTCTGGCCGTTTTGCACGCCGACCACTCCCATGGTGGTCGGCCGAGTGTGAGACGGCCCTCAAACAGAAGCATTATGGCTACATGCGCTATAAGCGCCGCCCGAACGATTTTACTGTTGCTGAATTTCGTCGGGCTAGGGCTAGGTTCCGGTATATTTCGAAGCACGCCCGCCGCCCTTTTTGGACGGCATACGTGTCTTCACTTAACGGGAAGACGCCTTTAGCAGAGGTGTGGAAGTGAGTCAAAAGGATTCGGGGCAAGTTCTCGTAGGACCCCCCCTCCCGTTCTCCAGGAGAATGGGCCGCAATCTCGGACCCGCGTCCGTGGCGGAATCCATAGCGACCGCTTTTTCCGCATTCTCTAGCCGTGATGCTGCTCCGCCAGCATTCAATGCACCTCGTGATGTCGAGGAAGGCCGCCGGCTCGACCTTACCTCCAGAGGCGGAGAACCCTTCAACGACAAGTTTACTGTGAGTGAGTTGCATTCCGCTCTCGCTTCGTGCGCGGGCACCGCCCATGGTCCGGACGATATCCCGTATGCCATGCTTCGACACCTGAGTGAGCGAGGCATGGCCTTTCTGTTAGATTTGTTCAACAGGATCTGGGTGGAAGGTCTTCTCCCAGACTCTTGGCGAATCGCTACTGTGCTCGCCTTTCGCAAACCGGGAAGAGATCACTCTACTCCGACCGGTTTCCGCCCAATCTCTCTAACCTCTTGCGTGTGCAAGTTGATGGAGAAATTGGTAAATGTTAGATTAGCCGTTTTTCTGGACAGCTGAGGCCATCTGTCTTCCGCACAGTGCGGCTTTTGTAAGTTCCACTTCACGTCGGATGCTCTGCTCCGACTGGAAAATGCCGTTTGCGATGCTTTCCTTCGTAGACAGCACTACGCCACGGTGTTTTTCGATCTGGAAAAGGCCTATGATACCGCATGGCGATACGGTATCTTGTAGACTCTCCACATGATGGGGGCGAGGGGACGCCTCCCAATGTTTATATCTGAATTTTTGCGAGATCGTCGATTCCGCGTACGGGTGGGGGGAGCCCTCTCCGGCCCAAAGGAGCAGGAAGAGGGTGTCCCGCAGGGTAGTGTCCTCAGTGTCACACTCTTTGCCCTGAGCATCAACGGTATAACCTCGGTGCTGCCAGGAGATGTTCTCGCTACGCTCTACGTGGACGACCTTTCGATCTCCTTTTGCGCGGCCCAGATGCCAACTCTGGAGCGTCGACTCCAACAGGCATTGAACCGCGTCTCTCGCTATGCCGAAGCGCACAGGTTTCGGTTTTCTTTGGCCAAGACTATGGTGGTGCACTTATGCCGCCATCCACGGCTTCACCCCGACTTAGATTGGTTTCTTAATGGGGTGCGCCTGGATGTGGTGGAGTCGCACCGTTTCCTTGGTCTTGTATTCGACCGACGCCTCACCTGGGGGGCCTCATATTCGCAGCCTTAGGGTCTCTTGTACCCGCGCCATGGACATTCTCCGTTCCGTGACGTTCAGCGCTTGGGGCGCTGATAGGGCTACTGCCTTACTTATTTATCGATCCTTTGTTCGCTCGAAGCTCGACTACGGATGCAAGTTTTATGCATCCGCAGCCGAGCGTTTATTGAGGAAGGTGGATTCGATCCACCACACCGGCCTTCGCCTTGCGACCGGTGCCTTCCGCACTTCCCCCATTGAGAGCCTGTTGGTCGATACTGGGGAGATGCGACTCGCTCTGCGCCGCGTGCAGTGCATCACTCGCCTGTACGCACGAGCCCGGCGCCTCCCTCAGTCGCCAACAGCTCTCACTGCATCCGCAGCTGATCTCGATGGTGCCTATGCCACCGAGAGAGGCCAATCATACCCTAAGCCCTTTGGGTTTGAGGCCAGGAAACTCCTTCGAGAGGTAGATATAGCTCTCGGGCCGGTGGCGCCCCTGGTTCTGCCCAGGACGCCACCCTGGAGGGTACCACATTTGGCTATTTGTCGCCACGCCTCTGCTCCCAAAGCTTGTACTGCGCCGGGAGTATTGCGTTCGACCTTTTTGGAGCAAACATCGTGTCACGCTGGAACCGTGCTAGTGTATACGGATGGCTCTAAGTCCCAAGAGGGGGTCGGCTTCCACGCCGTATGCCCTCTGGTTGAAGTCAGCGGGGCTCTACCAGGCGCTGCGTCTGTCTTCACGGCCGAGCTGGTGGCAATACACCACTCGGTATGGGAGATTACGCGATGTGCCCGGTTCGGAGACCGGATTGTGATCTATAGCGACTCACAAAGCCCCCTGAGTGCTCTCGGGGCATTGGAATCTCTGCATCCCCTGGTTAGCGATATCCGTGACGCCACGGTTTTGGCGAGCCGGGTGGAAGTCTAGATTATCTTCTGCTGGGTTCCTGGACATGTAGGAATTGCGGGGAATGAGCGCGCCGATGAGGGCCCTAAAGAGTCCACGAGGACTCTGCGACCGGACCAGCATTTCGCTCTTCCTTACACCGACTACATGGCAGGAATACGGGCAGCTCTTCGGACTGCTTGGCAAAGAAGATGGGAGACGGTCGAAGGGAACCTAAAGTTGCGTGTCATTGCGCCGCGACTGTTCCCATGGACTTATCCCCCAATGCCGCTACGGCTTCAGGTCGCTTTCTGTCGTCTCCGAATCGGACACACTCCTGTGACGCAACGCTATTTGATGGAGCACTCGCCTGCGCCCTATTGCAACGACTGCGTAGTCTCCCAGACTGTACGGCACATTCTTGTCGAATGTTCCAGTCTGGGTGATCTTCGCGCACGATACCTGTCCCGGAACCGGGATGGGCGGGGTCGCTACCGCCTGCCCCTTGTGCTCGGGATGAGTGCGTGCACTTTGACTGGGGGACTTGTTGACTTTTGGGGGGGAGGCCGGCCTTCTGCCTTTCATTTAACCAGGTTTAATTATTGTTTTTGTTATTGTTTTGTTATTGTTATTTCTTTTTTTTTTTTCCTGTTCAATTTTTTAAAGTAGCCTAGAACTAGGCTGTTTGTTTACGGTGACTTATGCCTAAGTCGGCAGTCGCCAGATATCCCCTTAAAAAAAAAAAATGTTCCCATGGACCTATCCCCCAATGCCGCTACGGCTTCAGGTCGCTTTCTGTCGTCTCCGAATCGGACACACTCGTGTGACGCATCACTATTTAATGGAGCGCTCGCTTGCGCCCTATTGTGACGACTGCATCGTCCCCCAGACTGTTCGGCACATTCTTGTCGAATATCCCAGTCTAGGTGATCTTGGCGCACGTTACCTGTCCCGGAACCGGGATGGGCGGGGTCGCTACCGCCTGTCCCTTGTACTCGGGACAGATTCGTGCACATTGACTTGTGGACTTGTTGACTTTTGGGGGGGAGGCCGGCCTTCTTCCTTGCATTTAACTTGTTTTTTTTTGTTATTGTTGTTTGTTTTTGTTTTTTTGTAGGTGGCAGGCTCCTGTGGCAGGGGGGGGGGACCTCCCCCGGACCCTGGAGCTTGCTCTCTGATTATTATCCCCTTTTTATTGATGTTTCTGTAATTTTTTTTATTTTAAAGTAGCCTAGAACTGGGCTGTTTGTTTGCGGCGACTTATGCCCAAGTGGGCAGTCACCAGATAGCCCCTTGAATAAAAAAAAGAAAAAAAGCGACTGTTCCCATGGACCTATCCCCCAATGCCGCGACAGCTTCAGGTCGCTTTCTGTCGTCTCCGAATCGGACACACTCGTGTGACGCATCGCTATTTGATGGAGCGCTCGCCTGCGCCCTATTGCGACGACTGCGTCGTCCCCCAGACTTTTCGGCACATTCTTGTCGAATGTCCCAGTCTTGCTAATCTTCGCGCACGTTACCTGTCCCGGTACCGGGATAGGCGGGGTCACAACCGCCTGTTCTTTGTACTCGGGACGAGTGTGTGCCCATTGACTAGTGGACTTTTTGACTTTTGGGGGGAGGCCGGCCTTCTCCCTTTCATTTAACTAGGTTTAGTTGTTGTTTTTGTAATTAAATTGTTATTGTTATTGCTTCTTAAATATTTCTATTTATTGTTGTTTTCTGTCCAAATTTTTTAAAGTAGCCTCGAACTAGGCTGTTTGTTTACGGCGACTTATGCCTAAGTGTGCAGTCGCCAGATAGCCCCTAAAAAAAAGAAAAGTCCTCCAGTAGAATTGGACCGCAATCTTGGATCTCGCGTCCGTGGCGGAATCCTTCGCGACTGCTTTTTCCACATTCTCTAGCCGGGATGCTGCTCCGCTAGCATTCAATGCACGTCGTGGTGTCACGGAAGGCCGCCGGATGTACTTTACCTCCAGAGGCGGAGAACCCTTCAACGACAGGTTTACTGTGAGTGAGTTGCGCTCCGCTATCGCCTCGGTCGCGGACACTGCCCATGGTTCCAATGATGTCCCGTATGCCATGCTTCGACACCTGGGTGAGCGAGGCATGGCCTCTCTCTTAGATTTGTTCAACAGGATCTGGGTGGAGGGTCTTCTCCCAGATTCCTGGCGAATCGCTACTGTGCTCGCCTTTCGCAAACCGGGAAGAGATCACTCTACTCCGACCGGTTTCCGCCCAATCTCTCTAACCTCTTGCGTGTGCAAGTTGATGGAGAAATTGTTAAATGTTACACTAGCCTTTTTCCTGGACAACGGAGGCCATCTGTCTTGTGCACAGTGTGGCTTCCGAAAGTTCCACTCCACGTCGGATGCTCTGCTCCAACTGGAAAATGCCGTTTGCGAGGCTTTCCTTCGTAGCCAGCACTAGGCCACGGTGTTTTTCGATCTGGAGAATACCTATGATACCTCATGGCGATACGGTATCATGGAGACTCTCCCAACGATGGGGGCGAGGGGACGCCTCCCAATGTTTATATCTGAATTTTTTGTGAGATCGTCGATTCCTCGTACGGGTGGGGGAGCCCTCTCTGGCCCAAAGCAGCAACCAGAAGGTGTCCCGCCGGGAGTATCCTCAGTGTCACACTCTTTTCCCTGAGCATCAACGGCATCTCCTCGGTTCTGCCGGAAGATGTTCTCGCTACGCTCTACGTGGACGACCTTTCGATCTCTTTTGGCGCGGCCCAGATGCCAAATCTGGACTCCAACAGGCATTGAACCGCGTCTCTCCCTATGCCATAGCGCACAGATTTCGGCTTCATTTAGGCAAGAGTAAGGTGGTGCATTTCCGCCGCCATCCACGGCTCCACCCTGACCCAGATTTGTCTCCTAATGGCTTATTTTTGACCAAAACTTTGATGTGGGATTCGATTTCATCAGAAATTGAAACTTGAGGATTTTCGGCCATTTTGGGTTTGAAAGGAAAATGAGAAGCTCGGTTGACTGAAAAGGGTGATCCAACGAAGGTATCTCGGGGAGAACCGACTTCTACAAATCAATAAGAATTTGCCTTAGAATAACTAATGGAAATATAAATTATCTCTCCAATGTTATTAAGTTTATTACCCCGAAAGTAAGGCAGGGCTTAGCAAGTATGTGGCGCTTAGATGAGAGGCGCTCGTCTCCGATTGATTTGGAAAGATACTTTGCTTCTCCAGAGATTAGGTGGAGTTTAGTAAAGGGTTAGAAATGGATAGAAAGAAATGTATAGGTACTTTGACGTTATAGGTCCCTTTTATGTGAAGTGTGCGAAAAGAAGAACCTTCTCGATGTAGCAGGCTGGGTTATATGATCAACGACTTCATTAGGATAAAGGAAATTTATTGAGCTGGATTCTTTATTCCTTGGTAAACAGCGGGAACAAGCCTCAAAAGGGGCGAACGGAAATTCAACCAATCAGGATTGAAATACATTTAATTATCATACTTATTTTCATTTTTGAAATAACAGACCTTAGCGTTAACAAATTGACCAAACAGCTTTTAGACATAACTATTGCAATAATTGTCCAATCAGTGTCACGATAGATTTAAAGTTAATAACGCTCAAACCGTTTGCATGTAAACAGCTGAAATCCATTTTCAGAATTTTTAAGTGCTCAATTAGAGCTCGGATCCAGTTACGCTACCAAATGTGCCTTCTTGGGAAAGGAGGTAAAGGTTTGGGTAAGCGACGAGGTCTTACAAGGAGAATAATAGAAGCTCTAAGTAGCATCGACTCAACAATGTCGCTCTCTATGACCCGCACGATTTGTGCTCCAAAAAGTCAATCAAATTAGCCCTTTACCTCACTACTTGGCACAGGAGGCAACGGTTTCGGAAAGCTCCCTCACTGACCGAGTACACTCACTGGGATTTTCGTTCCTTTATTTACAAGTGAAAAATACTGCATACTGGGGAGGGGAGTTTAATTTCCCATTTGCAAATGAGAGAATACTACAAATTGAAAGTCTATCTTCCCATTTACGAAAGCGAATAATACAAAGAGAGAAGTCCATCTTCCAATTTACGAAAGAGAAATATATACCGGGAAGTCTGTCTTCCTATTTACATAAGGGAAAGTTTGTCTTCCCATTTATAAGGTTCAATGTGTGAACCGGTTAATTTTTTCATTCGAATGTTTTACTTGGTTCGCCCCCCGCATATGTACGAATTTGAAGGTTCGAAAGTTAGAATGAATTCAAGAGAAATTAAGGGCATAAGTGAATTTGTTATGAATTCGAGAAACCGGCAGAACCAATTCGAGTAAAAAAGGTGCAAGCTTACCTTGGTCGGAGGGAGAAGGACGAGAAATTAACATCTGATCTGGATGGGGTCCGTTCTAAGTGAGGTTGAAGAGCTGGGTTTGACTTCTTTCTTCCAGCTTTCGAACTGTTTTGTGGGTAGAATGCCTTCTGCAAAAGTTTTTTTTATGGAAAGAGGGAGCAGAGGGGGATGGTAAAGGTGGGAGGAGAGCGGGGGTGGTAGGTATTTAACTTGACTAACAGGTAGGGAAACATCCTCTTCCCTTCATATAACCATGAACTGTTCCGGTTCGTGTTCGATAAGCAAGTGGGTGAGAGCTAACCCGTGACGGAAAGAACCAAACCACGCTATCATCCCTCGACTCACATGCGTTCACGCTCGCACGGGCACATGGGTAAGACGGTGCAAGAAAACAAGCTGCAATCCTAACAGTATTTTAATTATTACCTACCCTCGTATACACAGATATTTATAAATATTCAACCTAAACTATTATATTCCCATCTTTTCTTTCTTAAAAAAAAACCGTTATTAAGGTTCCTCGAGTTAGCGAAAAAAAAAATAGTTATGGGCAAAATAACGAATTGCGTACAAGAATGACATCAAGTTGTAAATAATATGGCTGAGATTATTTATTCACTTTCATTAGGGGACATATCGATTATTATGTTGATGGTATTTTTTTAATTAAATTTGCTAATTACTTTACTGGCCTTTCGTTGAAATTCAAGAGAGCAGTGCTCTTAGTTTTAGAGCTCATTGCTTCTAAAACCCAACGCGAGCTCTCCTCATTTCTTTAAGGAGTCTGGCAATTTCTATAGACGCTCGTTATTGTTTTTGTAGTTTTGTATGTTTACTAAATTTTGTTGCAATACTTGCACTGATCGCACCGGCATATGAAAAAAGAGAGGTACAATGACCTCGGGAACAAGTGCTCTTTTTATATCACTACTATCTATTCGGATTCCCTTAAATCAAATGTTATTTTGGTTCGACGAGAACCAATTATAATATTTCCCAAAACATATCAGATTGCATAAACCTTTAGGTTTCTTTGAGTGTCTCATTCCATGTTATAGTGCGAACACTACAAAACTACCTCGAATGTTTCGGAGATTCATGTTGTTTTGGTAATACCCCGAATCTAGGAGACTCGTGGCACACTACTATAGTGTATTTTTATTAATGGATTTACTTTCTGTTAATAAATCAGCCTAAATAGCGTTTCGAAAACCATAACCATAAATTTGTTTGATCGAAGTTGTCGTCAGCTAGTTTTTAGGCCTTAGACGAAAGCGAAATAAATTTTGAAATAATGAAGTGGGTTTTAAGAAAAACAATGAGATAAGTTGAATTAGGTATACAATGTAAGATATGGTAAAATGTGATTTACTGTAACAAGATGAGAAGAGAAATGAAGTACGTGAAATAAATATGAAAAAATATGGTGACTATGATGGACTCAATTGGGGGCTTTATGCAGAGAATAGCGAGAGTCGAATGGGGCTGCAATATGAGAAGTAAATAGAATTAGGACCTACTCTCGTATGGTCTTTTGCAGAGAATTGTGAGAAAAAGTGGAATTAAACTAAGTATGATTTGTTTGGAGGTAAATGACTAATTGTTGAAGGAATGATTACCGATCTTTATGCGGAGAATAGCGAGAGTCGAATGGGAAAGAATAGCGTTCCATATGGTCGAGCTGAAAGCGTGTGTTCGTTTGTTTATCTATGAAATTTTAAGAGATGTTGTTTGAAACAGTAGTACGTTAAATGAATTGACAAGTTAAGTAAAATAATTGAATTAATTAATTATTAAGTTCTACATAAAATATGATTTAATTTACAAAAGTAAAAGAATTGCATTATATGAATTTGACATAATAATTGATGTATATATATATATATATATATATATATATATATATATATATATATATATATATATATATATATATATATATATATTTAAGTTTACCATGAGGTTTTTATTATAGAAATGCTTCAGAGGGCATTGCTATACTACTTCAACCCGTGAAAAGTTGAATAAGGACACCTCCATCATCCTGAGACGCCAAACTGCAGAAGATTGCGGATGGCTGAAGCCGTCATTATTCAAATGAAGAAACCGGCAATTAACGTCCAACTTCAGCCGGAAACTATACTCCTGACATCTAGGCGTCCCCGAATTGACTGCCGTTAAAAGAAGCGTTTTCAAACTTTCCTTTGCCTTTACATCCTTTTTCAGAGAACTAGATCGAAGCGAAAAATCAGGACATAGGACATTGGACATATAAAGTGGGGAATATAGTAGAAGAGGGTTTTTAATTGGAGAAAATAGCGGGGAAAATTGATAGAAAAGCGAAAAGGAAAAGTAGAATGAAAGCAGGTCCCTGGTGATAGGGCATCTCTGGATTTCTTTGCGTTTTTGCTGCAAAGGTACTCAAGCCTTTGTAGCAGCGGGTTTTTTGGTCTCTACTGCTTTTTGTGAAGACTTCTTATCTATGTTGTTTACACTCGGATTTTGATTTTTTTTTTTTATTATTTTGTTTATTTTGTACTTTTTGTTTTTTTTGGTATTTTGGTATTTTGGGGGAATTTATCGCGCTAAAATTTGGGGGAAATGAAAAAAATCAGCACTTTTCTAATTTAGTGAAAGGTGATTTTGTATGACTTTGTTTCGGTTAGGTATTGTGAAAATCTTAGTGAACCTTGGCTCTACGTAGTTCGCAATGAGTAGTCTCCTGCTTTTAAAAGGTATTGCGCTCCTATGTCATCAAAGTCCATGTCTCGAGTACAAACTCGGGAGGGAGGTGCCGGTGTACTTTGTACCAGATCTTAATTGCTCTCAGGTGAAGCTCCACGTATATGGGGGTTATCCCCAGTTCACCATGGAGCTCACTCTGCCTTCTCCGCTCTCTCCTTCGGGTTCCCGTTATAATATAGACAGCCTTATTTTGGACCTTTTACAGTTTAATGACTTGGGTCTTAGGCATCGCATTTATAGGGACCAGCGGATACTGGAGTTTTGATCGAATGCATGCATTATAGATCTTTAGTTTGTTAGAGGTACTCAGGTTTAGGAACTTGAAAAGTTCCGCCAAGTCCCTCCGTGCATTCGATGTAGTTTTAGCTACATGACTCCCATATCCACGAGTCGTAATAAAGAGTACGGAGTCCCTGGACCGTGCCCTCCGTGTGGTATGGGATGCATGCACCCCGCCCACAAGGATGTCTGCGAGGGTCCGTCGGAATAGTGGAATTGCACGGAACTTTTGGTATTGGTAGATATCTTCCATCTTCTCTCGAAAGAGTTGATGTTTTCGATTTCTACCGCCGTACTATGTGCCATGTAATTCACATTCCGATAAGGTGTCGTTCAGATCATCGATATATCGTCCGCAATTCGGACGTATAACGAGCCTTCAGTCAGAGGTTGGAGAAGGTATATGGTGTATATATTATTGGGCAGGGGACTTATACACCCGTCTTGTGACACCCCGCCTCGAGCTCGAACTCGGAGCCATTAAAATCTTTAATGTTCAGAAACGCCCTCCTCTCCATTATGTAGTCGCATAAAATCCTTTCAAGTATGGGGTTGAGGCTCAGTTGTAAGATTTTGTATTGCTGGCCTCTCCTCCATACTTTGTCAAATGCCTTTTTGACGCCACGGAGTACCACGTTTGCGTGGCGTCTTTCAAGTTTTACATTTGACAACTTCTCGGTGATCACGGTTAGTGCCGTGCGCGTTCGTCACTTCCTTCGAAATCCATATTGTTAGTTATTGTGAGAATTATTATCCTCGAGGAACGTATTCACCATGTTGGCCAATATCTTCTCCAAGACTTTCCCCTGCAAATTCTAAGAGGTATAGGCCCGAAGTTAGCTGGACTGTCCGGTGACTTACCGGCTTTGGGAATCAATAAAATTTTTTGCTACCTTCTAGTGATCAGGGAAGTAACCCAAGTTCAGGCACGCATTCATGATATTCATAGGTCCCAATATGATGTTAGGCTAGGTTTGAATAAAATTCTCCATTGTTAGTCCTGTACGCCCTGGTGCTCAAATTCCCTTTCCTGAGATGCACAATGGTGAGGATGTGTTCTGTGTGTCTGGTCGTTCAAGTCATTTATTATTCCCCTTTCGAAGTCTAAATCAAAGTAATCATTCTCTTCCGGGGATATCTGTAATATAGATGCCCAGAAGAGTCTGAATTCCTCTTCGATTTCTTCGGCGTGCGTAATTTCGGTATTGTCACGTGTATATTTTATGGTCTTTTTTGGTTGTGTCTGCCAGAATGTACGCGAGTCGTTTTCTATATTTAGTCCGTCTATCAAATTGTTCCGAGGTACATTCTGTTGGTCCTTAATAAAAGTCATTAATTCGTCGCGTATCTGTCGTGTTCGTGTGTGCGTAGTGATGTTGGGGCCAATGAGTTTCACTTCATTGATCCGTTCCTCGTATTCCCTCTCGAGAGATTTAATTCTAGGCGCCAAAGAATGGACAGCAAGAGTTTTATATTTAACTCGGGAAATGGCGTCCTTATCAGCTTTTAATAAATTATGATTAGTTTTATCCAACTCCTCGTCAATCTGGTATACAGTGGCGGCAACAAAAAAAGTGACATCGAATATTGGCAACAGAAATCGATACACAAAATCGCTTTCACGATTTTACTTGCCAACAAGCCAATTAAAATGTGCGGAGCTTATGCCGCAAGTGGACGACTCTCCTGGGCTAAGACAACAGAACTGCGCTCTATTGGAACTCAGTATCTCGTTTGAGCTCGTACAGTGAGGTTTTAGTATATGGCACTCCAGCGTGCTGATTTCCTGCATTCGTGCCTACATTTGACGTGCTATAACTTCTGTGCAAGTGGATACAATGGGGTGGGAAAAGCTTTCTATGACAGAGAAAAGCCGTGTCTTGACCCTATTAGAGCAAGGAAAGTCTTTTATTGATGTAGCAGCAGATTTAGGAACCTCAAAAATTACGATTCATCGCCTAAAACGGGCAGCTGAGTTATTGCCACCAGGTACCATACCAAAGAGGAAGGAGGGCATTGGTGCAGCTCGGAAGACATCTCCAAGGACTGATAATATCCTAAGGCGTGAAGTGATGTCAGACCCTTCTGTAACCTCCGCTTCAATCAAGAAAAAACAACCAGACCTCCTCCAGAACGTCGCCCTCAGGACCATCAGTCATCGCTTACAGAAGGACTTAGGCCTACCGGCTCGCCGCGCTGCCAAGAAGCCACTTCTTACCAAGGCTATGAAGATGAAAAGGCTCAATTTTTGCAAGACCTATAAACATCGGACAGCTGCCCATTGGAAGAAGGTCATGTTCAGTGATGAGAGCACCTTTAGGCTGGTCAGAGGAGAGTCAAAGATCGTGTGTCGTCCCAGCAATGTGTCTCGGTATGACCCGAAATATACCGTGAAAACTGTGAAGCACCCTGATAGTGTGATGGTGTAGGGTGCCTTTAGTGGAAACAAGGGCAGAGGAGGTCTGTACTTCCTTCCCAAGAATGTAACCATGAGGAGGACTAACTATCTCGAAGTTTTGAGGCAGCACATGCTGCCATTTTGAGAAATTCATCAGTGTGAATTTTTCATGCATGATGGTGCCCCTGCTCACAGGTCCCAGTTAGTAAAAAGGTTCTTCAATGATAATAATATTAGTGTTTTGGAGTGGCCTGGTAATTCCCCGGACCTAAATCCTATTGAGAATGCTTGGAATCTGATGAAATCTAAAGTTCAAGAGACAGCACTCGGCAGCATCAAGGACCTGATAGAATCACTGAAGAAGATCTGGGTTACGATCGACCCCACCTACTTCGCAAACCTCGCTGAATCAATGCCCAATCGACTCAGGATGGTCATCAAGTGCAAGGGCAACATGACCAAGTATTAACTTTCATGAAATATTCATAATAAAATATGTAAGTTACATTTTTCTGTTTCATTTTCCCCGAATTGTCACATGTCACTTTTTTTGTTGCCGCCACTGTAGAATGGAATTAATTAAGTAGTCAGGGTTGTAATTTTCGAGTAGTCGTTCATAAGTCGTCCAATTTTATGTTTCTTGTAGTGCTTAGTTTGCCCTTAAAAAATTCCCACGCCATGATTGGCCAATTTTGTAATACTTATGTTCACGTAAAAAGATTAGATAATAAGTGTAGCCATTTGTGAATAATTCCATTTTTGTTAATTCCCTGAAGATGACCTAACACGGTCGAAAGTCGTCTAGAGATAAAGCATGTCATTTACGGATTTTTTCTTTCGCCTCGAATACCCCGTTAAACAACTTGTAAGAAATATTAAGAAAATACCAGTTAAAAATAATAACGCTGCCACAGCTGTGGATTTCAATAGTACATGCACACAACATGGCCTTTTACCTAATCATATATTTTTATTATATATATATATATATATATATATATATATATATATATATATATATATATATATATATATATATATATATATATTAATATATGTCCTTACGAACTCACCCTTTGTCTTAGAACGTAAATCTGTTTAAATTCTGACTGATAGCGCTTTTTTGTTTGCTATCTTCATTCCATTCACGTGTGTGTGTTAGTTTTGGTAGATACTTTTTGAATTTTCGTTTAGTTTTACTTTATAATTTCTAGCTTCTTAAAATTGTGTTCATAATTCTTTTAAATTTGGTGGCTGAATAATTTCAACAAAATAAAGTTTGAAAAAAGCCATTTTTGCCTATAATAAACCTTAGACAAAAGTAACAAAAGCCTATCAAGATGCTTATCTTTAGTGATGAATTAGAGGCTAGGGAGCCATAGGCTTTCCTCTTCTTAGGGGTTTTATGTAGTTATCATGGTATATATGTAGATTAGGTCCTCGTCCCCCCCCAATTTTGTTGTGTAAATATTTTTGTTCACTTGCGTCCTTTTTGAAATATAGCTGGCGCCATTTTTGTTATTAAAAAAATACCCGAAACTAAACAAACGGAAAATGCTGTTTACTTAGGTCATTAAAAAAAAAAAGAAGGTAATTGTGAAGACTATGGGCAGATCGTAGGCCTAGTTTTTTTTGGCTATTTTGGGCTACTTTCCGGTGTTACTTTTTTAGAGATGAAATCGAAGAATTTTATGGCTATTTTCATTTTTATACCAAAGGATTGAAACTCAGGGTCATCGCAGTGTTATCCTCGCGGCGAGCCGTACCCAACAATGAGCCGTACCCAACAACGAGCCGATGCTCAAAATAATCATTAATACTTACGCCAGACAGGTGGGTAGAGCAAGCCAGAATTCATTAAGATGTTCGTATCCTTCGGATGACAAATTTGAATAGGCTGCTTATCCGTCAGATACGACTGTTGTGCCCGGCAAAATCCACTTTTCTATCACTGCGAGGAGGGTTTCTCGAATTTGATTTGCCACCGAAACAATGAAAATTCTCTTTGTTTCACATTCGAACCCTCCCAAAACCCACTGCCCTTCCACTACATGGCCCATGGGCTTAGAGAAACGCAACATATTTCTCGTCGGTTAAAATAGCACCGAAACGTTGAATAGGTAACGAACAAACTTCACACGAAAATGAAATTTTGACAAATGAGCGGGAAACGGCGTGGGTGGTCGTTTAAATATGAGGCGCGCGGACGGAAAAGTACTTCATTGTTCACGGAAAATTTGTGATTTTTTTTTTTTATTGAAATTGACCATTTGTGTTTCTTGAACTACACATATATAGTAATAAAAACACTAATACTGAACGCATCCATTTGGAACAATAATCAAAATGAAGGTCGTAAAAAACCTGTTAAAAAATCAAAGAAGAGAAATAAATACGGAACAGAAAAAATGAAAAAGTACGGTTTTCGTCAGAATTAAGACGTGAGACTTCATTAACAACACCGAAATATGGTTAAATCGAGCATTAAACAATTGGAAATTAAGTAACAAGTAAATAAAAAGGCTAAATAATGTCAGGCATAGGGTAGGTAGGATATATAGAAAAGAAATAAGGGGGAAAAACATCTAAAATATAAGAAAAACCAAGTTTTGATCAATATAAAAAGCCCCAAAAGCCTTGAAACAAATACAGCTTTCTGATTGGTCATTTATGAAACTGAATCCAGATCTGTGATTGGCCAGTGCGATAGCAGAAAAACAATGAAAAGTAGCCCCCAAAATAAACTAGAGTCGAATTATTATTCTAACATAACATAACATAATTACACGGATGACAAAAGCCACAAGGGCCTATCAAAGGTCATCCGCCTCCGTCAAAACCCACCCACAAAAAGCACCATCACCAGGGGAAGACAAAATCAAAGTCCCCCACAATATAATATAACGGATGACAAAAGCCACAAGGGCTCATCATAGGTCATCCGAGTCAAGCGGCCTCTTTTTCAAGGCACCCAAACTCCCAGGAAAACTACATCCAGTATATAATTCAGGATTATATACTGGCGGGCATGCTTGGTAAACTACAACATGTCAGCGCCTTTAATCGTTTTGGAAATTATAATAGGGGTTGGGGGTGAACGATAATATTTACACAAAATAATTTTTCCTGGCTGGGCCGCTTGCCTACATGTTTACCCCCAAAATAACCAAACAAAAAACCGCTGTTTACTTACTTTATTGCAGTGGGTATACTTCTGAAATAGCAAATGAGGACAGCCTATTTTGTTCTTGCGTTTGAGTCCTTTTCGAAATATAGCAGATGCCATCTTTGTTATATAAAACTAAAGAATGAAAAACGCTCTTTACTTTACTTTGGGGGGTATACTTCAGAAATAGCGATGAGGAGAGCGTGGAATCTTTCTTTAATTCCTGTTTTGGTCAATTGTAAGCGCTTGCAGAAGATGGCGGTTGCAAGGTATGTGTCAAACTGTTAATTTTTTCTTCTGTATTTGGGGATTGAACTATGGATGAAATAGTATCTCCCATTGTTCGAGTCACTAATCTAGATGGTAAATATGTAGATTAGTGGCCTGGCCAAAAACTTTTTGGGGGGGAAATATTATTGTTCACCCGTATCGGAATATTCATGTGCGTTTGAGTCCTTTTCAAATTATTATTCTATAAACAATTAGGATTATATACTGGGGGGCTGTGCCCCCTAGACCCCCTCTAACTTAATGAAACTCAGGATCATCGTAGTGTGGTACCCCCATTGTGTTTTCCCCCACACGAGCCATCAACTTAAATGTACTCCAAAAACGTGAAACATTTTGGAACACGGACGAAATAGTACATCCCATCGTTCGTGCCGATAATCTACATATTTACCATCTAGATATTTACCACATCTAATGCCCGGCCACAAATCTTGCAATCGCTTTTAATTTTAACTAAATTCTGAACATCCAAAAAGGTTACAAATTTTTCTCTATCACTAGAGTTAATAATTTGGAAATAGACGACGGACACACTTCGCAAACTGATACCATTTAGAAACTAAGTAAAAAAACCTCGCTATTATATCCAAACGACTAAAAAAAAAGTAGTTCCTTTAAATGAGCTAGCTAATTAGATTTAAATATATAAAAAAAGGGTAATAAAAATAGTAAATGGGGAAAAATATATTGACAGATAAAAATGACTCCAAATGAGGATAATAAAAAGATATTAAGTGAAAAACAAAATAAAAATTCAAATTAGTCATTTCTGATGTCAGACCCCAACCCCACCCCTATTATAATTCGCAAAACGATTAAAGGCGCTGACATGATGTAGTTAAATCATTCACCTCTGTAAATGTCAGGACATTATTCTATAAACAATTAGGATTATATACTGGGGGGCCTGTGCCCCCTAGACCCCCCCCTCCAATTTAATGAAACAGGATCATCGTAGTGGTGTCCCCGCATTGTGTTTATGCCAACACAAGCTGTCCCCTTAAATGTACTCCAAAAACATGAAACATTTTGGAACACGAACGAATCATAGAGTCACTAATCTACATATTTACTGTTATCATAGTTCTTAAATGCATTTACACTTATTCCAGAGACAACATTTTCAAGGAGTCTTCCATTTATCGATTACTCTAGCTTCGAAGAATCTGCTTTTTGTTGTGTGGTGATGTGGCCTATGGAGGTTGAGGCTGTGGTAAATATGTAGATTAGTGACTGCTAATATGTAGATTAGTGACTGCTGAAAAAGTGGGATTTTTTGGTAAATATTTTCGTTCACCCCTGCTGGAATATTCATGCGCGTTTGAGTCGTCTGACATCAGTCCCCACCCCTACCCCCATTACAATTTGCAAAATGATTAAAGGCGTTGACATGATTTGGGTAAACCTGAAGATCCATACCACGCGAGCCGTACTATGGAGTGTTATATGGGAGGGGGGAGCATAGCCCTCCCCCATGCACCCTGCTCACTTTGCTCACCCTCAGGAACAAGTAATAAAACAAGTTAATTACACAGTGTGGTGAAACATGCTGGTAAGTGGAAGAAATATGGGAAGGCTCACATGGTATGGATCTTCAGAATTACCGGTTGTGCCCCCAGACCCCCCCCTCCCCAATTTAATGAAACTCAGGGTCATCATAGTGTGGTCGCCCTATTGTTTTTACCCCTACACGAGCTGTCTCCTTAAATTTACTCAAAAAATATCAAACATTTTGGAACACGGACGAAATAGTATGTCCCATCGTTTGAGTCGCTAATCTGCATATTTACAGAGGCTGTTACCTCTGGTGTTCAAATGCTTGAGGCTAGTTTGAAAAACTGGGAGTAGTTGATGTTCTTGTACCCTTTCAGGATCTTGAAGACTTCCAGCATGTCTCCTCTTGTTCTCCTGTCTTTGGTAAATATGTAGATTGGCGGCTCGGCCTGAAAAAGTGAATTTTTGTTTGTTAGATTTCATTCACCCCTGTTTGAATATTCATGCACGTTAGAGTCTTATTTGAAATATACCCAGCACCATTTTTTTATAAAAATGCCCAAAACTAACCAAACAAAAAATGCTATACTGGAGGGACAGACCCCCTCTGGCTGCCGTGCTGATGGGATTCAGCACCCTATTTGACCCTAGCTTAGCCTCTTCTTTCAGAACACTTGCATTTCCACCCTGTTTCTTTGCTTTTCATACAACCTCTCCCACAACTTTCTCTGGTCAGCCTCTAATTTAAACAGGGTAGATGCTGACCTCTGCCAACATCCCGGATGGGGGCTGAGGGGGGAGGGGACAATGTTCCCTAACCCCTGAGTTCTGGTTTGTGATGGTGGGTTTTTAACAACCTGCATCCAAAGTGGAGCCGCCATGCTGAGGAACTGCCAGACCACCAGGCAGAAGGGGTGGTCCAAAATGGTGGCACCTGGCTCTGCCAGGCCTGTATTCACCCTTTGCAGAGCAGGCCACTCTGGGGGGTGATTAGCATCCTGTAAAAAAGGTCACCATGCCCAATAATGAAAACTTTCACACAAAATCTCTCCCTATTTCCCCATTAAGAACGATGGAGTCACCATCGGCCGCTTCCCTCTATAGACCTGGCCCATATATTAAATCTAGCGGGGGTGAAGGCCTATGCCCCACAAAAAAACCTGGACGAAACTTACATGACCTGTTTTTTTCATTGGGGGGGCGGGATGGGAGGCCAAATGGAAGCCTCTCCCTGAGATAGACAGGCTCCCTGATGCAGCTTAGCATCAGAAGGGGGGGGGGGAGATTTGAGCTCATCATCAAATACCGAGCCCGATTCTGCTCCTGTGTGGTGGCCCTCGGCAGAAGGGTCGGGTTGCTAAGACATCACAAGCAGTGGGGAGATCTCCTCCTCGGGTCAGTGCCTCAATGACTGCTGGGACCTTCACCATCTCAGCGAAGGACCTGGCAGCTCCTATTGGGGGAGGGGAGAAACGGGTCCATTCCCTGCCCTTCTCTCCTTAAAAGAAAAAGACATAGGGCTTTTCTCCCTCCACAGGGGCCTAGGGGATGGACGAGGCCGCTAACATCCTTGAACGTGACCAAGCCAAGATCGGAATGTCGGGCCCTGGTGCTCACCTGGGTGGGGAATCCCCCCAAAAGACCAAAAGTGCAGAAAGTGGAGCCTTGATTACATCAAGACCCCTCATTCAGAGATTACCTGCCGTTTTTGAGCCCACTGGCTTCAAATACTTCTTAGTTATTTGCTCCACTGAGGGCGACATGATCCATCAGAGGAGAGCTTTACCTAGTGTAATTGGTAAAGAGTCAAAGGTGACCCGTTTCTCGGACGGGAGCCTTCTGGCAAATGCAGCAGATCCCTCCGAGGTGGCCAAGATAAGTGCTCTTCGGACACTTGATGGAACCCTGGTGAGTGTGACGCCACACTCTACAATGAACTTTGTGAAAGGAGTAGTTTATGCGAGGGAACTCATGGACCACACCATAGAAGATATCACTATAGAGCTGGATGACCATGGGGCAGTCAAGGTTGAGCGTGTGATGAGAAAACAGGGAGTGGCCTCGAGACCCATCCCTACACTTCAACATGTTTGACTGTGACAAACTCCCTGAATCGGTGCATGCCAGTTGGTACTGATACCGCATGAAGGCATTCGTGCCACTGCCACGTAGGTGCTATTACTGTCACCCCTTCGGCCATACAAATCGCTCATGTAGACGTGCAATGTCGGGGTCACCTGAAGTCTGTGTAAATTGCTCCAAGGCTGCATGCAATAAGTCCAAATTGTGTGTGGCCAAGTGTGTCAATTGCGGAGAGCCGCACCCTGCTTCTTCAAAGCAATGTGGTGCATATCTCCTTGAGAAAGAAATCATGGCTGTTCAGGCCCAGGATCGACTCTCATTCTGCGAGGCTAAGGACTTGGTCCTGGTGCACCTGCCTCTGCCTGGGACATCTTAGGCCTCAATGCTTAGAAAGACACCCTCTGCTCGTGGCCCATCCAGGCTGTGGGTTCTACTCAACCCGGGTGCTTCCCTGGTAAGGCTGGTGGCACAAAGGATTCACCTCCAGCCCTGGCTAAAACCAGGGCTCCCCCCTTTCCCCCAACGTGACTGTTTCCCATAAGGTGAAACGGCCACACGCCTCTACTAAGTCTTTAGACTCACAGGAGGCAACACCCCTGAAGTTGGTCGCCATGAAAATTAGCCAAATATAAGCTAGGCCTTGGATCCGGCTGTACTCTACACAATTACCAAATGGTAAACCTGAAGATGGGATGCAAAATATTTCGTCTCTGTTCCAATATGTTTCACCTTTTTGATAAATTCAAGGGGACTGCTTGTGGGGGGATATATCACTGCAGGGCACCTTCCTACGATGATCCTGGGCGGATCTGGGGGCTACAGCCCCCAGTATATAATTATAATTGTTTATAGAATAAGGTTCGGTAATACTTCAGTCTAGGGGCGCTGTTTCTGGGCTACAATCTAGCCCTCATCAGGTCAGATAGTACCTTTAAAGGGGGCCAATCACAGCGTTATATTTGTTTTGTTTTTACCTTTATTATCTAGTAAATGCCTGCACTTCTTAATTATATTATTTAGTAATGCATTGATTTTTTTTATAATTACTAATGTATTAAACTTTGTATATTTCGTTTAACTATTTTTGTTAAATTCATCCATTAATTTCACACACGGGCAACCCTTAATTCAACCTTATTTCAAACATTGGCAACCTGAAACCGAGCAGTTAAAACAGTGAGATTCCTGTGAATACGGTTTGTTCAACTTCAATTTGACTTGTGTTAATTCCTCTGTCAATTAATAGACTTTTCTATAGGCCGTGGTCTCATTTAAAAGAATTGCGGCTCAATTATAATAGTGAAAGGTGGAGATAGGGTAAACCTGAAAATCTGAGTCACATGCTTGCCTCCACTGTTCCCCGGTCCTGGTCGCATAATATTCCATCCATGTTCCAATATGTTTCACCTTTTTTGAGTAAATTTAAGGGGACTGCTTGTGGGGGAGATATCACTGCGGGGGATCCCCCTATGATGATCCTGAGTTTCAATCAATTGGGGGGTCTGGGGGGCACAGTCCCCCAGTATATACAGACCACCAAATCTTAGTAAGGAAGCTTCAAATCTTCTGTGGCAGGAGATTGAATGGGCATGTAGAAGTAAGCATGTGTGTATAATGGGCGATTTTAATTACAGAAATATAGACTGGGAAGCTCTTGTGGGTGATCAGGAGGCTGAGGAATTTTTGAATGTTGTCCAAGATAATTTTCTGAGGCAGATTATTAACGAACCCACTAGAGGTAATAATATACTGGATTTAGTTCTGACAAATAGGGAAGAAGTTATTAAGGATACTGAGATTGGAGGAAATTTGGGTAATAGTGACCATTGTGAAATTAGATTCAAGATGAAATGGAATGGTATTGATAGTAGCATGAACAATGTTAAAATTCCTGACTTTAGAAGAGCAAATTATAATGGGCTCAGGACTTACCTGGAGGCAGTTGTACAGAAACCAGGCAAAGAAATCAATTCAGGAATAGATTCAATGATATCAGTTAGTGGAGACAATAATCACCAGGAGGAAGAGATTACAATTGAAGAGGAGTATGAAAGAATAATTGAGCAATTAATTACAGGTCAGATGATTAACATTCCATATAAGGAGATTAGGACTAAAAATAATGACCCAAAATGGATGACAGATAAAATTAAGCATTATATTGGCATTAAAAAGGGCATTTATAGGAAAATAAAAAATGGGGAGGATCACTTAAGGCAGAGATATAATGAACTAGCAAGAGATGTTAAAAAGTTAGTTAGAGTAGCAAGGAGAAATTATGAAATTAAAGTGGCAAATAGGGCAAAGGAAGATCCTAAAAGTTTTTATCAATTATACAAAACTAAGGTTAGAGATAAAATAGGCCCACTTATAGATTCAAATGGAGAATTAGTGAGTGATAGGGACTCAATGGCTGGAATGCTAAATGACTTTTTTCTCTCAGTATTTACACAGGAGGATACTCTAAATATACCTGAGGTGTCAATGATCTTTCGGGGTAATGATGAAGAGAAATTAAAGGATATATTGATCACAAAGGAGATAGTGACAAAGGAAATTGATAAAATCAAAAGTAGTAAAGCACCCGGTCCTGATGAGCTCTTTCCTAGAATTTTGAAAGAATGTAAGGATGTGTTAAGTGAGCCCCTAGCATGCATCTTTAGAAAATCATTGGAGAGTGGCATTGTGCCAGTGGCATGGAAGAAAGCCAATGTGATACCTATATTTAAGAAAGGGGATAAAACAAATATGTCTAATTACAGACCAGTAAGTTTGACATCAGTGGTAGGGAAAATGATGGAATCTATTATAGCAAGGAATATTAGAGATCACTTGGATAAGCATAAGTTGATAAAAGAATCACAGCATGGCTTTAGTAAGGGTAAATCCTGTCTGACTAATTTGCTGTCTTTTTATAGTAAGGTGTATGAAGCAGCAGATAATGATGAAAACTATGATATTTTATACTTGGACTTTAGTAAGGCTTTTGATCGAGTGCCACACTTACGGCTTCTGAGCAAAGTTAAAGCACACGGGATCGATGGCAGTATATTTAGGTGGATTCAGTCATGGCTTGGTGACAGGAAGCAAAGAGTTAGTATAGATGGAGTTAAATCTGAGTGGGGGTGTGTTAGCAGTGGAGTTCCTCAAGGATCTGTTTTGGGTCCCTTGCTATTCTTAATTTATATTAATGATCTTGACATAGGTATAAGTAGTGACCTGAGTAAATTTGCTGATGATACTAAGCTAGGTAGGGCCATTAGGGCTGATTCTGATGCTGTTGTAATGCAGGAGGAATTGACCATTCTGTCCAATTGGGCCGAGAAATGGCAAATGAAGTTTAACATAGACAAATGTAGTGTACTTAGTATAGGTAGAAATAATCCATTGAATAGTTATAAATTAAACGGCAGAATTTTAGGGAGAACTGATTGTGAGAGAGACTTGGGTATTTTGGTAAGTTCAGACCTTCGTCCTAGAAAGCAATGTCTAAATGCTAAGAATAAAGCTAATAGGATATTGGGATTCATTAGGAGGAGTGTAAGCAATAAGAGTGCTGAAGTCATTCTAAAACTGTATCTGGCGCTAGTTAGGCCTCATCTAGACTATGCAGTACAATTTTGGTCACCATATTATAGGAAGGATATTGATTTGCTTGAGTCTGTGCAGAGAAGGATGACAAAGATGATTGGTGGGCTAAGGAACTTACCCTATGGTGAAAGGCTCAGAAAACTAAATCTACATACATTGGAAAGGAGAAGAGTCAGAGGGGAATTGATTGAAGTCTTCAAATGGGTAAAAGGATATAATAAAGGGGATCTGGGTAAGGTTCTTATACTTAGTGAACATGACAGGACACGTAGCAATGGGTTTAAGCTTGATAAGTATAGGTTTAGGAAGGAGATTGGGAGGAATTGGTTTACAAATCGTGTGGTAGATGAATGGAATAGGCTCACTAGGCATGTGATAGAAGCCTCCTCTCTGGGTAGTTTTAAGAATAGATTAGATAAATATATGGATGAAGCTGCTAGATGGGACTGACTTTTTTTATGTACATATGTATATATTTTTCTAAGGAGTGGGAAGATTATATTTTGCGGTTGCATGAATGGACATAATCCTCTGGATGCATTTTATGTATATTGTAGATTAGATCTGACGAACTCCTGTTAAGGGTGACAATGTTGATGACTTTTCTCTGGTAAGAAATCTTTTGTGTGTTGAATGGAACAGGAGCTGCCAAGTGTAGGCCATGAATGGTCTTTTGCAGTCTCCTTCTTTTCTTATGTTCTTATGTTCTTATATACTCATATACTAAAAAATGTTAATTTTTGATGCTATTGTCTGTTATTTTAATAAACATGCAATCGGCTTTGCATGTTTATCGAAACAATAAAGATGATAGCGCCCCCTACTTTAGGCTATTTCTGCCAAAAATTAGCATTTTAAGTTACTTTCAAAATCAGGAGCTTTGCCTTATGATGTCTGACGCCTAAATTATAGCCTCAAATTGTAGCCCAGAAACAGTGACCCCTATTGTGCATCCTTAATTGAAGTATTACCTAATATTCTTAACATTTTTATTTAACCAAACGTGCATGAATATTCATGCGCAGGTGAACAAAACCTAAACGGAACTTAGTGTCATTTCAACTGAAAAAAATGCACTTTTCGGGTGTGCTGCCGATCTTCACGTTTATAAGCTATACCGGATACCATCATCTGATTTGATGTGACCATTGAAATCAAATTAAAGAATGGGTGGGTAGAGATGCAAAATAGCGCCGAGAAAAGTGTGAAATCAGGTTTGTATTGCTGTTTTTTCATAAGGGAACTGTTTATAAAACATGGTGATGCGATATACAAGTCAAAATTGGAACATTTGCAACCAAATTTTTTGAATCAAATTTCTCACATCCCACCATACTAGCTCTATGTTTTGTGTACTAGCTCTGCTTTTAGGGTCCACAAAGTTTTTTGAATTGTTGACGACGGTCTGATGTTGGTAGCCTTCCAATTCCAAGCCTGAGTAGCTGACCAACAATCAGATATTATTTTGGTTTCCTGCAAGATCTATTTTTTTTAATAACAGTTACAAGCGTTTATTTTGTGCGATCGGGGCACCTGGACCATAAAAATGTTTTTTGGTCTCACATTCAAATCCGCCGAAAACCAAAACACCGTCAACCACTCTCCCTTTCTCCACTATCTTGGTGTATATACACTTCAGATAGGTTAGTACCCTCCTCTTTGAGGTATTGGTATATGATTTTCTCTTTTCAGCCTTCCTGTGCCATATTACCCACTTTTTCCTGTTTTTCATCCCTGAGTTTGCTCAAGTTGCATGGGTTTTCCTGTCCTTGAGGGTTCTGTCAAGTAGGATTTTTATATCTTTCGGGCTCTGGTCTTGTGCATTTTTTAAGTCAGAGCTTGCTTTGAGGATGTTCCATTTGGTCCCCTTATGCTTAAATATCACTTTCAAGTAGCCTAGGGATGTCTCTCCTGGCTCCATTTCTTCATCAGTCGCACCATGGTTTTTATTTCAATTTCCATGACTCCAATTGTTTCGTCGTCTGCCTCATATTTTTTGACATCGCTTGCGCCCACTCCTTCTTTAGCCCCTTGGAGAATTAAGTTAGGCTTCCTGAAGCCTCGTTCTTCTTTGTCTCTCTTAAATTCATTTATCTGCTCCCAGGCAGCCTCTGAATTCAGAGCTTTCTTTGAATTTGGTTTTCTTTTCAAGTATGTTTACTTTGGCCCCTATGTCCATCACTGCAGTCTCAAGGGCTTGCATTTTGCCTCCCAAATCTTGAAACCCTTGGCCTTGAAGAGGTTGGGTACTTCTTCAGAGCATTCCAAACAAACATAGACTCTTTCCTCTTTGGCAAACAACTTTAGGTCACCACAAGATAGGGTTTGGCATCTTGCATGAAACCATTTTGTGCAGCAGTAACATCTTATATTCTCATCACTGCTTAAAACAACACTACATACTTTGTTAGGGGCTCCTGGGCAGAGTGACTACTGTTCACTTCCCTGGTTTGGATCTGTGTGTGGTTTTCCCCTTGGTTCCTGGTTTTAGCTGACTGTGTAGGGCCAGGCTTCTTTTATGATTGGCTGGTTGGTGATCCATGAGACAACTCATGATCCACCCATTGCCATTATGATGATAATCGGAAATAAAGCTTTAGACTGCCTAACACTACCCTAGCTTCCCCAAAGTGCTTTCCCTGCCTCAATATCCACACTAGTAGGTAAGCAGTGGTTGATGAAGATAACATAACATAACAACATAATTTCACGAATGACAAAAGCCACAAGGGCCTATCAAAGGTCATCCGCATCTTTCAAAACCCACCCACAAAATGTGTCCATAGGATTGTGTCAGATCATGCATCTAAAGGGTCTTTTAACAAGGATGCTCGAGCTTTGTCAGGCGATAGTGGCCATGTTGTTAAAGCAACATCTGGCAACCTCACTGTGAACTGTTCAGTAGTACTTGGCAAGTCACGATGGAAGGTTATAGCGTTGAACAGCGTGTGCAAATCATCAAATGTTATTATCAAAATCAGTGCTCCGTTCAACAAATGTTCTACGCATTATGTGATTTCTATCCTCACACAATCATCCTGCCAAGTCCACTGTTCAAGGCAAAAGGGTTGATCAACAATCAGCTAACACCCATACGTCACCGAAATGCAAGGTCTGCTGAAAACATCACTGCCATAAATGAGTGTGTACGAGAAAATCTGAGGCAGTCAATTTCTCATCATTCACAAGAACTTGGCTTTTCTGCGACTTCAGTTTGTCGAATTAGCTTACTGGCCTAAAGTTATTTGGACCCTCTTTACTCCCCTTTTTAAAAATTGGCATTACATTCACTAATTTCCAATCATTAGGTATTTCTCCAAACTCTAGTGATCTAGTATATATCTTCTCAAGAGCTACTGCAATACTATCTACACCTTTGAGTAACCTAGAATGAATGTTGTCTGGGCCTGATGACTTACTAGTATTTAATCTAATATAAGCCCTTTAATTATTTCCATGTTCACATTAACAGTATTCAACACTATTTCCCTTTACCTAAAATTATCATCAATTCATCTATCTTGATTCTCTTGTGTAAATACTGAATAAAAATGATCATTAAGAACCTCTACTATTCCTCATCAGATTCTTTCAAAACCCCTTTATATCTAATGGCCCAATTTTATCACTGTTAGATTTGTTATTAATTCTATAATAGCTAAAGAATTTTCCTGGATCTTTATTATTATTTTGAGCTAAATTAATTTCTGCCGCCCTTTTGCTCTTCTTAATAATCTTATTTAGCTCATTTCTGGTTAACATAATGATTTAAATTGTCAAAAGTACTTTCTGTAATCTATGGTATGCCCTTTTCTCCTCAGAAATTTTCTTAGCTATCCCCTGATTACACCACAATGACTTCCTACATTTCTTCCTAATAGCCTTAATTTGAATACACTGCTCCTGGCCTATGTTTAGTATAGTTTTAAAAGTGTCCCACATCTCATAAGTATTCTTCCCCCTGAATTCCATATCATACCTAATCTGATTTAGGCAAGTTTTGTAATTTATCATAATCTCCCCTAGAAAAATTTTGAGTTTTTGTGGAGTTTGTTGGTCTACCTTTCACTATTCCCAAGTTAAAACAAACCATCTGATGATCACTATTTCCCAATGCTTCCCCAACAGTCAATTCCTGAACCAAGTGTTCATCATTTGAAAGAACCAGATCTAAAATATGTGTACCCCTGCTTAGTGTATTAACAAATTGAGTCAAAAATTATCCTCAAAGCATTCTATAAACTTATAACTAGCTATATCCCTTCCTATCATATTTTCCCAGTTCACAGGATTTAAATTAAAGTCACCAAGAATAACTATCTACTTCACATCCTTTCCTTATTTCCCTGATCATTAGCTCATCAATACAGTCTGTCTGGGTGGTCTGTAAAAGGCTCCCAAGTATATTATCTTATTTTTACTGACCCTAATATCTATAGAAAGTAAGTTAACTTCTTGCTTTATAGAATTATTTAGATTTGAAGAAATGCTATTTCTGATATAAATAATCAACCCTCCACCCGTCCTATCTCCTTTGAAGTGTACATATCATAACCCTGTAGTTCAAATCACTCATGTTGTCATTAAATTTATTTTCATTAACCCATGATTCTATTACACATATTATATCTATATCTTCATCGCTAATATAACTAAATAACTCATCTTTCTTATTTCTAAGACTACAAGCATTGGTATAAAGACAACTCAGCCCTCCTATCCCTGAAGCACTTCTTTTAGAATATATACCTTCCACCCTATCTCCTCTGTATCTCTTTCCTTTCCCTGACCACTATCAGTAACTAGTTTCCTGCCTGTAAAGACCTAACAACACTACCTAAAATAACTTAACATAACATAATTTCACAGATGACAAAAGCCTCAAGGGCCTATCAAAGGTCATCCGTATCCATCAAATCCCACCCACATAATGCATCAATAGGATTTTGTCAGATCATGCAACTACAATATACAATTTAACAATCCATAGGAATGTCCAACCATGCATCTACAATATATAATTTAAAGCCTGCATAGGAGTCTGTCAAAAACAAAATCAAAGTCCCACAAAATATATAATAAAAAGAAACTGCATCCACAGGAATGAGTCAAGAAACATATCCACATACCAAAAAGTAAGAGATTAACCCTCCATCCCCATATAATCATCCAATCTGCGCTTGAAAACATTCAAGTTTGGGCTGTCTACAGTCTCAGGTGGCAAACTATTCCAATAATCCACCACTCTGTTAGTGAAAAATATTTTCTAACATCCAGTCTGCACCTCTGTTTTTTAATCTTTAAGTGGTGGCCTCTAGTTCTATTACTACCTTCTAACTCAAATAACTAAAATCCAATTTATCCATCCCAGAAAAGATTTTAAAAAGCTCAATCATATCTCCCCTCACACACCTTCTTTCAAATGAAAAAATATTTAATACCCTCACTCTATCTTCATATTCAAGGTGCTTCAGGGATGGTATTATTTTTGTTGCCCTCCTTTGTACTGACTCTAATAAGTTTATATCATGTCTAAAATGTGGTGACCATGCCTGTATACAGTACTCTAAATGTGGCCTGACATAAGAGTTGTATAGTTTAAGGACGACCTCCTTACTCTTGTAGCTAACATTTCTTTTAATGTAACCTAGCACCCTATTTGCTCTATTTTTTGCTTCAATACACTGCTTTGAAAATTTCAGTGACCTATCTACTACTACTCCTAAGTCCTTCTCATCTTCAACTGAATTAAGCCAATATCCATCCATCTCATAGCTAAATTCCCTATTATCTCTCCATGTTAATAACTTTGCATTTATTAAGGTTAAAAGTCATCTGCCACTTCTGAGCTCAAGCTAACAACTTATTTAAGTCACTCTGCACTTTAAAGCTACCCTCAACCTCTTTGACTACAGCTGCCAATTTAGTGTCATCAGCAAAAATTGACACTTTGCTATTTACACCTTGCCCCAAGATCATTTACATAGATTATAAATAATAAAGGGCCTAAAACTGATCCCTGAGGTATGCCACTAATAACATTCCTCCACTCTGACCTCACTCCATTCAGTACAACTCTCTGTTTCCTATTTTTCAGCCATTCAGTTATCCAATTTAAAACGTTCCCACATATCCCATGCAGCTTTAATTTGTGAACTAGTCTTCTATGTGGAACCTTATCAAAAGCTTTGCTGAAATCTAAGTAGATCACATCAACTTTCTCACCCCTATCTAATTCTTTAGTTACATGATCCATAAAATCCAGTAAATTAGTTAAACACGATCTACCTTTTCTAAAACCATGCTGAGCATCATTAATTAACCTGCTACTCTCTAGATGATCAGAAATTCCCTTCTTAACCATCTTCTCAAGAATTTTACAGACTATAGAAGTTAAGCTTACCGCTCTAAAGTTATTTGGGTCCTCTTTGCTTCCCTTTTTGAAAATTGGCACTACATTTGCCAATTTCCTATCATTTGGTATTTCTCCAGACTCTAGTGATCTAATAAATATCTTCTCAAGACCTACTGCAATACTTTCTACACCTTCTTTGAGTATCCTAGAATGAATGTTGTCAGGGCCAGATGCCTTACTAGTATTTAACTGCATTATAAGCCCTTTAATTTCTTCTCTGTCTATATTAATAGAATTTATCACTACTTCCCTTGACCTAGAATTATCATCAATTAATCTAACTGGTTTCTCTTCTGTGAATACTGAAGCAAAATGATCATTAAGAACCTCTACTATTTCCTCATCAGATTCTTTCAAAACCCCTTCATATTTAATAGGCCCTATTTTATCACTGTTAGATTTATTATTGATTCTATAATAGCTAAAGAATTTTTAGGATCTTTATTATTATTTTTAGCTAAATTAATTTCTGCTGTCCTTTTGGTCTTCTTAATAATCTTATTTAGTTCATTTCTGGTTGACCTATAATGGTTTAAATTATCTAAACTACTCTCACTTTGTAATCTCTGGTATGCCCTTTTTTTCTCTGAAACTTTATTAGCTATTTCTTGATTCCACCATAATGGTTTCCTACATTTCTTCCTAATAGACTTCATTGGAATACACTGTTCCTGAACCATGTTTAATATAGTCTTAAAAATTTCCCACATCTCATAAGTATTCTTTCCATGGAATTCTATATCCCACCTAATCTGATTTAGCATGTTGCGTAATTTATCGTAATCTCCTCTATAAAAATTTGGAATTTTTGTGGAGTTTGTCGTTGTTCTACCCTTAACTATTTGCAAATTAAACCGAACCATCTGATGATCACTGTTTCCCAATGATTCCCCTACACTCCATCCTTGAACTAAGTGATCATCATTTGAAAGAATTAGATCTAATATATTGGCACCCTTTGTTGGCTTATTAACAAATTGGGTCAAAAAGTTATCCTCAAAACACTCCATAAACTTACAACTTGCTCTATCTCTTCCTATCATATTTTCCCAGTCTACAGAAGTTAAATTAAAGTCACCAAGAATAACTGTACCTTCTTTGCATCCTTTACTTATTTCCCTAATCATTAACTCTCTATACAATCACTCTATCCTGGTGGTCTATAAAAAGCTCCCAAGTGTATTTTCCTATTTTTACCAACCTTAATATCTATCCATAATGATTCACCTTCTCCTTGCTTTACAGAGTTATTTAGATTTGAAGAAATGCTATTTCTGATATAAATAATCAACCCACCACCAGTCCTATCTCTCCTTTGACTAATGTACATAGTATAACCTTCTAGTTCAAATTCACTGACATTATCATTAAATATATTTTCATTAACCCATGATTCAACTATACATATTATATCTATATCTTCATGAATGATATAACTAAATAATTCATCTCTCTTATTTCTAAGACTACAAGCATTTGTGTAAAGACAACTCAGCCCACCTATCCCTGAAGCACCTGAGGGCCTATCTCCTCTGCATCTCCTTTCTCTCCTTCCACGACCCTGTACTCTTGTATTTCCCTGACGACTATCACTACTCAAGTAATTTAACCCTAAAGCACTTCCATTAGCCTGCCTACCTTCTACAAATCTGTGTTTGCTTCCTTTCCCTGCCTCACTTTGAGCCATTAAATTTTCCTGACCACTATCAAAACCTAGTTTCCCCGCCTCTAAAGACCTAATAACACTCTAATTCCTCAACCCCATCTCGGCTCAGATGGAGTCCATCCATTGCATACAAACCCTTATTCCCATAAAACCCACTCCAAACATCTACAAACACCAATCCTGACTCCTCACACAAACCTTTCACATATTCATTCAACCCCATTGCACGAGACAACCATTCCATCCCCATATCTATTCTTGGAAGTACACCCGAAACGACGCCTTTTACTCTACTTTCACACATCCTTTCAATCAGCCTTTTATACCGCTGTCATAACTCACAAGTACCCACCTTCTTTACATCGTTTACTCCGACATGTGTAATCACAACTGCTTCCCTCTCACACCCAGACACCAACCTATCATACCTCACACGCATCATTTACACCAGCACCCGGCAGACAAACTCTCACTCCCTTCCATTTTCTTTCACTCAACTTCCTATCTAAATACCTAATCTGAGAGTCACCCATCACAATCACCTCAGTCATTCTCCTATTCTCTTTAGGCCTAGTATTACCCTCCCTCCTGCTCTCACTCACTCAACCTCCTATTCTACTTTCAGGCACGGCCACACCAGACAAATCACTTTCAAATTCTTCCTCTCTCAAGGCATCAAATCTGTTAGTTAGCCTAACAGGTTCCATATCCCTGCCACAACAAGTCAACCCCAACCCAGCTTAGATGGAGTCCATCCAATGCATACAATGCCTTATTCCCATAAAACCCACTCCAAACATCTACAAACACTAATCTTGACTGCTCACACAAGCCTTTCACATACTCATTCAGTCCACTTGCACAAGACAACCATTCCATCCTGTAAAGGCTATCTTGGAACCTGGTTCACACAGCCCAAAGGAAATACACACATAAAATTTATAGAAGACCAGGGATCTAAAGGCCTACCAGAAATTCGCCAGAATTAATCAGGATGGTGCTAAATTGAGTTATCTGCAAGGGGTTAAATAAATACATACATAAAAAGTATTTACAGTATTATTTACAACAAAATTAAAATGAAATAAATTAACTGTTAACAAATTATACCGGGGTCATCAAACAATAAGAAAAGTCACAAATGCTTATCACAAATACTTATCACCATCGAACGACCACAAGTCATTTTAACCAAAAGATATTCGCGCATACAAAAATGGGTTCTATGGATAAATTGTTTAAAGCCGAAACAACACGTGCCATTGAAAATGAAAATAGGTTTCGCTACTCTAGTGACAGGTGTTCCCGAATAACCTCCCTGTCTTACGTCCCTTACCAGAAGGCCCAAAGTTACACGAATAACACTTATAACACCTAATTAATTTAAAGGGGACGTAAGAAGAAATAGATACTCCAAAATACCTGATAACAGAGTAGTGAATGCAATAACCCAGGTGAAAGAGGCTCAGTGACGATGAGGAAATTTGACCCAAGTCGACAGGGGTGAATGCGATGGCGGTCTTTGGCAAGGAGAAACCCACAGGCAGCGATATTGTGGCGAAAGGTGTCGGGACCACATGGAGCGATGACTTGAAGACCAAATGATCCAAGAGAAGGATATTAAAATGACAGAATTCCCCAAAGAGGAGATGGCAAGGTGACTCAGGGAGAACTTTCATGTGCCCAGTGTGCACGACTTGCCAAGGAGAACACTTGCAAATGTAACTGGAAGAGCACAATTCGATGCAGCCAACAGAGGGGCAGCAGCAATGCTGGCAGGAATCAATGGCAGAAAATCCTCACTGCACGAAGGAATCCAGTAGATGACAGAATTCCCCAAAGAGGAGATGGCATAGTGACTCAGAGAGAACTTTCCTGTGCCCAGTGTGAACAGCTTCCCAAGGGGAACACTTGCAAATGTAACTGGAAGAGCTCAATTCGATGCAGCCAACAGAGGGGCAGGAATCAATGGCAGAAAATCCTCGCTGCATGAAGGAATCCAGTACGGGTCTACAAAAAATTAATGACGCCGAGGTACGTGATGGACAATGATTCAGCGGAGCAATCAGGCAGAATCCTCACAACAGAATAAATTAAAAGGCTTCAAGGCCCCATTTATATCCTTCAGTCCGAAGGGGGAAAAGGGGTGGGGGGAATGAGTCGCTTCCCCTATGCAAATTAGGCTGGTAAGTTAAAAGAAGTTTAGGCCAAAAATGGTAGCCTCGAAGCGGGTCGACCTGTGATACACACTGTAAGCTATGATGAGAAAGGAAAAGCATGGGAATCCGAGGGCCTACCCTTTACACATCCCTACATCCAATCTCTGAAGCACACCTTAAATGACGCCTTTCACTCTACTTTCATTCATCCTTTCAACTAACCTTTTCTACCTCTCTCGTAACTCACATGAACCCACCTGCATAATCACAACTGCATCCTTCTCACACCCAGATACCAGACTATCATACCTCCCAGACACATCATTTACACCAGCACCCAGCAAACAAACTCACGCCCTTCCATTATTTTTAATTATTTTCATGTTTTCTCAGTCCATCGCTTCAACCCTAATAGCAATTAAGCTAGCTAATGGCTACATCATAATGCATTGCTGAGAATAGGTTTATTACACTCTTAGTTTAATCTTTCTTCCATACCTATATTCTGTAGGTACATTCAGTTTTGATCAAATTAAAGGATTTTGTGAAAATTGCCTTCTCTCATTTGAAATAGCTTGGCATAGTAAAAATATGTGATCAATCAAAGGTCACTATTAATTAATGGGTGTTCATTTTAGATGCCTAATAAATAATAAATCATTCTCCTCTTTTTCATAATATAATTTGAGAGGTTATACTGTATAAAAATCATTAGGTATTTCAAAATTATCAAAAATAAATAACAAAATTATACACCTGTAAATTATTTTAAGATCTGCAGATAATCTCACAATTAATATTAAATAGGTAGTTTAGAAGATATCTTGAAATTATTTTAATTTATATATTGAAGACCTAAATGACATTGGTATCTGAAAAACACATTAATTAGTTAAGGATTAATGAAAGGCAGTTAAAGACTGCTTTTCATGTTACACTGATTTGGCAAGATTACCTATATAAGGTAGGTAACTAGGTATATAAGGTGTATATAGGCAGTGATGTATTAATTTATTGATTCAAAAAGATTATATAAGAGGTATATAGCCCATGCCATGGTTAGGACTTACGTAAATGTGATATCACCATAATTTCTGGGTCAATAATACTTTTAGTAGGTATACCCAGTGTCACATAATTGCCCATAGATTCTAAACCCATGGAAATCCCATTTTTATTTTTTCTGGAGCTATAGAGGATAGAAAGAGGAAATTTAATAAAAAAAAATTGGGATCTGAGTTGCACTTTGGTTGGGGTCAAAGGTCAAAGAGTTCACAAAAGGTCATCATGTCAAAAATTGTAATAGAAACATCATTCTTCCACTCATTTGAAAGATATCTTTCTCATGGGCATTTTTGTATTGAAATCATTCAGATTGGTTAATTCTGGCCAAAGTTATGACCTCTCAAAGGTTTTGGGTCAATGTTTGACCAAAAATTGATCTGTCCATAAATGACCAGATAGGCCTCATACTTAGTATGTGAACTTTATTCATCATAACCAACAAATTATGTAAATTTCATGCAATTCTGTGACCAAGGTGTCAGGAGGGTGTGTATACTTCACGTAGAATGCCCCATAGGTAAGATTCTAATTTTTAGTCAACAAGACACATAGCAATGCATTTAAGCTGGACATGTTTTTTCTTGTGTTCTTATAAAATGTCCTGATTTTGCCACATTTTGTATTACTGCCATAAAAAATGAAAAGCAGATTGGGATAACTACGCCTGTGCCCATTTAGAGCCTACTTGTTAATGCCAGGAAGATGCCACTTGTGCATCATACACACTGCATTATGTGCTTGTTCATAGGGGTCTTGTATCTCCTTCAGTTACTAATGTCTTTTCATTTGCGGCTCATCTCAGTGTTGCCTGTGCCACTGAGAAACACCAGGTATATCCTAAGCCCTTGGGGTTTTGGGCTAGGAAACTCCTTTGAGAGCTTGGTGTAGCTTTCAGGCCAGTGGTGCCTCTAATTCTTCCCAGGATACTACTCGTCTATGAAGTAGTCGCACACTGGATGCATTGGCATTTGATGGAGCACTCCCCAGGGACATTCTTGTTGAATGTCCCAGTCTGGGTGATCTTTGCACAATTTATGGTACTGGGACAAGAGTTGTTGCTCCTGCTTCTACCATTTTATTTGATTCTCTTTAGTGTTGGTCACAGCACTCTTTTAATGTATCCTTGTATCAGGCCTGAAATGAAGTATGGCAACTTATGCCCTTGATGACAGCTGCCAGATAGGCGCTTAAAATTCTACAATATTGTAACAAAAACTAATTAAAATATATAAAACTTACTGCCTTTATTCTACCCCTTAACTTTCATAACTAGCCACCATTTAGTTAACTGCTTAAAAATATTAAGAATCACATTTTATTAGCCATTAATATTTGGGTTTGAGCTTTGACCATCTTCCAGTGAAAAAAGAATTTTTTACCCGGAGCTCTTTTGTAAGATTGCCATATTTATTTAGATTTTGTATAAAAGGTAAGTGTTATATTTATAATCAATTATCACCCTTATTTTTTCAGTGGAATTACATTAGACTTATGAATGTCTTTGTAATATAGTATTATATTTCTGTTATATTAAAAAATTTAAAATGTTTGTCCTTTTTGAGACTGCTGCAGGCTTTGCCCTTTTTAAGGTAAGTATCTGCCTATATTTCTTCCATCTTGAGTCAATTGATTAGCATATTATAACAGCATAGCATTATTTGTATTCAAATGGTTATTTTTATTCTTGGTTGTTTCCTTGTTTTTAAATACTTTAGGATTATATTTTCTATGGTATTTGAAATGCTTTCATCTAAAATATTCTATAATATCTATTATCCCATAAATTATTTCCTGAAATGGTCTTACACCTTATACTTGGATATGTGGCTCAACATTTCCATTTTACTCCCCTTTTGTCACATCCCAAGACCTTTCTCCTCTATTTTCTTGGGCAGCAGCTAAATTTACCAGTAAAGTTGATGATAGGATTATTGGGTGATTGTTGTTTTTTTAGCCAAAATTCTTGGAAGCCTGTGTTTGTTTATGTTTCGTTCAAGGCATGCATTATTATGTTGTTTACGTCCCAGTTGAAATCTGATGGTGCCATTTCTTGTTTGAAATTCTAAATTAAAAAAAACTGAAAACATAATAAACAATAAAAACATTATTATTCTGGCGGACCAGCAATCAGAAAAAAAACTTGATTTCCTGGCAAGATCCACTCTTTTATAACCACCATAAGTGGTGTTTCTTTTGTTCAAACAGGAATGGCAACCATAAAAACCTGCCAAAAACCCACTTAACCTAAATTTAAAAAACTTTTCACCATCACTAATTAACGCGCACCAAGCATTAAATAATTTCTTGGACAAACTTTATACAGAGCTTCCATGATCAAAACTGCTTGAACTCAGCTCATTTTGTATTGGTGCAAATATATAGTTGCACAAAATATTATTACTATTGAATTATTATTGTAAAATAGTAGGCAATCATTAAAAAAGGGTAGAAATTATAAAAAAAAACAAAGAAATGCTAGAAAACCTGTAAAAAAGAATATAAAAAAATAAGCGGGGTGACAAAAACTAGTTACAATAGAATATTGAATTATTTATTTTCAAATAGTGGGTAATAAAAACAACATGAATTATAAAAGGCTAAAAAATATAAATTTAAAAAAATAACAATATAAATGCTGAAAAAACAACACAAATGCTAGGTAAACATATATATGTCATTTAAACCATAAATAATAAATGTAATTAATCAATCTAATAAAATCTTAAAATGATTAAAAAAAAATGATAGAATAGAAAAAAAAAGCTTAAAAAAAAGAGCATTGTTCATTGATAGATGACATCACTGAACTTGCAACAAAAGATGGTTTGATATACATTGGCCGGCACTACTAGTTACTTTATTTGGTCCTTGTTCAGTAAGAAAAATGGGTTGGGGCTTTCCCCCCAACCCACCCCTTTATGTTAGTTAAGTGAAATTGATCTCAAAAGTGGATGAAACAAACTTTTTGTATGATAAGTACACATTTAAGGCCCTAAACAACAAGGCCCCGTCTTTCCTCTCTTCTAGAAGCCTTCTCGCCACGCCATGTCCCTCGGGCCCTTCGGTCATCACATGCACCTCTTAAATATTCCTCATTCATCCCTCTGCTCAATGGGGGACTGCTCCTTCTCAATCTGCGCCCCTAAGTTGTGGAATGCTCTTCCTGTTGAAATCAGGTCTTCTCCCTCTCTTACCACATTTAAGTGTCTCCTGAAAACGCATCTTTTCAGATTTGCCTTCTCCCCCTCTTGAATTTCCATTGAATTTCTATTCTCATCTCAACACAACGTGCGCTCTGGGAAGGCGTCAGGCCTTGAAGAGTGTATTACAAAAGACTTATTATTATTATTGGTATTTTGCTTTAAATTAGAGGGGAAATCATCAATTATTAAGTATGAAAATCATTTAATTGGTTCTATTTCTGTATCTTAGATGCTTGTAAATAAGAATTATGTAATATACTAATTTATCATCAACTATATTCCCACAAGAGGGGAATGTAGAACCTGTCCAGTACTGCTATTGCACTTCCCTAACAGAAACTTCCCAGTCCAGAACCCCTTCCTATCTGTGATTACTCTCATCTTACCGCACCTGCTGAAAGATTATGGGTATTCTTAAAAAAATAATTGAAAAAAAAAGCTAACAAATGGGATATTGAGTAAAAGAATTTGCAGTAACAATGAGAAAAAAAACCCATTTAAAATAAAACTATGCCAGTCAAGGAAATTGTGGTGATTTGTATCCTCATACCTCTGATGTAGAATAGGTCTCCTTTGCCTAGTGTAACAAAGGTTCCTAGCTGATTGGTATAAAAAAAAGAAGAAAAGTACCTAACACCCTAAAGAGCCTGCTCCTGGTACACCTGGGTGCACCAGTGATGGTCATATGTATATATTGATTTCATTCAGTAGGGTGGTCTGTTGCCCAAAGACATGGCATTCCAGACCTACCTACCTACCATCCACTGCACCATGCCTCACCTATTAAGCATTTGCTCTAACCATTATCTAGTCTACATCCGACCTGTAGGATGATCTCTGGCAATAAATTGTCCACACATTTTCCGCCCTCTTTCTATGTCTCCTTACAAAATTTCTGAGATATAAACTTGGTTTATGCTTCAAATATTTAGCCGCTGGTAGATACCATACTTTCACTTATGCCACATTAGGTGCGTTTAGTTGCCAGATGGACTCCCAATTTGGTTACCTTTTTGACAGCTGTCATATGTTGTAGATACTTATGGTTTGGATCATGTTATTAAACTAGGTTGCCACTGAGAAATAAAAGGTATTTAGAGTACTTAAAATGTCTAGTATCTTTTTGTTCTCTTAAAAACCTTTTTCAGCACTTCACTTCCTTCTGGATCTGCTGTTCAGGCATGATCATGGAGAGAATGGTGTTCTTGTACCTTAACTTTCATGCTGAATCCCATTCCTTGACTGCCTAGGCTTGCTCCTGCACTGTTCTAGGTCCCCTTTTCTGCTTTAACTAGAGCATTCATGAATTATTCTTGCACCTTGACTTTATTTACTTATTCACATTTCTTCTGAAATTGTGGTTTCCTGGTTTGTGTAGGTTCCTCCTACTCTTAAGTTTCTCATAGGAGGGGGACCTTCCCATCAGCAGCATGCACTATGTAGTTGACTTAATGATCCTAGGGTTTTTAAAACAAAAATCCTCAGCATGCAACAACCTCCCTTAACTATAACCTGGTCTCTCAGTACAGCCTCACAGAAAGCACATCCCCCACCTAATTGTGGTGTTTGGATCAAATCTTTCTCCCTTAATCTCCCAACCAGTTGGAGGAGCAGAGATGCCATCTGCTCCCAGGCAATAATGGCAAAAATTTAGAGATCCACTACTCGAGTAGGGCTCTTCCCATCATTGCCAGACAAGTCTTACCAAATAACTGCAACTGTTGTGGCATATTTTTCAGTGATTCTCTTTCTCTTTGCACATTTCTGCATCCTTTTCCTTGGCTGCTACTGCCACTTCAGCCCCCTCCCCCTATTTATATTTAGAGACCTGATACAGTGAAGCATTCACAGTTCTTTAGGCCTTATTCATATTACATTCCATGTGGAGAGTGACATCATCAACCAACCATCCTAAAATACAGTTGGTATGGATCAATGCCCTTAAGAAACTACTTACCCTCTCAAGCACAACACCACCCATCATTTTTTCTCCTCTATAAATTTGGCCCTTCATGGTGATGTGGTGCTGTAGTATACCAAACTCCTATGCAGGTCATTAAATGTGACTAATCTGGCCCCCCCAAAAAAGAAGTCTGCCAGCAACCTCTCCATTGTGACTGCTGTGGAATGATATCATATACCCTCAGGGGCAATTTCATGATTTACAGGCAGATATTAGTGTAATTTCTAATTGTGTGAGGTGTGTAATATGCTCTACAGTGCTCCTCTATCACCCCAGTTATTTAAGTATTATTTTTCAGGTACTGAATGAAAAGAAACTTAAAAAGGCAGAGAATCTGTTTGAAGAATTTGAAACCCCAAGCAAAGCAAATAAGCTGTATGTATATTATTTATTTTTAAGACTATGAACTAGTTATTAAATAAAGTATGAATATAAGTGATGGTTATTCCCATTCTGTTTACTTTCAGAGTTTTTGTCATTGATTTAAGTGTCTTATTACATAAACAAAGTTGCTGCAAAAGTGTGTGTGTGTGTGGGGGGGGGAATCCTTATGCATGTTTTATGAAATTATTTCAGTAAGTTGCTAGTTATACTTCACTGAGGTTCATACAAGGATGGGCAAGTTCATATTTTTAGACATTTTAATTTCACATGGCCTAAAAATTTCAAAACATCATCTAGCATCCCCCAAAATGAATAGCTTTTGGGTAAAAAGCCAGGAGATTTGTATTTAAATCAAAGATATTCCTCATGTATAAATTGGTTTGACAGTCATGTATATGTAGAATGTACAATTCACTTTCAGGCATGAAAATGTAGTGATGAAATTAATTTTCAAACTAATTCTCATGTGATTTTAATTCACTTTCACTGGAAAATTGTTGTTTACATGGTCTTTATTACATGCAGAGGAACGTTGCTATTTAAGTTGGATAGCCAAGCTTGTTATCATTACAATAGCACTGGATTTTTTTTTTTCTTTGTAAAATTTCAATATTGATTAATTTATTCTAAAGTTGAAAGTACTTCAATATGTTTAAGAATAGAGTTGGTAAATATTACTTTAATATATGAACTTATGATAAAGCCAAACTGTGTATAACTGATAATCTATATGCCATTTTCTTTTCTTTTTTCCTTTCCTTCCATGATGATCTTACCTTTTATATTGGACTTTCTTAAGAGTATCTCAGGAGGGTTATTGATGTTTGCTTTTGCTATCACTGAGTACCCTTACTTTTTTGCCCATGCATGGGGATACCCTATTTAGACTACCACTCCTGGTGCCTGGAGCAGTGGTCCCAGCGGCCACAGTTCCTCACTATCTTCATCATGCCATGTCAGAAAAGAGTCTTCGGAACCTCTCTAAACACAACCATCTTTAACACCCGTTGCTGGCTTGAGGGGCCCTGGGCATTGGGGGCATGAATAATGGAAAGATTGGTTTTGCTCCAATAAGCCCCTGCCACTAATTGGCTGACCATGTCACTTTGGCCATTTTCAGGTGCATCAGGCTGTACTATTTATGCTGGGTGCGCTTTACCACCATGTTGGGTAACTAAAAGTCTGTTCTTTGCTCTGCCTCATGGCAGTAAGAGATTGGTTCTTTCACACTTATTATTTGCATTTTTAAAATTTCACATTACATCCCAATTAATGAAACTCAACCCTACTTACTGTTGGGGTGGGTGAGACCTCCAACAACACGCCTCTTAACTTGTGAAGTGGCTTCCTCTCTCACCACTTTCCATTGGTAAAGGTGTTTCTCCCATATCACTTTAGGAGTCACCATCCAGCAGCTCCACTTCTAAAAAGGAGGCAGTCGCCCTTGTGCTTTCTCATTGCCCTTCTAATTTTCTCGTAGTGTATAGGTGTTTAAGTTGCCATTTGCTGCATTGCTTTCTTTATGCATTTGTGAACAAGGCATTAGGCGCGAGAGCGTAAACATTTTGCGTGTGGCATGCAGTGAATTTAATATGACTAGCAGCTCCTGGATAATATACCACCAAATGCTATTTACAATTTGATTGTCTTGAGGATTGATATTCCTAGAATATCTGATCATTTTGCATGCCATCCACTTTTTGGGTCAAGGCCTATTGTGAGACACCCCTCAGACAGAAGCAATATGCATACAAGTGCTAAAAGGGCCGCCTGAATGACTTCACCATCTGTGAATTTCATTGAGTTAGGGCTAGGTTCTGGTATATCTTGAAGCGTGCTTGCCTCTGTTCTTGGCGGGCATACGTGGTGATAGGAGATCATTGGGGTGAGGGGATGATGCCTCACAATCATTATTTCTAAATTTCTGTGAGATTGTTGATTCCTTATACTGGTGGGGGAAAGTTCCCTCAATGTCATACTCTTTGCCCTGTGCATCAATGGTATCTCCTGTGTTGTGGGATGTTCTTGCTATGCTCTACATGGATGACCTTCCACTCTCTTTCAGTGCTGACTCTGGAACATCAACTTTAATTGATTTTCCTTGCCACCATCCTGCCCCAGATTTGTTCCTAAACGGGGCTCTCCTGAAAATGATGGGTTTGCACTGTTTCTTTGGTCTTGTTTTCGACTGGCGCCACACCTTGGAGTCTCATATTCACTCTTAGGGTCTCATACTTGCAGACTTCCTCAGGGGTCTTTATTGGTACCCTTAATATTTATCAAAAATTTCAATGATATTAGGTTGCTGTCAAAGATTTCAAAATGATTTTTTTTTTCACATGATTCTAAATTGGATAAGAGTATAATTGCTGGAGTATATTAAATACTTTCAAAATGGCATTAATCAAGTTGATTATTCATCTTCAGCAAGATGTGGCATAAATTGTGAAAAGTGGAAATTACACTTAAGCAGCAACTATAATCTGTGAGACACATTCATGATATTTGAAACAATGAATGACTGGCATAAAAGAAAAACATCTCTGCATTTGCTTGTTCAGTGATATTACTTTTCAGTGATGTATATCTATAAAGCATTGGTAAATTCCCCAGGAAAATAGTATGTAAATATTAAGATTAGTGAGCTTAATCCACCTATTTGCCAGCCAGATTCTTAGAATTTTAGTTAAATTATATACTTTGCATTTTCTACAATTTGCATACAAAATTAACCATTAGAAAGCTACAAATTATTAAAATTTTATTTATTACATTGTCTTTGAGCGACCTTTTTTTTCCAGTGTTCAATTAATTGACTTCAAAAAATTTGAAGATAGCAATCAAGCAATGCAAGCAGGTATTGCTCTCAATGAGGGTAAAATGTGTAAGCCTCTGAAGAAACTGCTTAAGAAAAACTTTGTTGATGATGTTCAAGAGGAGCTTTTAGTCTGGGATGCTAAACTCGGAAGTTCAATTAAGGTGTAGTATAAATAATTATGTACCATGAAAATAACACTACTTAAGAAATCTACTCCACCACCCTGAAACCAAGTCCCAATCATGCATAAAGCAATTCATACACACAATGCAAAAGCTATCCAATCTGTAGGTTTATGTGATCTCCAAAACACCTATTCTAACACAGAGAGACGGGGAAGAAACCTAAGCCAGGGGCACCATATAAAAACCTCATTGTCCTACCACATTGATTGACCATCTTCATAATCTCTCAACCACTTAGGAGTACCAGCAATGCACTCAGCCCTTCAGACTTTCATGAAAAGTGACTTATCCCTGCATCCACAATTTTTCTATTTCCAATCTGCTTTGCCAACATAATAAACCTTTTGCCCTACCTACTTTTACTTCAACTTGTTCTACATTTATTGTATCCCCGCATTACACTTAATTTTTCTCTCATACAGTTTTGTTCTTTTCTCTCTTGCTGAGAGGAATATTTTTCTAAGGAACTGCATTTTTGCATGTCTATTCATCACTCATCACAATAGGTATGTGAGATAATGTAACTGCAATGAATAGATTTAAGATTGGAGTAGTTTGCATCTTTGATAATGATTCAGAAGAATATCCCCAGTCATTGGACAAAGAAATGAGGTTCGGAAAAGGCTAAAACTAAAATAGTGACAATAGGAAATGACATCCTTAATGGCTAAAGTTTTTACAAAGGCACACTTGTGCAAATAATTCAAGTCTCACAAGTGTGCAGGATTAATAAATATGGAACTGAAACCAAATTTTGATTTATGGAGTATTTGGTTCTTTGTATACAATTTCAAGTTGAAAACATCTTGCCCATTTGTCTGTTCAAGCATCATCTTGCCCTTAATTCAGCGGTTGGATTGATGGTGCCAATCATGGATTAATAAATAGTATTTTTTAATTTCTAGGGTTTTACTTGTTTATTTTCAGAGTAGAAATAGACTAGTAAAGGGAATATATGAGAGCGAATGTCAGGGTGTGAGAACAATTGAATAAAAACCCTCTTGCATATAAGTGGAGTTGATGTGATTGAATCTTTGAGAGAGAGAGAGTGAGGGCTCTTCTGAGGAAGGTGGATAATATTGTCTGATGGGTCGTACTCATGGTCTTCTCCCCATGAATGAACCCTGCCTGGATTAGATGCTACAGCACATATCTCCCCATTGGCATGAAGAGCTAATTTGAAGTGGAAAAAATGATGGATAGCTTTGAGCTTAATAGAGCATAGAGGGGTGGGAGGTGGGTAGTTTTTACTGGTGTTGAAGTGTACCAACCCTACTAGGAAGATGGTTGAGGTTTAATTCTTCAATAATCAAGTTTGGCTCATACACTCAGACTTGATTAACCCTTCTGGATGGTTTTGTTGATGTGATGAGCAGCTGCTAATCCAATTTTATTTATTTTTTTGTTCTGTGTTTATTTTTGCAATTTTACTGTACCATTTATTTGATGACACCAAGAGGACATAGCTTGCTTCCTTTTACTGGGTTAACATGGTGCCACTGCCATTGTTATCCTTAAACAGTTAATTCTGATTCATTCTAATTCATTTATTATTCATAGGAAAAATTGGGGCTGCAAGTAGTCAGTTCAGGAATCGTTGGAGAGTTAATGCGGTGCATTAAATCACAAGTAGAGTCCTTGATACCTGGTATACAAGAAAGAGAGTTGGCTGCCATGTCCCTGGGACTTGCTCACAAGTAAGAATATATTGTCTCCTTTTGTTATCTACTATTTTATGAATCTGATAAAAATACCTGTGAGTTTGTGTTTGAGGGTGTTTAAACTTCTAAAAAATAGAGAGCATATGTCGATTAGAGAAGAGCAGTGATTGTTCTATTTACAAATCCACTGGTTAAATTATTTGAATTATAGTGGGAATGTGCTACATGTGGTTAGATAAGTCAATGGAAGGATATTGAGATGCTGGGCGCATAAAGATTTTAAATCTGCGACAAGCTTGATTAATTCCATAATTGGTAGGAACAATTATTTGAAAAGTCTTGATATGGTTGTGTAGGGTATACTGGTTTTATTTGTGCATTAAAAGCATTCAACACAGGAGGACTATAGTAAGGTGTTAATGGGGTAATTGGGTTTGGGAATACCCTTCTGAGGCATCCAGTTAAGAATCAAACAAAGCTTAAACGCACTGCCAGCCAACAAGTAACACATCCATAGGTGAAACCTAAAACATTATGCCTTCTAACTTTTCCCCCCAAGTCAAACATGACAGAAACCGGGAATAACCTATGTAAACTGCCCCCTTTCCCTCCAAAAAAAAACAACATTAAAAGCATAACTTTCAATTACTGATTCTGAAACAACAATGATGAAACTGGCAAACCACAGAACAGATGGAAAAAATTATGTAAAACCATCTTCAAACATGACTTCACTTGCAGGTAAACATGCTCTGACAGTACCTAAAGGAAACACCTACATTACTCAGTGAAGACCATGTCCTCACAATTCACCAAAGGAGTGGTATCCTTGGTGATATTGCAGGCAAAATCCTTGACAGCCTCTGATCCTGATAGTATATTAAATATCTATCTAAAACACCTATGTCCTAGAAGCATCATCGCCCTCACACAAATCTTCAACTATATTCCAAACATCTGGACATCTGCCTGCATGACTCATCCTTAAGCCAAACAAACGATCCATTGATTCTGGCTTTATTTATTCTCCATGTTGCACCCACTCCAAAATCATAACAATGTTTATTACTAAACAAAATCACAGTTTTCACTAAATGGACAGTAATGGCAAGGATAGATAGATTTTAGGCAAAGCCTTGGACCCAACCATCAATAAAACAATAAAGATCACACTTTACCTCCAACTACCAAAAAATGGCTCCCCAACTTCCTGAGGTTGACAAGCCATAAATATGTCACAGAAAACTAGGATCTTTCAATGATCTCACAACGTCCATCCCCTAAATCTGGTAATGAATTTCAATATCATGGAATGAGATTGAGTTGTATGAGGATTAATGAAACTGACTTCCCATCTAATAGAGTAATAAGTCCCCACAATTTTGGAAAAAAAAAGCAAATGTTCCTATATTCGACCTCCTCCACCCCTAAAATTAACCCCAAACCCCAGTTTCCTTCTATCCACAGTATCCAAAACACTAAAAAAAAAAGTCATTCTAAAGAGTACCACACATGCCATAGCACCTTACTCACAAACCTTATAACACATCCAAGACAGTTTCAACCAAAACTCAGCCAGCCACCCAAAGAATAATGTGAGTCACCACCGACTCCAACAAAACATTCACACATCCTGACCTAGAAAATCTTGAACGCTGTTACAGCAACATGAGAGAAAATGGTTCATCATCTTCCTCTGACAGACAAGCCAGTCATTCAAAAATACATGCATTTTTACAATGGTGTCCCTCAAGGGGCAATTCCCTCTACCATTTTCAACCTACCTATCTCCCTCCCTCCTCACCATGACCCATCTTACACCGATGTCCTATCATCTCTCAACATAAGCACAGCCAATAGAAACATGCAAACATACTTCTCTTGGCTTAAACAATGGCTAGACAACCAAAGAATGATAGTCTAACCTCAAAAATCCCCTGTAACCCTGATTATCTTTTATAGAAAGAATACCACAATACTCTGCTTAACTTTCGAACACACTACGCCATTCTCCTAATTAGCTCTCTCCATTTCATCATACTGCAACTCACAAAACCAATCCCTCTGGATAATTACTGTACAAACCCAATGGACACCAATAAATCACTTATATGCAGAAAAAAAAAAATACCCACACTTGACACACAAACGCCACCCAAGACTAAGAAACCTGCACCCTCACATTACATCTCTATCTTCTCCCTGCTCCCTTGCCCACCACAACCGAAAGATACCACACATCTAAATTGTTGCACCATACCACAACACCAGATTTGAAAAAAAAGCCTTATGATATTGCATGATGAGTTGGTATCATGGAGATCCTCCCTACCATGGGGGCAATGAAGCAGGAAGAAGGCCTCCTGCAGTCTACTCTGTCACTCTTTGCCTTGAGGAGCAATGGTATTACATCTGATACCAGAAGATGTTCTTGGTTTCCTTCTATTTAGATTGCCTCTCAATCTTTTTGCTTAGATGCCTACCCTGGAGCACCAACACTAGCCTCTGAACCACATCTATCGCTATGCCAAAGAGCACAGGTTTGTTTGCTTTAGCTAAGACTAAAGTGGTGTACTTATGTCACCATCCATGGCTTCTCCCTAATCCTGATCTGTTTGTAATGTAGCTCGCATGGAAGTGGTGGAGTTGCACCTTTTCATTGCTCTTGTTTTTAAACAATGACTCTTGTACCCGCACAAAGGACCTTCTTCATTGAGCACCTGTTACATTATACCAGCATCTTCTTCAATCATCAATGCCTCTCATTTCCTCTGCTACCAATCTCAACTAAGCATCAACAGTATCACATGTGTTGCCAGATGATGTTCTCACTACGTTCTAAATAGACAACCTTTCAGTCTATTTTGATCGGCCCAGATGCCAAGCTGAGCATCAACTCAAAGGGCATTCCTGCCACAAACACTATTCAGTTTTTCTTGGCCAAAACTAAGGTGGTACACCTATGTTGCCCTTCTTGGCTCCATTCTGACCAGGACTTGTTCCTAATTGGAGTTTGCCAAGAAGTGGTGGACTCGCACTGTTTCCTTCATCTTGTTTTGGACTGATGACTCATTTGGTAGGCCCATATTTGCAGTTTTAGGATCTCTTGTACCTGTACCATGGACATCTTCATCCCATGATGTTCAGCACTTGCGTTGCTGATAACGCTACCACTTCAATTTTATGGTTCATTTGTTTGATCCAAATTTGACAGTATTTAGTTGGTTTTTTTTTATTTCTGTGTTTTAATTTAGTAAAATGAACTGTGTTTATTCTCGGCTCCCATGCTCTTGTTGGCAGTCACCGTGGAGTCTTTCCCTTTAATTAAAAACAAAAAAACTGCCTGTCCTAAATAGCCCAAGAAGGGAATATCCTCATTAGACACACCAGTCACCTTATCCAGGCTTTATTCTGGCCATTCCTATTCCTTCATTACTACAAGCACTTAACAAGTTCAACCACTACAACAAAAACGCTGCCCAATCTTAGAACCCCTCCATCAAACAAACCTTTCCACTCAGATATGTCAGCCCTGACCACTGCAGGATGCGGGTGGCCCATGATATCACCAGCCCAGGAGGCAAAAAGAAAGATTATAAAGAGTGGTTCTAACTGTAATTTAAGCCGATTTGGCTGCCTGTGAACAGAGTAAGAATAAATGAGGGAAATTGTCAGAGTCAAGGCAGATATTAGTGGTGATTGAAATGGACTTGTGAAAACATTAGATATAATAAAAAGGTTAATGATAGCTGCATAATGGAAGTAATATGGATGAGTTGGCCAAAATAGTCAAGTAGCTAGGGATGTGAGTGAATGAAGAGCTTTTCACTTGAGATTGGTGGGAAAATATGTATGATTGTTTGTCAGCTGTGTGTTTCCTGGGATGAAGCCCCACATATGACTGGCTACTCTGACCAATGCAACTTTCCAATGGGAAATGAGCTAGAGTAGGTAAATAGGATGTGAACGGGTGTTATTATTCTCCTAATTCTAGAGTTTTCCCATCCTTTGGTATTTTGGTATAAAACATTCACTGTAGTGAGGTCTTATTTATGGTATTTTTCAAACCCTTTTGCAGCCTATCCCGATACAAACTCAAATTTTCTCCTGACAAAGTAGACACAATGATAGTTCAAGCCGTTAATCTTTTGGATGATATTGACAAGGAGCTGAACAAATACATCATGAGAGCAAGAGAGTGGTATGGTTGGCATTTTCCAGAATTGGGCAAGATTTTGACTGACCATGTGTATTATATCAAGTCTGTTTTACTTATGGGTAAGATCATCTTTGGTATTAATTAACCTTAAGGTTCGAGTTTGTCATTGATAAAAGTTATTGCTGATTATAGCTTGAATAATCATTAGTTTTATGGCCATCCTAATATTTTAATTTTTTGCCCTTCTGTTAATATTTATATTCTGCCTGAATATTGTGTATTTGCTACTTTAATTTAGCACTATTCCTTTTTTGAGTGATGGTTCTGATCCCTTCAAGGTGATTATGGAGTTCTCTTAACCTTCAGGACACCCACAGCCCATTCCTCACACTGGGACGATGGGGGTCATTTTTGGTATTTTTAGCTGGCTCCTTGCATGCTAGGTCGTGGAATCATGAAGTTCTTTTCTTTTTTTTTTGCCCCCCCGTCCTTTTTTTTAAGCTTTTCTGCATTTTGGTGTCTATTTCTTAATTATATAACAGCTAAATGATTTTGTACTTTCCTAGATTTAGATCAGGGATGGGGAAACTCTTTTGAGCCTTGGGCAAAAATTTCTAATGAAAGAAGTCTGCGAGTGATAAATAAAATTTGACTCCTAGCTGTATCTTTGTAAATGTTGTTTAAATTTATTTAATGGTGCGATATATTCGTGCATTAATATCTAAAATAAATTAATATGCAACATTTTTATTGACTGCCACCACGGAAATTGGGATAGTATTACTTATCAGATATTGCACTTTTTAATAGTAAACCTGGAGCACACATCGTGTCACTCTGGAACCGTGCCAGTGTATACGGATGGCTCCAAGTCCCAAGAGGGGGTCGGCTTCCCCGCCGTATCCACTCTGTTTGCCCCGTAAGGGGCGCGGCGATTTGCCATCCTGGCCGCCGTGCTGACGGGATCCAGCGCTCCGTCCGGCCCCAGCTTAGCCTCTCTTCCTTCCTTCAGATAGCCTGTATTTCATTCCTACCTCGTCGCTTTTCATACAACCTCTCCCACAACTCTCTCTGGTCAGCCTCTAATTTCACAGGGTAGAAGCTGACCTTCTTCTCAGCCAATCGTCCCGAATCGGGGCTGAGGGGGGAGGGGACAATGTCCCCTAACCCCTGAGCTCCGGTCTGGGGTTGTTGGCTTTTAACAACCTGCTTCATCCCCACCCATACCTTCCTCACATCCCTTTTCCTCTCATCTTCAAAATCTATCTTTTTTACGCCGTGTTCAAGGTGGAGCCGCCATTCCGAAGGACTGCCAGGCCACCAGGCGGGAGGGGTGGTCCCAAATGGCGGCGCCTGGCTCTGCCGGGCCTGTAAGCACCTTGCAGTGCGGGCTACTGCAAGAGGTGGTGAGCGATTGCGTCCCGTAAAACAAAGAGGGTCACCATGCCCAATGATGCAAAACAAAAACATCTCCCCTTAATTCCCCCTAAAACAACGGAGCCGCCCTCGTGCAGCTCCACAGAAAAGATGGAGGTCCCTCCCCCTGTGCTTGCGCAAGGGACCCTCCATACCTCTTTAACCGGAGAGAAGGCTTACTCCTCTCCTACGCCTACGGGTGTAGGGGACTCCCCCTCACCCCCTTCTCTGGAGGTGCTTCCGGCACCTCCCTATCTCCAGCGGCAGTCCCTCCTTTGCTTTCTAAGGGGACTGCCAAGAAAGCCAGCAGGCAGCCCATTGCCGACCGCCCCTCGTGCAAGCGGCTCGATAGGGCAAACCCCCTTAGGGGGAAGAGGGAAGCCAGGCCCCTTTGGTCGCTTCCCTCAAAAGACGTGCTGGCAAGAATATTAAACCTTGCCGAGGTCAAGGCCTGTGCCTCCCCACTAAAGACTTATGACGCTGCCAAGGGGACCTGCGATGTCCTGGGAGGGGATGGCTGACTGGAGGCCCCTCCTGTGATAGACATGGTCCTTGAGGAAAACCAGCCTCAGACGGTAGGGCCTTCCATGAGGGGGAATCCGGGCTCGGCGCCAAGCACCGTACCTGAATCCGCCCCTATGCAAGGTCCTCCTCAAACGGATGGGGCCTCCGAGGCAGCACAAGGAGGGGAGGGATCTCCTCTGACCGGTGCCCCTGCGACCACCAGGACCTTTTCCATTTCAGAGAAGGACCTGGCTGAGGCCGGTCCATCTGGCCTAGGGGCTTCTGTCGGCGGAGGAGAGAAGCGGGTTCATTCCCCGCCCTCCTCTCCTAAAAAGAAGAAAAAGACAAGAAAGACTAAGAAGACTCGGGGCTCCTCTCCATCCGCGGGGGCTGTGGGGACGGATGGGTCTGCTGCCACTTTGGCAAGCGACCAGGCCAAGACCGGCACATCCGGCCCCTCTGCTTCCCCCGGGTACGGAGCTCCTGACTATGACAAAGACGAAAAGTGCACAGGGCGGAGCCTCGATGACATCAGGACCCCTGGTTCAGAGGTTACCTGGCGTTTTCGATCCCGCTAGCTTCAAACGCTTCCTCGTTATTCGCTCCACTGATGGTGCCATGTTGTCCAAGGGCAACATGATCCATCAGAGGAGAGGATTAGCTAGTGCAATTGGTAGAGAGCCTAAGGTGACCCGTTTCTCGGACGGCAGCCTTCTGGCGAATGCGGCGAATCCCGCCGAGGCGGCCAAGATAAGTGCTCTTCGGACACTTCATGGCACCCCAGTGAGTGTGACGCCGCACTCTACCTTGAACTTTGTTAAAGGAGTAGTTTATGCGAGGGAACTCGTTGACTACTCCATTGAGGACATCACCCTAGAGCTGGCCGACCATGGGGCGGTCAAGGTCGAACGTGTGATGAGAAAACAGGGAGGGGCCTCGAGACCCACCCCTACACTCTTCGTCACGTTTGACTGTGACAAGCTCCCTGAGTCGGTGTGTGCCGGTTGGTACCGCTACCGCGTAAAGGCATTCGTGCCACTGCCGCGGCGGTGCTATTACTGTCACCACTTCGGCCATACGAATCGCTCATGTAGACGTGCAAGGTCGGGGGCACCCGAAGTCTGTGTAAATTGCTCCAAGGTCGCACACGATAAGTCCAAATCGTGTGTGGCCAAGTGTGTCAATTGCGGAGAGCCGCACCCTGCTTCTTCGAAGCAATGTGGTGCATATCTCCTTGAGAAAGAAATCCTGGCCGTTCAGGCCCAGGATCGACTCTCATTCCGCGAGGCAAAGGACTTGGTCCTGGCGTGCCCGGCTCTGCCTGGGACGTCATATGCCTCAATAGTTAGAAGGGCACCCTCTGCTCCTGGCCCATCCAGGCCAACGAGCATGGTTGTTTCCGCGCCCATTCGGAGCCCTTCTGCGGGCTCTACCCAACCCGGGCGCTTCCCTGGTAAAGCTGGCGGCAAAAAGGGTTCATACCCTGCCCCGGTTAAAACCAGGGCTCCCCCCTCTTCCCCCAGCGTGACCGTTTCCCGTAAGGCGAAACGGCCACGCGCCTCCACCGAGTCGTTAGACTCACAGGAGGCAACACCCCTGAAGATGGTCGCTAGGCCATTTTCCGGGGTTCCTAAAGCTGTTCCCCGAAAGGAGGACAGCAACAAAGGAGCTTCGGCCCCTTCGCCCACGCCCCGAGGTGGAGCGAGTGTCTCGGAGACGGTGGTTCCTCGAAAAGAGGGCCCCCCCGCCTCCGAAGCCGCAACGCCCGCCTAAGGTTTCGAGGCGGAGGGAGGAAAAGACTCGCATGGCGAGCCCAACCTCCCCCAATAAGTCCTCGAAGGCGACAGCGCCTTCAGCGCTTTGTCCGGCCAACAGCTCCCGGGGTTCTGCCCCCGAAAAGCGTACGGCCATTCCCGTGAGGGTCTTCAGTTCGAGGTGGGCCCCCGTGTCTCCTCCGAGCGAGGCCTGGAGGGCATATTCCTTCGATGGAATTGCCGTGGACTCCGGACCAACTGGGAGGAGTTGCGGAGGCTCGTCTCATCCCGTTCCCCGTTAGCTATCGTTTTGCAGGAGACCATGCTAGGCGCGTGCCCCCTGCCCGCCCTTCCGGGGTATAAGGGTCTTGCAACCCCATCACCGCGGGATGGCCGGGCTGGGGGATCGCGGTTTACACCCGGCATGATGTCTCCGTTCTTCCTTTTTCTTTAGATACCTCCTTTCAGGCAGTGGCTGTGCAGCTGCACCTGGATAGGAGGTATACTATCATTTCAGCTTACATTCCACCGTCAGCTGACTTCGACGCGGGGGACTTCCGCCGCGTCGTGGCACGGTTGCCGAGGCCCTATCTCTTGCTTGGAGATCTGAACGGCAGGCATCCTCTCTAGGGAGATTATTCCATAAATCCCAGGGGAAAAGTCCTTGGCGATCTGATCGAAGAGCTTGAGATGGGTGTCCTAACCGTGGATGAGTTTACGCATCACTGTCCGAGAACCGCTTCATTTTCTTGCCTCTACTAATCTTTGTGCTCTTCGGATGCACAGCGTATTTTGATTGGGAAGTGGTCGATGACCTCCATGGTAGTGATCACTTTCTCATTCAAATATCATTTTCAGGGCAACTGCTGCCTGAGAGACCACGTCGTTGTCTTGGCGCGCGCGCGGTGGTCTGCATTTCAGGAAATGACTGAATTCTCTATCTCAGTCGAGGAGTTTAGGTCCGTAGATGAGGCCGTTGAGTTCTCCGGCAACCCTTATCGCCGTGGGCCTGACTACTATTCCTAGGACGTCTGGCCGTTTTGCACGCCGACCACTCCCATGGTGGTCGGCCGAGTGTGAGACGGCCCTCAAACAGAAGCTTATGCCTACATGCGCTATAAACGCCGCCCGAACGATTTCACTGTCGCTGAATTTCGTCGGGCTAGGGCTAGGTTGCGGTATATTTCGAAGCACGCCCGCCGCTCTTCTTGGTGGGCATACGTGTCTTCACTTAACGGGAAGACCCCTTTAGCTGAGGTGTGGAAGCGAGTCAAAAGGATTCGGGGCAAGTTCTCGCAGGACCCCCCTCCCGTTCTCCAGGAGAATGGGACCGCAATCTCGGACCCCGCGTCCGTGGCGGAATCCTTAGCGACCGCTTTTTCCGCATTCTCTAGCCGTGATGCTGCTCCGGTAGCATTCAATGCACGTCGTGATGTCGCGGAAGGCCGCCTGCTGGACTTTACCTCCAGAGGCGGAGAACCCTTCAACGACAAGTTTACTGTGAGTGAGTTGCGTTCCGCTCTCGCTTCGTGCGCGGACACCGCCAATGGTCCGGACGATGTCCCGTACGCCATCCTTCGACACCTGGGTGAGCGAGGCATGGCCTTTCTGTTAGTTTTGTTCAACAGGATCTGGGTGGAAGGTCTTTTCCCAGACTCCTGGTGAATCGCTACTGTGCTCGCCTTTCGCAAGCCGGGGAGAGATCACTCTACTCCGACCGGTTTCCGCCCAATCTCTCTAACCTCTTGCGTGTGCAAGTTGATGGAGAAATTGGTAAATGTTAGATTAGCCTATTTCCTGGACAGCGGAGGCCATCTCTCTTCTGTCCAGTGCGGCTTCCGTAAGTTCCACTCCACGTCGGATGCTCTGCTCCGACTGGAAAATGCCGTCTGCGAGGCTTTCCTTCGTAGACAGCACTACGCCACGGTGTTTTTTGATCTGGAGAAGGCCTATGATACCGCATGGCGATACGGTATCATGGTGACTCTCCACACGATGGGGGCGAGGGGACGCCTCTCAATGTTTATATCTGAATTTTTGCGAGATCGTGGATTCCGCGTACGGGTGGAGGGAGCCCTCTCCAGCCCAAACGAGCAGGAAAAGGGTGTCCCGCAGGGAAGTGTCCTCAGTGTCACACTCTTTGCCCTGAGAATCAACGGCATCACCTCGCTGCTGCCAGAAGATGTTCTCGCTACGCTCTACGTGGACGACCTTTCGATCTCTTGGCGCGGCCCAGATGCCAACTCTGGAGCGTCAACTCCAACAGGCATTGAACCGCGTCTCTCGCTATGCCGAAGCGCACAGGTTTCGGTTTTCTTTGGCCAAGACTAAGGTAGTGCACTTCTGCCGCCATCCACGGCTTCACCCCGACCCAGATTTGTTTCTTAATGGGGTGCGCCTGGATGTGGTTGAGTTGCACCGTTTCCTTGGTCTTGTATTCGACCGACGCCTCACCTGGGAGGCTCATATTCGCAGCTTTAGGGTCTCTTGTACCCGCGCCATGGACCTTCTCCGTTCCGTGACGTTCAGCGCTTGGGGCGCTGATAGGGCTACTGCCTTACTTTTTTATCGATCCTTTGTTCGCTCGAAGCTCGGCTACGGATGCGAGTTTTATGCATCCGCAGCCGAGCGTTTATTGCGGAAGGTGGATTCGATCCACCACACCGGCCTTCGCCCTGCGACTGGTGCCTTCCGCACTTTTCCTATTGAGAGCCTGTTGGTCGATGCTGGGGAGATGCCACTCGCTCTGCGCCGCGTGCAGTGCATCACTCGCCTGTACGCGCGAGCCCGGCGCCTACCTCAGTCGCCAACAGCTCTCACTGCATTCGCAGCTGATCTCGATGGTGCCTATGCCGCCGAGAGATGCCAGTCATACCCTATGCCCTTTGGGTTTAGGGCCAGGAAACTCCTTCGAGAGGTAGATATAGCTCTCGGGCCGGTGCAGCCCCTGGTTCTGCCCAGGACGCCACCCTGGAGGGTACCACATTTGGCTATTTGTCGCCACGCCTCTGCTCCTAAAGCTTGTACTGCGCCGGGAGTATTGCGTTCGACCTTTTTGGAGCACACATCGTGTCACGCTGGTACCGTGCCAGTGTATACGGATGGCTCCAAGTCCCAAGAGGGGGTCGGCTTCCACGCCGTATCCCCTCTGTTTGAAGTTAGCGGGGCTCTACCAGCCGCTGCGTCTGTCTTCACGGCCGAGCTGGTGGCAATACACCACTCGGTACGGGAGATTACGCGACGTGCCGGTTCGGAGACCGGATTGTGATCTATAGTGACTCACAAAGTGCCCTGAGTCCTCTCGGGGCATTGGAATCTCCGCATTCCCTGGTTCGCGAAATCCGTGACGCCACGGTTTTGGCGAGCCGGGCAGATGTCGAGATTATCTTCTGCTGGGTTCCTGGACATGTAGGAATTGCGGGGATTGAGCGTGCCGATGAGGGCGTCAAAGAGTCCGCAAGGACTCTGCGACCGGACCAGCGTTTCGCTCTTCCTCACACTGACTACATGGCAGGAATACGGGCAGCTCTTCGGACTGCTTGGCAAAGAAGATGGGAGACGGTCGAAGGGAACTTAAAGTTTCGTGCTATTGCGCCGCGACTGTTCCCATGGACCTATCCCCCAATGCCGCGGCGGCTTCAAGTTGCTTTCTGTCGTCTCCGAATCGGGCACACTTGTGTTACGCATCGCTATTTGATGGAGCGCTCGCCTGCGCCCTATTGCAACGACTGCGTCGTCTCCCAGACGGTTCGGCACATTCTTGTCGAATGTCCCAGTCTGGGTGATCTTCGCGCACGATACCTGTCCCGGTACTGGGATGGGCGGGGTCGCTACCGCTTGTCCCTTGTGCTCGGGACGGATTCGTGCACATTGACTTGTGGACTTGTTGACTTCTTGGGGGAGGCCGGCCTTCTCCCTATTATTTGAGCAAGGTTTGTTTTTTTTGTTTTTTCCTTTAGTTGCACGCTCCTGCGCCGGGGGGACCTCTCCCCGACGCACCACCTTGCTTCCTTTCCCCCTTTTTGGGGGTGTTGTTTTTTTTTTCTCTTTAATTTTATTTTAAAGTAGCCTAGAACTAGGCCAGTTTTAATACGGCGACTAATGCCCAAGTAGGCAGTCGCCAGATGAGCTCTTAAAATAAAAAAATAATAGTAAACCCTCGATATAACGAATTTCGGTTATAACGAACCAAATTTCCTGGCGAACTCCATCGAGTTTAACAGGCAAGCGTTACGACCAGCCTAATTGAGTGTTGGTGTGTCACATGTCTCCTACAGTGCAAGATTCGTATCAATACTATGTTGTGTAGTTCACTTAACTTTATTAGTAATTACATACGTATTACATATCCATAACGAACTTGGTTCGTTATTTCCATTGCTTTTAACGCCTATTGGGTTTAACGAACGACCCCCCCGCCCCATATAGTTCGTTATATCGACGGTTTACTGTACTTTAATATTGGGAAATTTAAACAATTAAGCACAGGCTGAATGAAAATTTTGAAATAACTAACAGATATAAGCTAATGTATTCTAAAAGAAAATCAAAGCTAATTAGATTTTCTTTCATCGTGGACATACAAATATTATTTAAATTTCAATATTGAAAATTTGTGCATACAAATATATCACTCAGGGGGTGATGATAATTAGGCTCATGGGCGAGAGTTTCCCTAGTCCTGATTCAGTTTAATGGAGTATTAAGTTTTTTGGGCCACTATGCTCTTGTTGGTATTTGCTAGGATGGGATCTTAAATTTAACAATTTTTTATCATAGTGATTAGTAAATAACTTTAATTTAAATTTTAATTTTCTTCCTAGGAATGAGGGACAAAGCATCTGTTACTGATTTCTCAGAAGTTCTTCCTGAGAATTTAGAGAAACAAGTCAAAGAAGCAGCTGAGATTTCCATGGGAACTGAAATTACCGAAGAGGATCTGATTAACATTCATTACCTATGTGAGCAAGTATGTATTTCTGTCATGTTCTCCACGGGTGACTCCATTTGAGTGTATTGCTTAAGTGTGGCAGGTTCAGGAAAGTTTCATACCCACCTGGCCCAGGTTCTTTCTATCTGGAGGAGTAGCATGCCTCTATCGGGCCCTGTGCTTACAGTAGTCTCAAACTACCTTGGTTTTGTTCTGTCTTGTCATTTCCATTTTACCTTTTTTTTTTATCCCCCTGATGCCTTTGGCCAATGTCTTAGTGTGCAGGACATGTCCCAGTACCCGGATGAACGGACTCACTACTGCTTGTCCCCTCATGCTTGGGGTTAACTCATCTACTAGATTGTGGTCTGTTTTTTTAGAATATGTGGTGTCCCTGAGGGAGGCAGTTTTTTCCAGGCCATCCTGAATGTCCCATATTGCCTTTTTAATTATTTTTTATTGTAAGTTAAAAGTTAGGCATTTGTGTGTTTTGGGCGATTTATTTCCTTGTGGACCGAGCAGCCTGATATGATCGTAAATTTTTTTTAAAACCCACCCAATTCTTGCAGGAGGATCTGACGCACATTTTCATTTCCTCCCACTTCACCCCACAGAGGGAGTAGTATCCTGCCAAGAGTATTATACCTTTAAGTTGGAAGGAATATACATCTTCCTGACTAGTGGACTTCTAATCTTTGGCCAGGCCTATGAAAGCTGGTGCCATCCCTGGTTCATGCTATGGGGTGCTGCTATATGTGGCAATTGGAGGACAAGTGGGTACAGGGGTTTTGCAACCCACCACCATAGGATAGTGGGTGGGCAGGAGGATGCAGATTTACACCTTGCATGATGCTTCCATTCCTTTATTTGCTATAAATGCCTCCTTTTAGGTCATTAGCAGTACAGTGAGACCTGAATAGGAGGTATACTGTTATGTCTGCGTACATTCCACCATCAGCTGACTTCGATGCAGGGGACTTCCACCGCATTGTGGCACAGTTGCCAAGCCCTTTTCTACTGCTTGGTGATTTGAACGGTAGACACCTCCTCTGGGGAGACTGCTCGATCAATCCCAAGAATCAGGCTTTACTATAATATTCCAGAAAAGCTTATGATGTACTCTTGGGTGGTTGAAAAAAAATAATAATAATATTGTAATCTTAATTAGTGAGTATGAAAGAAACATTTATTAACAACAAAAGAAAACAAATGACACAACAAGCAAGTGGAAGCGACTGAGCTACTAAATCAGCTAATGAACCAATTTTTTTTATCTTGATTGATAGCCGTGTGTTCCCAAGTTGCCATTTAGTAAAATTATTTTAAAAAATGGATGCTCATTTTCCAAACATTATTCGCTTCTATGCTCCACGTTGGGAATCACTTTCTAGATTTTTTTTCATGTTTTGTTTATTTTTCACATGCCTTAATGAGCAAACTACTATAACCACACCATTTCCCATTACACTATTTAGGAATTTTAAGAAGAACATCGCTTAAGTGATTTTAATATCTCCAGATTATGGACTTGTCCGAATACAGAGTTCAACTATATGATTACCTGAAGAATCGAATGCAGGCTATTGCTCCCAATGTGAATGTGATGGTTGGGGAGCTGGTTGGTGCTCGTTTGATTGCCAGTGCTGGCTCACTTATTAACTTAGCCAAACATCCTGCCTCGACCATTCAGGTGTTGGGAGCTGAGAAGGCTTTGTTCAGTGCTCTAAAGGCGAGGAAATCCACCCCCAAATATGGGTTAATTTATCATGCTCAAATGGTTTCCAAAACCAGCACTGAAAATAAGGTGAGCCCCCTTTATTGTTTTTTGGAGTATGGGCATTTTGAAAGAAGTCCAATCCAAGGTCTTGTATTTCCTGAGTAATGGGTGTAGGCTTTAATACAAAATATAATGTTGACCTTAAATAAAAAATTATAAGTTAATCTTATTGCAGTTAAGATTGTGTTCTTTTGCACATCTCTCCTCTCCCTCTCATCTAGAGACTTAATTTTTGATGGCTTCTGCTGTTTTGAGAAACCATTTGAGGTTTACTTACATGGGTGTCCATCGTCCTGCCTGCTCTTCTAGCTTCTAATAATTATCTTGTGTAGGGTAAAATGTCACGTATGTTGGCGGCGAAGACAGCTTTGTCTGCTCGCTACGATGCTCTTGCTGAAGAAACTACCACCGAAATGAGCATTGACAACATGGCTAAATTATCGACTCGCTTGCGCTGCCTTGAATCGGGGTTCACGAGGCAGATTTCCGGCCGTGGGAAATCACAATTCAAGGCTCAGAAATATATAAAGCCATCGTAAGTATGTTATCTTTGTCTGGTAGAGAGAGTGAAATGGCTTGTGATGGCAAAGATATTAGACATATACAAGGAGTGGACAAAATAATGGTTTAAATACAAGTTTTATTTCTTAATATGGAGTTGATCCTCCTTTGGCAACACTAATTACTTGATTGTATGGGGAAATTGACTTTAGGTCATGGTGGAAAGATATGAAGTGTGTATTAAATGTCTGGAACAAATTAAGAAAGTGCTAGCAGGTAATACAAGGTCTTGGTGGGAAGATGTGAAGGGGAAAAAAAAAGAGGTGCACATGCAAATATTTAATATAGCAGATAAGAATGACAGGGTGATACCATTGAATTCATACAAGGGGATGAAAGGAGAAAGTGTAATGAGTGATTAAACAGAGGAGGAAAGTTATTCTGGAATGAGGTGAGGAACCAAGTGAAGAATAGCTGTGTGAAAATCAAGGACAAGAATGACAGTGTACTTGTGAGCATTGAGGTAAAAAAATGATGATACTAATAAGATTAAGCAAATGTAAATATGATTTGCTTTGTGGGTGTAAATTGGGTGTTATCCGGGTGTGGATGGGATAAGCATGCAAATGGTAGGGCTGTGAAGTAGTTGGTATAATGGCCGAGATGCGAAAAAGGGGTAGTGATTGTGTTAGGATTTGGGCTGATGTTTTAAGGCACTTGAAAGTAGAAGAGAAAATCAATAATGCTATTGTATAAAGGTAAAGGGGGAGACAGTCTAATGCAAAAGCTAATAGCAGATGAGTCTAGTGTTGAAGGCAAGTTTATGGAAAAATTGTCATTCAGCATATATGAAGGATAATGGATTGGTGGGGGCTTAGAACGGATAAGGTATGTGGATCAAGTATTTTCACCTAGAGAGCTAGCTAAAAAACAAACGGCATAAGCGGTGTATGCTGAGTTCATGAATCTGAAGAAAGCTTATGGTTGTGTTGATATAGAAGTATGGCTGGTCTTAATGGAGCAAGTTGTCTACTGTTAGATGGTGGGAAGAGTATTTATGTTGCAAGTAAGTTAGTGGTTTGACATATATGGGAATGTAAGAAAAGGGTTGTTTAATGTCACCATTGCTCTTAATATCTTTATGAATGGAGTATTAAGAGAGATAATATGGAAATGGGCTGATTGTAGCTTTCAACACAGTGATGGTATTAATGGATGAGAATTGGGTGATATCAGTCTGTGTTGTCACCCTTGAATAAGTACGAAGTTTAGGTATCTAGGATGCTTTGAAAATATTAGTGGTACGGATGAATTAGAGTGAGGTGTTTTAATTGGTGGGAAGTCTGGGTGGATTATACTTAGTAAATCGTATTGGTTTTAGTGTGTGATTTGCTAGGAAGCTGCATGTGATTATGTTGGTACCAATGTTGCTGTATGGGAGTTAGACTATGACATGGAAAGATCTCTAGTGAGAGCAGTCCAAACTTGAAAGAGAGGGATGCTTGGTGTGTGAAAGATGGATAGAGTGAGGAAAGATATGTTTCTGGTGTTAAATTGGTTATTACTGAAAGTATTCTGAGGCGGGGGGTATGCTTATAAGTTAATGGATAGAAATATAATTGTAAAGAGAAAATGCAAGAGCAGGGTTTCAGAAGAGTGAATGGCCGCATTAAATGTGGGTTCTTTGTGAAATAGAATGGGTTAACTGAGAAGGAATTGGATAATAGATTTGTGTGGGGGGGGGGGGCATTGCATTCTTCCCAGAGACAAACCATAACTGTTCGAGATACTACAGCAGGGCAATTTTGGCATAGGAAAAATGATTGACTGCCTCATGGTGAGAGGAGCGGGCACAAACTTACTAACTCTACTGTGTGGTAATTTGATCCCTGGCGTAGGGAAGCGGTTCTTCACTTCTTGCTTTAATACAAACCACAGAATTTCGAAAATGTTAATTCTGGCCCAGTTTTTAACAATTTAGCAATGGATCACTCAATACCTTATCATCTAGCATCCCTGCCGCGTTTGGTCAGCAATATTTGTAGTGTGAGATTGACCCAGTCACTCAAAACTGGCAAGTCACTTTAGTATTAAACTTCATATATACCACTACAGCCTGACAACGGATCTTCCATGATATGACTGGCCAAATCATCAGCATTCCGACACTTCTGGGTAGGGGTCAAGCAGTCGGAATTAAAAGTTTCTTGCTGCCTTCATAGATAAACACTGCTGATGGAAAAAAAAGAAGCGTGAAAGCGATTTGTTAGTCTAAATGACATTCTCCCATTGCCCACTTGTGATTATCAGTACACTATTTTCTCGCTTTCTAATATTGATTTAAGAAATGAAAGGTTTACCAATTGAATCCCTTCCAACGAGCTGCATGAAGCTCTTGATGAATTGTTTTGATTGACAGTAAGTTTGCCTGGTGTTCTCTTAGCTCTACAATCACTTAGAGCTTTCTTTGGTTTTATGCTTTTTCAACACTGCCTTTTATTGCTCTGCAATTTCATTCACTGTATTACACTTTCCGCCCAGAGGTACGCATACCAGAGCGTTTTTTCCTTGATTTTGTTATTCCAAAGTTACTATAGACATAGTTCCTCTCATATTTTGGTACGTTTTTTTTTGTGACCATTTGTTCTCCAACATTTGCCCCTCTAAAAATCTGAAAGGTCTCTTCTTATTTTGCCATCTATTAAGATAGATCTCAAAATTGTGTCTGTAATGCATGTAAACATAATTTGTTGGTGATTAGGGTTATTTTGTATAATTGCTGACAAATATGACAATATATAAACAGATGGTGTTTCCATTATTTTGTCCATCTCCTTTATATATTTTTGTTATTTTTAATTGTAGTTAAAATACTGTTACCCACCATTTGCAAATTGATTCATACTGGGAAGGGTTAGTCATTAGGTAGCTGTCTGATTTGGGTACACTTGGTGGCAATTCTCATTTGTAGTGATTTATAACCCACATTAACCATCATTTCCATAATAACTCAATTGGGTATTATGTGCAAGTCAGTGTTAAAACATACATACATGATAAGTAACCTTCATCAAATAGTTAGGGTAAGATAGTACGACTTTATCCTGTACTTACCATTATCTTCAATGGCAGTCACCTTCAACTCCACATTTTGCTTCGGTTCCATGCAATAGTTTCCTCATTCAATCTGTGCTTCAAGCTTGCCGCATGAAAACATCGTTGTGCGAATTTTGGGTAATGTTAGTAGCTGCCATAGTTTGTAACTCATGGTTTAGACCTCAGGTTAATTTGTTTAGCCGGCGTGAATCGAGAGGCATTCAAAAAGTTCATACAAATGATGAAACTAAAACTAGAAATCTATATAAACTTCATAGGAAGGCGAAAAAAAGTCAATTGGAGCATAGGTGAATGAATACTAAGAGTTTGTGTGTCAAATGTGCCAGGAAGCTGCATGCGGGGTATGCTTGGTACACTGGTATTCTGATTTCTGTGCGTTAATTTTCACTTTTTCTTTCTTTCAGGAACATCCAGGAATATAGTGGTGTTGACTCATTTGTTCCAAAGCGAAAAGCCAGAGATTCACTGAATGGTCCCAAGTCTAAGAAGATGAAAGTAGACCTAGAGGATGCGGGTTAATGGTGAGTGGTAATGTTAAGGGAATTGCTTTCATTGCGGCACAAGTTCAAGGAGAGAGCTTGCACACGCCAGTCATTCGTGCCTCAAATCTTTTTTTAGGAACCTGACCTTTCCCGTTTTTTTTTAGTTAATTTCCCAAACTTGACCATTTTTATAAGCTCTTTATGAGTCTTCTATTGGATATGCCTCGGTGGTTTGCTGTTTTTTTTTTAAATAAGTGACCTATTTTTTCTCGTAATCCAGCTATCATTTTGATTGCCTACTGTAAATGGTTTTTAATTTTGATTGTTTAAATAAAGTTTGCATTTTCCCCTTTGCCCTCAATCTGGCTTAGCTCAGCATAGGTCCTCCAGCTCATCTGCTGTCATGGTGGGGAAGCTGGTGCGTTCTCCCACTCCTTTTATGCTTCCTATCAACTACACTTTCGTTGGCCCCGTTTTCCACTGCCTATGGATCTTTGGTTTTGCCTGTTTTATTTTCCGGCCATGAACAAGATCTTCCTAACACTTGGATGTTAGGCATGGTGATCCCTTCCATGATCCGCCCTGCCAATTTGCCCCATTTCTAAGTTTTGGTCATGGTTTCGATGGAGTGGCGGTGATTGCATATACTGTTCATCCCACCGCCCGAGGCAGGGGTACTTAATTTTAAGCAACGGCCATGGGTGATTATTTCCCACTTAATCTTGGTGGATAGCCCCCTTCGGCTAACTCTGCCTCTTCTAAAGATACACTCTCCCTAAGTTTCTTCTAGCCAAGAGGGTGTACCCCCTCTCCAAAAGAGTTGCCTTCGGGCGATTCTAGTCATGGTGGGTGTCCCTATATTTTATAAACCCCGCCTCTCCCCCCTAAAGAGTGCCCCAGTAAAAGTCCTTCCTTAGGTCACCCCTCCCCTTTCATGACTCAAAGGAGAGCGACTCTCTCCCCAAATTGGGGAGAGAGAATGTTACTGAGGCCAATCCATCCAGCATTGTGGCCCTTTCAGCAGGTAGAGAGAAGCGGGTTCACTCCCCGATCCTCCTCTCCAAAGAATAAAAACGAGATGGGGTTCCTCTCCCTCCGCCGAGGCTCCAGGGATGGATGGGTCCGCTGCTGCTTAGGCAAGCGAACAGGCTAAGACCTTCCCCGACACTCCTTCTGGCAGGGAGGCCCAGGTGAAGAAGGAAGGTGGTAGTATAGTGAACCCAGCCTCAATTATGTTAGGGCCCCTCATTGAGACACTTCCTTAGTTGGCAGCATGTTTGCTTTCTGCCACATGCTCCATCAGAGGATAGCATTAGCTAAACTGATGGCAGAGAGGCGACGGTGACCCTCTTCTCGAGCGCGATCCTTCTAGCGAAATCGGCGGACCTTTATGCCTCTAAAATTGACAGGGCGCCTTTCCATGAATTTCGTGAAAAGGATGCGCCCAGTGTTACCTGCGACGTCTTATGCCTCAATAGTATTATAAATAATAGAAGAAACCTCTCTGCTCCAGGTCTAACAAGGAGGGTGGCATCTTCGTCCATTTAGAACCTTTCTGCCTGCGGGTTATACCCACACTAGGCGCGTCCTTGGTAGAGCTAGTGGCGGAAAGGGTTCACACACTGCCTCTGCCAAAACTAGCCCCTCCCCCCGCTCGTAACCGTTTCGCGTAAGTTCAAACGACCGCGCTTCTCCACTGAGCCGTTAGACCGGAGGCTAACTAATCCTCCTAAGGTGGTCATGAGGCTGACTTTGGGGAATGCTAAAGCTTTCGACCCTAAAGATGGGCAGTACCAAAGAACCTTCGGCTCCGACGCCCCCACCCAAGACTGGACTGGACTAGGAGATGTGGAATCTTCCAAAAGAGCGATTCCCGATAAGTCCGAAGGTGACAGCGCCTAGAATTCTGCCTGTGAGGGTCTTCATTTCTAAGAAGCCCTCCACGGACTCTGGGCCAACTGCAGGAGATTATGCTGGCACGTACCCCTGCCCCTGCCCACAGTCCCGAGGTATAAGAGTTTTGCTACCCTACCACTATAGGATGGGATGGCTGGGCAGGAAGATACGCGATTTACATACAGCATGATTTTTCTTTCTATTCTACTATTTGCTATAAATACATCCTTTCTTGCACTAGCATTGCAGCTATATGCCTGGATAGAGATACACTGTTATTTCTGGGTACGTTACGCCGTCAATTGACATTGATGCATGGGATTTCCGTCGTATCATTCTTTTGGTGCGTCCCAGATGCCAACTCTGGAGCGTCGACTCCAACAGGCATTGAACCGCGGCTCTTGCTATACCGAAGCTCACAGGCTTTAGTTTTTCCTTAGCCAAGACTAAGGTGGTGCACTTCTGCCGCCATCCAAGGCTCTACCCTGTCCTAGACTTATTTCTCGTCGGATTCGCCTGGAAGTGGTGGACTCACACCGTTTCCTTAGTCTTGTATTTGACCGACGCCTCACCTGGGAGGCTCATATTCGCAGCCTTAGGGTCTTGTACCCGCGCCATGGATATTCTTCGTTCCGTGACGAGTTTTATGCATCCGCAGCCGAGCGTGATTGCGAAAGGTGGACTCGATCCACCACACCGGCCTTCGCCTGGTGACTGGTGCCTTCGGCACCTACCCCATTGAGAGCCTACTTGTCGATGCTGGGGAGATGCCATTCGCTTTGCGCCGTACACAGTGCATTATTTGCTTGTACGCGCGAGCTAGGCGTCTCCTTCAGTCGCCAACTGCTCTCACTGCATCCGCTTCTGATCTTGACGGTGCCTCTGCCGCCGAGAGAAGCCAGTTCTTGGCTATAGCTCTCGGACCGGTGGCTTTCCTGGTTTTGCCCGGGACGCTACCCTTTGACTATTTGTTGCCACGCCTCTGCTCCCAAATCCTATACAGCGCCAGGAGTATTGCGTTCGGACTTTTTGGAGCACACTTCGTGTCACGCTGGAATCGTGCCAGTGTATACGGATTGCTCCAAGTCCCAAGAGGGGCTCGGTTTCCACACAGTATCCCCTCTGTTTGAAGTCACGGGGCTCTACCTGGCGCTGCTTCTGTCTTCAGGGTCGAGCTAGTTCCAATACACCCCCACAGTACGGTATATAATGCGACGTGCCCAGTTCGGAGACTGGATTGTGATTTATAGCGACTTATAAAGCGCCCTGATTCCTCTCGGGGCATTAGAATCTCTGCATCCTCTGGTTCGCGTATCCGTGACGCCACGGTTTTTTGCGAGCCGTGAGGATGTTGAGATTATCTTCTGGATTCCTTGACATGTAGGGAATGAGGGCGCCAAAGAGTCCGCGAGTACTGGGCGACCAGAACAGCGTTTCGCTCTTCCTCACACCGACTATATGGCAGGAATACGGGCTGTTTGGCAAAGAAGATGGGAGACGGTCGAGGGGAACTTAAAGTTGCGTGTCATAGCGCCACGACTGTTCCCATTGGACCTACCCTCCAATGCCCCGACGGTTTCATGTTGTTTTCTTGTCTTCAAATCGGGCACACTCGAGGGATGCACCGCCATTTGTTAGAGGTCTCGCCTGTACCTTAATGCGACGACCGCGTTGTCTCCCAGACTGTTGGTCACATTCTTTTGGAATGTCCCAATCCGGGACGAACCTGGTCACTACCGCTTGTTCCTTATCCTCGTGACGTGTTCCTGTACACAGACTTGTGGACTATATTACTTCTCTCCATTTTATTTGATTCTTTGTGGTTACTGCGCCGGGGAGAGGTGAACCTACCCCTGAGGCCAGAGCGTACTTCCTTGCCGCCTTTTTGTTTATCTTGTTTTGTTTTTGCTTGTTTCTTAAAACTAGCTCCTTACTAAGGCTGTATGTAGCCTGATTACGGCCACTTTTCCTGGAGCATCGTCTGCAACCGGCTTTAAATCGCATCGTTCTCTGTCGAAGCGACCCATCCTACCCTTCGCATACTTTCCCTATTGCTTCCATATTTCAAATATTTAGACACTATTTCTAAATAGTAACACTTTTTCAAATTTCATTGCTTAAAGATGTTGTGTAGTCTACAATTGTAGTTGATGTCAGAGTACCCACGTCTTATTGTTCTAGTAGGTTGTTTCCCTGTTTCGCGCTTCTCGCTTGTTTCCCATTGTAGAGTTGGTGGGTGATGGATAAGTTCCAATTTCTTATTGTTTTTGTGTATGCAGAAAGGCATGCGTGTTTTATTGTTTGGCGTTATTTGGGAATTCGTGTTTGTCTTTTTTCTTACGTTGTCCCTGGTTTTTAGTTGGCTGGATTTGTGATTGTTAATGACTGAATACATAGCTCTGGGTTTGGTTTTTGCATGTTTTTGTTTTGTCTTTTGATCTAGCTTAGTATTAGGTTGTACGTGATTACGGCGATATTTGCCAGATGGGCTCTTATAAAAAAAAGGACGTTAAATATTTTTTGTTTTGTTTCTGAGATGCAGGATAGTCCTAGTGTAAGGTTGCCTGGTTATTTGGTGTAGGTGTTCAATGAAGGGATCGGTCAGAATGAATGGGTGGTTCTGAGATGAGCTATTATCTCAGACTTGATATTGATGGACAGGCTTGGTCATGGGCATCGAAAGCTTTCACAAGGGTGGATTGATAGGGTCATACGCAAGGTATTTATTGTATATGAGATTGCGACCAAAAATGTTGCGATGTGTTACTGGCATGTATGAAGAATTGATGAAATTTGTGAAAAGGATGTATGTTAAGGTTTGGAAGAATGCAACAAGGGATTATGTGAATAGGTGTTTGATGGAAAGAGAAAAACTGAGAGATTAGGCTTTGGACCTTCTATCCGAGAATGCACCCTCAGTAGACAATATGTGGCAGTACATCGCGGCCCATGGATATGAATGGACGACATTGGCGGCAGATTATTGTGCTGTTGATGATCGAATGTGATTAATTTTTCAGTAAACTAATTTACTCTTTTCAGGTATGCCTTGATGATGACTAGGGTCTTAATGAAAAATCCAACTACGCTTTTATCCTTTCAAAAAAATAAAAAAAATAAAAGCATTTTATTTTCCTTCCATTGCCCATCAATCTTGTAATTGTCTGATTTATAAACACCTTTGATCTCGCCTTGCAAGCCAAAGGGATGTAATTTTCTTATACCTCTCCAACAAAGCTCCGAATATACAATAGCCTTAAAATCTGCCCGTGTCCCCAACATTTACGGTTGGTTGATGTGACAGCTCCTTCCGTCCTTTTTTTATTATTATGCTACATATAGGGGCTTCGGGTAAATCGATACAAATTAACACGTGAAAGAAAAGGTGTGTACCAAACGAAGCCAGATATTAGACAAAGAACGCAGGAGTTGCGAAATGACCACCATTTGCCCTCACGTCCTACAGACGGGACCTGAACTGGTTGAATGCCCTGCTTAGAGAGACCTTGTAAATTGATGACACCACAATGGAGGCCATCAGACCAGCCTTGACCACACTCTTCTCAACAACTCCACACGAGATAATCTCGGCGTTGTTGAGCAAACAAGTGTGTTGTCTGATGGAGCAATCTTGCTAGATAACGCAAGGCCTTGCGGATACTTGTCCATCCAAGGATTGACTAGTCTCCATACCTTGACTCCCTCGGGAAAGATGAGGACGTATATTGTGGCCCTCCCTGCTGACCACGCCCCAACATTCGGGGCGACCAGTGGAATTTCGTGTTAATGACCAGAGATACATCCGGTGGGTTTTCTACATGCATCGAATATTGCATGTTCACCTTCCTTGCCTGCACGAAACTTCTCTTCGGAGGAGGAGGCCGTTGACTTCGTTGAGATTCCACATTAGGGCTTTCCTTGATAGTTGGTGCCTCTTTAACAAGTCCCACCAGTGCCTGGTGCACGGCTCTGCGGCTGACGATGAATTTCTCATTCCTGGTGCTATCAGCGACACTGACTCCCTCCCCTTTATATGTATATATATATTCGGCCTCTAGGTTCGAGCTAAGATTGACCTTGGCAAACGGCCGGCCTCTTAATCTGTACTAGAACAAGGTGAACAAGAGTCTAGGATCAAGCACACCCCGTACCAGCGAGCTTGCGGCCATCGAGGCAGGCAGGAGTTCACAATAGACACAGTCATTCGAGTAAGGCTCATAAGAGGACTATAGAGGGCCGGGCAACCAGAACCTCTGTGGAGAGAAGAGCAAGTTTGGAGAGGGGTAGGAGGGTATTTAATAAAGAGAAGTAGAGATGGCGGGTCACCTATTATTATCATACCCTGTCGCTCAGTAATTTTTTTTTTAAATATTCTGGCGAATCCCTAGTGCAAAAGTTGCCGTCCTCGCACCACACCCTGCTATTTTAGCTATTTTAATGAAAAAGGAAAATGCAACAAGTAGGAAGCACGTTCCTGCGTCGGAAGTAGGCCCCTCCCCGCGGCGCAGGAACAGTCAAATAAAGTGGAAAATGCCGGCCTCCTCAAAAAAGTCAATGTGCACGAACTCGTCCAGAGTACAAGGGATAAGCAGTAGCGATCCCGCTCGTCCCGGTACCGGCAGGGGTAACGTGCACGAAAATCAACCAGAGTGGGACATTTCAACAAGAATGTGCCGAACAGTCTGGGGGACAACGCAGTCGAGCGCTCCATTAAACGGCGGTGTGTTCCATTCGGAGACTACAGAAAACAACCTGAAGCCCTCGCGACATTGGTGGGTAGGTGCATGCGAACAGTCGCGGCGCAATGGCACTCAACTTTAAGTTACCCTCAGCCGTGTCCCATATTTTTTGACGAGCAGCCTGGAGGGCTGCCCGTATTCCTCACATGAAATCGGTCTGAGTAAGAGCGAAACGCTTGCCTGGTCGCCCATTCCCACGGACTCTTTGGTGTCTTCATCGGCGCACTCCTTTCCCCCAATTCCTACATGTCCAGGAACCCATCAGAGCATAATCTTGACATCGGCCCGGCTCGCCAAAACCGTGTCGTCACGGATATCGCCAACCAGAGGATGCGGAGATTTCAATGCCCCGACAGCAATTAAGTGCTTTGTGAGTCGCTATAGATCACAATCCGGTCTCCGAACCGAGCATTTAAAACGGAGTGGATGTGGCGTTGAAACCGACACCGCCTTGGTACTTAAAACCATCTGTATATACTGGCACGGTTCCAGCGTGACACGGAGTGTGCTCCAAAAATGCCGAATGCAATATTCGATGCGCTATTAGAAGGGTTTAGGGCAGAGGCGTAGCGACAAATAGTCAGACGTGGTACCCTCCAGAGTATCGTCCTGGGAAGAACCAGGGATGCCACCGGCTGCTCTCGGTGGAGTAGACACCTTCAACATCAGCTGCAGATGCAGTGAGAGCTGTTGGCGAATGAGGGAGGCGCCGGACTCGCGCATACATGCGAATAATGCACTGTGCAAGTCGCAGAACGAGTGGCATCTCCCCAGCATCGATAACTAAGGTTTAAGGTAAGGAACCAGTTGGGCAGCTGCCTTATCCAAGGGGATTGAAGTGGCAGCAGGAATAAAAAGAAACAAATTAGTTATAGAAGAGGGAGAAGACCACTATGTGATAAAAATTTTTAAAAATGATGGTTTAAAAGATTCCTCTGCAAGAATGAAACGAATGAAAAGGGTCGGGAAAAGACGAAATCAGGCCATTCTAGTAGAAGATGGGCGACCGATTGGTCCCTACCACAAAAACGGAAGCAAGGGCTGATTCGTGCATCAGCTGAAACAAGATGAACGTGGGTAGTAAGTCCTATGTGGCCGATGCGGAAGCGGCCAATGGCCACCTATAAAGACCGTAGTTACTGAAGTCTCCAGGGCCGAGAGCGAACAGACTTTTTATTTTATATAATTTAATTGATAAACATCCACCCCATTCGTCCTACCTATTTTTATCGATAAATTCTCGGAAAAAAATTGGATTACCGGTAAATTCCCGATAAATTTCTAGTTAAATTAACTGTACTAGAATTTTTTTTAAATCACATGTATATAGAACTTTTTAATGAGATCCTTTGCCATTATGAGTTTTTATAACCAATAAAAGTGTTTTATCTTTATTTAGAACGTATAACATAAAACAGTAATATTCTCTCCTCATTTAAAAAAATATATATATTTCGAAAACATCAGACATTATTTACTTTTGTTTTTCATTCTTATTAAGAAAATATATAGGAAGCATAACTTTCCCAAAACATAGGACGTTAATTTTATCCCTATCTAAAAAGCAAAATTTCAAAAACTTAAGACAAAAGTTTAAATGATGTATGGCAGCGATGCTTAGTTTTGCTTATTATGGTTATTTAAGAAGTAACATTTCGAGAAACATAAGCCATTAATAGTGGCAGGAGAGAGACTCGATCGAATCTTTGTTATGAACAATCCTGCTGAAGAAAATGCTCGTTCGTCTTTGCAGCTTCTAGGCTTGATGGTCTTCAATGCCTCGTATAATCCTAATTTGTTGGTAAAACTAAAACGCTTTCTATCACAATTCACAATTAAATTCTTTCGTAAATATGAAAGAAAATTGTTTATTGAGCGTAAACTTAAATAATACTAAAGTTACATTAAACCCTCGGTAAATACGCGGTAGTTAAATTTAATTTATCGATAAATTACCGGTAATTTTTTATCGGTTGCGACCCCTAGGCCTGCCACAACTGAAAAATATAGTCTGCATAGAGGGAAAGAAATCTCCCTAATGGAATGCAGAGTTATCTGGCGACACAAAGTAAGTTGAACGGGCCAGCTGATCTGCCCGCTTGTTGCCAAGGACCCCTATATGCCTGGGGGCACAACAAAATATAACTGGATTTCGGGACGCATTCTGGACCAGCCAATTGCAGATTTTTGTGACTAAGGGATGGGAAGCATTAAAAGAGCGAATTGTCTGTAAAACACTCCTAGAGTTTGAGAAAATGACGAAATCTTTAAAGGGTAAATTTGGATGAGTCTAAAAGCTAAACGAATGGCTGAAAGCTCAGCGGTAAAAATAGAAGCGGCAAAGACAAAGTTAACTATTCTGAGTAGGTGGCTGCGACACCCTCGCCACCATATGATTTAGAATCATCCGGGTATATCGGGCAGTGTTGTATATGTGAGGTCGCATGATCTTAAGGGTGCGCGGACTACTTGACCAGGCTGGTGGTACAAACTGAGAAGTACAGCACACAAATAGGGATCAGGTATGACGGAAGGGCAAGGACTCTTAGTGTACCCAGGTTGGAGAGATGATCTATCCGGGGGTTCAGGGGGCGGGGTAAGGACGGAAACCTATCGAATGTCGCCATTGACTCTGCAGCAATCAGGCATCTGTAAACCTCTGATACAGGGGCCTGCTGTACATGGCAGATGTATCGCATGCAGATCTGGAGTCAATGATAAAGCAAGGGAAGCACCCCACTCTCACAGTAAAAGCAGCTGACGGGAGAAGTACAGAAGGCTCCACTGGAGAGGCGAACTCCGAAGATACGAATTGGGATCAGCAATTTAAGGGATGAAGGCGAAGCCAAAGAGTAAAGTTGGCATCCATAATCCACTTTGGATTGGACGAGGGCAGTTTATAGTGACCAGTGTACAATATATTAGATATATTGTCAATATTTATTAATTAGTAAAATGCATAATCAAGTTGTCTTGGTTTATTTTGTATTTAATTAATTTCTATAAGTAACTCACAAAGACCCTTTCTCGGGATTTTAGGGCGACGCGCTTGCGCGGGCAAACCTTAGAATATTAATTTACTACCTTACTCGACTAGCGTACAGGTCGTGTCAACTCTCGGCAGTTCTGCTCTGACCTCGACAAGAGCAAGTTGATTCGCTTTTAACTCCGCAAGAGTTTAATTTGCAATGCCTCCCTCTCCATATGAGCATCGCTAGTGCAAAACTGTTTTTTTGTTTTTTTTAGCCTATGATACAACCTTGTGTCTTTTGTGAAGCTACTTTTTTAAGGAAGATTCTGCCGGAGAAGAATTGTTTATCTCTTAGGATGCAATTGTTCAAGTTCGCTCTTAGGACTCCTGCTGAGGCCGATAGGGTCTTCCACTATTTTCGACCCACATTGCACTACTCACTCTCCATGGAACTTCCTGTATTTCATCAAGCAACCACCATCGCCGTCATCATGAGAACTCGAGGCACACCACGTGAGAGAGCTCAGCTGCAGCGGATTTGATGCTGCAACGCCAACCTTTCAACGGAATTCAAGTAAGTTGGCATAGCCTGACGTTAAATCGAGTTTCTTGCGATAACTTAACTTAAGATCGTTTTTATAGCCGTACAAGAGCATCTTTACCCAAGATTCCCCGGGGAACTAGTTCCGATCATTCGAGTAGCGCCCTTGATTTTCATTTGTATATAAATCAAGGTATACTTTGGTGGTTGTACAACAATGCCCTCTGGGCATTCCTATAATATAAACCTCCTGGGAAACCTAAATATATATATATACATCAATTATTATGTCAAATTCATATCGTGAAATTCTTTTAATTTTGTCAATTAAATTATATTTTATTTACAAGTTAATAATGAATTAATTCATTTATTTT